>OX578279.1:64516927-65945260 GCA_951217055.1 Gerris lacustris | reverse complement strand
GACACAAGTCGGGTTGAAACGGCTTTTATCCATTGCACATGCTCGTGACGATCCCGTGGATGGTACACTGCATGGTTCGAACAAACCTAATACCAAGTACTGGTTTGTATGACATGCGCAGTTATATAAATTGACACACATATCAACAAAAAGGTTCTCTATCTGTTAGGTTTCCTTGTATGTTTTAATAGGTTACGAATATAGTCACAAACCCGTTCCAACCTGATGATGTTTGATTAAAGTACAATGTTAGCTCATGTGCTAACTCAAAATGTGTGCCATATAACCTGTCCTAAACGATCGGACTTCCCTGGCAAACTTATTTTTGAATAGGTTTGCCTATACTATATGCTATTTTGACATTTTCATGTCTTGGCTATGGCACATAACCTCGAAAAGCGTTACCAAAAATTAGCGTTACACGAGTAGGGAAGATATAGGAACAGGTAGTTAGGAAGATATAGGAGGTGTTCAATAGAGTCTGCCCACTCTAGGTAGGTATAGTGTCTCCCACTACCGCGCTTGGTAAGACCTACCCACCCCTGCCCTCCCGATCGGCTACCTACTACGTCTCACTCTCTTCGCTTCTCGCTACCACTCCAGTAGTCGCTCACGAGCCCCAGCGGCGCCCCCCCCCCCCCCCCCCAACTACAATTTCTGTTCTACTGCTCCTATTTACATCGGACAAACGCCATAACCCTTAGAATTTTATTCCTAATAAACTAACATAGATAAAATTTATTTTTTTACGTTATTATTTTTTATTTTTGTTAAACTATATTTTTTTGAATTTATTATAAAAATATGGGTGAAGAAGCTAAAAGATTACTTCTTAATAAACTGGAAAAGAAGAAAATACTTCATACTTACAGATGTTCGATTTAATTCCTAATTTACAAACGCAAGAATCTGTCCGCTCATATTTTATGACATTTTCATGTCTTTACTTTGGCACATAAACTCGAAAAGCGCTACCAAAAAACGACACCAAAAACGTTAAATGAAAATGCCTCATTGTCTTGCAGACTCGTATGCAAGCAATAATTTTTCGTATATCTTTTAGGCTCTGTTTACTTAATTTTAGTAAACAAAAGAACTTAATACATTGCAATAAAGTGGAGATAGTTAAATGTATGTAAGTCTACATTCAGAAAAAATAGAAAGGTTAGTTTTAATTTTAATTATTATTCTAAAAAAATATTTTTTACCTTTTCATTTGCATATATTATGTACTTTTGAACAAAAAAAAAATAAAATACAGTCTGTTAAAGCCTAAAAATGAATTGAATGACCTAAGGCAAATATTTAAATACAAAACTAAAATAATTACGTTTTTAATTAAATTATTCTAGTCCTCAAAATAACTAATTGAGGAAATATATATTCTCAAATATTAAATTACTATTGATTAAAATTCATTAAAACTTTGTCTGTTATTGATACGTGCATTCAAGCTCATTCTCATCAAAATGTAAAAAAAACTAAATTGTAAATTTTGAAACGTATAATTAATTTACTGCATCCATTAACCGATATACAGGAAACACGCTTCACTGAACAAAAATCAAACCATATTATTATTATTTAATATAATATTAATTTGATTGGTCCTAGGTTGAACAAATTGAAATTGGAATCGAGATTATAGGGCAAAGGTTGATTTTCAGGTTTGTTTCCAATTTAAAATGTACATTTTAATGTGTGTTTGTGGTGATTTGTGATGTAATGATCGTGCAGTGTTTTTCCTCTTGGTGCTAAAGTATTGGAAACTCCCCCGATATTGGTTTTCTATACCTCACCGCAATGCCAAAACCGCATGATAGATTGACATTATATTTATATGATTCCCATATTTTGACTTCATATACATACATAAACCATACTTGCAATGCACACACACAATCATAATACTCGTGTGTGAATGGAAAATATAATACCGAAAAATGTAAAAATAGTTTCTGCACGTGTAATACTCTATATGATGTATTTGACCTTCTTTTTCTGTTTACACACTCTATTTTTTTTCTTTCTCGTATATTATAGAATGCAGAGCTTATTGGACTCTATTTCCTTTATATATATATATATATATATATATATATATATATATATATATATATATATATATAAAATTATACTTTTTTATAAAAGTTTATATATTAAATAAATAGAAATAGTTATTAGCAAATATTAAATCAAATATTGTTATTTTAATTCAATAAATTTTAACTTGTGTTTATTTTTGTATTATTTTTTCCCTTATACTATATACTTCTTTGCTAAAATATATATTAATTGGATTATAACATCTATACGACCTAGAAGTAGATGTGATAATTAATTGGATCATAACATCTATACGACCTAGAACTAGATATGATAATTAAATGGATCATATCATCTATGCGACCTAGAAGTAGATTTGATAATTAATTAAATCATAACATCTATACGACCTAGAAGTAGATGTGATAATTAAATGGATCATAACATCTATACGATCTAGAACTAGATATGATAATTAAATGGATTATAACATCTATACCACCTAGAAGTAGATATGATAATTAATTGGATTATAACATCTATACGACCTAGAAGTAGATGTGATAATTAAATGGATCATAACATCTATACGATCTAGAACTAGATATGATAATTAAATGGATTATAACATCTATACCACCTAGAAGTAGATTTGATAATTAATTGGATTATAACATCTATACGACCTAGAAGTAGATTTGATAATTAATTGGATTATAACATCTATACGACCTAGAAGTAGATGTGATAATTAAATGGATTATAACATCTATACCACCTAGAAGTAGATTTGATAATTAATTGGATTATAGCATCTATATGACCTAGAAGTAGATATGATAATTATTTGGATCATAACATCTATACGACCTAGAACTAGATATGATAATTAAATGGATCATATCATCTATGCGACCTAAAAGTAGATTTGAAAATTTATTGGATTATAACGTCTATACGACCTAGAAGTAAATATGATAATTAATTAAATCATAACATCTATTATACGACCTAGAAGTAGATTTGTTTTATCATAAATCTTAAAATTTCAAATTTGCATCACTTATTTAAACTTGCACACAAACAAATATCACAAATCATTGTAAATATTTATTACCAATAAAGTAAATTCAAGTCAAGTAGAGAAATTGATTTTGTTTAAATGAAACATCAACTGGACATTTAATAAGTCTTAGAAAATCTTTCTTTATTTCCTCGCTTCACTGAAAATGTCGCCATCTTTAATTTCCTCAGCAGTCAGTTACTGTTTGGTCGCTGAGACGGTTTCTCATAGTGTACCAACCACACAAGGTAAAGTTGATTTCCCCTAGGATTAGAGGGCACCTAGGGTATTAAGGTTCTCCCCAGAACTTGAGAGGTCTACAAGGTGTTTCCAATGCTTCACACAGTCTCTCATTACTTGGTCTACAATACTTCGACAACAGTTCAAGAAAAGGGGCTTTAAAATGAAATATTCAACAGATGATGCTGGGAAAACTTTGAACGTGCATCTTGTTCAAGTTAATAGTATATTACTTATGTCAATTGAATTCTGTTTCCACTCTATTCATTCGAACGCTAAGTTAAATAAGATTTAATCATAAAGGTAAACTTATTTCTTCATATAAGAGACAAAGTAATGAAAATAAACAAACTTGTGACGAAATCGTAATTTAAGTAACAACCAATAGCTTTGATTGAATCAAAATGTATGTTGTTGTGATGAAATTTAAATTAAATGATCTTGCCAATAACATCCAAATACTATAATGAGAAAACATATATAAAATTCGAGTAACTAAAATAATTTAAGATTATAACGAACACTAAAGAAATCGATAAATATAAATATTAACTTAAAGAAAAACCTATGATTGGTTTGTTTTGAATGAGATTTTCTGGTGTCACTTTATAATTATGGCTAGAGAGGTTAATAAAAAGTAAGAGAACAAAAACATAATAATTAACTCAAACAAAACCAAATTCTTTTGACTCAACTTAATTCGAGTAACAAAAATAAAATAATGATTTGGAGGTAGCAAGTTTCCAAATCGTTTTTATATTGAATATTGGTTTTTTTTTAATCAAAATACTTATACACGTTATGTGTGCTTGTGTGTATGTTTAATTTAAACTATAATTCCATAAGGAATAACATAAATTGTATCTCTACTTAAATTCAAACTGCTATATTAAACAAAGCAGCTTTAAGCCTTCATAAAGGCCCCCATACACGGTCAAAATGTTTGCACAAACATTTTGACCGTGTATGGGGCTGTTTGATGTTTGCGCAAACATGATGTTTGACGTGTATGGCCTAAATTTGCCCGAAATCAGGTTTGCGGAAACATTTTGCGCAAAATGTTTGATCGTGTATGGGCCATCATTAGTGCCTGAGACCAAACATGAAATAATGAACTAAGTAAAAACAATAACAATATAATTCACAACAAAATAATTATTTAGATTTAGTAAACGCCAAAAAATAATTAAAATAACATAATTCAGTAGATTTAAAAGGATTATATGAAAGAATAAGTTATTGAAGACAATAGAATCAACTTAAAATATATATTTAATTATTTTTATTTTTCACAAACCTTTTTTACTACGTTCTTATTAGCTGGCTTTCTTGTTTGTTTGTTTGTGTGTCCAGTACGAATCTTGCAATCGATTTTTAACTAACTTCCCGAGAGCTAGACATTTGAAACTTTTAGAATAGCTCAGAACACGATGACAATGTATTATTTTAAATGTTTTATGATTAATTAATTAAATTAAATTTCAGGACTGAGGTATGGCTGAGAAAATTGTTAAAATGTTCAAGAATGATTATATCAGGCCTTTTTGTTATGTTAAAACTAATTCTATTTTTAAGAGGTAAACATTGAATGACAGCGAAACAGGAAAAGTAAACAAAGAAATAAATTAATTGATGTGTGACAACCAGGTTTGTTTATACTTGTGTCCTAGTTATTCGGTTTAATTTGTCTGCATCTGTACTTCTTTACTTGTACTCATTTTTCTTCTCTTACCGTCCCCTACATGGGAGCATATCGATGGCACGGTTTAGATTCGGTGTTGGCGAGATCCGTTGTACAAAGATTTGTCCATTTATAGGTTTAAGATCAACTGTCATAGTTGGTTGTCATTTATATGAAGTAAATAAATTCGGAACTATGTTTTTTTCACTAACATTATATATAACAATAACAATTATATTATCAACACTACATATATATGATTCAACAGAAAATTTAAAAACGTAGTGTACAAAAAGTTCTTTTTATCTTGTAATTATTTCAATTAGTATTAACTTTTGACAGCGCGGGAAAATCGAAAAAAATTGGAGGGGAGCCAATAAAAGCTGGATTTTGAATTCGAGAAGGTCGGGACAGGGACAACTAGGAAAATAAAAACGACACTGCCACCGCACCCATCTCACAGTCCCAATGGCTTTATTTATTTTTATTATTTTTTTTCCTTATTTAGGTTGGCCAATCTGAGTGTCAAAAGTTAATACTAATTGTAAAAAGATTATAGATATATAAATGAGCCCATAATGTACAATATGATTAAACATTCCATTTATTAATGTGTAAAATACAATAAAGTTATCCAAGTAGAGCCACATAAAATAGTAATATTGCTAATTAAGTAAAATTAATGGGAAACCAATACTGAGTTTAAACTTAACAAATCGTATTTAGTATACAAAGCATATGCCATATGCATTAGTGAAGGCTTGGTCTTGTGCATTTATTAGCAAGGTTTTATAAGCTAATAAACCAAATAAAGATCTAAATAAGGTACAAATATTAACAAGTTTTAACAGAGTTCTTGGCTACAGAAATCTGTTACACATTAACGAGATATATATATTAACAAGCTATACATATTACAAGGTATAATACATATTTACAAGTTATACATATTACAAGATATACATATTAACAAGTTATACATATTACAAGGTATAATACATATTTACAAGTTATACATATTACAAGATATACATATTAACAAGTTATACATATTACAAAATATACATATTAACAAGTTATACATATTACAAGGTATACATATTGACAAGTTTTAACAGATTTCTGTAGGCTAGGGCAAAAACTCTGTAAACTTTGCAAGGAATTCAAATAATCTCAGCGGAAACTGAAATAATAGTTATTTTAGCACCTATAGGGAGTAAAGTAATAAGCGGAATAACTGGCTACACTGCAGGTTCGAGTAAACATGCAAATTAATTATATTAAGTCATTCTAGATTAAATCACCTGCGTTTCTTGATTGTCCGTAATTCCCTGAGTGAATAAGTTGGTTTTTGAGGCGAAGCCGAAGGAACCATGGTCCCTAAATCCCGAGGCGAAGCCGAAATAATTAGACTTTTTAATTTCCGAGGTATAGCCGAGGGAATTACGTTATTAGCTCCCGAGGTGCAGCTAGGAAGATAATTATTACGGGGAAGCCAAGTCCAGATTATTCTAGGAAAGCAGTGTAGACCTTAGGCTAGCAAAGGCTCGAATTTCGGTCTAGTGGTGCTTTCCCCCACCAAGAATCTATCAGACTAAGCCCTAGCATAGAGTCACACGGGGAGTCCGATCTTTGCTCTGGAGGTGTACACATCATACAACAATCACACACACACAATCATATACAAATAAATATATATCCAACATTTAATCAGTTTACATTTTCCACTCACCAAATCCCCGTTACATAATTATCGCGAGGGGAATTATAGCACTTTACTCCCCGGGTATACATACAATATTTTATCTCCAATAGGTGAAAAACGCATCATAATCCTGCGCAGTTTTTATTTATTATTTTAATAAATAACAATAATAATTTTTAGCACTTTTAATAGCAGTTATGAGAGATTCAATATTAAAATCGAATAAGAATTGCAATTAAACTCAAATCAGTGGCGTAAATAGCGCCCCCGCCAACCCCGCGGTGCGGGGGGGCGCCTGCTCTTGGGGGCGCCGAAAAATTAATATACAATAATTATTAATAATAAAATTTAAAATAAATCCTCTGTGGACGTAATTATTTTTAAAAAATTATTTTTGATAGATAAAAATAAATGAGAGATAAAACAAATAAAGAGTTTAAATGAGGGTTAAACACAAAAACTAATAAATGGAAAACACTGGACTAAATAATTATGAAATCATATATTATATTCAGAAGTTCTCATCTGATTTTAATGAAATTTGGATGATTTGGTTAGCCAAAACTAGCCCGCAGATAATCCCAGATTATTTTGAACAGTCTGCGTTTTTTAATTTTTGCTAAATTGATACTACAATTCTTGTAAGAAATAAAAAAAATACATATTTAAAAAGAACGGGGGAAAACTAAATAAATTTAACAATAATATGTTGTAAAAGCATAAAGCCATTTATAATTATACAGCATTCTATTATATTATATTACCTTTGATTTTAAATAAATGTTTTACTAAACAAAATGAAGCAATGAGTTTATTGAACATATTATTTCATCTTCCCCACTCTATCTGTCCCAAAATGACTAAAAATTAGGGGAAAAGAATGAGGAGAAGGGGTAGGGTAAATTTTGTAAGCTATAGGGGGCGCATTTTCAAGTATTGCGGGGGGCGCCGGATTTCTTAGTTACGCCACTGACTCAAATAGTTGTTATTTAGATGCAGGTTATAAACAATGATAAACAAGGTCGAAAAAGCAGTGTCGCCAACCTGATTTCAACAACTTCATTGCATTAGCCATTCATTCTCAACTATTTATAAAATAATTAAGTTGGCAATCCTTCTTTTTTTCCCTGGTATTACTTACTACGAAGAATTGTTTTTGATTTTCGTCCATGGGTGATTCGTTGAACTTTTTTATCAGATCATTTCCCCTTTCTGCAGTATCATTGATCACCTTAAGAGCATGCACCAAGGAGCATGCTTCTTAGAGAATGGTAGTGGATCCCAAACAATTCAACAAACATTTTTGTTTTAGTAGTAACGAAATGGCTTAGGTCTTTTCCTTCAAAAACTAGGTTTTAAACACTCCTCTAGTCGTTTCATTTCCTTTTTCTTTGCAGGTTTGGTTTCTATTTTTTTTTTTTTCATATTTTCTTTATCTGCCTGAGTAATACGTTCGTCCAAAAAGCCAATTCTGCATTTGTTTCTGATGGATACCAAATATGTATGTCTTTTAGCAACTGTGAGAGCACTTTATTTAAAGTCTGCATCTGGGTAAAAGCTCAAAAGCTCCAGCATATCCAAATAATTTTTTGGTGCCTATCGACTTACAACTGATTCGTGCCAAAAGCTAACATATATGAGGCTTACAAAATGGTCAACCCGTTTCATTCCTTTAAATTATTGTTGAGGAATATTCAATTGTTTTAGGACATTTTGCATGTAGTTATCATTCTCACTCGTTATTCTTCTAGAAAGCGTTGAATTGGAATTTCTTCATCCAGCATTGTCTTATATGACTTCTTATCCAGTGAAGCCCATAGACTTTGGAACTTACGAAAAATCTGGTTATCAGGACCAGTAAATGGTATGCTACAACACTCCTTTAGATATTAGTTCATGGGAGTGTGACGGAAAGCCAACCACAACAATATTCGTCCAAATTCCCTATTAATTCTGGTACATCCCCCTTGAATTAGTCCTGAAATAGAAGCTGTAGTATCATAGTATATACCAATGATATTTTCAAGTAGCATCAACTCGGTTCACTTCCCGAATAACTATTTACTTTCAGGGCAACAGGTAAGCCAAGCGAATGCTCACAATCAGTGCTAGTCACTAGAACTGAAACTCTATCTTCCAATGTTTTGACACTCCCATAGGCGAGTCATATAACTAAAGGAAAGAGTTTACTATCCCAATGTAAGACCAAATGAGGAGGATTTTCAAAGTGTCTCTTCAATTTTGTTTGCCATTTACATTTATTTGTAAAAGGTAGCTGGAGATACCGAAAACCTCTTTACAGAATTTTAAGAAATGAAACGGGTTAACTATTTTTTGTCAGCCTCATATATGTTAGCTTTTGGCACGAGTCAGTTGTAAGTCGATGGGCTTCAAAAAATTATTTGGATATGCTGGAGCTTTTGAGCTCTTTCCCAGCTGCAGACTTTAAATGAAGTGCTCTCACAGTTGCTAAGAAACTATTTGGTATCCATCAGAAACAAATGCAGGATTGAATTTTTGGATGAACGCATTACTCAGGCAGATAAAGAAAATATGAAAAAATGTAGAAACCAAATCTGCAAAGAAAAAGGAAATGAAAAGATTAGAGAATCATTTAAAACCTAGTTTTTGAAGGAAAAGACCTAAGCCATTTCGTTACTAATAAAAGAAAAATTTTCGTTGAATTGTTTGGGATCCACTACCAAAAAGCATAAAAGAAGCATCCGAAGGTGATCAATGGTACTGCAGAAAGGGGAAATGATCTGATAAAAAAGTTCAACGAATCACCCATGGACGAAAATCATCAAAAACAATTCTTGTTGAGGTAGCCGAGCATCACAGAAAAGTCGTCGCCAAGCGAACAAAAGAAAATATTTCAAAGTTAATTAATATAATATAATATTTACCTGTAATATTACATCTTAGTGTCTAGTTTTAATATTTTTTTAAGTATTTCATTTCTAGTTTTCCCAATAAAAAAATTTTACATTGAAAAAACCGTATTTTTTGCCTACTTTTACAAAACTGATCAAAGTGTGCAACCTCTAAATATTATCCAATCTTCATGAAATATTTCTTATATATCTTTTACACCACTTAGACTCGGGGCGTAAGCAAAGTCATATGAAAATCCCACCTTTGGAAAAATGAAACACCCTAATGTATATGCTTTTTTTGAATTTTGCATTCTTAATTGGTTTAATTACCCAAAAAAATCTCCCCTTCCAACCACTATATAAAGGTCCTAAAATTTCGAAATAATTCATGTTAATACCTTATTGTGGGGCGATGAAAAATCCGGCAGGGTATTTCCAATTTTTTAGAATTACTAATTTTGTTCGCGCAAATGTGAAGTGCGCCCAAAATTTTATTTTTTAAAAATTTTGAGTGGGTATCAAATGAAAGCTGCTGAAGAGTAGGATACAAATATATATATATGTTTTTTTGAATTTTGCATTCTTTTCTTTTAATTGCATTGGATTAATAAGTTACAATATACCCAAAAAAAATCCCCTCCCACTCAACCACTAAATAACGGCTGGTCCTAACATTTTGAAATAATTCATAAAATCCATCAAGAACAAATCTGAACTCAACTCTGAAATTTGAAACATTTTTGAACAAATTTGAAACAACTCTGTAAATTGAATTATCTCCAAAACCGTTAAACCTACGAATAAAAGTTATGAGATCTTTTTTGTAGAAAATGTTCTAAGCTAAAAATTTGATTACTTGTATTTTTTCGGTAAACATGACCGGTAATGAGAGATTCACAAAAAACCGATTTTGATGACCTTTGACTCCGCGTAGTTCTTTTAGCGGCACTCGGGTCAATGGGGACTTTTGACATTTTGTTTAGAACCGCAATATCAAGGTTCATGCCAAAATTCAGCTTTCCCCTAATTTTTCCGAAGTGCAATGTCTAATTGCACTGGACTAATAATAAATAAAAAAAATTAGTCCGAGCCAACTAAGAGAAACTTTCTCATATACGAGTTCATAATAGCATAGCCCAGTGTTTTCTATTTTTTTGGTTCGTCCGAGTTTTAGTAAGTAAATTTAATAATTTTTAAACATTTTATCAAAATTTATCATAAAAATAACTTCTCCCTGGATGGGAATCGAACCCTGCCTCACTCCGTCCGTGTTTAATACTATTTTCTCAGGAACTAGATTTCTTTCAGAAAATCAGTTTATATAGGTAGATTCGTATTTAAATGACCTACCTTTTAGAATTTTTAATTAAAAGAACCATTTTCAAGAAATGATTTTTTTTACATTTTTGGGGCCTGGTGCCCCCAAATTTGGAGTTAAACTAATTTCTCGATTTCATCTCGGGGTATGATTTTTCTGAACATGTATGTCAAAATCGGCCCAGCAGATTCGGCTCACAGACAGCCGACTGACGACAAAAAGTTATTTTTAGGGTCCGTAGGCAAAACCAAGGACCCTTATATTTTCCTGCGTGTGTCTGTCCGTCCGTCCTCTCGCGTGCTCTCACGGCTACACCATTCGTCCGATCACTTTGAAATTTTTTTATTTTTTTTCGATACCCCTCACTATCATATGAAAGGGTACGTCGAGCTGATTACAAAAATATATAATTCTTTTGATATAACTTTGATAGGACGAGTGTAGGCAAGTTTGCAGTGGGTGTAAAACGTTCCCCCCCCCCCCCCCCCCCCCCCCCCCTCTATCTCGCTTATGCGATGTGAAAAAAATCTGAAAAAATTCCTGAACATTCTTCGACCAAAAGTAAAGATACCACTTTTTGGAAATTTCGAAAAAAATATTATTTTATTTTTTATTGACAAAATACGTTTCTTTTTATAATTATGGTCTTTTCGATGTATTTATATGGTTGTAGTCCGGTTCAGTGGCAAAAAAAAAAATACTTTATCAGAGTGTGTTTTGAGAATATCAGACCCTTAGAATGGTTCAAAGTTAGCTTTTTAGCATTTTAAAAAAACACTGTTTATACACTTTTCAGTTAAACACTATTATAGTGTGGCCTACGGACCCTCGCTGTGTGCTGACTAGCACACACTGGACCTGTTTATTTAAAAATAACCTTTTTGGACTCAAAACGTTAAAATCCATCAAAATCTCAAAATCTAATTTTCCTGCAATCACAATACTTTCTCTTTATATGAGAAAGTAAAAATGAGTTTAATATAATTTTTTCTGAGCTAAATAATAAATAATAAAACATGAAATCACAAAAGAAGCATTAACATTGGTTAACAAATGTTATCTTAATTTGAATTAATTCTGTTTTTTAGAAACTTAACAATAAAGGTATTAAGTTAACTGTGGCTTATTTAGTTCTGAAAGTTACAATAATAAAATAAATAGCTATAAAACATTTTTGAAATTCAAGTCTAGGAGGTTTAAACAAATTTATTTAAACAAATTTGAATTAAAAAGAGAAGGAGGAAAGAGAGATAAATAATGGTATTCAAACTAACGGTATCAAACTACGGATACAAGGTTTGCTTTAAACCAACTCACAACTAATTAATAAACTATAACGTCGTTCAAATAGCAGATAATAATAATTTTTCATAGTAATAATAATTAGTTTGTTCAGTTATAATATTTTATCTCTTCTCTCTAATCTTTGCACGGTATTAAGAGTGTTCTGTAAGCAGCATTTCCTTTATCCAAGCGAGCGTAAGCGAGCTTCTTAGAATCAACAAAATATGCATCTTGTCTCTGTCTGTCTGTCAGTTACGTTTACGTTTCCTAGGATAACTCGAGTAAAAGTTTACCAACATGTTCCTTTTACTAATGCTCAGACTAAGTTCGTTGGACAATATTAACCGTAATAGTTCACGAGAAACGCTCGCATAAACTTGACCTTTAATTATAAAATTGGAATTTTAGGACGAGAAAAGATTCTATGAGCACTGCAACACCACTATGAAGTGATAAAGATCGTTTAAACTGTTAAAGCGTACCTAAACTTTTAAAATAGAGAAATCAACGTTTTTACAAATTTCTTACGTTTTAACATATAGGCCAAGCGCCAAAGACTTTGAACGAGAAAAAAATTCGGGGAAAGCTGAATTTTGGTTTATGGCTTTATTTTGGTCCCCTGATAAACATACTAAGTTTTTCTGCTCGAGGGAGGTCGGCGTTGGCCGCCATTTTGAAAAAAAAGGGACCAAAATTCGGTTTTTGGCCAATAACTTCGTTCTCATCGATGATACGACAAAAATAGTTACTATCAAATTTTTAGGGCTTTAAATTGTCTACAAAAAAGGTTCGATGTCATTATACGCTAAAGTCAATAGTTTCGAAGCTATAGCGCTATATTTTGTCCCTCAGAAATAATAAATAATATGACAAGCAAAACTGGTAGGGGTAATACTACGTAAATATACGCTAAAAGTGTCGCACTTCGCGGCGCTATAGCTTCGAAACTATTGACTTAACGTATAATGACATCGAACCTTTTTTGTAGACAATTTAAAGCCCTACAATTTTGAAAATAACTATTTTTGTCGTACCATCGATGAGAACGAAGATATTTGCCAAAAACCAAAATTTGGTCCCTTTTTTTCAAAATGGCGGCCAACGCCGACCTTCCTCGAGGGGGAAAACATAGTATGTTCATCAGGGGACCAAAATAAAGCCATAAACCAAAATTCAGCTTTTCCCGAATTTTTTCCCGTTAAGGGCCTTTTTTGAGCTAACGCTCTTGGCCTAATAACGATTTTATTAAAAAAAAAAATTTAAAAAACTTCATATAAATTGTCTAAATTACAATTGAAACAAAATGTAAAATTTTTAACTTGATACAAGCAGGAATATTTTTGGGAGCAGTGATACACTTTGTAATAGTTGAAAAGGAGATGTCCAAAGCATGTAGTTAAATAGTAAGGATGCTGGGTGGTTTCCCCACTACTAGAATCTCTATTACAATCATAATCTTTGGCACTATTAACTCATCATGTTTATCTATTTTCTCAATATTCAATACATACTTATTACTATACGCTTGCTTCAATGATAGAGCCACGTGATGCCTAATTTACCTCTTTTATATTTGAAGCAGGCGTAAGTGAGCTTCAAACATTTTGTCTGTCAGTTTGTTTACAAGTCCAACAACAACTTGATGATTTAACTTGACCGATTTAGTTGAAATTTAGTAAACATATTCCTTTTATAAATGCTCAAGCTGTGTTCGTTTGACAGGGTTATCCGTCCAAGAGTTCTCGTGAACTTCAAATGTAAAGTTGGAATTTTAGGACGGGAAAGGATTGTAACATCACCCCTATTCGATGAGATAAACATTTCTTTCAAATTCATTTTTTTTTTGTAAAAACCAACAGTGACACCGTTATGAAGTGATAAAGATCGTTAAAACTATTAAGAGATAAATTACAATTATTCAATGATAGAGCCACGCGATGCCTGGTTAAATTTGATTTCATTAGTGAGAGAGAAGGCTAGATGTGGATTTATTAGACTCTTTTCAAACTACTGATTTTAATCGTTCAAACTATAGTAAACCCAGTGAATTCCCTTCTTCGTAATTAATTTTAATGTTGTAACTAACGGGCCGTGTCCAAATCACGGGGGGGGGGGGGGGGGGGGTAGTTGAGACAAGAGTTACCTCGGAGCAACTCTCTTCATCAACCATCCCAAGAGCAACTACTTCGAAAACAGCCTCTATAAATAATTAAACATAATCTTCAAGTAAGCGTGGCCGGTATAAGAGTTTCATTAAACTTGTCACTTTCCGAGCTCTAATTTATAACAAACTCGGGAGGGAAAATGCCGGATAAACTGAACTTTTCGACGAAATAAAACAGGAGAAGAAAAGTTGGGCTTTCCCGCTTTCTTTAAGGCTAAACAGAACCAAATGTTAAAATATTAAAACGATTTAACACAATAGTACAAGGCATTGCGTGGCTCTATCATTGAAGCGAGCGTATTTCAATAAAATACTTAGTATATATATCAAAAATTTATTAATCATGATGAATGTCACAGGTAAACATTATGTGGAAGAGGGTAGTGTAGGGTAGAGTGAGGTACTTGGTACAAACCTAAGCTTCCTAGATAAACCTATATAACAGCACTCCTATAAGAATCTCAACCACCCGTAGTAGCTTTTAAACAATTATTATAAATGAATCACTTCACTACTCAAAAACTTCTGTTTGTATCAAGTTGAAATTTTACAAGCCTGTTTCAATTGTACTTTAGACGATGTATATGAAGTTTTATTAAAATCGTTACGTTAAAACATAAGTTATCTGTAAAAACGGTTTCTCTATTTTAACGTGTAGGTCCACTTTAATAGTTTTAACGATCTTTATTTTTATTCATAGTGGTGTCGCTGTTGGTTTAACTATAAAATGTTATATGAAAGAAATGTTCGTATCATCGAATAGATGATGATATTATCTCTGATTTTACATTTGAACCTCTCGTTAACGCGAGCGTTGCGCGCGAACTCTTGTACGGATAACGCTGCCCTATACGAACTTAGCCTGAGTATTAGTAAAAGGAACGTGTATTCCAAATTTCAACTAAATAAGTTATCGTCGGACACGTAAACGTTAATGACTGACAATCAGACAAACAGGATGCATTTGTTTAACAATTAAATGAATACTTTTAAAGATATAGATGTAAATAAATGTATGTTTTTGTGCTTGTGGAAGAAAAACAAATGGGCGCAAAAGTTTGAAACTTATATGGGCAAACAATGAAATGATTATGACCTACCATCAAAATTTCATTAAAGTCGGACGAGTGGTTTAATATATGTTGATCCGCAAAAATTAAACGACAGACAGTCAGACACGAGAACAAAAATGTTCCTTGGTGTCTGAAACAGTAGGCATCATAATTATATGATAATTGGTTGTAATAGCATAACATCATTAAAGTATACAATAGGACGCGAGGAAGCTACCTGTATGTGCCACATTAATAGGAGACTATAGTTTTGGTGACCTCTATTCCGAAATCCTAGTTTTGACGTCCACTAATATATAAGTTGTCCAATAGTTCGGAGTTCACATTGTAGTGACGAGGTTTGACCATATTACATCTGTAGTCCCGACCACCTCTCCTGCCCAGTTTCACTTAATTCTTTTGACAGTTTTTCCCCTGTCCCTAGTCTCCTGTCAAATTAGATAACTTCTAATTTTAACTTTTTCGGGTACTCCTTTCATGCTATTGTGTAGTCCATTCTTTTGATTTGAAGTCAGAGCAAGGATTTTTCGGCTAGGAACCAAGTCTGACAGTCATATATCAAAGCAGGAGTGACGCAGGAGTCCAGGAAACAACTTTATTTTGTTAAGGTCAAATATATGGAAGTTTTAAATTGAATTAGGTAGTAGAAATTTGTTGTTTATGTAATTCGATGTCTGAGATATTGTTAAATAATAGTGTAATTGACACTACCTGATTTCAGGTGAATTGACGAGAATCAGTAAGATTTAAATAAGCATTTATTAATTTTATATAAAACAATTACCTTGACAATGTAATCAGCTAGTCGATAAGAATGATCCAAGGAGGGATTGAAATATCGTCAGTGTGAGGCGTTTTAGTATCCTTAAAAGATCCATAAGTAATCAAGTAAATAGAAAGTAAATAGTAAAGATCCATAAGTAACGACAAGGAACAATCTACTTATTTATCAAAACTTTATTTTCTTGAGAGTCGCATTTAAATGTTCCAATATGTGTTTGAGAGACCAAAATTTTATCCATCCTACTCTGAGGTTAATTTCTTTTGGATAAACTGATTTGATGACCTAATTAAATGGTATCATAAACAAATTTAAATTTCCTTTCCATTACCTTGATATCCTCTTTTCTTCCCATTACATTGATATCCTCTTTTCTTCCCATTACCTTGATATTCTCTTTCCTTCCCATTACATTGATATCCTCTTTTCTTCCCATTACCTTGATATCCTCTTTTCTTCCCATTACCTTGATATCCTCTTTCCTTCCCATTACCTTGATATCCTCTTTCCTTTCCATTACCTTGATATCCTCTTTCCTTCCATTCAACATCATAACCTTTTTCTTCATCCGCCTTCCTCTAATTCACGTATAATTTTTTTACAATTTTTGCGCCGAGTCAACAAACAGGACAATGTCATTAGCGAACTTATGACGCGTAAGTCTTATGTTATTAATTTTAAGCCCATACATTCTTCCTTTTAAATGAAGACTTCTTCTATCGCACAGTTGAATAATGCGGGAAATGACTTCTCTAAATGTTTTTAAGTATGGTCCCTTTTTTAGGGTCCGTAGGCAAAACCAAGGACCCTTAATATTATCCTGCGTATGTCTGTCCGTCCGTCCTCTCGCATGCTCTCACGGCTATACCTTTCATCCGATCACTTTGAAATTTGGCATGAATGTGTCTTGTACCTGCCCACATATTTTAAAAATATAGCGACTTAAAAAATAATATTTTTCAAAAAAATTAGCTTAAAAAAACTTAGGGGTTAAATTTTTTTTATTTTTTTTTTCGACACCGTGAGGGGTATCATAGGAAAGGGTACGTCGAGCTGATTACAAAAATATATAATTCATTGTATATAACTTTGATAGGGCGAGCGTAGGCAAGTTTGAAGTGGGTGTGAAACGTGTCCCCCCCCCCTCTATCTCGCTTATGTGAAGTGCAAAAAATCTGAAAAAATTCCTGAACATTCTTCGACCAAAAGTAAAGATACCACTTTTTGAAAATTTCGAAAAAATATTATTTTATTTTTTATTGACAAAATACGTCTTTTTATAATTATGGATGTATTTATATGGTTGTAGTCCGGTTCAGTGGCAAAAAAATACTTTATCAGAGTGTGTTTTGAGAAAATCAGACCCTTAGAATGGTTCAAAGTAAGCTTTTTAGCATTTTAAAAAAACACTGTTTATACACTTTACAGTTAAACACTATATAGTGTGGCCTACGGACCCTCACTGTGTGCTGACTAGCACACACTTGACCTGTTTATTTATTAGTAATTCTCGATGTGCTGTTTCAATATATTTTGTCGATTAAGTGGTAAAACTGCAGTCATCTTGCCCCCTAAGAGAAGTGGTTAGAAAATTGGGGGCCTCACTCGGATGTAATGTTTAGACAAAGGGATATCATGAATAAAATGTATTACTTCTCCTGATTTAATCTTTCAAATGTATAAATATTAAAACTGAACTGTGTTGACAAAGGCATATAATTTCATAAGTGTATAATTCAAGTGAAATTGTGCCGCCAAGCGATTCTCGACTGTATTGATAACTGCAGATTAACTGATTAAGTTTATGTATTTGTGGTGGAAGTTCTAATAGTTTAAGAGGAAAGCTTCGAAGAGGAGGTTGTGAGATATTAATTATGTCAAAGGCTTTTTTATAATATATGAAGAAAATATAGTTTTTTACTTTTCCTCACTACTAATATTAGGAAAAGTATTGTTTTCACCAAAAAATGTTTTCGAGATTTCAACGGAATTATCCGTTTTAGGTGTTTTTAAGATTTCCTGAGTGGTTTTCAGCATGACGTATGTATGTGTATATGTATGTATGTGTGTTATCATCGTAGCGCCCAAGGTATTTAACCTAGAGAGTTGAAACTTGGCAGAAAAATCAGTCCTAACCTGTAGTTGTGCCGCCCGGAAAATCAACTTTTTCCGTCATCTTGACCCCAGTGGATCACCCAGTCAGCCCTTTGCTGAGTCAGCAAAAATTTAAAAAAAATCGTAATAAATCGAAAATGGTCCTGATCGAGTTGAAATTTGGCTCGAATGTACCTCTCTGTATGAAAAACAAGCCCACCAAATTTCATTTTGATATTGGTCGCCATTTTGAAGTTATCAATTTTTGATTTTTTAAACTTTGATGGCTAATAATACCGAAAGTATAAATACGTTTTTTGTCATATAGCATATCGTTGGAACCGGAAAAAAATAAGGAACAAATGTAAAAAACCCCGATGAAATTCCATTAGTTAGTTTAAAAGTTATAAGCGAATATAATTATTTATTAGTGCGATAATTTTTATGACGTCAAAGTTTGTTTACATCAGTCAAAATACCGCCAAACTTCAAATAATTAAATAAAATAATATTTTATAGGTATTAAAAATAAGGTTTTTTTGAAGAATGAAAATAAATCAGTTAGTTCAGAACGGTCACCCATCCAAGTACTGACCACGTCCAATGCTGCTTCCTCCTGCTGCGAGAGAGGCCACTTTAGTGGCCTCTGAGGTGAGGAAAAGTTCTGAGGTACCCCAATCCCGATTTTTTTTTGTTAAATTCATAGGATTTTTAAATAACCTAGTTAACGAAGTGGATGTGGTCAATTGTGGAATAGCCAAATTGGAATCTTGCTTGCCTTGTAGGTTGATTTTGTTCTAGTTGCCTTATTCTTTTTTTCATTTATCACTCTATGCACCACTAATAAAAACGTGATGCTACCTAGCTAAAAGTACTTACTAACTTAAAGTAAGTAAGTTCGTTCAAAACAATGAAACAATAAGTATACAATCTTTATAATCGAGATAGCCATGAAAGATATATTTTCTTGATAATAATCGATACGATCAATCATAATTTCGATCTTAACACAAAGGATTGATAATCATCAATCTATCTTGATAGATTGATTAATCAAAGCCCAAATCATTACTTGGTGAGAAGACTAATCAATCCTTGGAGAAGAGGGGGGGATATTAGAAGCTCGTTAGTGGATGGAAGAAAATGTTTTCCGTGTATTTCTTAATTGAATAGTGATCTGAAAGATAGTTAGAAAGGGAAGTTTCTAGGTCCTTTCACTGGGAGTTTAGATATGATGGATTAAGGCCTCTACAAGTCTTCCTAAGTTTTCAACTTGATGCTTTGCTTCGAAAGCGAAGTTGAGCATTGAACGAAGAATAGAAAACTTGCAAGAAACTCAACTTCACAACCCGTCTTTTCTAGGACGAGAATCTTTCCCTCAAGAAAACGGATGTAAAACTAAGATAATCCGAGACTCAGAGAAGCGTTAATTAAACAACATTAGACATCTGAACGCGATAACCTCTGAGAATTTAACCTCAGTTCTCTTATTAGGTGTAATACTATCTCTTGCTTAACCACTAGAGTGATAGTTAGTTACCAGTTTAAAATCCTTTTCATGTTTTTAGTTATCTTATCCAACTGGGAGTCTCTAATTGGTAAAAATAGATGAGAATTGAGATCTCTTAAAAAACCTCTTTATTGTTGCTTCATGAAGTTCGAGCTTAATCTTCCCAGTTTGCTGTTAACTTTGCTTGTTTTATCCCAGAAATTATTTGAAAAAAGATTATAAACTCAAGAGTCAGATAGTGAAAAACATATTTAATGGAAACATCAAAGACAAGCTCCTATTAATACTTATAATTTTGAAACAAAATTAATCTCTAAAGTCTATTAACTTTTATAACAGGTAATCATTGTGAAAGTGTTAAACTTAAAAAAAAAAATATATATATTTCAACAACCTTTATTAATATATTATGGTTCGAATCATTTATCATTCTGACCTATTTAGGATAATCATTTATCTCTGCTTTATAAAACACTTAAAATTGCTTTCAACGTTGCATTTTTTCCCCCCAAAATCATTAATAAACTCTTTGAACACACCTTCAGTTACATATAAACAGCTGACTGTATTGAGATCGTATTAGAGCATGCGCAGTTTTATGTTTCTTTCCTGGTTAATCAGACACATCGAGCGTACAAAAATAACCTTCTTTCACAGTCATCATAATTATCATGAGTCAAAAACATCTGTTTTCTAATGACGTCAGAACTTTTCCCAAATATTTTCACATACCAACTCAAATCGGTCATGTAAACAGATAGTTGAAAGCAGTAACCATATTGAAATAGTTTTCATTACACCATATAAACGTAGCTAATCCCAAGATAGAGTACTGAAGTGGATTTATTATTTTTGGGTTTTTAATAACAAGTCATTCATTATAATAACTTGGCCTTCTTTTTAAATCTCTAAAATTTCTGAAAATTCTGTCTTGGAATTTTGAGGCACCCTATATGCGTTAAGTTCGAAGGCTTAATAAATGTTAGTTCATTAGAACGACCATATAGCTTCTGTTACCCTCGGTAAGCTAGGAAAAAAAAAATATTAAAGTAAAATCAATTTTCTGAAATATTAAACTTAAGTTTATTTTCTGAAATGTTAAATTTTCTATAATATATATTAAATTCAAATTTGCTTTTTAATAATTAATAAGCTAAAACCAAAATATAGTTCACACTGAATTTTAATATTAATCAAAGATAACGGAAGAACAGGAAGACCACAAGAGTCCAGGATACTAGAATAGAGAGGAATTTAGAAAAAAAATTGTATAAATTAAGTCGAAATTTAGGCAGAAGTAGATGTCAATACAATTGAATGAGCTTTTTACAAATCAGTTTCAGAGAAAACTTTGTATTCTCTAAAACTGTTATTCCTTTTATATTGAAAGAGGTAATCAAGCTCTTAAAGGAAACGAATAAATGACAGTGTTTATAAAAAATAAACAGGTCCAAGTGTGTGTTATCAGTTCACAGCTGCTAAGTGTCCACAGGACACTGTATTGTTTCAGTAGCACCTATTGATGGAGCTTTTTAAAATGCTAAAAAGCTTACTTTGAACTATCCTATGGGTCTGATATTCTCAAAACGCATAAACAAACTTCTGATAAAGTATTTTTTTGCCACTGAACAGGACTATAAACATATAAATACATCGAAACGTGCATAACTATAATATAACGTGTTTTGTCAATTAAAAAAATCTAAATTTCCAAAAAGTGGTATCTTCACTTTTGGTCAAAGGATGTTCAGGAATTATTTCAGATTTTTTGCACTTTACATAAGTGAGATAGAGGAGGGGGGGGGGGACACTTTTCACACCCACTTCAAACTCGCCTACGCTCGCCCTATCAAAGCTTATAACCAAATCATTATATATTTTTGTAATCAGCTCAACGCACCTTTTTATATATGATACCCCAAACGGTCTCAAAAAAAAATGTAACATTTAAGTTTTTTACCCTAATTGTTTTTTTTTTTCTTAAATCGCTATATTTTTAAAATGTGTGGGTAGGTACTGCACACATATATGTCAAATTTCAAAGTGATTGGACACAAGGTGTAGCCGTGAGAGCACGCGACAGACGGACGGAAAGACAGACACACGCAGGAAAATATAAGGGTCCTTGGTTTTGCCTACGGACCCTAAAAAGGACTCAAACATATTTAATAAAAACCTTTTACATCCATAATTACATAATAAAATAAATAAATAAAATAAAAATACCATTTATTGAAATACAAAAAAGAAATACATACTTTTAATACACTTTATATTCAGTTTTACTGATGATTTCAAATCAGCAGAGCGCTGTGGTTCCCATAAAAGGGGGAATTATGCAGTGATGCACATTTATACTTTAATTTTGAACAAATTATACCTTATCATTTATAATCTTCCATTACTAGTTACATTTCTAGTCTTAGTTAGTTACTAGTTACTAGTTATTAGTAGTTAACTATTTATTTACATATTTCTTATTCCTTAAATTAATTTTTTTTTTTTTTTTCTTAATTTATCTTCAATTTTTTATTATCATAATATATATAATAATAATACATTATATATGTATCATATATGTATTATATACATATTATAATATATATTTGTTATTTTGGTAACCATTCCTCGTTAAAGATTACGCCCATCCTCTTCCACATCCTTCTATCCTCCGCCACTCTTTTCCAAGTTACCCCACCGCAAGTTGTTCTCATCTCCTGGTCCCATTTTCTAATCGGTCTTCCGACTTTTCTTTTACCTTCCAGAGGCCACCAGTCTAATATCTTTCTTGCCCATCTATCGTCTCTTGTCCTGACTATATGACCTGCCCACGTCCATTTCCTAGAGAGTACTGTACTTCCAATATCTTCAATCCCTGTTTGGCTAGCTATCCATCTATTGCTCTTCCTTTCTCTTCTTGTTATCCCTATCATACTTCTTTCCATTCCTTTTACTGCCACTCTTAGTTTCCCCAGTATTGCTCTGTTCAGGACCCAGGTTTCACAGCTGTAAGTGATTACCGGTAACACTGTTGACGTCCATAACTTAACTTTTTTGCTTACATCAATATCCGACCTAAAAATTAATTTATTTCTGTAGAATGCTTTCCATGCCAGTGTAATCCTCCTACTGACTTCTCTCAGGGTGTTATCATTTTTGCACAGCAATCTTCCTAAGTACACAAATTCTTCTACCTCTTCAACTTCTGATTCCCTTATCACCACTTTTTCATTACCTTGCATGTTTATTTTCAGTAGTTTAGTTTTTTCTACATTTATTTCCAGCCCAATTTCTTCCGCTACTTTCATTATTTCATTAATCATTAGTTGTATTTCTTTTACAGAATTCGCGGTTATTGCTATGTCATCAGCAAATTTTATTCTGCTTAATTTCTCTCCGTTAATTCTAATGCCAAACCTATTCCAGTCGATCTTTCTAAAAGCTTTATCGAGGATAGCCGCAAAAAGTTTAGCTGAGGGAATGTCGCCTTGTCTTAATCCTCTCTCTAGTTTTATTTTCATTTGTTCCTTGCCTACTTTTACACTTATCTTTGCCCCCTCATATGCATACTTTATAATTTTTGCGTATTTCTCTTCTATTTTACAGTTTGTTAATGTGTTCCATATTGCTTTGAAGTCTATACTGTCGAATGCCTTTCGAAAATCTATAAAGAGTATTGCTAGAGGTAGCTGATATTCTTGAGATTTTTCAATTAGCTGATGCAACACTAAGATTCCGTCGTTGGTGGAAAAGTTTTTCCTAAAGCCGACTTGCTCTACATTGATGTTTTCGTCCAGTTTCTTTTCAATTCGCTTCGTCAATATTGACATGAAAATTTTGTAAATCACACATAATTACATAGGGATGTCTAATTCTAGGAAAACATGTATATGCAAAAAGGAAAAGAAAGATAAATAATAAGACCAGGAAAAACACCGGCTTTGCAAGAAGTGTAGCTAGTAATTTTCATGAAATTTAAGTATAAAGATTTCAAGAATATTCATATTTTTAGTCTTAAATAATAGTAATAATAAGATTGCAACTAAATACGCGAAAGAAAAATAAATGGAAAAAAATAGTATCAAATATGATACTGTCTTCTCGTTTAATTTTCTTTACTATCTGAAAATATGTTTTCTAAATTTCAAACAAGTAAAATGAAATTAAAGTTTTTCTCAAGAATAAATTCTTCTAGGATTACATTTCTACAGTGAATAAAACTTTATACAGCCCTGAGCAAGTAACAAAGAGACGCTCTTAACATTATTCTAAGATTTCATTGATATTATACTCCTGGAAAAGTAAAGTGTTGGGTTTCTTTGAGATTTTACAAGGTGAAAAAAAATATCTAAAACTTTGATATTTTAATTTTAATAACGAAAAATATAAAACTGAGTATATTGCATTTTTTAAAATATGTACTATTTGATAATGGGTTTAAAATAGACAACTCAGACAAACTTTCTCATATACGAGTTCGTAATTTTAGCCTTGTGATTTCCATTTATTAGTTTTCGTAGGTGCATTTAATTATTATAGAAAATGTTTAAAAAAATGTATCATAAAAAATAACTTCTCAGGGATCGAACCCGGCTTCTCTCCATCCACGTTTAGAGCTATTTTCTTAAGAACTTGATTTTTCCTCGGGAAAACGGCTTATATCGTTAGATTTGTATTAATGGACTACATTTTAGAATTTTCTAATCAAAATGATCGAAACAGTTTTCGAGAAATAATTTGTTTCACGTTTTTTCAGAATTTTTGACGGGTAGCTCAAAAATTAGCCCAAATATGGAACTAAAATTCATTTCTCGATTTATTTATTCCTCGGTGTCGCTGGCCGAATCTAGCCAGCGCGAATAGCATAATTAAATAATGAAAATCCTTTTAACGCAGACGAAACAAATCTACTTTAATATAACAATCTGAATCTTAGATCTGTAACTGACAATCGTAATCTGTATCTGTATCTGTATCTGTATCTGTATCTGTATCTGGTAAAAAGAAATATTCACAGAATTTAAATTATATAAATGAAAAATATGTCACATTGACATCACTCAAACATTAAAACAAAATAAACAACTTGCGGGTTCTGCTAAGCCCGCAACATGGCTCCCCAAATGCTTGCATTTCAGTCACTTCCTCCAGGCTCTTCGAGGGGGAATCGAACCAGCAGAACTGCCTTGTGAATGGGCCTCTCTAGCTTGGACCCATTTGCAAACTGAAGAGTCACTTTCCTCACAAGTCCATCCTGACTCGGGTGTACTCTTGCTACCCTAGCCAACGGCCAAGCTCCTCGACACGCATTCTCATCTTGGCATAGCCCCACATCCCCATCTCTTAGATTTTTCTCAGATGACCTCCATTTCTTTCTAGGTTGCAAGCATGCTAAGAACTCACGTTTCCATCTTGACCAGAACTCATTAGCAAGAAACTGAATTCTTCGCCACCTCTTCCTTACGTAAATGTCCCCAGAGTCGAAACTTCCAGGTGGTGGAAGTAATGGTTTGGCATTCATGAGAATAGCATGATTTGGTGTTAGGGGTTCGACTGACTGAGGATCAAAAGATTAATTACACTAAGAGGCCTATCATTTACCACTCTCTCACACTCTTTAAAGAAGGTCCTTAGACCGTCCTCGGTCAGAAGACCTGGGTTCTGCATAAGAATCACATCTAGTACCCTTCTCACGGTTCCTATTTGTCTCTCCACGAACCTGTTCATATGACTGGCTCGAGGTACGTTAAAGGTCCACTCGAACGAACAGAACTGTTGTGAAAGGAAGTGGGTGATTCTTAGTGAATCTATTTCACTTATACATTTCTTTAATTCCTCACACGTTCCTACAAAATTTGTCCCTAAATCAGATTTTAAACTAACTATAGGTCCCTTCGATGCCAGAAACCTTCGAAGGGCGTTAATAAAAGAATCAGTACTAAGGGAATCAGCCACGTCTAAATAAACTGCCCTACACGCTAGACAAGTAAAAATAACCCCATATCGTTTTAAATGTTTTCTTCCCTCCTTAACCATATAAGGTCCAAAACAGTCTACAGCGGAATGTGTAAAGGGCGCGATTGGTTCTAACCGCTGAATTGGTAGGTCTGCCATCTTTTGAACCTGAAGGTGACCTCTAGCTCTTTGACACATTACACAATGAGAAATCAAGCTTTTAACTACAGTGGAGCACCTAGTAACCCAGTAACCTTGTGACCTTAATCGGTTAATCGTCCCAGATCTCCCTAAATGATGTTCTTCATGATAATGTCTTACTAATAATCTTGTTAGGTGATGGTCCCCTGGTAATATTATGGGATGCTTTTGCGCCTCATTGAACACTGCACATATTTTTAAACGTCCCCCTACTCTTAATATCCCAGTTTCATCTAAAATTGGACAAAGCGCTCCTATTCGACTATTTCGCTTAAACCTTCCTAACATTTTCTTTGATTGTAATAGCCTAAATTCCTCCGCAAACGCTTCTTCTTGAACAAGCTTAATCATTATAGTTTCGGCAGATCTTAATTCTTCTGGGGTCAAAGGCTTATTTCCTGGTTCACCTCGAATCTTCTTATCACTCCAGGCTTTGGATTTCAAGAGTTTAATATACCTAATTACTAAGGCTATAGAACTCCTGGCTCTTTTCCAGGAGCCATACCTCCCCAGCCGAGATGACAGGCTGGCGTATTCCGGAAGTACTGACGTATTACATACTTTCACCTTAACTTCCGGGTCTCCTTCTATAATCTCGATGTCCAAATTTTCACTATCTTTCCAAGGCTCTTCCACATACCGCAGAAACTGTGGACCCTTTATCCAACAGCTCCTTAGTATTGTGTCCGCTGTTGGGCCTCTTGAAGCTATGTCTGCTGGATTATCTTTAGTGCTAACATAGTGCCATCTATCGACATCGGTAAGCTCTCGTATCTCTTGAGTTTGTGAGATAGTTTGTCTACAGGCTATTCTAAATGAGGACGCTGCGTTCTCATTGATTTCTCTCTTCGGGCCAATGATACCCCACCCTAAAGCTGTGCGTACCCCATAAGGCTCACCTTTGTTTCCTTGTAGCACTTGTAGGGGACATAAAGCTTCAGGACAGTTGTTACCTATCAGAAGACCTATCTCTAAATTCTTACGAAGAGGCGAAATTTTATCTGTTATCTCCTTTAGATGTCTGTAGTTCATAGCCATGTCGGGTGTAGGGATGTCCTCGTAAGAGCATGGAATTTCTGCCTGACTAAATACCTTTCCTGGAAGTTCCATAACTTTTCCTGTTATACCTACTATTATCACATCTTTAACCCTACGACAATTTATTAGAGAAGCACTTACTAGTGTTCGCACTTTAAGCTGGGTAGATATTGTTGGCAGTTGTAACTTCTCTATTAAACCTTCCTGTATGAAGCACGAATCGCTGCCATCATCAAGTAACGCATAAGTTTCTATTTTTGTTTGTGGACAGTTTTTATTGTATACCACTATTGGCATCACAAGTGAGGTGGTCTCACAATAATCACTTATGGTATGACGTGCATTGCTGCTTTCAGACCGTGGCCTTTCCTCAATTGGTGTAGCATTTTTATTATCACTATTATTATAATTATTATTATTATTTTGCGTTACCTTAAATCCCTTTCTAGTATGCTCGCCTTCTACTTTGACTCTATCTTCACGGTGTAAACACGTCGGGTGTTTTCTAGTGCAGATGTCACACTTCAACCGCTGCATACAGCCCTTTGTTTTATGCGAACCATCTAAACATCCGAAGCAAAGTGATTTTTCCTTAACGTACTGTAATCTTTGCTCTGGGGGGAGTTTTTGAAACATAGTGCACTTAGGAAGATCATGTAGTTTCTGCTTACAGTAACTACAGCTAGCGCTATTAGTACCTGTTGCTAATGCCTTCGACCCACTTGGTACACTAGCTTTATTCGGACTGAAATTTTTATTTCCCTGAAATGACATATTACTTTTGTTATACATATTTTCTCTAAATTTATTATTATTTGATTTAAAACTTGAATCCTGCCCTGAACTACTATACACCGGATGTCTATGTAACTTAGCCAACCCTTCTACAAACCTAGCTAAATCTATAATAGTTTCATTTCCATTTAAGTCTAGGGAACGTTTTATCCATGATTGTTGATATTTAAATGGAAGCCTATCTACTATTTTACGTAAACAAAATTTTGAGTTAATTTCCCTAATTGAATGTGTCCCTAGTACCTTACACGCAGTATTAATCGCATCAGAAAATTTAGAGTATTCCCCATGGTCCGTAAGTCCTAACTTCGGACCCTCAGTCAGTTTTTTAACCCATGCTTCTGTAATAGCTACTGGACTACCAAACCTCTCTTCCAGTAGTTCGATAAGATGGACATAAGATAAAGCTAAATTACCTTCCACCACCTGTAATGCCTCGCCTTCTAGAAATTTTTTAAGGAAGGATTTCTTGTAGCTATCAGGAAGGAGTCCGTCTTCTAAATGGCTTCTAATTTCTTCACGAAAAATTGGGAATTTACTGGCGTCCCCGTTAAATTTGAACGGCTCAACCAAACTCAGAATGTGTAATTTGTCCGAAAGTGATGAATAATTTTTATGAGATGAAGGTATTACCTGTTCGACCCTAGCCGGTTCCTGGGTTACCTCGACTTTCCAATCGCGGCATAGGGAAGAACCCCGAGACGATCCTGTAGGCTTAACCTTCTGAGAATTTTGATCCTGTCCATAACTTCTAGTTGAACTTGATTTTGTTTTTGAGTTTCTTATCATCCTTAAAGTTTCTTCAAGTCGATCCGCTTCACGTCGCGCTTCTGCTGCCTTAGCGATGAGTTCTTCTGGCACTCCTGATGACGTTCCTGACCTTTGAGTAGCGTCCCTTTCACTGCCAGCAATGATTGCCGTACTGATTTTGGCTATTTCCCCGTCAATACCCACCATAATAAACCCATACTCCTTGACAACCGAACTTTCCTTACCAACCTTCTGGTATGCGTCCTTTAGCATGCTTAAGTTCTCCCCCATTAGGACCCTTTGTTCCTTAATGTCCTTTAAGAGGGACTTAAGCTGCACCTTCGGCACCTCCGGAAGAGTTAGAAGAGCGTCAAATTCAGCTGCCTTTTCTGATATGACCCTTTTTATTTCTTTGAGCCTCTTTATGGTCCTATCTTTAAAATATTCGAGCCCGGCCTCTGTCAGTTTCCTGCTCCTGGGCTCTAATGGTTGTAAAGGTAATGACATGGTATAATAACTTACCTAGGAATCCTTCAAACGTTGAAGAAACGACCGATTTACTACACGAACGCGCACGTAACCGACTGACTAAAACAATCACGGACGAAACCCGACCGACTTCCGAACTTTAATGTATTTCTTTTTACTGTCGCTGGCCGAATCTAGCCAGCGCGAATAGCATAATTAAATAATGAAAATCCTTTTAACGCAGACGAAACAAATCTACTTTAATATAACAATCTGAATCTTAGATCTGTAACTGACAATCGTAATCTGTATCTGTATCTGTATCTGTATCTGTATCTGTATCTGGTAAAAAGAAATATTCACAGAATTTAAATTATATAAATGAAAAATATGTCACATTGACATCACTCAAACATTAAAACAAAATAAACAACTTGCGGGTTCTGCTAAGCCCGCAACACTCGGGATATGATTTTTCTGAACATGGATACCAAATTTCGTCACAATCGGGCCTGCAGTATATATAGGCTTCACACGTCTTCTACATAGACGACGGACAGACTTTTTTTTTTAAAAAACCCGCTGTTTTGGACTCAGGATCCTCAAAACGTGTAAATCCATCAAAATCTTAAACTCGAATTTTCGCGCTATTACAATACTTTCTCTTTATACGAGAAAGTAAAAAAAGTAACCATTAATGCTTTATACCTGGACCAATAATACGATTTATAACAGGATAAATTGTTCAAAACGACGAATAATTGCCATATGTGTACAAAATAAAACTAGGCATCGCGTGGCTCTATCATTGAAGCGAGCGCATTGCAATAAAATACTGAATATTGAAATTGTTTATCATGATGAATGTCATAGTTGAAGATAAAGGGAAGAGGATAGTAAGGGGTAGAGTGGGGGTACTCGGTACAAAGCTTTACTTCCTAACAAACCTACACACAAAACGACTATAAGAATCTTAACCACCCAGAATAGCTTTTAAACTAATATTATAAATGTATCACTTCATTACTCAAATACTACTGCATGTATCAAGTTGAAATTTTACATACTTGTTTCAATTGTACTTTAGACGATGTACATGAAGTTTTATTAAGATCGTTACGTTAGAACGTAAGATATCGGTAAAAAGGTTGTTTTCTCTATTTTAAACGTTTAGGTCCGCTTTAATAGTTTTAGCGATATTTATTAAATCATAGCAGTGTCGTTGTTGGTTTTACTGAAAAATGTTATTTGAAAAAAATGTTCGTCTCATCGAGTAGGTGATGATAGAATTTTTTCCCGTCCTGAAATTCCAATTTTAAATTTGAAGCTTACGTTTACGCGAGCATTGCGCGCGAACTCTTAGACGGATAACGCTGTCCAACGAACTTAGCCTGAGTATTAGTAAGAAGATCATGTATACCAAATTTCAACTAAATCGGTCAACTTTTACTCAAGTTATCGTCACACGCGTAAACGTTACTGACAGACAGACAAGATGCATATTTCGTTGAATGTAAGAAGCTCGCTTACGCTCGCTTCAATAAAATTTATCCATTTTTTACGAGGCTAAATTGCTTTATCTACTCACGGCAGCAAAATTAGGCATTGTTGTACTGTTTTCAATCTGCAAAATGTCATTTTTCTTGATTCTTTTGTAACAAGTCAAAAAAACACGCAACAAAATATCAAAGTGTCAGCAAAAGATCAAAGTGTCAGCAAAAGTTCAAATGTCAGCAAAATAACATTTATGAAGGTTATGAACTCTCCCACATTGTTCATTTTTGTATATTTAAGCGTAATATTCTGCTAAATATTTATATGTTTTTTGAAAATACCTTTAAAAAATATAACAATATAACTAATATTATTTTTAACTTGCGACTTGCGAATGTTTCCTTTGCGACAAATGCTTCGGTTTCACCTCAGCAGGTAATTAACGTTTTCCTGCCTCGGCTTCGCCTCGTCAGACAAAATGTAATTTTCCTGACTCGGCTTTGCCTCAGCAGTAAATTTGTTTAGCCTATCCCCGCCTTCGGCTCGGAGCTAAAACTTATAAAACTTGTCAGCAAAATTCCATTTTGCTGCCTAGTGACATAAATAACTATTTTAGTGTATCGTAGATTCTCGAAACCCTTATGCCGAGGGTGATGTGTCTGTCCGTCCTTCGCTCTTGGGTTCATATCTCCAGAACAGTTGAAGCTAAAAAGTTGAAATCTGAAATACTGGCCTAATTTTTTGACCCACACATAGGAAAAATATAGAGAAGATAAAAAATGTAATATGCGCATGCGCAATTCACAAAATTGTGGTATACTCAAATATTTTAATTATTTTAAATTTTCGAGAGGGGTATCAAAAATGAAAGCTGTTGATGAGTAGGTTACAAATATATTCTTATATGCTTCTTTAATTGTTACATTTTTCATTAATTTAATGAGTCAAAATATACCCAAAAAATTCTCCCCTCCCTCAACCACCCTATAACTTCTAGTCCTAACATTTTTAAATAATTCATGCAAATACCTTATAGTAAACCCTACCTTAGGGCAATAAAAATTTACCGGAAAAGTTTAATTATACCTTGTTGTCATCACCAATAAAAAACATTGTGATACCCCGGGGGATCGAACCAGGGACCCTTTAATTTTTTGAGGCCTTCCGCCTAAATTTGTTAATATGTTTTTTAAATTTTTATTATAGAGCAGGATAGGCATAGTAGTCTTCTGCTTGCCTACTTCCTCCCGGATCTACTTTCTCCCGGTGTAAAAGATAGTGTGCCCAGTGTGCGCCTATAGCCTAAAACTAGAGTTACAAGCAAATAAATACTATCAAACTGAAGTTAAAAGCTCATCTGATACCTCTAATATCTTATTAGTCGATCCCGAATTACTTTTCTTTTGGCACTTCTTTAGATTGTTACTACCCTTAAAAAAATAACAGAGGGGAGTAACAATCTAAAGAAGGTGTATGGAATGTTCTTCTTCAGACTGTTACTCTCCTTATAAAAACAAAAGTGACAAATTCCTTTGTCCAAAAGTATATTGGACTAAACACCCCTTTTTCTTTATAGTTACTTAGTCTAAGTCATTTATATTCTAAAACAACATAGGGGAGTAACAATCTAATGAAGAAACTTTCTTTTAATTACAGAAATAACCATAATACGATATAAGAAGTATATAAGTTGTGTAAATTAAGACAACTTAAATTTGCAGATTAGTTAAAGGGGTGTAACTAACCTTAACCATGGCTGAGTTGACAGTCATCTCGACAACGTGAAGCGTATAGTTCTGTCTCCTTCCGTCTTCATTAAATCGAATATCTCCTGTAAGACCTTCGATTTCAACCTGTAACAACACATAACATACGAGTATTAATTAAGATTTGTATTAACGTATGCAATTCTAAATATTTTGGTTCCGAGTCTAACAAGGTAGCGGAAGAATTGTTTTTACTTTTGGGAGGTGAGCATTTTTTCTCTCCAAAACCAAAATTTTCAGTTAAAGTTTTAGACCTTCCTGAACAAATTTAGTTTCGTTTCTGTCTGTTTGTCTTTGTGCCCGTCGGTCTGTGTGTCTAGGAATCCTTGTCATGCACGCGTAACTACAATTTTGTATCCCGTGTTGATAACATTTTCAGGGATTATGCCGTTAGGCATGAATGGTAGCTTCTATGCAGGACAAACGTAAGTGGAGGAGTCGTACCTTCCTCTCTCATTACTAACGTAAAATCCTTCAAACGTCAATATCTCGCAACCTAATGGTCCGATTTCACTCAATGGTAGAGACTATTTGAGGTTCAGACGCTTGATGATTTCATATGATTTTTATCACGATCGGATCAGTCGTAGCAACTGCGCATGCACAAATGCTTTTGCTTTAAAATACCTATTATTGTTCTTTATTATTTTACTTATCTATCGATTTTTTTTTTTTTTTTTTTTTTGGTTATGCATTGTTCTTAATTTTGTTTACTGTCACATAGGCTAGGTACACACTGGGGGCAAAACAGTCTGCAGACGGTGCAAAATAATCTTTTGCACCGAGAGACAGCTTCCGCAGACACCCCGAAGACAGTCTTCAGACTGTTTTGCCCCCAGTGTGCGCCTAGCCTTAGTCTACAGTCTACAGATTATTCCAGTTTCATTCAACCTTCAATTGTTGGTACTTTTTACTTAAGCACCCCCATATATCCCATTGCCTTAATAGTTGTTTAGACAAACGAACATTTACAGAGTAGATTCCTTAGTCTAATTAATTATTAAGACAAAGGAATATTAAATCAACGCTAAGAAAACAGTGAAACTCGTTGCCTTTCGTCGTGTAAGATTTCGGCTTACATGTAATAAGACTCAATCTAAAAATATTGTAATAAAATTTCCCCAGTAGTCTCAATGTCTTGGGGAGACAAACACTCAGACCTCATTCACAGTTTTGTCGGGCAGACTATTGTTTAGAACCAAGAGGGGTATTAAAGTAAAAAGTGTCCAATTGGTAACACTCATATTTTGCCATGTATCTAATTATACGTTAAATTATTCTGATGGTATAATTGATGATAGGAGGTGAGAAGCTTTGTGCCACACTGATAGGAAAACGGAGGTAGCTGTCCTAGATTGGAAATGTGAAGGATACCATGCTAGTGCATCGAAGAGAAGGCACAAGACGCGGGTCACTTGGGAGGACACTGACCAGAGTCGCAATCGGTTGAGGGAAGACACTTCACCAGCTGTTGCAGAAGATGGATCCGAGAATCTATCACCATACATGAAAGTGTAAGGGTTTTCAAAAAATTATGATTAAGACGAGCCCTTGGGATGACCCAGAATAGCCCTGTGAAGGGCAATATTAAAATCTTAAATAGGAATCCTATGGAAGAATCGTGCAGTAGAAGTAAAATCTTTATTATTGCCCAAGTTGGCTTTTAAATTTCGAATATTACTGAGATTGACGTCATCCAAATCACGGCCTTAAAAATTATAATTTGAATATGCATTATTGTAACCTACAATAATGTGCAATCTGATATTTACAATCGATACTTTAGCCTATTCTATACAGACATTAAACATCCTAAGTTTTGCGGATTTATAGAAAAACCTTATTTTCGTTAGCATCACAAAATTTAAGCGTTCCACAGTAATTATTTATAAATACTTCTTTCAACTATTTGAAATAAAAGAATAATACGGAGCTCGATATGACTCGTGCCGAAGCTAATGGACTACTCCAAATACAACAAATGAAAGGCAGTATTAAAAATATGTTCCAATTGAAACGAAACTGTTTCCTCAATCTAGAATACAGTGTTGTGTTAAGGAATTTTGACTTTTTCATAAAAAAAATCAAGCCAAACCCCTGTGAAATGTTTCGTCAAAAAAGTTATAAAATAGTCTGCCAATTAGTGTAACACATAGCTTCCTCACATCCTGTTATGAACGTACTTTATTGAGTTTATGCTTTTACAAACCATTATAGTCTAATTTATCTAATTGTAATTGCTTCCCCCGTTTTCCCCATTGGTAAGCTACGAGCTTACCGAAGGTAATGGAAGCAATGTGATCGTCATTTTTGGTCCCATGTCTGTCTGTAGCTCAATATTTACGAACTAACAAATCTTAATAACTACTCCTCCGTTATAAAACTGGGTACGTAATAATTAGCAAATGGTTGGTCATTCATTTACATCTATATTTCAAAAGAAACACATTCGGATGGTTTGTCGAAAATAGCCCACAGATAGCCCCAGATGAATTTTAACCGTCTACTTTCTTTTAATTTTGCTAAATTGATACTTCTATTCATCAAATCTATTTAAACATATTTGAATAATATTCTGTCAATTAGTGTGCCACATAGCTTCTTCCCAACCTATCACACACTCTATACTCTTAAATCCTGTTGGGCTCTAATTTATTTGATTGTTTTCCCTCTTTGCTTCCGAGCTTACAGAAGGTAACGGAAGCTTGGGTTGTCTTGAAGTAGCACGCAGATAGTCCCAGATTAATTTAAACTACCTGCGCACATTAAACACCTCACATAAAATTACCCATCAAGGGAGGGTATATCCTTTATGTCTCCCCTACGCCAATGTATGACTAATATTTATATCGAATCTTTACTGCTGTTCAAAAGATGATGAGTTCAAAATTTCATGTTTATTATTTTCAGGATTGCCAACTTAATTATTTTATAAATAGTGGAGAATGAATGGCTACTATAATGATAATAAAGTTGTTGAAATCAGGTTGGCGACATTGCTTTTTCGACCTTGTTTATCATTTTTTATAACCTGCATCTAAATAACCTTCTATTTGAGTTGAATTCCAATTCTTATTTGTTTTTAATATTGAATCTCTTATATCTGCTATTACAAGTGCTAACAATTATTGTTATTTATTAAAATAATAAATAAAAACTGTGCAATGAATGAAAATGTGTATTTTCTCCCTACTGGAGATAAAATATTGTATGTACCTCGGGAGTAAAGTGCTATAATTCCCCTCGCCATAATTATCTCCCTCGGTTGCGCCTCGGGAGCTAATTAGCGTTATTAAACAGTCTAATTTCCTTGGCTTCGCCTCGGGATTTAGGGACCATGGTTCCTTCGGCTTCGCCTCAAGAACCAACTTTTTTGCCCAGGGAATAATGGCTTACTTTACTCCCTAGGTGCTTAAGTAACTATTGTGCGGGGTAGAACTTTTTTTTGGACGTTTGAGTTTGGACAACTTTTGAGTTAGTTATTTTACTGAAATAAATGTTTAACATATATAGATTCATCACACTATCTTTAATAGTCTTCATCAATTTACTAATGATAGACATTATTAAACCTTGACTTATTGTATAGTGATGTAATTTAACAAGTTTAGATAAACGAGCCATAAAGGTAAAAATTACACATTAAAATTATTTTAAGACATGTTTCAAGTTATGCTCTAGAAATTTTAAACGAAGAAATTACTTCAAATTTGGAATGAATACATTTATTGTCTATAACTGTAGAACAAAACTCGGCCGTATCATACATTAAAGCTTACGAAGAAACTAAATTTTAAGAAAGTTTATTTTTATCAGAGAACCAAATCGTTTTTTCGCGTGAAAATAATTCTTCATACATTCTAGTGATTCCTTAACTCCTACTAAAATAGCATTGTTTCAGGTCTAACACTCTTATAGAGAACGATAAAGAAAAACTTTTGGGCGCTGAATCCTACACAAGGTAATCTAGAGAGCCATAAAAAAGTTTATATTAGGGAAGTTAATGATACGTTATTTCCTTTAAGTGAGTCAAGGAGCTGTAGATGTCACGGTAGGGAGTGTTTCACGTGCGCGATAACACCCCTCTAGCAGGCTTCAAGCCAGCTCGATATCAAGTTTCAACCAGCCTCCAACTTCGCTAAGTTCTAAGTCCGGCCAATCGAGTTGCAAAAGTTTTAAACTGTTGGCAATGCGGTCCAAGAAATCTTATCCAATAGATAAAAAGGGAGGAAAAGATCTTTTAATTGTGAATGAATATCTTGGCAGATGTAAAAACCCCTTACAGACATTTTAAAACCCTTAACTTGTTGATAGACGATAAAATGAAATAAGAAATACAATAATTTCTAATTTTCTTTCATGAAAAATTATTACTTGAAAAACTTTTTGTGATTAATTTTCAAGTCAAGTAATGAACTGATGACTATATGTAAGCAGTCTGTAAAAAGCTACTATTATTTAGTCTACTATAAGTAGTAATTAATATTAACTAACACAATAAGTTATCATTAAAAAAAAATAATTAAAAAAAGTTTAAAACTATTCACAATTAATTTCTAAAATAATTTATAATCGAAGTTTTACAGCTTTAGTAGCGCATTAAGTTTTCGTTAATGCTTCTTAAATTAGTTTTACATGTATAGGAATATTTTTTAATTAAAACTAAAAATGATAATTAATGTGGTTTACAGAGCTTAATACATATTTCGCGGTACAAAGCAATTAATTGTAAATGCTTTATGATTTAAAACCCTCTATATTTTAGAGAGAAATGTCTTAGCTTTCGAAATATCATACAATTTATTTTCAAAATATCTGACAAATAGCTTAGCTCTTTAAGTTAAAGTATAAAGAAATGCATTTATTTCCAGTTAAAAGTGTTTTTTCATTGAATAGATTATGTTACCACGTTTTTATTAGCTTGCTTTCTTGTTTGTTTGTTTGTCCAGTACAAATCTTGCAATAGATTTTAAACTAACTTCCCGGGTAGCTAAACATTAAAAACTTTTAGAATAGCTCAGAACACGATGACAATGCATTATTTCAATACTTCAGCAGAATTCAATTAGTTTTCATCAAATTTTGCTGTATGGAAAGTTAGTTCGGAAAAAATCCTCAAGTTATTTTATTTGCTTTGACATATCCCATAGTATTTACAATCTTCATTTTGACGGGTTTCAAATTTGTGATTTTTTATTAAGAGGTAAACTTTGAATGACAGCGAAAAGTAAACAAATAGCCCAGTTAATAAAGGCCAAAAACAGGCTGTACCCGCAACTAATTAGGGGAAATCTGGATTTTTTCCTAATGATAGACCATGATAAGAGGTAAATTCTCTCAAAAGTCCCCACTTCTCCCCCTTGTGCTCCCCCCCCCCCCCTACCCCCTCTTAAAGTTCAAAATTTACTTATTTTTCACTTTTTTACGCAAAACTGTTTATTTTTTGAAGAGAAGTGTTATTAACAAAAATATTTCTCACATAATTCTGCACAAAAAAGGTCCTATGCATGGTTGAAGTGAGACATACCGTTTTCGAGATATTATTGTTGAAAATTCCAATTTTTAATTTTTTCGAACCAAGATGTGTTAAAAACAATACTTCTGATTTTAATAAAATTTGGATGGTAGGCCATACTTAGCCTATTGTTGATCCTATATAAATTTCAACCTTCTGCGCCCATTATTTTATCTTGCACATGCGCACAAACATACATTTATTTTGACCTTTATCTTCAAAAGTAGTCAACTGATTAATATTAAATTAAGTTAGGGCCATCTGCGGGATACTTGCGACAAACCATCCAAATTTCATATTAATCAGTTAAGTACTTTTGAAGAAAAATGTCGAAATAAATGTATGTTTGTGCGCAAGTGCCAGATAAAATAATAGGCACTCAAGGTTGAAATTTATATAGGATCAACAATAGGCTAAGTGTGGCCTACCATCCAAATTTCATTAAACTCAGGAGTGTTGTTTTTAACATATCTTGATTAGCAAAAATAAAAAATTGGATTTTTAATCAATAATATCTCGAAAACGGTATGTCTCACTTCAAACATGCATAGGACCTTTTTTGTGCAGAATTATGTGAGAAATATTTTTGTTAATAACACTTTTCTTCAAAAAATAAACAGTTTTGCGTAAAAAGTGAAAAATAAGTAAATTTTGAACTTTAAGAGGGGGTAGGGGGGGAAGCACAAGAGGGAGAAGTGGGGACTTTTGAGAGAATGTACCTCTTATCATGGTCTATCATCAGGAAAAAATCCAGATTTCCCCTAATTAGTTGCAGGTAAAAACCTTTATTAACTGGGCTAAAAGAAATAAATTAATTGACGTGTGGCACCCAGGTTTGTTTACACTTGTGTCCTAGGTATAGGTTTAATTTTTCTGCATCTGTCCTTCTTTACTTGTACATATTTTTCTTTTCTTACTGTCCTTACACGAGGGCATATCAATGGCACGGTGTAGATTCGGTGTTGGTGAGATCCGTTGTACAAAAATTTGTCCTTTTATAGGTTTAAGATCAGCTCTTTAGATTGTTGTCATTATTATGTGAAGTAAATAAATTCGGAGCTATGTATTTGTTTTACTTACATTATACATTATATATAACAATGACAATTATATTATCAACATTACACATGATTCAACAGAAAATTTAAAAACGTAGTATATAAAAAGTTCTTTTTATCTTGTAATTTTTATTATATCGTTGTGTGGTTTATTAAAGAATATGCTATATAGTAAAGAAATATATATTTATATAAACATTAACATATTATATATATTGTAAACATAAATATACACAGAGGGGCCTCATCACGGTTTTAATTTTATCTCCCCTCTGCACATTGTCGAGATACAGATTTTTTTTTTTTTTTTCATATTTTATTAGCAAATTACATTATGTTATTTTAATTTTAATTTTTTTAAAAAAATGTCCGTATTTATTATTACAGGCTTTTAATTAACTTGACATGTTTGTCCAGGACAAATCTTGTAATTTAGATATGTTACTTTTCTCTACTCCCTAGAAAGCTGAAATTTGCACAAATTATGTATTTCAAATGACAGTACAATAAATTAGCTATTAGGTATACCAATTTATTAGTATTTTCGATAAATCACTAATTTTCTGAGACATTTTATCGGTAAACTTTAATATTAATTGTAAAAAACACAAGTGCCCGGAAAGTGAGGTTATTTCCGTTTAATCATTTAATTTTAAAAGACAAAGATTTCGCTGTAGAGTAGAGCACGCTTGAATGGAACCCTGTTACTCGCCTTGGGACACCCCTGTCGCACGCGCCAACGCCTTCGCTGAGATAAAGAACCTGAGATAAAGCTATACTTTATCTCTGTTTCTACAGGTACAATCGATTTTCCTTTAACTACTTTTATTACAATTATATTTACGTCTTTACATGACGACTTTATTGAACGAGCGTAGTGAGTTCTTCATTTCAGAGACTTGAGCTTTGAAAAGTTTGTGTGCTTGGATAACTGGAGAACAATTTATGGATTTGAACTAAATTCGGCACACAGGCACTGTTCAGAATTTGTGACAACTGAAAATCATTTGAAAATTCCACACTAAGATACTAGGCATCGCGTGGCTCTATCATTGAAGCGAGCGTATGGTAATAAATATGTATTGAATATTGAAAAATAGATAATCATGAATCATGATGAGTTGATAGATAGTGGGTCTGGTAGTAGTACAGCGGCTAGTAGTAAGGGAACCACCACGTATTCTTACTATTCCTCTAACCACACCATCTCCTTTTCAATTATTATAAAATGTATTTCTTTGCTACAAAACAACTACTGCATGCATCAAATTAAAATTTTGCATGCTTTTTTCAATTGTGCATTAGATGGTGTATATGAAGTTTTGTTAAAATCGTTACGTTAGAACGTAAGATATCGGTAAAAAGGTTGTTTTCTCTATTATAAACGTTTAGGTCCGCTTTAATAGTTTTAGCGATCTTTATTAATTGATAGCGGTGTCGCTGTTGGTTTTACTAAAAAATGTTATTTGAAAAAAATGTTCGTCTCATCGAATAGATGATGATAGAATCTTTTCCCGTCCTGAAATTCCAATTTAATTTTTGAACCTCTCGTTTACGCGAGCGTTGCGCGCGAACTCTTGGGCGGATCACGCTGTCCAACGAACTTAGCCTGAGTATTAGTAAGAGGAACATGTATACCAAATTTCAACAAAATCGGCCAACTTTTACTCAAGTGTAACCTCTTTTTAAGGTTTCTTTTTTTAAATCTTAAGTATGTACTAATAATTGTTATTATTATATTGATTATTTATTAATATTTAATGTTTTTTCATTGTCTGCTACCTCGGAAAAAATAGCATATGCTACGCGACTGTGAAGTGTTTTTTCTTTACCTTGGCAATATTTACTGTCTCGCTTCGCTCGACAATAAATTTAATTGCCGCGGTAAAGAAAATACTCACTTCACAGCCTAGTAACATAATATACTATTTCTACCAAGAACTTGGGACTTTGTATACGAAATTCAGCACACTGCATCTTAGTATTTGAGACAACTTAAAATTAAAAATTACAGCTAATAGTGAAAATGACTAAAGAACAAGTATTTACTTAGCATGACATGCCTGCTATATATCAAACACTATATATCATAGGTCCAATGGCCCCAGAGATAATCGTAATGAGGCAGTCAGGTAGTCAGTATTTTTCAGATTTTATATACATAAATACTGTAATTGATAACCGTAATCTTTGATCGGTATGTGTATTCAAAGTTCACGTTAACACTAGAACTATAATATGATCCTATACTCAGTCCTAACATCTAACGGCGTATAACAAAAAACGGCGTTAAACACATAATTTTTTACTATATCTACTCACGGCAGCAAAATTAAGCATAACTTAACTTTTTTTAGCCTGGAAATCTATTTCGCTTATTTGTCATTAAAATATTAAAAACAAACAGGCTTGAAAGTAATTGAAACAGTCAGGGAAATATTTCCCTGCCTAGGCAGGAAAAGTACAGTGTTTACCAATGCGTGTCATAACGTTTGTTTTTGTTGGTGTTTAGTTATATTTTAATTTGTGTTATTTTAATTTAGTTTTATACTTGTTTTATTAAAAAGCGCTATGTTATATTTATTTTTATTTAATATATAATATTAGTTTTATTTAATCTGTTCACCTAAGCTTCCATTTTTTTTTTGTCTAAATAGCGTGAGTATAGATAAAATATTATATGCGCAACAAGGCAGCAAAGGAAACATTTCTTCCTCGTGTATTTATTGTTTCCTTGGTAATTAATTTTGGCCCAGAGGCTAACTTAATTACTCGTCAGAAAAAAATTCCATTTTGCTGCCTAGTTACATAAATAACTATTACAATCTTAAAATCTTCTAATGCTGCGTTAAGGAACTAGCGGAATGAAGCAGCGTATTTTCGCAGTAGCTGATGAAAGAAAGATTTTGGTTTTAAAAAGCATTTATAACCTATTTTTAAAACAACATCTGATTTAAATGAAATTCATACAGGCCATGAGGTTTATAGCGCACGTAATATTCCAACATATTAATTTCAAGCTTCTACCTACACTGCTTGCTCTCACCCATAATTAAAATCTATTTTTTTTGGTATTTTAAAATTTTAAATTTACCTCTTCAGTTTACAGTTCGCGAGAAAGTGTGCTACACTAATTGGCAGAGGGTTTTTTTTCAATGTGTATAACATTTTATTTTCTGCCATTACAGAACTCGCTTAGTAAATACTGCATGCACGAGGAAAAAACCAGTGTTTCCATAACAAAAATGAAAATATTACCAAATAAACGTGTCGTTATTTTATATATTTCGTTTATTTTTACTTTTAATGAATACTTTTTTCTCGGGGAGAGATTTTTTTTTAAATATTTACAGAGAATAATCCAAATATGTTTTATTTACTTTATATAACATTAAAAAAGGGGAAAAAACACATTTTTTTTCTTTCTTTCTTTCCTTTTGGAATAAGTATGTTAAAAAAAGGCGATAAACATGTCAGGAGAATTGAGATGAATTTCGTCCCTATAACTCAGGGTAAACTGTAAAAGAGAGAACGAAATATTCAAAACATATTTTCTACTTGATATTTACGTATTTGAGTGCTTAACGCCGTTCCTATAAACATTTCAATACTCGTATTTTGAATGAGTATTTATAGAAACATCTTATCAGGCATATAAATAAATATTAACTCATTCACACACATATTCAAATAAGAGAGTAAATGTAACTGTTTGAACAATAATCAAAATTTTCTTTGATACTGCAACGTATAATTATTATTTACTCGTCGAGTCACCTGACTATTTATTTTAATAATCGTTTTCAGGAATACACAATTTATTTATTTGCCAATATTACCCCTTTAACATTTATAAATAACGTAACGTTGTATTTTTGACAAGAGACATTGTGCATTTTCATTATGACGGTATTTTACTGTTTTGTTATTGTAAAATGTAATATTACCACGATATCATTAAACAGAAGAAATTAAAATCAGCCACAGTTGAAATAGTATAAGGGAAAGTTGAAACATTTGTAAATTATTATAACTGTACCGAGTAAAATTGAATTTGATACATCGACTGTAATTTACTATTAGAAATAAATCGTCCTTCAGGAAATGCTACAATTCACATTCTTTTTAGGTCCGTAGGCAAAACCAAGGACCCTTATATTTCCCTGCGTGTGTCTGTCCGTCCGTCCGGTCGCCTGCTCTCATGGATACACATTTCGTCCGATCACTTTGTAAATTTGGCATGTATGTGTCTTGTACCTACACACATATTTTAAAAATATAGTGACTTAAAAAAATTATTTTTCAAAACAATTAGGGTAAAAAACATAAGGGTTACTTTTTTTTTTTTTTTTTTTTTTGGAGCCCGTGTGGGGTATCATATAAAAGGGTGCGTTGAGCTGATAACAAAAATATATAATGTTTTGGTTACAAGCTATCGAACCTTGTGTGTGCTCCATACAATTGTCAGATTTGTCCGACGATCGATCGTTACTTGTGTGGGGGCTTTATTGAGCGATGACAACGAAAACGTCAATGGAGAACTTCAAATAGCGATTACATCTTTTTTATGAGCCCCATAGCGGTAAAATAGTTTTGCAACGTTTTTTCATGTAGCGTTGCTAATTTCATGCAATAAAATGAGTAAAAACGATGAAAACGACCGAATAAAAAAATAAAAAAATTGTTTGATTTTGTAATGGATCAAGAGGCTATCAATGTCGTTTTAAGTTGACATCTCTGGTCACCGTTAAGATTTCCGTCATTTTACGTCCACCACAGTGACGTCATCCCCCGCTAGATTACGGCCATAATTTTAAGTCCACCACAGTGACGGCTTTCCACCGCTAGATTACGGCCATCATTTTACGTCCACAACAGTAACGGCCTTCCACCGCCAGATTACGGCCATCATTTTGCGTCCACCACAGTGACGTCATCCACCGCTAGATTACGGCCGTCATTTTACGTCTACCGCAGTAACATCATGACGCTTAATTATAGCAGCGTCTGATAAAAGCAAAATCTGATAAAAAAAAGTAATGGATAAAAAATAAAATGCAAAGGCCTATATTAATTAGTAAATGCAAATTGGTTATCGATAAAATGTGGGCAAGCAAGTGTGTAATTAGTAGGAAAAGGGCCATGTCGGGGCTATAGTATAACAGAAAGAAACCCTGTTTTAAGATAATTGGAAGCCTGTGTCTTTCTCCGCCATATTGCCTCGAGGTAAAAGACTATGGGCAGGCTGAGGGGGTAGAGAAAAGACTGTAATACCCACTGAGCATGCGCAATCAGTTCTCTTGTTTTAATTAAAACTTTCTCCGGTAGTTTTTAGAGAAAAAGGTTGATTTAGGATCTTTAGCTTTTACAGTGGAAAATTTTCCGGTGGGAGTGAAAAGTCGGATTTACCTTTAGCTTTGTAATGAATAGGGTTCGGCAAGGCCCGAGCAGAGTTAAGCAAACTAAGCAGATCCAGTACAATTTTCAGGGCTCCCAAACACGATTATTCGGTTGTTCCTCGATTATTTGAAATATACAATTTTACTTATTCGTCTTTTCATTAACAACTAACACAATAAACAGAATTCAAATAATAAATTCTTTAGAAGTTGGGTCAATCAAGGTAATAAAAGCCTCACTTTTGCAATATTTCTATCCCTCTATCTATAATACTCTCCTTAAAATAATAAAAAAAAGTCTGCCAATTAGGGTGGGACATAGTTTCCTCAAGTTCTGTCGCTAACTTAAAAGATTTTTTGATGTTACGACCTATTCTTTAAGTGAAACTTCTTAGGCACAGTAGTGTAAATTGACTTAGATGAAACGACATTGATGTAAAGTTTTTGATTCGAGGCTGGTCTAAGTGAAAGATTTTTTATAGGTACGACTTAAACCGGCAGTTGATTTACCTGTAAAAAATCTTTCACTTGGATGTGACTCGATCCGTAGACCTCTGATTTAGCAGACATAAGTTGTAATCATTGTACCACGGAGATAGATGATTTTTCAATACACAGAATTGGTATATATGCGTAATATTATATACATTATAATAATATAAAGGTTGTTTTCATGTTTTTCTTCATTATTCGCTACAATTATATCCCAACAAAAACACTTATGTAAAAAAATAAGCCAAGTCTTGCGTAAAAAGTTGTGAGATCATAGGTGTAGCCAAGTTTCCCTCGTCCAAGTAAGTTTTACTAGGTCTGATTTATCCAGTACAAGTAAATGATGTGACTGCCTCCTCTCTATTCTTTGTCCCTTACAAACACAACGTTAGTTTTTTCCATATTAAACTTATTAAACTACATATTTAACTTATTAAACTACAATAAATTAAATAATAAATTTTAATTATTAATATTAGAGTCACAACACGAGGATAAAAAATTGAATAAGACACTACATCTAGTTTTAGACTCTTTGTGCTGCGTATTTGCCAATTCTCCACTTCACATAATATTATTTGTTACGGTTCAACCTCCATTGAAAACAAAAAACAGACTTTGCTACTTGTATTGCATCCTAGTTTCTATTAACGCAGTGGACAGAAACCTACAAAAAGTAGGAAGTGTGTGCCACGGCATTCAATAACATGTGTTCCATCCCCTCCACCGACAATAGGATCGATCTGAAAACTTGAACCTCACCTACTTTCACATCCTACAAAAAGTAGGAAAAGTGCGTCAGGGCATTAATAACATGTGTTCCATCCCCTCCACCGACAATTGGATGGGACTGAAAATAGAACCTCACCTACTTTCACATCCTAAAAAAGTAGGAAGTGTGTGCCAAGGCATTCAATAACATGTGTTCCATCCCCTCCACCGACAATAGGATCGGTCTGAAAACTTGAACCTCACCTACTTTCACATCCTACAAAAAGTTGGAAGTGAGCGTCAGGGCATTAATAACATGTGTTCCATCCCCTCGACCGACAATTGGATCGGTCTGAAAATAGAACCTCACCTACTTTCATATCCTACAAAAAGTAGGAAGTGTGCGTCAGGGCATTCAATAACATGTGTTCCATCCCCTCCACCGACAATTGGATCGGTCTGAAAATAGAACCTCACCTACTTTCACATCCTACAAAAAGTAGGAAGTGTGCGTCACGGCATTCAATAACATGTGTTCCATCCCCTCCACCGACAATAGGATCGGTCTGAAAATAGAACCTCACCTACTTTCACATCCTACAAAAAGTAGGAAGTGTGTGTCAGGGTATTCAATAACATGTGTTCCATCCCCTCCACCGACAATTGGATCGGTCTGAAAATAGAACCTCACCTACTTTCACATCCTACAAAAAGTGGGAAGTGTGCGTCACGGCATTCAATAACATGTGTTCCATCCCCTCCACCGACAATTGGATCGGTCTGAAAATAGAACCTCACCTACTTTCACACCCTACAAAAAGTGGGAAGTGTGCGTCACGGCATAGAACCTCACCTACTTCACCTACTTTCACATCCTACAAAAAGTAGGACAGACTATTTGTCTGGGTTTTGCGGGGTTCCACTTGTTCCTATTGCTCATGTCTTCTTCCGACTTTTTGCAAGTCGTGTAAAAGTCGGTTGTCTGTGGGGGGCCTCTTTCGTAGTGATTGAATTTCGAAATTTTGACTCATTGCACTATTATAGGTCTTAAGTGGTGCTAGGTCATTTCTTCTATATTTTCCAGATATGTATGTTTGTATTTCTATAATTGTTTCTTAATTCTTACAACTTTTAGATTGTGGTCACCTAAAATGGCTAATGCCAAAGCCACCAAAAAAGACCTTACGAATCTGAAATTATCATTAGTGATCTATAATTATAAAGGGCTTATGAAAATTAAATACATTTACTGGTTATTACTCTCAGGTTACATTGCATATGGATTTCTGTTTACTGATTAAAATGTTTATCTTATAAAAAGTTTTTTGCACATAGTTTTCTAATTCCTTACAGATATATAATAGAGTAAGACATAAAACTTTCCTCCTATAAGTTAGATATAGGAGATTCTATGGAGGTCATCTTAAAAGGAATAACATAAATTGTCTCTTCACATTATTCCATGTCGAAGATATTACGAGATGAGTCTTACGCTGATCTCCGACATGGTATAGACTTACCTCTCAATAATAATTTTGTTGTTAATGTAACTCAATTTCTTCCTCAGCGGCACTGATGATGGCCTTATGAAGGCTGAAACCTTCTTTGTTTAATAAACAAGTTTTAATTTACTTGGAGAGACAATTTAGGTTTTTCCTCCGTAATAAACATGTCCTCGGGTAATAAACATGCTTCAAATATGAAAGCTATGTATACAATTAAATAAAAACACGTTCGTAAAATAATAAAGTTCAATTATTACGCTTCGAAGTCGCTTTTTGCGTCAAACTATTTTTTTTTTTTTTTTTTTTTTCAGATTTGGCCACAAGAAAGGAAAAGGAATATTGATAATGTAAATCAATTCCTAAAAAAGTTAATGTTTTATTCAGAACCTTACAAAAGAAGAGAGATTTGTTCTTCGGTCCGGAGCCTTTTTTTTCACTCTTTTTGATAAATCGTTATCGGACTATTAACGACCTCTAGAAGAGAAGGAGGGAATCCGGAATCAGAAATCAGAATCAAAATGGTGGCCGGGTCCTGGAGAAAGAGGGGGATTTCAGCTCCTAGCTTTAACTCCACGGAGTTTATCTGGGATTTTTTCGACCTTTTTTAGTCGAGTTATGTACATTACGACTTTTTTTCGGGGTTTTAAGGAAAAAAAAAAAAGATTTAAATAGGGAAAAGACGTAGGGGCGTAAAGAAATAAGGGATAACAGGGCCGAGGTTTTTAAAGGCGGTAGGTAGGATCGGTGAGATTCTATCTGCGAGGCTTTAGCAAAGGGGTTACAGAAGCTGACTTATAACTGAGAAGGTTTCAGGGGCGCTAGTGTCGTGTATGTGGATGATCTGGGCCCTGTGCCAGAACTCCCGTTTTACCTCTACCCGACTTTCTCCCGCCTCCACTATTGCAATCATTCTTTTTTATTTACTACCCAAACCCTCCCTGGTTCTGCCTCCTCCTTACCCTAGCCCAGGGTAACCCGAGCCTTATACCATCCCCTTGAACCTTTATTACTAGTCGCTTATAGGGAGGCAACCTTCCTCTGTTTAATAGAATCATCAAGAGAAGCTTAGAGCCCGAGCAACCCCAACAGATAAAAACTCGCTTACTTTCCCCTAAATCATTGGAACGGTGCCCGTAACACAGACAGTTTTTAGACATCACTCCTTACCCCTCGAAATAGGCTCCATAAACCTCTCACAAAGGGGGGGAAAATAAAAATTTAATTTATAATAGTCTATAATAATAAATCATATTATAACAACAAAACTTTATAATGCCTCATTTTTTCCCGACCTCTATAAAATATCATTCGCTAATTTAATTTTTTTTCCTATTTTCCTCTTCAGGAGCAACAAATGAAAATTAATTCTTCCTATAATGCTTTTTTCCGTATAATGATATATTTAATAAAATGATAACATTTAAAATCTCATATTTTTTCTAAAAAAAAAAATAATAGTATTTTTTTTTTCCAAAAGAACAAATGTAGTCCTTCGCAAAAAAAACTTACATCTATTATACAATAAACATATTTTTTTTTATAAATGTTTGTTACGGTAATAAATTATTTTTTGCTGCGTAGACATTCTCTCGAGAAAGTATAGTGTAATAAATCAAGCACAGCTTTACATTATATCATAATGCTAACTGTTTAATTGGATAAAGAATGTAACAGTACCGTTTGTTGAATTGTTGTACTTTGTCCGGTTCTATTATGTTGAACAAACAAAATATAGAGCGGAATTACTTGTAACCATTCCGAATACAAAGAAAAATATCAGAGATCAGAGTTTTTCATTATTCTGTGTCTTAGAGGACCATTTTACTAAAAAAAAATTAAAACATTTTCATTTCTTTTTATAAATAACTTCACACAAAAAAATAAAAAATAAAAACCTACTTAACTTGGATGCACCAGTATTTTTTTTTTTTTATTTAAAAAAAAAAATGTATTTAAAAGAACCTAGTTTAAAAACTTTATAAGTAAGTTTAAATGTTTAAAGATATTTGCTCTTCCAGAATCTCGTAAAGAATAAAATATTACTTAATATGCATATATTTTATGTTGAGTATTATAAAAGATAATTTTATTTATAAGATAAGAATGAATAGTTTTTCCCCTTTAATTTATTCTAAGTTTTAACGTAAGTTTGTAACTTATAAAATATTATTCTTTACGATATTGTCAAAAGAGGAAAAAACAGACACTAAGGACTTTTTTTATGGTTATCATTATTGTAAATTTTTTAATAAAAAATATTATACATGTTATAGGACTTATTCTATATAGATCTCATTGTTGTAAGTTGAACAATATAATTTTTCATATCTTTTGATCTATGTATACTATAATGAATTATTATGTGCATGCGTGTGAGTCAAATTATAATTATAGTCGGGAGACAGACAAAAAAGAGAAGACTGCGGCACCGAGATTTGAACCACGCACCTCCGTATTTCCAATACAGCATTCTACCAATTAAACCATGCCAGGACTAATAAAGAATTATTTTTCTGTCATTCTCTTCTTGTGATAGATTACGAAGTGATAGATTATTCCCATTTTTAGCGTATATTTTGTTTCCACAAATCTCGTAATTTTCGGCAGAAGAATAAGACAAAATAAATTTTGCTAGAATCACACTATTTGGAACTTTATACACTCTTTATAGAAACATTTGTAAGATGCTCATTCCTCAAGGAATATAAATCTAATTATAATACAGGGAATCCCATTTCAAGTGGATCAAACGGCTATAACATTTAAACAAGGAAAAATTCAGAAAATGTTTCAGGTAAAAGTTAGGTAGTACTTTAGGCGGAGTTTAATAAAAGACAAAAAATAAAACAACTGATTCCGCCCTTGAAAGGGTCAATATGGCCCTTTGAAGAACGTGGTTTTCTCTATTTTCACCTGAAAAGTTCACTAAAAAGCATAAAAAAAACTGTTTATAACACATTTATATATTTTTCATAGTTTTAACAGAAATAGCCTTCAAAGTTAACTATTTCAGTAGGCGGATTTTACAAGAAATAGTAATACAACATTAATTTATTTTGTTTCAATTTTTTTAAACATAGGACCTTGCTAATGAAATAATAATAACGAGTAATGATAACGAATAATTTGGGTTGTCTAAACCCATTGTCTCAATTTTTTTATGCTTTTCAATGCAGTTTTCAGAAAAAAATGAAGCTCAAGAGAAAATCACGTTCTTCAAATGTTGACCCTTTGAAAGGTGGAATTATTTATTTTATTTTTATTTCACTTAACTACGCCTAAAATACTAAAACTTTTACCCGAATATTTTATTCTGAATTTTTCCTAGTTTAAATGTTATAGCCGTTTGATTTTCTTGAAATGGGACACCCTGATATATATTTACTGCCCAATCTTGCTAGAGAGAACTTTTTTAGATTGTCACTCCCCTAAATAACTATAAAGAAAAACGGATGTATAGTCCAATGTACATTTTACACACAAAACTTTAAAAAATCAAAAAATCACTTCTTCCTTTCTATAAGGGGAGGGAGCCAGCGTTGCAGAGGGGCTCTAGGCGCTCGCCCAGCTATCAATAAGTCGAGGCGACTCGAGGTCGTGGGTTCGATCCCATGCCATGATACTCTGAATTGAATCTATGAATCGCGGACGGAGCAGGGCGAGGGACACCCCCTTTGGGGCACTCTTCCCCAACGCTTTGACGCACGCTAATAGTATAGCTTACTAATGAACACACCACACTCGCTTCGGCGGTACAATGTACAAATGTATGATGTGTGAAGTAGCTGGAACTCTCCACCACGGGGCGTAAAATGGGCCTAAAAGATGGCCTAATTGCAAGGTTCGAACAAGTGGTTCGTCCTACCAGTTCTAGTAGGAGGTACTAGATTACTACTACTACTACTACTTTATAAGAGGAGTAACAGTCTAAAGGAGAACATTCCGTAAACCTTAATCTTTGGATTGTTCCTCCCCTCTAATTTTTTATAAGGGGAGTAACAATCTAAAAAAGTTCCGCTAGAGGAATGCTCGTCGCAGAAATTTTAGACCCTTTTTTGTCAACTTGGTGTCTCAACTTAATTCAAGCCTGGTGTTGGTGTGTTTGTCAGAGAAAAAAAAATTAAATCTCATAAATAAATAGATAACTATTATCTTTTCCTATTTAACGATTTTGGTAGTATTCATACAACGGAAAGATTAAATTTTAATTTAAATCAAATTATAATTATTATTAACTACGGGAGTGTATTTTTCGTAGTTATTAATTATAATTTGATTTTAATTAAAACTATTATCATTTGAATTCATTCACAAAGTTATAATTTAAACAACTGTTCTTTCTAGAGATGTATAAAAGTTTGAAATGTATATTAATATTAATTAAATAAATATAAATGAAGTAAATTTATTTATATTTTGATTTTTTTCAGATCTAGAAAGAACAGATGATTAAATTTCAAGTTGATATTGAAGTATAATATTGATGAAATTGATAATTTGAATAAAGGTACTACTGCGTTGGTTGAACATATTAGACTAAATAATGGACATAGTATGAATTTTAAAAGGACTAAAATTCTTAATACAGAAAATAATAAATTTAAAAGATTAGGGTAGGGCGGGGCTAGTTGAGCAATTTTTTATATAATCTATAATAACTCCTAAACGGTTCATCCGATTTACTTGATTCCTTCTACGTTAGATAAGTAATTTATCCTTATTTAAATTTATTCAGAAAATAAAACTATTTCAGATCTGGTTTAGAAAATATTACCATTAATGCGAGAAACCTCCTACTTGCTCAACCTGCCCCATAGTAGGGGTTAGTTGAGCAAGGGCACGGGGCAAGTTGGGCAATGGAAAGAATAGGTTAATAGTGATGTGGAAATTGCTCAAAACTACAGTAATACCTCAGTTGATAATTAAATATATATTTTTAAGTTCCATCTCTAATGTAGGTACAGAAACAACAACAAAAAAAACAACTAACAATACTTTTCCTACTCTTAGTAGTGAGGAAAAGTAAAAATCTAAAGCAAATATAACACACTTTTACGACATAATTTATTATTTATCTTTGGATATTATTACACTCTTGGTAATTAAAATTATGTTTTATTATTCATTTTTAAGGATAAAAAAAATGTAAATATAAAAACAATATAAAAATTCGAGGTTAGTAGGTAATTTAGAGGATAGTAAGGTAAAAATATTAATGCAGGGTTTATCATCAGTCATCTTGTGAGAGTCATTCGTTTTACGTTAAATTCTTTTGCAGCTGCGTTCATGCACTTTTACCCGGCCATCACAGATTTTGCAGCTTCACTTGACTGTTGACTCGTAGCAGAACCCCTTGACGTTTTTCTTTTATATGTCCGCATCCTAAAATGAATTGCAAGCCATTTAACATTTTCTTATTTTTTTATTAATAATTTCAAAATTATAAATACAATTATTATACAAATTGTTATTACAAAGTATAAAAAGGCATACCTATTATAGCCGTCTGCCAGAGTCTGCTTAGTATTTTTAAAAATAACAAATAAACCTTTAACTTTTCGTAGTAGTATAAGAGTGGGGCAAGTTGAGCATGCCTGCCCAATTAGCCCCGACTAGACTTATAAGATAAAAAGTTAAGTTATGAAAAAACGGGTAGACTTGGGACTAAATAACTAATTATTATCAAAAGTACAATAAATACATAAAATATAAACACTTACGTGATTGTAGACGGTTGTTTTAGTACGAGTCTAGGAGAAAAATGGCGATCAACAGTTTTTTTACTTTTTACTAAGAAAATTAAAAAAGGTGTCTGTTATCTTTCTCGAATGTCGTAGGGCAACTGAAGGTCGCGCGATGCGTTCTCCTTCCTCGTCTCTATCTTTCCATTATTTGAAGTATTTTTGTGACATGCGTAGTTTTAGAGATATTTAAATTGCCCAACTTGCCCCTATTCTCAACTAGCCCCGCTCTACCCTACTGCTTGAAAGCGCCCACATTACTTTATAAGTAAAAAACGGTGAATTTTAAAACTGATTCAAGAGATTTTAATAAATATTACATGTCTATTTTACAAGATATAAGACCAGCGTTTAAAAATAAATAACAATAATGTCCATTATATTAACTGTAAACATAATAGTAATTACATTAAGAACACAATATAATATAATAATTTTAAATAAATAATAATTAGTAGAATTAAGGCGTTAAAAATAAATAATTAATAAATAATATTTAAATAGGTAGAATTAAATTGTTAAAAATGTGTTATTCAATCAATGTTTTTCCTTATTCTTGTTATGTAGACAATACTGCATAACATAAATGTAGTGCATACTTTAGTATTCATTTTGATAACACTATGCCTGTTATCAGTGATAATATTTTATTATCAGTAGACACATTTTCTTATAGAAAATGAATTATATTTTATTAGTTTGTGTGTTTAAAAATTGTTTTTTTGATAGATTGACCAGGCTGTGTAAGTTCCTTCTTAAATTAGTGATATTTTAGAATAACTAATTAATAATAATAATTATATCTTTATAGGAAGACAGCTGATAATTTAAAAAATGTTTTGGAGATTGAAAGTTAAATTTTAATACAGAAAACACAAAATTTAGACTAGGATTCAAATTGAATTCGAAAACAGGTAGGTTTTTTTTTAATTAGAGTATATAAAATTATTATTTTATGTAGAAATACTAATATCCTTAGTTGGGTGGATGAAAAATCAAAATTGTTTTTGAAATAAGCTATAGAATGTGATATTTTTGTTTAAATTGTTATAAATTTGTTTTTAGAGTTTTTTAAATTAATGTTTGACATAAATTGTTATTTTGTAGCTTGAAAATGACCCAAGGTGGGGTTGAAATATAGCAGGTGATTTTAAAAAAATGAAGAAGTAAAAAATGTTTAACTAAACACTACCCATATAGACCTAAAGAAAGAATTTCTATATAAATATTAAGAATTATAGTGGGTAAACAGAATTCGTTAAATTTATAAATTTGAGTAACCATTGCATATATATAAAAAAAATTAATTACACTTAGAAACCTGTGGAATTTTAAATAATTAAACAATTAAAGTTTATTACTGATAATTCTGCAGTTTTAGAAGAATTTATTATATATTTATATCATTATAACTCGAAATGTTCACATGTGTTAATAAGAGTGTTCCATTGTTTAAAAAATTTACTGGTTTTGATATTTATTTTTTATTAAGTGAGAAAACCATATTATATCAGTTTTTATATTTAAAAAAAAAAAAAAAAAAAATGTAACAACAAATTATGTTTTTATTAAAGTTATAAAGAAAGCTCTGACTACGAAATATGGAGTTATATTACTAGAAGAAATATTTAGAAGGTTGGAACTATAACTATGAATTTATAACTTAATAAATAAAAACTGTGAAGACCTTATAATGTCTTACAATGGAACTCTTAGAAAATATTATTTATTTATTCCACTTATTATATTATAATTTAGTCGCAAACGAGCCAAAATGTCTGCTTAGGTCATTATACAATGGAAATATCTATACTTATATCGTTCAATAGGAATAACTCTTACCAATAGAAAATTGATTCTATAAGTAAAATATATTTTTTTAAGATACATTTATTTTGTTACTGTTTACATCATCGAAACAATTCTAATATAAAATATTAGTGGTTTATTATCATTTTAATTGAACAGATATATATTTTATTTTTATTGTAAAACGCTAACAGTAATAGAGAAATGCAATAATTTACTGCAAGTTAACTACTATTATCAACTGCAGACATTAATTTGTGATAAAAAAAAAATAAATCGTGATAAAATGAAATGGCGCTTCCTTTTTAAAATTATATTATATATTGAAAGAGAAATAAACTTTTAAATAAAAAGGTTAATAAAACAAGTGGTTATCTCATGTCTTGCCTTCATTTCGGTCGTTTTATGGATAAATATAAAAACATGCTATAGAAATCTTATAAACTAAAAGCAGTTGTATTTTCAAACGTAGAGAAATGATGGGTAAGTTTGGAAGTTGGAATTGACAAAAGAGCAGAACATGGAATTAATGGTACTAATTGACTTGGTTACCCACCCCTATATTTGTTTACCACTTATTTAATAATTATTCATCTTATTAGCTGTTAAGACAATGGGATATTTGTTCAAAGAACTTTAAGACGAAGGAACATCAAACTTCCGTATCTTAAGGGGGAAAATATCCCTTAGTCTAAATAGCTATATTATTAAGACAAGGAAATATTTTACACATTACAGATATTTTGGGTGGGTTAGCATGTAAATAAATGCCAAATCAATTATTGGCAAGAGCTAAAAATAGAATGAAACATTTAATTGCAACTCAGTTAATTGTGTCATATTTATCTTTAAGCCTAATGGTTAGTTCAAAAGCCAGAAGTGCGTTATAAGTGGCAACATGATTATAATTATTTTCTGTTAGGATTATATTTATACATGTCAGGATTAGATAAGGTTATGTTAGGATTATATTAGAATACGTCAGGATTAGATAAGTATATTATGTTACATGTAGTGCTGAATTAATTACACTAACTGCAGACAATTTGCTTCCGAGCTTACGAAAGGTAACAAAAGCTGTGTGATTGTTTTAAAAAACAAACATTTTTAAGTCTCCGATATTAAAAATTCCAAGACAGAAATCGGTTTTCGACATCAGAAAACATTTTTGCGAACCAGCTTGTCTTAATAAACTACACGCCCGATTTTAATAACATTTGAATGGTAGATGATAATTAGCCCAATGTTGGTCCTTTATATAAGTATAAACCTTCTAGACCCATTTTTTTTCTCATCCACACGCGCTCAAACATAAATTTATTTACACCAATATCTTCAAAAGTATTAATTTGATTTTTATGAAATTTTGATAGTGTGGCGAACGTAGCCTGCAGATATACCCAGATTAATTGCTACCGTCTATGTTCTCTGCTCTTTGACAAATTTAAAAAAAACGGGAGAAAAATTAAATAAATTTGACAATAATAGGTTTTAAATAGAAGAAATCCTTAAATATATTAAATAGGACGTGAGGAAGCTATGTGCGTGGCAAATAAACATTATGTTCGATGCATGACCACATAGGTTTAATTCCGTTAACCCCCCCCCCCCCTCCTCTTCCGCACGGTGTTCATCTCACATCGCTTTATAAAAGGTAGCATATTATAAGGTTTTTGGAAGGACCCTTCTAGAAGGACTAGGTTCTCCACGAGCTGTTGTGCAACATATTCAGTTATTTATTAGTATATCATGCTAAAACTTATCAGGATGATAGTAACATCTGTCTTTTCATCAATATTAATAACTACTCTTATTTCATATTTCTAATAAAAAATAAGAGCAGTTATTAATAGGTTTGTTCCAACAGAGCCTCGGACGGTTCTAGAACTGCCGGGAGCATGCGCAGTATCGAAAGACCGTTCCTACACGCTTCTCGGACGGTTCTGGAACTTTTAGTCCCGTGTTCCAACAGAAAGACGAACGGTTCTGAGACAGTCCTAGAACCGTGAAAACAGTTCCCGGACTGAAGCAGGAACTCGACCAGAACTACTAATACTAATATACGGAGGCGTGTAGGTTACACTACTACTACTGTTCAACTATAACCTAACATTTGTTTTCGTTTCTTGTTCCTTTTCTTGATATCTCTGTTTCCTAGCGTGTTTTGTTTCTCTCTCCACTGTTAATATATTATACTACTTCTTTCTTCTTTACGTATTATTTTTTATCATGATAGTATATTGGAATAATAAAATATAATTTATATTTTATATATATTTATTCCTCTTGATAATTAAAATTTCTCATAGCGACTGTGAGTCCTTTATAAGAATTACCTCCGATCTTTTTGTCTGTACATCCGCCGATGATTTACAGACAAGAAAAATAAACCAGATAAATTGTCCTTATAATTTTCTTTTTTGTAGTTTTGAACCCTTTATTTGTAAATATTTCTTAATGTGTGGTTGACCTTTTCTTATATATGAGGGTTTATTTTTAATAAGCCAAGATAAAATTCACATTTTATCATCCGAAACTTGATTCCGAGATCTCTGTGAAGGAGGGGTCTTACGAACCCGGGGATATCATTAAAATCCGTTTAATATACATCTGTGCGTACGTATGTGTATACGTTCGTATGTAACTAAACCTTCAATAACATATCGCTTCAAGATATCGTATTAGATGTGGTTTGTGGCATTTTTTACAACTTTTGCCGGAAAAACTGATGGCGACAAACCCGAACATCGTAGCTCACGTCACGACGTTTCGGAGCTGTAAAAGCAAGAAATCAGTCTGTCGACGATAACTTCAGTAGACATTATTTGATTTCTATTTCGTTTGAGGTATATATATTATGTGTCCTATTTGGTAGATTGTACCTATACTTTTAATGTTTTTACTTCCATGAAAATGGGTGTAAATACTGAGTTCTCTCTTGATAGCGTATTGACTCCACAACATTTCATGGAAGTCATGTGTGGGATTTCCACACCGGTACTTTTTATATGATTTAACAGTTAATGTTTAAAATACTCTGCCAATTAATGTGGCACATAGCTTCCTCGCAAAGAAAAGACCAAATTTAGAAAAATACCTCGATAAACATAATCAAAAAGTTGGAACGGCGCGGCACTGTTCCAGTAAATATTTAATAAAGTTGAAGATATTTAAACATTTGTTGGAGTAACAAAGCCTCCAACAAGCACCAAAAGTTAGCGCACATATAATTAATTTAATAAACAAATATAAAACAGCAACCAAATCGTAGAAACCCCAGTATAAACGTTTTTTTTTTTATTTTACCCCCCTCAAAACTAAAAATAACACAAAATAGAATATAACAAAAATTAATCTACTATGCAAGAGCTTTTCAACGATATACATCATATTATAAAAGATTAACTTTAACATTTGTACCCCTGTACTCTGAGGTACCAAAGTTATATTTTTAAAAAACAAACAATACAAAAGGGCATTCATTTAACTAATAAATACATATAAATAAAAAACCTAATATCAAAAAAGTATTTAAACCCTTTAACCTACAACAAATTTATAAATCGGTACAAAAGTATATGTACAAAATTTTTAAAAAATCAACAAATAAAATAGCTTTAATGTACATATCAAGGCCTTTAAAATGATATACGACACAATATTAAAAACAAAAAGAAGTGGTCACGTGACACGGCGCACGGGAAAAAGTTTACTCTCATGTTCTCAGCAAATAAGATGAACTAATGAAATAAAATATACTCAATTTAAAGAGCATTAGTGTGAGGTTCAATCGCCGCAATCAGAAATAAAATCGGCCAACTATTATAGAAACTATGGCCATTCAAAGACAAAAATGGAAAAAAATAAAACCAAAAAATAACAAAATGATCACCATCTAGGGTACAACCGATGATGATACGACAAAAACTCATAGGACTAAAGTTGTAGATCTTTTAAAATCAGTCACCACTTGTGCTATCCATTTTCTAATACGACTTACCTTTTAGCCGCAATAAGCCCCCAAACCAGCTTAAAAATCAAGTCACCCATTTTTATTTTTTTAAGGGTGGAAGGAGGGGGAAAAGTGAACTTTGTATAATTATTTTGGTCCACAATATGGACGTTGCGCGTCGAATGGCGCAAACCACATGTCTCTAGCTCTTCTGGAAGTGGGTAAACATTAATGTCAGTCAGTGAGTCAGTTAGCTATGCGGCTTTATAATATAAGACATATTAATTTAGCACGATTTAAAGTGCGAAGAAGGTTGAAATTAGGCAGGAGTTATCTGCAGGCTACTTTTGACAAACCATAAAAATTTCATAAAAATCAGATGATTACTCTTAAAGATATGGCTGTAAATAAATGTATGTTTGTGAGCATGTGGATGACAAACAAATAAGCGCAGAACGTTGAAACTTATATGGGACCAACAATGGGCTAATTATAACCTACCATCCAAATTTCATTAAAATTGAACGTGTAGTTTTTAAGATATGGTGGTTCGCAAAAATTGAACGACAGACCGACAGACCGACAGACCGACAGACCGACAGACCGACAGACCGACAGACCGACAGACCGACAGACAGACACGGAACCAAAAATGTTCCCTGATGTCTGAAACGGATTTCTGTCTTGGAATTTTTTAAATCGGAGACCTAAAATTTTTTCGTCCTTCAGAACGATCACATAGCTTCCGTCACCTTCGGTAAGCTCGGAAGCAAAAATTACAATTTATACAAACAAATTTTTAATAGGCAACTGAAACTAAAAGACAGGATTGTTACGAGCCTGACGAATCCCAAATGTGAGAGCGAAATGTAATCATTCAGAAATGACAGTGTGATAAATTTGTAACTTTAAAAACGATTTGCCCTAATGTGCATTCTTATAAACTTTGTTGAGTTTAACAATATGTTCACGTAAGTAATAAGTAATCCATTTCTGAGTGAACATAAACAAAACAAGTCAAGAGATACGAAGAGGAAAATAAAAACAAGATAAAGAGAGGTAACATGAAGGTTGCAGTTCTGAAAGAGTTCTAAAATCGTTCCAACAGGCTCCTCTTTTTGAATCAGTTCTGAACCAGTCCTCATAGACGCATGCGCATTAAAAAATCCTGAACTGGTTCTAGAACCGTCCTCGAATTGGCTGTTGGAACAAACCTAATATTGATGATCAGACAGATGTATGTCAAATCTAGTTTTAACTAATTGTTTACGTTCAAATTCCATCGTCGATTACAGCAAACACCTTCTATAAAATATACTGTTAAGGTATGAATACACAAGGATAAAACGTGTTGGCAACATTCAAGTTGGATGTTGCGAACAGTTTGTTGAAACACCAGAAGAACACGGATACATGGAACCGGCAACAGTTTTCTATAAATCTATCTTCTTGTTGCTTGTTGACGGGATATATAAAAACAACATCACCGTCTACATTTTGTTGCCTGGAAAGCAGCAAAAGCAACAAAGCTTTATAGAGGAACTTCAGGTATTATGGAATACAATATAGTACTTTTCCTATAAACTCCATAATGCTATTTTATTAGCCGATATTCAGTTGCAATCAACACTAACACGTGATTAAAAGAATTTAATTTTTCAAATATGGGAATGGATTTTAAGTAAGTATTTAAAAATCTGTAATAATTATTAGAAGTGTTTTATATAAATTAAAACTAGGCGTAGTTATAATGTTAATCGTTGTAGTTATCATGAAATATTTATTATTTTTCCCCCGGTTTTTTTTTTTTTTTTCAAAGAGCTGAAAGGTTAACATTTTTAGGTTCGCTTCGTTTGTGCAGAACATTTCCATTTATCCAACTAAAACAACGAAGTTTACGATATACATTTTTCACAGAGTAACCGACATTTTCATTCTTTTCATGTCAAAAAATATGTTTTATACAAACTATTTCATAACTTACAGTTGTTTAAATGTAAGTCACTTTCCTTTTTCAACCTGTGAGGGATAATATTTTAACTTACTTTGCATTGTTAAAATCGCAAAACATTAAACATAGATGTTTCAGAGTAATAGTGTACAAGAAAATATTGTATAATTTAAGCATGACTAGCGAGTTTAATAGAGAGTAACACAACAATATTGTCACCACAATTTTATACTAATAATTAATATACGCGTTTGGACATGTTATATCACCTTCAGTGTTAACGTAATAAGAGTATTTTTCAAACTTTTATGACTTAAATTAAAGTATCAGTATAAAGGGAGGGGGGTGGGGAGGGGGTATATTCAGGAAGGAACCTAAAGTAAGGGACATGAAGTGAGGATCCAAAGCGGAACCTAGTGTAAAGTGTATGGCCAGGTTAGGTATAACATTTTTTCTCAAATGCTTAAACGATAATTTTTTTATTTTACTATAGCTAAATTATACCTTATAAGAAATAATATGTCTCTTTTAATAATAATGTAATTCAGTTATAATAAAATAAGAAAATTATTGTTCAGCTTTAAGCAGTTGAAAACAATAAAGTGTCTGTTTTAAGGTGTAATTCAGTTATAATAAAATAAGAAAATTATTGTTCAGCTTTAATCAGTTGAAAACAATAATGTGTCTCTTTTAAGGTGTAATTCAGTGATAATAAAATAAGAAAATAATTGTTCAGCTTTAAGCAGTTGAAAACAATAATGTCTCTCTTTTAAGGTGTAATTCAGTGATAATAAAATAAGAAAATTATTGTTCAGCTTTAAGCAGTTGAAAACAATAATGTGTCTGTTTTAAGGTGTAATTCAGTTATAATAAAATAAGAAAATTATTGTTCAGCTTTAAGCAGTTGAGAAAAATAATGTTATACCTGACCTAACCCTCTACGTCTTCCACCTTGGATGCTCACTTCATATTCCTAACCTAGGTTCCTTCTTTAATCCCTTTGAAGTCCTAGTCTACCCCCATAGTTTAATTTAAGTCATTAAAGCTTGTAAAATATGTAATTATTAGAGATTTTACTATTATAGTGCAGGAGATAGCAAGTAAAAAAGTATCTGATTAATATCAAGCTAGAATTTTGTGTACAAGTTAATCTTTTAGTGCCTTTTAAGAATATGTGGTCGGCTAAGTTCGTCTGTGGGACATAGCTTGGCAACAGGCATTTGAAAAAAAAGAAACCGGTGGAGAGCGGCCATATTCCGCCAGTTGTGGTGGACAGTGTGAATTTCATAATCCTGAGTACAAAATTAGTTAGTAGACCGAAAATCAACTTAATGTTATTTGTCCTTTGATAGGTTAGTTATTCAAATATTACTCTAAATCAAAGTGGTTCCCTATCAAGGGAAAAACTAACATCAACTTGATTTTGGATCTACTAACTAATGTTGTACTCATAATCATGAAAAATCACATTGTCCACCATAATTGGAGGGAAAAAGCCGCTCTCCACCAGTTTGTTTTTTTCAAATGCCTATTGCCAAGCTATGTCCCGCAGACGAACTTAGCAGACCACATATTCTTAAATGTCACTAAAAGATTAGCTTGTACACAAAATGTTTGCTTGATTAATGTTAGTCAGACACTTTTTTGCTCGTTATAACACCTTCAGTGATATAACATTTAATTATTAATATAAAATGGTGGTGAAAATATTGTTGCCTAACTTCCTTTTTACCTTTCTAGTCATAATTATTTTTGGTGCTACAAAATCTCAGTCAAAACAACAAATCATTGTATAATGTATTGATTTATTCTAGTAGATAAATTATTAAAAGATGAAGTGAAAGTGAGTCAAATTAATGTTACCTTGCGAAGGAACCTGGATATCTTCTCTCCATGTTCCCAAGGTGTTACCCATCCCCTGTTAATGTTACAGTCGATGCCACGGCTGCCGTTGTTAAACACCTGGTTACCAGTGCTGGCACCTCTACCTCGTAGATTCGCTCTGAACATGTCTGGTTTCTTCCTCAGTAGCTTATTAAACGCTTCCACCAGTACAAACACAGCGTCGTACATAAGTGCTGCTTGAGCCTGCACATAAACAATAATACACTATGAAATATAGTAAGTAAGTAACACTATAATTAATATAAGAGCCTAGCATTAAATAATGAATAAAAGCATGTGTAAATTAACCAGGCGTCGCTTAGTTCTTTCATTGCAGCGACCGTAATACAATATGGAATATTAAGAATATAGTTAATCATAATGAGTTAATAGTTAAAGAAGATGATTGTAATAAAGAGCCGTTTAGTAAGGGAACAGGACTATTCAATAATTCTTACACCCTGGTCATTTCCATTTCAACTGTTATAAAATTAATCACGTCACTACACAAAAATTTCTGTTTGTGTCAGGTTAAAATTTTACATGCATGTTCCAATATTAAATTATATGATTTAAATTAAGTTTTATTAAAATCGATTCGGTAGATCGTAAGATATTGGTGAAAACGTTGTTTTCTCTATTTTAGCTTTAATAGTTTTAGCGATCTTTTACACTTCATAGTGGTGTAACGGTTGGTTTTACTAAAAAATTGTATTTAAAAAGAAAATAATTGTCTCATCGAATAGATGAAGTTACAATTTTTTCTCGTCCTAATATTTCAATTAAAAATTGTTAAAAAGTTCGCGTGGACGCAGGCGTTTCGAACCAAATTGTACCAAAATCGGCCAACTTTTACTTAAGTAGTCATCGCACCTTTCCGACACACACACACAGACAGGATGGTTTGTTGAATGTAAGAATAAGGGATTTGTTGATTCACCCAAAACAAAAAGTCTTTCCAGCAGTGATTAATTCAATCATCCGACAATTCCCATATATATTTTTAAATATATATTTCAAAAATTTAATTATTTAACAACACATATTCTGCTGCAGCATCTATAAAATAATCTTTCAACTCCGTATAATATATACTACGTTTCCATGACGTGCTGATTAGTGCATTGAAAAGTATTGAATACGGGTTCAATTCTACTCATGGAAACACCTAGCTTGTTCATCCCAAATAAGGATCCAATTCGTATTTAAACATTATGGAAACGTAATAATTACCTACAAAAATTCAAACAGAATATTTGTCAAAAAGTCTTAAAATCTGCACTTGGAATTTCCAAGCCAATTACTTTGTGGCACAAAGTGATGTAGATATTAGTATTTTTAGCAACATTGAATATTTGGTTTATGGACTATGGTATTATAAATAAATTCTTCTCTATGCAACATGGTAGACACAATAATTAACGTCTTTTGTGCTGCGATAACTTTGAGAAAAATAATGCATATCTACTTCGCTTGTCTGACTATTTTCAGAAAAATACGAATTGGCTTAAGCTAAACCGAAATATTTCGGAAACGAAACATCATTCTACGACATAACGCTACGGTAAGGCAGAGATCAGCGAAAGCTTATAACATCTTATTATCTCCAGATGCCGTAGATGTTGTCGAAAATATATAAAAATCCCACATATGTAAAGATTAATAATATTCAGTGCGGTGATATTCGTATAAAAATATCATGTTTTTGGCGCCAGAATTCATATTAAGGTAAAAATTGAACTGATAATAATTTTATTGATTATTATTATAAATATTAATCAATAAATACTAGAAATAATTTTAATTTTTGAAGTAAAACTTCTTTAGACGCGGTAGAGTAAAATTGTTTGGATGAAATTGACATCGGCAAACAAAGTTTGCGTTTCGAGACTCATCCAAGTGAAACCATTTTTTGATGTGAAATAAACGAAATAGCAAGTTTTTGTTTTAAGACTCGCCAGAGATAGATATTTTAATCGACTTCCGACTTAGGCCGGCAGTTGATTTACCTATAAAAAAATCTTTCCTCTGGACGAGTCTCGAACCCCCGACCCCAGGATTGAGAGCCTCACGTGTTAACTAAAACTATACCACGGGAGTAATTTATTTATTCAGTAAACAGAATTGGTATAAAAGTTTATTATTATATTATACATTTTAACAATTAATATATATATATATTAATGTTGTTTTCATGTTTTTCTTCATTATTCGCTAACATTTTATGAAAATATTTTAATAATAATTGAAATTATGTTTCTTTGAGAAGTTATCTGACTGTGGCGACATTGTAAACTCTTGTTTATAAATATTATGTATGTTGCGTATTTAATAAATTATGTATATAATATGCATTACTTAAATAAGGGTTATTGTGCTATTTCATACACATATTTCATATGTTTATTGATTTTAGAACTTATGTTTCACTTTTAATGCGTGATAGTTTCACACATATTTTGTGTTTCTCTGCAGCTATATAATAATAATTATTATACCTAAAATTATAAATTATATTATCCTTAACAGCGTTTCTCTTTAATGTGTGATAGCGAATCATCATCATAAAAGAGGTGTGGTTCAAAAACCAAACAACGTCTTCACACGAAAATAATTGTATTTGAAACAATTTTACCGTTTTCGGCTGTTCTAATCCAGCCTTCTTCAGATAATCTACAAAGTAGCAAACTTAAACTAGTAGGTGTAAAATAGTGTAACATTAGATAGTAATTAAAAAAAATTGAAAACAGTAATTAAAAATTAAGTGAAATTAAAAACTGAAATAAATGGAATCCAAATACCTGATTGTCATGAAGTGACTTCAAAACTACAAGTGAAAGAAAAAGGGAGGCAAGAGTTACACGCCGTAAGGAGAGGACAAAAAGGATAATATAATTATATTGCACTAAATATATTTAATTTTCACTAATCATTATATGCAGTACCATTATAGATATTTTATTAGGGTAAAATACGGTGTCACGAAAAATGATTAAACTCATGATGTTCCAATAATGTATTTTTTAAACTTAACGCATGTCTTATAATATAATCGCCTACATTCATGTTTTAGCAATATAAATTACGCTTAAAAAAAGTTGTTTTTTTAAAGGAAGAAAAAAAGGTACCATTTTATGAATAAGACATTCTTGGGTTTCTGGGTGAGGAGAGGTATTAGAAAGAGGCAACAGGTCTAAAGCAATATTATATAGGGAAGGAGGCAAGATGGCATTGTGATGCCACAGGACGAGGGGATGGTATAATGCCATGCCACAGGACGAGGGGATGGTATGAAAAGGATCCGTGGTTATGGTTATCCATAGCAATAGATGTAGAATATACCACCCCATGTCTTGTGTCCTATCCATCAACCACCTGGTCTAACCACATCCATCATATCTCGCCTCCTTCGTCCCTCGTCCGTCCGCTATTAACATCGTTTGTCATATTTTCTACCCAATTTTTTGTGCCTTTATTCTCTCTCTCTCACAAAAAACTGTTTTTCCGTACTTTTCCACTTCGCTCTTTCTAAGGCACTTTTTTTCACGGGGTTTCCATTTCATATCGTCCATCCAACACTCTAAAGACATTCCTCTGCAAAATGGGGTAATTCGAGGTAAAAACTCCACTCGCTTTAAGTGCGGTGAGAGAGAGCTTCAGCAAACATTTCAAGACGACATCCTAAACGAAATTGTAACTGAGAGAAAAAGAACAACCCAATATTAATATCTCGTTGGTAGAGAATTGAAAAAATAAAAACTCCGAAATACGTAAGAGATCTTTATCACTTTAATAATGTCAGTCGTTTCATGAAGAAAGTTTTTCCAATCTTGAATCTAGCTGACTAAACTTCCATTCAATCCCTATTTCATTAAACATCAAGCGTTAGCGTTACAGAAATAGAGTAAATTGTAAAGAAAATTAACATCGAATGAATTAAATTCACTACTGTTTAATAAAATAGAAAAGAAAAACTACTTATACATCTGATAACTTAAATATATATTTTCTAGGCATTGATCTATTATGTTAAAAAATCATTTTATTTAAAACATATCGGGTACTATTAGAAAAATAAATAAACCACCTGCAAAAAATAATAGTAGATTAATTAATTCTTATAGTCGTATATTTTTAATTTTTTTAGTTAATATTAAATTTAATATTATTAATTTTTAATAGTACGTAACTTGTAATAGAATAAAACTAATAATTTTAATTACTTAAGTTTCAAGTATAGATATTGGTTTATTTTCACAACCATGAAAGAAAAGAAAGGTAAGCTCATAGATAATATGATCCAGTTAAAGTCTTATCGAATAGATGAAGGTACAATATATTCCCACCATTAAATTCCATTTTCAAATTTAAAGCTGCTCAAGTTTACACCAGCTTCCAATATGTAATTTAAAGCGCCTATTTCACGTGAACGCTTTGACGGATAACTCTGTCCAATTAACTTCGTATTGCTAGTCGCGCGAACTTTTATCTTTAGTGGTAGAGGTGCTTTGATCCCTTGAAGAACTATGACCTCTTAAAAAAAAAAAATCAATTTTCTCCTTTTTCGAGTGTGTTTCAATATATTATATATTTAATATATATTATTTTCTACTTTTTAGTCTTCGTCACATTTAATAAAACTCTTGACATTTCCAATTTTTTTTATTTATTTTTTTTTTTACTTTCTGATACATGTTGAGTAGTATATCTTTTATATAATCGAGTAGTGTCCCGACGAATCACCTTGAAATGATTTGTTATTGCCAAGCTATAGCAACCACATTTATTCCAATAAAAATAAATGTTTGTTTTGATTTTTATAGGTCTTTAAATAAATATAATAACTTATCTACAAGTATAATAATTTGTCTGAATTAATTTACTTATTTTTATAAATATAAAATAAGTGTATAGGGAAAATATTGTAAAAATATAATTTTTTTAGATTTTGATGGATTTACACGTTTTAAGGTCTCCTGAGTTAAATAAAGTGGTTTTTAATAAATGTCTGTATGTCATCTATATTCTGTCATCAGTCGTCTGTGCAGACGAGTGGAGCCTCAACTTGGATAAATTTTGGTTGGCATACAGGTTCAGCAAAATTATACTCCACGGCTAAACCGAGAAAAATATTTTACCTTTAAATTGAGGGGCTTCACCCAAAATCTCTGACAAAACGTGGAAAAAAATGTTCCTCGAAAATGGTTCCGACGGTTTTGATAAATCATTTTTACAATATAGTCAATTTAAATATGTATCTAACGAAATAAGTCGAAGAAAATAAAAAATCGCCTTGTTTTAATTATGATACATTCCGAGGGAGATAGAAAAATAAAATAAAATACAAAAAAATAACCTGGAAGGAAGAAGAATTTAATTTTAAAACGCGAAACAATTATAAAACAGGAAACGCCGTGTTTAATTAAACAGTAATTTATCATCCGAATAACAGAAAAACGTCAAAAGCTATTATTAATTGAACTAAAAAAAAAAAAAAAAAAAAAATCAATCTTACTGACATTACAACAAATAGAGCAAACTTTTACCACTGGTCATTCACATAGTTGCATAATACTCCTAAAATTATATACTAAAGTATACAACTAAAATTATATAAGAAATAAAATAAATAAAGTTGTGTCCCGATGACTAGCTAAAGCAACCACATTTATTCCAATAAAAATAAATTTTTGTTTTGATTTGTTGATCTTTAAATAGATATAATAACTTTATATTGCTACATTTAAGCTATTGCTTCCAAGCTTACCGAAGGTAACAGAAAAGTTTTGATCATTCTGAAGAACGAAGTTTTTTTGTCATCAAAGTCAAAAATTCTTGACAGAAATCAGGAATATTTCAGATATTAGGAAATATTTTCGGTCTCGCGTCTGTTTATCCGTTTAACATGTTTGCGATCAACCATAATATAGTGGTAATAAGGTATTATTTAAAAACAATTTAACTGTATGATTTCCATGAAATTTTGATGATAGGTTGGTCCCATATTAATTTTACTATCTGAGCTTATGCCCATTTTGCAGTATATATTGTTACTGTTATCTTGTCTCTAAGTTTAGTATATTTATTTATATAATATATATTTAAAAGCAGACAATTTTATCGAAATGCCTATAAAGGGGACCCAAGTCAAGTAATATAATTAATAAATGACGTATAGAACATTTAGACCCACTATTTAAGGAGCTCTCGATACTGACTCATAAACAATTGTACCATTATAAAAATGATTAACCCGCCTTCAGGAAGGAAAACATAACTTAGAAAGAATAGTCCATGCTATAATTATACTAGAGGTCTTATCAGAGCTCACTTTGTAATACCAGCTCCCAGAACCTTTATTGCCCAAAGATACCGGTCTAATAGTGCAGTAGTATTATTTAATAAATTAACTTAAGCAAATAGAAGAATTGGAGATATTTAAAATCACATTGTCAGAACATCACTCCTTACTGCTTATGTCTTCTTGATTTACTAAGTTGTGCAAGTTGTACTTTGTTGTATACTTGTACTTTTAAATTCACTTGATAACCATAAGATTATCTGAAGAAGTCTGCGCTAGAACTGCCAAAACCTGTAAAAGTATTTCAAATACAATTAATTTGTGTGTGAAGACATTGTGGTCATGGGGTATGGTTATTGAACTACACCTCTTGTGTGATTTGTCACTATCACACATTAAATAAAAACACAGTCAAGAATATTATTCAGTTCTTTATAGTAAGCACTTACTATAATCGTTTAAAAATAAACTGACCATTCAATAAACATAAATATTAGAGTCTAACTAGGCATCACGTGGCTCTATCATTGAAGCGAGCGTATTGCAATGAAATACTGAATATTGAAATTTATTAATCACGATGAATATCATAGTTGAAGATAAGTGGAAGAGGGTAGTGTGGGGAAGAGTGGGGGTACTCGGTACAAACTTTACTTTACTTTACTTTACTTTACTTCCTAAACAAACCTATACACTATACGACTATAACAATCTTAACCCTAGAAAGCTAACCTGGAGTCAAAATGACTCCCATTTTTTTTTAAACTACGAATGCACGGTGTCTGTAAAACACAGAACTCCTACATCTCAGCTATGCTATCTCCTACCCTTGAATGACCCTTCTACACTTCTATCAGTTCCACATTCAGATTCTAAAGAGGACATATCGTTTGTTTTTCTGCAATCACGGAATCATTTTGACTCCTGTTTAGTCTTACACGTAAATTTTTTGTAGGTCATTTTGACGCAGAATAGTATTTTTTAGAATAGTATGTCGTGTTATTGTTTATATGGTCATTTAAAATCTTATAAATTAGATATTATATAACTTTTAATTCAATAATTATTTCAAATTAAAGGTAATATAATTGTAATTTATTCATTTATAAGTATAAATTGTTATATTTTTTTTGTCTTTATATGTCTAAATTATATAAAGTTAATAGAATATGAATATAGTCAAATAATGGAGAAAAAATACAATGATCCAAACGACATTTATCGCTTGATGAAGGAAATGACCGATTCAGATACCGATTATGAAAAAGAGTGTATTTGACAATAATGGTAACGGTTGTGATTTGGGCCCTGATTTGAATATAGAAAATGCCTTTTTTGATCCCATCAGCGATGATGAGGAAAATAATAAATTAATTGAAACAATTTTCGAAATAGAAAAACCAAAGGAAAGGAAAGAAAAAAGCTACATAAAATAAAGTAAATAAAACCACTCCGGTAGATAACAATACCGGATATAATGTAATAGTAGTGCAGTTTGAAAAACCGGAATTAAAAGGAAAAAAATTGTTTTCTATGGCAAACAAAGCACCTAAGTGTCCCATCAACTAGCACTAAAACGTGTTAAAAAGATATTGTACATATTAGGCCTTTATATTTTAATAAAACTTGGTATAATAGATTAGGGAGTCAATATGACTCAAGGTTAGTCTTAAGAGGTTAAAAAATATGGTTAGCGTTCTAGGGTTAACCACCCGCGGTAGCTTTTAAACAATTATTATAAATGTATCTCTTCACTACGCAAAGACTTCTGCTTGTATCAAGTTGAAATTTTGCATGCCTGTTTCAATTGTGCATTAGATGGTGTATATGAAGTTTTATTAAAATCGTTACGTTAGAACGTAAGATATCGGTAAAAAGGTTGTTTTCTCTATTATAAACGTTTTGGTCCGCTTTAATAGTTTTAGCGATCTTTATTAATTCAAAGCGGTGTCGCTGTTGGTTTTAGTAAAAAATGTTATTTAAAAAAAAATGTTCGTCTCATCGAATAGATGATGATAGAATCTTTTCCTTTCAACTCAATCGGTCAACTTTTACTCAAGTCGTCACACGCGTAAACGTTACTGACAGACAGACAGACAGACAGACAGACAGACAGACAAGATGCATATTTCGTTGAATTTAAGAAGCTCGCTTCCGCTCGCTTCAATTAAAATGATTTTATCATCCTTAAAAATCCTAAATTGTGGTATTTCGATTATCTCCTTTACAGCAGAGTATGCATTAAATTTAGTCACTTTAACATTTATCTTACAATATCACGGTTATCAGTGAAACCCGCATCCCTACAATTCAATGAAAGCCCAAGTTCCTAAAAATGGGAAAAATGGGAGTTGGTATCAGATCACAAAGTTATCCAAGGATAAAGAACTGGGAAGAGCATTTTTGGCAACACTGTTTTCACCTGAGGAATTGCTGGACGTAAGTCTAAATAGATCGTTCTTCGTATACGATCAAATAAGTCCTTAAATTTATGGTGATATCATCCAATTAAGTTTTAATAGACAACAAGTATTTAAAATCAGTTAGTATGCAGAGGAATTATACAGTCTAAAACGTTAAGGAGTTTTGAATATGAAACAAGAGAGTGCTTATCTTAAACTTGCGTTATGCAAAACTATGTATAATCCTACAAACAAGACAGAGTCCTAGTTACCCTTATCTCTCTAATGATAACGTGCTTCCTTCTCTCTAACTTCCTTACATTTCACCCCCCCCCCCCCCCCCCCCCGTATAATCAGATTTTACTTCAAAACTAACATACTTTGTGAATCTGCCATTGTAGTAAATTTATTCACACATTTTAAAAAAGGGAAACAACATTCAAATAAACGTTATAAATAAAAAAAAAAAAATCATTATAAAAACTCCTGCTTGTTCGTAAACCTCTAAAAATAATATTTTAAGAATTTTATGTACAAGGTGTTAAGTTTTTTGAAAACTATATAAATTACGAAGAAAAAACTATCCTTAATTTTGATGTTAGTGACACATAATTTATATAAAAGTGGTTCAGAATTCCAAATAACTGGTGAATATTAAATTTTAATTAATTTCCTAAAATATTAAGTTTTATTTTGTTTTTAAAAACTAACAAAAAGCAAACATCAATTTCACACAACAAAAATTTCAAACAAATTTAATTATAAACAAATAGTTTATGCCGAACGCCTCGTGAATTAATTTTTTTAATTTTTTTTTTTTTAATTTTTTTTTTTTTTAATTTTTTTTTTTTAATTTTTTTTTTTTTTAATTTTTTTTTTTTTAATTTTTTTTTTTTTTTTATCATTGTGAAGGTTTTTTGATAATTGTTTTAATAAGGTCTAAATATTATAATTATATAATTATTATTAACTTGTGATACAAAACAAAAACTTTCTATTTTTACTCTACAATAAGATTTGTATGTAATTTATTTTATTTTCATAAAATTAAATAATATTTAATATTCAAATGTTTTGTTTATTTTTTTTTGCAATTCTGAACCACTTTTCTAATTAATATTTTTCGATACTATTAATATTAAGGGTAGTTACTATATATAATATATAGTAACTATTGATAATTTTTCAAGAAACAGAACACCATGTACATAAAATCAAGAAAATATATATTTTCAGATGTTTAAGGTAAAGCATTTTTTGTAAACAATGACTTTTTTTTCGAAAACTCAATAATAAGAAAATTTTCCCTCCCTGATATCTTGGGACACACTGTACATGCAATGTGATACTGGAAATTTAAGCATTGATTATAATATTAATACCTTAGGTTATAAACTTAAATATTTTTACTGAAATGTTGGTTATTATAAAATAAAATAGTCTACTAACTAGTGTGGCACATAAATTCCTCGCGTTCTATTGCATATACGTTAATGATTTTATGCTTTTATATACAACCTATTATTGTCAAATTCATATAATCTTCCCCCCGTTCTTGAAATCAGTCAACATTTTGATATTTATTGAATTAAAGAAACAATTTAGCAAAATGAAAAGAGCGTTGACGGTTAAAATTAGTCTAGGGGTGTCGGCGGACTACTTGCGTCAAGCCATACAAATTATTTGAAAATCAGATGTGAACGTTTGAAGATACAAGGGTAAATAAATGTATGTTTGTGCGCATGTGGAAGAAAAACAAATGATCGCAGATGGTTAAAACTTGTATGGAACCAAAAATGAGCTAATTATGACCTACAATACAAATATTAATTACATTTGGCGTGTAGTTTTTAAGATATGTTGGTTCGAAAAATCGAGCGACAGACACAAAGACACAGAACCAAAATTGTTCCCTGGTGTCTGAAACGAATTTCTGTCTTGGAAATTTTGAAATCGGGGATATAAAAAAATGTTCTTTCTTCGGACCGATCACATAGCTTCCGTTACCTTCAGTAAGCTCGGAAGCAATAATCTTTTGATTCTTCAAGTTTTTGAAACATAAGTCTAATTTGTAAAATTGAACCAAATAACCACAATAAATATTTGTTCGATAAGTTCATTATTTAGAATTGTTCGTTATACTAATGAATAAATGTTTGCCAACGTAAAATCTATTTCTAATTAATAGCTATAGCAAAGCTAAGCAAGATGAGGTCAGTATGCAAAATTTATAAACCTTTAATTACAAAAGATATGTACAAATATAGAGAGATTTACGTAGGTTCTTTGAGTACGCCACTACTTTATCTTCTATGTAAAGGGCTACATAGGTGGTATGTATGAACTAGTCATGAGGTAGCTTTGATATATATATCTCTGCAATTTATAATTGAAGTGAACGTCATATGAAAATTATTTACTTTGTACATTTGCACTACAGTGGAACTTAATCGATTCATCTAAAATTTTGATCACAGGTTTGTTCTCCTCAATACACAAGAACCTGCATTATGATTTCAATAAACATAACTATTAGATTGACCGTTCACCGTTCACTCGTAAGATACGTGGGAGAAGTGTACTGGAAATTCAAGTGTTCTCTATTATAGAAACCATACACAAACTCGGTTCCGGTTCATAAAAAATAAAACATATTACCTTTATGAGTAATAAAATATTATCTATATCAGTGTTTTGAAATATCTATTTATATTACAGTAGAATAAATCAAGAAATTAACTAACTATATTATAAAAAGTCTGCACAAAAATGTATTTTTAAATTTAAATAAAGGCATGAATGAACAGATCATCGCCAAATTAGTATTTTTTTGTTATTTTTATGTTATTTTATTATTTTTTTAATAAACGCTTATTCAACTTAATATGGTTGATTCACTACTACGGTCTCGGTCCGGTCTGGTCTCGGTACGGTCTCGGAACGGTCGGGTCTCGGTCCGGTCTGGTCTTGGTACTGTCTCAGTTCGGTCTGGTCTCGGTCCGGTCTGGTCTCGGTACGGTTTCGGTCCGGTCTTGGCACTGTCTCAGTCCGGTCTGGTCTCGGTACGGTCCGGTGCGATCAGGATCCATTTCTGTTTTAAAATGGGAGCATTCACACCTCTGGTCCCGATTCGGTCACACTCAGGTCTCGGTCCGGTCTGGTCCGGGTTGCTATCCTTGCAATCTAGATCGGCTGACCTGAGCAGATGAGCAGACCGGGACCGGGATCAGATCGATAGAGTGAAGAGCCTATAGTTAATCTATCTTCAGTCAACCCTCGGTTCGCCTTTTATCAAAGGTTCCCCTTCATTTTTACTGGCGCAGAAATTTTGATTCTTTTGATACATATTGTATTGCATGTTCACGATTCTTATGGTGTTGTTTATTATATCGTCCGAGTTTACCGAAGGTAACGGAAGCTGTATAATTGTACTGAAGAACGAAACATGTTTATTTCCTTGATTTAAAAAACCCCAAGGCGGAAATTATTTGGGCATAGGGACACATTTTGGATCCGTGACTGTCTGTCTATCAGTCGCTAAATTTTTGCAAATCAAAATGTCTTAAAAACTATACTCGTTAGATTTTAATTAAATTTTGATAATAGGTCATAATCAGTCTACTATTGGTGTCATATAAATTTCAACCTTCTGCGCCTATTTTTTCTTTTCCACATGCGCACAAACATACATTTATTTACACCTATATATTCAAAAGTACTCATCTAAGTTATATAAAATTTGAATGGTATGTCGAACGTAGCCCACAGATGGTCACATATTATTTTTAATCGTCTGATCACTTTAAATTTAGCTAAATTGATACTTTTATTCATGTAAAAATTCAAAGCAATTTTGACAGATTTAAAATAAAAGGAGGGGGAAAAATAATAAATTAGATAATAACGGTTTGTAACGCATAACATAATTTTAAGCCATTTATTTATCGAACTATAGATGACGAAAAAGTAATCAAATATATCCGTGATCAAAGGGTTCTGTATGACTTTTCAGACACATTTTATAGCGATAGTAATAAGAAAAGATAATAAATATTTATAGTGGCATATTGACGACAGAACATTCTACTGGGTTGATGACTGGGGTTTGAACGGACTGTGAAAAACATTGATTATGTTATTACCGTAACATACATAAAACGATTTTTGAATTATCTAGTTTATTTTAAAATTTCCCGTTGTAGAGATTAAAGATTATTAAAGGCCCATTTACACTTTGATAGTGCAAGTGTTTAGAGAAAATTTCCTTAACAATTATTTAACACTTACACTTTATTGGCTTTATATTCATTTTGGCCTTTAGTCAGGCAAAAATGATTTATATACAGTTTGAGGTTACACAACAAGCACTAGATAAAAATGAAGTAGATTTTACTGAACTATTACGTATCTCAAGACTAAAGCGATTTAGGTGGGCAATAATATTAAAGTAATGTCAACATTAAATTCGATTTAAAGTCTGACTTACCGATATGGTGTCTTTGCCTGCTCCAGGTGATGTCGCTGTATCAAGTCTTCTCCATCCCTCAGAAAATTCTTTAACTATTCTTCTAGACGTATCAACTATTCTAAATCCAGTGATGTTAATAGCACCAAATTCAATTACTTCACTCTCCCATCTATCGTCCATTATCTGAAACAAATACCAAACATAATTATTACAGAATCTATAATTAGAAAGTTAAATTTTGTTGTTTAGGTCAGATGAATAAGATCAGTTTAGGGTCCAAGATGGGGGGGGGGGGGGGGGAGGGGGTGAATTAGGGCTGGATACCTATAATAAACCTTTAATTACCCCACCCTTAGTAAAGGGGTAATGTTTGTAGAACTTAAATAGTTTCTATGGAGATATAAAAGCCATGATGAGAACTCCTTTGTTAATTTTCCTAGATATGAATTCGAAATTTCGGGATTCTAAAAATGCTTTTATGTACAATCTTTACACAGCGATTTCTCCAGTAGATCAATCTTAGTATATTGATTACATTGTTTATTATACAGAATAGAGTACTGAATGAAATCGATTTTGATAAATTGCAATGGTAGACAAACGCGTATTTTGTTTTTTAGCAAAAGCGTAATAACTGTCGTAATCCTAGAGCAATGAGAAGAAGAGGTAGAGTTCTTGGGTTAAACTAACATCTTTAACGAAGTCTAAATAAATGTTGTTCCTGGCTCAAAAGAAAGCTTATTCAGACCTATAGATATTTGCTAAAAGTATTTTTTTTAGATGAATCAATGAAATGTTTAAGAGAAAGAGTCCAGTGTAATAGATGAAACGGAGATTCGAATCTGACTCACTTTCATTAAAATCATATTCTAATCTCTGCCTTAACAACTCTCAACTCCTATATTGGCTGTTTCTCTAATGCACCAGTAGTGGTTGAAATGCAACCACTACCAACTCTTATGCATCAGTAGGTAGTGGTTGAAAGCCAAATATCAACTCTTAGGCATCAGTAGTGGTTGAAAGCCAACTATCAACTCTTATGTATCAGTAATGGTTGAAAGCCAACTATCAACTCTTATGTATCATTGGTGGTTGAAAGCCAGCTATCAACACTTATGTATCAGTAATGGTTGAAAGCCAACTATCAACTCTTATGTATCATTGGTGGTTGAAAGCCAGCTATCAACTCTTATGTATCAGTAATGGTTGAAAGCCAACTATCAACTCTTATGTATCATTGGTGGTTGAAAGCCAACTATCAACTCTTATGTATCATTGGTGGTTGAAAGCCAACTATCAACTCTTATGTATCATTGGTGGTTGAAAGCCAGCTATCAACTCTTATGTATCAGTAATGGTTGAAAGCCAACTATCAACTCTTATGTATCATTGGTGATTGAAAGCCAACTATCAACTCTTATACATCAGTAGTGGTTGAAAGCGAACGATCAACTTAAATGCATTAGATGTGGTTGAAAACCAAGAATTAACTCTTATGCATCAGATGTGGTTGAAAGCAAATTGTCAACTTTTATTCCTAAAATGTTCAAGGATTTAGACAAATAATAGAGTCTAAGAGAAATGGGGAGAAAAGAGAAAACATTGTCTAAAACAGTAAAGCAAATTTTTATAGAGCATACATTTGAAGGCAAAAGCCTAGGGTTGTAAATCGTAGTAAAGTATGTTCACAAATACGTTACCCATGCATTAATCAGTGATAAATTGTTAGACATTTTATCCACTATTCGCACAAATTAATTCTTTGACTGGTAATCAGGTTTTCTGTTAAATGTTAAGTAAGTTTTCGCATAGAAATCATGCGTTCTTATCAATGATTTGGAATATTCTACAGTACTAGGTTGACGTTTTGCATAGGAATGAAGAGAATATAAGCCAAATGAAGGAGTTTAATAAAGGGATGGTTTTGAAGATGTTTATAGCAACAGATGTTACAATTTAGATTGTGAATAACTGTGGCGTCAATGACTGGCAACTTTGTGCCATAAACAAAACTATAGGTAGAATTATCGTTAAAGAAAGACGTCATTCATTAGAAAATTAAAACAAAATAAACTCACTGTATGAATCAGTGAATCGTGTTAATTTCACATTTCTGTATGGAAAAATAAAAGGCTTAGTCAAATATATTTAAATAATACCATCTCTTGATGTCGACGAAGTTAATTCATTGAAATTATTCAACATAGTCTAATTAGTGCAGACGAATTACCCGTGTATGTTAATCAGTGATAAAGTGTTCGACATTTCACCCACAGTAACATGTTCTATTCGAATGCTACTTAAAATCCCTCTCTAAAGGTAAAACTGTTTTTGAATATCCTTATTTCATATCGAAACGTTAAAAGGAAGGTGGAATTACGTGAAATGTTGTTCGTTTGAATAATCTCGATCCTTTGTTGAGAAATAAAGCTTTTGTAAAGTAGAGTAAAGCAGTTTAAAGCATTGGGCTTCGGTGAACTTTGAGCCTTTTCTAGAAATTCAACCTCAGCAAAAATGTGATATGAAAACTTTCTCGGTTTTCGATTAAATACAGATATCTTCTGTTAATTTCAACGTTTGATTTAAATAATTAAGTTTATCGAAGTGTATTTGATTTAGGAAATGTTATTTATATAATAAAACGAATCTCTACAAGTTTTTGCCGTATGCTTAGAATTGTATTTTATTTATTTTAAAAGGGATACGTTAAGATTACAATCTATTAAATGCATGCCGGGGTGCCAAAGTATTTTATTCACTTCTTATGTCTAGATAAAGTATTACAGTTTTAGAGTGGCAATAAAGATAAACCAATAGCTTATTATTGTGATTTTTTTTTTTCTTTTTATGAATACAAATAATTTGATACATTGTGATAACTCTAAGGGTTGTTTCAAACTAGGGCGACGTTTGTGGCCAACGCGTTCGAATGCGACGTTTTTTTGTACGTAAAAGCTCTCATGGTGCGCCATACATTTCGGCCTTAGGCGTCACATAAGTAACATCGCCGAAACAAAAAAAAAAAAAAAAACGTCGTCGCGCGAGAGCGAAACTGGACTAATGAACTCAAAAGACAAAAAATACATTTACCAAAATAGAATTATTGGACAACAGAGAGCATTATTGGTCTCTTATCAGTCTTTCAATCGGTCCATTATAATTTTTTCGAACACTCAAATTTTGAAAACTGCTTGTCAAATTTTAATGAAATTTGGGCGATGCGTTAAAAACTACAGATTAGCCCCGAATTATATGAGATATTTTCCACTCCTCTTACAATCAATGCACAACATTTTGCTTCTGGGATTACCAAAGGTAACGGAAGCTATGTGATCGTAAATTTCAAAAATTCCAAGACAGACACCCTTTAAGGCATCAGGGGACATTTAAAACTATACTCTTCCAATTTTAATGAAATTTGGATGGTAGGTCATAACTAGCCCATTGTTGTCCCATATAAGTTTCAACCTTCTGTGTGCATTTGTTTCTCTTATACATGCTGCTTGAGCGCATGTGTGTACATTTGTTTAATATGTTTAATTTTAAAAACGATGGTTTGTTAAAAGTAGCTTGCAGATAGACCCAGATTAATTTCAACTATCTTCCGTCTGTGATCTTTAAATTTTGCTAAATGCATTCTTTAATTCATATAAAAAAATTTCATAGCAAATATTTTGATAGATTTAAAAAAACGGGGGGAAAATGAAATTAATTTAATAATAACAGGTTGCAAAAGTATAAAATCATGAAAGTATACGAAATACGCTAGGAAACTATTTTTGTACAAATTTTTTGGGGTTCTCTTTAGTTTTTGTTAGTCTACGCTATTTTATTTTTAAATTGATTCTTTAATTAATGTAAAAAATCAAAACAAATTTGCCATATTTAAAAATCGGGAGGGGGGGGGGGGGAATTGAATAAATTTGACAGAAAAAGGTTGTAAAAGCATAAAACCATTAAAGTATACAAAATAGGAAATGAGGAAGCTATGTGCCACCCAAATTGGCAGACTATTTTTTAACTACTCGACAGGTCTGATTTTAATTAAATTAATTGAATTATACAGTTTATGAGGGTTAGTCGACAGATGGTCCCAATATTAATGTCGATCTCTCCATACGTTTTCCTCACTCATCAACTAAATTGTTTAGTACAACAAAAATAGTATTATCAAATATTGTAAAATCTATTATATTATAATTTAAAATGTTTTACCTATTTAATTATTTGCCTAAAATACAACGTACTTAGTTTGAAATCTTTAATTATAAAACATTTATCACCAGCCGATCTGGCTGTGGTGATAAATGATAAATTCTCTAAGATCATAAGTACATCTATAAAACTGAATAGATATTGTGGCTTGCTTAACGTACACTACCTCTATCTTATGACGTGATCATTACAATCAGGTAATTTGTCAAGTTATGTCCATATAATTTGATTTATAGCATTATGAGTATTAATCATTATTTATAACTAACTCACGACAGACATTCATCTAAATCTAACATATGAATCCGAAATTTGGATTAGTTATAAATATTGAGAGAATAGACAATTAAATAATTTATGGTAACAAATAAATATATATATTTTATTAACATTTATTTTTGAAGTTAATGTCTCTAGCAATAAGAACAGGCACTATTCTTTACTTAAAGCATTCATAGGATGCCTCAAATCCACTCCTAATTTATAAATAAAGGATTGTCACAGTAGTGTACACAGAATTTATTTTTTTTTTTGGGGGGGGGGGGGGGGGGGTACTTGACCTTGAGTGTGGCTATACTACGTGGGTTTAGCAAAGCTAACCCACTAAGCATTTGAAAAAAAAAAAAAATCAGTGGAGAGCGGACATGTCCCGCCAATTATGGTAGACATTGTGATTTTCATGATCCTGAGTACAAAATTAGTTAGTAGTCCGAAAATCAAGTTGATGTTAGTTTGTCATTTGGCATAGATAAGAGACCACTTTGATTTGGAGTAATATTTGACAAACTATCCTAACAAGTGACAAACTAACATCTACTTGATTTTCGGTCTACTAACTAATTTTGTACTCAGGATCACCCAACTAAAACTTTTGTTCACAGACATTTTTAAACTGATTCCGTATATTCCGGACAGGGTCCGAACCCGTCGAACCCGGATTAGCAAGACTCTACTGTAAAAAAATAATCAAATAATAATAATAAATAATCAATTTATATAATTTTTTATTCCGGACCCGTCGAACCAGGATTAGAGAGACTCTACTGTATAATCAATTTATATAATTTTTTCCGTATAAAATCATGGATTGCTCCCCTCCTCTCCTAGTCATGTTCTCCACTATCGAGCTCCTATCCTTCTGACAGTTTGTTCGATAGAGATCCAGTTCATTTGTGAACCGAACCATTCGATTCACCGGTCATAATCAAATTCCTTAATTGGATCTTCAATGAACAAACGTTCCGTTCATAGCAGATCAAGGCAATGAATGAGAGTTCAATTAAACACGGACCTGGTTTAACGGATCATTTGGCTTGCCTGTTCTTTTAGCCCATTCATGAAGAAAAACCTCTATGTCAGAGGTCTCCAAACTACAGCCCGCGAGACAGATCCGGCTCGTGAGACGCTTTCATCCGCCCTGCCGCGCCATAAATGAACCTAAATAATGCAATGTTAGAAGTTCTTTTAATTTAAATGCCATTTAAAACGTCAAAAAATATTAACACGAGTCTTATTGTCCCTTTTGTTGCTAAATTAGATAGTGCTTATCCATATATTGTCATTGTGAAGTCCGATGTGAGTGTTATTAACTTCATCCGGCCCGCTAGAGACCATCCTATTCTGATCCGGCCCTTCAACTAAAAATATTGGAGACCACTGCTCTATGTGTTAAGTATCCGATTTGCTGATATATTCGCTTGGTACCTGAAATATTTGCTTAATTTTTATGGTATAATCATTAATCTTGGGTCATTTTTAAATTAACATTCAAATATAAAATTCTATTCTATTAATATAAAAGAAACTTACAAAAATATATCAGTAAAATTAATTGTACTCTTATTAATGTCAAACTTTTCTCTTGTTTTTTTAAAGAACACATCATTTAAAAGAAAATATCATATTCTTCTTAATACTAATATTTATATAATATCAAAAGAAAAAAGCAAAATATTAAAAAAAAAAAAAACGAACCCCAATTTTGTTAAAACTTTTCCTCTTAATTTGTTAAAAATAAAGTACACATTCTTGGAAAATATATTCAAGCATCATTAATGAAATATTAAGCTTCATTACTACTGTATATTTTCTCAATTATGGAGGAGCCATTTCATTAAATTCAATCATTAATTATAAAATATAAAAAAATAAATAAAATACAAAAAACTGAAAAAATATGATGAAGTATAATTTATAAATTTTATGATTTTTAATTTGGGGAGAAAGGAACAAAGATAGCATATAATATAAGCATATATATAAGAGTGATAGTGGTATGTTTTGCTTTCTCTCTCCCCCCCCCCCTTCCCTAGAAAGCGGTTGCTATCGTCGAACTGACTGCATAGGGAGCTATGCCTCCCCCCCTTCACCATAGAAACAGGTCGCTATCGTCGAACTGACTGCATAGGGAGCTATGCCTCCCCCCCTTCACCATAGAAACAGGTCGCTATCGTCGAACTGACTGCATAGGGAGCTAAGCCTCCCCTCCTCTCCACCAGAAAGGAGGTCACCTTCGTAGAACTGACTGCTAATGGAGCTAAGCCTCCCCCCACCTCCAGAAAGCGATCGCTATCGTCGAACTGACTGCTCACGGAGCTAAGCCGCCCCCTAACAGTGTCACTAGGCCAAAGCAGACCTATGTATAGTGTAGAGGTCAGCGTGTAGAAGAATTGAACTTATGAATTAAATAAAAAACAATATTAATTTATTATGGAATGGATACTTCACCGTTTACATTGATAAATAAAAAACTACGGCAACTCTACACTAACGCCAAAAAATAATATTCAGTTATGCAAAACCAACCCTATTCTCTTTACAAAGTAATAATGATCGAGGACCAATAATGTGAAACTACATAAAATTAAATAGTCTGCCAATTAGTTCGGCACATAGCTTTCTCGCGTCCTATTTCGTATACTTTAATGATTTTATGGTCTTAACTCCTGTTTTGGTTAAATTTGTTAAATTTTCCCCCGATTATCTGTCCAAATCATTTTTTTTTACGTGAATTGAAGTATCAATTTTTTACCAATCTTTTTTTAAACCTTTTCTCGCAGGTGCATATCCTATTGTAGTGGCACCCCATAGGTTAAATCTGTATTTAGCCATCATCCCTTTCCTTTATCTTCCTCCTGCAACCTTGCACCGCACTGTTCACATCGATAAAGGTGTTCTCATTTAGTTAGTTTCCCACCTATATTGATATCCATAAAACGTTTAAAAGTAGTATAGGTAACCAAGTAAAAACAAATTACGTCCGTAATTTACTATTTATACCTACGGACAAAGGGATTTTTAGTCTCATGTACTGTGAGACAAAGGAATATCACACTTTTCATTTTTCAATTTTGATGAATTCTGATTATAAATGACAAAATTACCTATAAAATTCATCTCAATTTAAAAATAAAAAAATTGGGTAACAAAGAATATGAGTCCTAATAAAGGTCCATGTTTCACAAAAACTTAATATTAAAATAGTTATATGCGGCCACTAGTGCACAAAATGGCACTCTACTGCACTAGAAAGAAATGTTTACGCGCACAAGTGCAGCAATGACACTTTAAGCTCGAGTTGCACATTACATTTTTCCTAAAGTTAATATTTAATGTGAAAATAAAATATGAAAGTTCAATCAAAAACTATTCACACAAAAATAAATAAATAACAACTACACTAGCTGATCTGTTTATAACCAGCATTTCCAACTTTTTTTTCAAGCTTATTAAATGTTACCTGGCTAGTAGAGGCATAATATTTATGTTCGTAAGTTGAAACACTGGAGTGAGGGAAAGTAAATGCATGAATCTGCTGTTTTAAGTGCAAGAACAACCACTTTGTCGAGCAACTGTAGGAAAAATAATTTTATCTACGATTGATACGAAATATAAACATTGTATCTCTGTTTAGATGCGTAGAAAGTGATTATTTACGTACTTGTATTCATTGCGCATGCGCGTCTCATGGTTCTGAAGAATTCCTCTTCTTTACCACGCTAGTGCGGTAAAGAAGAGGAATTCTTCAGCTTTACGCACGATTAGCGAGTTTGTTTACATTTAACAAAACTAATTTGCTATTTTTTTTTATTAAAGTAACTGTTTATATCGAGTTTTTAGTGAAAAACAATGAATAAGTCAAGTGGCTTTGACGAAAATGTAGAGAATAATACTCCTCCAGAAATAATTAATTCGGCAAAAAATACAACTCAAGATTAATGCCATCTTTATCAAGAGAAGAGATACGAACTTACATACAGCAAGTTAATTTTTTTCTGTATTTATTATTTAAATCTAACAATCGTAGATAAAGTACGGTACGCAACTCGTGGGAAAACGGCATTTTGCATTGCTCGTGTGGTTTTACTACCCTCGCTGTCGCTCGGGTGCAAACTCCACACCCGCATGCAAAATGCTACTTTCCATACTCGACGCGTAATGCATTATTAAAAAATAGCAAAATGTCGACGCAACAAGAGACAAAACACATTTAAAATTACAATGAAATTCCGTCAAAGAAGGTTAACAAACCAGACTAAACGTATTCTGGATTCGGTCGAACGCCAAATCAACCGATGGTTTACGAACGCTGTCGGTTGTTTAATTATAAAACATTTTAAGTGAAGCCAATAATTGTGAAGTACTCTATCACTCTATCCTAGTAGACACTCATTCTGGTGCCAAAATGCTGATCCTCCCCTCCGAATCCCTACGCTACTGTCCTTTTTACTCATATAACATTAGAAGAACCTTTCTTCCTATCTTTTCAACATTTAAAATAAATTTACTTGAAATAGTCGAGTGTGAAATGTATACTGACTTTAAAGTTATTTGATTTGACGATGAAATACTATCTTGTTCTAACAAGCTATAAGACAATGACCTTAATAGGTTAGACATTCCCTTGGATATGATAATAAGAAGCGGTTAGGAGACAAGACGAGGGGGTTGAGAAGAAGTCGTTAGTTGAAGAGAAACTCGAGAACAGCGCCACCCTGATTACCTGATAACGCAGGTGTCTTATTAGTTATAACCTTAACGTGCGTGGGTTATCGCTGCAGACACGCCGCGCTCTTAAACCAAAAACATCTTCCCTAGTGGCTTCCAGTTACCTTTATCTCCAAGTTAAGGACACTAAAGTCACTACAATATCCATACATATCAAATGTTAACTGGGGGTTTTGTTATGCCTTTAGGGCTTAGGGTGTAGGGTTTGTGGTACTTAGACTCACGATGAAACTTGGCGGAAAAGGATAGATTGAACGAAGAGTGTTTAAACAAAACGACAACTAAAACCGGACATCTTGAGAAATTCTAACTTCCTCTTTGAATGGTATTCTGGTAATTTCTGTCACTAAAGCGCTTACAAAATTATATATATAACAAAATTATAGACTTACTAACTTTTCATAATGTTTAAATACAGTTTTTGGAACCAAAGTCTCCCTGGAAACCTCGATTGAATACGGATTGAATATGATCTACATCCAAATACGACACACTAAATTCTGGGATCGTCCTGAAACGATGCTTGACATGCATAGAGTGTATGTGAGCGCCCTTAGCGTGCTTCTGCAGGAACTGTAGTCGAAGCTGTCAAAGTATCACCCTAATTAATTCTAATCTTTGAAATTATCTGTTTTGTTTTTAAAACACTTAAAAACTGGTTATAAAAGGTGAAGGTTACAAAATTATTTATAATCTTTATCAGTACCTGATAAAGAACCCTAGTAAAAGCAACCTAGTAAAAGCTGTTTTTTTTTTTTTATCAGCTGATTGGTCTACTAAAAACGTTCTGAATACGAATTCAATACTACTCATGGAAACACCAAACTTGTTAAATCCCAAATCAGGATTAAATCCGTATTTAAACATCATGGAAACGCAGTAATTATAACACGATTATTAAAACACGTTTCTACTAAAGGTCGACCAAGAAATGATGGCACTCGGGAAAATCTGTTCTTATCTTCGTTTAAAATCGGAAATCCCGATTATTGCCGATTAAGTCAGTACAGTTACACCAATTTGTTGATTGATTTAATTTCTATTTGGGGTGCTTAAACCTCACACTAATTCTCTTTAAATCGAGTATTTATTATTTTATCATTTTTTTCTAGAACTAGAGTTATTAAATATTTACTGGTGCAACTGTCGTAGTGAGAGACGCACCCTATGTATATGGGACATTTTTATCGCACCATCAAGGTCACTTCCCAGTCTAGTTGGTTTTGACTACGTTTATTTTATCCTTTTTTAAGAGTTGTTATTTATTAGTTTCTATTGGCTATTTTTTAAATATATAGAGACACCTATATAGATAGACTTGGAGAGTTTATATTCTTATGCTTCGTTTCATGAGTTTTCAAAACCGTTTTGACAACGGTTTCCATGGAAACGGCGATTTCAAAACGTTTTGAGTTCAAGGTAACAACAGCAAATTTTTGGTTTTGAATTAAAACTGTTTTGAAGAATGGAACGGTATTGGAAACGGGTATTGAATTGAAAACAGAATTGAGACATGCGCAGTAGGTATGTTAAGTTAAGAAATAGTAACCTGATTTAATTATAACTAGTCTGGGAGTTTATAGTTTTCAAAATTGTTGTGAAAACTGTTTTGGAAACTCCTCATGGAAACACTTTCGGGTTGAAACCAAAACAGTATTCGAAACGGTTTTTGAAAACTCATAGAAACGTAGTATTAGTAATAGAGTGAATGATGTATAATATAGTCCTGATTTTATTTCTAGAATGGCATTCGAAACAAAAGCATTAAGGCATTTCATATAATCGCTAGGCCTACATGACAATAGGAAACATAGACACTGATTCCTAGCATGAGCCCCGCGTGGAGCGAGGGGTGAAGGCTAGTAATTTATATAAATGATTAGATTAACATACTCGTAACATGGAAGGTTTGTTTATATTCAGAGAGGAGAAAGAGTTAGGCTTTATAACCTGCTCCCGGGAAACCTTCTTAAGATGCGTTTAGAAGGTTTAAGTTCATTGCTCCATATGATTGAACGACACACTTTCAATCTAACTGTACGCCTCTACTGTTTAAACAAATCAATCAAATTGAATCGCCAGTGGAAAAAAACTAGCTAAAAACATAAACATAACCTATGAAGCTAAAACCTTTCATTCGATAACGAGCTGTTTACACAGTTCACAGTTCAATTTTATGTTTCTATAGAGCCATTCAATCAGATTGCTTAAAAGTTGAACTAGTTCATTTTTTTCCATTGGCAATTGCAATGAGGAGTTTTATAAATTGGTGTTTACATGTTTTAATTTAATTGATTTAGTCATGTTTCAATGTCATGGAGGAATGAAATTGAACCGTCTAAACGCACCTTTACTTCGCATTAATATTTAAACACAGTGGTATATTTTATTAAAAACTGACTATGCATGACACAAAAGCAACAATACAAGCGATATCCTTAGATTGCCACTACATCCAGGTCCACCTTTAATAGACCGAACGCTTGGGATCCAACCAATCTTTTCTTGTGTTGAAGTGTTTTTTCACGACTTAAAAAAAATAGTATTATGTTTTTCACATAGAAATTTCTTTGTTGCTTTCTTGTTCCCTCATAATTTCTGTTTTGTTTAACGTTGAACAACATGAAAGATAACTATCAAATTGTTCAGCTCCCTTCAAGGAGTTTTATCTAGGAGTGAGGGACTGTTCCACCAAAGGTAGCGTTCCCTTGCTTGAACAACCAAGTCACAAGCATGCACAATGAATATAAGCCGTTCAACCCGACTTGTGACAGTGTTTTATACCGTCCTCCAAACTGTTTCCATACACGCAGAGATCGTTTACTGGACGGTCCAAACGATTCTCTAACAATACCAAGTACTACTTTGTATAACATGCGCAGCCATGTCAATCTTCACATTTATGAACTAGAAGGTTTTCTATCTGCTAGGGTTCCATAAACGGTTTTAATAAGGTGCGAATTAAAATCACAAACCAGTTTACAACCTGACGTGATTTTTTTCATATTATAACGTTTGCGCATGCACATAAAACTTGTCCTAAATGATTCCCGAACTGTGGGAAGATGCAGAGGACGCTACACATATTATGGGAGTTGGAACGAACCTATGATTAGCAAACCAAACTAACTTAAAGAGTGAAAATGAAAAGCCTTCTCGTGAGCTATCGGTCAGCTGGCAAGCAGCAAGTTGACACGATGACGTTTACAGATAATCAAAGGTAAAACTTCTATATCCTCACGACTATGTTAGACCCCTTATCTCAGCACACCAAAGGTAGTTCGATTATAACTAGGAACAGAACATCCTAGGAACTAACTATTGGCACAACAACTTCGAGAAAACGTCCGAATTCACAGATAAGATAAAGTCACAGTTCCTTTTATCTTTTGCACTTCGATATACGTTCAGAACAAACTAGATTAGTTGATGTCAGCCAGATTTAATCTTTTATAAATCGATTTTTTTTCTTTTCATTTTATGTCAATACAAGTGATATCAATCAAATTGATTGAACCATCCCTAAAATTAAACACTTTTAAAAACTAATAAATAAATACTCTTAAAAGGGAACCTTCAAGTAATAGTAATAATTTTTCAATATCCCAAAAACTAGACTTTTCTCGGGAAAAGAAATTAATATGGTTAGATTCGTATTTAAATGGACAACATTTTAAAATTTTGTAATTAAAATCTGATTTCTAGAAATAATTCTGTTTTCTGTTTTTAGTTTTTTTTCAGAGTTTATGGGAGTAGCGCCCACAAATCTCGAGCTAAAATTAATTTCTCAATTTCACATCAGTGTATGATTTTTGTAAACTTGTATGCCAAATTTTATTGAAAATAAAATTAGTAGATTAGGCTCCATGCGTCTGCACAGTCTACAGAAAGAGTTTTTTTTATAACCCCTCTTTGGACTACAGAGACATTAAAATGTGTAAATCCATCAAAATCTCAAAACTGAATTGTTTCACCATTACATTACTTTCATAATATTTTTGAACTAGTATTGATTTTCTTGTCAGAAAACTGTAAAATAGTTAAATTATTTTAAAGAAATAAGCACTAAAAGTAGGATAGCTAGAATAAACCGGTTTACTCGTATTAGGTAAGAAATTAAAAATATCAAATGACAGGTTGTCTAAATCAGGCATCACAATCCAACATCGATAATGCCAAATTCCCCCCGTTCATATTATAAATTAGAAATAAACTTGTTATAAAATATTTATAACTCGATACAAATTTATGTTTTTTACAAATTGATATTTTACATTTTCAAAAAAAAAAAATTTAATCTAATACCTGTTTAATAATAAATAGGAGACGCTAAGATGGCGAAATTCCCAACTTATTGATATCGATAAATCAATTTATTGATGACAAAAAAAGGCCTTCATCAGCATGTTCCCTGTACGAAGTGATGACAAGATGAGATCATCATTCAATTTTATGACAAATTGAGAAGCAAATTAATTCAGTCCGGTAAAGAGGGGAATAAATATTGCGGAAGCATAACTCCTTAAAAAGGGATTGCACTGAGGATATTTTGATAAATCGGCAAAAAAAGTACGCAAGAAATATATTTTTTTCTCGTCCTGAAAGAAGAATAGAGGATGCAAGGTAAGCGGATTTCACCCTGCAAGGTTGCAGAGGGGTTTGTTTAGGATATATAGCGACATGAGTCGGAGAGCACGTAGAAAACAAGGTGATTGGTCAACTGGAGAAAGTTAGCGCAGCGAGAAAAGGAAGCAAACCCATCCACGGAAAGATTGGAGTCATATTCGGAAATTCTATAACCCTTTTGAAACATATATAGAGAAAAGGCAAAAGGTTTCTGTATTGAGGAATCCCTTCCTGAAGTCCTGTAGGGTGAGAAGGCTATCTTAGGGTGTAGAACGGGGTTGGGAGGTATCATATATCATCATGTCGGTGGAAGCGACGGTGTATAGAGGTCGGAGGACATTCCGGTCCAATCGAACCGTGTTGGGGGGGGGGGGGGGGGGGGGTCTTTCTCTCCCCATGGACCTTGTATTATTCATGTGCAGCATCCGCTTCTCCACCGGAATCCAGAAGCTAAGACATTCCTGGGACGTTCCGCTTCCGCCACCTGTCATCCGGCATTCCGCAGCCGTTCAATGTGTGAGATAATCCACCTGCCCCGACTCCCTTAGCCAAGCATCGTCGGCTAAGTATTAATAAATCTTCAATACCGTTATCACTTGAGTCCAGACGTCAAGAGAATTGGACTAGACAGAGGGAAATTGACAATAGGCAGGAAAGTACAAATCACCAGTAAATAATATACAATTGACATCCAGAGTCTTAGAAATCAACTAAACAATTGTATAAATAAAATAATTATATGAGAAAGAGCAATTAAATTTAAAGAGGCCAAAAGTAAAATAGGCTAAGCTTTTAAAGAATGCGGTTACCAAGCCAGCACAGTGTTTTTACCAGATTACATTTCAAAATTGAGATATTTTGAAGTGATTATGCCCCTTTGTCATTAATGTTTATTCAATATTAACAATTATTGAAAAATCATGTGTTGCGGGCTTAGTAACCGTATTTTAAAGCTGTTCTGTATAATATAATACTAGGAGCCTACATCAACCATTATCAACAAAACAAAACTATATAATACTGAACTTACATCACCATTATGAAGTCATCGCAAAGCATAATACTAGGAGCCAAAACAGTGTATTATATCTCCATTTGTCATCAAAAAAATATAATATAATACTATGAGCCAATATCACCATTATCAACTTATCACAAAACATAATATAATACTATGAGCCAATATCACCATTATCAACTTATCACAAAACATAATATAATACTAGGAGCCAATACCACCATTATTAAGATATCAAAATGCATAATTTAATACTAGGAGGCTATATCACCAATAGTTATCAAAATAGTCTGCCAATTAGTTTGGCACATAGCATCCTCACGTCCTTCTTCCTATAGTTAAATGATTTTAAGCTTTTACCTATTATTGTCCAATTTATTTAATTTTCCGCTTTTAAATCTGTCAAAATTGTTTTGATAAAGTATCAATTTAAAACAAGAATAAAGTATCAATTTAAAGAGCACAGACGGTTGAAACTAATCTGGGGCTATCTGCGGGCTACTTTTTGAAAAGAAGCAAGAGCTGCAAATGAGTGCAAAACGTTTGGACACTCTTTTACTTTGGTACCCACCCAAACATATTTATTAATTTTTTATTTATTATTAAATCCAAGTAAACTATTAATTTTTTTCAAAATTTATTGGATTAATGGTTACTTTGCCTTTCTAGATGGTAAGACTAAGGGAAATTGTCATTTTTATTTACAGAAGTGTGATATTCCTTTGTCCAAAAGGAATATTTGAACATTCCCCAGTTAAGATTGTCAATTAATTTGAAAAAAATGTCAAACACAATAATAGTAAAATCATGCCATATCCGACCTAATTTACTTTGTTACCCACCCTAAGGTGAGTGAAAAAGTAAAAAAAAGTACCGAAGGTTGAACCTCATATGACACCATCAATGGGCTAATTATGATATAACATCAAAATTTCATTAAAATCGGATGAGTTCTTTTTAAGATATGGGGTTCGCAAAAATTGAGCATCAGACAGACCGACAGAACCGTCCCACACATGAGACCAAAAATGTTCCCTGGTGTCTGAAACAGATTTCTATCATGGAATTTTTGAAGTTTTTAGATTGTTAAGAACCTAAATGAATATAACTATTTCAACATTCCTTTGACTAAATAACTATTAAGACAAAAGGATGTTAAGCCCAATGAACTTTGGGACATAGGAATACCACACTTCTTTTTTTATAGGTGGAGTAACATTCTAAAGAATGGACAATCGGTGAAGCACATTATCCTTAAAACGGCATTGGTCATAACAAATTTGGATGTTATTCATTGTGGAAATTACTTATTCTTAATGATGATGATCATAATTTCGATTGTTTGCAGTTTTCAACAACAAAACAGACTAATAAATTTCAAAATGACCTCGCCGGAATGAATAGGGAAAATTGCAGTTTGTAACAATCAAACAACTGACTATTAAATTCTTCATAATTAATTAATTGTTATTGCAAATAGTAAAATAATTATTTTTATTAACTTTTACTGTGTAATAGTTACAACATGTTATCATTTAGGATATGCATTTTAATTGAGTTGAGTTAGCAATAACAGTTTGCATTCAGCTTAGTAGCTGTCAACTTACATAAATTGTACGTTCCATGTTCATAAGGCAACAGCTGCAGATGACACAGTAATTCCAATAGTATGTACGCCCTAAGCTTATTAATCAAATTGTCAGGGAGCTCGCGACTTCATTTGGAAATGCATTAGGAAATCATTCATTTATCAAAATATGACGCCAGTAGCTTGATAAACTGGGCAAGTAGATTAGATTTCACACCAGAGCACGAAGGCGTCCTCTGCGATCAAGCAGTTGAGATTACACAAGGGTTTTTTTGTGTAAATATTGACTTGACAGTTCAATGTTACGAAAGGATATGATATGAAAGTCGTGAGTTTTTCAAAAATATCTACCACAATTTCAAGATAAAACCATTGAAGACAAATGAAAATTTCCCAAAAACTACATTTCTCTTTTTCCCTAACTTGTCAGTCAAAAAAGGGTTAAATCAAATAGGCTATTTCCTATATTTTGTAAGACAATTCCCAGCAAAACGCTATCAAAAGTATTGTTATTTATTTACACATAAAAATTATTAGTTCAATAATAATTTTCACATTAATAAAATATTAGTTGAGTATATATATATATATATATATATATATATATATATATATATATATATATATATATATATATATATATATATATATTCATATATTATCTTCAAGTAGTTTTTCATCATTGTACAAAAAAAAGTCTTTTATGTACGATTGATACGAAATATAAACATTATATCTCTGTTTAGATGCGTAGAAAGTTATTCTTTACGTGCTTGTATTCATTGCGCATGCGCGTCTCATAGTTTTTAGTTAGTCTCATAACTGTTTATTGTTTATATCGAGTTTTTAGTGAAAAAGAATGAGTGAATCAAGTGACTTTGACGAAAATGTGGAGAATAATAATCCTCCAGAAATAATTGATTCGGCAAAAAATACAACTCAAGAATTAATGCCATCTTTATCAAGAGAGAGAGATACGAACTTACATACAGCAAGCTTATTACTTTTCCTCACTACTAATAGTAGGAAAAGTATTGTTTACACCAGAATTTTTTAAGACCTCCTGAGTGGTTTTCAGCATGACGTATGTATGTGTGTATGTGTGTGTCTATGTGTATATGTGTATGTGTGTTATCATCGCAGCGCCCAAGGTATTTAACCTAGAGAGTTGAAACTTGGCAGAAAAATCAGTCCTAACCTGCAATTGTGCCACCCGGAAAATCAATTTTTTCCGCAAACTTGAACCCAGTTTGCTGAGTCAGCAAAAAATTTAAAAAAATCGTAATAAATCAAAAATGGTCCTGATCGAGTTAAAATTTGGCTCGAATGTACCTCTCTGTATGACAAACAAGCCCACTAAATTTCATTTTGATTTTGGCCGCCATTTTGGAGTTATATATTTTTGAATTTTTAAACTTTGACGGTTAATAATACTGAAAGTATAAATAGGTTTTTGACATATATCATATCGTTGGAACCGGAAAAAATTAAGGAAAAAATATTTAAAAAAACGATGAAATTCCATTAATTAGTTTAAAAGTTATAAGCGAATATAATTATTTATTAGTGTAATAATTTTGATGACGTCAAAGTTTGTTTACATCTGTCAAAATACCGCCAAACTTCAAATAATTAAATAAAATATAGGTATTAAAAATAAGGTTTTTTTTTAAGAATGATAATAAATCAGTTAGTTCAGAACGGTCACCCATCCAAGTACTGACCACGTCCAATGCTGCTTCCGCCTGCAGCGAAGCAGCAGGAGAGGCCACTTTAGTGGCCTCTGAAGTGAGGAAAAGTTCCGAGGTACCCCGTACCCGATTTTTTTTTCATTGCGCATGCGCGTCTTATAATTCTGAAGAATTTCTCTTTTTTACCGCCATAGGGTTGTAAAAAGGAATTCTTTAACTTACGGATGATTAGCGAGTTTGTTTACATTTAACAAAACTAATTTTCTGTTTGTTTAATAAAAGTAACCGTTCATATCGAGTTTTTTCTGGAAATCAATGAGTGATTTAAATGATTATGACGAATATGAGGAGAATAATACGGCTCCCGGAATAATTAATTCGCCACAAAATACAACTCATGAATTTTTGTGTGTGTTGTGTGTGTGTGTGTATGTGTGTGTGTCATCTTCATCAAAAGAGAAATACGTACTTACAATATAGAAAGTTTATTTTTTTCTGTATTTATTATTTAAATCTAACAATCGTAGATAAAGTACGGTACGCAACTCGTGTGAAAACGGCACTTTGCATTGTTCGTGTGGTTTTACTACCCTCGCTGTCCCTCGGGTGCAAACTCCACACTCGCATGCAAAATGCTACTTTCCGCACTCGATGCGAATGTACTATAACAAAACAATAAAATAAAATAAAAAACTTTTAAAATGAAAATTTTAAAGATAAAAAATAAAAGGGGTTTAAATTTTTAGGGTTAAAAGTTGCTTATATCGTTGGTTTAGTATTCTTTATAATAGGGAGCTATCAAAGAATCTTTGTTGAAGCTTTTTAGAAAATAACTCGCCTGTTTTCGCCGGGAATGGAAAACAAAAACAGCCGCGGGTCGAAGTCGTAAGTCTAAAAGGACTAAAAACTCGACAGTTTCTCATCAAAATAGGCTGCAACCTCAGGAAAACAATCTATGTACTACTTTTGGCTTTTTCCATCTTAACTTTCAAGTTTTCACAACCTAATTATTTTTTTCTGATGAGTGAAAGAGAGAGGAAATTTATATAAATTATGGGATCGAGGTAAAAGAAGCTTCCTCCTGGGTCTTGATATTCTGGCCCCAGACTGAACAAGTAAAGCACCAACTTGCCCTCTCAGAGTTTGTTGTTAAGTGTTAATGAACTAGAATAAGGAGTTCGTACAAAGGAAAAGCCAACCAGCGCCTTTCTCCCCTACTTGTTCTAATTTTCCATGACAGAAAATTTATAATGGCGGAACATTTCGGACCCCTTGGCATCCCTCTTGGAAGTTTTCAACTCGATTGAAATAGTTTAAATTGAATTTTCCTTGGGACTTGTTTCTGTGCAATTTCTTTTGATTATAACTTATCGTAAAGTTAAATAATTATTTGTAAACAAATACTGATTATAATATACGTATATGTTTATATATACGTGTGTACATATATATATATATATATATATATATATATATATATATATATATATATATATATATATATATATATATATATATTATAATTAATTTAATTAATTATCTAATGATTATTTGATCGGGACATACTATTGAATGACCAGACAAAATTGGTTTATGGACAGATATATGACAATTTAGTTGTGAATTTAAGGTAGCTATACTTTGTTAAAATGGTAGATGGATCTTAAAGAGTGAAAATTTAAAATGTAAATCAATTTTGATTAGGAAACTAACTTCATCTTAAGGTCATTATCAGTTTATATTCTTCATTTCTAAAGTTACAAATATTATATTCAGTTTCAGTGATGTCTTATATATGTTAACTAGCTGGATACTCGTGCTTCGCTACGGAGTGTTATATTAATTTGATAAGTTTATAAACTACCACCAAGAAACAATTAAATTATTTTACTATGCGACAATATCTAGATTCTCTCCCTCCCACTTATTTCTATACCCCCTTCTCTTTGATAAGATAATTTGCAAATATCCTAAATTTACCCCCCTCCTACATGAAAATATTACAAAACTGTACGTAACAACAATTATTGTACTATTAAAGAGCCTTTCAAAAAAAAAAAAAAAAAAAAAAAAAAAAAAATGCTTCATGAAGGCTATTCATTACTTTGCCCCCGTATCATCAAATCCTCAAATTGGGAAACTGTAAATTTATATAAAAGATACATACTCTCATACGGATCCTCTTCTTTTTTCTTATAAGATATAGCTATATTTTTCCATTTTGCCCCCCTTCTATGTGAAAATATGATAAAACTGTACATAACAACAATTACTATACTCTTAAAGAGCTTTTCAACGATATGCTTCATAAAGGGTATTAATAACTTAGACCCCGTATTCATTACTTGTACCCCGTACCCCTGAGTACCAATATTTAAATTTTAAAAATTCTTGTAGACAGTGATTTTCCCCTTGCTTTGAAGGTTAAGTATGCAAATTTTCATCGAGATCGGACTAAAACTGTAGATTTGTATAAAGAGCATACACATATTTATATATATATACATATATATATATATATATATATATATATATATATATATATATATATATATATATATATATATATATGGCCGCCATCTTGAATCAAAACGCCCGTAAACCATTTATCAAAAGTTTCTACTTTCATAATAGGAAGCTAACTTCTAAAATTCAAGGTTCTAGAGCAATTGGTTCCGGAGATATCGTCTTATTTTTTTCTTCTTTAATCAAGATGGCGGATTTTAAAAAAAATTCTTAGCGAGCACCTAGGAGGTAAGAGGAACACACCTACAAAATTCCATGGTCATAGGTCCAGTGGTTTCAGAGATATCGTGATGTCAGTGAGTGAGTAGTATTTGGATTTTATATATATATATTTCTAGTGTGAAGCTATAGTTAGGAGTGCGCAGAATTTGGTTTGATTCAAATACCTCTGAATTTGAAATACATATTTTTGTCGGATTTATTTATTAACTCAAAAATATTCGTTGGTTATTATCTAAAAAAAATATAATCTTAAAAAAAGATAGTGTTTTCCCTTTTTCCATCTTAGACATGGAAATTGTTAAAAAAAAATCAATTTAATCAATTGGAAATCAGCATAATTTGGAAAAACAGAATAATTTGGTTAAAGAATATCGTAAAGAAAAAAAAAAGAAAAAAAATACCAGTAAAACAAATCGAAGAAAAAAAAATAATTAAATGTAAATTAATCATAAATGAGAATGGGTTTTTTCATTCGAATAATTTTCTCTTTAGGGAAGATTTGTTTCACCAGAATCTACAACAGGTTTTGACTTCACAGTTAGATTTATTCCTTTTTTTACACAAAATAAGAGGGGTTTTTTTTATAGAAAAATAAATATTTCTGAATGTGTCTAAGTCTTGTATTCGGCAATTTATAACCTACAGTTTAAAGGATCTGGGGAAAAATTCTACTCTCTTATGCCTCGAGTATTTTTGAGTTAATATTTCTTTTTTTCGATTCTTTTTATATTCACTTCAAATAAAACGTTTTTTTTAAAAAAAAAAAAAAAAAAAAAAAAAAAAGAACTACTGTTTTTTTTAGGGGAGGAGGGGGGACATTTTTTTCTCGAGGTTCGGTTAGTGAAGGAAGAAAAATAAAGTTTTTTTTTTCCATAAGCCACGATAAATCCATTACGAGGTTTTGGGGAAAGGGATGTCGGAAAGTGTGGCAGCGGGGAAACTGGATTTAGGTCAGAACCGAGTGCAAAGTGAAAGAGGACCGAGTTAGACGCGGATCCAGTTATGGGAGAGAGATTTACGGGGCACTGTGGTTAGACAAAAGTCCTGGGGACCCCCCAGAGGATAAATCTCGGGTTTGGCTGGTTTTAGCGTTAATCCGTTAAGAAACCTTTACTCTCTCTTCCGGAATTTCCGGGGAAGGACTCCCTCGGAGTCTAGGTAAAGCTTTAAAGGAGACGAATTGCATAGGAAACCGCTCCCTTCTTTTGACTCGGTCTATTCAAATTCGGTGGGGTTTCCTCTACGCTAGGGAATACCTTTAGACCTCTGAAAATTCAGTTATATTCAAGGTCCCATGAGAGTCAAAAACCTTATTGAAGCTCTTCCATCAACTTCATCTTGGTATTCATTACTGATAATCAAGTACCGTTACCGTAAACTTGATCATTATTAGTAAGGAATAACATAAATTGCCTCTCCACGTAAATTCAAACTTTTTATTAGCCAAAAAAGCTTTCAGCCTTCATAAGCCATCATCAGTGCCTAAGAACAAGCAGTAGGTAATAAACCAGGTAATAATAGCAATTTATAAGTACAAAGAAACAATCTCTCCCCAGACGATAATATTTGTTTATTTATCAAAGCAGCTTTCGGCTAGGTGACTAACGTATAACAATAGATTTATCCAGCATTTGATTGAACTTAATCACGTGCAAGCTCAGCATAAAATCGGGTTCCTCCATTTTGCCAAGAGATGACACAGAAGAACATAGAAATTATCAGAGCTTCCTCAAAGGTTCCTCTTTGATAAGAACCCTGGCTGGAGCGTCTAGTAGGGTCAGTCTGTTAGTCTCCCAGTTACGTTAGTCTCCGACATCGTATTATGACATCGCCCACAACATATTTTTTATAATGTAACACTAGTTCTTCCAAAATTGGTAGGCTTTTTTTTGATTACTATTTCTTTGACCTCTACCTTTAGCTTTCATTTTTATTATTTAATTGTATCTCTATCGCTAGCATTTTATGTTAGTTTTTGTATTTATATATACATATATATATATATATATATATATATATATATATATATATATATATATATATATATATATAAATAAGAATATGATTCGGCCTGAAAGACACTATAGAAGACAGTAATTCGGGAGAAGGCCAATAAAAACACAGTTATCCTAGGCTTTGTTTGGTTTCTCTTCCAGGGGTCGCCCTGATGAAGATATTTGTGCAATATCGAAACGGCAGCCTAGGATAACTGTGTTTTTATTGGCCTTCTCCCGAATTACTGTTTTCTATATATATATATATATATATATATATATATATATATATATATATATATATATTCTATGTTTTATTACTTGTTAATTGATTTGTTAATTCTTTAACTCGATTTTGATTAATTATCATCTTATTTATTGCTTCCGAGCTTACCGAAGGTAACGGAAGCATTTTTCACTATTGAAAACAAAAAAATGTTATGTCTCTGATTTTAAAAATTCCGAGATAGAAATCTGTTTCAGACATCAGGAACATTTTTTGTCTCGAGTATGTCTGTCTGTCTGCCGGACTGTCCGCGAACCCTTCTATTTTTCTGAAACGTGTGACGACTTGAGTAAAAGTAGACAGAGGTTGATGAAATTGGGTACACATGTTCATTTTACTAATGACCAGGACGAGTTCGTTAGACAACATTATCCGTCCAAGCGTTTGCGTGCAACGCTCGCGTAAACGTGAACTTCAAATTTAAAATTGGAATTTTAGGTCGGGAAAAAATTTAACTTCATCTATTCAATGAGACAATATTTTTTTTTCCAATATTTTTACTTTTCCTCACTACTAATAGTAGGAAAAGTATTGTTTTCACCAACCATTTTTTTCGAGATTTCAACGGAATTATCCGTTTTAGGTGTTTTTAAGACCTCCTGAGTGGTTTTCAGCATGACGTATGTATGTGTGTATGTGTGTTATCATCGTATAGCGCCCAAGGTATTTAACCTAGAGAGTTGAAACTTGGCAGAAAAATAAGTCCTTACCTATTATAGTGGTGCCGCCCAGACGGAACAAATATAAAAAACCCCGATGAAATTCCATTAATTAGTTTAAAAGTGTAACCGAATATAATTATTTATTAGTGCGATAATTTTTATGACGTCAAAGTATGTTTACATCTGTCAAAATACCGCCAAACTTCAAATAATACTAATAAAATATAGTATTAAAAATAAGGTTTTTTTTTAAGAATGATAATAAATCAGTTAGTTCAGAACGGTCACCCATCCACGTCCAATGCTGCTTCCTCCTGCTGCGAGCAGCAGGAGAGGCCACTTTAGTGGCCTCTGAAGTGAGGAAAAGTTCCGAGGTACCCCGTACCCGATTTTTTTTTTTTTTGTAAAACCAACAGCGACACCGCAATGAAGTGTTAATGATCGCTACAACTATTAATAGTTTTTATTATGGAGAGATCGCGGGGAGGGAGATAGACGAGAGAAATTGGAGGTGGCTTGGTTCCTCCACCTCTCTACTAGAGACCTACCTCTTCATTAGCACAGCGAGGGTAGGGTTTTAATCAATTTAGTTTTTATTTTAATTTGTTTTAATTGTTAATATTACCTGATTTATCACCTACTGTTAGTTTTTAGGCACTGATGACGGCCTTATGAAGGCTAAAAGCTGTTTTGGCTAATAAAATGTTTGAATTTACGTGGAAGAGACAGTTTTATTATTCCTTAAGATTCGGTGTTTCTACCGAATTCAACTTCACTGATAGCCTCAATCTTAAAATCTCTTCCTAGTCTAATACATCTTCCAAATAGCCTCTACTTTAACTTTGCTCATTTACTTTTATTTTTATTTATTTTTACAAGAAGGGGGAGACGAAGCAAATGACGCTAAACTTACTTTAAGGGGAAAGAAAAGTCCAATAATTTAAAGAATTAGGTTAAGTACTGAATTCCACAAAACAAATCGACCTACTCTAAGTATAAAATGAGTCTCTAGAAAGAAAAGGATTTTATAGTTGTTATTTTTCCTTTCCAATCTTATAAACTACAGCTTCCAGCTAATCCATAACAACCTACATAAAATTAGAAAGAATTGGATTCTCCTAATATCCAATAACACTGTTGTATAACAGCTATTCAAAATTTATATTTGAAACCATTAAAAGCTATTCGAAATGCTTCTTTTGGGCACTTTTAATTCAAACTAGAAAGGGCAAAAGGGTAATAAGGGGTCTTACCCTCACTTGTTTCTTTATACCACCTTTTTAAACTTAAGTTAAGAAGGCTGAAATTGTATTCGTTGGAATTTTAAGGCTTAAAGGGATCATTACCCATTTCACTTATTTGGTTAAAAGAAACCCGTTTCAATTTTAAATTTGACTACCAAAAACAAAAAAGAACCCCAGGAAAAACGTAAGTCTGCCAATTGGCACATAGTTTTCTTTAATGATTTTATGTTTTTACAATCTATTATTGTTAAATTTATTTAATTTTCCCCGTTTTTTTTAAATCGGTTAAAATTGTTTTGATTTTTTACATGAATTAAATTATCAATTTAGCAGAATGTAGAAAGTATGTAGATGGTTGGTATTAATCTGGGGCTATTTTCGACAAACCATCCAAATTTCATCCAAATCAGTATACTTTTGAAGATATGGGTGTAAATAAATGTATGTTTGTGCGCATGTGAAAGAGAAACCAATGGACACAAAATGTCGAAACTTAAATAGGACGAACAATGGGCTTGTTATGCGCAACATGACCTAACATCCAGTTTTCACTAAAATCGGACGAGATTTTAATGTTGGTTCGCAAAAATTAAGCGTGAAATACACAGAACCAAAAATGTTCCCCGTTGCCTGAAACGAAAATCTGTCTTTGAACTTTAGACATTGGAGACATAAAAAATGTTCGTTCCTTTGAACGATCACATCGCTCCCGTTACCTTGGTAAGCTCGTAAGCAAAATAAAATTATATCATACAATAATATTTTTAATTACTACTACATATTTTAATATATTAAATTGTCATTTAGCTTATTCGGCTCAGGGTCTAAATTGTACCTTATTATTTCGATTATAATTTTCATCAGTTGCCTCCAAAATTCTCTTGCCACCGGGAAAAAAATGTTTTTTTTTTTTTTAAATTCTTTTATATTTTTAGTAGCAGCAAAAATATAGATTTAGGAGAGGGTATACCTAACATTTTGTTGTTTTTCGGCAAAATGGCGTGAATAATTAAACAATTTCCACAAGTTTTATTTCCTTTTATAATCTAATCTTTCATAAATTTAATTTGATTCCCCACTCAAGATTTTAAAATAGGTGACATGAATTATCTGTAATTTTGGATAATAATTTTGAGTTTGCTATTGAATCGTAAAGAGTGAGTCAGACACAGGAACGAAACTATAAGGGTTTCTTTTTTTGGGCTGATATTGCACACATGTTTAGAAGAATCTTACCCCGAGGCGAAATCGAGAAATTAATTTTAGCATAAAATTTTGGGGCACTACCCTCAAAATATTTCTCGAAAACTGTTCCGACGATTTTAAATAAACAACTCTAAAATGTAGTCTATTTAAATGATAATTTAACGACATAAGCCGTTTTCCCGGGGAAAATCTAGTTTCTGAGAAAGCGGACGGAGGACGGGTTCGATTCCCCGCCGAGGAAAAGTTATTTTTATGATCAATTTAGATGTAATGTTCACTGTGATATAATAAAACACTGGGCTAAGTAATTATAAACTTGTATATGAGAAAGATTGTCTGAGTTTTCTCGAACCGATTTTTATTTTATTACCTTGAGTTGAATACATTCTATCTAATTTAAAAGTTTAAAGAAAGTAGGTAAAATAAAAAGACACGAAATAACAACGTACACGTTAGTGTAACAATACTTCATAAGCAGAGACCTTCAAAATGTAGCATTTATTTTTATGAAATGTGGCACTAAAAAATGTGGCATAAGACATAACAATACTTATCAAAAGGTAAAACAACTTTGCCAGGTTTAGGATTACCAATATTTCCTCTTCTTCTTTAATTATTTAGGCAATGTTAAAAGATTTATAATTTAAATAGTGATGTAAAGGAATAGGTCAGGGGAAGAAAAATTCGTGAGGGATTGAGAAAATGCGATAAAAATGAAGATTGTAAGGGGGAAAAAAGGGAGGGGATACCATTATGAAGTTTGTTTGTATGCCCGGCCTCTAAACTTCTAAAGGGCTTTCCCCCCTACTCGCTCCTACAACCATCCACAGAAAAAAATCTTTTGGTAGAGGGGAGATATGAAAAAAGTCGAATAGAGTGAATTTCGAAGGAAAGGGGTTTCCTGGTTGTTTTTTTTTTTTCTTCAGTTTTCTGTAGTTCAAGAAGTGAATTTTATTTCTTGAAGAGAGTTAAGACGGAGAACGAAAGGAAAAAAAATATATAGAAATATTGGATAAAGCAAAAATAAAAAGAGAGGAAAAAATTCTAAACTTTTAGGGTTACCTTTTTTTATTAAAAGTTAAAATTAAAATGGACATTCATATTATATATACTTTATTATTGTTTAATTTAGAAAATTATTATAATGTACTTTTAATTTAACTTAAAAATATATTTAAAAACTAAATAATATTAAATTTTTTGTCACAACAGGTAAAAATATATTCAAATTAATTCTAATGACATTTTTTTTGTATGTTAAATTATAATTTATTTTTAGTAAAATTAAAATTTATTTTTCACACATAGTTTTTGGTTTTACTTTGTCTTATCTTGAAGGAAAAGTATTGTTTTCATCCAAAATATCCGAAACCAAAATTTCAACGGAACTATTGGTTTTGTGTGTTTTAAAGACGATTTGAATGGATTTTTATGGCTGGATGTCTGTCTTTGTCACGCATAACTTCCACAGATTTTAAGATATAGAGAGTTCAAACTTTGTACAAACATCATTCCTAACATGCAGTTGTGCCTCCCAGGAAATCATAATTTTGTGACGTCACTAACCCATTTTGCTGAAAAATTTGTAAAAATCAAAACATTTTCACCAATTATACCTCTTCGTAAAACAAACATTTAACCTGAATTTCGTTTTTGTATCGTCCGCCATTTTGAAAATATCGACTTTTGAACTTTGATACTTTAATGCTAAATAATTCCGGATCTATTTCACTGATTGAGCTGAAATTCGCACTAATTATACCTTTTTATAAGATAAATAATTCCTCTATATTTCATATCTGCCGCCATTTTAGAATTATTTGGTAAGGAAACGTTCCAAGACTGATTTTTTGTTGTCTGATTTTATTGTTTTTTCTGCAATTTTTTTTTCCATAATACCATATATGAATTACCGCCATTATTAAAGAAAGATTAAATACTAGTAATGGAACATTAACTTTGAAATTTATTGTAGATATGGGAGCAAAATTTAAAATTTATCTTTTTAAGTTTGTTTAATGGGGGTAATCACGAAGCGATAAATCTGTCGTCACAGACCAACTTTCTTTGTCGGATTTCGACTCTTTTCTTTTAAGGGTCCTCAGCCAAAAACTACCGTTATACATTTTTGCACTTATCTTTCTGTCTGTCTGTCTGTAAGGCCCTATTCACACGGTGAAACTCAAATCTCCTCCAAACTAGGAGACTCTGCGACCAAGAGACTCACCACGTGCAATTAGGTGGCGGTATTCAGACGGGGATACTCCAGGACCGTGCAACTATGAAACCATGCGACTCAGCATGCTGGCCTCCTAGTCTCAAAGTCTCTCAGTTTCGTATAAAACAATCCTTTTTAACTACCTACGAGAAAATGATTTATAATTATTAATAACCGTATTATATTTATAATGAAATATATATTATATTTATAATATATTATATTTTATTATAAAATATTTATAATAAAATTATTTATAATTATTAATTAATTTTATTATTACCGGTGGTAATAATCAAACTGGATAATGATGTCCTCATCGCTACTAGAATCACTATAGACATAGACATTGCTCAGGGACGTAGATACACAAATATAAAAAATACTGGGTGTTTGCACGGCCTATTGAGGGTGAAAACTGACTTTACTTTCTAAATTTGGTTTGATTGCGCAACTCGAATCGTGGTAGTGTGAAGATGAAGGGTGACTTGAGTCGCGCAGTCTCCCAGTCTCCTGGTCGCGAGACAGCTCGAAACGCGATTTTCGTTTCACCGTGTGAATAGGGCCTAACACCTCGAAATGTAACGACCTTCAAAATTGCCTAACACAAAAATTTGAAATTTGCAGTTCTGCTAACTTAGTTTTACAGTTGAGTCTCGCTAATCAAGATTTAATGGGACCGGACACTGTCCGAATCAGCGAAAGTCCGGATTAAACGAAATCAGTTTTAAAATGTCTGTAAAACCATTAAAATCGACGTACTTATAATAAAAATTACTGTTTAATCTCAACGTTGGACCCCTTGAGTTAGGATAATAAAACCTTCGGGTCGTTTCTGTTATATCCCCCCCCCCCCCACTCCTACCGGGCGCTTTTTTGCCAATGAAGGGTGCAACCCTGTTACTTTTATGGATTATTCAGATTTTCCACAATTGTCTAGTGATCAACAAGCTTAAAAATCACTCGATAGGGTGATCAGTGATCACCTCATTATTTATTGATATAAACACTTTTTTGGACCTTTGTCCAAAAAATGATATGAAGATATTGTTGTTATCTCGTTACAGATTTAAGGAAAAAACAATCAGTCTAGTACGTATTAGTGTACGCTACTTTGCTACTGCCACTACAAAAATATGTGCCTGTTCGATCTTGGCCGTGCAATCGACTCAAAAGAGGCGGGAGTTCAATATCACTTTAACCCATATTTATTTATCAATATTATATTGTTTTGGACAGGTCGAAAAAGTGTTTATATACATGTATATCAATAAATATTGAGGTGATCAACCTACCGCGAGGCTTTTCAGCATTTTGTGCACTAGATAGTTGTGGGAAATTTGAATACCCCATAAAAGTTAAAGGGTGCAACCCTGAATATGCGAAAAAGCACCCGGTAGGAGTGGGGGGGGGGGGGGGGGGGTAACAGAAAAGACCCAAAACTTCATATTGATAAATATTCAAAGTTTATTGATTGTACATTGTTAGAATAATTATAGGATTAAACGGATGACCAGACTAGAAGGGGACTTGATTAGCAACTCTACTGTACTTCTGAATGAGGCATAAAACAGACGCAATGTAGAAATCTCTACTTTTATAGGCTGACTTTTTTTGGAAGGGGTCTGGATTTTTTTTTTTTTTTAAAAAAACATTTATTTTTTGTCTTATGTGACAACACATGATACTGCTGTTTTATACCTTACTCAGAAACTGGCCAAGTGTAAAGCAATAACACTACATAAGCCAGCAGTGTTCCACATGATAGTAGGAATGGAATGAGTATATGGATTATGGATTAAAGAAAGAACAGTCTTTCCCACAATGTAGGTATCACAATTTTGATAGCCTGTCTTTTTTAAAGAAAGGGTCTGGAACTAGGCTCTTTTTTTCAACGATTAAGTTTAACTGGGGTTCTTGCTGAAACTTGGCCTAGCGCACTGCCGTGCGCTTAGATTATTACGATATATATCGGTACAAAAGTACATGTACAAGTAATCAATTAAAAAAAAAAAATAAACCAATGACACGGCCTTAAAGTACAAATTCAGGCCATTCAAATGATATGCAACATAATAACAAAACTATTAAAGTTGTCTCGTGACACTGCACTCGGGAAAAAGTTTACTCTGATCTGATTATAAAGTGGATCCTCTTACTTTCATGTTCTTAGCAAATAGGAAAAAATGTATAAAATAATAAATACACAATTTAAAGAGCATTAGTGTGAGATTTGAGCCACCCAATCAGAAATAAAATCGGCAAATAATTACCGACGGTATAGGGGAGTTTAAAGTCATAAATTAAAAAATATTAATAAAATCTAGCTCCACCGATAGAGGTAAAAAAACTTCATAAATGAAACATGTAGATTCTTCATAATCAGTTGCTTTTTGTACAATCGAACTTACCGTTAATTCATAAAAAATATTACGTTGAGTTCACCATTTTAAATTATTTATGACGGGAATGGGGGGGGGGGGAGGAGGGGGGGAATAAATAATTTTAACTTCTAAGAATTTTCCTGTCAGTTAGACGGCTATAGCTACATGTGTGCCAAATTTCAAGTTTCTAGCTATTCTAGAAGCCACTTATAATTTTCAGTCAGAAACAAAAATGCAAACTTTGAAACTCTCCCTTTTTGAAAAGGCTTAAATATTAAGAGCTCGAGTTTTAAAAGTGCCCTAAGCTATTTAAGCTTATTCTATGTTTTAAATTTCAAAAGTCCATCTTAAGTAGGAAAAGAGATAGGAGAGTGAGAAAAACCGGATTGATGATTTGGTTCAAGTAAAGACAAACTCTATGCTTGATGGAACTTGAGCACTTCCATGCACTCAGATAAAATTTGCTAAATATTAAATACAAAACTGTTCTAATTTAGTTCTCAGTATCGACTCCGTCAATGTCACTATAGCTAATAAGCTAATTATAAAAAAAAGGAAACTAACAATGTAAATAAATAGAATGTTTATTCAGATTTTTTAACAAGTATTTTTATATCATGAAAATAAAAGAAAACAAGTTGGTTAAAAGATTGAGAAGGGATAATGGCTGACAGGCAAGTTAAAGCTGACATTTCTAATGGCATTTAGCCAACATAACAACCACTTTTATAGCCGATATAGCTTAGCGGGCTTTAAAAGGCTCTTGGTCTTTTACACGGGATCTTTTTATTACATTCCTTACAAAATAGGTAACAATTTGCCAAACATTAGCTAGTTATCTCTTTAAGACCTCAAGGTAAAATCATGTTGATGTACAAGACCATCGTAAACTCTTGTAAATAGAACATGAAGTTACTATGTGCTACTTTAGTATTATTACTATGCCAGTATCAGTTTTATTATTCTTCTGCTCTCATCAATTTTGTGTGTAAACAATACTTAAATAACTATATTAATTCCGAGCTTACCGAAGGTAACGGAAGCTCTGTGATCGATCAGAAGAACGAACATTTTTATGTCTCCGATTTCAAAAATTCCAAGACAGAAATCCGTTTCAGACATCAGAGAACATTTTTGGTTCCGCGTCTGTCTGTCGGTGTGGCGCTCAATTTTTGCGAACCAACATACATATATTAATGAATACACGTCAGATTGTAATGAAATTTGGATGGTAGGTCATAAGTCATAAGTAGCATATTATTGGTCCCATATAAGTTTCATCATCTGCTCCTATTTGTAACTATTCTACATGTGCACAAACATACATTTATTTACACCCATATCATCAAATGTATACTCATCAGATTTTTATGAAATTTGAATGGTTTATCGAAAGTAGAGCGCAGATATCACCAGCTTTATTTGAACCGTCGCATCTGTGCTCTTTAACTTTTGCTTAATTAATACTTTAATTTATGTTGACAAAACAATATTTACAGAATAAAAATAGACTGCCAATAGCTGTGGGACATAGCTTCCTCGCATCCAATCACATACTTTAAGGATTTCATGCTTTTACAAGACATTATTGTCTAATTTATTTAATTATTTAATAGTTTCCCCGTTTTTTTAATCTGTCAAAATTGTTTTTATTTTTTACAAGAATTAAAGTATCAATTTAGCAAAAGTTAAAGAGTGCAGGCTATCTGCGGGTTACTTTTGATCAACATAAAAATTTCATAAAAATTAGATAAGTATCTTTGAAACTATAGGTTTAAATAAATGTATGTTACCATATGGGACCAACAATGAGCTAAATATGACCTACCATCCAAATTTCAATAAAATCGGTCGAGTATTTTTTTAAGATATAATGTTGGTTCGCAAAAATTTGAGCGACTTACAAACCGGTTACAAAGCTCTTCTACAAATATTCTTCCCAAATATTATACCTAATATGTAGTTCAATCCAGCAAATACATGATAGGAAAGTACTTTAATATGGTGTAGTAAACGTTGAGCTACCTAAACTGTGGCGCAAAGTACTTCAGTGCTTTCCCACGGGTATATAGCTGTAAAAAGAACTACTGCCTATTATGCGTCAAATATGATAAATTTCACATGACAAAACTATGCAATAAACCGACCAAGGCACCAAAATCTCATCAATGGGACCAACAATGGGCTACCATTAAAATATCATTTAAATCGGTCAAGTAGTTTTTAAGATATGTTGGTTTGCAAAAATTGAGTGACTGAACGACAGACAAACCAATAGACAGACACGGAACTAAAAATATTCCCTTATGTCTGAAACGGATTTTTGTTTTGAAATTTTTGAAATCGGAGACATAAAAAATGTTCGTTCCTCTGAACGTTCACATAGATTTTACATTCAGTAAGCTCGAAAGCAAAATAATAATTATATTAAGAATAATTTCAATTTATATGCACCACTTTAGAGTAGTATATTTTTAATGTAAATAATAAAATATTTGTTTTAATAATGTTCAAGATAAGAAAAATATAACAAAATTTAATTAAGAAAAGGAACTAATATAAAGCCAATTAACTTTTATCTAGCTCTTTTGTTCTTATATAAATGTAAGAAATAAGGTAATACTTAAACGAACATTTATAATTTAATTGAGATATTAATTTTTTCTACTATAAAGGCAACAACAAAGCAATTTCTAAAGAGATTTAATTTATACTGTAAGTAATAGCGAATAATATAGCGAATAATAATCTCTTATTTTAAACTAAGAATCTCGTTTATTGAGTCCGTAAATTAACAAGACTAAGATCAATAGAGCTAAAAAAAAAAAAAAAATATCTAACGTAAAATATTTCTATTACTATATTCAGTACGTGGGTATTATAAAAATATCTCAATTAATTTTATCTTAGCTGAATTTATTAATAAAGTTTTAAGGGTTTTAGGTTTTTACAGCAGTAAGATTGCTGTGAGATTAAATTAATAAAAACGAGTAAAATGGAAGTATTATTTAATTTAGGAAATGTTTGGCTGTAACTGGCTAGGGAGTTAGATCTAGTCGAATTAGTACTGTAGCAGAAGAAAGACAAAGAGCAACGTTAACTAAGCAGGCGTCATAAAACGAATCGGACTTGGTTCATTACCAATTAGTTATTTATGATAGGATATGGAGCGGTAGTGGAGGTCATCATTAATGGTAGAAGTATCTTCACGTCAAATTATGACTTATTTTCAAAGCAGTTTTCGCCTTCTATAAATAAGGCTCAAACGTACCTAAATTAACAAAAACCGAACTCTAATAAAAATGTAAAAAAAAAAAAAAAAAAAAAAAAAATATCCGAGACAATAAAACGAAACAACTTACAACTAGCTTAAGTGTAAAACCTGGTTTATACGGGTAGAGTAAACAGGAGCGTAGCGAGTAGAGTAACTCTACCAGTAGAAACTCGAAAAAATGCTCCGTAGAGTAGAGTAGCTAGTAGCTGGTAGAGTAGAGTACTATACCGCATGCAGTAAAGTGGACTCTTACATTACTTCACCCACCACAGCTCCCACTGTAATGTTCAGTTTCAGTTTACACGTTTTTGTGCAATCATTTCTGTTTTTTTTTTTTTCTATACTTACTACTAGCTTATGTGTAAACGCTCCAAAATTAAAGTTGGTAGAGTACGAAGTAGAGAACACTCTACTCACGAGATTACTCTACCCGTATAAACCAGGCTTAAGCCGGGTTTACACCAGGCTTAAGCCGGGTTTACACCAGGCTTAAGCCGGGTTTACACGGGTAGAGTAAACAGGAGAGTAGAGTACCGAGTAGAGTAACTCTACCCGACTACCCGTAGAAACCCGAAAAAAACGCTCCGTAGAGTAGAGTGGCGAGTAGAGTAGCGTACTATTACGCATGCAGTAAAGTGGACTCTACTCTACTTCCCTCTCCACACTCCCACTGTACTAGCTTTCCCACTCTACCCGTGTAAACGTCTTCAATAGCAAGTAGCAAGTAGAGTTTAGGTTCAGTTTATACATTGCTGTAAAATCATTTCTGCTTTTTAACTATACTTACTACTAGCTTATGTGTAAACGCTCCAAAATCAAAATTGGTAGAGTAGGAAGTAAAGTGCACACTACTCGCTACTCTACTCTCCTGTTTACTCTACCCGTGTAAACCCGGCTTTAAACTTTAAAGTAGATTAGAGGGAGAAAGAAAATTACTATAAAGAAGGGGGGGTTTCATTAATTAGTTAACGATTTGATTTTAAAAATCATGAATGTAAGTAAATTTATAATATAAGATATGTACTTACAAGTCCTGATAAAAGATAGTGGTAAGTCCTCTTGCCCATAGTGATGTCTCGTACGTGAGCAATTACTATTTCTTTGGCCATCTCCGTCGGACAATCGAGAACAACGTATTTATTATTCCACCTGAAAACAAATAATACATTACGTTAGTTTTTAAATGATTTTAAACTTACATAAGTGCATTTACTGTATTTTTCTCCAATGTGTGATAGCGACTCATCCTAGAGGAGATGTAGTACAATAACCAAGCATTGTATTTACACAGAATGACACAAACGATTATATTTAAACAATTGACAGTTTTCGACTGTTCTATTGCGGCCTTCTTCAGATAATCTGATGATTGTTGAGTGACTTTAAAAGTGCAATACGTGTACGTTAGATACAGATGATTAGCATTGGAAAATAAAGTTATATATACGTGACGTCTCACATAAAAAGGGTTTCGTTGGTATTGTGAACATGAAATTAGTAAGAATAAGGGAAGGGGGAGGGGCCGCAAAAAATATTGATGGTTTTTGACAAAATGGATGAAAAATTAAACACCATCACTTGTGGATAGTATATATTTTTGTAATCAACTCTTCAGTACCTTTCATTTGATACACCACTCAATTTTTTTTTAAAATCATGTGACATGAATTATCCGCCATTTTGAATTTGGACAGCTGATAATTTTGAGTTTGCTATATTCTTCCTAGTGGGCGTGAAAACAATATTTAATACTGAAAAGTTTCATGTTTTTATCTCTTTTGATTCAAAAGTTCTTGGAACCGTACAGAGTGACAAACAGACACAGGAACGAAACTAAAAGGGTTTCTTTTTTCGGTTTTACCAACGAAACTCTCAAAAATGGAGTTGGGAGCCAATTAGAGTTCAGTATTTTAAATCCTGAGCTTTCATTGGCTCCCCACCCAATTTGAAGAACTTTCCCACGCTGTCGACACACTAAAACTCATTTGGTTTTTGAGTTTCTTTCTTAAAAAAAATTGAAAAATTGCTCTTCTAACCGAGTATAAAAATTAACTTAGTGTTTTATTTTAGAAATATTAAATAATCCATTTCTTTTATGCAGTTTAAAATTGAACCTATTGCCTAGCTTATCAATTTAAGTTAATAAGTAATTCAATTTTAAGTTTTTGGTAGTTTTCATACTACGGAAAGTTTAAATTTTAATTTAAATCAAATTATAATTATTATTTACTACGGGAAACAGACAGTGAAAAATACACTCCCGCGCCGGGATTTGAACCTGGGTCTCCCGTATTTCCAGTACATATGCTGAAAAAGGGGAAGCCAACTGGCACTCACGGTATTAAATACTGTCTCAGTCGAGTCTAGCCGGGGATTGACCTCTTGTTCTCCTCTCGCAGGTTTCCGGCCACGGAGGTAGATAAGACACCGGTGGGTGGGGCGGCCACACGGGGGCTTTGTTCATTTACTCGGTAGGTCGCGCCGGTATGACGGAAAGGAAGGAAGGAAATATATAGCAGAGAGAAATTTAGGCAACGAATGTACAGAACATGTATACAAAATTTCAACTAAATCGTTCAACTTTTACTCAAGTTATCGTCGGACACGTAAACGTTACTGACAGACAGAGAGGATGCATAGTTTGTTGAATGCAAGAAGCTCGCTTCAACAATCACGCATAGTATAGTGAATCTTTTATGTAAAATAAAATTACTATAAAAAAATAAAATATTAAATATATCCAATAACAGCTGAAATAATTATAATAAATTTAAAATGAATAGATTATTAAACAAATAAATAAGTAAATGATTTACTTTAATCGAATTTTATATTATTTCATATTATTCTGTTACAATTTTAATTTAAGACTGCAATAAAAAACAAAAATGAGGAAACTAGCATTCCTGCCATTAATTCATAACTCAATTACTTCATTTATAATTCAATTAATTCAAAACTCAAATAACTCATTCATAACTCTATTAATAAGGCAAATAATTTACGTGCCCTAATAATTATAATTAAGAAAGGAATTAATAAGAGAATTTCATAACAGAGAAAATTTAATGAAAAGAAGATGAAAGGATAAATGAAAATGGAGAGCAGAGACTAGAAATAGTTATTATGAGCTCTAATGACAATATCTGAGTTTTTCTGGTAATGACCTGAAAGTCTCGAAGGACGCTTTTCCACTAGGTGAAGACTCCAAACCTTTTAAGAATCTATTATAAGTCCTAGAGTACACGTACTAGATAAATTAGTTACAATATTATTACCTAAAGTAGCTTAATACCAAAAAATAACTAATATTAACATTATAAATTTTTCCCTACACTTACTCGACAAAGTTGTTTCTCTTGCACTCAAAATAGCACGCAAAACAGCAGGTCCCTGTATTTACTTTACGCGCACTCCAGTGTTACCAACCTATATACGAACATAAATAATACGCCTCTACTAGTCAGGTAACATCGTACGAGCTTGAAAAAAAAGTTGACAACACTGGCTATAAACGGAACAGCTGGTGTAATTGTTATTGTTGTCACGTGTCAGTAGTTGTTGATTGTACTTTTATATTTTACTAGCTAGGAATCAGTGGCTGTATTATTACTATTCTACATCTATTGCTATCATATATTTGTTTTTTGAGTAGGCCATTTAATTAAATATAATACTTTATACTTTAATATTTGATAAATCCAAGATGGAGGCCATATGTTGAAGTGATAGTACCTTTAAGTTTTTCTTTAGAAAGAAAGAAGCTGAGAATAATAGAATGTTGATAAATCCAAGATGGTGGTAATAATTCTATATGGAGGTCATTTGTTGAAGTGAAAGTACCTTAAATTTTCTTTTTTAGTTACCATAAGTATATGTAACAAATTTCCGATCTCTAAGTCCACTTGAAGCTGAGATAATAGAATGTGAATAAATACAAGATGGCGGTTATAATTCAATATGGTGGCCATATATCAAAATTAAAATGGCAGCACTTTTCTATTTATGGTACACTCTATCCATATACCAAATTTCAAATCTCTATATCAATGGGAAGAAGGAGAATTAGTGATCAGTCAGTCAGTCAGTCAATCACTGTTACTCTTAGTTTTATATATGTATATAGATTTAAAGATTAAAAACTAACTGTTGCAATAGTTTAATGTGCAACTCAAGCTTAAAGTGTCTTTGCTGCAATAGAAAACCCATTCCACCCTTTCCTGGAGCTCGTGCGCGTATACATTTCTCTCGAGTGCTGCAATGTGCCACTTTGCGCACTAGTTGCATTAAAAACGTATATTTCCATTTAGGGTATATTTATTTATTTTTTCTGTACATACAGAAATTCGACGAGGATTGCAGTATAATAAAGCCTATTATATAGTTTTATTTTTTCTTTCTACTATTTTTATTTTACAAATTATGGCAGAGATTACAATTATTAGAAAATATATTTAATACCTAGAATTAAATTAAACTCATAATAAAGAAATTAAGGATTTATAAAATTAATAAAAAAATAAATAATAATATACATATAATTTCAAAAGATCATAAAATAAACTTTATAAATTTAATTTCGTTTTAAAGGGTTAGCTTTAGTTTTATATGGTCAATATCCCCAGGGATAGTTCCAATACGTGACCTCTATAAGAAGTCTGAAAATACAAATTATAAACTGTATTTAAGGGTTTAGCTTTTCCAGAAGACAACACATTTTAAAACAAATAGAAAAAGGTCGAGAATTTTTCGTTGTTGATGATGGTGAAAAAGGAGGGAAGAAAACGAGTAGAGAAAATGGGACAAAGTCTGGGAAAAAAAGTGTAAAAGAACAAGAAGAATATTGGATATAAAGCAGGATGACTGAGAAGAAAGAACCGAGTCCCGACAACGAAAAAGGTTTCTCCTTACAAAAAAAAAAAAAAAAAAAAAAAAAAAATCTTTAGAAAAAAAGAGCAAAAAGTACAGAGGAAAGACAACACCAAGAAAACGAAATAATGAGAAACCAGACACCCTCCGCCGCCCCCGAGTTACCGCCTCAGGCATCACAAAGAACCCAAATTGACAGAACGAGGGAGAAAAGTATACCGCGGAGCTAGACGCGGATGAAAATGGAATTTACTGGGATTTCGTCCGGGATTCCTTGATATTTGGAACGAGGTTTCCGTACGTATATAGTGTGGAATTTGACATGAAGCAACCATTTTCTCGAGGCAAACTTTCCGTTTTTCCACCCGCCGCATGCAAGTTTTAACTTCTCATGTCGAGTTTGTGAACAGGCGGGAAAGAAAAGGGACGGTTTCTCTGCCTAACTCACAATGCACTTTACTCCATTTAAATTTTAATGGATACGGACCGCAATGGCGCCAAAGAGGCATTCCCTTTACTCGCACCTTTATCTTCACCAGAGACAAATCCATTTTACATATGAATTCCCTTCTTTTTGTTGCAAGACTATAAAATCTAGAACATACAACCGAATGAGACCCCTTTAGGGAAACTGTCTCACATTTGAGTTGTCTTAAAAAAATTATACGGCGGAAGGTTACCGCGAAAACAACTACTAACTTATTTCACATAATAGCCTAGGAAAATGGTCGTTTGCCAGAATTATTCCTATAAAACTTTCATTTAACACCCTCTGATTACATTCCATTTCCCCCTTCAAACACAATTTAACTTTTAAATTAAATTTAAATAATTTATCAATTGACAAACTAACGGTTAAAGTAGTGTTGTAAATTAAATTTAATTGCGTACGGGTTTTATATATTTATTGACCTTTATTTTCCATGACTTTTTCCTTATTTAACTTTTTGTTTTCTAATTATAACATAATCGGATTTTTTTCTATCAATAACTCGGTTCGAAGAATAATATTTATGACGTATCTGCAGTTTTTTTTGTTTTTTTGTGGGGGGGGGGGGGAGAGTGGTGCCACCAAATTTAGCGCTAAAATAAATATCTCTAATAAACCTTAAAAATCGGTCCAGTACTTTTGCTTTCACGCGTCTTCACAAACTACAGTTGGCAGAAAAACATTTTTTAAAAACCACTTTTTTCGATTCATGGGACCTCAAAACACGTAAGTCTATATACATTTTTCCGAGCTATGAGAAATTAATTATAAAAATAAGAGAGTAAAACCACAGACCATTGAAATTCTCGTACTTACCTTGAAATCACAGCTGACTATTGTTTATTATTGTCACATTCTACAAGCTAATAAACCAAACAAATTGTAGTAGTAGTTGCGTTATTATTATTCACCTTATCGCACGGTTAGCGTGTTTGTTTACATTGAACAAAACTAATTTGCTGTTTGTTAATTTAGATTAACTGTTTATATCGAGTTTTTAGTGAAAAGCAATGTGTGATTTAAGTGATTAAGACGAAAATGAGGAGATTAATACTCCTCCCGAAATAATTAATTCCACACAAAATACAACTAATGAATTAATGTCATCTTTATCAAAAGAGAAATACCAACTTACATACAGGAAGTATATTAATTTGTTCCTATATTTATTATTAAAATCCAACTATCGTAGAAAAAGTACGGTACGCAACTCGTGCGAAAACTGCAATTTGCTTTGCTCGTGTGGTTTTACTAACGTCGCTGTCGCTCGGGTGCAAACTCCACACTTGCAACCAAAATGCTACATTCCACACTAGACCGGTAATGTACTATTTGTCATCCATTTTCCAACCTCCATGATCTTAAACAGATTTAACATCAGACTAAATGTTAAAAGTTAAATGTTAAAAGGATATCACTAGTTATTTGTTAAAAAATGGAGGATCATTGAACCGACTTAACTGACAACACAGTTCAGCAAGATAAACTTAAGATCGTTAGTACCCCTAATATTTTAATAGGAAGAAACACAAAAGGTTCGTTCAAACCAAGCAGAGGCAGAGTACCGTCCGCAGGATTGTCACGGCATGCCCAGTGGATAAAAGCCGTTCCAACCCGACTTGTGACAGTGTTTCGTACCGTCCTTCAAGCTGTTCCAACCCGACTTGTGACAGTGTTTCGTACCGTCCTTCAAACTGTTCCAACCCGACTTGTGACAGTGTTTCGTACCGTCCTTCAAGCTGTCCAACCCGAGTCGTGACAGTGTTTCGTACCGTCCTTCAAGCTGTTCCAACCCGACTTGTGACAGTGTTTCGTACCGTCCTTCAAGCTGTTCCAACCCGACTTGTGACAGTGTTTCGTACCATCCTCCAAACTGCTCCAACCCGACTTGTGACAGTGTTTCGTACCGTCCTTCAAGCTGTTCCAACCCGACTTGTGACAGTGTTTCGTACCATCCTCCAAACTGTTCCAACCCGACTTGTGACAGTGTTTCGTACCGTCCTTCAAGCTGTTCCAACCCGACTTGTGACAGTGTTTCGTACCGTCCTCCAAGCTGTTCCAACCCCCACAAGGATCTTTTGCGAACTGATAACTGCACGGTCCAAACGATCCTCTAACAATACCGAGTACTGGTTTGCATGACATGCCCAGTTATGTCAACAGGAAGGTTCCCTAACTGTTAGGTTTCCTTGAATGTTTTTAATACGGTACGAATTATGGTCCTAAACCCGTTCCAACCTGACGAGGTTTGATTACAATACAATGTTAGCGCAGGTGTATAAAACCTGTCCTTAACGATTCCCGAACGATTCAAGGGGACGATGCAAAGGACTCTACAAATAGGGAGGTTGGAACAAACCTATTGTTGTTCTTTTGTTTTTAATAAATTAATTTTTGACAACTTCTGTCTTTTGTTTTTATTTTGATTAATTGTCATGGAAAGCTGTTATTTATAAAATATCAAATAGTACCACCAGGCTGTACTGACTTTGGCCCAATTTTGAACGAATTTAAGTTTACAGTTTTTCCCATTACTTCTTGGCTGATCTTTAACCAATATACATATAAAGCTGATTGCTTGGATTCGCAGAAAATTTTTCCTGTTCAGTCGTTGGAAAATTATAAGTAGTTAACAGATAATGGTAAAATAATGTTAAGAATTTTCTCCATTGAAAGAGAATTAATCTGATTATAAAAATTTATAAAGTATTTAGAGGGATCAGATATATTAGTTTTCCATAATATCGCAGGCTTTTCGCACACATAGCTATACATAATATTATGAAAATATTAAGAGTAGAGATTAGATTATATGAAAATTCCGATAAGCGAATTGGTTTTCATAATACATTTATTTTTATATTTATTATTATGCTCAAGAGGATATATTTTAATTTAATAACCGAATAGTTATTTTTTAAAAAGTTCAAATAATAACGGACAAACAAATATTTAAAATTTTTCATAACAAAACTAAGAATTTAGATATGCTTAAGAGATATCTACTTACCAAAAAGGTTAAATATGAATTTACGAAATTATAATACCATATCTCTCGGATATGCTATTATACTACTCTTGACAGCTGCATAAGGAAGATTCTAGAAGACAAATGGAACTGCATTGATTGAATTATTGTCATTGTTATTTCCTTTCACCTCGTTTATACTTTCTCATATAAAGAGAAAGTATTGTGATGGCGCGAAAATTTGATTTCGAGATTTCGATGGATTTACACGTTTTGAGGTCTTCTGAGTTCAAGAAAGTTGTTTTTAAAACATGTCTGTCTGTCGACTATGCAGACAAACTACTGGGAGCCTAGGCTCGTGGAGCCTAAACTACAGGGCCGATTTTGACAAAATTAGGCATACTTGTTCAGTAAAATCATACCTCGAGGTGAAATCGAAAAATTAATTTTAGCTCCAAAGTCGGGGGGCCAAATACTTGATTTTGATTTAAAAACTTCTAAAATGTATCACATTTTAATACGAACAACGTAACAAGCCGTTTTCCCGGGAAAAATCTAGATCCTGAGATAATAACTTTAAACGTGGACAGAGAGAGGCAGGGTTCGATTCCCCGCCAAGGAGAGTTATTTTTAATGATACATTTTAATAATAATTAAATGTACCTACGAAAACTCGAAAACTAATAAATGGAATGTATGCAACATTTTATCGAAATCGGCCCAATTAGGCCCAAGCGTCAAAAAACAGACAATCCCTGTCACAAAACAGGGGATGCAGCTTAAAACATATGTTAGACTCATAGGGTACAAACCTTATATGATTTTCTAAAATATTCTGGTTTTCAAAATTACCAAAAAATAACCCAAGGACCACCTTTAAAAAAGGAAAAATAAAATACTACGAACAAGAATTGATAGCGTAACGAACAAGCATATAATTGCAATCAAAAAATAAATTTACGTGTGGCACACGCCACGCGGTATAAGTTACCAGCAGTTGTTTTACAAATGAAATTTAAAAATGAAAAATGAGGTTAAACCAGATATATTGTCTGCATTCGTTCCGAAACCGAATACAGACAATAGATCGGAAAAAAGGAATTTAAGATAAGTGAAGCTTCTTTCACACACGCATTCACACCAGTTAAGTTAAAGTTAAATTTACACACAAAATTGTTTCACACCAAAACAATCATTCACACACACATTCACACTGAAGTTAAATTAAATACATGAAATGTTATACATATAAAATGGACTTAGCCGTGGTGACTTGTCCACGCTGACGCTGCGACCTAGGCTGCAAGCTGCTAGTCCCACGTCTTCTACTGTTCGACTCGAAGAGATGAGAAGATGTGAAGTAAAATTATGTGATGCTGAGGGCCCTGATGCTAAACCAATGAAGTTAAATTATTTAAACATTAATACTTGAGTGGTGACACGTGCACGTGTCGGTCGCTTTTACAAAGCGATGAGAACCGTCTTCTGCAGATTTCGGAGGGCGAATGCGTATATCGCAGGATACGGATTCCTTATCTACTCCGTAATTACGTAAGGAAAATCTTGCGTAGGATCATATGTGTTCGAGTTCCAGTGAAAGTGATGCCTTCTCCGAACACGTTCGAAGAAAAAAGGAGGAGGTTGCATCGTGGTTTCCTGCGAATCTTACGTTATTTACGTTAACGAAGAAGTGAGTTTAAAATGTAGAGGTGATATGTCCGTTTGTTGCTAAAATTGCCATTTTTTACAAAATAATAAAGAACATAAATAATAAAGTAAAATAAAGAACAACTGTTGGTCTCCAACATACCGCCTACCAAAATTTACAAAGAAAATTTTAAATTCTTTAGGAATTCAAAAAAAAATTAGATTAAAATTAAATTTTAAGTTGCTCTAAACCAGATTTTCTAACCGGAGGAGAATCCTCATCTAGCATAAAAAGAGGAATGAGTTTATTGACTGGACGTTTCAGCGTGGAACTACAAGATTTAACTAACGCAACCCTTACAACACCATCATGCCCTGGGAAAACTTCTAAAATTCTGCCAATTGGCCAACGCAAACGAGGTGCAGTGCTCTCCTTGATCAAGACGAGATCTCCTTGTTTGTAATTATATGCAGGTTTGCGCCATTTTACCCTCTCTTGTAGAGACGTGAGATATTCAGTTCTCCAACGCTGCCAGAAATGTTCTGATTTTTGAAATACCAGTTTCCATCTGGTGAGACGATTTTCAGGTACCTTCAACAGAGACTTCTCGGGTACGGAAATCAATGGACAACCTATAAGAAAGTGTCCAGGGGACAAAAAGTCAAGATCAGAAATGTCATTGGACAGAGGACAAAGGGGACGAGAATTAAGGATGGCTTCGATGCGAATTAGCCAAGTCGCCAGCTCCTCAAAAGTCAAAGCATTGTCGCCATACACCGAACGAAGTAATCTCTTGACAGACTTGACACCGGCCTTCCAAACTCCGCCGAAAAACGGGGCGTACGGAGGAGTGAAGCTCCACTTTAACTCCTTTTGAGCACCATACAACCTTAAGGAATCTTGATTTTCTGGCGAAAAATACCAATGGTATAATTCTTTCAATTCGTTAGCTGCGCCGACAAAGTTGGTTCCATTATCGGAAAGAATCCGCTCTGGCAAGCCTCGCCTTCCAATGAATCTGTCCAATGAAGCGCAAAAGGCTTCTGTACTAAGTGCAGATACAAGTTCCAGATGAAGGGCTTTAGTACTTAAACACACAAAAATACACAAATATGCCTTATATGTATGAGCCTTTCTACGTAACGACTCCCTAACAAAGAAAGGACCAGCAAAATCAATACCAACATGAAGAAATGCCCTCCCTTCGCGGAACCTAACAGCAGGTAGATCACCCATAACCGGTTGAATAGAAGATGCGTCAAATTTTCGGCAGCTCACACACTGACGAGTGACTTGCCGTACCAAATTTCTGGCTCCAGTAATCCAAAATATTCCTCGAAGAGTAGCCAACAATAGTGAAGGTCCACAATGACATAAGGTGCGGTGATAGTGTTCTACTATTAAACGAGATAAGTGCGCCTTGCCCGGTAAAATATAAGGATGTTTAGATTCCCTTGACATGCTAGAAAATTTAAGGCGACCGCCTACCGACAGAACACCCGCTTCATCAAGAAAAGGACTCAAACTAATCAACTCCTTAGGCATTGAAGTTTCAGAAGAAGGAATTTTGCCACCAAAATAGAAATGTCTCTGAACTAGCTTTACGGCTATTCGCTTTGAACTGACTACCTCTTCCTCACTCAATTCGGCAGAATCCGAACATAACTTCCGACATTTATTTACAAAACGTAAAACATAAGCTAAAGTACGGACGATTCTATTAAAGGTAGAAAAACGATCAAACCAATTTACTAAAGAATATTCCGGAACAGAAGTAATTAATGTAGAGCAGGGAACATCCTTTAATTCGGGAACATCAACTTTAAAGGGTGAACTTATCACCGGCCATTCAGAAGGATCAAGGATTGCCCATTCAGGACCGTTAAACCAGAGTGTATTACCTAACATCAATTCTGGGGTGACGCCTCGGGAACCTAGATCACTAGGGTTATCACAAGAAGCCACATGTTGCCACTCACCTGCCGACGTTAATTCATTAATTTTTTCCACACGATTAGCAACAAAAGTTTTTAAACGATGAGTTGGTGTTTGCAACCATGAAAGGACAATCATACTGTCAGAGAAAAAGAAAACTTTGGGATTAGAAGGAAGTCTGTTACAAAAATTGCTTAGATTCTGCCATACGCGACCAGCAAGCAAAGCAGCACAGAGTTCCAGACGAGGAATAGTCAACCTTTTGACTGGCGCAAGTTTGGTTTTAGCAAACAAAAGATGTACCTGAACACACTTTTCAGATACGGATCTTAAGTAAGCCGCAGCACAGTAAGCAGTCTCCGAGGCATCGGCAAAAATTAAAATTTCAACAGAACCAACGTTCGGAACAATCCAACGGGGAATACGAAGTTTGCCTAACAAAGGCATAGTATTAACAAACTCTAACCAACGTTCCTTTAAGTGTTGGGGAAAGTCTTGATCCCAAGTCAATTGAAGTTTCCAGGATTCCTGGATTAAAATCTTGGCCAAGACCACCGAGGGACCGATGTAACCAAGAGGATCATATATCTTTGTCATAGCCGATAATACTGCACGTTTAGTACATGTTTCCAGTGGTAAATTTATTTTATACGAAAATGAATCTAAAGTGGGGTCCCACTGAAGACCTAAAATTTTAATAGAGGTGTCGTCACTAGCACTCAATGAAACAGGTTCCAAACCTGAGGTTTCCTGTGAGTTACATACTTCTAATAATTGAGGATGGTTGGCCGCCCACTTTCCTAAAGTAAATTCGCCTTTACCTAGTAAGGCAACGACTTGACGTTGAAGCTCTAAGGCTTCAGGCAATGAATTTGCACCTGTAACTAAATCATCAACATACATATCGCTAAGCACGGCAGCAGCAGCTAAAGGAAAGGCAGAACCTTCATCTTTCGCAACTTGTCTCAACGCACGAATAGCTAAGTAAGGGGCTGGTGCTGTTCCATAAGTTACAGTTTGCAGCTCATACTCCTCAACGGCCTCTTCGGGAGAAAAGCGCCATAGAATATGTAAATAAAGCCTATCCTGAACATCTATTAAAATCTGTCGGAACATCTTTACAACGTCCGTAGTAAAAACATATTTATGAAGACGAAAATTCAAAGAAATGTCAACCATGTTTGTTTGCAATTTGGGACCAACTAATAAGTGATCATTTAAGGAACCACTCGAAGTTCGAGCAGCTGCGTCAAACACTACTCTTATCTTAATATTGTCCTTATCTCCCTTAAACACACAATGATGAGGAATAAACACCTTGCCTGGTTGTTTGGCGAGTTGCATGTGCCCCAGATCTAAGTACTCGCGCATGAACGCATTATAAGATAAACGAAGTTCAGGTTTCCGTTGCAACTTGGACTCAAGATGTTCCAGCCGACGAAGGGCTAAGTTTCGAGTACCGAAAAGCTGAGGATTTTCACATTTAAATGGCATTCTCACAACATAACGACCTGTGGGTAAACGATAATGTGTAGTACGGAAAAGATCCTCACACCGCTCATCATCAGGATTAAGAGAGTTATTAACTGCGGGTTCTTCCAATTCCCAGAACCGACATAATTGATCATTTAATGAATCTGAAGATATTTCAGCATTAGCGATAAGAGCAGGATAAGAAAAAACTTCAGAAATGTCTCTGACACGCCCCAAAACAGTAAAACCAAAAATAGTACCAAGAAGTTTTGGCATATCAGGCAACACCGATATCAATTGACCTGTTAAAATATCAGGAAATAAATCACAACCAATTAAGAAGTCAATAGGTCGTGACTCCCAAAACTTGGGATCAGCCAACTCATACTCAAGATAAGGTTGCCAGAAACCTTCATCAGAATGAAATCCAGGTAATGCTGAAGTAATAGTGTCAACAACCAAAGCAGTGGTTGACAATTGAGGATAAATAGAATGACTAGGAGAAAGTGAACAACGAGTTCGACCTTTAAAGCCAGGTAGCGGAGTTTCTCCAATACCCCAGACACCTGCAGAATAAATATCGATATCCAAACCTAAACGGTCAGCGAAAGAACGAGTGATAAAAGAAAAGTGACTACCAGAGTCAACAGCAAGTCTGATAGAATGTAATTTACCCTTAGGATCCAATATGTTACACACGACCGTTCCCAACATAACTTCTAACTGACCCGAACCAACAGTGTTCAATGAAGCAGGTTTACGCGTGTCGGGAGGTGACATGTTTTGTTCGTGTGATGAAGTTACATTGTCTGACGGGGACGAAGAATTGGAAGATCCAACCTTTAAAGAATTTTGAGGAGTAGTAAAGCCGTGAAGTAAAGAGTGATGTTTGCGTTTACAAAACTTACAAAAGTATTTGGAGGTACATTGAGACGTATCATGACCAAAATGAAGACAATTCCTACAACCTTTCCATGATCGTAATAAGCGGTGGCGTTCTGCCACAGAGACACTACTGAATTTAACGCAATTCATCAAGAGATGAGGTCCTTTGCAGATGCAACAACAACTCGCGTTCTTCGATAAGGGCTAGAAGAGGCTCGTGATGATGGAGAAGTTACCTTAACTGGAGATCTATTGCCAGAACTAGTCATTAAGGCTGACTTGCCAGATGACATAGATCTGGGTTGCCAAGGCTTACGCAACACTTTCTCCTCCCTGACATCCTTTACAAGAGTAACTGAAGACAATCCACTCGCCAACTCAGCGGCTGTACAACGGGACCTAAGATACTTGACAAATTGGTCAAGAGTAGGAAATGTTGCTGTGTTTTGCAACTCAAATTGTTCCCGGGTGTAGGGATCCAAACAACGACTGGCTAGATAGAAATACATGAAGTCTAACCTTTCCGGAATGTCCAATAATTTAAAAGCAGCAATATTTTCAGAGATGTCGGACACCAGCTTGGTGAGCACGACAGCATTAGGTTTAGATGTCAGTTTTTTAATGTCCAACAGTTGGTCAAGATAAGCTGTGGCAAGGAGACGCTTGTTGTCGAAAACTTCCTCCAACATGGACCAGGCCACAGAAAAGTTTGTTTCATTTACAGGAATTTGAGCGATCACTGTTAAAGCCGAGGCTTCAAGGGAACGAATTAAATAGTGAAACTTGTCAATGTCCCTTAATTGAGGATCATCCTTTACTAAGCTTGTAAAGGTGTCCTTGAAACGCGGCCAATGCTTCCTATCACCTTTAAACTTGGGCAACTCTAAAACAGGAAGTTTAGTTTTATGGTATGGAGCTGTTGTGTTGTTAAGGACACTAGTGAGATTACCTGCGGAGGATGTAGACGGCCGTGCCTTCGACTCATTTACATTAGCTAAATAGCCATTACTTTCATTGAAGTAACGTTTGGCGTTTGATCTCATCGCATGATCGGCAGCAGTCGCCGCGGACTCGCCAGACTCACTAACACTGTCACAGAGTTCCTGATACAATGTATCAAATTGCTGATATAAGCCCTGGATAGAGCTCATCATACCAATAAATAGCCAAACTTGTGTGGGATCCATAAGACATTTTTTGCCTTGATCTCTGATCTCTCTTAAATCTTCTATTAAAAGAGTCAGCTTCCTACGAACCGACTCAGCGTCAAATTCCAATTCACCTAACATGGTGATAGAGATCAGACAAAAAATATAAAATATAAGGAAGGAAAAAAAAATTAAATAAAGTAATATTAAAGGGTAAACCAAAATAGAGTTCAAACTAAGTACTACACTCAACGTACTGAAGAATGACACCAAGAAAGTTGAAAATTGATAAACTAAGATTTTCAAAAAATAAAGAAAATAAAATAAATGTTGACTCAGGAATCACCAAGACCAAATAAATGGCCAAATCAGATTAAATGATAAATTGAGAAACAAAAAAAAAATATCTTTGTACAATCAAATAAGTTTAATGCTTAAACTAGAAATGAGTACAAGTTGATTGTACGATAAATGAAAACCAAAAAAGCAAGTTGATGTTTATAATAAATCCAAAAAAAATAATTTTAAATTAAATCATAAAGTAAAGTTGGTTATACGATGAATAAACACCAAAAAAACAAGTTGACGCTTGTAAGAAATCCAAAAAATAAATTTAAATTAAAATCATACAGTAAAGGTAACTACACTAATGTGAACACCCAAGACACAGGTCAAAGCTTGTGAGAGAACCAATAAAATTTAAATAATAAATACAAGTAATTGTAAAATTAATGTATACCAACACCAAAGCAAGTCAAGCTTGAATGAAATCCCAAACAAAAAATAATTAATTAAATTATAAGTACAAATGATAATTGTACAGTGAGTGTAAAACACTAGAAACAAGTCTAAGCTTGCAAGAGAACCAAAATAAATTTTAACTTAAGTATAAGTACAAGCAAGTGTACGAAAAGTGTAAAAACACTAAGGACAAGTTGTAGCTTGCCTAGAAAACCAAAAAATAAATTTAAATTTAATTAAACGTACAAACAATTGTACAAAGAGTGCGAGGCACCAAAGAAACAAGTCTAAGCTTGTAAGAGTACCAAAAATAAATTTTAACTTAAGTATAAGTACAAGCAAGTGTACGAAAAGTGTAAAAACACTAAGGACAAGTTGTAGCTTGCCTAGAAAACCAAAAAATAAATTTAAATTTAATTAAACGTACAAACAATTGTACAAAGAGTGCGAGGCACCAAAGAAACAAGTCTAAGCTTGTAAGAGAACCAAAATAAATTTTAACCAAAAAAGTACAAACAGGTGTACAAAAAAGTGTAAGGACAAGTTGTAGCTTGCCTAGAAAACCAAAAAATAAATTTAAATTTAATTATAAGTACACCAAGTGTACAAAAGTGTGAAACACTAAAGGGACAAGTTGTAGCTTGTCAGAAATCCAAGAAATAAATTTAAATTTTATTACACGTACAAGTAAATGTACAAAGAGTGCGAGGCACTAAAGGAACAAGTCAATGCTTGCAGGAGAACCAGAAAATAAATTAATATTTTATAATTGAGGATATCCTAAAAATAACCTCAAGCCTAGGCAGATGATTAAAGAGGAAAATCAGTATGCAGAAAACCAAGAGACACTTGATATATAAAAAAAACATTAATCAAATGTAGCTTAAATTGTAGCTTGAATAAGCTTAAAGTCCCCAACAAAAAAGGTAAAAATTAATCAAGTGCCTAAATGACCAGAATGAAAAAATAACTAATTGTTAATTAATTAAACGCACGTGTCCAACCAAAGTTCAATTATGAAATGGCAAAATTACAAACAAAATCTGATTCTAAACAATTTAACTGCTGGTAGAAATTTCGAAAAAAAGTAAATTAGATAAAGAAAGAATAACGAGTAAATTAAATGTCCAGGTGAATTTAATAAGAAAATAATTCCATTGAAATGAATTATAGAGAAATTAGGTAAAATAAATCCTAATAAATGAGATACAACTACAGGTCACCTTAACAAGGAACAAAGTTCAAAAACCGACCTATAGCATAGGATACTTAAATTCACTGGAAAAAATGCTACCAAAAGTTCGTAATGAAAGGAAATGAAATAACGAGAAAGAATAAATTGAATTTTAGATTGAAATTGACAGATGTGAAAAATAGCAAAGAAGGGTAATTAAATTGAGAGAGCTGAAATCCGACCCAAAGCTAGACCATTATGTTAGACTCATAGGGTACAAACCTTATATGATTTTCTAAAATATTCTGGTTTTCAAAATTACCAAAAAATAACCCAAGGACCACCTTTAAAAAAGGAAAAATAAAATACTACGAACAAGAATTGATAGCGTAACGAACAAGCATATAATTGCAATCAAAAAATAAATTTACGTGTGGCACACGCCACGCGGTATAAGTTACCAGCAGTTGTTTTACAAATGAAATTTAAAAATGAAAAATGAGGTTAAACCAGATATATTGTCTGCATTCGTTCCGAAACCGAATACAGACAATAGATCGGAAAAAAGGAATTTAAGATAAGTGAAGCTTCTTTCACACACGCATTCACACCAGTTAAGTTAAAGTTAAATTTACACACAAAATTGTTTCACACCAAAACAATCATTCACACACACATTCACACTGAAGTTAAATTAAATACATGAAATGTTATACATATAAAATGGACTTAGCCGTGGTGACTTGTCCACGCTGACGCTGCGACCTAGGCTGCAAGCTGCTAGTCCCACGTCTTCTACTGTTCGACTCGAAGAGATGAGAAGATGTGAAGTAAAATTATGTGATGCTGAGGGCCCTGATGCTAAACCAATGAAGTTAAATTATTTAAACATTAATACTTGAGTGGTGACACGTGCACGTGTCGGTCGCTTTTACAAAGCGATGAGAACCGTCTTCTGCAGATTTCGGAGGGCGAATGCGTATATCGCAGGATACGGATTCCTTATCTACTCCGTAATTACGTAAGGAAAATCTTGCGTAGGATCATATGTGTTCGAGTTCCAGTGAAAGTGATGCCTTCTCCGAACACGTTCGAAGAAAAAAGGAGGAGGTTGCATCGTGGTTTCCTGCGAATCTTACGTTATTTACGTTAACGAAGAAGTGAGTTTAAAATGTAGAGGTGATATGTCCGTTTGTTGCTAAAATTGCCATTTTTTACAAAATAATAAAGAACATAAATAATAAAGTAAAATAAAGAACAACTGTTGGTCTCCAACAACATATAATTTTTTTATTCGTACGAATTTTCGCGCCATCACAATACTTCCATAATATTGATGTAATTAGTGTGATCAAAAAAGCTAGAAACGGGCCCACCCAATACCAATGCATTAAAAATGTTCCGTTTATTGTTATTAATATTTTGTTTATTGTGATCAAGTAATAGTAATCTTGTACTTCCTACTAGAACGGGTAGGACGAACCACTTGTTCGAACCTTGAAATTAGGCCACCTTTTAGGCCAATTTTACGCCCCGTGGTGGAGAGTTCCAGCTACTTCACACATCATATATTTGTACATTGTACCGCCGAAGCGAGTATGGTGTGGTCATTAGTAAGCTATATAAGCGTGCGTTAAAGCGTGGGGGAAGAGTGCCCCATTGGGGGTGTCCCTCGCCCTGCTCTGTCCGTGATAGATGCAATTCACAGTATCATGGCACGGGATCGAACCTCGAGTCGCCTCGACTTATTAATAGCTGGGCGAGCGCCTAGAGCCCCTCGGCCACGCTGGCTCCCTATTGTGATCAAAGTCAAGATCGTTTGGAAATTGTTGGGAAAAACTACTAAAGCTGTGGCCCTGATGATTCGGTGAACATACTTTTTTCTCAGTAAGTAAACTTCACCTCACCACTCTTCCCTACCCCACATTACTACGAAGGACTGCAGTCAAATCACAGAACTAGAGTGTTCTTTATTCTTTCAATGTTTCGTATTCTTTCATCAACAAATTTACATAAGTTCGAAGTTGATAAGTTTAATTTTTAAACGAAGAATGAGCCCTTAAAACTCCGTGATCATGGACATTTATTTACATATATATAAAATGTATGTATTATTTTTATCCCTAAAGATTTATATTGACACTTCTTTACTTCAGCATCCCTCTTGGTACTAAACTATAGTCTGTCCTACAAAAGTCTCAAAGGTTTGTGTGTTTGTCTCCCCAAGACATTGAGACTCCTGGGGCAGTTTTATTACACTATTTTAAAATCGAGTCTTATATCGTGAAAGACTAAATCTGATACAGAAAACTGTATATAGGATAATGAGTTCTACTGTTTTCTTAGCGTATATTTAATATTCCTTTATATTAATAGTTAATTAGAATAAGGGATATTATCACATTTATATACTCAAGTAAGATAGTTGAGTATAAATTTATAACTTCATCTATTTAATGAAACAAACAACTTTTATAAAAAAAAAAAAAAATATATATATATATATATTTTGTAAAACCAACACCAACACCGCTATGAAGTGTTTAAGATCGCTAAATTTATTAAGGCTGACCATAACGTTTAAAATAGGAAACAACGTATTTACCGATATCTTACGTTCTATCGTATCGATTTTAATAAAACTTCATACACATTGTCTATATTTCTAATGTGTCATATCATCACTTAGTGAACGTAAAAAAACACAGTCCCATCTATAATTTTTGTATGTTTTGAATTTTACTTCCTCCTGTTCCTGTGATACCTTTTGCTTTATTATCTGTTACTGTCATCACTTTGTCTGGGTCCCAATGTGACCACATTAAGCAGCGCCTACTATAGAAATGTAAAGATTATTTGGCTACCTTGCTATTTCTTCAAGGCTGTGCAGGAAATCAAGAGCTTCCGAAGAGTTCTGTATCCTCTTGACTGTTTCAACTTGAAATGATTCCGAACCTGGCTTCAAGCTCTGATAGATTTGCTGCAACCTTAGCAGACCTGAAACAATTTAAAATATATATGTTAACCCACTAAAAAAATTACTTCATGAAAAGAGTAATATAAAATAAATTTAAATATTATCTGACAAAAGTAAATAAAAATAATTAAAAAAAAAGTGTCGTACTTTCTAAGCATGGGTAGTATAAATGTTATGAATAGAGAAAGTAACACAACAATATTGTCACCACAATTTTATTAATTATAAATATAATATACACTTTTCGACATTTTATTATAGCAAGAATAAAATCTCTACTAACTAAATATTTTACAAGCTTTTATGACTTAAACTATGGGGGTAGACTAGGGCTACAAAGGGATTAAGGGAGGAACCTACAAAACTCGTAGGTTAGGGGTATGAAGTGAAGATCCAAGGCGGAACCAGGTGTAGGGTTAGGTCTGTATAACATTATTTTTCTCAACAGCTTAAAGCTAAAAAATAATTTTCTTATTTTACTATAACTAAATTATACCTTCAGATTAACATACATTATTTTACAAAATTATTTGTTATAAGGTACAATTTAGTTATATGTAGTAAAATTAACAAAAGTGTTTTAAAATTTTATATTATATTCAGTGTTAAGTGTTAGCATTGTTATAGTTAAAGAGTCTACAAGCTACATATTTACAAGCTTTTATGACAAACTAACTGTACAAAGTGGGGGTAGACTAGGGCTATAGAAGGAGTAGGGAAGTAAAGTTAAGGGATATGAAGGGAAGATCCAAGGTGGAACCCAGTGAAGGAGTGGGTCAGGTATAACAATATTTTTCTTCAACTGCTTAAAGCTAAACAATAAATTCCTTATATAACTAAAACTAAATTTGCATTTAAAGAATAAGTTGTAAGGTACTTCATATTCTTTTCCTTGGTTCCTTCCGCAATCCATATATACACACATCCCTAATCTCCCCCACCTGGAGCTGTAAGTTAAGTCATAAAAGCTTGTATAATATATGTAGCTAAAAGAATCTTTACTGTTACTATGCTAATACTGAAGATGATATAAAATATTGAAACGCGTTTGTTAATAATTAATATAAAATTGTGGTGACAATATTGTTGTTACTTTCTATTAACCCATCTAGTCATAATTATGAAGTGGTACCACAAAACTCAGCCAGAACAACCATTTGTTTTTCATTTGTAGTATAATGCATAAGAATGATTAAAATAAGGAATTACATTATTCTTGGATTGTAAAACCAAGATCCTTTTTTACATGGCGTCAGCATGTGTGCAGTTAGAACCAACATAACAATTCAGGCCAGTGGTTACAATAGCAACCTACTTGAGTTGACCTAGAGCACTCTCATGATTAGGAAACACTAGTGCAAGCTTTTAGTATTTCTCCCTTTACACAATATTATTCTAAAAGCCTTCCAAGTAGAATAAATGATTATGTTTTGACTATTTTGTAAATAAATCTCGTAATATTGTGTACTTTGGAACCTCCGAACATGGTAAGCTGAACGTCAGGCTTACCATGTGCGGAGGTTCCGAGAACCTTATTAAAGGAACCACTTTGTATTTATCTTTCAAACGAACGATCTACGAACAAACCACATAGTATCTATCTTTCCAACGAACAAACCACATGGTATCTCTCTCTCCAACGAACGAACCACATTGTATCTATAACTTACATTTAAACAAACGATCAACGACCAAACTGCATTGTATCTATCTTTCAAACGAACGAACCACATTGTATCTCTCTTTCCAACGAACGAACCACATTGTATCTATAACTTACATTTAAACAAACGATCAACGACCAAACTGCATTGTATCTATCTTTCAAACAAACCATCAACAAACAAACCACATTGTATCTCTCTTTCAAACGAACGAAAATTCAACAATTTCATTAGAATATATAAATATTATAATTTTATTTTAATACCTAATGGAGGTATAAGAATATCTAAATTATTTTGATGATTGTCTACTATAACATAATAATAAATATTTGGAGTACACTATCTACACTTTTTGATTATGTACACTATCTGTACTTGGAATATGTACACCATCTGACTTTTTGTACAGGCGATTATTCTGACATATTATAAACTAACTAGCTTATCTTGTAGGGCTTGAAGTAATAAAGGTAATATAAAGGTTTCTTAAGGATCCAACCTCTCCAGCGCCCTCTACTGCCAATAAACGGTGTTTTTGATAGTGTACCCTGTTATCACGAGTACTTTTTTACGTGAAAACCAAACCGAATAAAAAGTATCCTATCTTGTAAAGGACACTTTGGAGATGGTACCCTACTCTAAACTTTTTTCGATCCAAACCCCTCCAATTGGAGTTATAAGGCTCCAAAGTTGAGTGATTTCCCAAAATATTTTTTTCCGTTTAGGGGTTCATTCATTCTTTGATGAGGGGAGGGTTGGAAATGATATGGTTGAGGTGCTCATATTAAAGACAATACAAATTAAGAGAAAACCTAATTCAATTGCAATTTAATGATTATTATGAACACCCAAAATACCTAGTTAAGCTTTTATTTAACTTGGAATGTATGTATGTATGTATATGTATGTATGTATGTATATGTATGTATGTATGTATGTATATATGAATGCATGCATGTATATACGTATGTATGTATGTTCGGGTCAAATCATACAACTGAATTTTAAAGCTGTTATTCTCAACCGATTGAATTGAAATTTTGCATACACGTTTAGTTTGGATGACAATGCATGGTTAACTAAGTGATGACATTCTAAATCCAATATGGCGGGCAGCCAAGATGGCGGACTAGTTATTTTTTAGCACGCCCATGATATGGGTATCAAATGAAAGGGTTTGGTGAGAAGAATACGAATAAAAGCTTGTATTAAAAATATTTTTTTAAAATCAACTTATTTCTTTTAAAAATGTTGGGATAAACAACAATAAAAAAATTAAATATCACATAAATATACGAATCCCTTATGTTTCTGTCATAATATAATTTAATGATACACACTAAGAAATAACTGAGGATGTCTTCTTTTTACAGATTTCAACTTGAAGATTGTGCCGTTAGTTTTCCAAGAAAGCTTTTATTTCTTTTAGTTAAAGAGTCGGTCTTACGAGAGAGGTTTTTTTTTTCTGCCTCCAAAGTTTTCTGTACCAATTAGTTTAGGTATTCGTGTGTTGTTTGAAAGAGAAGTACGAAGCTATTGTTGTTGTTGAATGTGACGTCATAACAATGACGTCTCATGGCATTGTTATACTGGGGAAGCAACCCCCCTGCCTCACTCTCGTGTTATCTAACAAGTGATGTGAATACACGAGTTCCAGAGGAGAACCTTTTCTTCCAAATATTCGATTCACTCGAGCAGTTTTCTTTACTAAATTTTACCTTGCTACGTGTGATTTAGCGTTGCTTTTTCCAAGTTAACTTAAATTATTACCTAGTTACATACAAATTATTTGTGTCACGTTTCGCAGTCAAATATTTTACAGTAAAATATTATTTTATAAAAAACTTAATTTTTATTCGAATATAACATTAAATGTTATTTTGCTTCCAAGCTAACCGAAGGTAACAAAAGCAATGTGATCGTTCTAAAGAACAAAACGTTTTTATGTCTCCGATTTCAAAAATTTCAAGACAGAAATCCGTTTCAGACATCAGGGAACATTTTTGGTTCCGTGTCTGTCTGTCGCTCAATATTGCGAAACAACATATCTTAAAGACTACCCGGCCAATTTTAATTAAAGTTTTGGGTAGAATGTCTATTATCCCATTGTTTGTCCTATATAATATGTTTCAATCTTTTGTGCTTATTTGTTTTTTTCTTCCTCATGCGCCACAAACAATAATTTTTTTACGCCCATATCTTCAATTTGGCCTAACCTTTTAGAAGGCCTAACTATGCCTTTTGGAAGCTCTAACTAAGCCTTTTGGAAGGCCTGACTAAGCCTTTAGGAAGCCTTAACTAAGCCTTTTGGAAGCTCTATCTAAGCCTTTTGGAAGGCCTGAGCTCTCCTTGGGGTGTTGCACCACGTGATATTTTATAATTTTTTATTATAAACTGAAAAAATTGAACAAGAATTTAGACTTGAGTTTTAACTGATAGTAAAAATAGCTCTGATTCCTTTTATGTTTCCATGTTTGTATGGCATACAAATTCGTTAAACAACATGGACAGCATAAATAATACCAGCGTTAATGGAGATTTTTATATTGCAGTAGAAAACTAAAGTCATATAATGTATTTATATGTAAATACATGCATGGTAATATGCATTTTTTTTTTTTATATTTTAGTTGTCAAAACATTTTTTTTCCATTCACTGTCACTATGTCATGATCATTCTTTGTCTGTTCAAAACATAATTTCTTTTTCGAACTAAACAAAAAGTGATTTTTAGTTGGAAAAACAAAAACAAATCTACAGTTCTAGTTTCATACTTGACTTTTATTTCTTTTGTTAAGAAGAAAAAAAAAACACAAAAAACTTCTTTTCAGTCACCTTTAATTATTGTCAAAGAATATTTTCTCTTTCTTTCTATTCTTGTAATTTTTTTTTTGGAAGAAAAAAGTTTTCAATTTCACATAAACAAAAAATAAACAAACGTTGAGCCTTTCAAGGAGATAAAAAAAAGGAAAAGAGGTAAAAATCATGAGTTGTTTTTTTTTGTTTTAATTTTTCCACATTTGATTTTTTTTTCGAAACTCGACTTTTTTGAACAGTAATTTAGTTCAGATTTTAATTGGGTTTAACGACGAAAGGATCAAAACATCTTTTGAAATCCTTGTCAAATGTTATCATCGACATTCTAAAAAAAAAAAAAACCTTTTTCCACAATTTTTTTTCTTCAGAGATTGAAAAAAGAAAATTAGAAAGGAGGAAAAATCGTGCGAGAAACGCATTTTAGCTTTTCCTGAACACATTAGACTAAGTCCTATTATCTTCACATCTCAAAAGAGATACAGGTTATGCCCTTTTTTGTCAGATTCCTTCACATATCCTTTTTACTTGTCGAGTCCTTTTGTTTATTTTTTCCCTCTACGATCCTCTCTGTTATTTTGTTGCATTTTTCCCTCATTTTTTTTTAAAGAGGAGCTTTAAGGGAGAAGAGGACAAAACTGAGATTTTTTTTTCTTTAGTTGGCAATCCTCCTTTTTTTGTGTAAGAACCTACAAAAAAAATATTTGTGAGTTGCCCTTTTTCTCTCATCTCTATTTTTCAACCAGGAAAAAAAAGTTAAAAAAAAATTGTCCAAAAAAAAGAAGAAAATCAAAAGAAAAGAAAGATTTGCTCTCTTCTTTTATTAATACAAAAAAATCAGGCCTTTGTTCCTTCTCGACGTGGGTAATTCCTCGCCTCTTTTTAGGGCACAATTATGTTGTTGTCAGAATTTTGTTTTTATTTTTTTATCCTACATATGGCTAGATTTTTCTCTCTTCTCCTTCTAGAATTTATATACATACACGCACACATACACATACAGAATATATATATATATATATATATATATATATATATATATATATATATATATATATATATATATATATATATATATATATATATATATATATATATATCCTTCTCGACGTGGGTAATTCCTCGCCTCTTTTTAGGGCACAATTATGTGGTTGTCGGAATTTTGTTTTTATTTTTTACTTTCTCATATAAAGAGAAAGTATTGTGATGGCGCGAAAATTCGATTTTGAGATTTTGATGTATTTACACGTTTTGAGGTCCCCTGAGCCCAAAAAAGTGGTTTTTAAAAAATGTCTGTCCGTCGTCTGTCGTCTGTCGTCTGTGCAGACACCTGGAGCCTAAACTACTGGGCCGATTTTGACGTAATTTGGCATACATGTTCAGAAAAATCATACCCCGAGGCGAAATCGAGAAATTAATTTTAGCTCAAAATTTGGGGGCGCTACCCCCCAAAAACTCTGAAAAAACATGAAAAAAAAATTATTTCTCGAAAACGGTTTCGACGATTTTGATTAAAAAATTCTAAAAATTAGTCCATTTGAATACGAATCCAACGATATAAGCCGTTTTCCCGGGAAAAATCTAGTTCCTGAGAAATTAGCTTAAAACGCGGACGGAGAGAGCCCGGGTTCGATTCCCCGCGCAGGGGAAGTTATTTTTATGATAAATATTCATGAAATGTTCAATAATAATTAAATGTACATACAAAACTAATAAATGGGATACACTGGGCTAAGTATTTATGAACTTTTATATGAGAAAGTTTGTCTGAGTTGTCTCGGACCGATTTTTTATCCTACATATGGCTAGATTTTTCTCTCTTCTCCTTCTAGAATTTATATACTTACACATACAGAATATACATATATATATATATATATATATATATATATATATATATATATATATATATATATATATATATATATATATATATATATATATATATATATCCTTCACGACGTGGGTAATGGGCACAATTATGTTGTTGTTAGAATTTTGTTTTTATTTTTTTATCCTACATATGGCTAGATTTTTCTCCTCTCTTCTCCTTCTAGAATTTATATACTTACACATACAGAATATACATATATATATATATATATATATATATATATATATATATATATATATATATATATATATATATATACAATATAAAATCGTAAATTGGCACTTTGTTTATGCGTATGAGATATGTTGACATTTTTCCTTCTGTAAGTATAAAATTCGACTAACGATATATTATACGTCCTCGAATGTAGATAGATATGAAAAAATAAGTTAGCTTATTGTTATCCACCTATCTAGTTACCTTTGATGTTTTATTTTGGGAAAAAATATAATTTACTTTATTCTGAAGGACATTTTTAATCATGTTTTGGTTTTGGTGTTAGACATTTAATGCTGTTTCTTCCAGTCCAGTTGTGTTATAATATTTTACTGGTAATTATTTGTTCAAGCCCTTATAAAAGACGATTTTCATATGTTATAATTTAATCTAATTTTTATATATTTTAATGTAACCTTATGGGGGCAATATAAATAACAAAAAATAAAAGAAATTGCTAGTAGGATTCAAACTGGTCACAGGGCTTATTTTGCAACGTTGACCCTATTCAAATCGCGGCTGCTATTAAGAGAAACCAAACTAAGACTTTACAGGACACTTGTACGGCCTCTAGTGACATATGGTGCTGAGTCTTGAACCCTGACAACAACCGATGAAAGAGAGTTTTTAAATGCAAAGTTGTACGACGGACCTGCGGACCATTATGGGAAAATGGTTAGCGGAAGATCAGTACAAATTTAGAGGTCGATCGTGATCGTATCTTGAAGAGTGAAGATATTGTAAGATTTATAAAATATCTTAGAATGGGATGGCTTGGACATGTGGAGCGAATGGAGGATGGTAGAATGCCAAAAAAGATTCTACATGCCCAAGTCTATGAGGATCGACGAAGAGGAAGGACCCCGGTTACGTTGGATTAATGAAGTAAAAGAGGATCTAAAAAGGCTACAGATGAGAGGATGAAGATCTGTTATAGCGAAGAAAAGGAACGATTGGAGACAAATCATGAGACAAGCCAAAGCCCACACCGAGCTGTAGAGCTGCACTAAGTAAGTAAGTAAGTATTGTAACCTTCAATATTATTGATAGTAGGTTCTAAAGGAAAACAATTAAAAGTTTACTTTTGCAATATTTCGACCTCTCTTTGCGTCATCTTAAAGCTGACTAGAAGATTATTATTCCACCCTGTTTTTGCTAAAAATAATTGTATTCTAACCTAGGTGGAGAGTGTCAAAAGTTTGGGATTATTTTTTCTAAAATTCCAATAACCACCTAGGTAAGAATAAAATATTTTTTTAGCAGGAACAGGGTGGAATAGTAACCTTTTTGTGACCTTGAAGATGACCCAAAGAGGGGTCGAAATATTGCAAAAGTAAGCTTTTAATTTTTTCCTTTAGACCCTACTATCAATAGGAATTACATACAAGGAACAAACCGTACTTTTAAAAATTTGATTTTAAAGATTTGGTATGATTTACACGTTTTGAGGGCCCCTGCGTAAAAAAAAAAAAATGTACACTCTACCACTTTCAAAGAGTCTGTCGACTGTCGTGCAGACGCCTAGAGCCTAAACTTCTGGGCTGATTTCTATGGAATTCGACATATTACTATTTCAGAAAAATCATACCTCAAGAAAAAATTGATACAGACTTAAATTTTAGGGTGATGTCCCCTCAAAAAAATTTCTCAATACGGTTTCAACGATTTTTATTAAAAAATATTGTATCTTGTAGTCCATTTAGACAAATTCAACCGTATAATTCGTGTTCCCGGAGGAAAAGACTAGTTTTCTGAGGTATTGATGAAAATAAATCTAATTTGGCTGAAAATCGAGAATAAAGTATAAAAGCAATCCCCTCGATGGGTAAGAAGTTATACCTCGTATCTTCAAAATATCAGGTTTACAGGAGGAACAATAACTATTTCAAACAATAAATTTACTTTAACTAAGTTTTTTAAGTGTTTTATAAATTTGTATAACATGTAACCCTTCTGAAACATTGGTAACTGTCAAATTATAACAGTTCATAAAATAATGTAGTTACGAGTTCTCACTATGTCACTTCTTTAATAAAGTGCAACATATACGAGGTCTCACTTACGAATTAGCAGCTCAGTTATTAGGTGTCACTACTAACCTTCACCAAAACATATATGATGTCTCACTTACGAATTAGCAGCCCAGTTATTAGGTGTCACTACTAACCTTCACCAAAACACATACACCAGAAACACATATGATGTCTCACTTACGAATTAGGAGCTCAGTTAGTTATGAGGTGTCACAACTAACCTTCACCAAAACACATTCACCATAAACACATACGAGGTGCAGCTACAAGCTATCACATAACAAATAGTTTGCAAATCTGATACGAGATGTCACGACTGCCCATTTTCAATGTGAAGGATTTTTTTTTTTCACTTACGAGATCTCGCATGTACTTGCAGACAAGCCTCCCAAGACCAATACAATGAAAACCTCAAAATCACCATTTTGGTAGTTACGAGGTATCACTCCTTAGCCATCGCCCTGTTAAATACTTATAAAGGTATTGGTAAATTGATTAAATTAGACATTATTTCATTAAAAATGTAGTCTCATATGTTTTATCTACGCTCCATGTTCTCCCAGCATTGTATATGTAAATGGGCAGCATATGCTGGTGTTAATAGTAAGGTTAATTCGTTATTCTAAAGATCTTTAATTTAGACCTAACTGATTTCCAATTGAAGCATATCTCATACTATGTTCACTCTTACTATGTTCACGCTTACTATCTGTTCACTCTTACTATACTCACTCTTACTATGTTCACTCTTACTATCTTATCATTGAAGAAGTTATAAAATGTCATAACACGTTTGTTAATTATGAATATAAAAGGTGAGAATACACATCTCTAGTCATAATTTTAAAGAGGTACCACAAAATCCATAATTTTACAACAAATAATTTTAAGCATTACAATTACAATTAATAAATCATAACATTTAAAAATTATAATTTTTTATTAGTACAAAAAAATCAAGGCACTTTCTTTAGAATTTTACTCCCCTTTAAAAAAACAGAAAGGAGTAACAATCTAAAGAAGGTCTATGGAATGCATTATAGTCTGTTTTGTTGTTGAAAACTTCAAACAATCTTTATCATCATCATCATCAACAACAATAAATAACATCTAAATGTGTCAAGGTGGATGCTGTTTAAAGAATAATGTGATATGTAAAACCATTATAGCATTTCTTTAAACTGTTACTCCCTTTATAAAAAAACAGAAGGAAGTAACAATCAAAAGAAGGGGTCCGGAATGTTCTTCTTTAGACTGTTAATCCACTCCAAAAACAGAAGTATAATATTCTTTTAATATTAATATATTGGGCTAAACATCCCTTTGTCTTTAGTCAAAGGTCGTTATTTTGACAAAGGAATGTATAAATAATTATAATCATTTATATTCTAAAAAAAAAAAAACGAAGGATAGTAACAATCTAAAGTAGTACCAAAATCAAATTATAAGCTATTTCATTTTCTTAAGCTAAATAAGTAAAAATGATTATTATACTACATTATTTAAATTTGCAACTAAAAACCAATTTCAGATACTAAGTAATCTAATTTTTTTGTTAACTCTTCTGCAGAGCAATAAAGAGTAAAAATTACCAAGAGTGAAGTACAGTGAATTACAGTTGTGAGTTAATAAAACTTATATTACAGAAGCAGAAGCAGCATACCTTGATTCCAAGCTTCATCAAATATTAATGGGAATAAGGGGGGGGGGGGGGGTCAGAGTAGTGTTCTAGCTTTTAAAACCTAACATCATACTAACATCATTTATCTTTCTAAATCAACTCACCTTTCAGCATACTAAATATTCATACCACATTTCAAAACTTTATAGCTTCTCTCGGTGCTTTTCCATCCTTACGTTTTCTTTACTTATATTTATACATACAACTTATACTTCTTTTCGGTTTCGATCTATTAGAATTTATGAGCACCGGGGACCTTTTTTTTTTCTTGAAGTTTATGGAATAGCCTTATAAAAGTTAAACACTCTTTTTCTACCTTCATTCCCTACTTCTTCTTTTTTTTCACCAAGTTGGCTAAAGGTAAAAAGGAGTAGAAAAATATTTATGTAAGTCCCGAAGGAGAGAAAACCGGGGGGGGGGGGGGGAGGGGTAGAAAGACGAGGTAAAGGAGCTACTTAGAGATTTAATGATCTGAAGGTGAGTTACGACGCCGTCCTTACCCCTATTTCCTGGCAGAGAGACAGAGAAAATCCCTCCAACGATTTGTGAACGCCTTATTAATATTTTACTCCTTCTAGTCGACGCTTGCTTAAACATCCGATAAGAAACGAATTCTTTTTACCCCTTATCGTGATGACAAATTTAAAATAGAATTAAATCAATTTTTGAAAATTATAGATAATTTTATGAGTATAAAGAGATATAATACAATTATTTTTACATTCCTTTGTCTAAATAATTTTTAAGACAGAGATGTTTAGTCCAATGTACATTGGGATAAAGGAATATCACACTTGTTTTTATAAGGCGAGTAACAGTCTATAAAAGAATATTCTGTACACCTTCTTTAGATTGTTACTCCTTTCTGTTTTTTTTTATAAGGGGAGTAACAGTCTGAATAAGAACATTCAGAACAACATAGGGAGTGACAGTCCGGCATCATATTGCTTTACTAAAAGACTACATACTACCCACAAATAGAATTACGAGTATCTTAAAGGAGGTTTCACAGCTAGCAGACCTTTGTGCGTATCGGTCTATATAGATAACAATATATTCATGAAGCCTTAGATAAGTCGTCGCTGGTTTACCCCACGCTACGCTACCTTCAGATTATAATCAAAGCCCTCCGTTTAGTCAGGATATAAACAAAGCCCTCCGTTTAGTCAGGTTATAAACCAAGTCCTCCGTTAAGTCAGGTTATAAACAAAGCTCTCCGTTTAGTCAGGATATATACCAAGCCCTCCGTTCAGTCAGGTTATAAACAAAGCCCTCCGTTTAGTCAGGTTATAAATAAAGTCCTTCGTTCAGTCAGGTATAAACAAAGCCCTCCGTTTAGTCAGGTTTTATAAACTGATTGAAGTAATCAAATAAAGTAAACAAATCTGCTTTGTTTTTACAAAGCAGATTTGTTTACTTATCTGCTATTCTGAAGGATAATATTCGCTGATGAAAGTTTTCTTGTGATTTAACAATAAATTTTTTAACAGTTCAATTTACCCTGTAGTTCATGAATATTCCTTTATAAAATACTATGCGTCAAACATAATTTCAATGCAAGTAAATGCATTGACAATACTATATTATGAACTTTTGAATGGTTTCTTTGATTCCTTTGATTGATCTTCTTTATAGATATCTTTAGAATTTTTTCCTTATTTTTAGGACCTTTCCTTATGGTAGGGAGAGGGTCATTTTTAGGGGGGTTTTGTTTTGATAATTTTGGGGTGTAAAATGGCCGCCATTTTGGAAACGTGATATATATTAGTGATCTACATTTCAATACTTTCAAAATAGTACCCGACTTAAAAAATACAAAAATTAAAAAATGTTGCGATCAGTTCGCAATACCACGTTGATCAAAGAACTTTGAGTGGTTAAGTTCGCAATTTTTTATGGGGGGGGGGGGGGGGGTGTGAACAAGTGTTACTTGTATACTAAATTTCATATCTCTAGGTACAATAGATCGAGAGATATGATCCAAGATGCGACGGGACGGACGAACTACCAAAAGCATAAATAGGTTTCTAGGGCGACCTCGAAACCCTAATTTAATTAGAAATATAAACAAGAGGAAAGAGGACGGGAAGGTTTCATTCAGCTTAGCTTCAACTGGTTTATTTTGTTATTAGGTTCAGTAATTTATAAAAAAAAATAGACTGCCAATTGGTGTGGCACATAGCTTCCTCGCATCCTATCCACATACTTGGTTGATTTTATGCTTTTACTAGTCATTATTGTCTAATTTGTTTAATTATTGTTTCCCCCGTTTTTTTAATCTGTCAAAATTGTTTTTTTTAAGTATCAATTTAAAAAAAAGTTAAAGAGAGCAGATGGTTCAAATTAATCTGGGGCTATCTGCGGGTTACTTTTGATAAGCTATAAAAGTTCATACAAATCAGATAAGTACTTTTGAAGCAATAGGTGTAAATAAATGTATGTTAATGCGCATGGGGAAGAGAAAAAAATAGGCGCAGAATGTTGATACTTATATGGGACCAACAATGGGCTAATTATATGACCGACCATCCAAATTTCATTAAAATTGGACGTGTAGATTTTGAGATACGTTGGTTCGCAAAAATTGAACGACAGACCGACAGACAGACTCGAACATTTTTTCACATAGCTTCAGTTACCTTCGGTATAATTATTGCTTTCGGAAGCAATAATTATAATCTATATATAAAAATTAACAAATAAATAATTTTTTAAAAATACTTTAGGAGTGGTCTCATTTTTAAGATCCGTAGGCAAAACCAAGGACCCTTATATTTTCCTGCGTGTGTCTGTCCGTACGTCCTGTCGCCTGCTCTCACGGCTACACCTTTCGTCCGATCACTTTTAAATTTGGCATGCATGTGTCTTGTAGCTACCCACATATTTTAAAAATATAGCGACTAAAAAAAAATTTTTTCAAAAAAATTAGGGTAAAAAAATTTAAGGGTTAAAATTGTTTTATTTTTTTTCGACACCGTGAGGGGTGTCATATGAAAGGGTACGTCGAGCTGATAACAAAAATATATAATTCTTTGGTTTTAACTTTGATAGGGCGAGCGTAGGTTTCAAGTTTGAAGTGGGCTTTAAATGTGCCCCCCCCCCCCCTCCTCTATCTCGCTTATGTGAAGTGTAAAAAATCTGAAAAAATTCCTGAACATTCTTTGACCAAAAGTAAAAATACCACTTTTTGGAAATTTCGAAAAAAATATTATTTTATTTTTTATTGACAAAATACGTTTTTTTTTATAACGATGTTCTTTTCGATGTATTTATATGGTTGTAGTCCGGTTCAGTGGCAAAAAAATACTTTATCAGAAGTTTGTTTATGTGTTTTGAGAATATCAGACCCATAGGATAGTTCAAAGTAAGCTTTTTAGCTTTTAAAAAACACCGTCAATAGGGTCAATACTACTTAAACTATACAGGGTTGCCTACGGACCCTCGCTGAGTGCTGATTAGCACACACTTGACCTGTTTATTAATTACTCATTTCATCAAAACATATTTTTATGAACAGCTATAATAATTATTTATAACCATTTTGTTGTAAATTGAACTGAAATAAAGTGAAATTATTTCTGTAAATAAATTAAATTTATAAAAAAAAAGTTATAAAAATGTTTATAAATAAAACTAGTACTGGAAAATGGGACCATACATAAAGTATTTTAAAAAATTTATTTATTTGTTAATTTTTATATACATATTATAATTTATATTTTAAAAATGTCTGTACCTAATAACAAAATAATCATTCTGCAGGTTCGAAGATATCCCAATCAAGGGATAAAATTATAGCCTCAATAAACAAAGACAGGGCTAATTGAGTAAAAGATTTTTCCCAACTCAGTCGGCAGTAGGGAGGAATAAATCCGTCTGAGGTATAACTGAGGAATTTGGGTGCCACCCCGTTCAAAAGGGTAAGGACAAGAAGGATGAAAGAATAAACAATGAAATAAAATAATCTACCAAGGGGCTCAATAGAGAAGGGAGGTGTGGGAAAACTGGGGAACGGGGAAACCAGTTTTAAAGATAAATTGAGGGAACAAGGAAACTTCGTAGAACTTATTAAAGCCCCTAAAATAAAACAATACAACAATTTAAATAATTAAAACACTTAATGAAATCTGGGTAAACAGCAGGCACTATTCATAAAATAATAATATAATATTAATTAAATATGAAGGAGGCTTCACCGCTTCAGGTCAGTTCCCGGGATGTCTAGGGTGAAGGGGTTCAAGCTGGTTAAACCTTGCTTGTTCTCTTGATACTCGTTGTCGACGAAGAGGTGATAAATCAGAGGGAAGAGAGAAGTATAATTTTAGCCAACCTCAAAAGTTGATGACTGATGATTGCAGTGTCTGTTGGCTACGCTGCGTAGTTTTAGGATAGCAATAACGGAGACCTCCGAAACGCTGATGGTTTCCGCAATCCGGGAAGTTCGACTCCTTCTTAATCCACCGTAGGTGAGATCAGCCCTAAACTTAAACTTTAAAAACTATCAAGGAGGTGGTAGCAAGGAGGTGGTTTCTTGCCAACAGCTCTCCGACACAACTCACTGTCCTTCTGACTCAACAAAGACTTTCCAGCTGTTATAACCCCCTCAGGGTTACCCATTCAAAAAGTGAAAACAAAATAAACTAAACCTAGACCTGATGACAATAAATAAACTACTCTAAAACTAAAGGTAGAATTATACTACAATCCGCCCTAGATTTAATTAAAAACAATTAAAATCATTAGAGGGGATAAAAATCATAAAAAATCGTTACAACATATGATTTAACTTAGGCGCTGTTTATTTAAATTCTTTTTTTGCACTTTCATCAGGTCAAATATGAATGAATAACATAACATTTTTAGTTTAAGTGTAAAAATGTTGTTACTTTTCAATTTAGTTATTTTTATTTTTAACTTAAATTACTAGAAATAGGTGCCAGACCAGGGTTGGGGTTAGGGATAGAGTGCTTTATGATAAAAAATAATATAATATGTAGTTCTATTAGGAAAAATTAAACTAGTATTTCGTTTTAAACTATTGTACTTATACATGCAGTCATTATTTTGCTCTGACTAGTTTGGATTTAATAACATATTTTTTATTCTAGATCCCGCGGCACACAGTTTGGGAAATATCCTGTTCTAGAGGGAAAAACGTTCCACACAATTAATCTTTGACCTCTTCTTTATAGTGTATCAAAGTTCCACTACTTGGACCAAGTATACTTAGATCGTGAAAACTATATACTTCAAAGTTCCATAAACACTTGGACCAAGGGGATTTCATCAAAGTTACTCAGACCAAGTATTATACTTGGGTCGTGTAAACTAGGCTAAAATAAAGAAATTTAGATACATTTAATAAAAAAGATAATTTAATAAAATTCTATTAACGACAAAAGCAGCTTACCAGTAAAAACCTTCAATAGCATCTTCCTTAATCTACATGTTTTCAGGATAAAATCACGCGACAGACTGAAACCGAAACCTGAAACAATATCATCTGTAAAGATAAAACGAGAAAGAGAAACATTCCCCCCCCCCCCCACCTCACCCTTTAAACAACTTTTTCCACCTCGTCGCCAGTTTTATAGAATATTCTAGGAAACAATGAATAAAAAAAAATAAAAGAGTTAAAGACAAATCTAACATAACAAACAAGATGGTCGTTAGACATTAAATAGAAGGAAAGGAGTTCACTTACTAAGAACTAAAAAAGCAAGGGACACACACGCAAACAATAAAAATAAAAGAATTGAAAAAATAAATAGACCATCTATTTATTTCTCCATCCCAATAAGGGAAAAGTATTAATTTATTTACACTAGTTTAATTATCTTATTTTTATTAATATGATGAAATTAAATTTAATTTAATTAGTTTAATATCATTATCTTTCATTTAATTAAGTTAGAATTATTATGGTTAATTTAATTATACAATAATAATAGTTAATCATATTATTGATATTAGGTTTAAACAGAGATTAGATCTAGGTAGAAATTACTTCTAGGTTTAAATTAAGAATTATTTCAAAATATGTACTAATACCTAATAATATGTAACAGGTAAAACCTGAGATTAGTTTTTACATTTAATATCGAAGGTTCGTAAACGTATACTCTGCTTATATTTGATTGTCCAATCATAAAATTATTTACGTAAAATTGGCAAAACTCTAAAGAGTGGATTTTATGACGTGGTAATACTCGAAAATTGAGCAACAGATAGACACGGAACCAAAAATCTTTCCTAATGTCGGATTTATGTCTTAGAAAAAATGTTTACAGTTAATTGATTGTTATTAATTATTAATTTATTATTATTTTTATTAAATTGTTATATAATTTGAAAAAATAAATACCTATTTATGTTATTTAAAAAAATATACTCATACATTTTATATAAATAAATATAAATTAAATAATGTTTTTAAAGTATAAGTTAATATTTTTGGTATAAAATTCTTCTTGAAAGTAGAACTTAATGAATTAAAGTAAACAAATATATAAGTTTATTAGTTTGTTGAGTTAGTTTTTGATAGTTTGTTTATATTTTTACATGTGTTTGTATTGATATCTGATATTTCACGTGGTTTCTTTATACTTTTGAGCCTACCCTGTCTCCTTTTATATCTAAAGAAACACTGTTTGAGCGGCAAGAAGACAGGCCAAGAAAGAGATAGAGCTCAAGATATGAAACATGCATGGGCAAGTGAAAACATGGTTGAAAAACATGAAACAAGTATGAGCCCCCCCCCCCCTTTAGACCAACCCTCAACTCACAAGGTGAAACTATCAAGCCGTATCTTCTACACGCCTATTGGCTATCGAATCTATATACATACCTACTCATGTGTGCTAGTAGATGTATGTCGGTGAGTATATTTACTTTTCTCTTTTCTTGAAAAAGGGAAAATATTGTGCAAATAAGAAAGAAAGAAATCTGACCTTTATCTCTTATCCCTCTTCATCTACTGTATAGGGGGAATGAAAATAAATAAAAATTAAAACGAATAACATCACTCAGTAGACATTTTATATGTTTATGGAATGTATTCATTTATTATTGGTATCATGTGGACGACTTAACACCAGGTAAACTGATATAATGTGTGTACCAGTTATTTGGTAATAAATGTATCTCTGTAGATCATGTGATACACTGAACTGTCACTGCAGGTTAATTTGTTTTAATTGAAAAAAGCTTGTTTAATAATTAAACTAGGCATCGCGTGGCTCTATCATTAAAGCGAGCGTATTGCAATAAAATACTGAATCTTAAGAAATTAATTAATCATGATGAATGTCATAGTTGAAGATAACTGGAAGAGGGTAGTGTGGGGTAGAGTGGGGGTACTTGGTACAAAGCTCACCTTCCTAGATAAAACTATACAACTACAACAAGCCTACAAGAATCTTAACCACCCACAGTAGCATTTAAACTATTGTTATTAATGTATCACTTCACAAAACAAAAACTCCAGCTTGTATCAAGTTGAATTTTTACATGCTTGTTTTAATTATACTTTAGATGATGTATTTGAAGTTTTATTAAAATCGATACGTTAAAACGCAACATATTGGTAAAAACTTTTTGAAGTGAAACTTCTTTGGCGGCGGTAGAGTGAATTTTTTCAAATAGGGACCATCGTGTAACGAAGTTTGCGATTCGAGACTCGTCCAAGATTCCAACATTTTTACAGATTAATTGTAATGAAATTTGTGTGACTGAAGTAATGAAACGTAATTTGTGTTTCGAGACTAATCCTGGTGAAAGATTTATCTGTAAAAAATCTTACACTCAGGCGAGATGCGAACCACTGACATCCGGATCATGAAGCAAACATGCTATCCATTGCCCCAATTACATTGCCACTTAGAAGGTACACAAAATTGGTATATAAGCGTAATATTTAATATTAGATGGATTATATGTAATTAGACTATTTATTATAATAAGATTATTTTTTGGGTTCATGGCAACGGGCTTAATTGTATACTTACAAGAAAAAAGTAATAACTAATTAAATTAATTTAAATAAGTTATTATATCTATTTAAAGACCGCAAATCAAAACAAATATTTATTTTTATTGGAATAAATGTGGTTGCCTTATCGTAGTTTTTGTTGGAATAAATGTGGTTGCCTTACCGTAGCAATAACAAATCATTTCGAGGTGCGTCGGCGTCAGTTCTTAAGCGGGGGGCCGCGGCCCCCCAGGGGGCCTCGAAAGGTATTTAGGGTACTATCTGTATATTATATTTGGAGATTTTAAGGGGGCCGTGGTTACCAAAAGGTTAAGAACCACTAGTATAAATGACAAATGACAATATATACACAGATATAAACATTGCTTTAATTATTTTTTCATATAGTGACATCGTGTAACGAAGTTTTATTTTTATTGGAATAAATGTGGTTGCCTTAGCGTAGCAATATTTTTTTTCAATTAAATTTCCCATAACCATTTCTTAATCCTGAAATATTAAATTCGTCAAAAAATGAAAGGGAGCAATGCATTCTAGAACTTAAGTTTCACTTCTAATGCGTGAGAGCCTCACACATATTTTTTTTTCTCTTTTTACTCGTTTAGATCTGATTTCATTGATTTAAAGATCTTTATCACTTCATGTTGATGTTGGTTTAACTAAAAAATTGTAATTTAAAAAAAATGTTCGTCTCATGGAATTAGTGACAATAAAATCTGTTACCGTCCTAAAATTCCAATTTAAAATGTTCGCTTATGCGTTGCGAGCGACGCTTGTTCTTACGAACTTGTCCTGAGCATTGGTAAAATGAATATGATCAACCCAAATTATCGATGCGCCCTCAGTGATATTAAAATGTATTGCGCTCGTAAAGGAAAAAGGTTCCCGACCCCTGATCTATAGAGTTTAGCCCTTTGAGAACCTTTTATCAACTAGGTTAGAACTTTTGAAGGAAGGTGTAACAAATAAAAATACATGTTCGGTTCCAGGCCTAAACCCGGACTTTTGATTTTGCGTCCAGAGTTCCACTACTAATCTAGCAGAATTAAAAAAAATTAAGAGAACCAGTGATAATTGTTTCATGCCATTTAGAACATTGCGTAAAATTGTAGTTATCATTTTTTATCCCCGCTGTTTGCTCGTAGTGGGAGATATATTTGTAGGCAAAGAACAATAAGCAGCGCTAAAGAGATATCAATTTCATTGAACCCGTTCTTTATTTTCTCCGGGTTTCTTCAAATAGGAGAAACGCCCGCTCTCCAGAATGGGGGGAAGATATCGCGCTAGGAAAATCATTCTGAAACCAAGGATCTTATAAAATAGGGATTGAGCGCTAAGCATATCTCCTGGGTTAAGAAGTGTCACCAAGAACTTGGAAAAAATCTACATAAAACTACCAATGTGCGTGCGCATATGTAGGACGAATTTCTTCCCAACTGTTATCCATTGTTTATTTTTAAATGAAAGGTTACGCTTCAATCTAACATTTTTTTAAGTATTTAATGTAATATTTAAGCAAGGGAGAAATCACAAACTACCAAACAAGGAGAAATATGAAACGCGAGGAAAGATAAAAACATAACCTGATCGAATTTTTCCTATTCTTTTTGATCTTCTAGAGTTATAACCACAGGAAAGGTAATATCTATCCTACTAGATTTTCCAAGTTCTTGGCGACACTTTTTTCGCCTAGTCAGTCCCTATTTTATAAGATCCTTGCCTGAAACTCATGATTAAATTTAAAAAACTACCGAGCAATTAACATCTACTTCGAGTTACATACCGATGTATTGCAATACTCACTGGAGACGCGTGCTGGAAAAAACCTTTATAATTTTGTGCCTATCCCTCAGCGTCGTCGTCTCAAAGTCAGTCTAGGAAAACGTACCTTCGACCTGCTTACAAATTTAATTCAATCTAACTAATGTAAAGATTTTATACTTCCACTGTTTTATAATGAGTGAGATCAAAGGTCAAGAATTCTAGCTAAAGCTAACTAAATTCATTGTAATGTACATCATTAAAACAATTTGTTGCAAGATTTATTCAGTTTAATTTAGAAAAGAAAAGTGTAAATAAACAAACATAAATCCATCTAAAAGGGAAGTTAACTTTAACATTGTAAAAGATTCTCCAGCTTGTTTTATTTCCATTCAATTAAATAAATTGATTAATGAGATTATCAGAATTTTTAACTTTGTTTGCTTAACGGACGATTAAACACTCGTTTATCGAGGAATTTAAAACAATTTTAAACATAAGAGAAAAGGGCTCGAGATAGAGAGGAAAAGTAGTTTACTCCGGTTCAATTTGTGTAATTTAGTGTAATGTCAACATCAACACGGGAGACCGATGGGAAAAAGGGCTGAAAGCGATCGACGGCCATTTTGTTGTTTGTTAAGTTAAAAACAACATGTCGTCAGAGGCCCCTATATTGTCATTTAGTCCTCTCTTTTATACCGGAATTAACTCGCTACGCTTTTACATTCAAGAGGGATTTTTGAAAACCTATTTTGGAAAATGCAATGTAAAAGTTTTCATTAAAAAAGAATAAATGAAATATATAGATATATATTTACCGTTATTCAGAAGAAAAGCATTAAGTGAAATATAAAAATATTCTGACAATTTATGTGGTAAAGCAGCTCCTTCGCTTCGTGTTATTGGATAAATGGACACATAAGTCTAATAATAATGTGGTCACAATGAGAATTGAAATTGTGTTTTTTTGGACCTGTTTCAATACCAAGAAGAATCAAATTTATTTTTATCCAATATAAAACCTATATTGGCTAAAAGTATTTTTAGCTTCTAAGCTTACCGAAGGTAACGGCAGCATTGTGAGCGTTCTAAAGAACAGATTATTTTTATATCTCCAATTAATTTCAAACATTCCTGGACAGAAGTCTGTTACAGACATCAGGAAAATTGTCTTGTGGTTGTCTGTCAGTCTATATGAGTTGCGGACCAACACAAAAAAAATACGTTCGGAGTCACGTTGCGCGTGAACGCTTGGGTGGATTACATTGTCCAACGAACTCGTCCCGGGCATTGATAAAATGAACGTGTGTACCGAATTTCAACTAAATCGGTCATCTTTTACTTAAGTTATCGTCATCGGTCGATTCCATGACGGTAAGTTTTGTAACGATAGGTTTTTTCGGATTCACTCTCGGGCTCCAGCCGCTATAAAGTGCCATAAGGAACTTTGTTCCAAAAAATACTCGTTCACTTTTCATGAAATTTGGATTGCAGATCATAATTAATCCCATAAAAGTTTTAACCTTTTGTGTTTATAGTTTATTGTTTCACATATATGCACAAAGTATTCTTAGTTATAACATTTAAGTAGTAATTATCATATATTATTGTATATAAGTAGTATTTTTAAGGAAATTTGGATTGTTTGTTCAAGGTAGCAGACAAATTGTCCCATAATGATTTCAATCATCAGCGCTCATTAAATTTTTCTAAGTTTTAATACTTTTATTCATGTATGAAAGTACAAACCATTTTGATGGATTTAAAAAAGGGAGGAAATTCGGAAAATAATGGGATGTAAAAGCATAAAATCATTAACGTACGTGGTAGAACGCGAGGAAGCTATGTGCCACACTAATTGGCGGGCTATTTAAACCAGTGATTCAAACGTTTGAATTATTCAAACGTTTATAACTCTAAAATTTTGCTACCAAGCTATGTCATCATTTTTTTCTCTCCGACTTCAAAAATTCTTAGACAGAAATTCGTTTCAGACATCAGGGAACATTTTTGGTCCTGTGTCTCTCTGTCGGAATCTCTTTCTGTAGCTCAATTTTTGTGTACCAAGATATCTTCATCAATCGTCTACCAAAACTACTCTATAGTAGTGTACTAACTGTAGTAGGTCATACCGCACATGTAACTAAATAGTCATAATCATCCCATTGTTGGTCCCATATAATTTGAAGCTCCTACTCTTATTTGTTTCTCTTCCATACGTGAACAAACCTACATTTATTTACACCTATATGTTTTAGAAACTTATCATCGGATTTTTAAGAAACTTAAGGAGCCCCTACACGGTCAAACAGCTTTATCAAAACAGCGCGTCAAGCATGATTGATCTTCTAGGAACCCGTTTGATGCTTGAGTCAAGCCTTGACGGAGATTGATGGAAAGTTTGAATGAGTCCAGCGGCTTGACGGAGTGCTTGATAGTCTAAAGCAATTTTGATCAAGCATTCCGTCAATGCCTCCCCCTTCCCGCCTCGACCTGCTCGACACCTCAAATTATGATTCGAAACCATGGTATTTACACTTTACTGATTTATTACAGTCCAGGAGGAAGTTCACTAGTCGAAAACTCCGCTACAAATGAGTGTTGATTAAATGATTGTTGGGATGCTTGATGCGCCCGAAGGCGGCTTGAAGGTCGTGTCAATCAGCTAGACGCGATATTTTGATCAATCTGCTTGACCGTGTAGGGGCTGCTTTAGATGGTTTGTTAAAAGTAGCCCTTAAATTTATGCTAAATTGATACTTATATTCGTGTGAAAAATCAAAAACAAATTTAAAAAAAATGAGGACACTATTAAATAAATTATATTATAATATTAGGTTGTAAAAGCATAATATCAATGAAGTACGTGAGAGGATGCAAGGAAGCTATGTGCCACACTAATTGGCATACAATTTTCATTATAAATCAACATTTATAAAGATAATAATGTTCTTTGACATTATACTCTTGTTACATGATGTGACACTCAAATGAATTTATTCAAAAACAATAAATTATTCTATGTTATTCAAACCTATAATACACCTTAAGTTGAAAGCAGGTCCTTCTACCTTGTCTCAACCTTCTTTTTGTCCGATTATAAATAATGGCGAGAAAAATATCAAGTAGAATAAAAGAAGTATAAGGGGGGGAGGACCCAAAAGATTCGAAATAAGGGCTCCTTTGAACAGAACAGGTCCTTACAAGTTTTATAAGGCTTTACGGTTACACAGTTTCCTTTCCTTTACAGAAAAGAAGCTCTATTCAGTAGCCATCCTTATTCCGATGAAGAATAAATGTTAGGGTTTTGGCCCTTTTTTTGAAAAAGTTTCAATCAAGGTGAAAATAAGGGTGGAACCTTCAAACAAGACCTGTCCAAGACCTGTCGAAAAACCCTCCCCTTTTTATTTTGTAATCATTTAATCCGTGATCAAGTGACACTTTTTTTTACCTCCCTCAAAAACCTATTGACGAGAAATGAGATTATATAGGAAATCCAAGATTAGATTGACAGAATAGATCGACATCTTTAATATTAAATTCACATTAACTTATTAGATCTCACAAGATTATTAAGAGATTACATAAGTTGAGAAATTCATCAAGATATTATATAAATTATTTTCATCAAGATTAATTCAAAGTAATCTATTTTAATACTCGTGTAAGAAAAGAAACAAGAATGGCTTAGTTAGAACAAAAATATATTGAACTATGGGGTCAATAAATTAAGTGCGGAATATAGTAAGTACACAAAAATACATAGTAAAATAATCGGCCAATCAGTGTGGCACATAGCTTCAATTATCTACTTAAATGATGTTAAGCTATAAAAAGCCATTCCGTATAATTATTTTAATTGCTTCCGAGCTTACCGAAGGTAACGGAAGTTATGTGATCGTTCAGAACGAACATTTTTATTCTCCGATTTCAAAAATTCAAAGACAGAAATCCGTATAAGACATCAGGGAACATTTTTGGTTCCGTTTCTGTCAGTCGGTCACTCAATTTTTGCGAACCAATATACCTTAAAAATTACACGTCTGATTTTAATGAAATTCGTATGGTAGGTCATAATTAGCATATTTTTGGTCCCGTAGAAGTTTCAACCTTCAACGCCTGTTTTGTTTCGCTTCAACATGCGTACAACATACATTCATTTTACACCTATAACTTCAAAAGTACTCACCTCATTTTTAAGGAAGTGTTAATTATTTAAGACCTAATTAATTATTAATAAATTTTTTATACATTAATTTAGTAACATTTTTAGTAAATTATTTTTGAATAGAAATGTGAATTTAAAATGTATAATATAAATCTGGTTGAAGTATGATATTAAACCTACCCGCAAAATTAAATCTAAATAAAATCCCTTCATCAACAAATATCAATGTCAATATTTAAAAAATTTATTTATTAGTTGGGTTTGATATAATACTATATACAATGGCGTAAGATTATGATATTAAACCCAACTCAATATTTTACTATTGGACAGAGAGTTAAAGTATATCGAACCCACCCGGGGAAAAAATAATTAAATTTCCCTACAAAAATAAAGAAATGTCATTGTCATTATTTAAAAAGTAAAAAGGTGGGTTTGATATCATACTTTATACAATGGAGTAAACCCCACCCTATCAAAAATATAGTTATCAAAGGATAAAATTTCCCTACATTAGTATGTAAAAAATGGGAGGGTCAAATATAATGCTATATACAATAGCGTAAGAGTATGATATAGACCCCACCTAAGATTCATTCCTTATTCGGGATTGCAGAAAGGCATGTGGCTTTGAGTATGGCAAAATAGAGGGGGAAATTGAGGGAGGTACACACTAATATAAGGAAATTTTATCGTTTCATAATAATATTTTTGTTTGGGTGGGTTAAATATCATAATACTCGTACCTCATTGCATAAAGTATGATATCAAACCTACCTTCTTATTTTTTAAATAATGACAATAACATTTCTTTATTTATGTAGGGGAATTTTTATTTTTTCCTGGGTGAATTCGATATTATACTTCAACCATAAAACTTATAATAATAATAATAATAATAATGATAATAATAATAATAATAATAATAATAATATATATATATATATATATATATATATATATATATATATATATATATATATATATATATATATATATATATATATATATAGTAATTCGTACTTCTATTTCAATAACTACACATTTTATTTTGTAGTAGATAAGTGGGAAAGTAAAAGGAAATTGTCTGTTTAAAATTACAGTGTTTGATTTCACACGATGATTATATTATAAATTACTAAAACTTCGTTAAAGTTGTGCGGGCGAGTACCACATAGCAATTTAATTTTTATGAGAATAAATAATAAAGTAATGTAAAATTTTCCACGATCACTGGTTTTAATATCATTTTTTATACGTTTAAATATCACCACTAAGTCAATATTCACAAAAAATAAAAAATAAATTTCAGTAGCCATGGAAGCCAAAGTTGTGTTGAAATTAATTTTAACTTTTAAAAATTGAATGGAATAATAAAAAAAAAAAAAGTGAAAAAAGTGAAAAGGAGATAAAGTGTTTGTAATTATTATGAAAAATTTGTTGGGTTCAGTAAACGTGAGCCCTTTGAAATGATGAGATGGAGAAAAGGAAAGAGGATGAGTAACTCAATCTAATGAAATTGAGTTTGCCAAACTCAACTCGGGGGTATTTATTATGAAGGTAATATGAGTTAAGGTTTCCTGTTTTACAAAAATGGTGAATGATGACCCCAACGGAGGTTTCGGAGGCCATATATCCATCCGGAGGCGTCTACCTCCGGCTCACTCTGACAAATCGCTTCCAACCGGTGAACGCGTACTGTAAAAACCAGAGTTATAAAGTATAAGCTTTTATATACGTACGAAACGAGAGAAAAGGGTGAAACCTACACTCCACATATATCTAAATATATACGCCAGTGTTGTGTGTTTTTTATTTTTGGACGTATATAAAAAAAAGAGAGGCTGCTACTCATAATTTAATACATCAAAAAGTATCAGCTATGATAAAATATCATATGATATAGACAGGCTTTGCATCAGACCAAAATAAAAACGTAAACATAAATACGAGCCTATTCTTTATCTCAAATTGAATAAGCATCTCATACTAAGGTCTAAATTGAAAAAAAAGCAATATATAAAGCGGACAGTGGTGTGTAAGTAAAACATAGATTCTGCTTATTAGTATGGCACGTAGCATCCTGCTTTAATGATTTTATGTTTTACAACCTGTATTGTCAATCAAATTTATTTAATCCCCCCCCCCCGTTTTTTAAATCTGTCAAAATGTTTTGATTTTTTTATATGATTAAAAGTATCAATTTTGCAAGAATTAAAGAGCGTTGACGGTTGAATCTGGGGCTATCTGCGGGTTACTTTCAACAAGCTATCCTAATTTCATAAATATCAGATGTATACATTTTTGATATAAGTGTAAATAAATGTATGTTCGTGCGCATGTGAAAGAAAAAAATAGGCGCAGATGATTGCAACTTTTATAGAACCAACAATGGAATAATTATGACCTACTATCCAAATTTCATTAAAATTAGACGAGTAGTTTTTAAGATATGTTGGTTCGCAAAAATTGAGCGACAGACCGACAGACACACAAGAAACTAAAAATGTTCCCTGGTGTCTGAAACAAATATCTGCCTTGAAATGTTTGAAATCAGAGACATAAAATTGTTATTCTTAAGAACGATCTCATAGCTTCCTTTAATTCCAGCTCGGAAGTAAAAACAGATAATTTTCAGATCTTTCAAATCAACTAGGTAGTAATAATTTTTTGATGATAGACAACATTTTTTCTTCAAGAATTTTCTCTATATTTATATTCCACGATAGCAATATATTTTTATCTCATTGAACACACGATAAACCAAATTATATTCTATAGAAAACTATACATAATAAAGTAAATTTAAAAAAAAAAAAAACTTTATAGATAAAATTGTTTAGATATAGATATAATAGATTAGCATTGTATTCAATAAAAAGGAATAAAGATATACATTCTTCCATCAACATTAACTTGAAATAAGCAACCATTCAACCATTAGGGGTCATCCACAACAATTTCACATACATACCGCTACACAATTTTTTTTATACATAATATATTTAGAGAGAGAGAGTTATGCTCCCCAACTATTAGGCACATAACGAACATACATTATTGAAGCAAGCCTCTTTCATTCAACAAAATATACATCCTTTCTGTTTGCTTGTCAGTAATAGTCAGGGTGCCCATAGGCAAAAAAGTAACTTATACATACTCTTTCCAAACCTTTTTGTATGGCTTGTTTAGGCCAAATCTGACACCGTTTTCCTCTGTGACTTTTTTTTAGTTTTGGGGCGTTTTTTTTTTATTTGAACCCTAAAATTTTGACGCGTCAGACTAGAAAATCGGAAAAATTTCTGCGTCAGACAATATTAAATTGTTGATTTATAGGGTTCAAATAATGTATCTTGAGAAAATCAGCCAGTTATTAATTAATGATATTAATTCATTTTAATTAATAATAATGGATATTAATTAATATGAACTAATATTAATTAATGATTAATAACCAGCTGATTTTCTTAAGATACATTATTTGAACCCTATAAATCAACATTTTAATATTGTCTGACGCAGAACTTTTTCCGATTTTCAAGTCTGACGCGTCAAAATTTTAAGGTTCAAATAAAAAAAAAAACGCCCCACAACTAAAAAAAAGTCACAGAGGAAACCGGTGTCAGACTTTGCCTAAACAAGCCATACAAAAAGGTTTGGAAAGAGTAGTATAAGTTACTTTTTTGCCTATGGGCACCCTGACTATAACGTCACATAATATCACAAATGTATTTGCACCTATTTTTTGCACATATTTTAACTTTACTTATAAATTCTCCATAAGCCCTTTGGGCACTTTTTTACTTTAGCACCCCCCTTGATTCTAAACAATAATCCGCCCTACAAAGGTCTAAAAGGTTAATGTGTGTTTGTCTCCCCCAAGACATTGAGACTCCTGGGGCAGTTTTATATTTAATATTACTCGATCTTAATAGTTGATTAGACTAAGGGATATGATCACAATTATATACACAAGTGTGCCTTTGTCCCAAGGTACAGTGGAATAAATACCCCTTCGTCTTAATAGTTAATAGTAATTTAGAACGGAGTTTGAATGTTGAGGATGCCTAATGGGAATATTAGCAACCTGCGTGATTCTTTCCTTAAGCTCATCCACACTAATAACCAGCCAATCGGCTTAAACTTTTGTTTTTAAGTCAAGTAATGTGCACACTATTTGTTGTTGTTAGCTTATTGTATATTTTCTGAAAACAAACTAAATATAAATACTTGATTTGAAATCAATCTATTTTATTTTGATAAAATAAAGTTATCCATGAAAGAGGTGTAGTTCAATAACCAAACAACGTCTTCACACAAAAATTTTAATTTGAACAATTGACCGGTTTCGGCTGTTCTAAAGCAGCCTTCTTCAGATAATCTACAACCAAAATTATAAACTTGAACTTAAATGTATACAAGGTAACATAAGTTGTAAAATAAAGAGAAAAATACAATAATTAATTAACACAAAATGAATCAAAAATAAAAAATTAAAATAAAAAATTAAAATATGTATGTATAAATTTTAAAATAAAATGGAAGAAAGAAAGGAATTGCATTCCTTCAAATCGGTCAATTGTTCAAATTACAATTTTTGTGTGAAGACGTTGTTTGGTTATTGAACTACACCTCTTTCATGATGAGTCGCTATCACACATTGGAGAAAAACACAGTCGAGGATCAAAATAAAATTATATTTAATTTGAACGTTTCTTGGCAATTACGAGCCACTTTTCTAAATAATATTTTTCCATATCATCGTAGTTTACTCTTGGTAATTTTTTAAAAGTTTTTAAGAAACTGAACACTCTGTACACAAAATCAAGAATATATCACCATTTTTAGAGGTTTAAAAACAAGCAGGAGTTATTTTAAAGAATTACTTTCTTTCGAACATCCAAAAATAAGAAATATTTTCCTCTTGGATACTCTATTTTAGGATACACTAATACACTGTATAATAGACGGTAAGTAGTTATGCTAGGTTAAAAATGACGAGAAACAATACTTCAATTGTTTGAAATTAAGCACGTTAAAAAAGTAGATATTATTTCACTAATTATGTCTAGAATAAATTTAATTACTCTAAGGTCAACTTTTAAATTATTTATAGGACATGACACAGTTGGAATTATTTCACTGCATTTGACGAAGTAAGATTATGAAAGATATTGCATTTGACGAAGTAAGTAAATATATGAAAGATATTTACCGTCATGTGAGTCGTATAAGTAGACTATCCGTTTCCAGCCGTAGTGTCTGACTGTGTCTATAATGGCTTGATGATAGTCAGGCCTCATGCTTATTGCATAGTCGAGGAACCCTGTAGAAGGCGCCGTCACCTATAAACAAAAGTTATATCACAATTATTCCAAATCATCAAAGACCAAGTTGTGAGCAATCTCGATCCTTTTATCATTTAGGAGAGTATCAAGTTCTTGTTTATGCTGGGTTACCCTATTAGCGTTCCAGAGAAGGATGGTAAGAGATGTTTGGTTGAGAGAGGTCATTTTTGGGAAATTTGGGATGGACAGATGCAAATGATGAAAGGGTTTGAAGGATGGTGAGGAGAGGTTCAATAACAGCTTTAGGTCTGATTATAAAGGAGTTGAGGGTTGCTTGTAGAGTAGCAGTGAGGTCAGTGGTGTTTGTGGGAGGAGGAATAAAGGCAGGAAGACGTTTCTGAGGTAGTGGGTGATGAGATCCTGCAGCCGCAGTGGTCGCGCTGGAGTGTGATAGGGATTGCTCTCGGGTAGTATAATTTGTGTGCAGTCGAGAAAGGAATAAAAAAATAAAAGTATTGAAATAAAAAAAAGAATCGAAACTATTATGTCCTTATACGCTGCATCCCAAGAGAGATAGCATCCAAGAGATATCGCACCTAGGAATCATCATAAACTAGCCTGAGATGGGATCACCACATCAAAAACTGTGTTGCAAACGTAGGGAAATTTTATTGCATTTTTTACAATATCATAAAATTTTGAAACAAACATTAAGGTCATTATATTTTGGTATAGTTAGTTGGGTAGGGTTTTGTACTCCTCTAATAACCAACCAAAAGAAAATCTTTCAAATAAATACATTCGTAGTTTCGACCGAAATTTAGTGATAGTTACACATATTAAATTTAATAAATAAAACACCATTTAAATATTAGGCACTTCTTTATTTGTCTAAATCATCAGTTTTATCTGATTTTCATGAAATTTGGATGGTTTTTGAAAGTAGCCAGCAGATGGCCCCACATTACTTTCAACCGTCTGTTCACCTTAAATTTTGCTTAATTGACACTTCTATTAATGAAAAAAAATCAAAAAATTTTTTACACTTTGAAAAACGGGGGAAAATTAAATAAATTTGACAAAAATAGGTTTTAATGCGTGGAAGCTACGTGCCATACTAATTGGCAGAGTATTTTATTTGTATAAATCACAAGTATTTTTACCATACCGGTTTCAGCACGTTTGCTATCTTCAGTGGTTAAGTACAAACTCAAAGTTAAGTGCAGTTTGTACTAAACCACTGAAGATAGCAAACATGCTGAATCCGGTATGGTAAAATATTATTAAAATAATTCTAGGTAAATACATAATTTATTCTTTCAAATGATCATGTATTGAATTATATGTTTTACCCCTTACTACAATAGCCACCCAAAAAGCTATAATATTAGTTTTTAAAAATTGTAATCCAACAGCTAGTTCAGTAAACGTTATTTACTGTAATGTTGAACTTTGAATGTTCTTATAATACCAGAAAAATACAAAATGTTTCCACTTATTTTGCGCAAAAATCATCATCGTAAATCATTCTAATTTAGAGGTACTGAAGTACTGATGGCATTATTTCTCTCCCTTCTGGTGAACTATCCTAATCCAAACTACTATTATACGAGTATGGTATAATATTAGATTGAGCTAAGATTAATCATCAAGTTCACTTACTTCTATCAGAGGTGATACTTTTTGAAGTGAAACTACTTTACTCTTTTTTTCTTTTTTTTTGGTTGAGTAAATTGGCTTAGATGAAACGAAGTTTGTTACTCTAGTCTTAGGGAATCAACTGCCGGCTTAAGTCGGCAGTTGCTTTACCTGTAAAAAATCTTTAAATCAAAGAGGTCACCTACTCTTTGATTTGGAGTAATATTTGACTAACTTATCTATTAAATGACAAACAACCATCAACTTGATAATTGGTCTACTAACTAAGTTCGTACTCCAGGATCATGAAAATCCCATTGTCCACCAAAAAGGGCGGGACATGGCCGCTCTCCACGGGTTCGTTTTTTTCAAATGCCAATTGCCAAGCTATGTCCGGCAGATGAACTTAGCCAACCACATATACTTAAAAGGCACCAAAAGATTTACTTATACAGAAAATTCTAGCTTGATTTTAGTCAGACACTTTTTTCACGCTATCTCCTGGACTACAATAAACTCGTCAACAAATGCAAAGAGAGCAATGCATAAAATAAAACTGTTTCTAGAACTTAAGTTTCACTTCAAATTCGTGAGTGTCTCACACATATTATTTTTTGTTTTACCAAAATAAAACCTAGAGGAAAACAATAGGAACGGATTCATCAATGCTGTTGTGAAAAACCGAATGTTTGTCAAAAGGAATATTGTTTAGAGTCTTTAATTTTCCCACAATGACTCGTACTTTCACTCGCAAATATGAGAACTAGAAGGGAGAGAAAAATAAAAAGAGAATTATAATAAACCTAAAATATATTAAAGTACCGTTTATATCTTTTAATTTTTCTCTGGGTAAGTTTGGTCCACACAAATTCCCCACCTCAAGTGAAAAAGGCCACTCCGGACTCCACCCACCCCTCCACATCTCACTACCCAGTATTTCCCAGTTTAATTTGTCCAAGTTTTTCTCCGGGAGTTTATATAATGAAAAACGGAGTGAATATTTATTAGCAATGGGGGGCCCTCCAGTCTAGAGCCCAAAAACCATAGCGTGGGGGTCTCAAGGTAGTAAATAACGGTTAAGGTTGTTTTGGCTGTGACGTCACATAGAGCAATACTTCCCTAGAGGCTGCCTCCTAACCCCCTTCTTCTCTCACTATACCTTTAAAGAGGACTCACAATAATATATTTCATCTTTTATCTCCTGTATTTGTATGCATAATACGTCTTTGTACTTCTTTTTTTCTTTTCTATTATTATTACTATAGAGACAGCCAACGTTCCCTTTATGTCTAAATATAAATACATATATATATGCTCATATAATATATAAGTTATTCATTTGTTTATTTAACAACTGTAGTCGATGATTTTTTAAGGTCTTTAAATGAAGAAAAATTGGGGTGAATTTCAAATGTATTTTTTAAAGTTTACAATTCTAACATATAAAAAAGGACATCAGTTTATTTTAATTTTAGCGTTAAAAGTGATAGTGAGTGCAAAATTGTAAAATATGAGTTAAAACTATCAACATCCTGGATTTAATCCCAATAAAGTGAAATAACCTACATTTGTTAATTTACCGATATATCGAGAAGAAAGCCAATGTATCTATTCTATAACGACTAAATCTATACATCTGACAGTAAATTTAACAATAATAGCACCTTTAAAATCCCTAACTATTACCGCTTTATTGATAAAAACAATAATTTTTAACTAAACCCAAATTAATTGTTTAAATTATTTAAAAAAATATAATTTTCTTATCTACGTAGGTTAGATGAATCAAGAGCTTAATACTTGTTCAAAACTCAATGTGTTAAGTTTGAGTGCATGGATACAGTTCCTAAAATAACTTAAATTACTTAAAATTATACTTTCAACTCATCCTAACAACACACCACTCCAACTTCCAATTTTGATCGAACTCTTCTATTTTTAATATGCTCATTAAATTTCTCATTTAGTCCTAGGAATTACGTACAATATATAATTCTAATTTCCGTATGCATTTCACATTTAAATTTTCAAACTTACGAAATTTAAGAAAATCAAATAATTAAACCAATTAAATAATTGGTTGTTTTGACTGAGATTTTGTGGTAGCACTTAATAATTATGACTAGAGAGGTTAATAGAAGTACCACAACAATATTGTCACCACAATTTTATATTTCAAATCCCTTACCTTGTTCCTTCCGTAATCTTTCTACCCACACAGCCCGGTCTACTCCCACCTTGTACTGTTAGTTTGTCATAAAAGTTTGTAAAATAGTTAGCTTAGCACTGAATTCACTCTTACTGAGTTAACACGCACACTCATGATGATATTATAAGTCGAAACGCGTTTGTGTATTTTAATATAAAAAATTGTGGTGACAATAATTGTTGTTTTTCTTTCTACTAACCTCTCTAATCATAATTTTATATTAAAATTGTACATTTACTATATTTTCACAGTTTTAGATAAATTAAATTATCTAACGTCTCAGGTGAATTTTAGTAATATTGTATTCCCGACTTCAACTATAAGAAGTAAGCTCGGAAATTCTAGTAGGGGTATAGCCATACAAAAGTAATGTGGTGTCTATCAAGTTCCGATTGCCATTTTCATAGTTTTTACAGCTGATGCGGAGCGGATACGCTACATATTATAGTTGTCTGCCCTTTTTAAGGCTCAAGTCTTTGACAGGCTGTTGTTTTTATTTTTTGTGTGTTCATATGAAATATGTGCACTATCAAATTTTTCTACAGGATTATTTATACGGGCGATACTTCTCACAATGTAACTCTTAAAAAAACTAACTAGCCTATTAAATAATATCTTATTTTATAAATATCTCCTATCATAAATCTATGTATATCCTATTATATATCTTTTAAGGCTTAATAGGTCTTTTTTTAGATCCGACCTCTCCAGCACCCTCTAGTGCCAAAAATTTGTTTTTGATAGTGTACACGTACACTGTTATCACGAGAACTTTTTTACGTGAAGACTAAATCGAATAAAAAGTATCCTGTCATGTAAAGGACACTTAGGAGATGTTACCCTACATTTTTACCTAAACTTTTTTCGATCCGAACCCCTCCAAGTGGAGTTATAAGCCTTCAAAGTTAAGTGGTTTGAATTTTTTTTTAATGTTTAAGGGTTCATTTATTTTGGATGAGGGAAGGAGGGGAGGGTCAATGAAATTGTTATTGGTAGGCAGATTTAAAATTTATTAACAAAAACCTTGATATTTTCTCGAATTTTGGGTGCTCATATTAAAGAATAATTTGGAGAAAACTTCATTCAATTGCAATTTAATTATTACTGACCTTTTCATAATATCACCCTAAATTCGGGTTCCCCCTAATTAATACTATTTATGTGGTTTGTTTTATTTGTCCCTTTTTTTCGTAACTTTATAGGCTTTTTGTGGGTCGTTGAAGGGTTTGAAATAACTTATCTTCACACTTTTCGTTTCACATTTGGCTATATTTCGCCCCTCTCCGAGGCATAGACGTGCCTGAAAACATCATTTTTACATTTTTTTCATATTGTTAGGTAACATTAATTATTTATTTTGTAAGTTAACAGGTTGATAATACATTATGACATGAAATATAACAGAACATATATATATAAAATGAATAAAAAGACATACCGGGCATAAGTCGAAAAAGTTACATTTTTATGTGTTGATAAAACCAGGTCAAAATCTCTAACGTAGTTAGATTTGTCAATTTTAATTTTTAATAAATATTGCTCCATCTTCTAAACTGTTCAAAAATTAAAATATTTAAGGATAACATAACAATTAACAATAAAATCACAGAAAAAAAAAAAAAAGGAGAAACTCGTAACAATTAACATAGATAAGGTAACTATAGTAACCTAGGTTGAAACCTACCTAGATTTTGTTTTTTATATATTTATGTATCAAAATAAATTATTTCTAATTATTATTTTAATTTAGGACTGATTATTACATTATTATTTTACACATCAACTTATTACATTCTTTTGAAATTAGGTATATTTTTTTTTTTTTTTTTTTTTTTTTTTTTTTTTGGTTTTTGGCGGGGGTTTTTGATTTGGTTTTGGGAATATTTATTTTTTATTATATGAGTTTAGTATAGCTGAATAATATTTGTTGATGTCTTTTGTATCGGATTTAAAATTCATGGTGTTGTTTGTCATGCTTATGTATGCTGACTCTAGGTACTTTCGTTTTGATTCATTTTGTTCGGTATCTAATATTGTTATATTGTTAGGATCTATTTTATGGTTGTTAATTTTGGAATGAATGCTAATGGCAGTTTTATCATTTTTGGCTTTTATGTCATAACTATGCTGTTTTAGTCTATTCTCTAATTTTTGCATCGTTTCCCCTATATAGACTTGGTCACAGTCCTTACAGCTGATTTTATATATTACATGCGACTTTTTTAGTTTTTCTGTTTTATCCTTAAGGTTGTGGTGATAATTGTTCTTTATTTTATTTGTAGGTTTCAGGCCGAATTTTATTTTATCGCAGTCGAACTCTCTAAAGGTTTTTTGGATATTTTCAGTTAATCCTTTAACATAAGTGAGGGATTTATAAAAATAATTATTTTCTATTTGGTCTTTTTTTGAAAGGTTAGCTGTTGTTGCAGTGTGCCAAAAAGTATTTATTAATTTTTTTGGGTAGCAGTTCTTTTCTAGTTTTTTATAGATTTTATTTTTGAGTAACGGTATATATTTTGGGTCCGTGAGGGCTATAGATTTTTTTATTAGGTTGAGTACGGTGTTTCGTTTTTGATAGAATGGGTGTTGGGAATGATAATTGAGAAATAGGCCTTTTTTGACATCTTTTTCATACCATGTAATAAGTTGATGTGTAAAATAATAATGTAATAATCAGTCCTAAATTAAAATAATAATTAGAAATAATTTATTTTGATACATAAATATATAAAAAACAAAATCTAGGTAGGTTTCAACCTAGGTTACTATAGTTACCTTATCTATGTTAATTGTTACGAGTTTCTCCTTTTTTTTTCTGTGATTTTATTGTTAATTGTTATGTTATCCTTAAATATTTTAATTTTTGAACAGTTTAGAAGATGGAGCAATATTTATTAAAAATTAAAATTGACAAATCTAACTACGTTAGAGATTTTGACCTGGTTTTATCAACACATAAAAATGTAACTTTTTCGACTTATGCCCGGTATGTCTTTTTATTCATTTTATATATATATGTTCTGTTATATTTCATGTCATAATGTATTATCAACCTGTTAACTTACAAAATAAATAATTAATGTTACCTAACAATATGAAAAAAATGTAAAAATGATGTTTTCAGGCACGTCTATGCCTCGGAGAGGGGCGAAATATAGCCAAATGTGAAACGAAAAGTGTGAAGATAAGTTATTTCAAACCCTTCAACGACCCACAAAAAGCCTATAATACTATTTATGTTTTAAAAAACATTGGAAATACCTTTTTACATTGAAAAACTTACCTATAAAAAATAAATTATTTATCAAAGACTATAATTTTAAAATTTTTATTTAAAGATTATTGGTGCACAAGTACACATAAATAAGTATTCAATTATTTCATATTTTACTACTTAACTAATCTAAAGTTCCTCTAACTTCAATATTCATACCATGTAAGTAATGCCCGAAAACAATATTCTTATCTTATTTACCTAGCATTGTATTTGGATCATAATCGTATTTCGGAGAAAAAGAAAAATCTCTTTTGAAGATACGAAAACAATATAATATTAATAAAAGAAAAGTAAAATTAGAATGAGCAAAGAAAGAAAGCAGTACAATGCTATCCTAAAACATCTTTTAACCCTTTGGTATTCTTTCTTTATCAGACTTGCAATTGCAAGACACTTTAAAAATATAAATGCAAGATAGCAAGTGAAGTAAAAGCTAAACTTAAGATAAATGTAATTGCTCAAAATGTAATCAAGTGTAAAAGGAATAAGAGAACAATAACATTTCTAGACTCTTTTAATTTAAGCATTAAAGAATAGAATATTTTTAAATATGATGAAAGAGAAAATAAAATCTCTAGTAGCTTTGTTTTAAAAGTAACTAAAGTACTATTTAAAGTACTTTTCGAAGTAAATTAAGTTGATATTAGTAAAGAATTAAACAATTCATCCAGGAAAATCATATTGGAATAAATATTTTGATCGTGATAGTCTCTTTTCTCACAATTTTATTTTTATCATCCTGAATAGTAAAATTTTTGTCGAAAAAGCGGTTTGTATTACTTTAATGATATTTGAATGGACTACATTTACAAATTCATCAAAGAAAAATAAATTTTGGTTCAATTATTCTTTAAGGGTTCTTTTCTAAGATTACTTTTTTAATTGTTCTTCTAGGACTTTAATACAACAAATGTAGTAGTTTCTGTACTAATAAGTGTAGTTACATAAACAGGGTGGCGCAGCGCGGATGGCTACATTTTAAATGGTTACCCTGTGCAATACAAGAGCTAGGAGATTGAAATAAACCAAATTTTCCTTCAACAATGTGAAAGTTTATTAGACATAGTCAAATTTTAAAGTGTGTAAGTTAATGTCCGATAAATGACGTCCATGTGATTTACACATTCTTCGAGGAGCTCGCCGAAGTTCCGCGTCCCGTTCTCTAACATATCGTCAGGAATCCGAGAGATTTCACGGCGGATGGCGTCCTTCAACTCGGCAAGCGTCAAGCGGTCGACAAAAACTTTGGCCTTTTGATATCCCCATAAGATAAAATCACACGGGCTGAAGTTGGGCGAGCGTGTTGGCCATGGATCACACCATTCCGGGATATCACACGACCGAGAAACATTTGAAGTACACAATCTGTGGACACGGACACTCATGTGTGCAGTGGCTCCATCTTGATGGAACCATAATATGTGGGCAGTATCCATTTCGTTATCCTTTGAATAGGGGATGCAAAAATCGGTTTCCCTGACGAGATGTAAGAGAACATGACGCACCACTTCGCTGAGCGCCTCTTAGAATGTGTAAATCGACAAGGACGTCATTTATCGGACATTCACTTGAAAATTTGACTTATGTCCTATATACTTCCTCATTGTTGCAAGATAATTTGCTTTAATTCTATCTCCTAGTTCTAGTAATAAGCACATGGTAACCATTTAAATTTGGTCATCCGCGCTGCGCCACCTAGTGTATATATATATATAAATTAAATTTCATGTATAGCTAATATACATTTTGAAAATTATAGAATTATACTACATTAAAAAAAAATCCACAGAAAGGTAAATATAAAATTGTGGAAAACGGGTCAGAGTCATGGAGAAATTCGCTTAAAGCAAATCGTTTTATATTCAAGCATAACACTGAGTCACGAGAGGTAAGGTAAGTTGAGGGGGATGGCTGAAAACTGGAAGGGGGGGGGGAGGGGAGCGAATTTGATTACGGTTTAGGCATTGCCTGTTTGATAAAGCAATAAGAGAGGTGGGCCCTAAAAGTGCCCTTAGAGAACGAACTTCCTGGCCTCACTCCACTATACGCATTAATGGAGATAGGAGTTTTGATTTTACGCCTCAGGGAATATACAGCTAGGGAGGGTGGGTGAGTAGCACCCGTTTATATTGGATCCTGTACTAAGGAAGCATTTCGCTGCTAGGTTATAACGGAACATTTTAACATTTCGTTAGGTAGGACATTTCGGCAGCAGAAGGGACATTATACAAAATTATACTCATTATTAAAAGGGTACCTTTAGATTCGAGTCCAGCAGAAATACATTTCTATAATTGAGCTACCGTAGTATTTCATTTTATACAATAAACGCTTTTAGAATCACATTCCCTTATTTAAACCACTGTTTTCGATTAGTGATAATAAAATTATATTTACGAAAAACTTCCTAATGTTTAAAATAGTCTGCAGAACGTTGTTTATAAAACATTTCATAAAATTAAATAAACTATTTGGTATAAATTTAACCAGTTGGTAACTGCGGTTTTAAAACTTAAATCAATAAAATGTTTCATCTCCAGTAGGGAGAAAAAGTTATGATTTTGAATTAGTTTAGAGAGACTAAAGTAAGTCTTTTCTTCCCTGAACTCAAAAAGTAGGGAGAAAATGAAGGATTGCCAACTTAATTATTTTATAAATAGTAGAGAATGAATGGCTAATGTATTGAAGTTGTTGAAATCAGGTTGACGACACTGCTTTTTCGACCTTGTTTATCATTGTTTAAACCTGCATCTAAATAACCTTCTATATGAATTTAATTGCAATTCTTTGTTTCTTTGTTTTGTTAATTGCAATTTGTTTTTAATATTGAATCTCTTATAATCTGCTATTAAAAGTGCTAAAAATTATTGTTATTGTTATTTATTAAAATAATATGGAGATAAAATTTTATATTATATCTATAATCAAATACTTTTTATCTTTAAACACAAAATTCTATTGGAACATTGATGGTCATATTCTCATATTAGTTTTATTGTAATTAAACAACTTAACCAACATTTGTATTTTTAACCTAAACAAACCGACTTTAAATTCACAAAACAACATGAACACATGTGACGCTCTAAAATATCGTGCTAGGAAGTTTAGGATTTCACAGAAGGTTGTTAGGTTTTCATTTATAGTACAATATTTGGACGATAGGTGGGCTGAAGTTTCAATTAACGACGTGCAAAAAATGTGACGCTCTTTAATATCGTGCTAGGAAGTTAGCATAATATAATAGGAGGTAGTTTGGTTTTCACTTGTATTTAGTTTAGTACTATATTTCGCCGATAGAAGTTCTAAATTGGATATTAAATTATATAAGAGCTCCTAATGGACAAAATGGTAATCCAAATGGATTAATATTTTATAATTTCACACTTTAAGATCCATCTAATATATCAATTCAATTAGACAAATGTATACTGACTTTCTCCACTTCATGGCAAAACATTGAAATATCAATAAGTAGATTCAATGCCCAAAAACATTATCCATAATTCACTAATTTTTCTATTAGTGATCCACTATATTGCAGCAATTTGATATAAACAGAAATATTCTTTTATTTAGAAGACAATAAATAGAAAATTTAAATTTCATCAATAAAGTGGGAAAAATGAACGTATACGTTCATAAAGACTACTTATAAAGATACGTTCATTAGAAAATTAACAAAAATCTTCAATGTGTTAAATAATAAAACTTTTTTAAATACCTTTTCAGGAAACCAGGGTGTGACGAAGGGCATCTGGAAGGTGTTACTATAGGAGTGAAGAGTGTCGAAGCTGTCTGGACTGACGGCTCCGATCATCGAGAAAACTCCTCGAGAAAACTGACTGCAGACTGAAACAGACAAATTAATAAAGTTAATGCTTTATTCAAAAATAAACGGAGAATGGAAATTTTTTTAAAACAAGTAATTACTTCCGATCTTACCGAAGGTAACGGAAGCTATGTGATCGTTCTAAAGACCGAAAATATTTTATGCTCCGATTTAAAAAATTCTAAGACAGAAATGTAAATTAACCTCTTTTTGGTCCCATATAAGTTTCTTTCTCTTCCACAAGCGCACAAACATACATCTATTTACTCCTACGAGTGTATCTTCAAAAGTACTTAAATGGATTTTATAAAATTTGGGTGGTTTGTCGAAAGTAGCCCGCAGATAGCCCAAAATTAATTTCAACCGTCTGCGCTCTTTAAATTTTGCTTAATTAATACGTTAATTCATGTAAAAAATCAAAACAATTTTGACAGATTTAAAAAACTGGGGGGGAAATAAATAAATTTGAAAATAATAGCTTGTAAAAGCATAAAATTATTAGAGTACACGATGTAGGACTCGAGGAAGCTATGTGCCACACCTATTGGCAAACTTTTATTATAGTTGCCACTTATCAAGGGTTTGCTCTGTTAGTCCAGGAGGTAGCGTACAAAAAAGTGTCTGGCTAATATCAAGCTAGATACTAGGCATCGCGTGGCTCAATCATTGAAGCGAGCGTATTGCAATGAAATACTGAATATTGAAATTTATTAATCACGATGAATGTCATAGTTCAAGATAAGTGGAAGAGGGTAGTGTGGGGAAGAGTGGGGGTACTCGGTACAAAGCTTTACATCCTAAACAAACCTATACACTATACGACTATAACAATCTTAACCACCCGCGGTAGCTTTTAAACAATTATTATAAATGTATCTCTTCACTACGCAATAACTTCTCCTTGTATCAAGTTGAAATTTTGCATGCCTGTTTCAATTGTGCATTAGATGGTCTATTTGAAGTTTTATTAAAAACGTTACGTTAGAACGTAAGATATCGGTAAAAAGGTTGTTTTCTCTATTTTAAACGTTTAGGTCCGCTTTAATAGTTTTAGCGATCTTTATTAATTCATAGCGGTGTCGCTGTTGGTTTTACTAAAAAATGTTATTTGAAAAAAATGTTCGTCTCATCGAATAGATGATGATAGAATCTTTTCCCGTCCTGAAATTCCAATTTAATTTTTGTACCTCTCGTTTATGCGGGCGTTGCGCGCGAACTCTTGGACGGATCACGCTGTCCAATGAACTTAGTCTGAGTATTAGTAAGAGGAACATGTATACAAAATTTCAACTAAATCGGCCAACTCTTACTCAAGTTATTGTCACACGCGTAAACGTTACTGACAAACAGTCAGACAGACAAGATGCATAGTTTGTTGAATGTAAGAACCTCGCTTACGCTCGCTTCAATTAACTTTAAATATAAAGTTAATCATTTGGTGCCTTTTAATAATATGTGTATAAATATTTAATATTAGTTTGTCACGTGATAGGATAGTTATTCAAATCAAACTGTTCACTTAACATGTGAGAAACTAACAACTAACATCAACTTGATATTTGGTCTACTAAATAATTTTGTACTCCTTTTGTTGTAAATGAGATAATACTAAAACTCTCATAACACGAACACTACACTTATTGACATAATAATAACTTAACCTGTTTTTGAAGATTGGACCTTAAGAATGTCTTGTCTTGCGTTGATTTTTGTATCTCATGTTTTTATATTTTATTAATATAAGTTTCATTGAGCTATATAAATAATGTGTTTTTATACTTTATGCAACCCTAATCATATTTCATCCATTGTATCAATGCTTGGAAAAAATACAAATATTATACATTTCTATTTCAACCCTATACAAAAGTCCACTTTTGCATTTTAATTTCATTAATCCCTAATCGTGGCCAAGGTCAAGCTAAACGCTCCTTTGGGCGTGCAGAAGCATTTATTTATATACTAAATTATTGATTCATGTATCAAAATTTTATACATTTTCTTTCTAAATAAATAAATTTTAACACTACCTGTTTCGACTTTATCCACTATTATTTCATCTTTATTTCCTTTTTAGTTTTTAATCAAATTAAAAATAATTATTAGATAATGGCGTGAAAAAAGGTGTGTGTTTTAAGGTGCACGTCTCGAGACCGAGTTAGAACTGACGAGGAGTAGCTTGTATTAAATTATAACGAATGAAACGTTTTACCCGTCCAAGGGAAAAATAAATATAACTAAGGTTGATAATGAAGGGAATATAAATAGCGTGTTACTTGAAGGTGTAGACTTAGGATGCCATATAATTGAACAAGTCAATATTGTTTTTAGCTTTGTTATTTTGAGACCCAACTAAATAAGGCATGGGTCTGGTTCTAACAGCGCTTACTACACTCGAAACACATAAAAACAAAAAAAATAACCAGGCAATTGTTTTTTGCTATATCGAAACATAAATAAGTATTTCTTAATTAATTACAAGTAAAGGTTTTCTTCCCATTACCCCCAAATTAAATTTTCAAACCAATCGTACGGCACAGTTTACAATGTTCGGCAATGTTATTAATCGTTCATGCGTTTCGGAACTTTTCCTTTTCCAAATAATTCTAAAATGGCTGCAAATATGAAGTTGAAATATAAAGGACTTATTTATCTTATAAAAAAAAGGTATAATTGGTGCGAATTTCAGTTCAATCGGTAAAAAAGTTCCGTCATTATTTAGCGCTAAATTTTCAAAGTCCAAAAAGTCGATATTTTCAAAATGGCAGCAGATATCAAAATGAAATTCAGTGGAAATGTTTGTCTTATAAAGAGGTATGATTGGCGCCAATTTCAGCACAAATGCAAAATTCTTCGATTTCCGGGCATCACAACTAAATATTTGGACTGATTTTTGTACCATATTTCAACACTAGCTTGAAAACAGTGAGAGTTATGATTGACATAGACAGACATCCAGCTAAAAATCACTCAAATCGTCTTCAAAACACCCAAATTTGTAATTCCGTTGAAATCTTGGTTTCATATTTCTTTGGTGAAAACTATACTTTTCCTGTAGGTAAAGAAAAAGTAATAAATTAGGAATAAATCATTTTTAAAATGTAAGATATTCAAATTAATTGTGCACTTATATCAAGAAATAACTAAAAATTGACGATTTGGAGAGAATATCTTAGCTATTTTAACTAATTAGTTATTAGAAATATTAAAGAACAAACCTAATTCTATATAATATATATATATTTTTTTTTTATACAATTTCGTTCTGATTAACATAAAATTTGATTTTATAAATACATCGTCGTTCGTGGGAAAATACCTCCTATCAATTTGAGCAAAAATACCTTGGGTCAATTTGAGCAAAAATGAGATATTGGATGATTCTTGTTGGACAATGTCCTTTTTTTTAGATAGTAAAATCTCCAATGTGATAAATATAACCAAAAAATTAAAACAAAAATATTTATAATGCCTCCTACAAAAGGTATTCTACAAGATAAAAACTTTCTTTTGGGTACTTTCTCCTGTAAAATTTCAATTTTTACACATAATTTTACTTTTCTTCAACATTTATTTTTATTTAATAGCTGTGTAATTGTCCACCGTGATAAAAAATGAGGATTAAATGACCCGAGAGAAGGGACATGGTGATCCATCCCTTATTTTGGCTCTATTTCAGACCAGCATACTGTTCTTAGCTAGGTACTAATACAACGTATATGTTTCAGCACGAATATGTCGTTAAAAGCTCAACTTAATAACTTGAAGGATTCAGTTAGCGATGAAAATAAAAGCGGCTAACTAACGAGCGGCGACTGCTTTGCTGAGTACGTTGGATAAACGATCTAATAGTACGTTCAATCAGCACCTTTTTCGAATATGATCACATGCACGCACAGCACAAGATCGAAATCCTCGATCATGCGCAGAAAGGGTATAAACTGATTCATTAGAGAAATTAGAAATAATGAGCCAACGAAGAGCAGGAGAGGGAAACCATATTGAGAGAGGGTATAGTTCACTTCTGATTAGGACTCTGGTTTCGATTTTAACTCCAATTACTCTTCAGTCGATCTCCGACATGAAATAGACTCTCCCCTCACTAATTATTTTTTTATTAATGTAACTCAATTTCTTCCTCAATCGATAGCTATTTTAAATTATTAGTTTATTTTAACTCAAGATGTTGCCCGCTGTTTTATTTATTCAATTCTTATATTTTATCTTTATGTAATTTAGTTATCTTTCGTTTAGTATTTTTATTTTCACAATTATATTTTTCTTTGGCTTTTTTAACTTATTTCCATATATTAATTTTATTTTTTTTCATGATATTTTCTCTTTTTTATAGTTAACCTATTGTTCTTTTACTTTTCTCTGGTATTAGTTGTTATTTAAGTTTTATTGTTTTTACATTGTTTATTTTTACTCGTGGTCTCTCTCTTCATGGTCTTAGGCACCGATGATGGCTTTATGAAGGCTGAAAGCTGCTATTTATAATTAACCAGTTTCAAATTAGGTGGAGAGAAAATTTATTTTATTTCTTTAAGTAGTTCCTTTCTCAGTTGTATTTTAGGAATAACAAATATGATTAAAATCTTATCTCAGAACGAGTCTCGCAATTCTGGGATTCGAACCATCGCTAGATATGTCGGTGTAACTATATGTTCAAACTTGGTTACGTCACGTCGTACAGTTCCCCTTCTTCGAAAAAGTCTAGTCCAGAACAGTAAAATGTTCATTTTCAATTAAGTGGGACAAGTAAGTGAGGAAATATGAAGTAAATAAATAAATACTTATTACATAACTGTTCAGATATAGATTAAGGTTATAAATACATAATAACAGCTTTTACTAAGAATCAACCTTGTGTTTCTACAAAAGATAGGAAATTAAACATCAAAAAGAAGATTACATTGAAGGAGAAATTACGGTCGATATAAGTTATAAAGGGATTAACGCAAGGTTAAAAGTTAAGGAAGGTTGAAATGATTGCCACTGGGGGGTGGTATGTCGGCACGTAGGGGCCCCAGGCCACAGGGAACAGTTTTAGCTCTTATAAATTAATCAGGCTTATTGGGGATTGGCTTAGAATGGCTTATTGAGGAGAATGGGTCGGTGGCTTTACTCTGGCCAAGGTATATAAGTCTTAATGGATTACTCGAGTATGACTGCGAAGGCTTAAGAGGACTTAGCAGACCCAAGCATTAAGCCTATACCAGAAATGTGACGTCATATCGGACAGCCAAACCTCAAGACATACTTTTAATTTTAACGCAAGACAGCTTTGGGATCCAACCATCGCACCAACTTCTAGCTTTATTCAATACAGCCAAGAAACCCGCCAAATGAAACAGATTTTATGACTACAGCATCTGTTTATATCATTCATTAAATTGAAATATAATTAGATAAATGAGACTAAAATAATAGCTAAATAGTTTTATAAATGCTACTCCACAAACGATGTAAGGATCTAAGCAGTTTTAGATAGTAAAGTTAATGTAAAATACGTATTATCACTTTTTAAATAATTTGTTCACCCAAAAATTTTAATTTTGTAAATAAAGTTAACATTTTTGGGTGATCTCATTTGTAAATAGGTATTACATTCTTTAAAAAGGCTCAATTTTGATGGCCTCATCTACCTTGCGTTATATAGAGGCTGAACAAAGTTTTCACCCCTGCGTTTTGTCTGTGGCCATTGTTCTAGCGCTTCTTGGGTCTACTCCCCTCTTTTGCGGGTATCAAAGCGTCGGTTCATTTTATTTCGTGGTCTGCTCAGTGGTCGTCTTCCCTCAGTCCTTGCTTCCAACAACTGTTTTGGTTTTGGGACCCTGTGTAAAATCAATTCCGAAACACTGTTCATTACTTGCTCTGATCCGACGCCTTCTTTAAGTGGTTCTCAAGCTGCACGTCCTCCTTGCATCCGACGAATGATGCTCGCGTGACTCTTCGGTGTTATTATACGCTGCATTTATTAAATGAAAGAAAGAAAAATCTAACAAAACAATCTTATACAGATATTGAATTTATAAACTCACAATATCTCATTAAATTAATTTATTTTTAAACATATGAAAAAGTGTTCAACAGAAGGTTGTTTATTTTTACTACGTTTTTATTAGCTTGCTTTCTTGTTTGTTTGTGTGTCCAATATAAATCTTGCAATCGATTTTTAACTAACTTCCCAAGTAGCTAGACATTTTAAACTTTTCAGCAAATTTTGCTGTATGGAAAGTCAGTTCGGAAAAAATCATCGGAAAAAGTTAGTTTATTTGTTTTGCCATGTCCCATATTTACGCAATCTTCATTTTAACGGGTTTCAAATTTGTAATTTTTATAAATAAGAGATAAACATTGAATGACAGCAAATCAGGAAATATATCGATTATATTATTTCAAATCTATTGATGGCACGGTTTAGATTTGGTGTTGGGGAGATCCGTTGTACAATTATTTGTCCTTTTATAGGTTTAAGATCAGCTCTCTAGATGGTTGTCATTTATGTGAAGTAAATAAATTTAGAACTATTTTTTTTTTTTTTTTTCACTAACATTATATATATTATATAACAATAACAATTATATTATCAACATTACATACGATTCAACAGAAAATTTAAAAACGTAGTATATAAAAAGTTCTTTTTATCTTGAAATTTTTAATTTTTAATTAAAATCGTCGGATCAGTTTCCACAAGTTATTTTATTTGGAGGGCTGCAAACTGGTTGTGAGGACAAATTTACTGACTTTACTGACTAATTATGTGAAAATACTGACTAAATACCTACTAACATTACTAACATGAATCCTGTTTTTAAAAAAATAGTGACAAATCAAATAATTAATGCATTATTTTTATAATTGGCCACTCTACTCCCCACTGAGCAGCTATTAAAATTGAAATTTGATCTTTAAATGATAAAGAAACGCGATAAATAGGTAATGAATACTGTGCAATAATGGACATCCTCTGTCCTCTGTAATGGACATCCCTCTATAATGGACAACCCTCTATAATGGGCACCTCTCTATAATGGACACCCCTCTACAATAGACACACTTCTATACTGGACATGGATACTTAAATATGGTCCCATGGGCCCTAAACACCTCTTTTTAACGGACGAGTTAATTTAACTTTAATAAAAATTGGAATTTTTAAAATTCACAATATAGATGTTTATTGTGGATGTACAATTTTTTTACTTTCTTATATAAAGAGAAAGTCTTGTGATGGCGCGAAAATTCAATTTGGAGATTTTTACGTTTTGAGGTCCCCTGAGTCCATAAAAGTGGTTTTTAACAAATGTCGCTGTCTTTCTGTCGTCTGTGCAGACGAAATTTGGCATACATGTTCAGAAAAATCATACCCAGGGGCGAAATCGAGAAATCACTTTTGGCTACAAATTTGGGATTGCAACCCCCCAAAGAAACTGAAAAAAATTATTTCTCGAAAATGGTTCCGACAATTTTGATTCAAAATTCTAAAATGTAGTCATTTAAAAACGAATCTAACAATATAAGCCGTTTTCCCGGGAAAAATCTAGTTCCTGAGAAAATAGCTTTAAACGCGGAGGGAGAGAGGCCGAGTTCGATTCCCTGCTGAGGAGGAGCTATTCTCAATCCTACCGACTTTTGCTATACGAATTTGAACACTTTGAATATTGCCACTGCTCTTTCCTTTCGTTATATTTATTTTGCATAACCTCATTAACTTATTTAAAATAATGTTGATATAATACATATAACAATAAAGTAATATAACAATAATGTTAATATAACAATAAAGTAAATGATAGAATGTAAGGAATTACGTGCCATACTAATTGGCAGTCTATTTTTTGGATTTATTCACAATGCCACTACATGTTACTAGAATGACTTATTTAATTTATTTAGAAAGACTTATTTTTATTTATGTTCTTATCTATTAGATAATGCAGCGTTTTTACTAATAGACCTTTTCTTTTCCTTTTCTATGGATAGCGTACGTTTCTCCCATTTGAAGAAACCGGCGGGAAATAAGGAGCGGGAACCAATGAAAACTAAAAGTCTTGGCGGGAGATATTGTCCTTTACCCGCTAATATTTCTCCTACTATGAGCAACAGGCGGGAAAACATTGTCAATCATATTATCCAATATCCTAAATTTCAACAGATAATTCTCACCTTAAGCGTAAACTTTTTACACAAATTGAATATTTTAGTTGAAATATATTATACCTTAGTCTAAACTGTCATTTTATAAAATTACAAGCCGGTGTAATTGAAAATAACTAATGTACAAAATAACTTAGTTTCACCTATTCCATGATATTATAAATGTTTCCTTCAAAATCATGATTCTAAATTTTTTACAAGTATACACAAATAAATATCAGGTAAAACTGAACAATATGATACGGTTTATAGAAAAGATGGCGGACTCTAACGTATTTTGACTCTTAACGTATTTTTTTGACAAAGGGATATAAACCTTCCTATGAACAAATCATACATATATAATTTCTCAAATGTTTAAATCATACAAATGTACTGTTTGACAAAGGGATATAATCTCTCAAGTGTATAAATTAAGCAAAGTTGTGCCGCCAAGCGATTCTCGACCGTATCATCTCGTTCAGTTCAGCCAAATATCAGTTCTTTCGAATTGATTCGATTTAAAACAGCTGTGAAAATATAATTAATTCTAACATCGATATAGTTTAAGAAACAGTAACATTGAAGCATTGAATATATAGATTACGAACACACGAGTGAGTTCAAAACATCTAAACAAAACTACATTCATAAAATTTGGCACAATATAAATATAAACTAACTATATCACAAAATAACTTACAAACTACGTACCTTAAAAGCACAATTCCTTTAAGCTGGCATTACCACTGAATAAATATTACTTTGACATCGTTATTATATATTGTATACGTAAAAAAAAACATTAGTTGTTTATCTTTAAAAGTAACGGCAAACTAAAATCTCCGGCAAAAACTTAAATTAAAACTTTTATACGTTAACATAAACTAAAAACAATTAAGTATGTTAACAAAATGGCGGATAAAAAAACTGAGGAATAAAAATCTTTACAATAAGACTGTTGCCAAAAATTAAATTTTCTAAAATAATTATTCGTTTTCATTATTTAATTGAAATATTTTTCCTAATAAATAAAGAATATTTTTAAAATAAGAATGATAACACTTAGATTTTTTTTGTTAAATATTATAATCGAAGAAAATATAATATTTCACATGCAGGGGTTGTCTACCCTTATTTTTGGATCAGCTGTTAGGATTTATTTTTGTTCATTTTTCGTCGAATCTACCACGTCACCATCTATTCGTTTTAAAAAAGTTAACATTCGGATTTTTCTTAATTTATTTAAAGTATTACTTATTATCGTTATTATTTACTTTAAAACAACCAATTCTTCTACAAATACTTTATTTTAATTAATTTGTGTGTTCCCTTCTTGTGTTTTTATATAAGAAAGTGAATTATTCAAGTGGAATTTTTTAGATTAAAGATCGTTATAATTATTTTTTCTTCAAACGTACAAATAAAAGGATGTTAGAGAGGACATCAAAATATCTCTGTTAAATTGTCTAAAATCCATCCAATGAAAATGAGTTTCTATTTAATTTAGTAAAGTTTTATTTATATAATAACTAGCGTTATTTAAATGTCCGGCGTTACTCGGGCTTTACGCAGTGAAAAGAGCCTTAATTTCTTTTTCACAATTCACAGTTATTGTCAAAACTTCGATGTAAAAAAGTTGTTCAATTTTATTATTCAAGAAACAGTATTAAATTTGGACCCTGATTAACACAATAATAGACAGACATCTGATCAATAAACCTAAAGGATCTTTTTTATTTTTCATTAATATGCATTTTTTTAGTTACAATAAAATTGTAAAATCTTGGGACAGAAAAGGTACATTTTATTTGAAAATGACCCAAATAATATTTAAATAATAAATACGATTTTCTGTATAAATGCCTTCATATTGTTTTTATAATAAAAGCAATACTACAACTTTTAATGCACTCAATGAGACATTTAAATCGACCCCACATGAATTTGAATCAGACAAATTTGACTTTTTATAAGTGGCAGGGGGGGGGGGGGGATTTTTAAAATTTTACCATTGACATTTTTATGCCAAAATAAAGTTGGTATAGTATCTAAAAGAAATTATATAAAGCAATTTTTTGTAAAATTTTTGTAAAAATTTAACTGTAGTAAAAATGACGCAATTTAATATTAACCTGAAATGGTGTGTATACTGTTGATAAAGAATTATTATGCCTATATTTTTTTTAAAAATATATATATTTTTTTTTAACTAAAGTGCAAACTGCAAATATACATGATCATAATTTTGTGTTTAATAAATAAACACGTGGACTAAAATTTTTTTATAACTTTTATTACACAAGAGAAAACAAACGAAATAGATATGTACTTTAGATATGAAAATGATAAATACTACCTTTGGATTTGTCCACAGCTCGTGTACATTTTAAAACTAAGGAAAAAGTAATTTTTTTATGAAATGAATTACAGTAAACGATTATCCTGTAATATAATCATTTTCTATACTTTTCTTGAAAACTTTTAGTTAACTACATTGACCTTTTTCATAATTTTTTCTTAGTGAACTCGGTAACAACTTCGGAATTAATAATTAATAGTTGTTCTGGAAATAATAGTACTAATAATAATAAAATATCCGAAAATTCCCCCCCCCCCAGAAATTACCACCCTGGGCAATTGCCCAGTCTACCCATTGTAATTTTTAACCCGTAACTAGTGAGGTTGGGTGTCAGATACCCATGGAATACTTTGTTTATTTTGCTTATAAATTATCACTAGAGGGTTAGGCTTGGGCCTGTGTCCTCTCATGTACCTTCAAATCAGTTTTGGTTTGAAGATCTTAGGTTGCGCTAAACGTGAGTTGTTTTGTTTTTTGGGCTATTTCCATAAATTCAGGGTATTCCTAACCCAACCTCACCAGTTAAGTTACTCTTTTTTTACTATGTAATTTGTATAGTAAAAACTGTTTTTATAAAATAACCATTTAATTTTTTTTTTTTTTACTAGTATTGACATTAAATTTCATAAATATAGTAATATTTCCTCAACATTTTAATTAAAATATTCAAATTATTTAAATAAAACAATGCACAACATTTTTATCGTACTTTTATTATTATTTTTTTACTTTTCTTATTTGTGGGCCCCTTTTAGTTTTTATGTGCAAAGAATTGTTTTATATTATAAATAAAAGTTACTTTTAATACTACATGCAGCTATTAGTTATTTATTCCAACTAGTAAATTTGCTGAGAGGGGGGAAAAGTTCTGGGTATCTGTAACCCAACCTCACCAAATAAGTAACATAAAAAGCACCTCACCAGTTAAGGGTTAAGTTGTATTCACTAAAGATGAAAACAATAAATAAATAAAGCTTTAAATTATTCTCAAGGCTCTAGAATATTTCCTTCTTAACACAAGAATCAAGATTTAACAATAGAAAAATTATTTATTAATTTAAAACCGGAAGCGTTAAAACGATCTTTTCACTATTAAAATCCACGGATGACTGAAGTCAAAGTCTTGTCTATTAGCTTGCTTTGAAAGAAAGACATCTGTCCCTCCCACCTGGTTCCTCCATCCCACTTTTATACGTTTTTCAAGAGAAATGGAAGGATTCCAGCAAAATAAATATAAAAACAACAAAAAGACATCTTACCTAGTTACAAAATCAAGACAAATAAATCAATATGGTTGTTCACGATTCTCTAGTAAAAAAAAAGAGGCGAAAGGAGTTGAAATATAAAAAAAAAAGTAGAGATTTATAGACTTCTAGGAATCAGCTATTACAAAATTAACGTTTAATCTTAACTATGTATTTTTATTTTTTTTATATTTTTTTTTTCTTAAACATAATTTAAAAAAGAGGATAGTATTTAGATGTCTTGTAATTCGAAGAAACAAACCTTAATTAAATAATTTGAAAGAATAAAGAAAGAATTATTGGAATTACAAGAAGTGGGTTAAGATTATATTGCAAAGATTAAAGATTATATTACAATAATCATCATCTAATAAAAAAATAAATATTTTTTGCAACAACAAGAAAGACTATTTTTTTATATTTCAATGATATTCTGGGCGCCTATGAATATCCAAGGGGGGAGGGGGGGCTTGCCCCCTTGGATATTCATAGGCGCCCATGAATATCCCCCCCTCCCTAGCTCTAAGGAAAAGAGGAAAAATATATATATTACCGTAGTCAAGTCAGGTGTTTACTTTCAAGAATAGTACATTACGCGTCGAGTGCGGAAAGTAGCATTTTGCATGCGAGTGTGGAGTTTGCACCCGAGCGACAGCGAGGGTAGTAAAACCACACGAGCAATGCAAAATGGCGTTTTCGCACGAGTTGCGTACCGTACTTTATCTACGATTGTTAGATTTAAATAATAAATACAGAAAAAAATAAACATGCTGTATGTAAGTTGGTATCTCTTCTCTTGATAAAGATGGCATTAATCTTGAGTTGTATTTTTTGCCGAATTTATTATTTCTGGAGGAGTATTATTCTCTACATTTTCGTCAAAGCCACTTGATTCACTCATTGTTTTTCATTAAAAACTCGATATAAACAGTTACTTTAATAAAAGAATTGCAAATTAGTTTTGTTAATTGTATACAAACTAGCTAATCGTGCGTAAAGCTGAAGAATTCCTCTTCTTTACCGCGCTAGCGTGGTAAAGAAGAGGAATTCTTCAAAACTATGAGACGCGCATGCGCAATGAATACAAGTACGTAAATTATCACTTTCTACGCATCTAAACAAAGATATAATGTTTATATTTCGTATCAATTGTAGATAAAAAGATTTACATATTGGTATGCACACACTATTTTTTTATTATTTTTTTTTTTTTTGTTTATGTACGTTAGCTTGTATCAGAATTCGCTCATAACCTCTGCTTCATTTCATATACAGTTTTTTTTTTTTTAAAGTAATCGTAGTGTTTACTGATTTCTTTTATTATGTATGTATTAAGTGTTTTTATACTTAAGAATAACTACATAGAATAATAGAGTTAATTTCAGTACTTGAAACAATTGTAGTAACTATATTCTTCACTCCCGTTTCCTCGAATATCAAATGAGTTAACGAAGTTACAGGGGGTGAGTTGTACAAACAAAAATGGAGAAATAAAAATGTAAACGCTTTTACACCGATATCAATTATATTAAATTGTAAATTCGTCCTATAGATATGAACAAAATAAATCTGTTTCTTTTAGTATTTGACACTTTCAAATTTTTATAATAACTTTATGCAAACTATAGCTGTATCTGTTCTTTTTTACTGGTCTTTTATTATTTTGCTTTGTAAATTTCATCGCACGTTTCCGTTACCTCAATTTTGTTGAAAATAAGACTAGTTTTCAAAAATGGTATTTTAATATTAATTATTTATTATTATTATAAATTAATATCGTATTAAATAACATAATAAATAATTATCCAATTAGACCTTATGTAAAGTGAATTAAATAAATATTATTTATATAAAATAAATATAATATTAATAACATAATAAATTTAATTATTTAATTTGGATTATTCTACATTGTCATTAATTTAAATAATACTAGGCTATAATAAAGAAGTATTTTTTATAAATTCTTTATGTTTATAAAAGTCATAAATATTGATTAAATCATTAGCAAGTTGTTGTCATTGGCTAGTTGTTTCACCTCCAACCCCCCCCCCCCCCAAACTACCACTAACCTTTTTTAACTAACTGGAAATACCTCTAACCACCTCTAACAACCTCCAACCACCTCTAACCAGTGTATACAACTATATAGATGACTGGGCAAATTTAGGCCTTTTTGAACTTCAGTGAAATCTTCCCACCTTGACAGCCGAACATTAAAAAGATTTGGAAAAATAGATTTGATGCATCATCTTGAGCACTTCCATGCCCTGTTTAAATACATTGTGTAAAACATGAATGTTACAGGTTCCAAAGTCAACCATAGTTTTTCTTTTTAACATAATCATTAGTTCATAAGTCTTATAACAGCTTTGTTTACATTTGGTCCATCATTACTACGGATGAGCAATTTAGCCTTAATTAATGCCTCACATAACTTGGCAAATAAATCTTGAGCAGTTGCTGAGCCAATAAAAAATGTTTGAAAATATCGTTTTACAATCCTTTTAGTTGATTCTGACCTAACAGTTATTTGCAACTCTTTACAGGAAGCAACATTGGTAGTTTTGCCATAACAAAATGTAAAATAACAATTATCCATTTAACTTTACATCAAGGTCGTACAGTACACTTTCCCATTTTTCATAAAACCCTTCGTACACTTCACATGAAGTAAAGAAAAAACTTAAAAAATCAATAATTAATGCCACCTACAAAAAAATTAAACTAAAGAAGAGTGGTGCTGTTATGTAGTAGCTGCTCATGAAAGCTATGAAAACTGCACACAAGCAATGTGCCACATCCACACCCAGGCAGCACCGAAACTGACCCTTAGATCCCCAGGGCTTCTGCAAGTTGTAAAAAACTGACTTTACTGACAAATTTCATGAAATACTTACCTAATACAGACTTTCCTCAAAATACAGACTATTACTGACTTTACTGACTAGTTTGTAGCCCTGTATTTGTTTTGACATGACCCATATTTACGATCTTCATTTTGATTTTCATTTTGGGTTTCAAATTTATGGTTTTTTTTATTTTAGTACCTGGTATGGCTGATAAAATTGTTAAAATGTTTAAGAATAATTATATCAGGCCTTTTTGTTATGTAAAAACTAACTGTATTTTTAAAAGATAAACATTGAATGACAGCGAAACAGGAAAAGTAAACAAACAACATTTTTCTGCTTATGTGTACTTCTTTACTTGTACTCATTTTTCTTCTCTTACTTTCCTCTACACCCGGCATGTCGATGGCACGGCTTAGATTCGGTGTTGGCGAGATCCGTTGTACAAAGATTAGTCCTTTTATAGGTTTAAGATTTTTTTTATTGTCTTTTTTTTTTTTTTTTTTTATAGGTTGTCATTTGTATGAAGTAAATAAATTCGGAACTATTTTCTTTCGCTAACATTATTTATATGAATATCAAGTGTATTCTGAACACTGCATATAATTCAACAGGACAATTTGAAAACGTAGAATATGAAAAGTTCTTTTATCAACTTTCAACTTGCGGCAGCAAAATGAGGCATTATTGAACTGATTTCGGACAGAGAAATGTAATTTTACTGCCTAGGCGGTAAAATGAAGACAAATTTTGTTGCCTGGGCAGCAACTAATGTGGCTATATTTGTATTTATATAGACTTAATTTTAGAATTTTGAATTCCTTTTCATGTTTTTCAGAGTATTTAGTTTTTTAAATTTGTAAATCATCACAATATTTTGTCTTTATATATCTTTATAAAAAGGTAATATAAGTAATGTTTAAAAAGCTACAACAAGAGCTTAACTTTTAAATTTAAACTTGCCATTTGTAATATAAGGAGAAAAGAAATTCGGAGAAAGAGACCTCTTAACAATTTTTTTTAAAACGCAAATGAAATTGATAGTCTGGTGTGCATTTTGAAGGTAAAGGGTTTTTTTCTTTCTGGAAGCAATCGGATATTCAAAGCCAAGGTAAAAAGTTCACTAACAGTAAAAAAGAGCTTTTTGGGCAAAAGAAAGAGAGAAAGCCAAAGTCTTGGTAAATGGTTGATGAAAAGGCTGCCCTTTTCAAAGAAAGGGCGGTTTCCTTACATTGTGTCCGAAATTTCAGGGTAAAAAAAGAAAAGGGTGGATAAAAATTGTGGAAGGAGGCCCGGAGCCTCGACAACAATAACCTGGGGTAAGGATTCCCCCCACTACCAAGAATTAAAGATTCAGTCTGTTCTCGTGGGGGCCCTATACAGAAGAGGGCCTCGGCTCGAGACTTGGGCCCCTTGAATAATACATGGAGTCCATCTTCCCGGCCCTCTATCCAGACTATATCGGTTGCCCTTTTATGGTAATGACCGTCAGTCCATCCCCCAAGTCCTTTCTAAGCCCTCTACTTCATATATTTCCACACCGACATATATTCCCTTCGGAAGAACGGACACACCGACAATATTACATTATATAGTACAGTATATATAGAGCCGAAGAAAAGAAAATAAGAGAAAAAAATATTGTGATATAACATCATGAGGACCATATTTTGAAAATATTCCAATATGGTATATTATAAACAGAATAATGTAACAATGATTTTTTTATTTTGATATGTTGAAGAAATATCTTTGGATTTTCTTTTAGAAATTCGACATGACAAAAATAGAATAAGACAGACAAAATATCCGCGAGATAACAAAAATTTCCACACCGTTAATGTTGTTTAGTATAAAACAATTATTAATTTCCTTCACAGGAAAAATTATGTTTTTTAAAATTTGTTTTGTCTTTTTAATTAAATATAAATTAAAATAGCCGCAATATACCCCCAAGCACTGGAGATCGGGCTTGCTACAGATACATTTATACTCCTTTAAACTTCATTCAAGTTTCAAGTTATATCCAAAAGTGCCTTGAAATGGCCGATAATAGATTGCCAAATATCTTAGCTAAAAGGGTGATAAAGAATTAGATCTCGTGGTGCAAATAATGGAAAAGACTAAGTAAACTCCATGGAGTGAATATCGATTGGAATGAGATACGACCTGATATCTGGCAACAACATCTATCATGCTTCATTAAGAGATTGTCAGAGACACATAAAGAATCCTGTACTGAAAAAAAAAATATTCCTAGGCAAATACACAAATACTATAGTATTAATCTGGCTTAAGATAAAAAAGCTTACATTCAGGGTGGTGCCAGCAATAATTGTATAAGTATTATACTTAAAGCCAGGGGGCAGTTGCTAAACCTAAGTGATAAGCCTTGGATCAATGAGGATGTTGTAAAATGTGCGGATCAGGAGAATTTGAATATATGATCATGATATTAGCTCATGATCCATTCATTCAGAATAATGATGATTCATTTTATTAGCATTTGTCCGGTGCACCTACTTTTACAAGACAAATATATTGTGGCACAAGAACTCAAGAAGTGGACGGTTTACTGAATGGGTAAAACTTTGTGGCGCTTTACAAATATAATATATATTAAGGCTTACAGCCAAATATTGAAATAATAATAAATAATGAAAATGGATTAATAGATAAAATAAAAATTAAAACAAATTAATCAATGTATACATGCATATATATATATATATATATATATATATATATATATATATATATATATATATATATATATATATATATATATTTATATATAATATACATGTAATTCTTGAATAATTCGGGAAGTCAAACGATTCCTAAAAATAAGGTTTTTATTAGTTCAAGTTTACAATGAACAATAACATAAATAATTAAAAAATAGATATAAAGAGTAAGCTTGTCTTAACTACAAATAAGGAATTGAATACAAGTCCCTTTCTACTATGTTAACCATTAATAACGACAAAATATGAAATAAAAACAAATAATAACCTATCGTTGTATAACCTTCCTCTTCAACAGTTTAACAACAAATAAAATAAAACAAATAAAACTAAATTCCTAATTTATATATATATATATATATATATATATATATATTTTTCGTGACCGAAACATGAGATTAGATTGTTATTGTTTATATTTACGGTCAAAAATTTATTTATTGTATGTATCTATATATGTAAATGTGTGTATATGTAAATGATTATATATATAGGTGTAAAAAAAACGATACAAATAAAGAAATACAATGTGTGTATATGTAAAAAAAAAAAAAAAATGTGTGTATATGTAAATGATTATATATATAGGTGTAAAAAAAACTATACAAATAAAGAAATACATATATAAATAATTACTGCATTAGTACTGTAATTTTATTAGGAATATACTCACTTAAGTATTTAAAAATCTTATAAATAAAGAAATTAGTAAATAATATTGGTTTGTATGTGTGCTTTTGTTATTAATCAATTTAAATATCTTAGTTAACTAAACATTAGAATAACTGTAAATTGTCAAATATTGCAAATAGAATATTATGGTAAGATGTTTAATTGAAGCGAGCGTAGCGAGCTTCCTACATTCAACGAAATATGCTCCGTGTCTGTCTGTCTGTCTGTCTGTCTGTCTGTCTGTCTGTCTGTCTGTCTGTCTGTCTGTCAGTAACGTTCACGCGTGTGACGATAACTTGAGTAAAAGTTGACCGATTTAGTTGAAATTTGGTATACATGATCCTTTTACTAATACTCAGGCTAAGTTCGTTGGACAGCGTGATCCGTCCAAGAGTTCGCGCGCAACGCTCGCGTAAACGAGAGGTACAAAATTTAAATTGGAATTTCAGGACGGGAAAAGATTCTATCATCATCTATTCGATGAGACGAACATTTTTTTCAAATAACATTTTTTTACTAAAACCAACAGCGACACCGCTATGACTTAATAAAGATCGCTAAAAATATTAAAGCGGACCTAAACGTTTATAATAGAGAAAACCACCTTTTTACCGATATCTTACGTTCTAACGTAACGATTTTAATAAAACTTCATAGACACCATCTAATGCACAATTGAAACAGGCATGCAAAATTTCAATTTGATACATGCAGTAGTTTGTTTGTAGCAAAGAGATAGAAATTATAAATATTGAAATGGAGATGTGTGGAAAGTGGAATAGTAAGAATGCGGGGTGGTTCCCTCACTACTAGCCGCTGTACTACAACCAGACCCATTATCTATCAACTCATCATGATTCATGATTATCTATTTTTTCAATATTCAATACATATTTATTACTATACGCTCGCTTCAATGATAGAGCCACGCGATGCCTAGTTCGTAGATTTTATTTTACTACCTAGACTAGGCATCGCGTAGCTCTATCATTGAAGCGAGCGTATTGCAATAAAATACTGAATATTGAAATTTGTTAATCATGATGAATGTCATAGTTGAAGATAAGGGGATGAGGGTAGTTAGGGGTAGAGTGGAGGTACTCGGTACAAAGCTTTACTTCATAACAAACCTACACACAAAACGACTATAAGAATCTTAACCACTCGAAATAGCTTTTAAACTAATATTATAAATGTATCACTTCATTACTCAAATACTACTGCATGTATCATGTTGAAATTTTACATACTTGTTTCAATTGTACTTTAGACGATGTACATGAAGTTATATTAAGATCGTTACGTTAGAACGTAAGATATCGGTAAAAAGGTTATTTTCTCTATTTTAAACGTTTAGGTCCGCTTTAATAATTTTAGCGATCTTTATTAAATCATAGCAGTGTCGTTGTTGGTTTAACTGAAAAATGTTATTTGAAAAAAATGTTCGTCTCATCGAGTAGGTGATGATAGAATTTTTCCCGTCCTGAAATTCCAATTTTAAATTTGAAGCTCACGTTTACGCGAGCATTGCGCGCGAACTCTTGGACGGATCACGCTGTCCAACGAACTTAGCCTGAGTATTAGTAAGAAGATCATGTATACCAAATTTCAACTAAATCGGTCAACTTTTACTCAAGTTATCGTCACACGCGTAAACGTTACTGACAGACAGACAGACAGACAGACAGACAGACAAGATGCATATTTCGTTGAATGTAAGAATTAGGTGTTTTTTTTACTTGTTACTACGATTACTCCCAGCAAATGATTATACTAGGCATCGCGTGGCTCTATCATTGAAGCGAGCGTATTGGAATGAAATACTGAATATTGAAATTTATTAATCATGATGAATGTCATAGTTGAAGATAAGTGGAAGAGGGTTAGTGTAGGGAAGAGTGGGGGTACTCGGTACAAAGCTTTACTTCCTAAACAAACCTATACGACTATAACAATCTTCACCACCCGCGGTAGCTTTTAAACAATTATTATAAATGTATCTCGTCGCTACGCAAAGAATTTTGCTTGTATCAAGTTGAAATTTTGCATACCTGTTTCAATTGTGCATTAGATGGTGTATATGAAGTTTTATTAAAATCAATACGTTAGAACGTAAGATATCGGTAAAAAGGTTGTTTTCTCTATTATAAACGTTTAGGTCCGCTTTAATAGTTTTAGCGATCTTTATTAAGTCATAGCGGTGTCGCTGTTGGTTTTAGTAAAAAATGTTATTTGAAAATAATGTTCGTCTCATCGAATAGATGATGATAGAATCTTTTCCCGTCCTGAAATTCCAATTTAATTTTTGTACCTCTCGTTTACGCGAGCGTTGCGCGCGAACTCTTGGACGGATCACGCTGTCCAACGAACTTAGCCTGAGTATTAGTAAGAGGAACATGTATACCAAATTTCAACTAAATCGGTCAACTTTTACTCAAGTTATCGTCACACGCGTGAACGTTACTGACAGACAGACAGACGGACACGGAACATATTTCGTTGAATGTAGGAAGCTCGCTACGCTCGCTTCAATAAAATCAATGCTTAATGTTTTGGCTTTGAAAATTTATGTTTTTCTATTCTGTAAAAGCCATAAATAAAATAAACATAATAATATTATTATTATAAATGAAAATTTGGCCTGTACTAACAAAAATGTGTGGGCCATACTTAAAGAGTTCCAAACTATTTCTCCTTCAAAATCATCGTTTTATTTTCAAGAAAAAGCTGAAGTAAAGCAAATTTAACCCCATTTCCAACAGCAGGAGAAATTGTTTACTGTTAGTGAACTTTTTACCTTATATTGTTTGAAAGATTCTAGATATTGGTTCTATCCTCGATAAAATAACCAAGGTACGATGCTTTCAATCTGTGAAGGCTTTTTGTCATTTTGAACACAAAAAAGGTCCATTTCAAGTAATGAATTCAATTCTTTTGAAAGAACGATTGAGAGGTGCTTCTAAGATTGTTGATCGTTATATAATAAAAATAAAACTTTTATCTTTTACACTTCGAACAGAGCATCATAACACTAAAAATTCATGAAAAAGAATCTAAAATTTAATAAAAAAACAAAAAACTTTCGATAGTTAATAATAAAGATTTCATTTTTAGTCATTTGATACAATCAGATCAAAATGAGCTTAATTATTTTGATAATTTAATTCCTTCAATAAACTCCTTATAAAAATTTCTTAAAATTTGACAGACTATTTTATATTCTGTCAAATTGTGTAGATTGTCACTTCATCGCATCCTATTATTGGATGAGTGGTCACATGAGATTTAGATCTTTTTCGATCCCTAGCAAAATCACATTTAGTTTTATACAATACCAAATTTTTGCAGACGGTAGAAATTATTACGGGACCATCTATCGATTTGTAACAATAGAACTAGTTGTTTGGTATTTTTACAAGGTTTACGTTTTAACGAGTATTTAAAATTTAATATAAGAAATACAATGTTAGGCATATATTTGAGTTCAAAGGGGGGCTTAGGTGGGCTACGGTCACTTAATTTATGGAATATATATATTTTGTTTTTGTTAAAGAAATATATTCCTTTCAAATGATTTTTTTTTTGGGGGGGGGGGGGGGGGAAAGGAGGTGGGACTCATTTTTCTTTATTCTAGGAAATTTCTTGTTTTATGGAGAAGTAAGGTTTGAAGAGGAGGTTATGTGGTTCAACGTCATGGTTTTTCGGGAAAGAAAGTTGTGTGGTAGCCTCAAAGTAGTTTTTTGAGTGAGAAATAGTAGTTTGTTATAGTTAGTTTGTTCACTTAGTGGAATTTTAGGAGCTCAACACCCTGCTGTGGTGGATTTAGGGTCAACCTAGCTCTTCAGGTCCTTCGTCGTCAGCTAATACTCAGTATACTTCTCTCAGACTTAAGTGGGCTAGCCACTAGCCGCAGCACAAGCCACTTTAATAATCAGATTAAGTGTGCACTTTACGGTGACTTCCCTTGAGAACAATTTAATTTGGTTCTTCCATAATCCGTATATTTAATGAAAGTATTGTTTAATAAACAGAATTAGAGCAGAAATTAATTATAAAAACATGTACCAATACAAGCTGTAAAAATGACAAATATCAAATATCAAATTGTTGCACCTATTACTAAAACCTTGCAAAAAAAGAACATTGTTTCTATCATAAGAATGTCACATTCAAACTTACGCATATATTGGTAATACATTTTGATATTGGAGAATAGAGAAATTATAATCGATAACGTTCAATCATTACACTAGAAGGCAACTATATATTCATCCGAGAGATTTATGTGTAGATTGGTACGATAGGGTGAAATATCAGCCTTTAGAGAAGAGAATACACATGGCCTTAATGACATCAAATGTTGTATATCACTATTCACTATACGCTAAAACTATGGATAGAACCAAGGTTAATAAAACCCTAACCTAAATCAAACGCAGACCGGAATAGTGACGTAAATTGATTTCATGGACCGGTATAAATAAAATCCTTGTCGTTTCTTATTAGGGTTTTGAAGATCCTTCTCAAACCCCTTATACCGAGGATGATGTGTCTGTCCGTCCGTCGCTTTTTGGTTCCTATCTCCCGAACCGTTTAAGCTAAAGAGTTAAAATTTGAAATACTGGCGTAACTTTTTGACCCACGCAAAAGAAAAAAATACAGAGAAGATGAAAGATTTAATATGCGCATGCTCAATTCGTAAAAATGTGGTTAACTCAAATATATATTGTTTTTAAATTTTCGAGCGGGGTATTAAATGAAAGCTCCTGAAGAGTAGGTTACAATATAGGTTACTTTTTTAAATTTTGTATTCCTTATTTGTTTTATGAGTTACAATATACCAAAAAAAAAAAATCCCCCCCCCCCCCAACCACCCTATTACGGCTGGTCCTAAAAGTTTGAAAAAATGCATGCAAATACCTTATTATGGGACGATGAAAATTTCCCGAAAAAATGAATTTACCTTATTGTCATTAGCGATAATGAACATTGTGATCCCCAAGGGAATCAAACCCAGGACCCTTTAATTTTTTATACCCTCATGAATTTATTTATATTTTCTTATTTTCATATAGAGCAGGATGGGGGGGAAATTAAAAAAAACGTTATTTCATAATATATTAACGTATATGCTTAATAATCTACAAAACTCTAAAAAGTACCCAAGTTACAACTACATCCCTTTGATTTTTAGTATCTATCGATATTGTGTCTTTGAAAGGCATGTTTAATTTTCTTTTGGGGATGTTTTACTATCAAAAGAACGACTATTTGCTGAGTGGCTATCAATTACATTAATTTGATTATGGCGGCAACAGTTAAGTTGGAAAAGGTTTAAAACTGAATACATCTTACAAGAAATAAACAAACTCAATTCGTTTCCTACTTAATTTTCATTTTCTTCGTACACATTTAAGAGGTAGGTTTGTATTTTTTTTAGATTTCCTTTCAGGTTATTTTCTTAAAGAAAGCTTGTAGGCCACTGTTCTGTAGTCACTTAAGATTGTCCTAGTTACTTGAGAGGGAACGCTGGTATATTAGGGAATTTTGTGCTTGGTTTCTATTTCTTTCCTCTTTTACCCCTTTTTCTTGGCCCGAGGCATGTTTGTCGATGTATGCATGGAATGGAGGGTAGAGCTGAGTGGAACTGGGAAACCCTCTGAAAGAGGACGGCCTTCGGTCAGACAAAATCCCATCTAACCCTTACCCTTTCTCCTTCCGAATCTCCCTTTTACAACCTCTACAACAAAGTGTCTTCGCTTTTCTTGCCCACGAAACCTTCAAACCCAAGACAGGGAAGAAGCGACGACATCCACTCCATGCAAATATACTTAGAACTTTCCTTCTCAAAGAAAGAAAGAAAAAAACTTTTCCAAGAATTTTTAGAGAGCAAAGATATTCAGTGAGTTCAAAGTTCAAGAAGGAATATCACGTAGCACGTGCATCGTGGCAGGTATTTTCTTTTTGCCTGCGAGGTTCCAACAAACAAAAAGAGGATCTTTTACATTACTCCCTCCTCAAGCGCATATTCTCCACAATCACTGCCTCTACAATTCTTTCTCCTTTTCTCCCGATTTCAATAGTTCTATCCAAGAAAGAGTTGCAGTAAAAGTGGCTTTGAAGTAAGAATGTGTGTAAAGCATACTCAAAACAAAAATCTGCCAATTGGTGTGGCAAATGACTTGCTCGCGACCTTTCGCGAATTTCGAATACAAATGATTTAATGACCTATTATTGTCAAATTTATTTAATTTTCCCCTAATTTTTTAAATCTGTCATAATTGTTTTGATTTTTTCGACCTGAATCAAAGAATGAACTTAGCAGATGGGAATGGGAGTTTGGGACTTTTTGAAATCGTAGACTTCCATGCTACATGTACATATATACAGGGTGTCCCGGGTCAAGGCCGACAAACTTTGGGATGTTATAATAGTACAGTTAATTTGGAGTAAAAAAAGTTCTATAAACCATGGTCCTATTCTCATTTGTTTTCTAGCTATCTTATTTTTAATATATTTTAGTAAAACGTGACTTCATAAATTGGCAATATCATTGGAACTAATTAAGCTAGAATGATAAATAATATACCACCTGAAATTAAATTTAAATTTCTTTTTTAGTCACCCGTTAATTTGTTAGAACTTGAAAATAATAAAATTTAATTAAAAAAAAAAATGTTAGAGCCCGTAAGAATAACTACTGTATTGAAATAGATAGCTGAGTGCAAAACTCCTTAAAGTTGGCACCTTTACTAAGCTTAAAAAAAATACGAGGTCTGTTCAATAAATACGCGGACTGACGTCATAAAACAAAATGTACTTTATTGAGAAGTTAGAAGTCAGCGTCCCCTTCAAAGTACTCTCCTCCCCAACGCACACACTTATCCCAACGGTGTTTCCACTTTTTGAAACAGTCCTGGTACTCTTCTTTTGTAATGTCCTTCAGCTCCTTCGTCGCATTTGCCTTAATCTCGGGAATCGACTCATATTTTCTTTCTTTGAAAGGTCTTTGAGACAAAATATAAAAATTAAAAAATATGGGAAAAAATATTGTTTAAATATCTATTAAGCCTAGTTTGCACGGGTTGAGTATTTTAGTTTTAGTAGCCACGGTCGAGTAATTTAGTCAGTGTCGAGTATATAAATTTAGTAAGTAACAAAGTGTCTAAACGAGTCGAGTACTAAATTACTTAACTACTCTACTAAAATACTCGACCCGTGCAAACTAGGCTTTATATCAAGTGGAATTTTCTTATGGAATAGTAAATTAATTCATCCTTACTTAAAAGACAGAAATAAACAATATTGTGGTTTAACTCAACTCCATTACATCCAGACCATTGTCCACAGTTTTAGATCTTAAAGGAAACGGCTATGAAACTCAAGATGCAAAGGGTTATGAAAGGAGGAGCCCACGTCAAAAGCGGCTACCATCTCCTCGGGTATCCTCTAGTGGAAGAGTTAAAATACACGAGGATATTATTTAAACAGAAGAAACATTGATGTGGAAACTAAGTAAGACTGATGTTAGGGTTGCCAGTCCCTTGTCTTAGCATACCTAAAGGTATTAAGGGTTTCAGTCAACCCTTCCCAGTTCTATTGTATCAAAAGTAACAAAAGGATCTAGCACAATTTACCTTGGGTCTTACAGCCACTTGTCTGTAACATTGAGATAATACCGTTCTCACAAACTACTCTGTCTTTATATATAAAATTTCAGTGTACGTCTGTACATGTTCTTAAAACTTTTGAACGACCTGTCCAATAGTGATCAGATCATATTCACATTAATATGTTCGTTAAGTTCATAGCAATTTTGAGAGGTGGTAAGGTGTTCGAAATCAAATTGGGTACACAGGAACGGGGAACAAAAGTTAAAATAATATTTACAACGCTTCTATGAGTTTTCAAAACTGTTTTGGTTTTAAACCAAAAGTGTTTCCATGAGGAGTTTCCAAAACAGTTTTCACAACAATTTTGAAAACTATGAAATCCTAAACTAGTTATAGTTAAGTCAAGTTATAATGTCTCTGCTCATCATACCTACTGTGCATATTTCAATTCTGTTTTCAATTCAATATCAATCTGTTTCCATGTTATTTTTTCAAAACAGCTTCAATACAAAACCGAAAATTTGCTGTTGTGACCTCGATCTCAAAACGTTTTGAAATTTATGTTTCCATGAGGTTTTGAATACCAAAACAGTTTTCATAACGGTTTTGAAAACTCATGGAAACGTAGTAATTATTATTAAACAATTTTCAGTAAACTTCAATTTGATTAAAATATATTTTATTTATGTTAAACTAGCTGGATACCCTTGCTTTGCAATTAAGTGTTTTCAGGGGATATTAATTTAATTTTATATTACAAAAAAAAAAAAAAAAAAAAAAAAACATAATTATTTTATGTATTAAAATATCCATATCTTCGCTTCTAAAACTCCGATTAACTTAAAATTTTTAATATAATGTGTACATATTGTATGCAAGAGAAGATAGATTACATAGAAATGATAAGAATAAGGAATTTAGGATATAATTGGAAGAGAAAGAAAGATAATTGAAGGACATCGTTTTGATAAAGGGGTTTGAAACGCAAAAGCAAGGAATGAAAAGCGGTGGGTGTTTTAATTGAAAGAAAAAACAATTTGGTGTACGTGTGCGGACGAGCGGAAAGTGAATGTTTACAATCTTCGAGATCAATACTCAATAAATCTCAACCACTCTTATTCCAATATGAAATTCTATTAATAAGAGTAAAATAATACTTTAATTTTGAATTTCCCACTAGGTACTTTAAAGATTTTGAATTGGTGGTTTTTTATTAGCCTTGAGACGGGCAAAGAACCAGTTTGTTTTCGGATTTTTTAATTTTTCCTTCTTTTGTAAATAAAATCTATCTATATACAAAAGTTTCTAGGATTGGTAGATGTGCCTTAGAATTTTGGTGAGTCTGTCAATAACACAACTCTAAGTTCACATATCTTATGAACTAATATGGGTGGAATTGTGAAATTTTTATTTCTGGTTCAGTTTTAAATGAACTCTAATTTAAAATTAATTTTATACATCTAAGTATCTTTAAGAGGATAATAGAAAGGGGTTCCAGTAAAGAATGGTACGGCTGTGCTCGACTTGGAGGGGCACTGCCCTGCCCCCAATATATATAAAATATCCTGGGACTTTATAAAAGAGGATAGACTTTCAGCGTATATTTACAGCAATTTTAAGCCCTACATAATACGTGGTCGATTGATAAAAATAAATACGAAACATCTTTAATTCATTAAGTACAAGTACATACTATGTCTCTGACATAATACTTAACGACTGGGATGTCTTAAAATAACCTTTTGATCCGGTTCTGAGTAATATTTGATTATATCAATAATCAATATTATGACTTAGTCAAAAAGGTTTTTATTTTATAAGAAGAAAGCAAGAGAGAATTTTCATCTTGTCCTCTACTACTAATAGCACTTCAGAAGATTAATTTTACCATAGAGAACATCTTTCAAAGACCGGAAATGAACGGTCCCAAGACCCCTTAGGATTGCTAACACCACTCGAGGGTATCTAAGAGGAATTCTACCTTGCACTCAGGTTCCCGTCTCTCTGTAACTGTCGACTTCCTTTCTTCACTACCTTTTTACTTTGCAGGGTCGGTATTTCCCCCATGAGTCCAGTTCGTGTTCTAAATCTTAAGCTCATACATCGAGGGAACCCATCTACTTTCCCACAAGGAGTTGTAGAGGCTACAAAACGTTTCACCTAGACTAAGATCCGAGCTTCCACATCAAACCATTCAACTTCAAACGTCGAAGGGTCACAAATATTTCTTTGTAGTTCCACTTTAAGGACTTCACAATAACCTTATAACTTGAGTGTTGTCCTCAAAAAAAGGATACACACACACACACAGAGGGAATGCCAAGGGGTTTAAAATGCTCCGCCATTATACATTTTCTGTCATGCAAAATTAGAAGGAGTAGGGGAGAAAGGTGCTGGTTGATTTTTCTTTTGTACCAACTTCTTAGCCTGGTTCATTAACACTTTTATATAGTAATTAAGGTCAATATTTGTATATGTGTGTGTATACATATTAAAATAACAGACGAAATAAATAATAGTGCAATGGCCAATGTTAAAAAGGTTTCGATCCAAAAAGAAATTTTATTTGTAATCCTTGTAAACTGGAATCCTGGAAGATATTGGATAAAAGTGCTCGCCAATATTTCATATCACTAAACAGGAAGCAAGCCGAGTAAAACAACAAAATGATCAAAGTAAGGAAGTAGAAACAGAAGAGATTAGGTAAATTAATGGAAATTCAATTGATAAAGTGATGCACCAACCGAGATTACACCGAGAGGAAAGTTTTATTTCTGATACAACAAAATGTAGTTTTGCCAAGAACAGTAACCAGTAAAAAATTGGTATTTAATAATAATGATAAAAAAATAATACAATAAAATAAAGATAAAATAAAATGAACTAGTGCAAAATTAATCTTAAAAGAGAAAACTATGTTACCTGAAAATTTCAAGCCAGAGCGCGCAAATGGACTTTCGAAATATGTGTCAGTAGATTAAGTTAAACCTACCGAAGTAGAAGATCAACCCAAATGGAAAGAAAACGACCTTATCGCAAAATCTGAACTAATTATCATAATCTCGCCTACCGAAACTGAAACAATTCAAAAATTCAAAAGATGAATGGGAAACTCTTGAAAATACACTATATTATCAAACGAACTGAAGCCGTAACTTGAATTCTAAAACTCTCATCTGATAATCTCGTGGTAATCAGATGATGAAACTAAGATTAAAATTTGAAGATTTCTATAATGAAACTACACTATATTACTTTATTAAACGAACTAAACCCGTAACTTGCATTCTAAAACTCAGCTGATAATGTCATGGTCATCAGCTGATGGAACTAAGAGTAGTATTTGAAGTTTTCTCGTGAGATACTACTCTATATTACTTAATCAAACGAACTAACCCTGTAACTTGAATTCTAAACCTCTGTGTTAATTTATTTCTAACACTTTATAGGTATAAACAAACACTTAAAGAAGAGGAAAATCATTTTGATTAAACTAAAATAAAATAATAAATGAAAATCTATCAAGTTTTTAATTGGGATTAGTAAACATAATTAAAATCATTCACGAAATATTCCATGTCACTATCTTATTACTAGGCATCGCGTGGCTCTATCATTGAAGCGAGCGTAGGTATAGTAATAAATAATCATGAAAGGTAAAAAATAGATAATCATGAATCATGATGAGTTGATAGATATAAGGTATGATAGTAGTACAGCGGCTAGTAGTAAGGGAACCACCCCGCATTCTTACTATTCCTCTAACCACACATCTCCTTTTCAATTATTATAAAATGTATCTCTTTGCTACAAAAAAACTACTGCATGTATCAAATTGAAATTTTGCATGCCTGTGTCAATTGTGCATTAGATGGTGTATATGAAGTTTTATTAAAATCGTTACGTTAGAACGTAAGGTATCGGTAAAAAGGTTGTTTTCTCTATTCTAAACGTTTAGCTCCGCTTTAATAGTTTTAGCGATCTTTATTAATTCATAGCGGTGTCGCTGTTGGTTTTAATAAAAAATGTTATTTGTAAAAAATGTTCGTCTCATCGAATAGATGATGATAGAATCTTTTCCCGTCCTGAAATTCCAATTTATGTTTTGTACCTCTCGTTTACGCGAGCGTTGCGCGCGAACTCTTGGACGGATCACGCTGTTTAACGAACTTAGCCTGAATATTAGTAAGAGGAACATGTATACCAAATTTCAACTAAATCGGTCAACTTTTACTCAAGTTATCGTCACACGCGTAAACGTTACTGACAGACAGACAGACAGAAAAGATGCTTAGTTTGTTGAATGTAAGAAGCTCGCTTACGCTCGCTTCAATTATTTCTAGAGCATCATTCCGGCTTTTCTCAAACATTCCAAATTAAATTCAAACAATTTAAAAGATATCTACATAAAATACAGAACTTGTAACGCTACGTTACCACATTCGACTGTTTAGGAGAAGTATAAATACAGTCTGGAATCTGGAATCGTCGCATATATTAGATGTAATAGTAAACGTTGCTTGTTTGGCACAGGAATTAAGCATACCAGAGACTGTTACATATCTCCAAAGCCTTGGAGATTAAGACGAGAGAAACATTATATGTAAATATGCTCAGATTCCCTACTAGCGCCTAATTAAGTCAGAGGAGTCATATATATGAGAATTCCTGTCAGATAAGCTACCACTGTGAAACCGTATTATATTACCATACGTATTGATAATATGAAACAGAATGGTCTACCTATTACATCGTAACAACTAGGTACATAACTTCGTTATAGTTGCAACTTCCTTACTATTTGCTGAATAAAACAAACATCACACGTCTCTTTTAAGAGTGCTAAACTATTTACACAGCTAGTGATAAAAACACCGAACATACAAGCTATAAAGTTCAAAAGTGTAAACGAGACCGGCTTCTTTAATTCATACGGGTCTTGGTCTATAAAATGTCGACTGTAGGACCCTTTTTATAGAGATGGAAAGTGTTACAACCAAAAGGAAGAAAACATAAACTGCCAAAATACGACAGTTTTAAATCCCAAGCCAAAGAGAAGCAGCCTATAATCCAAAAGAGTTAAGAGTTTCGTCAACATTATGATAATTATGGTAACGATTCTTTAAAGCAGTTATTTTTTTATTTTTTAAAATACTTAAAACACTATTGTCTTGTGTATATTTTTAATATGAGCAGTTAATATTAAATAAATTGTAGGTTTATTATAATAAATAAGGACACATTTTTATCCTTATAAACATTAGGAATCTGAAATATTGGCTGGGAATACTATGGCTTAATATTTAATATACAATTATGTGGGGTAAGATATAAAATATCTTACCATACCAGCTCGAGGAGCTGGAGATAGTTACATTAGAAAGGAGATTCGTCAGACCTTAATTAAATGATTAATTATTAGATCCAGTCCTTGTTAAAGCATTATTGGCATAATTCTATCACAACCAGAAGCATTGTTTGCTGCAAAGCACTTTACTAAAAATTCTACCTTATAACTGTGATCTGCCAAGGCAAAATACAGGAACTACAAGGTTCTTTTCAAATTTGAGACCCGGTAATATTTTCATTTACCAGAGACCTAAGAGCCCGTTTCTGGATATTAAAATTTGCTTCCATCAAGAAGTAAAGGATGACTACACTTATTTATTGGTGCTTTGGAAAGAATGTGGTAAAATCTGGCCGCTGGAGCTATTCCTCCAATATGTACGCAGTGGATTCACCAAGCATCTCTCGTAGTTCTTTTTATTTGTGCCTTGTAGTTCCTGCCCATTGCCCAATTCTCCTCCCACAGCTCTGCCAAATTATTTCTTTTGGAACGAAATTCCTTGTGAGTCACAGCGTCTGGAGCCCGGGAGTGAATCCGAAAAAAACGGCCGTCACTAAATCCACCGATGACGATAACTTGAGTAAATGTTGACCAATTTAGTTGACATTTGGTATACGTGTTCATTTTACCAATTCCCAGAACGAGTTCGTTGGACAACGTTATCCGCCCAAGCGTTCGCGCGCAACGCCCGTGTAAACGTAAGCTTTAAATATAAAATTGGAATTTTATGACGGGATAAAATTCTAACTTCATCTATTCAACGAAACAAACAACTTTTTTAAATATTGTTTTTTAATAAAATCAACAACAACACCGCAATGAAGTTTTAAAGGTCGCTAAAATTATTAAAGCGGAACTAAACGTTTAAAATAGAGAAAACAACGTTTTACCGATATTTTAAGTTCTAACGTAACGAGTTTAATGAAAATACACACACATCGTCTAAAGTACGATTGAAACAGGCATGTAAAGAACCAGGTTCAAACTGAAGTCTTTGAGAAGTGAAGTGATATATTTTTTAATATTTAAATTGAGTGCCGGATAGGTAGGGAACAGGACTGTACTACAAACATACTCTTTAACTATAAACTCATCATGATTAACTTTTTTCTAAATATTCAATACATATTTATTGCAAGACGCTCGCTTCAATGATAAAAAAAAGTGTTTCTTAGTTTTGCCTTAACTACTCTAATTACGCTTTTTTGAACTCCGTCATGTATAAGTTGTTAGCAACGTATACTTAGCAGTTTTGGTTTTTATAATTTATATTTAACGAAAGGCGTAAGGAACTTCGTTCCTAACGGGTGTCCTGCTACACCACACGTATTTTTAGCTTAGTTCGGAATTCTATAAAGGTAGCCATACATGTGCAGGAAATCCTCAAGGAAAAAGCCACCCACGATTTCCTTGGGGATTTCCTCCACCGAACCCTCGCCTTTCACAACGCAAAGTTCAAAAATCCTCGAGGCCCGACTGTTTTCAACGCAATACACATGTCACCTGACTGTATAGTTCCAGACTCGAGACAAAAAAATATTGTTTTTGTTCAGGATTTCGGGGACTTCAGTCCATAAGTAGCCCACTCCATATACATACAGGAATTCCTCCAGATCTGGACTGCTCAGTTTAAACCTCCTACACTTCTATACCATTAACCAGACCTGTTTTCTGACATTTTCCACTTTATGAGTCCACCATAGTGTTGAGAACCATTGAGAGCGATTTTTTAAGGACAACTAGCTTCATAAGCTGTAATTACGGCTTAAACTGATGTAAGTACTTGTACGTAGTCCTAAGTTTCAACAAGTTCGTTTTTAGATTATTACAATTTGCCAATTTTTTCTTCGAGAACCTTTCTATTAACGACTCAGTCGGTTGTTGTTCTAGTGTTCCTGTTGTTAGCCCAAAGTTTTCCCCATATTAATTTCAACCTAGGAGTAGGTCATAAGTAGTTTTCATTGTTCACACCATATAAGTTTCAACCTTCTACATCTATTAGTTTCTCTTCCACATGCGCACAAACTTGTTGTAATTAATAAATACTATATCCTTAAGTACTCATCCGATATTTAAGAAGTTTATTAATTTGGTTAGTCGAAAATAGCTTAAGATCGTCTAATATTAATTATAACCTTCTGAGCAAAAATTTAATATAACTTAATTGATTCTTTTCTTCATGTAAAAAAACCAAATCAATTGTGACAGATTTTATAAAGGAGGGGGGGGGGGAGGATTAAATAAATTAGACATTGAAAGGTTGTAAAAGCAAAACATCATGCCGTTGACGTGTTTTTTTTTGGTGGGTTCAGCAGAGAGGCAGCCGCGAAACCTGGACGTGTGGGCAACGGAGCTAAGGAAGCGTGGTTTACGGATCAACCCAGCCAAAACAGAGAGTATAGTGATCAGGCGGGATCAGGCTGTGTACTTAATTTAGGTAGGACCAACCCTGCTAATACAGGTGAAAGAATTTAAGTACTCGGAGCAGTCTTGTGTACTGACGGAAGCTGAAGGATCTGAATGCCAAGGACCTGAGAGATTGCAGAATGCGTCAAATGAACCTTTATAGGTAAGAAAGATGTCTCTACTAAAACAAAAATGGCAGAGTAAAACTCCACATAGTTACCTGTCGTTGCATACGGGCAAGACCCGAAGGATCAGGAGCCTTAGGTGGAGCGTACAAGCGGAACCTCAAATTGGATTTGATAGGCAGACGCAAGCTGCGATGGTATGGCTACGTGACCAGGATGCAGGACTATAAATTCCCTAAACAAGAAGTAATGGAGTCGAGGAGCGAGGGAAGGTAGCCGTTCAAGGATGACTTGACGAGATTCTGTGGAACCGGCTATATTCGCAAACGAGGCATCACCTCGTGAAATGCAAGGAGAATGTCTTCTGATAGGCAGAGCTGGGGAAGTCTTTGACACATCCTCTACACGGAGAGGTAAAAGAGGATTAAAATAAGTAAGTTAGTAAAAGCAAAACATTATAGCATGAGGATGCGAGGAAGCCATAGATCACACTAATTGACACACTATTTTACTTTTTTTCCAGTTCAATCTTGTTTTTAAGGTTCCAAAAAACAACTTAAATAGGGTAAAACAAAATCAATAATTTGTTTAAAATTGCAGAGATTTTTGTCCAATCCTAAAGGTTGGAGAAAAGGATGGGTTAGGGAAGATTAATGCATTCTGTATAAATGGAAGGAGGGGACCCCGTTCATCTTGTATTTGGGTACTGCAGGATGCTGAGACTATGGGGGCCAGTCTCGGCTTCCAAGATAAATTACTCAGCACTCACTACATCCTCACTAAAAATTCCAATTCTCTTGACTTTGTGAGGGAAAAATAAAAACAAAAGAGACAAAATAATAATGAGGTCATCAAACTTTACCTCTTTTTTTAAAACAAAAAACAAGTCCTCCTCTTTTTGTTTCTCATAAAAAATTTCCTCATAAATAAATCAATGGCATTTTTATACTTCTTACCCTATTCCGAAATAATAATTCAAAAACAAGGTCGAAGTTTTATCATTTGTAATAGTGTACTTGCATAATTCTTCTTCTCTTTTACATTAAAAATGCATAAGAAAAAGATAACGCTTTTTGTTTTATTTTTTCCCGAATAATAAGTGTTAACAATTCACTATATTTTAAAGTAAAGAGAAAAATATTATTTCTTTTTTTTTTTACAAAGAAATTGTCTTTTACGACAGAGTTTTAATGTTTCAAAGCACATTGGTAGGTGTCGAGCTAATTTAGCTACTAGCATAGTATCAGCCCGTAGTTTTTTTTGCAAAAATATCCTGCAATTGTAAAGAGGAATTTTTGTTATTAGAATCTGATAAGCAATTCATATATTTGCTTAACGAACTGCATCTAGTCGAACACTGGTAAACGAATGGTACTTTGTACTGTGGTTGGAGTACCACCCTAAGTACTCGTAGTAAGAAGGTAAGCCAGTATTGGAGGTAGGGAGATCCGTGTTGCACAATCGAAAATTATCTATAGAATTGTACAACACTGACAATTACTTTATCCAATTTAAATGGGAATAGTTGTTTCTAAGATAAAGTAGTTAGGAAGTACAGAAGTACTCGGAGTTTTCACTTCATGTTTGAACTAAATAAAAACTTCTTAAATATTATTTAGACGAACATTAACAACTGCGTACGAACTGGATAACATTCCTAACCATAAGGAAGGGCCAGAAAAGGGTCTACTAATCCCTGAGCACGAACTGGACAACTATCAGCATCAGGTAGAGATAGGCAAGTGAAAGCCAAATTTGCAATATTATCTTATTAAGGTCGTATGTTTATCTTATCACTGTTAAGTCATTTGTTCAATATTAATGGTTATTTTATTACTATTATTTATGGATTCATTACTTTATGTTCTTTTTATAATTTTGACTTTTTTAAGTATTGCCTTTAAAATTGACTTTGTAACAATTGTTTCAGGTCCACTATTATAACAAATAAAATATTATTTTCAAAACATTTTTACTGTTTATTATATTGACCTTATTACTATACCTATTTATATTATATGTTATATTTTTTCAAATGTAGGTAGAAGTTGTCTAACCCGCGCTCGGACCAGTAGAGCTGGTTCTGATATGTTGTCCAATTCGAGCTCAAGAAATAACCAGAGCAGGTAGACAGGGCCGGATTTTCAATTTTCGGGCCCCCCCGCGAAAAACTCCAATGGGCCCCCAACCTACCCAGGCCTGTTCTTATTCGGAAGGGGAGGGGGGGGGGGGGGGGGTTTACTGGTTAGTATATAGAATGGGAGTCCTACACCATCGGTGAGCCTCGTGATGATCAAAGAAAGTGAGAAAACTACACACTACAACCAAATTTTACACGCACCGCATTCATTCTTCATCTCAAATTCACTTTTGAACTACCTCGCCAAAGTTGACCGATGTGGAAGACATGTTTATTTTAGCAACGCTCGCTTAAACGTTCAAATGTAAAATTGAAATTTTTGGACGGGAAAAATTAACTTATTCTATTCAATGAGACATACAACTTTTTTAAATAGAGAAAACTACGTTTTAACCGATATCTTACGTTCTAACGTAACGATTTTTATAACACGTCATGCACAAAGTAATGTAAAGTAAAATTGAACAGGCATGTAAAATTTCCACCTGATACAATCAGACGTTTTTGAATAGGGAAGAGATATATTTTATAATATTTTAAATTAGTAGGCGGGTAGAGGATAACAGCCCTGTTTCCCACCTTCCTTTTTAACTATATCAACTCATCATGATTAATTTTTTCTCAATATTTAATACATAAGTATTTATTGCAAGGCACTCGCTTCAATGATACAAACAATGTTTTTCTCTTAATTTTGTCTTAACTCCGCTAGGTACAAACAGTTAATTACTTTTAATTTTGTCTCTTTTCTAACTTCGCCATCTATAAGTAGTTAGCATCGTATACTTAGTAGTGTGAATTTATAATTTGTATATTTATATTGAAAAGCGTAAGGAACTTCGTTCCTAGGGTGTCCTGCGACGCCACACGTATTTTTTTTTTTTTTTTTTTAAAGTGTTACGTTTTGTTTAAAAGTTGTGTCAACATGTTATATAAAGATGTAAGTTAAAAGTTAATGTAGATATAAGAAATAAAATTTTAAAAATCTTTTAGGCCTGAAGATGCCTCAAAGGAGGTGAAATATAGCCAAAAACGGATTGACTTTGAAGTTATTAATGCCCTAAAGACCTAAATAAGAATCATAAGCATAGTATGGAAATGAAGGGTAATATACTGCGAATATCTCTCAAATAGTCCTTTTCGAAGATACCTATTTTATCGTTTAGGTTAAAAAAAAAACTGAGCTGATTTGGTTATTATGTATAATGACCAGATATATGTATTATATATCAGGGCCGCTGAGAGGATTTCCGGGCCCCAGGACAAGTTAGCATCTGGACCCCTTTGAACAAACAACTGCTGGGGGTTCGGGGGTACTCCCCCGGAGAATTTTTTAAAATTTAAGTGCAAAAAGATGAGTTTTAAGGATTTCTGAGGGCAAGTTGGTCCTTACAGGAAAAGAGGTTTGGTTGCGAGGTTTGAAGTTTAACTAAGGTGGGCTAAAAAACACAAATAATTAAGTTGTTTTGTAGCTGGCAAGCTTAAAAATTGCATTACAAGTAAAAAATGTAAAATTTATTAATATCAGTTAATATGATTTGTAAGTCAGTTTCTCTCCTTTAAATTAGCATTGACCATATTGAATAAGGTGGAAATATCACAAAAATCTAAGTAACTAAAAGAAACAAAAAATTTCAAACTTCCGTTTGTACTGATGACACGTTAGGAAAAATTTTAAGTTTATCACAATCAGTGGCGTACCTAGGGCAGTGGGCCCCTTGCCAAAAAAAAAATATAATTGAAACATTTGCGTTCAGCACTGAATGGGGCCCCCTGACAAAGGTATATGAGTATAATTCCAGTTTAGATTTAATTATACTCTAAAGGGGCCCCCATCGACATTGCGGTACAAAGATAATAGTTTCATGTTTTTTTTATATGTGGGCCCCCTGGAACCGGAGACGTACCCGCAATTCGGGCCCATAGCTACGCCTCTGATCACAATATCCTTCTTGCCTTTTTTGTTGCAAAAAACCTTTTTCTAAATCTCTGACTGGGCCCCCCAGGACCGTGGGCCCCCCCGCACCGCGGGGGCTGGCGGTAGCTATATCCGGCCCTGCAGGTAGAAGTAGTCCACTTCGTGCTCGGCCCAACAGGGCTGCTTCTGAAATGTTGTCTATTTTGAGCTCGAGGAACAACCATAATAAATGGAAATGTAGTCCAATTTGTGCACACCGAACATATGTGCCATTTATTGTTGTTTTGACTAGTAATAATAGTAGTAACAGTAAGGTTCTAGTACTAGCACTAGTACTAGATGGGTAGGGCGAACCACTTATTCAAACCTTGCTATTAGGCCTAATTTAAGAAATTTGTATTAGCCCCGTGGTATAGAGTTCCAGCCACTTCACACAACATACTAAATTATTGTTTAATTTTAACTTAATAAATACTTAATGCATATGCATATCACGGCAAATTAGTGTCTGGTAATAAGTAGAATAAGAAAAATTTTGAAATATAAAAATAAGAGAAAATTAAGATAATTGAAAATGAAGGCTCTTCATTAATTCGTAAAGTGTATAGAAAAGATCCGTGATAAGAAAACTTACGTAGAAAGAGAAGAATAAAATTATGTCATAGGTAATAAACAGAAAAATGCACAAATGAGTTAAACAAGTGGTTCATTATGCTACACCCCTATACTAAACCTCCCATGTGAGCTCAATCCAAACTTAAGTGATCACATGATCACTGCTCCTTGTCTTATTGGTCGATTCCTTGTCCTTCCTTCCCCACAGACGTTTGTCAACAAAGCCTTATCAGTAGCATTTATTTGATACCCCACTCAAAGAAGATTGCTATTGGTTATCTAGGAACTGCTACACGTTTATTAACGACGTTAATGTCTTTATATAATTAATAAGGATAACAACAAACATTAAAGTACACATTTATAAAGAAAACTGTATTAAACATAAAAATATTAAATGTCGTGAGAAAATATCACTTATCATCAGCGTCATTCTCAAATAAACTGCCACGTTGCTGTCTGGAGGTTACTGGAAGCTCTACAGAAAAGAGTTTTTTTCCTATCTCAACCTACCAAGAATCATTGAGTTCGTCTCAAAGCAGTGTACATTTTGAGCTATCAAATGTTAAAAAATGATTCAAAATAAAAATAGACTGCCAACTAGTGTGGCACATAGCTTTCTCGCATCCTATCCACGCACTTTGATTGATTTTATGCTTTTACAAACCATTATTTCAGTCCGTAGTTTTTTTACTATCCTTGATATACATAAAATATCAAAGTGACACTGATTTTTGGTGTTATTTTCAATCCTGAATATTAATATTCTGAGGTTCAAGGTCGGCTCTATAAACTAAATCTGTGAACTGTTATCAGTGAACTGCGAGGGTAGCAGTAGTTCGCTCCTTCTTGTCGATGGAGTTTTTGTGAGTGTTTTCTTGCTTAGCGAAATAGTCCGATATAGACTTGATCACAGTCACGGCAACTAATCTGGTATATTAGCCCTGATTTCTTCATTAGGTACAGATATTTGATCTTTGGTTGAAATGAAGAGGTTACCAACTTTCCGAGTGGTGTATTTAGCGTAAGCTTTATCAGGTATGGAGTTCCTAAGTATTTACATCAGGTTTTCGGAGAGCCCCCTATCATAATATGGCAACTTGAAATATTCAATCGGAGGAGGGCGCAGTCCCTGTTGCTGTACGCTTGTGTCGTTACCCGACCGCATTAATGAAGAATCAGTGCGAGTAGAGAACCCATTTTTTCGAAGAATAGATTTGATCTTAGTTCTCCCCTCGACTTTATGTTCTTCACTAACACAGGTTATGAACCCTAATGAAATTACGGGCCACGTTAAGTTTCATAGACATGGGGTATTTTTGGTACCACTAGGTTGATAGTGAACCGTTCCCATTCTTGACTATTAACTTGTCCAAGTAGGGGATACTATTATTAACAGGAAGTTCTGTAGTAAATTTAATCCGCTCATAAAAACTGTTAAAGACTTCAAGGGCTTCATAAATTAAATTATTTAAAGGATAGACTAAGAATCAAATCATCAACGAAGAGCTTGCATAATCTAACCTGCATCCGGATGACATTGAGAGAAGCGGTTATAGTTTTCTCCGTTACCAAGCCGGCTAAGCTATTGGATAAAGGACTACCCAGAGGGAAGTCGTGAATTTGACGGAAAACCTTCCCCCGGAACGTCTTATTGTCAGTAATGTTAGATAAAATAATGTTGACGAATTTAGCCAAATTAGTCTCAGGGGGATGTCATTTTGTAGATCTTAGGGAGCCAATACCCCCGGGGGCCAATACCGGGGGTCAGTGGAGTTGTTGCATTTTAAACCTCGACCTTCCAAGATGTTAATATGCCCATTATCTATAAGTTTCTGAACAAACTCATTGACCCTATTTTGAAACGAGTTAGTAAAATCCTTACCAAGTTTTTTGTAAGTGCTAGAGAGTCATCATGCATATTTCTCATTTTCTCTTCATATTCAGACCTTAACATTGTATATCCCCGGGTCGAATTGCCAATACGTGTAATGAAAGGAATAAAATAAAAATATAAATAATATAAAAAAAGTAATAAAATTTGAGTACAGCGTACATTTAGAAATAAATGTATATACTATAACATCTTCAATTTAAGGGGATTTTATGAAGAGTGACTTATATATATATATATATATATATATATATATATATATATATATATATATATATATATATATATATATATATATATATATATATATATATATATATATATATATATATATATATAAGCAAATTATTATCTGCTAATGAGTAGACAAAAGAAAATGATAAATTATACAAATTATTGATCGCTTGAAATTATTAATTGAGATAAATGAAAATGAAAGCTCTTCATTAATTCTAAGCGGATTTCATACAGCATTTAATTACAAAGGATACAAATTTTAAACAAACAAACTCTTAAACTCTTTAACATCAAAGAGGTTGAAGAGGTAAGAAAAAATTCCAGGATAAATTAATGAGGCAATTATAAATACTTTGATTTTCTTTCTGTTGGGTAAAAAAAAGGCAGAACTCGTTATACTGTGTTAAGTAAGTTTTTAAAGGGTTTCAGACAGATTGGTAAATACATTACATGTAATTAAATGAAAAACAAAATGTGTAATTTCGATTGAAATATTTCTGTTAATTCACAATAAATTTTACAATCCTAAAAGTATGGAGTACGAAAACTGTAGACGATCAATATTGTTAATAAATATCGAGAAAACTCTACAAAAAGTCAAGCTTACAAATTTCATTTACATGACATGGTGTCATGTAGACCAGTGTTTCCCAACCCTATGGTCGCGACCCATGTTAGACCAGTGTTTCCCAATCCTATGGTCGCGACCCATGGTAGTGACATGTCAAATAGACGTATGGACTCTAAACAAAACACATGTCAGAGATGAACTAGTCCCTGGAAATATTTGATTACCCGGTTTGGTGACTAAGTGGGTTTAGCACAGCTTCAAGGTCAAAACCCATCGCATTGGGAGTGGGGAGTTATTAAAAAGCTTCACTCGTCAAAATCCGAAATGCGACACTATGTTGTGTTAATGAAAAGTAGATTAAGATGTTATTCCATACCTGAAGTAATATCCTTGAATGATTTGCTTATAAATGGAGCATTTAGTACTCAATTATCACATGTTACAGATTCCGTCAATTTGTACAGTCAGTGTGTATTTCTATAGTTGAGCTTTCAATATTAAAAGTATTTAGTATTTCCTCAAAATCAAAATAATTAAAAATAGACTGCCAATAAGTGTGGCACATAGCTTCCTCGCATCCTATCATGTACTTTATTGTTATATTAGTTTATTGTTATATTGTTTATTGTGTAAAAACTATGAAATATAGTTTTAGCGATCTTTAACACTTCATAGCGGTGTCGCAGTTGGTTTTACTAAAAATTTGTATTTGAAAAAAATGTTTGCCTCATTGAATAGATGAAGTTAGATTTTTTCCCCGACCTAAAATTCCAATTTTAAATTTTAAGTTCACGTTTACGCGAGCGTTGTTCGTGGACGCTTGGACGGATAACGTTGTCCAACGAACTCGTCCTGGGCATTGGTAAAATGAACACGTCTACCAAATTTCATCAAAATCGGTAGACATTTACTCAAGTTATCGTCGCACGTTTCATAATTCGCGGACACACAGACCGACAGACAGACAGACAGACAGAGAGACACGAGACCAAAAATGTTCCCTGATGTCTGAAACGGATTTCTGTCTTGGAATTTTTAAAATCGGAGACATAAAAGTTTCTCGTTCTCAAAAGTGAACACAATGCTTCCGTTACCTTCGGTAAGCTCGGAAGCAAAAAAAACATAATGTTACCAACAAATTTTGGAGAAAACGACTCACGGGCCGGACCCGGCCCGCGGGCTGTAGTTTTGTGCCCCCTGGTTGAGGGTATATTTAAAGTAAATGCATCTAGAAAAAACAAATATATTCTTTCATTAATTATAACTATTTAACGAGATAGGTGGTTACATTTACTTGTTTATCTTATATTAATGAATTGATAAACATGGTCCAAATTATAATTAAATTGGAAGAATAACTGACTATTATCTTATGATGTTATCTTCAATGAACTAAAATACTAAGAAATTTATAAACTAGACGTTTAATAATGTTGTTATATAAAATTTTAATAGGTTTGAAAGGTTAGTATAAATACATAGTGAAATTAGAATTTAAAATGTAACATTGCTCTAGTTAAAATAGGTTCCGGTGAAGATTTGGATTATAGAAAGGATATAATATTAAAATTGAAGTACATTGGCATTGTGAATGGATTTAACTAAAATTGAGTTATCAATGTTATTTTGATGAAGCAATGTCTAGAGTAAAATAATCAGCTAACTGATGACGTTACTTAGTTATTATGCTGAAGTCCAAACCGGAATTGCTTAATTGTATAATATATACTTGTGGTCAGACATTAAAATGATCCTTAGTAGTGTGTTTATTTATTTACTGTGTAATAAAACCATTATATTATTTATACATTGTGTTTGTGTGATTAATCAGCATGTTAATTCACTAATTAATAATATATTGATAGAATGTATTTATATTAATTAATTAATTTGATAGATTGTTTTTGTATTGGTACAGAGTGTATGTGCCTGGATTAATTAACCCTCCAAAGATTATGATGCAAGATGACAGGAAATAACGAAAAAGTTAATATAAAAGATTTTAAAAAACAAATATATTCTCTAAAACCATCATTTCTAAAACATAAATTGATATCTGCTATAGCCTGTGTTAAGCACCAGTTAACTGTATACTTAACTGGTCAATCGTAATAAAGAGATTTGAAACGGGATAATATAAAATATTAGGCTAAACCAAGAAATATATAGACAACATTACAATTTCATATAAATCTATATGAATATATCCAGGTATTTTATTTTATTTTATTTTTTTATTTTTATTTTTTTTTAATATGCAAAGGTGGGAACATGTAAATAATTAAAATTGAGCACACAAATTAGTTTCCATTATTTTATTTCCCATTGAACATAATAAAACATAACATAATATAAATGAACATAATATAAATATCATAATATAAAAAACTGTAATATAAATATTCATACAACATAATACAATTTGGATTAAAAAAATATTTTTAAATACAATCGACAATTAAGATTTTTTTGTCCATTATTATATTGAGCCCTTTTTGTGAAAAAAAAAAAAATAATAATACAATTGATATAGATACATTTCCTAATGCTGAAAATAGAAAACGAAGCGTAAACAAATCCCTAAACACTTTATAATTAGTGTATTTTTATGAATTGATCAACAGGTATTATTGGGTTGAATCTATGTTCCATTATGTATTTAAGAAAGTTTTGTTCGAGGCTAATCTGCAGTTATCCATACAGTCGAGAATCGCTTGGCGGCCCAATTTCGCACTTAAGAGATTAATCCCTTTGTCAAAACAGTTCATTTTTTAAGAGTTATACATTTTAAAGATTATATCTATATAATAATACATTTTAGAGGTGATATTCCTTTGTCCAAACAATTCATTCGATTTAGGGAACATTAATTTTATAACCTCTTTTCCTAGGTGGCCGGATAACTGCAGATTTACCTTGTTCGAATTGGAGGACCCGATTATTTTATAAATAACTAACAGAATAATTAATTTATTGAAATTTCAACTTTTCATGTTTTAAAATTTAACCATAACAACGACAAACATAACGAATAGCTAAACTCTTTGTAAGGGACATACATTTCCAAGTCTACTTTGTAAGGTTAATAATGCAAAAGACATGATAGTTCCCATTATAGCACCCTACGTTGAAAGGTATATACTAGACCCGCTATGCAGTTTCGTACTGTGGGTCAGCCACTCACTTAATTCTGAAAGCTGCTAACTGCAATAAAAATTCCCAAATGTTAACAGTTCTCTCACAGGTTGTATTCGTAGATTATAGAGTGCAGACTCACATAAGATTTGTAGGCTTCTCCAGTATTTACTTTTCCAAGTACCTTAGTAAAGACATCTGCCACCATATCGTTCTTTTGAAAAATCTTTTAGGAACGCAACCAGATGAATCCTTTGACAAATAATAATTTCTTCATCCATCTTAATTCCGATAACTACTGTGCAAAGTTAAAGACTTAAAAGGTACCTTAACATATATATGTGTGTGTATGAGTGTGCGTGCGACTGTGAATTACAAATACCTTGGCGTCTGAATAGCCCAAATCATATGACCGTTGCACCAAAGAATAATTTTATTTAAGATGTCAGATCCAACAGAAACAAAATCTCTTTCTCTTAGTTTCATCAATTCTTCATAGAAGTTGTTGGCTTGCTGTTTAAGCATATTGATGGCTTCATCCTCTGACATATTGTAATGTTTCGACCAGCTTAGCACAAAGTTAAAATTCGTTCCCATCTTCTTGTCATTCTTCAGTGACAAAATGTCATTTACGATGGCGATGTGGTCAATGGCCAGCAACCACATTCGTTCTCCGATTTCTGTTTTTATGAATTCCTCGTAAGGTCGGAAGTCTTTGACGTCTAAGAACATTAGTCCGAAAGCAAAATGACAACATGATTCTCCTCTTCTGTATTCTTTGTACTCATCAGGCTTCGGTACATCTTGATAATCACCCATGTATTTTTTAACAGAATCAAGATAATAAAGATATATACCTATTAGATAACGTTTTAAATACTTGCACTTAACCAAACTCAAAAAATGAAATAAGAATTCAGCTGCACTTGAATATTTTTCGATCTTATTTGAAATTAATATGGAATACAAACTATCCAACTGATAATTTCCGAGTCTTAAGAGATGACGTGGATCGTCAAAAACATCGTCAGCTTCCCAGACAAAGACTAATAGGGCGCTAGCTTTGTACAAATGTTCACTATCGAGTAAGGGATAAACGTGACAACAACAATTTACAAATTCATCTGGAATTGTCTTGAAATTGTACCGTGAACATATTTCTGATACCCTGATAAGTGTTGTGCCATAATGGACCGATTTTTTGTGATTATTTTTAAAAGTCAACGCGTTAAAAAATTTTAATCTTTCTTTTATATCTGTTGGCAACATTTTTTTAATAAAATTATTTTGATTTTTTTAGAAAATACTAAATAATTTTAATACTTATAGCCTAACTATAGAAATACGCACCGACTGACTATCCTAAGCTAGTAGACGGAAACTATCCGAGTATAATGTGATCATACAGTACTAAGTGCTACATTTATAAGGAAAGCATTCAAGGACATGATGTTATGTCGTATGTAATATTATCTTAATATTACAACGATTTGGTCCTGTGGTGGCGATATTATGTGGTTGTTGCACTACGCATTTTGAAGTGTGAATCTATTTAATTACTCCCAGTTCCCAATCAAATCTTCCCAGGGCCTCGTTCTTCTCTGTCTGGTTTATTTTTTTTAGAATTACTTTGCCTTGTTAAGTAAATGCAAGCTGGACTTTTTTCCGGGTTTTATTCCATAAAACATCAATAACATTGATATTAGTGTTAAGTTTTCTTACTCTATACTACTGGAGTTTAACTCTATACTATTACATTTACTTTCAACTAATATTTGTTTTACTTGAAACTAAATCATTCTACTGCTAATCAATATCATTTTTGCAATTAAAATACATTTCGTATATTCTAAACCAGTGATTCCCAACCTGTGGTCCGCGGACCTCATGTGGCCGAAGGACTGTTCCATCAGGAGATCCGCGATATGATTGAGAAGACACCCAGAAACAAATTAATTAAATGTATCGAGTCAAATATGTATCTACAGCTAATAGAATTAAATAAAGACAGGGCTAGTCTGAGGTATAAATCCGATAAGGCGTCACAGAGTATCGGGAATCAAGAGGCGGTGTAACCAGGAATTTTAAGAGGCGGTGTCTTTGAATTTAAAGACTACGTGGTTGATTGTTTAAAATCGCTAGTAATTAAATGCGTTATCGTTTCTCTCCGTCCGCGATTTAAAGCTATCTTCTCGGGAAGTAGATTTTACCTGGGAAACGTTATATATCGTTCGTAAAATTTGTATTTTATTAGACTGCAGTCTATCATTTTTTAATCAAAATCGTCGGATCAGTTTTCAAGAAATAATTTTTTCCTGTTGTTTCAGAGTTTTTGGAGGGTTAGCGCCCCCAAATTCGGAGCTAAAATTCATTTTTCAATTTCATGTGCACGTGACTAAAGCCTCGTCATTACGAATGCCCAAATTGTTTAGCTAATTTCATTAAGAAAAAAAAAAATATATATATATATAATGCTATAAAAGAAAGAATCCTTCCAAAGAAACACAAATATACATAAATTCTATGCCTAGTTTTATCACTTTTTAAATGACACGTAGCCATAATGATGATAGGATTCTCAAACTGAAGGGAATAAGTTGGATGAGAAGTTTACGCAGGGTTATACAATACCTAAGTTAAGCTAAGTTTCTAACCCAAACAGATAAGCAGCTTAAACTTAAGCTATTCAAAATTATTATCTTTCGATAGCTGTGACGCTTCAACCACACCTCCTACTCAGCTATATTGACGATTTGGCTAAAAAAAATTGAACTTATTCATATTTTTAGAATATATGTATATTTCAATCAATTCCAATTAGACTAAAGTCGTGTAGCAAAACATAGGTCACATTTTTGTGTTGCAGGCTAAACGTTAAAGTGCGCACTTAACGCATTTATAGCAAGATGCATAGCAAACTATTTTCTATTTTGATTCGATTAAAAAATATTTTATTATAATCGGGTGTGTAGAAATCGAGGAACAGAAAAACAACTGACCGACAAACCGACAGACAGTCACGGAACCCAAAATATTCCCTGGTTCCTGATGTCTAAAACGGAATACTGTCTTTTTTTTAAAAAAAAAAAAAAAAAAATTGAAATCGGAGAAATAAAATTTAGAGAACATATTTAGGAGTTAATTTTTGGAGACATATTTTCGTTCTTCAGAACGATTGCATAGCTTCCGTTACCTTTGGTAAGTTTGGAAGCAAAAATGATAGTTCCAATGGGTTATAAGCTTTTGTAGGAAAATAAAGTTAAAGGCTAATTAATTAATAAAAATGTTAAAAAATTCTGAAGATAAAATTTAAAGATAAGGGATATGATCTAAAAGCTTGGGTTTTTATAGTTTAAGAGATTGATGTATTATATTTGTTTTGATGGCTTGATATAGAAGAAGTATTTTAGAGCTTTACTGGCATGGTACTTTCAATAGACCAAGTAAAGGCTCACAGACGCAGAATTATGTGTAACGTTATATTCGACCCCATTATATAAGATCAATGTCTTGTATAATAAAACCTTCAGGTCACCTCACCGAGACCAAGGAATCTATAAATCTCAAATTAGGTTTATTAAAATCTTTTTATACGTCATAATATAAAACACTTTCAATGAAAAATTCATGAATGTAATTTGTATAAAGTACTTTTCTTTTCCTACGAATGTATGGATGTATAAAAAAGAGTATGTGTTTGATTGCCCTTTTTTTTGAACAAATCACAGTTTTTATTTTATTTAGGTTATTTATATATTTCTACAGAATATATATATATATATATATATATATATATATATATATATATATATATATATATATATATATATATATATATATATTCTGTAGAAATATCTAAACAACCTAAATAAAATAAAATCACAGCACTTTACTATTTATGGTATACAGTCTATCTATGTACCAAATAAACTTCAAACCTCTATGTCAATGGGAATTAGGAGAATTATTGATCAGTCACTGGCACTCTTAGTTTTATATTATATAGGTTATACATTTCAAGAGTACAACTTCTCTGTGATACGTAAATACGGAAGACGGAAGATATTAACCAACAAACTGGCTAATATTTAATATGAGATAATATTAAAATAATTAAATTAATCAAATGAGATAATAAGATAATATGAATACGTGTATATATATATATGTACAGGGTGTATCAATTTCAGATGGCCATAGAAAAAGGGATATATCTACATGTCATTTGGAGCAAAAAAGTTCATATAAGCTATATTCCAATTCTCAACAAGGTAGGAGCTATAAGCGAAAATAGACTGTGTTAAAACAATCGACCTTTGCCTTAAAAAACTGTATAACAATATATATTTATAAAAAATATATATATTGGTGGTGGCCATTAAATTGAAATTTTAGATCTCTAAATAGACGATCTATTATTGTAAAATATACTTACCATGGTATTTCAAGGCAGAAGCTGCTCAAAATGGCCGCCACCTTCAGCAATGCACATTCGACATCTTTTTGTCAAAGATGCCACAGCTGATAATGTCACGTTTCTTTTGTCCTTCTCCAGCTGCACGTACGACATGTGTAAGTGGGCTCAAAGTTTTTCAGATTTTTTAAAAAAATCTATTTTTTTGTTTTCAAATAGCTCTGGGTCACACTAAAAAGGCAACAAGTCAACTAAAACATTCATCATTTTATAGGAATTATCCTGCTCTTTCCAATGATTGTTCATTCATTGTTCCTAGATTAATATATTTTGAGTTATTTCAGGTTTTTAAGGCAAAGGTCGATTGTTTTTAACACAGTCTATTTTCGCTTATAGCTCCTACCCTGTTGAGAATTGGACTATAGCTTATATGAACTTTTTTGCTCCAAATGACCTGTAGATATACCCCTTTTTCTATGGTCATCTGAAATAGATACACCCTGTATATAAAACACTCAAGTACTAGAAATAAAACAAGTATGTATGAATAAAACAGGAGCAACACAATAGACACTTTAGTAACTACATGTTAACTATAAAATAAAACCAAATAACTGAGTTATAACCTATTTTCATAACATTCTCAATAATAGAACATATTGATTTATAAAAATAAATGTTTTAATTTGATCTAATAAACAGTTAATTAAAAGAAAACGACATTGGAAGGATAATAGTGGGACTTGTATAAAGGGGGAAATAAAAGTATAATATTTGTTTTTAAATGTTGGCTTGGATCATCAACGTGAAAGAATACAAGACAACTCTCGCTTTAAGAGCCAACAACTTTTATTTTTTTCTCTACTTTCAAGTCTTTCCTTATCTACTTGCAAGTTATTAAACAGGAAAAGCGTCCTTTTCTTTTCTCCATTTTGGATTCCATCCAAAAAGAGTAAATAGATATAGAGCTTAGCAGGGATTTTCTTTCAAAATCTTTCTTACAATGCTTGAAACACTGAAGAAAATAGTGTTTTCCTAACAATATAGTAGTAATTGTTACATCGTCTGAGTATTTAGTTTCACAGGATTTAGTAGTTTATTATGAATTTATTTGTCGATTTTAATTTACTTAATGCTGATCCCTTCTTTAAAATCATTTAAGATCTTGAGATCCGGATATAATTAAAAAGTGTTCAGTGTTCATTGTCTTTTAAGTATTTCAGGATTTGTTTATTTTCGAAAGGGCTTAAGTTAAAAGAGAAACATCTTCCTTAATTTTCTAGTTAAAATAATACACCATTATATAGCGGAAATAATATGAACTATTATAGCCAAAAGATTATATACATGTTATCCCCAATTAAGCCTCACTAAGTTGTTATTATGCCATCTTATTTGCTGAAGCATTTAATTTTCATTTCATCTGATTCCTATATAGACTCTTGACTTAATTTTTCTTATGGTTTTACTAATCAGAGTTGTAACTGTGCTGTAATTACCTTAAGTGAGATATGCTGCTTGATATGATTAATTTTTATTGTTGTGGCTAAAAATAATACTGAAAAAAAAATGCTTTAGATGTATAACGAAGTATAAACAATCTTAACACTTTTTAAATGTGTTCAATAACGACTTTATTAAATTAGATATTATTAGATTTTAATTCAATCTTTCTATGTAATATTATGCGATATGCGACAAAGTTTGATGTACCAATTTTTTAGTATGACTACAGATCAGAATAAAATCAGTTAAATAGGGTAGTTTATGAGGAATTTTTAGTAGGAACTAATAGTGTGAAAGATTTATACGATGGAGTAGCGGATTATGTGTTGAATGTATCTTTTGCATTACTAAGATACATAATAATACATAAAATAATAATATTTTGATGGTAAGTGGAATTAAAAATTGGAAGAAAAGATCCTGTTAGTTTACCACTCAGCAATTACCACTCCACTTCTGAAATTAACTTTGCCTGTAGAACTGCTTCGGATCCACCCCCCCCCCCCCTCCCCTTAACCAAATTTGAAAATCAGTTTTCCATTTCTAGATTGCCAATCCATTACAATTATTTTCCTAGCCTTAAACTAAAGATATAATATCATTGTTTCATTGCTAGGCTACCTCTTTTCCAGTTATTCACAATTTATATAATAAAATTAAAATTACTCCTTTCAATTGGTGCAATTAGTAAATATTTACTTGTTTTGAAATTCTTATCTAATTTTAAATATCTCTTATGTAACTAAATAATAGGTTTGTTCCAACCACTCTTCAAACTGGTTTGGAACTGTACGACGCATGCGCATTTGGAAAAAAGAGTTCCAACGAGCCCAAACTCAAACTCTGACTGACTCCGACTGTTAATCGGCTGTTCCAACCACGCTCTGATTGAATCACGGATTAGTTTGGAACCAGTCAGAGCAGTCAGCGATCGGCGGCAGGGACTAGTAGTTTGGGATTGAGTTTGGGTGAACAGAAACGTAACCTTCCGCTCCGCTTCATTGTTTTTGTTTTGATTTCGCTCGCCTATTATAATTATTCTCCTTTCTTGCGAATCAACTGTTCTTTTTAAAATGTTTTTGTATGAATGCGACGGTGAATTTTTGTGCATATAATTGGCATTTTCTAGATATTTCTGAAAAAAATAAAAATTGGACCTATTTTCCAAGATGGACTTTTGATACTTATTCCATTTTCAAACAAATATCGAAAGAATCCGATTTATTTCTGCTATATTTCTTTCGTTAACAGGACTAAGATTAATATTTGTTTTTTTAAAACAAAAGAGCATTTAGGGTTATATCAATAAAAATACGAATACGAGTGTGCCGTGAGTCTACTAAAACTGGCTCACCTCAGTATGCCCGAAAATTGTGAATTGCGTAGATCGAAATGAAATCGTGAATTCATGTATTAAATAAACATTTCTAAAATGTGTGCATGTATTTTCGTCATATCCTCTATGAGTATGTAGGTTTTACTTCCAACTTTCGAGCTTAATTAGCATTAGAAAATGAAACTTTTGTGGTGTGGCGCCCCCTTGTTGTGCGAGCCCCTAGGCGGCCTAAATCAGGCCCTGATTTAAGCGACTGGCACTTATCTTCATCAACTATTGACTTATCCATCATCCATATCTTTAATATTAATAAGTTCAGGTATTTTCGATAGCACAGGAACGCAAAATCACATAAACGATCAACTCAAAAAGTTGTCTGATAACAGTGCTAAAACCTACCACGGCAAACAGTTTGATTCGAGAAAGGAGCGTTCCAACAAAAACGAAATCACAAATCAATTCCCAACGGTCAGTGATCGCGCATGCGCATTACGTCAATCACGGACTAATCCGAAACTGATTCGGAACTGGTGGTTGGAACAAACCTATTGTCTGAGTTATCATTCTCACAACATTTTCTCCTCTATTTTGATTATTTTAGTGTAGTATAAAGTATAAAGGATACATTTGGATTACAATAATATTAGTCTCTTAAATGGTCACGTCGCCATATTCTCTTTAGGCGTCGCCTCGGATTGCCAGGAAAACGAAGAGAAAAAGGTTTTGGACAAGACGATGAGGATGGTGAACGAGCTTGGCGTGGAAGAATTTGTAACGAGACGATGCTAGGATATAGACATAGGGAACATTTATGTCGTTATGTATTATAAGGTTGGCCCTGTAGGAGGGAGCATTCGATATTTTTCGAATGATTAAGAATTGCAGGGATTTGATCGATCCCCACAGGTCGAGTCCGTATGCCCAAATAGGTTTTATGATAAGAATTTAGACTTTTGCGGACCAATTCTCAATAGATTGAAGGTGATTTTGAAGAAAATCGGCATGGTTGGGATCTGGATTTACTGAAAGGACTGCTAAAAGGATAAGGATGTGGAAGGTTGTTCTGGAATGTCAGCTGTATAAATAGAGAATAAGATTAGACCTAAAATACTTCCTTGAGGAACACCTGCGAAAAAGGAAAGGAATAAGCAAAATAAGTTTTATTTTCATTAATATATCGGATACTTAATTTTCCCTAGGATCAATTAATATGGTTTGAATTTGGTTTTAAAGGGACTACAAAATGACTAATTTCATATCAAAATCGTCAAAACTGGTGTCGAAGAAAAAACTTACATGTTTTTCAGTCTTTGGGGGTACCCCCCAAATATTTACCTGAAATTAATTTTTCGTTCTTGCCATGGCGTATGATTTTTTTCGAACATATATGCTAAATTTCCCAGTAGTTTAGGCTCCACGCGTCTGCTTAGACTACAGGTGACATATGGAAATTATTTAAACCACTTTTTTGGACTCAAGATACCTCAAAATGTGAAAACCCATCAAAATCTCAAAATTGAATTTTCTCTTTTCGTGCCATCGCAATACTTTATACACACTACGCCTATGAAAAAGTTATAACATTGTTAAATTAAACAATAATTCTACTTACATAATCTGCATAAATGTGTACAAGTAAAGAACTCACCTGAAACGAAAGCAAAAACATAATAAGTAAATATTTTTTTAAATATTTGTATAAGTGATCTACCTTTAATTTAACTAAAATAATGTTTGGTCGCTTTTTATCCTTCAAGACAATACATAAACTACTTTAAAAAAAATTAAAACTCAATAATTTTATTGAGTTTTCTCGAAATATAGCCATAATTGAAAAGTAAATTTGTACTTATTATACCCTAAAAGACCCAACTGCTCCAAATAAATAATTTTATTTATTTTTAAGTTATTCGATATAGAGAATAAGATTAGACCTAAAATACTTCCTTGAGGAACACCTGCGAAAATAGGAAAGGAATAAGCAAAATAAGTTTTATTTTCATTAATATATCGGATACTTAATTTTCCATAGGATCAATTAATATGGTTTGAATTTGTTTTTAAAGGGACTACAAAATGACATCCTCTACTAAACTAGGAAATACAATAAACACAGACTACTTAAACTAATCTGGCTTAGTGCAAGCGTTTAAGCATTTGGGTCAATGGTATAGTTCAAATGCGAAATGAGTTGAAGTTAGAATTTGCAATGCTGTCTTTTAATAATTTATTTATTTGTAAATGAATAATGCAATAAACAGTACCTGTATTCAGTACCTACAAATTAATAAGATTAAAAATTTGTCCAAATAACCCACATGGCATGGGACAAAAATCAATAAATTAGGATCCTCGACTGTGTTTTTCTCCAATGTGTGATAGCGACTCATCATGAAACAGGTGTAGTTCAATAACCAAACAACGTCTTCACACAACAAATTGTAATTAGGATATTAAATATTTTAAGGTGAAATGACGAGAATCCTTACGATTCAAACAATGCTAACACACATTTATTTACACCTATATCTTAAAAAGTACTCATCTTATTTATTATGGAATTTGGATAGTTTGTCGAAAGTAGACCGCAGATAGCACCACATTAATTTCAACCGTCTGCGCTCTTTAACTTTTGCCTCATTGATACTTTAATTGATGTAGAAAATCAAAATAATTGTGATTTATTAAATAAACGTTGGAAACGATAATTATATAAATTGACATTAATGGCATTATGGAATAAAATATTACGAAATGTAATTAAGAATAAGTGTCGTTAAAAGAGTAGAGTGGTCCTGCTTTGGGCACAGCCAGCTTATATTAGTTCAGTGATTAGGCTGTGCAATGTATGTATGTATGTCTTAGTATTAATGCATACAGTATATCTGAATAATTCTTCTGAGAGGCCTGAAGCTGCTTAAGTTAAATATTATATAATTTATGGCGTATTTCTTTTATATGTTACATATTATTAAAAATAATTACTCTCATTATGTGTTGCACAGATATTATTAATATTTCTTCATAATATTATTTTATTATTTAACTAAAGACGTTTTAATGATAATAACCTTGACATAGTGACAAGAGATGCTATGTAATCCTGAAAAGACTTTATTTAATTTAATTACTAGTAATCATCTACATATTAATTTGCTTTCAATACAAAGTGTAACACTGAAGTGTAACACTCATTCTGTTTTTAATAAATATTTACTAGTTAAGTTCCAGTAAATAAAATAATTGAGCTTAAAATAAAACAATGAGTTAAGTAAGTAATATATTTAGCAATTTTTACTTAATAACTACTTTACTTTGTATCTTGTTAAAAAAAAATAATAATAATTGTGTAAGCTCAAGCTTTTGCTTCATGGAAGCTCTCACCACACTATATGTTAAATATTTTAAAATATGCGAAATGTACCTATTCATATATATATATATATATATATATATATATATATATATATATATATATATATATATATATATATATATATATATATGTGTGTATATGTACATAAATTATTAGCAACAAATGCAAGCATGATGTCCACACCGGACGACCATTCTAGACAAACAGTTGTTTGCGAACATTGGTCCTTGTTCCCGGATATTCTTTATTATTTTCTAGTACTAAAACTATATTAAACTTGCATTTAATTTTCTAATAAACAGGTCAAGTGTGTGCTAGTCAGCACACAGCGAGGGTCCGTAGGCCACACTATATAGTGTTTAACTGTAAAGTGTATAGTGTTTTTTTTAAATGCTAAAATGCTTACTTTGAACAATTCTAAGGGTCTGATATTCTCAAAACACACTCTGATAAAGTATTTTTGCCACTGAACCGGACTACAACCATATAAATACATCGAAAAGACCATAATTATAAAAAAACGTATTTTGTCAATAAAAAATAAAATAATATTTTTTTTCGAAATTTCTAAAAAGTGGTATCTTTACTTTTGGTCGAAGAATGTTCAGGAATTTTTTCAGATTTTTTGCACTTCACATAAGCGATATAAGGGGGGGGGGACTTTTCACATCCGCACTTCAAACTTGCCTACGCTACCCTATCAAAGTTATATCCAAAGAATTATATATTTTTGTAATCAGCTCGACGTACCCTTTCATATGATACCCCTCACGGTGTCGAAAAAAAAAAAAAAAAATATCCCTTAAGTTTTTTTACCCAAATTTTTTTGAAAAATATTTTTTTTAAGTCGCAATATTTTAAAAATATGTGGGCAGGTACAAGACACATACCATACATGCCAAATTTTAAAGTGATTTCTTCACGAAAGGTGTAGCCGTGAGAGCATGCGAGAGGACGGACGGACAGGCACACGCAGGAAAATATAAGGGTCCTTGGATTTGCCTACGGACCCTTAAAATGGATCCATAAAAACTCGGTATAAGTGCCAGCTTATTTATTATCATTTGCGAATTTGTAAAAAAAAAATAAAGTGTAAAAGAAGAAGAAGATTGTGGATGTAGAAATGTTTTTCTCTACGCAAATCAATTTTGGCTGATGTGAGAAATGCTGGAAAAGATTTTTCCAAAAACTTTAGTCGAATTTCATCAACAGAAATAGATTTTTTCGTTAATGCAGTCGATTTAAACATATAGATATTTTTTTCAATGTTTTTGTGGAAAAAAGATAATCAACCACATCATTATAATATTTTGTCTTACGTCGTTTCTTATAATAATTAATAATAACCCTATGTAAAAATCTTAAGCAATACCATCATTCAAATAAAATTTTTATATAATTTTACAGTTGTAAAAATATTTTACATTCGAGTAGCTTTAGTCATTTATCAAAACTTTAAGATATATTGACAAAGCTCGAAGTTTTCGTCTCTATTATTATAACAAACTTGTTCTTATAAGTATCAAATTACAAAGTTAAGTATGATCTGAGTTATGATATGAATAAGCATTACCTTCTTAACTATAAGAGCACAAGTGGAATTGATGTCAATAGAATCATAAAACACGAAAAGCAGCTCAAAAAAATAAAACTTTAGTTTTCAGAACTAGATTTCAGCCTCTCGGCCATCATCAGAGCCTACAATAACAGTGTAAATAATATAGTTACATAAGTACTGCAGAAACAAGAAGACAGGAAACAATAAAAAAATGTTTTATTTTCAATAATATTGTATTATTCCATTCTGCTTATTTAATATTTCTCTACTTTTTATATTTACTCATTACATTTATTGTTACTTGTAATTTTTTTTTTTCTTTTGAGCTTACCGAAGGTAACGGAAGCTATGTGATCATTCTGAAGAACGTAATTTTTTTATGACTCCGATTTAAAAAATTTCAAGACAGAAATTCCTTTTCAGACATCGGGGAACAGTTTTGGTTCCGTGTCTGTCTGTCAATCGCTCAATTTTTGCTAACCAATATATCTTAAAAACTTCTCGTCCGATTTTAATGAAATTTGGATGGTAGGTTATAATTTGCCCATTGGTCCCATATAGGTTTCATGTTTTTATCTCTTTTGATTATAACGTCATTAGAACCGTACAGAGTGACAGATAGGCACAGGAATGCTACTATAAAGGTTTCTATATTTTTGATTTTACAAAAAAAAAAATTGAAACCCCATAAAAACCAAAAAAAAAAAAAAAAAAAAAAAAAAAAAAAAAAAAAAAAATCAGAGTTACTCTTTGAAATTCCACGATTTGCTGCCCGACACAAGACCCTGCATTCGAATCTGTTTTCTTAGTTTTCGTCAAACATTCGCTTAATAAACCTATATTTAAGGCTATCTCTTACTTGTTTTGTAATAAACACTTTTTACAGATAACTTAAGTATTTTTAGTGATGTACCCTTCTGCATTATTATTTAAAATAATTATTTGTTATATGACGAAGTTTCTTAATAGTGGCCAACCCTCAGTTTCTATTAGTCCGCAATAGTAAGACAGCATAAAACTACCACTATGCATTAAATCATTACACCATCATATTACTACTATCCACTACATCCTTTATAATAGTTAAATCATTACACCATCATATTACTACTATCCACTACATCCTTTATAATAGTTAAATCATTCGTTAATAATTATCCTTAACATTTATTTTAAATCAACGTTAAAAGTAAAGTATTATTAATAGAAAGTCGAATTTATATTCTTTTTACAATCATTTTAATATGACTACATCATTTAAAATCAAGGTAAAGAATATGCATCCTCATCTTAATGAACGTTATTCCTCATTAATTTTTATTAGATTGAAACAAATAATCCAATTATTTGTTTGGGATTTTAAACAGCATCGTTAAAACAATTATAAATAAAAATTAAAAAAAACATTTCTTTCATGTTAACGTTAAATTATCTTCGTGTTTTTGAGATGAAGTCGTTATGTTCGCTTCAAGTACGCTCTAATTTCCTAGATGGGACGAAGTCATTAAAAATGATGGGCTTTCTATGCCTAGGGCAAGACATTTTGTTTTACAGCGAAGTCCCCTTAGTAGAGAAAAGCGTCGTATTTTTACAACTCTGCACATATTCCTCCTGATACATATCAACTAGAATTATGTTCATGAGGACATAAAAAAATGATATTTTTTGAACGAGGGCTTCTTATCTAAGCACATAAAATATAAAGTAATAATATTTTATATTTTTCCTTTTTGAGGTAGAAAAATTGTATTTTTATTTATAAATTTAACTTTGCAGATTTGGATATATTTATTACATTTCGCACTAACACTCAAACTGCATTTTCTATTAATTCCACTGAGAAAAATTAATATTATATAATTAAATACACACCAATAAATAAATATTAAATATTTAAACAAATAATACAATTTGCAGTACTTGATAATATAGTATAATGTAATATCTATAGCGTAATTATCACATTATTATATTATTACAGAGTTATAAAATTATATGTAAAGAAAACAAATTCTATGTTTATATATTTATGTAAAAACATTTTGCTAATTAATGTGGCACATAGCTTCCTCGCGTCCTGTTACGTATACTTTAATGATTTTACGCGTTGATATCCTATTATTGTAGAGTTGATATAATTTTCCCTCGTATTGTAAATCTGTCGAAACTATTTTGATTTTGATTACCAATTTAGCAAAATTTAAAAAGCGAAGGTGGTTGAATTTAATCTGGGTCTATCTCCACTTTCGACAAACCATCCAAATTTCATGAAAATTAGATGAGTCCTTTTAAAGATATTTCTATAAAGTATAAATAAATGAATGTTTGCGTGCATGTGGAAAAGTAGCAAAACATGGAACCAAAAACTTGGCTAACCAAAAATGGGCTAATTATGACCTACCATACAAATTTTATTAAAATCGGACGTGAAGTTTTTAAGATAAATAAGTTCACAAAAATTGTGAATAACCGACAGATTGACAGACCAATAGACCGACAAACCGTCTGTCCAACCGACCGAAAGACACGGGACCAAAAATGTTCCCTGGTGTCTGAAACGGATTTCTGTCTTGGAAGTTTTTGAAATCGGAGATATAAATAAACAGGTCAAGTGTGTGCTGGTCAGCACACAGCGAGGGACCGTAGGCCACACTGTATTGTTTAAGTAATACCCTATTGATGGTGTTTTTTAAAATGCTAAAAAGCTTACTTTAAACTACCCTATGGGTCTGATATTCTCAAAACACATAAACAAACTTCTTATTAAGTATTTTGTTGCCACTGAACCGGACGACAACCATATGAATACATTGAAAAGACCATAATTATAAAAAAACGTATTCTGTCAATAAAAAATAAAATAATATTTTTTTCGAAATTTCCAAAAAGTGGTATCTTTACTTTTGGTCGAAGAATGTTCAGGAAATTTTTCAGATTTTTTGCACTTCACATAAGCGATATAGGGGGGGGGGGGGGGACTTTTCACACTTACTTCAAACTTGCCTACGCTCGCCCTATCAAAGTTATAACCAAAGAATTATATATTTTTGTAATCAGCTCGACGTACCCTTTCATGTGATACCCCTCACGGTGTCGAAAAAAACAAAAAAAACAATTAACCCTTAAGTTTTTTTAAGTCGCTATATTTTTAAAATATGTGGGTAGGTACAAGACACATACATGCCAAATTTCAAAGTGATCGGACGAAAGGTGTAGCCGTGAAAGCTGGCGACCGGACGGACACACGCAGGAACGAATAAGGAAAAATAAGGGTCCTTGGTTTTGCCTACGGACCCTAAAAATGATCGTTCTTTAGAAGCATTTCATCATAGCTTCCGTAGCCTTCAGTAAGCTCGGAAGCAAATAAATACAAAAACATCCTTATTGTGACTCTGGAGCCAACCTAAGTGGCACTTAATTAGATTGTTACTCCCCTTATAAAAAAAACAGAGAGGATTAACAATTTACAATTGTCAATTGTTCATTCTATTAAATCCTCTAAGACTCTAAACTATTCTTGTCAAACAATTTTGTTAAAATTTTATATGTTAGATAAATCTGATAGATAGCTCCTGATTGAGTTGCTAGTAGAGGGGAGATTAAATAAAATCTAAGACGCAGGGAGAGAGGAGCGCGAGATAAAATAATTACCTTAATTATAATAATAGGAAATATTCCCCATTTACAATTAACCTTGAATGATAGTTATAAATTCATATTACTAACAATTTTTAAAGTAGTAGGTAAGTATTTTTGTCGTTGCACAGTGTCTTATTTTTTTTTCAGTTCAAATCCGAATGATAAAATTAAATTATTTAAAATGAGTAATCAAAATTCAAAAATAATACCCATTGTACCAACAGATATGGAAGAAAGGAGGATTTTTTTCCAGGCGTCAACTTACGAAAGGAATTCTAAAAAGTCTCCCCATTTCGAGGAAGTACTGACACGGGTATCAGAAGATTGCTTAAAGTACAATTTTAAGACAAAACCAAAAACCTTCGTACAAATGTGTGCTTGTGTTTATCCCTTACTTGATAGTGAAGATTTATACAAAGCTAGCAGCTTAGTCGTCTTTGTCTGGGAAGTTGACAATGTTTTTGACGACCCACGTCATCTATTAAGACTCCGAAATTATCAGTTGGATAGTTTGTACTCGACATTAATTTTAAATAAGATCGAAAAATATTCAAGTGCAGCTGAATACTTATTCCATTTTTTGAGTTTGGTTAAGTGCAATTATTTAAAACGTTATCTAAAAGATATGTATCTTTATTATCTTGATTCTATTAAAAAATACATGGGTGATTATCAAGATGTACCGAAGCCTGATGAGTACAAAGAATACAGAAGAGGAGAATCTTGTTGCCATTTTGGCTTGGGACTAATGTTCTTAGATGTCGAAGACTTCAAACCTTACAAGGATTTTTTAAAAACAGAAATCGGAGAACGAATGTGGTTCTTGGTCATTGACAATGTGACAATCATAAATGACATTTTGTCACTGAAGAATGACAAGGTGATGGGAACGAATTTTAACTATGTGCTATGCTGGTCGAAATATTACAATATGTCGGAGGATGAAGCCATCAGCATCCTTAAACAGCAAGCGAACAACTTCTATGAAGAATTGCTAAAACTGAGAGAAAGAGATTTAGGTTCTGTTGGATCTGATATCTTAAATAAACTGATTCTTTGGTGCAGCGGACACCTGATTTGGGTTATTCAGTCGCCCAGGTATTTGTAGTTTATAAACACACAAATATATATATATATATATATATATATATATATATATATATATATATATATATATATATATATATATATACACATATATATATATGTATATGTATAATATTAAGGTAGGAAAAATAATTCTTTTTTGGGATAGGATGATCGACGAGGTCCCTGTAATTTCGATCAATTATTTTAAAATACATAATCCACATTTGGGAAAAGCCGTTTCTTCCGGATGTAAGGATATATGTATTTATTTGAACTATTCTAAAATTTAATCTAGGTAAACTCTACGACATTCAGTATAATTTTGTAGTTTATCTACATAAGTAGGCTTATTAAATTTAAAACTTTTATAAACACTAAGAGAGACTTAAGATATGAAAGTCCTGATTTATGAACTGTAGTTTTTATCGTTTTAACATAATGTTTCAGATTCAATCATGCCAGACTATAATATATTACATTATACATTCAATGAAACGAGCTTCTACTTTATTTTACTTAATTAGTCGATGAAAAACAAAAGAATCTCATAAATGGAGAACTATTATTTTTTATAGATTCATGAAAATAGCAGATTTGTATCTGTTAAATGGCTATATTATAATAATTCATTGTGTTATGCATCTATTTAATATGTACTATGTGCTATAAATGAAATGAAATTTAATAATATTTAATTGGTGTTTAGTATTTAAATGAACAAATAGAATATAAAAAATAACATAAATAAATAAATATAAAACTAGTAAATTCAAGTTCATCCTAATATTTATTTCATTAATTAATTTTACATATTTATGTATTTTAAAAATATTTACTTATTACATAAACTAACCACAAGGTCACGACCGAATAAATAATAACAAAAAAAAATTAACGGATTTCTCCTTTACTTTTATTAAAATCTAACTGCATACTTCAATCTGGCAGCTTAAATTGTTGCAAAACTAAATTTTAAAAGGAAAAGATTTAATATTTTCAGAATATTTCGTGATAGTGACGATAATAAATATACTTGTTGAATAAGAATTGTTATTCCATAATTTTGGCAGTCAAATTTAAATAAATTATTCGCTGTTTTGAATTTTTCTATGATTTTATCTCCGGTGACTTGTTTATAAAATCTGTAAAATTAAACATTTAGTGACTTTAGGGCCAACCTAAGTCTTATGTTTCTAACCTAATTTTATTCTCAATTCAAATTCCAATTTATAAGTGATAGTTTATTATTACTAAAATGTTGATAAATGGCAAACAAGTGGTTATTATAATATGTAGTTGTTTAAATGATTTTGTTTGTGATTAATAAAATAGTGGTGACAATACTGTTGTGTTACTTTCTATTGACCTCTCTATAGTCATAATTGTTTAGTCATATTACTTGACTTGATCAACAACGAGGTGTTGCTAATGTGCGTATGCAATTGAACCAGATGTACTTGTTTACGTGCAGGTGTCCTGAAGCCTTGTTATTACGAATGCCCAAATTGTTTAGTTAAATTCAAGAAAATAAAAATAAAAATATTAATATAATGCTGTAAAGAAATAATCCTTCCAAAGAAACACAAAGATACATCAAACCTACGCCCAGTTTTATCACTTTTTTAATGACACGTAGCCATAATGATGATAATATTCTCAAACTGAAGGGAATAAGTTGGATGAGAAGTTTACGCAGGGTTATACAATACCTAAGTTAAGCTAAGTTTCTAACCCAAACAGATAAGCAGCTTAAACTTAAGCTATTCAAAATTATTATCTTTCGATAGCTGTGACGCTTCAACCACTCCTCCTAGACATAATCTTGACGATTTGGCCTCAAGAATAATCTACATATTTTTAGAATATATATATTTCAATAAATTCCAACAAGACTAAAGGCGTGTTGCTCAAAACATAAGTCATATTTTTTTTGTGTTGCAGGCTAAAAGTTAAAGTGCCCACTCAACGCATTTGTAGCAAGATGCATAGCAAACAATTTTGATTCGATTTAAAAATATTTTATTATAATCGGGCGTGTAGTTTTTAAGATATGGTTCGCAAAAATTGAGCAACAGAAAGACGACTGACCGACAGACAGACAGGGAACCAAAAATCTTCCCTGGTTCCTGATGTCTGAAACGGATTTCTGTCTTGAAAATTTTTGAAATCGGAGACATAAAATTTAGAGGACATAATATTTAGGAGTTATTTTTTGGAGACATATTTTCGTTCGTCAGAACAATTACATAGCTTCCGTTACCTTTGGTTAGATTGGAAGCAAAAATGATATTTCTAGAAGGTTCTAGTAAGCGTTTGTAGGAAAATAAAGTTAAATGCTAATTTATTTAAGAAATGTTTAAAAAAATATTTTTCCGAGAAAAAAAATTTAAGATAAGGGATATATGATCTAAAAGCTTGGGTTTTATTGTTTAAGAGATTGATGAATTATATTTGTTTTGATGGCTTGATATAGAAGAAGTCGTTTAGCGCTTTACTGGCATGGTACTTTCAATAGACCAAGTAAAGGCCCGCAAAGCTCGCAGAATTATGTGTAACTTTATATTCGACCCCATTATATAAGACCGTCCTTCTTCTATAATAAAAACTTCAGGTCACATCACCGAGACCAAGGAATCTATAAATCTCTAATTTAGACAATAAAATCTTTTTATACGTCACAATATAGAACACTTTCAATGAAAAAATTATGAATATAATATGTATAAAGTACTTTTCATTTCCTACGAATAAATAGATGTATTAAAAGAGTATGTGTTTGATTGCCACTTTTTTTGTACAAATCAAAGTTTATATTTTATTTAGGTTATTTAAATATATATTCTATATAAATATCTAAATAACGTAAATAAAATATAAACTGTGATTTGTACAAAAAAGGGACAATCAAACACATACTCTTTTAATACATCTATACATTCGTAGGAAATGAAAAGTACTTTATACATATTATATTCATAATTTTTTCATTAAAAGTGTTTTGTATTGTGACGTCTCTATCTATGTACAAAATTTCAAATCTCTATGTTAATGGAAAGTAGGAGAATTAGTGATCAGTCACTGTCACTCTTAGTGTTATATATATAAATTACTAGCTGGATACCTTTGCTTTGCTACGGAGTGTTATTTTAATTTGATAAGTTTATAAACCACCATCAAGAAACATTTAAATGATTTTAAGTACTATGTAAAAATATCTAGATTCATTCCTTCCCACTTATACCCCCTCCTCTTTGATAAGATAATTTGCATATATCCCAAATTCACCCCCCCCCCCCCCCTCCTAAATGTAAATATAACAAAACTTTTCATAACAATAATTACTGTGCTCTTAAAGAGCTTTTCAACGATATGCATTATGAAGGGTATTCATTACTTTGACCCCGTATTCATTACATGTACCCCGTACCCCTTTGTACCAAAATTTAAATTTTGAAAATTCATGTAGACAGTGACCTCCCCCTTGCTTTGAAGGAAAAGTGTGTAAATATTCATCAAATTGGGATAAAACTGTAGATTTGTATAAAAGACATACTCGTACCCTCATACAGACACTCTTCTTTTTATATAAAATGTAGCTATATTTTTGCATTTTACCCTCTCCTAAATAAAAATATGACAAAACTGTACATAACAATTACTGTACTCTTAAAGAGCTTTTTAACGATATGCATAATAAAGAGTATTCATTCCTTTGACCCCGCATACATTACTTGAACCCCGTACCCCTGTGTACCAAAATTTAAATTTCGAAAATTCATTTAGACTGATTTTCCTCTTGCTTTGAAGGTCATGAGTAAATATTTTCATCGAGTTCGGACTAAAACTGTGGATTTGTGTAAAGAACATACAAACATACGTTGTCTTTTATATAATATAGCCGCCATCTAGAATCAAAATGCCCGATTGGTAAACTATTTATCAAAAGTTACTAATTTCATAAAAAGGAGCTAACTTCTAAATTTCAAGGTTCTAGTGCAATTGGTTCCGAAGATCTCGTCTTGTCAAATTTTCTATACAGGGTGGCACAAAAGTATGGAAACCGCTGAATAACTCGTCAGAAATGCATTTATTTTAAAAAAAGTTAAATACAAAAGTTTCAGGATTTTTCCTTAGCTATTCAATGGTGGCCTTGGATTTGACCTTAACCTTGCCCTTCAGGGTCATTTGAAGGTCAACTTTGTTATTTTAAGTGGGAACCCCCATTTTGACGGTGTGGCGGATTTGAAAAGAGCAGGAAATTTTACGAAAAATATGACCTTGACCATGTCCTTGAGCATGACCTTTAAGGTCATTCCAGGGTAAAGATTGTTTTTCCAATGGAAAACTCTAATTTGTATTGCGGATTGCGAAATAGCCAAATTTTTCCCTTTAACAGTGGCCTTGACCATGACCTACACCACGTCCTTGACTATGCCCTTAAAGGTCATTTCAACCCTTCCCCCTCCCCTTTTTTACTAATTTATTAGTTTAAGTACTTTTATTCAATTTTTTTTTCTTCATGGTCTCATTTCGGGTCATGGTCAATGATGTGGTCGACCTTCAAGAAAAAAATATTAAATAAAGGTATTAAATAAAAAATATTAAATAGGTAAGAGGAACACACCTACAAAATTTCATGGTCATAGGTCAAGTAGTTTCAGAGATATCGTGATGTGTCAGTGAGTGAGTGGTATTTGGATTTTATATAAATAGATACATTTCAAGAGTACAACTTCTCTGTGATACTTAAAAACGGAAGATATTAACCAACAAACTGTATTTAATATGAGATAATATTAAAATATATATCAAATGAGATAATAAGATAATATGTTACAAGAAATCAGCTAGAAGTACATATACCTATATATATATATATATATATATATATATATATATATATATATATATATATATATATATATATATATATATATATATATATATATATATATATATATAATATATAAATATAAAACAAGTACTAGAAATAAAACAAGTATGTATGAATAAAACAGGAGCAACACAAGAGACACTGTAGTAACTACATGTTAACTATAAAATAAAACCAAATAACTGAGTTATAACCTATTTTCATAACATTCTAAATAATAGAACATAATGATTTATAAAAATAAATGTTTTAATTTGATCTACTAAACAGTTAATTAAAAGAAAACGACATTGGAAGGATAATAGTGGGACTTGTATAAAGGGGGAAATAAAAGTATAATATTTGTTTTTAAATGTTGGCTTGGATCATCAACGTGAAAGAGTACAAGACAACTCTCGCTTTAAGAGCCAACAACTTTTATTTTTTTCTCTACTTTCAAGTCTTTCCTTATCTACTTGAAAGTTATTAAACAGGAAAAGCGTCCTTTTCTTTTCTCCATTTTGGATTCCATCCAAAAAGAGTAAATAGATATAGAGCTTAGCAGGGATTTTCTTTCAAAATCTTTCTTACAATGCTTGAAACACTGAAGAAAATAGTGTTTTCCTAACAATATAGTAGTAAATGTTACATCGTCTGAGTATTTAGTTTCACAGGATTTAGTAGTTTATTATGAATTTATTTGTCGATTTTAATTTACTTAATGCTGATCCCTTCTTTAAAATCATTTAAGATCTTGAGATCCGGATATAATTAAAAAGTGTTCATTGTCTTTTAAGTATTCTAGGATTTGTTTTGTTTCGAAAGGGCTTAAGTTAAAAGAAAAACATCTTTCTTAATTTTCCGGTTAAATTAGTACACCATTATATAGCTGAAATAGTAAAAACTATTATAACCAAAGAATTTTATACATATTATCCCCAATTAATCCCCACTAAGTTGTTATTATGTCTTCTTATTTGCTAAAGCATTTAATTTTATTTCATCTGAATCCAATCTAGACCCTAGATTTAATTTTTACTTCCGAGATTACTGAAGGTAACTGAAGCTATGTGGTCAGGGTCTTCGTCGTGGTTTTATGGCTCAGATTTCAAAAATTCCAAGACAGAAATCCGTTTCAGACATCAGGAAACATTTTTGTTTCCGTGTCTGTCTGTCGCTCAAGAGGGGGCAAAATATTGGAGATAGAAAAAAAAGTTTCAACTAAAAGTTTATTATTTTTCACCGTAGAATCCAAATATGCTATCAAAAATATACACTCCAATTTGAAATTTTGAAGTTGGGTGGCCTTGGGGCAATGTGGGTGGTTGCCCCTAGTGGGCGATTGCATGAAAACAAACTTCCCTTTGCATAGTAGAGATCCCCCAAGTTTCATTAATGTATCTCAAACCATTCAAACGTTAAGAGGGGGGGGGGGGAGACTTTTGGACCACCCTTTATATATATATATATATATATATATATATATATATATATATATATATATATATATATATATATATATATATATATATATATATATATTTATATATATATATATATATATATATATATATATATATATATATATATATATATATATATATATATATATATATATACTAACAACTAAAACAATGAGTTAAAATTGCGCAATTAATCGCTTTTTAAACCTACGTTTGAGGCTATTGCTTCCGAGCTTTCCGAAGGTAACGGAAGCATTGTGTTCACTTTTGAGATCGAAAAAGTTTTATGTCTCCGATTTTAAAAATTCCAAGACAGAAATCCGTTTCAGATATCAGGGAACATTTTTGGTCTCGTGTCTGTCTGTCTGTATTTCTGTCTGCCGGTCTGTTTGTTCACGAATCCTGAAACGTGCGACGATAACTTGAGTAAATAGCGACAGATTTTAAAGAAAATTTGGTAGACATGTTCATTTTACCAATACCCAGGACGAGTTCGTTAGACAACGTCATCCGTTCAAGCGTTCACGCGCAACGCTCGCGTAAACGTGAACTTCAAATTTAAAATTGGAATTTTAGGTCGGGAAAAATCAATTTTTCATTTCAGATTTCACATTCAGATTTTTTTCAAAAATTATTTTAGTATAACCAACAGCAACACCGCTATGAAGTGTTAAAGATCTCTAAAAACTATTATTAGTTTTTACATAATAAAACGTTCGTTAATAATGATCCGTAAAATTTATTCAATACCAACTTTAAAAGAAAATAATCATTTATAGTAGGTCAATTTATATTCTTTTTACTATCTGTTTAATATGACTACAACATTAAAAATCAAGGTAAAAAATATGCTTTCTCATCTTAATGAACGTTATTCTTCATTAATTTTTATTAGATTGAAACAAACAATCCAATTATTTGTTTGGGATTTTAAACAGCGTCGTTAAAACAATTATAAATGAAAAAAAGAAAGTTTCTTTCATGTTAACGTTAAATTATCTCTGTGTTTTTGAGATGAAGTCGTTATGTTCGCTTCAAGTACGCTCTAATTTCCTAGATGGGACGAAGTCATTAAAAATGATGGGCTTTCTATGCCTAGGGCAAGACATTTTGTTTTACAGCGAAGTCCCCCTTAGTGGAGAAAAGCGTCGTATTTTTACAACTCTGCACATATTCCTCCTGATACATATCAACTAGAATTATGTTCATGAGGACATAAAAAAATGATATTTTTTGAACGAGGGCTTCTTATTTAAGCACATAAAATATAAAGTAATAATATTTTATATTTTTCCTTTTTGAGGTAGAATTTTTTTATTTTTATTTATAAATTTAACTTTGCAGATTTGGATGTATTTATTACATTTCGCACTAACACTCAAACTGCATTTTCTTTTTATTCCATTTACGAAACTTAAAATTATATTATTATATAAACACCAAAAAATAAATATTAAATATTTAAACAAATAATAAAATTAGCAATATTTCATAATAAAGTATGAAGTAATATCTATAGCATTCTAATAACAGTAGTAAATAATTATTAGTAGTAGTAATTAGATCAGAGTTATAAAATTGTATGTAAACCGAACAAATACTATGTTTATATATTTATGTGAAAATTGTCAGCCAAATAATGAGGCACATACCTTCCTCAAATCCTGTTACATATGCTTCAATTGTTTTACGGTTTGAAAACCTATTATTGTCAAATTTATTTCATTTTCTCCCGTATTTTAAATCTGTAAAAATTGTTTTGATTTTGATTATCAATTTAACAAAATTTAATAAGCGAAGATGGTAGAATTTAATCTGGGTCTACTCTACTTTCGACAAACCATCCAAATTTCATATAAAATCAGATGGGCACTTTTGAAGATATTAGTATAAATAAATTTATGTTTTTGCGGATGTGGAAAGGTAACAAATAGAACCAAAAACTTAAAACTTATATGGGACCAACAATGGGCTAATTATGACCTACCATACAATTTCTTTTTTTAAAATTGGATTGACTGACTGGTAAGCTGACAGCCCGACAAACTGGCAGACCGATAGATCGTCAGACAGACATGCAACCCAAAACTTTCCCTAATATCTAAGACGAATGTCTATCTTGGAATTTTTGAAATCGGAGACAATTATTTTTTGAATTTTTGAACGATCAGCTTCCGTTTCCTTCGGTAAGCTAGGAAGTAAAAATTAAATCTAGAGTCTAGATGGGACTCAGATGAAATAAAATTAAATGCTTTCAATGCTTTTCGGTAAGCTCGGAAGCAAAAACGTAACTTTGTATAACGTTAATTTGCAAGATGCATATCAACGGTGGCAACTAATGCAGAAAAATTGGGCAGAATAAAAGTTATAACAACGGAGTTTACAAATATAAACTTAATTAATCATTATTTATTAAAATATTACTTTTAATTATTGTGTGTAATATTAATATATATATATATATATATATATATATATATATATATATATATATATATATATATATATATATATATATATATATATATGTATATATATATATATTGACAATATAAGAACTAACGTCTCTGTTAGCATATGTATTCTGTTATATATTATATATATATATATATATATATATATATATATATATATAATGACAATATATAAGAACTAACGTCTCTGTTAGCATAATGTATTCTGTTTTCTATTTTTTTTTTTTTCATAATTCAAGATAAAAAAAATGTAACAATATATTTTATATAAAAAATGAAAAAACAAAATGTAATTATTTTGAATTTTCTAGGGTAACAAATGTATAATAGTAAAAAAAAGGAACAACGGTATGCTAGAATCTGTCAAATAATAACGTTATTTCTCCATAGTGTACAACTAAATATAAAATTGAATTATTATTTTAAAGATTTTTCATATTATATTACAGTAAAATATATGTATTAAGTTTTTTTTACGGAAATGACTGTAATAAAATAAAAGTTTATTTATATAAAATGTTTAATATTACGTAATTTCCCTGATATAAAATTTCTGTTATAAAATATTAAATTATACTGACAAAGTACATTTATTCCCAATTCAATTTTGAATGCAAAATGGTGAATTATACAGTTCTACATTTGAGTTAAAATATCAATTAGCAATAAAATAATCAGGTCTATATCACCCTATTGAACATTTTTTAATTGTTCTATCAATAATTCATAGGGTCGTTTGTACTGTTGTTCTTTTTTAAAACTAATTCCAATAAATAAAGAAAATAAATTGTTACAAGCAAATTACACGTTCAATAATATTAAAATCATTTTGATGTAAAATTCTTATCGGCAAAATATTTTTATTTTATTTTAATAACACTGCAGTGTAATACATGATATTTGCTTCCGAGCTTACCGAGGGTAGCGGAAGCTATGTAATTGTTCTAAAAACTGATGTTTTTTATGTCTTCGATTTCAAAAATTCAAAGACAGAAATCCGTTTCTCATCAGGGAACATTTTTGGTTTCGTGTCTGCGTCTGTCGCTTAATTTTTACGAACCAACATATCTTAAAAACTACTTGTCCAATTGATATGAAATTTAAATAGTACTTCGAAAGTTCTCCACTGATAGACCCACATTTATTTCAACCGTCTGCCCGTTTGAAATATTGTTGAAATTATACTTTAATTTGTGTAAAAAAGTGTAAAAAAAAAAACAGGGGAAAATTAAATAAATTTGACAATAAGGCCGCACCCTGACTTGTCGGTACGGTATCGGTATGTGGTATTTTACTACGTTTTTATTAGCTTGCAGTTTTGTTTGTTTGTTTGTCCGGTACAAATCTGGCAATCGATTTCTAACTAACTTCCCGAATAGCTAGACATTTGTAACTTTTAGCATAGTTCAGAACACGATGACAATGCATTATTTTAATACTTTTAGTCATCTTTCAGCAGAATTTAATTAGTTTTCAGCAAATTTTGCTGTGCGGAAAGTTAGTTCGGAAAAAATCCGCAAGTTATTTTATTTGTTTTGCCATATCCAATATTTACGAAATCTTCATTTTGACGGGTCTCAAATTTGTGATAGATAAACATTGAATGACAGCAAAACAGGAAATGTCGATTATATTATTTATCGATTATATTATTTCAAAATTATCGATGGCATGCTTTAGATTTGGTATTGGGGAGATCCGTTGTACAAAGATTTATCCTTTTATAGGTTTAAGATCAGCTCTCTGGATGGTTGTCATTTATGTGAAGTAAATAAATTCGGAACTATTTTTTTTTCACTAACATTATATATTATATAACAATAACAATTATACTATCAACATTACATACGATTCAACAAAAAATTTAAAAACGTAGTATATAAAAAGTTCTTTTTATCTTGAAATTTACAGCTAAACTAATAGGAAAAAAAATCCAAGAGACAAAAAGTTATTATTTTTGCCGTAAAATCCAAATCCATTCTTAGAAACATGCATTATCGGTATTTTTTTTCACGTTTTGATCCCTGCTAAATTCTTTTTTTTGACAAAAAATAAAAGTTACTAATGAGGTATGTATTTTAGACTGGATTTAGATTCTATGACTAAAAATAAGAACTTTTTGTATCTTGAATTATTTTCCAAAATCCATTAGTTTAGCTGTAAAATGGATTTAAAGTTTTATTTTAGCAGGTTCTGTGCTCTCCATACCTACGGCAAACTAATGCTCGGAGCTAAAAGTTTCCAAGAGTTAAAAATTCTTATTTTTAGCCATAGAATCAATATCTTGTCTAAAAAATATGGCTTCCAATTCACTTTCTTCTATTATCTAAACTGCACATACTTTTACTGAACACAGAAAAATGTTAGCCTTTGTTCTGGAAGCGCATTTATAGCCATAATCGAACCCTGAAAACCGCACCTTTCTATCTAAAATGGTTCCGGAGATATTTCGCTGTTCCATATCAGTCCCAGCTGACCCTCTATGTATAACATAAAGCTTGTTGAAAGCAGGAGTAGCATATTCCTCAAATTAGTTTTTTTAAATAAAGTATTGTAAGTTGATTGCTATTAGAATAGGTTTAAGGGAAAAGAAGCCATACATAAATAACAACAGAGGCAAGTTATACTTCGTTACTTAACATAAAATATCAGTTTTATGTATTAATCTCATCATATATCTTTACTTAAAAGATTAAATTACTAAACACTAAAGAAATCCTACCACCTTGTATAAACTATCAAAGCACACTTATGTAATTAGTCTTAAGCGGCCCACACACTAACAGTTTAACTGAAGATAATGATCTGTCCGTCCACGGAGCTTGGCCACACACTTATCAGTTTTCCTTAAGATGACGGACTGCAGTCGGAGGTGGACTGTAGGTGTGTGGAGGGTAGAGGCGAGGATCGGATGGAAGGAGAGACGACAGTCCGTGGACTGTCAGGCCTGTGCCTCAAGATCAATGCCGCCCTACACTATCAGTCGGCCTACAGGCGTGTAGAGTGAATCATCTTTATTTTGTTAATTTCCCTTCGTCGGACTGCAGGCCAAAATCTTATCACGTTGTTAGAATTTTGGACTGACGACACCATGGTTGACTATAAACCTAATTTTATTCCAGCTTTCATAGACATGTCTCGTCTATAAACATGTCTAACAATCGTCTATAAATTATTCAAACAAAAGGCTGCGAAAGGTGTGTTATTAGACTTTATAAGAAAAAAAGAAAAAAAAGTACCGACTGCGACAATAGGTAATTGCACTTTAAATATGGTACATATAATAATAATTCTTTAGTTAAATAATTTATAATGGTTTAATTTATTTATTAATAATTTCTGATAAATTATAAATTATACATTTTACATTTCTAATTACATTTTTTTAGATACTGTTAAAAAGAAAATAAACAATCTCCTGCAATTATTGACTGGCACATTTTGGTGTTAATTTTACTAATGAAGGGTGAAACCAATCGAAACATTTTGTTGAAATTGCCTTCGTTCATTCGCAAATAGTTTAATAAATCTTCTTTATAGGAATGCCTCAATTCACCCAACAGAGCAATGTGTGAACTAGTGTTTCTTTCTTGGAGCCGCTTCTTTCACCAAAATCTTTTTTTTTTTTCTTCGTTTGTTCACAATAATTAACGTACAACGCACAACGTTTACTTCTACGCATTCAGAAAGTCTAGCGGGAACTGAGAGGGGAACAGTTCATGGCCTGCAGTTAAAAATCGACAGATATCGGCCTGCAGGAATTTATCGCACAGTGTATGGCACATACAGGCACAGATCTGCAGTTCTTTACAATTGCCTTCAGGCGCTGGACTGGTAATGTGTGGTGGTCGGAGATTTTGGCCTTACGATAATCGTATACGATAACGGCCTGCAGTTAAACTGTAAGTGTGTGGGCCCCTTTAGATAGCTGAGCCACGCTCAAGCTTTTGCTTTAAATAATTTTGAAGTAAATAATTGCAATTGTAATGTATAATCTCTGTTATATTATCCTGAATAACTTAATAAATAATAATCTTGATACTATAAGAAGTACTTCTTTCCATTCTATACAAAATTGCAATACAAACAAGGGGAGAAAAAGTAGTAACATGCATATTTCATTCTGTAAAGAAATAAAAAGAAATATATATATATATATATATATATATATATATATATATATATATATATATATATATATATATATATATATATATATATATATAGATATAAGATGATCCAATTCAAGAAAAACTTACTAAGCACGATTTTAAAAGTTACCAACACCAATAGATTGCAATGAAAAATATAAAAAAAAACCCTTACAGTCTTTTCAGAATAGAATATTACGCAGTGTAACCGGAGTTTGTAACTTCAGTATTCTACAAGTACTTTTCTTTTTTTCTCTAACTATATTTCGCTTAGAGCGTGAAGGAGTTATTCTAACTTCTTAAGGCACCCTTTACTTACCTTGATTGCATCTTGTTCTTTTCCTTATATACTTGAGGAATTCATCCACCATCTAGAGTCTGGAATAAGCCTAGAGCGTATATCTTGCGGAGGTAAATTCCCATCGTCCCTTAAGTGATTTCTTATATTTTCTCGTGAGGATCCCATGAGGACGATAGCCCGAAGGGTTGAAGTTCTCACTTTTTATCCGGGAAAAGGAGGTTTCGCCATCTTGCCTCCCACATCACACCTACCAGCTGAAAGTAGCTAAATAAACTATTTATTTTGTGTGCTTGTGTAAGTGATTCATCCCTAGGGAAAAAAGAATGAGGAAGGGGCAACACTGCTTGTACTGCCTACTGGCGTGGGTCCAGTTTCATACCGAAGTCTCGCATTCTCTCATGCACACTAGTAAATCACCTATCTCACACATATATACCCTATATATAAACACGTATAACATGTACCAACATCTTTCCCTCGGTGGAGAGCAATAAATAATAAATTAATACCCCAGCTTGAACACTGAATTATTTCCTACACTATTTATTCCCTTCCTAATCTACCTTTTTTTATAACGATGTGACAGTTAATCGTTACAAGTTACTACGTTTAATTTAGCGAACAAAATAATATGATATCGATTGAAATTGGTCACTATAATTTAAACTTTATATTCAATTATTTAAATCAAAAACCAAAAATATTAATTTAGAAACATTAATTTTGTTTCCTTTTTATCCTTAACACTTCGATACATATACTACGTTTCCATGAGTTTTCAAATTCAAACGTTTTTGGTATTTAAAACCCAATAGAAACGGCGATTTCAAAACGTTTTGAGTTCAAGGTCACAACATCAAAGTTTTGGTTTTGTATTGAAACTGTTTTGAAAAAATGGCACGGAAACGGGTATTGAAATTAAAACAGAATTAAGACATGCGCAGTAGGTATGATAAGCAGAGATATGATAACCTGACTAAACTTAGAACTAGTCTGGGAGTTGATAGTTTTCAAAATTGTAGTGAAAACTGGTTTAAAAACTCTTCATGGAAACAATTTTGGTTTGAAACCAAAACAGTTTTCAAAACGATTGTGGAAAAATATATACATAAAAAATATAATCAATATTTAACACCATCCGTTCGGAATCACTAACTGGTCAACTAAACGACCGACAATTGGCTGAGGTGTCATGGCAGCTTTAAATAATCTTGTTTCCGGACGGAATAGGTCGAAGACAGTGGTTGACAGAAAAGGTTATAAACAATAAGAGGTTATAAATTGGTTGTGGTTGTGTGTGAGATGCGAAGCCATGGCGATTTCTCAAGTGCTTAAACTATTGTAGCGGCACCCCTGTAGGTTAAATCTGGTTATAGCCTTCATCCCTTTCTTTTTTTATTCTACTGAAAACTCTGATTACACATCATATCAATGTAATTTTCTGTCACTTCTATCTTAAAATCTTCTGTTCTGATGTTTATGAAACTTGTATGTTAGGTTATAATTAGCCCATTGTTGGTTTCATATAAGTTTCAAGCTCCTGCACCGATTTGTTTTCTTCCACATGGGCACACACAGTTATCCACACATATATCATTTGAAGTGCCCTTTTGGTTTTTTTTTAGAGATTTTTATGGTATGTCGAACACAGGCAACATATGGTCCCATATTTGTGTCTGCACTCTTTAAATGTTACTAAATTGATACTTCTATGTATGTAAGAAATCAAAACAATTTTGAAAGATTTAAAACAAAAGCAAGGACAAAAAATAATTAAATTTCCTAATAATGGTTTGTAATTGCATAACATCAATTACGATCGTTATAGAACGCGAGGAATCTATGCACCACACTAATCGGTAGACAGTTTTAAAATAAAGAGTTGTAATAAAATAATAGTATGTTTTAAATAAGCTTAATAAAGACTAATCTGGCCGTTGAACACAACAAGACCGTTTTTAAGATCCTTATCATACCAAATATATGAAGAGAAAATAATCTTTACATTATTATTAATATAAATAATTTCTAATAGCAAATAAAAAAAATTATATTAATAATAATTCATAAATATGATATTTAAATATTTATAATTTGAAATGAACTAAAATGTTTATTCAGTTCTTTATTTAATCAGATGTTCATATTATTGGGATAACCTCTTTGTACTGTTATAAGAAGAAAAATACCTATGTTTATTTAAGTTTAATAAACTTTATTAAAAAGAGTTATTCTATATTAAATATAATTTATTTAATAAAAGTTTATATATATATATATATATATATATATATTTTTTTTTTTTTTTTTTTTTTTTATCTGCTTAAATGTTAATAATAACATGACAAATAAGTTTCAATTTCACAACACTATATTAAAGAAGCATTACTTTCATTAATCTACATTAATAAAATAATACAGCTAAATTATGACTTTTATTGAAAACTTAATATAATTATTGTAATCTCATCAAGTGTGATATTTACGCATGCGCAGGAATTGTTTAGAGCTTTCTTTTTGCTTCTACCTTCTCCATTTAGAAACCGATAATATTATTGCTAGCCAAACATTGCCGTAGAATTTCGCTCGATTACGTGACCCTTCACGAATATTATTTTTTGCAATACTTTATCAATAAATGATTGTGAATATTAATATAATAGCCGTCACATTCTCGTGCTATTTATTATTTATGTTAACAGTTTTAAAATAGTCATCACGAGATAATTAGTGGTTTAATCATAGAAATATAAAATAGAGCGGAAATGGTATCATAATTAATGATCGGGATATACAAAGAATATGAATGCTTTTGAACCTATTTAAAAATAAATAAAGAAATAAAATAAAATAGCTGTAGTTGGTACAAATATTTATTAAATTATTTCAACGTAAAATGATGATTTATGAGTGAACGACGACCGTTTTGAAGTTCCAATCTCTAAACTCTAACTCTAGAGAGTTTGTTATCTCATGAATGAAGCATATGAATGCTTTTGAACCTATTTAAAAATAAATAAAGAAATAAAATAAAATAGCTGTAGTTGGTACAAATATTTATTAAATTATTTCAACGTAAAATGATGATTTATGAGTGAACGACGACCGTTTTGAAGTTCCAATCTCTAAACTCTAACTCTAGAGAGTTTGTTATCTCATGAGTCATAAGATTGAATTTGGAATTTTGAATATCCCGAGGACAACATTTTAAACTAGACCCGAACTCTGGGCTATAACCCCACCGGAGCTTTGTTCCAAACTCACGGACAAAATATTTAGTTTCAAGGAAAGGGGGAGGGGGAGGGATGTTTTGTGAGGGGCCACGGCCCCCGGGGGCGGGCTAGTAATTATCGATAAGGGGCTGTGCGGGGTGGACGCTACTGGGGGCAGTTTATTAAAGCTGAATCGATTGTTAGGTTTGGGAGAGATCCAAGGCTGGCTGTGACCCGGGCCATATAGCCAACCTCTCCCCCCTGTAATCACCGCTACTGCCTCATATTTTACTTACAACTTACCGTCTCTTCCTCCGGCTAACCTTCCTCCAGCTTTCCAAACTCTCTGATATCGTAATTATTATAACCGTAATATTATTAATAATTACTAATCCGGAACAGTATTGAGGAAAGGTAATGCGTAAATATAACGAATAGAGAGATTCACTACTACCGCACGGAAATGAGAAAATGCAAGTAGAATTTAAAATTAAATGTAAAATATTTTTAACATCTTTACCGTGTGGAATGTAAAGTTATAACTATGTAATGTTATAACTTGTTGATATCGGTAACACTGCCTTTCTTACAACTAAAGAGAATCATGGAAGAATCTGCAAAAATACCTGGTAATTATATTTAGGGAAAAAATTACAAAGATGATGGTGGCAGGATAGCAAGAAATTGAAAAGAGGGAAATACAGAGGTAACGGAGAGAAAGGTAGTTAGTATGATAAAGCGAAATAAATTGTAAACATCATCGAAGCAAAATTAAACTTAATTACTGATTGTAATTGCCATGAAGTAATTGCTAAGTTTTTTGTGTCGATACACAATTATGGTTTATAATAGAAAATAATTGCATTAATAAATACTTATACTCAATATAATTTTCTTTTAAAACGTTTCTTAGACCTAGATTCAAGGTCATATTCATAAAATCAAAAATAATAGTACATTACGCGTCGAGAGTGGAAAGTTGAATTTTGCATGCGAGTGTGGAGTTTGCACCCGAGCGTTAGCGAGGATAGTAAAACCACACGAGCAATGCGAAATGCCGTTTTCGCACGAGTTGCGTACCGCACTTTATCTACGATTGTTAGATTTAAATAATAAATACAGAAAAAAAAACTTGCTGTATATAAGTTCGTATCTCTCTCTTGATGAAGATTATTGTCTTGTATGGTTTCCCCCGTTTTTTTAATCTGTCAAAATTGTTTACGTGATTTTAAGTACAAATTTAGCAAAAGTTAGAGAGCGCAGACACAGACAGTTCTAATTAATCTGGGGCTATCTGCGCTTCCGATGAATTATAAAAGTTTCATAAAAATCAGATAAGTAATAAGTACATTTGAAGCTGTAGGTGCAAACAAATGTATGTTGCAAATGTTGTTGTAAAAGCATAAAATCAATAAAGTACGTGATATGATGCGAGGAAGCTATGTGCCATACGAATTGGCAGTCTATTTTTACTGGTCTTATATTACTTTGCTTTGTAAGTTTCATCGCACATTTCCGTTTCCCCAATTTTGAACCACTTCCCGTGATTCAATCTTCCCCAAATTTTGCAAATAAATAAAACTAAGGTGAAGAATACAGAAACCAAAAAAAATAAAAACAAAAACAAAATGGCGTCAAATTTATTTGCTTTTTAAGTTTCATCGCACACCTATTAACCCAATTTTGAACCACTTACCGTGATTCAATCTTCCCCCAATTATGCACATAAATAAAACTAAGGTGAAGAATACAGAAACCCCCCAAAAAATAAAAACAAAAACAAAATGGCGTCAAATTTATTTGCTTTTTAAGTTTCATCGCACACCTATTACCCCGATTTTGAACCACATACCGTCATTCAATCTTCCCCAAATTTTGCACATAGATACAACTAAGGTGAAGAATACAGAAATAAAAAAAAAACAAAAAATAAAAAAATAGCGTCAAATTTATTTGCTTTTAAGTTTCATCGCACACCTATTACCCCAATTTTGATCCACTTACCGTAATTTAATCTTCCCGAAATTTTGCATATAGATACAACAAAGGTGAAGAATACAGAAACAAAAAAAAAAAAAAAAAAAAAAAAAAAAAAAAATGTTGAAAATAAGACCACTTTTGAAAAATGGCATTTTTATATGAATTATTTATTATTACTGCTCTTATATTACTTTGCTTTGTAAGTTTCATCGCACGTTTCCGTTACCCCGATTTTGAACCATTTCCCGTATTTCAATCTTCCCCAAATTTTGCACATAGATACAACTAAGGTAAAGAATACAGAAAAAAAAAAAAAAAAAAAAAAAAAGTTGAAAATAAGACCAGTTTTGAAAAATTGCATTTTTATATTAATTATTATATATAAATAGACTCCGAACTACGATTTGGAGAGTATTATATTCTTAGTAATAGAATGAATGATAAATAATATAGTTCTGATATTCCTATAAAGCTTTGGAAATAAAACTATTTAGGCATTTCATTAATTAGGTATACATGATTATAGGAAACTTAGCCACTAATAGCTAGCATCCCCGCGCGGGTGGGGTGAAAGCTAGTCCGATTGGGCTCAAATTGTGTATTTCACACTAAATAAGAAGTCCCGATAATTAATTTAAGTTTAGAACATTTTATGTCTGTTAGTCAATGCGTCAATTACGTCCAAACAGCTGAACAGATTTTGTTGGTTTTTGGCTACAAAGTTAAGCTTAATTCTGCGGGTGATATAGGCTATAAAACTTTTCGGTAGCTCAGTATGGGACGGAGAAAGGGGCTTCTAAAAATATTTCAAAGTAAGAAAAGAAGGGGAATTGAGCCCAGACTTATCTTCTAACTTTTAGAAATTTAATACTTGAGAGAGGGCTCCTATTTTGGATGTAAGTATATATATTAATAAAAGATAATTCCAAATTCAGTCCATGGATGAACTTTTAAAGGAAAGTTATCTTTTAAGAATTTTTCTTCAAAATTCGGAATCAATTACAAATTTAGGATTTTTTAAGGGGAGGGGTTATAGAGATAAGGGGGAGGGATTGAATCCAGATATTTTCGCTTCATTTAAAATAATTAAATAAATGTAAAATAAAATAATTTAAATATTTCTAGATGGTAGTTTATACATCAAATTAAAAATAACACACTCCGTAGTGAAGCACAGGTATCCAGCTAGTATTGTAAGTAATATAATTTAAAAATGTAAGGTTTTTAAATAAATAGTAGATTAATCTTCGTAGATGTATGAAATTATTAAAGATTAATCCATTTTGATTCCCATTTGGTCTACTAGGAGCTCTGATATAATCTATATATATAAAACTTAAAAGTGACAGTGATTGACTGACTGATCACTAATTCTCCTACTTTCCATTGACATAGAGATTTGAAATTTGGTACATAGATAGAGTGTACCATAAATAGAAAAGTGCGGCCATTTTGATTTCGATATATGATCATAATATTGAATTCTACCCGCCATCTTGGATTTATTTACATTCTATTATCTCAGCTTCAAGTGGACTTAGAGATCTGAAATTTAGTACGTAGACTTATGGCAATCAAAGAAGAAAATTAAATCTACTTTCACTTCTACATATGGCCGCCAAATTGAATTATAACCACCATCTTGGCTTTAATAACACTCTATTATCTCAGCTTCCAATGGACCTAGTTATATATACATTTCAGGATGAATTTTGAGTGTTGAAGTAACCTTCAGCCCTTCTATAGGCGAAATATAGTGTTACAATGAATACAAGTGATAACCAATCTACCTCCTATTATATTCTAACTTCCTGGCACGATATTTAAAAGCATCACATTTTTCATGTCGTTTTTTTGCGTGACGGAAATTTCTTCTATACCCAAGAGCTAAAACTATGTTAAAATAAAAAAAAATATAATGCCTTGAAACAGAGGTTAGGAACAAACTAACAACAGAACTAAAAAAGTTTGCCTCTAGCCTACACGGAAGAAACAAAACACTCTGTTGAACTTTAAATTAAAGAGAAACAAGATTTACTCAGGACCAAACTTCTGTTTTGCAGAGCCTAGGCCATGCTTTCAGCTCCGGTACCGGCTTACCCCCCTCAATCAACCCTTTCAACTCTTCTCCAGGCCTTCTAAATTAAAACAAAACAGCAACAGGCAGTTCAGCCTTTTTTATTTATATTCTTCAATAACAAAAAAACAACAATGAACGTTGGAATGCCGAGCTAAGATCAAATTTAGTATATAATTGTAATCCCTTAAAAAAAAAAAAAACAAAAAAAAAACAATAATAATAATAATAATAATAATATGATTTATTATTAAAAAAAAAAAAAATACAAAATTCCTGATATACCAAAATGTAATGTATATAAATTTAGTATTTTAGTACGTCTTTCTCTGTCATAGTTGAAGATAGATCCTTATTTACCATGAAAATATAAATACAATTATACTCCGACTTACGTAAATTCTGAGTTACGTAACACCTGACATTGCTGATGAAAATTATCAGGAGAATTATCAATTTTGTAACTTTGATACTGAATTCTCACTTTTTATGTGATTATATAAAAAAATTTGATAAGAAGATGCCCGCGAAGTCTGGTCAACGTGAACCTGTAACTTTGTTTGTTGTTAAATTACAAAAAAGTTGACATTTAGTGAGTCAAATATTACATAAAATAACTTTAAAACTTAAAATTGATTTTGATATCTCCGTCAGGTCATGTGTTAATATATCATTATGTTTAAATCAAATCGAAGACGAAATCAAAATAGATTGATAGAGGTAACGGAATGTGATCATCTTGATGAACGAAAATATTTTGTCTCCAGTTTCGAAAATTCTAAGACAGAAATCCGTTTCAGACACCAGGGAATATTTTTGGTTCTGTGTCTATTGGTCTGTCGGTCTGCCGGTCTGACGCTCAATTTTTATGAACCAATAAACCATAAAATTACTCGTCTGATTTTAATAAAATTCTGATGGTAGGTCATAATTAGACCATTGTTAGTCCCTTTAAAGTTTCAAACTTCTGTGCCCATTTGTTTCTATTCCACATGCGCACAAACATACATCTATTTACACCTATATCTTTAAATGTAGTCATCTGATTATTATGAAATTTGTATGGTGTGACGAAAGTAGCCCACAGCTAGCACCAAATTAATTTCAACCGTCTGTCTATGCATTTAAAAAATAAAAACAATTTCTACATTAAATAATAATTAATATAAAAATGTCATTTTTCAAAACTGGTCTTATTTTCAACTTTTTCTTTTTTTTTGTTTCTGTATGTTTCACCTTAGTTGTACCTATGTGCAAAATTTGGGGAAGATTGAATGACGATAAGTTGTTCAAAATTAGGGTAATAGGTGTGCGATGAAACTTAAAAAGCAAATAAATTTGACCCCATTTTTTTTTTTTTTTTTTTTTGGTTTCTGTATTCTTCACCTTAGTTGTATCTATGTGCAAAATTTGGGGAAGATTGAATCACGGGAAGTGGTTCAAAATTGGGCAAACGGAAATGTGCGATAAAACTTACAAAGCAAAGTAATATAAGACCAGTAAAAACGGGGGAAGCAATTTAATAAATTAAAGAATAATGACTTGTAAAAGCATAGAATGAATAAAGTACGCGATAGGAAACGAGGAAGCTATGTGCCACACTAATTGGTAGTCTATTTTGACGATATGAGTAAAAAATAAAAGAAAATGCAATCAAATCAGTTCAGAATTAATTATTTTTAATGAAAATACCAATACAAAGTAAGCTGTATGCATATGACGATATTAACTCTGCAAACGTAAACAAAGCAAATTTTAAAAAGTTTGTGTTGATGTAAAAAAAATTAATAACTGCCAATACTTTTTTTTATATAAATTTCTTCTGAACTCTTGTTCTAGTCAATATTTTGCGTTGAAACCAAGCCTACAACATAAGCAACATGTTTCACACCTCAGCATAAAATGATTGATATGAAGTGAGGAACTGTCGATTAACATAGTACAGTAGAGTCTCGCTAATCCGGGTTTAACGGGACCGAACCCAGTCCGGATTACCGAAAGTCCGGATTAAACGGAATGTGTCTGTAGAACAAGCTTTAATAGAGTAAAACTATTAAAATCGAGGTTTTTATCGTAAAAATTACTTCTATTAGTCTCCAAAACATGCTTGTACAACGTAGGTCCACTATTTAAGTTAAGAGCTGTTCTGTCACCAGCCATGTCAAATATCAAATGAATTAAAATAAAATGACAATTTATTACGCAGGTGGCAGGTATAGAAGGGGACTTCCTGAGAAACAGGCTGAGTTCTGATATGAAATTCTAGGAGCGATAATCATTTCACAAAAAGTTGAGAAATTAGACATTGTTGGCTTGGCAAAATTTCATGGAACTGGGTTGAGCCGCCGCTACATGTTTCTTAAAACCCTTCCACATCTCAGTCACATATAATTGTACTTCCTGGAATACACTACCTTTATATCTTCCGCCCTACATTTCTATGGAACCGAAACAGATTTATCGATGTTCTTACTTATTCTTAAATCTGTTAATTTTTAATAAAATACCGGGTATTCCTCGTGTTAGACTGTTTGAATATACACCTATAAACTATACTAGGAACAATTTTATAAAAGCAGAGATTTAGACAATAAAAGCAGAAACTACGATTATCTTAACAATTAATAAATCTTAACAGGCCCTGGTTCCAATTTGTACATAGTTTTTGGCCCGTCCGGATTATACGGATGTCCGGACTAGCGGGGTCCGGATAAACGAGACTCTACTGTACTTACAGATACTGGTTTGAAATATTACATAAATACAAAATTCTTGCGTATTTTTCAATAAATGGCGTAGCCACTGCCTCATTAGAAGTCAATGAGGATTTCCAGGAATAAATGGTAATGATAATTTATGGATTAGGATGTTCGGATATTGAGTCATGGAAGGATTTGATAAGGTTTATTAAAGCAGAAGTATTTAATTTATTTTAAAAACTGCAATATCAACATGTTATATTGATCTCCATGACTTTTATAAAGTAAGTTCAATATAATATAGTTTTAAAAAAAACCTAATTGCAGTGTTCTAATTACAACAGAAAAAATTTGTTGAAACTAGACCAGTATTTAATAATCTCCGAGCAATACAACTTTTATAATAACTACAACAAGGTAGTTTTAAATACTAACTTCAATTACACTTGTAGTTTTCAGGTAATTGAAGTGTAATTAAAAGTTTACACTGATTTGTAGTTAGTTAAAATTAAAACGGTAAACTGATAATACTTATGTAATTTAAAAAGGAACACTACCTTAAACAATATATATATATATTACATTAATTTGTATGTAATGTATACTATACTATAAGTATGTAACTATACTGTTGTATGTATAATATACTATAAGTATATTTGATACTCCATTAAATAAACCTAATTTTAATATTATATGGGTAAAGATAATCGTTGAAATAAAAATGAAATTTGTGCTCCTCAATTTTCTGATTTTTATATATTTGTCTTTTCCTTGTTATTCTGCTATATAAGAAAGAGGTTAAGAGGTTTGATAAGGTCGATAGAGTAAAGGCAGTTTCACACAGAGTTTATCAGGGATACGACTTTAAGGTATATAAAGAAAATAGGCAACAAGAAAAAAAAAATTAAATAAACTTTTGTAAAAGAAAAACCACCAACCAAGTTTTTAATACAGACACACACCACACACCGGTAAAATATACACATGAACGAGGCTTCATCCTTACTAAAAACGACTTTATACCTTCTAAGGTACTAGATATAACACTATTCTTTCCTAGTATATATATATATATATATATATATATATATATATATATATATATATATATATATATATATATATATATAAAAATTGGTTATTTTTTCGTGGCTGGTTAGAAATCAAATCACAGTGCCTCAGGGTTGTATTGTAACCTAGTAAAAAATAAAAGAAATAAGGCGAAAAAAACATTCAACCAATAGCGCCTATCTTTTTCGGTCCGTATCGAGATATTGGTTCAAGAAAAATATAAAATATAATAATAATATCCCAGCTTAAGATCCATGAAATTCTTATATATATATATATATTCGTGTAAGAGGAAGTCAATATATATATATATATATATATATATATATATATATATATATATATATATAACACCAAAACCCCCTCATGCACACAGCTACTATCTTTTCCTTTTTTATCATCCTATCACACATTTTTTTGATATTCGATTCCTAAGTAGGTTTTACAAGCATAAAAATCTTCAGGCCTATTGGTATATAAAAAGGAACATACCCGAATGGTTTCACTTTTTATAATTTCATATTTTTCTAACCGCAATATAATTTCTTCGACTACAATACATCTTTAGTTTGGTGACGGTGAGGAGGGGCTTTTTATCATTTTTATAAATTTATGTGGTATGTTTTTCCCCCAACTTTATCGTGGTAGTCGAATAATGATGACAATTTTTATATTAAACAAAACTTTTTTATACCGTGGTATTTATATGACAAATTATACTTTAAGAATTGAGATAATATATTATCATTATCAGGTCATTGAAGGGTTGTGAATAATTTTCGTTTTATACTATCGTCATCAATTATAGGTATACTATCAATTATATAAATCAATATCGTATATACCATCAATACTATCAATCAATCAATGAGGACCAATAAAACCGATCGCATATTATAATATAGGTACCTACCAATATTATATTATAATATACCTACCTTATGTACCTACCTATATTATAGGTACCTATACCTTTATTGTATTATAATATAGGTAGGTGTATACAGTGATAACTACCCTACCTTAACATACTAAATGACACGTAGAATAATTGCAAAGCGGCATACACCAAGGAAACGGATATCAAATGAAACTAAAAGGATAAAAAAATATGTGTGCTAATTTTTTGTGATAGCTTCCTCGTACCATATCGCATACTCTAGTGATCCTTTGATATTACGACCCATTACTTAGTATAGATAATAATATAATATAATATATTTAAAGTAGGACTAGTATTTTAATTAACTAATTAATTAATTATTATTTTATCTATTTTTAAATAATGTATGTATTACCATGTTATATTGTTGTAAATAAGGAATTTATTATTTAAGAATTGCTTTTATTTTAAAAGTATTATGTTTAGTATATTATTTATAATATCCTATAGTTTTATGACTTGTAAAACATAATGAAAATAACACTGTTATTATTATTATTAAGCTGGGTCCATACCAATATGGACCACGTTTGCGTGCGGGTTGTTTGTTGAATAGAGTATGCTTGCTTGGCAGTGTAGAAATTCAGACGCAGAAGGTCATAAACGAATATTTTCACGGCCGCATAAGATGCACTAAGAAAATAGTTACCGGTTTTATCACGAAATTTTTAACTAATGTTAAATTAAACAGATTTGTGTCACAAAAGATTTTAGTGTGAACGTGTCCATGGTGAATTGTTTGTGCATTTTATAAATATAATAAAAATATTCATTTCAATTCCAACGCACATTTGGAGCAGGGGTCCAACACAAATCTGAGCGTACGGCAGTGCTCAAGGTCCCAGTAAGTATGTAGTGTATCTTAACTTGAACCAATCCACCCGGTTCTCACCCGGTTTCTCATCCTCATATATCTGTTTCCTCTTAAGAGGAGCATTTGAAATTTGAAACATAAATTAAGCTTAAGTAGCTTAGAAAACTGTAAAACATTGAGCCCTTAACACCCAGCCTCCTCAACAGGGGAGATTTTCAAATTTGACATTTTTGTTTCTCACTCTAAGTACTACCAACAATTTATATATATATATATATATATATATATATATATATATATATATATATATATATATATATATATATATATATATATATATATATATATATATATATATATATATATATATATATATATATATATATATATATACTAGCCATCGCGTGGCTCTATCATTGAAGCGAGTGTATAGTAATAAATATGTATTGAATATAGTAGTAGTACAGCGGCTAGTAGTAAGGGAACCACCCCGCATTCTTACTATTCCTCTAACCACACATCTCCTTTTCAATTATTATAAAATGTATATCTTTGCAACAAAAAAACTACTGCATGTATCAAATTGAATTTTTTGCATGCCTGTTTCAATTGTGCATTAGATTGTGTATGTGAAGTTTTATTAAAATCGTTACGTTAGAACGTAAAATATAGGTAAAAAGGTTGTTTTCTCTATTATAAACGTTTAGGTCCGCTTTAATAGTTTTAGCGATCTTTATTAATTCATAGCGGTGTTGCTGTCTCATCGAATAGATGATGATATAATCTTTTCCCGTCCTGAAATTCCAATTTAATTTTTGAACCTCTCGTTTACGCGAGCCTTACACGTGAACTCTTGGACGGATCACGCTGTCCAATGAACTTAGCCTGAGTATTAGTAAGAGGATCATGAATACCAAATTTTAACTAAATCGGTCTACTTTTACTCAAGTTATCGTCACACGCGTAAACGTTACTGACAGACAGACAGACAAGATGCATAGTTTGTTGAATGTAAGAAGCTCGCTTACGCTTGCTTCAATCACTGGACCGTGTTCGGCTATACGCCACCATCAGTAGAAGAATATAGAGATCTGTGAGTCGAAATGAACTCGTATAGTTTACATGAGAGCTACTCACTTTAAACATATCAAAATAAAAGGGGCAAACGTTTTATTGTTAAGGATTAGGCATTAATATTGTTAAAACTGTTAAGCAATCTTTTTAGCGTGTCAAGTGGAAAGATCATACCCACTATTCAAGCCTGACAAGTGTTTTGTATTTTATTTCTTAATCTGTTCTTAACACTTTGGTCTATAATCCGAGACTTTTAAATTAGGTTAGTTATTTACTACTTATTTATTTTTGACAAGATTAGGAAAAACCAATGATCACTAAAAAAATTAGTTTCTTTTTTTCCCTTACCTCTAATAAAAAAAATGTACGTCTGTCCTCTGTCTGTGCATACGTCTGGAGCCTAAACTACTGGACCGATATTGACGAAAAGTTGGAAACATGTTTAAAAAAATCACACCCCGAGGCGAAATCGAAACTAAGTAATATATTGCTAAATAAGATATAGTAAATTATAAAAACAACAGTCTCAGCCAATTACACTGAGAATTCATTGAACAATCATTAACAATTGGTGCCTTAATTTTATTACCAGTATCTTCTCTTAATAAGGCAGTTCCACCAGCAAATTTAATTACTCTAGTTCTAGGACAAATTAATAATATAATAAATACTCGATTTAAAGAAGATTAGTTTGAGGTTTAAGCATTCCAATCAGAAATTAAATCGGTCAACAATTGCGGACGCCATAAGAGCTCAAAGTCAAAAGTTAAAGAAATAATCCTACCGCGGGTTTCCGCAAGCCAAGCGTATTTCCATTGGAAATTTGTAGTTCAATGTTGTGCAGTTTAAACCTCTTTGAAACTACTACTATTATGTTTAACTAAGCATTATTATAAAAACCCTAATCTAACTAAAATATTTCTTATAAATTTTCTTAACTTAAAACAATCCACACAATTGTAGTAGTTTCAAAGAGGTTTAAACTGCACAACATTGAACTACAATTTTCCAATGGAAATTCGCTTGGCTTGCGGAAACCTGCGGTAGGATTATTTTAAATCTTTGCTGACTCATCAGGAGGGGTTAATGACGTCATAAAGATCTCATTTTTTGAGGGGATCCTCATCTCAACGAGCTTGATTTTTCGGTGCAAGTTTTATTTTGATACGTCAATTCGTTCGAGAGCTATCGTGCTCACAAGAAATCCGCAAGAAATTGTTGTTATTACTACTACTAATATTATAAAATTATTATTCGAATCGCTATGGTAACTCATTTATTGGATTCAGGATCTTAAAAAACATATGAAGCGATACCTCACTTGATTTTTTGTATTTTTTTAAATCTTTGCTGACTCATCAGGAGGGGTTAATGACGTCATAAAGATCCCATTTTTTTAGGGGATCCTCATCTCAACGAGCTTGATTTTTCGGTGCAAGTTTTATTTTGATACGTCAATTCGTTCGAGAGCTATCGTGCTCACAAGAAATCCGTTGCATCTGAAATTGAATTATTTTTAGCGAATTTTTTCCAATGGAAATTCGCTAAAAATTAAATCTAATTTCTTGTCGATACGACTTACCGTATAGCCACAATAAGCCTCTAAAAAAACTTTTAATGCGTCCGCCATCTTTAATTTATTAAGGGGGTAAAATATATCTTTTAACTTTTCGAATTTTTCCAGTCGGTTTGGGCTAATTTCCGACCAAACTCAAACAACTGCGAGTCTCTAGGTGGTCTAGAAGTACCTACCCAAACATTTTGATTAGCGAGTCTGTGGGGTTTGGTTACGTACGGTGAGAACCTTATTCTTTTAGGTTATGTTTTATATGCTATTGTTTTATAAAAATTTTAATAACTTTAGTTCTACTCAATATTTTTAGATGAAACCAAGCCTACAAATTTTTTACACAACATGTTTGCGCTCACCCCTGAAAAAAAAAAAAATCGATTTCATTCAGCCAGTTTGGCGTCTATAAAGTCTGACTGGGGTGACAGACACACATACATAAACGAAAAAAGTTAAGGCCGAATTCGGTTTTTGGAACCTATTATATATAGTACATATATATATATATATATATATATATATATATATATATATATATATATATATATATATATATATATATATATATATATATATATATATATATATATGTATATAATTTTTTTTTTTTTTGCCGAGATAAATAATGAGAGAAGCAAAACACTCAATTAGTGATAGAATTAGTGATTTGCTGTTGATGATGAAGTAGATTAGTAATAGTTATAGGGAATATACGTGCATTATTATACTTTTACGAAGTCTACAATATTTAGTTTTGAAATATATATAGGTCTAACGTTAGAACAAAACATGTTACAGAAGGAAACCTGCCATGTTAAATTTTCAGAAAACAAATTTGTTCCAAACCAGGCTGTTTTTAAGCAGCGGTTAAGCGGCCTAATTATAATTGACAATTTAAAACAAAGTTGTAATGCAATTGTGCACAATAAGAGTTGAGAATGAAGTTTGTACGTTAAAAAGTGTGAGAGCTATTCAGTGTAGTGGGGGTGGGGGGAGGAGGGGGTCACAAGGTTCAATATGTGGGTGCAGTGTGACGGTTGTACGGTTTAATTTGCATCCTAATGAAGGTTCATTATGTCGCTGGTGGATTGACAAACAGACGGCGAACGTGGATAGTACCGACGGGCAAGCTGGGGGTGCTTCACGTATCCGACGATTTTCCGCATAAATCAATTACGCCGATATCCTTCCCTCTACAGCGATATCAGTTTTTCATTTAAATTCAACCACTCATCTTTTACCATGAAGAGCGTTCACGTAACAAATAAATCGAATCTCTCTCTCTCAAAATAACCAATTGCGAAAAACTCCACTCTATAGAAGAAAATGCTTTATTAAAAACAATGCCCGCGAGGTGCAACAAGCCATCTCCAATCAGCTTCCACGAAAATAAATTAAAGAATTTACCAGAATCAATATATTGGAAATGGATACTCGCTTTCCTATGAATTTGGATTTTCTTTTTACCTTAACTCCACTTTTTTTTTATTAGTACATCATCTCGACGATTAATTGTTTCTGACGTATCGATTTAATAAATACATAAATGAATACGGTACTATATTCAACATAGTTATTATTACAAGTGAATAGAGGTATAAAATTAATCCGGGAAATATTTTAAGAGTTATTTTAAATTTATTTGCATTATTAACAATAGAGAGAAAACACAATATAAATATATAAAATAAAATAATTGTGGAGCAGGTCATCTATATATATATATGTCAAATTAAAGTTTTGTCTGTAAATTAGTCAGCAACATTTTTGGATACGTTTTCATTTCATACATTCAGAAAACCGAATCTGTAAAATTGATGTGTGTCTGTCGCCACCAGTCCGGCTTTATAAGCGCAAACCTGGCTAAACGGAATCGATTTTTTTTCAGAGTTGAGCGAAAACATGTTGCACATGTTGTAGGTTTGGTTTCATCGAAAAGTATTGACTAGAACCAAAGTTATTTTTACAATTTTATAGAATAAAAAAAGTAGTTTAACTAAGTTATACATAAGTGACAAAAACCACTGACTCGCTAATCAAAATGTTTGGGTACTTCCTGACCACCTAGAGACTTTATTTGGAGGCTTACTGGGGCTAAACGGTAAGTCCCATCGAAAAGCAGATTGCACCAGCGGGAACTGATTTTTAAAGATCTACACCTTTCGTCCTATGATTTTTTGTCATACAAAAAAGTCTTTTTGTCATACCTCCATCGGTTCAACGTTAAATAGAGCTACATTTGACATTTTTTTTTTACTTTGAGCTCTTATGGTGTCCGCATTTGATGACCGATTGAATTTTTGATTGGAGTGCTTAAACCTCAAACTAATCCTTTTTAAATCGAATATTTATTATTTCATTAATTTGTCCTAGAACTAGAGTAATTAAATATTTACGGTGCAACTGCAGTATTGAGAGAAGAGAGTGGGAATTAAATTAGGGCACGAATGGTTGATGATTGTTCAATGGATTCCCAGTCTTTTTGGTTTTGAATACGTTTATTTTCATTTTATTATTATTGTTATTAATTACTATATTACTTAGCTTCAATATTTAGCTTTTATAATATATATATATATATATATATATATATATATATATATATATATATATATATATATATATATATATATATATATATATATATATATATATATATATATATATATATATATATATATATATATATGATGATGTAGGATACCTTAAGAGTCTAAAATAATAAATTCAGCTATCCACGCCAATTCTTCGCTCAATACCAACTTCTACTTCTTCTTCTTCTTCTTCAAAAAAAAAAAAAAAAAAAAAAAAAAAAAAAAAAAAAAAAAAAAAAAAAAAAAACGGTTGTAAACTAATAGGTGTGGCTTGAACAAAAGTCCTTTGACTTGATATTCTCTTAGTCCTTGCTTTTCTAAAAACTTTCCAAGTATCAATTTAGTATATTAAAAGAGGAAGTTTAGTTCTTTCGGCACATCTTTAGATTTTTACTCTCTTTATAAAAAACAGAAGGGAGTAACAATATAAAGAAGGTGTACGGGATGTTCTTCTTTAGGCTCTTATAAAAACATGTGTGGAATTACTTTTGTAAAAAAACAGAAAAAAGTACTTTTGGACTAAACATAATTTTGTCTTTTGTCTTTATAGTTATTTAGACAAAGAAATGTATCAATTATTATATCCATTTATATTATAAAAAACATATGGGAGTAACAATCAAAATGGTACCAATCTTTAATCAATATTGAGAATAAGATACATGAAAACATTGAAATAAGAAAAAAATAATCTTAAAAAATAAAATTAAGTTAGGGATAAAAAAAAAAGTTTCTCCTAATGTAATTAAATATTTGTATAATATAATTGAGCAGATAGTATAATAATAATTTTTTTCCGTGGTAGGCTGTGAAATAGTAACTTTAGAACCTAAAAAACATAGCTAAAATTCATTTTTTCATTACGTGGACTTAAAAATCTATTCATTACTACCAGCACGAAAGAAAAATATTTTCACGTCCTAGGACGTAAAAAACCTTTATCTTTCGTGCTGGTAGATATCAAAACTTCCGTTTTAGCGCTGTAATCTTTGTAGATATGCTTGTTAGTACGCTTAAAATCCGCTAGATGTCAATGCGTTTTATTTATCTTTTGTTACAGTGTAACCTCTTTTTAAGGTTTCTATTTTCCAAGTACAAGTAGGAAGAGTTGATGGATATTACAGGTGTAAGGAAAAAAGTTTCCTTACACCTGTAATATCCATCAACTCTTCCTACTTGTACTTAGAAATAATAAGGTGTACATATTAAATTAGTATTAATTTAATTCATCAATAGGTTTCTTTTTTTTAAATCGTAAGTATGTTATTATTATTATATTGATTATTGATTAATATTTCACGTATTTTCATTGTCCGCTATTCCACGGAAAAAATAGCATATGCTACACGACTGTGAAGTGTTTTTTCATTACCTTGGCCTTACCATGTAATTGCCGCGGTAAAGAAAAAACTCACTTCACAGCCTAGTAACATAATATACTATTATTCGTATCGCTTCGAGACGTTTTTATGAATTTTAATAAATATTATGTTATCTAATGAAAAAGCTATTTAGAAATGATTGTGGTAATTTCTATGGTAAGCTAGGTAAACGGTTTTAAGGTAAACGGCGACTGCATATTTGTTATGGAAGTCATCCCTGGAGGGCCGTAATTCTCGCGGGCCGTTGTTATTACTAAGGGGAATTTAGATGGTGCTATGAGCGGGATGTGGCTGGCATAGCAGGCGGGGACTAGGTAAGTGATGGCCGCTTCACGTCGGGGACAAATGACCCGCCGTGTCCTAGGGACACGTCAGCGGTGTCCCTTGATGTATGATCTCTCTTCCCGCCTCCTCAAACTACGGTACAACTCAGGGGCTATCTACCCTCGTACAGCCGGCGACATTCTATACCGGCCACGCAATTTCCTTCCACAACGTGCCGCTAAAATCCTTCCATGATTCTCATTAAATGGCGCTTTTGAAACAACTTTAGGAAGGGGACATTCAACTTTATGCAGCATTTTAATGAAATTATAGACCTTAAGAGTAATTCATGCGCATCTGGGTGAATAGAGAGTAATATAGAACGAGACACTTATACATCGTAAACATTTGTCATGCGTCATCTATTATATGCACTTCTAAGTACGTCATCTACCAATTTAATATTTCTCTTAAAGCAATTTAATAGGTAACAACCTAACCACCTCATACACGAGAATAAAATCCTGGACATTATGAAGAATTTTTAAACAAAGAAATTCAAAAAGTTATAACAATCGAAATTTACAACAACTGCAAACAACAGTTGTTCAAAAAAAATAAAAAAATAATAAAACGCCACAAGATGAATTAAAAAAAAGCATATTTCACAATTTTAAAAATAATATCAAAATGCATCAATTTTATGCCAATAAAATATAATTATATATTCATTAATGTAATATATAAAATATAAATAAATATTTATATATATATATATATATATATATATATATATATATATATATATATATATATATATATATATATATATATATATATATATATATATGTCCAAATTAGTGAGAAGAAAACTTAAAGTGAGACAATATCTTATCAGTAAATTCCAAATCTTCTTGACAATACAAATTATCTTTAACTACCAAAAGATAAGGCTGAAATTGTTATCAGTTACACAAATAATTGTCTACACGCAAAGAAAATTAGTCTAACTCTGACGATGAAGTCATGATTATTTTCGTCATAGATTGTATATTTTTAGAAGTAATAACACTTTTTGCTTACGTAAAATAATCACTACATCGGAAATCTTCTCTACGATATAAATAAAGGTAAATTAATTTCATTACATATTATAATGGTAAATCAAATTCAAAATTCAAAAGTTAAGAGTTTATTATAAAAAGAAGTGAGAAATAGAAGTTAATGTTTTATTCAAATTAATTTAACCATCTTTAATTGAACATCACCAATGGAAAGACGAAAACTTTACATAATTAACCTCTGTAATTAATTTTTACTTTTTTATATAAAGAGAAAGTATTGTGATGGCGCGAAAATTCAATTTTGAGATTTTAATGGATTTTCATGTTTTGAGGAAAAATAGGGATTTTTAAAAAAATGTCTGTCTGGAGCCTAAACTACTGGGCCGATTTTGACGAAATTTAGCATACTGTTCTGAGAAATTCCGAGGATAAAACAAGAAATGAATTTTAGCTTCGAATTTTTGGGTGCTTTTTTTTTTTAATAATAATTAAATTTACCTACGAAAACTAATAAATGAAAAACACTAAGAAATTATGAGATCTTATATGAGAATGTTTGTGTCGGATCGATTTTTATTTAGTATAAATAGGTGCCACAAAATATCCAACTAACAACACTTAATACCTACTACATGTAAATATTTTGTTATGTAATAGCCCTGAAGTATTTATATTTTATTTTTTGAATAAGTAAATTTTATTCTAAAAAAAACAAAAAAAGGCAATAAATAAAATTGTTGGTCAATTTTTTCTTAACAAACTTAAAATAACATTTATTACACTTTTAAGTTAAGAACCCCGATAAAAAAAACTTAAGAACCAGTTTATTTTCGGCTAGAAACTGAACCCGCAATGTACATTTTTTTTTCATTTCCTTTCTAAAGGGTAGTCTTCAGCTGTTGGTTCAAGATCTATATCTTAAGCAACATTTTTTCCTTGGAAACAACGTAAAATGTATTCCATACTTGTCAAGCTACACTTTAAAGGTAATTTTTTTTTTTTTTTTTTTTGATAATTTTAAAGATTTCAGATCAAGCAATTGTTCTATAAGTCAAACATTATATCAACCAACTTTTATTTAGTAATCATAAAATACGGTTTATGTAAAACTACGAAAGAACACAACAAACAATAATTTCTCTTAGCATTTCATTAATAACAGCATTAGGTTAAAGTCATTTTATAAACAACCTCGTTTAAAAAAAAGAAACTTTTTAGATACGCAATTAAAATTCCAACTTTCCATATTAAATCATTTTCACAAAATTCACGAAAAAGAGAGGAATAAAAAAATCAGTGAAGTGAAAGAGCGGTTATATTAACTTTATGGTTTATGAAGACTGTTAGAAGTGTTATTAAACAAAGTAATAATGGCCTCACCTTTACAACTAATAATTTGAGTTTCAAAGCCTGATAACATGTTAAAAACAACAAGGTCAAACATTGCTACTTGTTAGCTCAGGTTTTTACATTTAGTTAATACTTCTAAAATAGTACAACTTTCAGTACCAAACTGGTTAATACTTCTAAAACAGTATTCATAGCACAACTTTAAGTACCAATAAAATAAAGTGCTTATTAAAGTTTGATTTGTTTGATTTTAATTTTCAGAAAGAGCTCGATTGAAAGTATGGAACATTTCCCTATGAAAACCTAAATAAAGTCAACAATATTGAAAGAGAATTAAAAATGTTTCCCAATGTGACTAAAATATACGATGAAGCTCCGACACCTTTACATATCGCGGCTTGGGAAGGTGAGACCGAATTAGTAAAAGCTTTTATAGATAAGAAATTCGATGTAAATGAAACATGCTGTAATTATTTAACGCCGCTTCATTATGCAGCATTAGCCGGAAGAGTTGAGGTGGTAAAATTATTACTGGATGCAGGAGCACGGATAAATTCACCTGACAATCAAGGAAAAACACCTTTTCATTACGCTTTGAAAAGCAAAGATCCGTCGACTATTTTGACATTGATAAAGAGAGGTGCTAAAATCAATAATGAATCTAGTATGGTACATTCCGCAGTGTATAGTAGAAGCACTTTAGTGATAAGATTATTGGCAGAGCATGGTCTTGATACAGATTGTCCCGACGACCTTGGTAAAACACCGCTTCACGAGGCTGCATCTCTTGGGTTTCATGATATTATAATTATTTTACTTCAAATGGGTTCTAATGTAAATGCAATATGTAACGCTAAAAGAACTGCACTTCATTACGCTGCTAAAGGTGGTCATTTAGATGTTTTGAAAACATTGTTAGATGCAGGTGCGAATGTAAATGCAGCAGATGAAACATCGACTAGTCCGATTCATTTAGCTGCTCAAACTAATATCAAGACTGTTGAGATACTACTCGATTACGAAGTTAATGTTAATGTTTGCACAAGAACTCGTATGACACCGTTGCATTATGCAGCTGTCAGGGGTTACAAGGACATCGCTGAGTTGTTGATTCAATCCGGAGCTCGAGTTAACGATGAAACATATGAGGGGCTTACACCTCTCCATCTGGCAATTACAGTAGGTAATTCTGAAGTGGTCGATAAACTGTTAAAGCATAAAGGGAAATTAGGTGACAACATTTTTACAAACGGGTTGCACTTACACGTAGCTTCTAAAAACGGTTATAATGAAATTATAGAGAGTTTAGTCGAAGCGGGTTCGAATGTAAACTTTAAAGACCACGAGGGAAAATCACCACTTTATTTAGCAGCAGAAGAGGGACATAATGGTACTTTGAAAGCTTTACTGATGCACGGAGCGTATAAAGATGAACCTTGTACTAGTAGAGGTTTCACTCCACTTCAGGTAGCTGCAGCAAGAGGCCACGAGGAAATTATCCACACACTCTTGGTAGCTGGGGTGGATGTTAATAAAGCAAATAAAGAAGGTAAAACACCGTTACATATGGCAGCTGCTAACGGTAATAATAAAGTTTTGGAAATACTGCTCAAGTACAAAGCTAAAGTAAATTCAAACTTAAATAGCCAAGGTACACCGATGCATTTAGCAGCCAAGAAAGGGCAAAATGAATCTATCGAAATTCTGGTCAAAGGAGGAGGAGACGTTAACAGTAGAGACGTAGGAGATGAAACGCCATTACACAAAGCGACACAAGAAGGTCTGACTGAAACTGTTAAAACCCTACTCAAACATAAAGCCAATTGTAATGCAAGGAATAATTGTGAAAGGACGTCTACACATTTTGCAGCGTGGTATGGCCACGATGACATTTTATTAAGTCTGATCGAAGCCCGAGCTGACATTGAATCTAAAGACGAATTCGGTGACACACCCCTTCACGATGCAGCTAGAGAAGGTCATATAAATACTATGCGAATACTTATTACATGCAAAGCGAATGTAAATAGTAAAAACAACACCGGTTGGACGCCGCTACATAATGCGGCCTGGAACGGTAAGACCGAAGCTGTAGAAATTTTACTACTATCCGGAGCTGACATAAAAGCATTAGATAACAATCGAGAAACTCCTCTTCACTGGGCTGTCAAGGGTTCGCATTTTAATGTAGCTCGATCGCTACTCAGCTATGGAGCAAACGTCTACTCAGAAAACCTAGAGCACAAAACTGCAGTTGATATAGCAGTTAGCATGGACAATGAAAATATAGCCGAACTTCTGAAACGATTCGCTCAAAAATTGAATTAAAAGTAACATTAATACGTGATTATAAGTTAAAATTATTTATTACATTGTTTTATTGTAAAAATATATAATCTGTTTATATACATATATTTATAAGCTATTCTTTAATATTCCATGGAAATAAGGTTTTAAATTATAATTAACTCCATTACACGTTTTCATTATAAATGCATGGTTTTCTCATTGATATTCTATTTGTATTCTATGTTGCTGCGATCCAGAAGACCGAGCAGTAACTTGTATCGTTGTGTGATGTCTATAGGTTTTGTTTTTTTATGTGTCGTTGCCATGTTAATCGTCGGTCAAGGAAATGCCCAAGGTATCGGACGTAGTCGTACTGCGGAATGGGAACTTAATTACGGATGACTGGGGGACAGGTGTTATGACGAAGAGCAAAGGTAACGTGCACACTTTTCTGTTCGTTTTTCTCTATCCTCCATTTCCTTAGGTTCGAGAAGTAACAAATGACTTCGGGTATTATCAAATGCAAGGAGGTGGTTATCTAGGACAGAAAGGATTGCCTTGTCATCTGCAAAAGTGGCTAAGAATGTTAAGGGATGCTGGGAGATACCATGAGTGTGTATGGAGTAGAGGAAAGGTCCTAGGATACAACCATACATGATGCTTGCGCAAACAATTTGACCATGTAAGGAGGTCTTACACCTCTCTAGCACTTATTTAGGATTTTATATCGAAAACAGGAGCTCTTTAAATCTTTGACAAACTTATCTTTTAAGTAATAAATCAAATCATATTCTTCTAATACATTTATTACCAAATTAGAATGTTTCTCTGTGTAAAGATAATTTCTCATAATCTATTTTCACATCGATATAATCTCGGATATACCTAATCATAAAAGAACTGCTATTAAACCTACTAAATAGAGAAAATTTGAATCAGAGCTATTTTTTAAAAAAAAATGAGTAATTTGTTTTAAAAGCAATTTAAATTTCTTAATAATCCATAATAATTTGATAATTTTTATTTTTTTATTTTAATTTCATAATAATTTGAGAGTTCTTTTTATTAAAGAATAAAAAATTGGAATATTAAAAATTGGATTCCTGTGGATTAAATAGATTGTAATACTGTTTTAAAATAATTGAACATTGGTGCTGTAAATCACTTACTTAAAGTTTGTCTTACAATGAAAGTTGATTAAAAGTAGAAGGTTGCGAGACTTAATTATTCATATAGTTAATTGATTTTAACTGTAATTAAAATACAGAGTTAACGATAACTTTGAACTCCTTCGAAGGTAGTATTAATTAATAATAGTTGTAGGCACTACAATTTCATATAATTTTTAAGTTATAAAGAACTAATTGAAAAATATTTCATAATTCTGTTAAAATTATATAAAAGAGTTAAAATTAAGGAAAATTCAAGCAAGCAAATGAACAATAGTTTTTATAATATCTGATCACATTTGTAATAATTTAAGTGAGGTACAAATTTTATTTTGAGGAATTTATCTCTTAATATTAAAGTGTTTAAACTTTATTTGTTCGTACAAGATGTCATGAAGATAATTAGTTATTAATTAATAAGAAGGCATTGCTAAAAACGGATCAAACAATAAAATTATAAATGTTAAAATTTATAGCTCATTTTTGGGGAAAAATGAGACTGTCTTATACATCTAGGGTTTCCTCACCTTGGAAACTTAAACAAAAAAATAAATATTGCTGATGACACTGGAATGATGATGGTATGATTGATAGTGAAGACGAAAAGATTGGCACTAATCGGTCAAATAGTGGTTTGAAACTAATAAGCAAAGTTATGAGATCTAATATTTAAAAGCAAAAAAAGAACCAATTCTTAAAATAGGTTTTTTAGAAAAAACAAAAAACAAAATAGACTGTCAATTAGTGTGGCACATAGCTTCCTCGCATCCTATCACGTACTTTATTGATTTTATGCTTTTACCAGTCAATATTTTCTAATTTATTTAATTGTTTCCCCTGTTTCTTTTAATATGTCTAAAGTGTTTTGATTTTTTTACATGAATCAAATAAAGTATCAATTAAGAAAAATTTAAACAGCGCAGATGGTTGAAATTAATCTGGGGCTATCTGCAGGCTACTTTTGACCTACCATGAAAATTTCATAAAAATAAAATGAGTATTTTTAAAGTTATAGGTGTAAATATGAATATGTTTGTGCGCATGTTAAGAGAACCATCAAGGGCTAATTATGGCCTACCATACAAATTTCATTAAAATTGGACCTATGGTTTTTAAGATGTGTTGGTTCGCAAAATTTTAGCGACAGACAGAAGGATAAAGTTTTGTTACCTTCGGCAAGCTCATAAGCAAAATAAATTATTAAATTTTCATGCACTAAAAGTGTGAAAACACCCTTGATTGTAGAACCATGTTACCTAGAAATCGTATTTTCTATGAGAGTCTATCCGTATCAATGTCACAAAGTACTTCATATTAACACAGACACTATAAAAAACAACTTTTTTCGGATTGGACAAAACAGTAATAAGCTACAGTTAAATAAATGATAACAACAAAGGGGATTCGAGACATTGAATCGTGAACTTTAAGAAGAAAAACAGGTGTTGGGTTTACTCTGCTATTACTAAGTGAACTGTCTTACAAAGAGAGTGAAGTGAAAGAGGAATAGAAGCCTCGGAGAGCAACCCAGAGACTCAGGTGTTGAAACCGTGCATGTAACCTTTCCCAAACCTTCTTTCATTACTTAGCTTCAACAGACAGACGCGAAAATATACAAGGGCACTTAACTTTATTAACTTTACAACATCTGAGCACATTCTTACAACTAGTCCTTTCTACACTGACCCAGAGATTTATTAAATAATGTCTCAAAATTGGAGCCATCTTATGTTTCATAGTTACGAACATCCGCACTAATTGATCAATATATCACTTATAAAAATCACAGGGAAGCACTTACATCCAAGTACTTTTTAGGGTTTCGTAGGTTAAAGCATATACATTATCTTATTATGAATGAAATATCTTTTTTTAATTTCTCCACCTCATCCTGTATAAAAGTTAAAAAAAAAATTAGACGGAAGGCCTTAAGAAACAAAAGAAAAACAAATTTAACCAAGTGGGGTCCTTGGTTCGAGCCCCGATGGACACAATGTATTTTAGCGGTGATTACGCAGAGGTAAATTAAATTTTTCCCAGAAATTTACATCGGCCTATTATAAGTAATTAGCATGAATTATTTTAAAAATTTAGGAATAGCCGTTATAGGTTGGTTGGAGAGGGGGGGGGACAATTTATTTGGGGTTTTATTGACGGTAAAATATTTATAAAATGTTAGATATATTAGTAATCTACTCTTCAGTTGCTTTTAATTAATACTCCACTCAAAAATAAATAAAAACAATTTTGATTACCATATTCGTGCGAATTTCACAGGCACATATTAAATATAACTTATTTATATTTTTTCCTTATGTGTGGATCAATAAGTTGCACCATTGTCTTAAACTTCAGCACTCTAGTAAGAATTATTCGTTGGATATGCACCAAAGTGTAACGGATAGAAAGACTCATCACCTTCGCCATAAGGATTTCGAGGAGGATTTACGTAACCCTAAATAGAAGAGTTTTTAAGTGGCTTGAATAAGGTTTTCCGAAAGATTAAAGACCGAAAATAAATACACTTGGTCTTAAACTAACTAAGCAAAGCTTAATTTTAATCAAATTAACCATAATAAGAAATATTATTTGAAGGTGTACGACTACTGATACCAAGCTGTATAAGAAAAGACGTCGCTAAATAAACAGACTTCATTCAGAAATTGTTACCTTCTTCTGGTATTCTTTATTGTACTTCTGGTAATGATGTAGTAAAAACAAGCTTAACCATACCAGAATAAAGTGAAATTTGGTAAAAAAAAAAAAAGGTTATAATAACCATCACACAGTCCATATTAATCAGATAATAATATAGTTGTAACAATAGTAACATTATACTACATTCTCAAATTAACTCAACTGACAATACGTCAAAATCTATAAGCAAACATAAGGTGATAATTTAATAATATTTGACATCCTACAAGTATAATAAACACTTCAAGCACAAATTTAATATTCTCCTAAATAAATTCTGCAAAACTATACTGTCCACACGAATGCTGGAAACTAGCGCTAAAACTTGCTTGAAAGATAGGTTGCCCTACGAATAGCAGTAACGGTTATTCCTTTGTTGAAGGAATCAACGCACAATTTCACAAATTCTTCATCCAATTTGGCCCTTCCGCCGGTTCGTCGGAGAGGAAATAAGTCAGAGCGGGGTGATAATATTTCGCGGAGAATTAGTTCCAAGAAATTCCAGGAGGGTGATTTCAAGTTATTTCTCGTATTTTTCCAGGGATATTTGAGGAAGGGTTGTAGACGGGGGAAGAGTAGAAAGTAGAGCAAACAGTAGGGCCTGGCCCAGTATAGATAAGAATTGAAGCCTAGGGTGTTAAGGGCGGAATCTCTCTTTCCTTCACGGAGTCTGGCGTCTAGATATAGAGCGCCCTCTAGTTTCTACTTGAGAAGACTAACTGGACGCAGGACGCTAGGCCATGTTTACTCTACCTCGTCCTGTCATTCTCTTAGCTTATATCCTTTCCACCTTGCGACTAACTAACACCTTCTCCCAGCCTTCAGGCTTAGACTCGTGCCCAACCCTTCATTAACACCAAAGATTTACTTAATACAAAAGGGATAATCCCTCCGAAATCCCCGGTATGGGATTAGATGAGACGACGTGAGCCTCCGAATATCACGAAATTGCACACATCTGTGGGGTTCCAAGCTTATCGTGGTTGCCGAGAAATCTCATTCAGGCTTTTCCCACCTTATTAACCCATTCAATGCGTAATCCAATTCATGAACCTACCTTAGTTACTGTATATATCTAAACGATTTTAAAAGTTAATTTAAAAATAAATAAAAAATTAAAAAAAAAAGTTTGGATCCACTGTGGATACAAACGTGAGCGGGCCTGACGGAGCCTTGCTAGATGGTTCTACTCGAGGCACGGAGAATAGAGCTACAGAGAGCTGAAAGGGAGGGCTTGGATCCACTGTGGATCCACCCGCCAGGCGTGTTAGCACTGCATGGATCCACAGTGGATCCACCCGCATTGAATGGGTTAAAAGTCGGGTTTCATCTGCAATAGGAGGTATTCTATGATCATACTTAGACCATTTTATTTCAACACTTTTATTCAACACCAGTTTATTCAAACACCAGCAAGAAACATAACTGCTAAATCTAATCAATAAAAAAAATCTTTTAGTCCAATTCTTAATCAGATCGTTAAGAATTTGTTTACATGAAAAGTATATTCAACATTTCTTTTTAAGATTTAAAAACATGCATAACAAATCATGCTAAAGTGCTAAGTGAATATTGTATTAACAAGCGGAGTATAATATGAAGAAATAGTGAGAATGTATGAAATAACAAGTAATATAAGTAAGATTTAGCACTTATTTAAATAAATGTTATCTATATGTTATTCACAAAAGTTATCTAATATAAGAAAAAAAAAAAAAATAATAATAATAATAATTTGTAGTTTGTCTTCTTAATAATTTAAGAATTTCTTAATTTATAACTTCTTAATTCTTAAATAAATTTAAGAATTTCTTAATTTATTATTTCTTAATTCTTAAATAAATAACTTTTATCTCCAGTAGGGGAAAAAAAAGTTATGATTTTGAATTAGTTTAGAGGGACTAAAACAGGTCTTTTCATCCCTGAACTCAAAAAGTAGGGAGAAAAAGTAAAAGTAGGGTGAAAAAGTAAAGTAGGGCAAAAAAGTAAAGATTGCAACTTAATTATTTTATAAATAGTAGAGAATGTATGGCTAATGTAATGAAGTTGTCGAAATCAGGTTGGTGGCACTACGCTTTTTTGACCATGTTTATCTTTGTTTATAACATTATAGCCTGCATCTAAATAATCTTCTATTTGAGTTTAATTCCAATTCTTATTAGTTTTTAATATTGAATCTCTTATATCTGCTATTAAAAGTTCTAATAATTATTGTTATTTAATAAAATAATAAATAAAAACTGTGCTATGGACGAAAATGTGTATTTTCTTCCTACTGGAGATAAAAAATTGTATGTACCTCGTGAGTAAAGTGCCATTATTCCCCTCGCGATAATTATCTCCCTTGGCTGCGCCTCGGGAGCTTATTACAGTTATTCCTTCGGGGAATTAAAGAGTCTAATTCCCTCGGCTTCGCCTCTGGATTTAGGGACCATGGTTCCTTCGGCTTCGCCTCAAGAACCAACTTTTTTCGCTCAGGGAATAATAGCTTACTTTACTCCCTAGGTGCATAAATAACTATTTGGATACCGAGAAAGATTTATAGAAGCGAGCTTCACACATTCAACACACTATGCATCCTGTCTGTATGTGTGTCGGAAACGTGTGACGATAACTTGAGTAAAAGAAGACCGAGTTTGGTTAAATGTGGTAGTACACAGACATGTTCACTTCACAAATGCCCAGGACGAGATCATTGGACAAGGTTGTGCAACGTTATCATTAGATTATTTTTAGTAAAACCAAAAGCTACACCGCTACGAAACATCCAAGAAGATTTAAATTAAAATTATTTATAACACCAACCAAAAGAACGAAATGACAACACATGAAGAGAAAATATACGATCAATGAATGTAAATAACAATACATGTTAATGATAATTAATATTGCTATGGTTCACGCCAACAATAGCAATAATCGATGATTGTTTTTTCATCCCGCTGCAACGTAAAGCAAAACTAAAATTATATTAGTTACCATCATAGTTATAATTAAAAACGTTACTATAAATTCACAATAACAGATGAAGTACATCGACATGTTTCATTAACTTAAAAGCAGAAGCAACTAATTTCCCCAACTAATACCAATGGCTAATACAAATTCTCTCCAAACCATATAAATAAAAAAAGACAGTAAATGTTGAAGTCTAATTTTATGTAAAAAATTGTCTGTTTAGAAATATAAACGACTGAGGATGACTCTACTATGAGTCAAAATTTCATCTGAATGAAATAAGGGATTTTTCTTTAATTAATTACACCTTAAAAGCCATCCAAAAAATATTATCTATAATGACTAAGTAGTGATAATATGACAACGAGATTCTTAGGTTTTAAAAACCATCAAAGATTTATAAATAGATAATAGCGACAGTATTAATTCAAAGATATTGATTTAAAGCTTTATACATAATGAAATTAAAACTAAAAGAAATAGAATTGAAGTGAAAAACTACTTACAACCTCTCAGCAATAATTTATTAAAAAATTGACACTCACCTGAAACAAAAAGAAAAAAGAAATATTAATATTTATTTTATCTGTTACCTTCGACAAGCTTTGGAATCATCTTTGATCAGAATAAAGAAATCTCTTTCTCTAAGTTTAGAATTGGTTCAGGCGTTTATAAAGCTCTTGACTTTTTATTGCGTAATTTATTCACCGTACCAATGTCTAAAAGAAAATCATCTGAGTTCAAATATGAAATCATTCTGAGTTCAGTGTCTACATTTTTAAAGCCCCGGATTCAATATTTGAACCATACGAAACAAGAAAGATCTAGAAATTCTAATTTATACAATTTAATAACTTAAATTATATAATAACAGATGAAGAGCAAGAGGAAAATAAAGGGCATTTATATATTGAATAAATCAATCTATAACTAGGTGAAAGTCATTAGAAGGATCATAATACTCATTAGGCTGTGGATGGGTGATACCGGCTGATAGCACTCAATTGCCATTTCTGATTAAAGGCAATCTACACGATCTAATAACTGAATTTACAGTATTCTATAATCATGCCAAGATAAACTATTCGATTGTTAAATAATCCATAAGGAAAAAGAAAATCTAATAGTGGCATTGCCACCTCAATCACGATTTTTACATGAAAAAAATGCTTTAACCCTTAATAACCTAGCGCTGCCATATGGCAACAGCAAAACCCCCTCCCTTTATTATTGTCTGGAGAGGTCTAAGTTAATATTGAACTTTTTAAATGTTAATATTATGTCAAAAGAAGGACTAAATTGATTTTTCATCATAAGATTTATTTGTTTGGTGCAACACGTATGCGACAAGACAGGTTTAAAAAATAGGTTATTCCTAATTTGAGACACGGAAAGAATTTTAATTTTTTAAATTAATTAATTAATTAAATAATTTTATTATTGGTAATGAAACTATTAGAATAAAGAGTGATTAAAAATATAAAATTATTGCAGTTTCAAAAAATTTAATTTTTCTGCCCTAAATTGAGCGTCAATTTGAAAGTTGCCATATGGCAACGCTAGGACATTAGCCTTACAGTTTTTTTTCTAAGTGGTAATTTCATTCAGTCATATTTATATACAAAGTTTTGATGTTTTTTTGCCTAATGTTCATTTTTTATTTATTGATTATTTTCAAAATATTTCTCAATTAGTCTCTAAATCTTGTAATTATTTTTGTTGAACAAGTATAATTAATAATTAGTAACAAATATTATTGGGCTATTCTTTTAAAAATAATATGTATATAATAATATCTAAATTTGTTTTATTACAATTGAATAATACATATATATTTTTAAAGGTAATAACAAAAACACATGCATAGAACAAAACATTAAGAAATAATTACATAATTTTACAGAAAAAAACATGATACATAATACAAATAATGAAAAAAAAACAAAAAAAAACCAACTTTTTTATTCTTTTAAATAAATTTAGTATTTTGTTAGTATTATTTGTACTTTTTTAACCTAAAATTTATTTTACATACATTTTGTAAAAGAAATTATTAAAAAATTTACTGAAAAAAAAAAACTGTAGGGCTAATGTCCTAGCGCTGCCATATGGCAACAGCCCAAATTTGGGGTAAGGAATTAATTTCAATTTTTTTAAACATTTTTTACATATTAAGGGACCTCTTAACAGACAAAATCCTCAGAAAAAAACCAAACAATTCCCCAAAAAAATAATTCAGGCAGTTAAGGGTTAAACGCTAGCTTTGTACTTTTTTGTCGAATAATAACACCACATGCTAGATATGGGCGCGTCCATGTAGGTCATCTTAAAGGATTCACACAAACTGTCTCTAAACGTAAATTAAAAAAAAATAATATCAAAGCAGCTTTCAGCCTTCAAAAGGCCATCATCATGCCTATTGCGGAAGAAAAAAAGTTAAGATTTAGTAAATGGCGAGTCTACTTTATGTCGGAGATCGATGTGAGTCTCACGTCGATCTCTAACCTGAGGAAGACTCGCCTCTCACTAAATATTTTTATTGTTGTAACTTTTTTCTTCCGCATTAGTCTCTGATGATGGCCTTTTGAAGGCTGAAAGCTTGGCAGTAATGTTTTTTTTTCAATTTTCGCGGAGAGACAGTTTGTGTTAATCGTTTACAATAACAGAGTTCTTTAAAATTTAATGAACGTTCGGGCACTAAGAAAATTTTGTCTGAACTATATTTGTTGAGGTTGCTGAATCTAAAGCTCAAATCTCTCTTATAAGAACATTTTTTCCGAGCAATTGTGTTTTTAGGTTTTTTTTTACCCAATTTTTCAAAAAAACTACGTAGAATTTTTTCCAATTTTGTTCATTATCCCTCCCCCCCAGGGGGGGTTTCAGGGTCCCCTCCTTACACAACACATTTTTTAATAATTTAGAATGTCAGTCAAATTAGAGAAAAGTTACAAAACAAGTGTTATATGACTGAAAAATTAATAGAAACAAAATGACTAATTCAGAGGAATAATCGGTTTTTATTTGTCAATTTTCTTAAAAAAGTAAGGTCAGCAGAATTTCCTTAGACTTAGATTCGTGTTCTCAAGGATATTTAAACACACAAAATAGTTTTTTGGGGTCAAAAACCCTTAACAACACAATCTTTTCCGAACTTTAAGCGCATTTTCCGGGAAATTTGGACTTTAGATTCGGATTCAAAACACAAAAGTACTTCGATAAAATTATATTTTCATTCGATTGCTTTTCTTAGCAGAACTGAGTAATCAATGGGAAAGAAGAGAATCTGTGTTTATGTTTATCATATACATTATTTCCCTATTACCATATTATATTATGTTTGAAAAAATGCTATACATGTAATTATTGTTGACGCAAAAGACTTAAATGAAAAGTTGACTAACAAACGGGCTAATCAGTATTTTTTATGCAAATAAATAAAGAAGAAAACAAGATAGGAAACTATTTTTCCTACGGACATAAAGAACGAATGAAGGAATCAGTTCTTTTAGGAATTAAAAAAGTTAGTTAGCGAAAAATAATTTATTTTGTATTTTGTAGGTGGTTCTCATAGAGATAATAGAAGAAGCAATCTGTTTTCTTTTAGTATTTTTTATTTACTTATTTATTTTTTAATTAAATTAGAAGTTAGATAATAAAAGGAGGAAAAGTTAGTGAACTTTATGTTAGATAACAATAATAGGAGTAATCCGTTTGGAAGGAATTAAAAAAGAACTTTAGATTGTGAAGAAAGTAAGAGTTTTTATTTTAAAATCAATTTCAGTTTATTTTTTTCTCAGGGATAAACATTTTAAGAATAATAAATAGACATAAAATGTTCTTGTTACAAAGAGGGAATTATTAGTAAATAAATATCCACGATACTAGCTTTTTAGGGTTTCTTTGGTAAAACCAAAAAAAGAAACCCTTAAAGTTTCGTTTCCTGTGACTGTCTGTCACTCTGTACGGTTCCAATACATTTTGAATCAAAAGAGATAAAATCATGAAACTTGACAGTATTAAAGATCGTTTTGACGCGCTCTCAGGAAAAATATAGTGAACTCAAAATTATCAGCTGTTAAAATTCAAAATGGCTGATGATTCATGTAACGCATTTTTTTTTTTTAATTTTTAGTGGGGTATCAAATGAAAGGTATTGAAGAGTAGATTACACGAAAAACAAAATCCTTCGGAAAGCTCGGAAGCAAAGCCCCTGATCATCAGGAATCGGTTAATTGAACGAATCAATCCTAAATAGAACCGAGACCTGGGTTCACTCATTTTATTGATGATTTAAATTATATGTGCTGATGAAATCAATCAGTCTGCTAAGTTCAGCAGTGTCTACAAATATGACGCTTATGTTTACATAAAATATGTAACATATTATGTTCAGGCACCGTGAACACCTGACCCGCAATACAAGTTTTCAGGTTCATTTATCAGCTAAGGCCCTGTCAGCATCTAAGAAGAAAACATTTAGTGGTAGTGGACGGGCCTACCTCGTGTCATCAGGCATTTCTAATTAGTCATACGGTCTCTCTTAAGCAGAAGAGTTTTGGTTAAACATTTTTGGTTGAAATATGATATTAAACCAACAAAATCAAACAAAAGAAATTCCCTACATCAAACAATAAAAAATTTCCCTCTTCATCTAGAAATGCCAATTCCAATATTCTAACATTTTAACTTTTGAGTGGATTTTGTATAATACTATAGGCAATGGCGTATGAGTATAATATAGACCCCACCCAAACTCTATTTTATATGCTCTTATTTGGAATTGTAGAAACGCTTGTGGCTTTGAGTAGGAAAAATTAAAGGGAGAAATGGAACACACTCCTACGCTGTATCAATAGTACGGTATCAAAAGGGCACACTTATGAAAAAAAAAAAAGTAATTAATGGGTTAAAAATACTAAAAATGTTTAGGTGAGGTCAATATCATACTCTTACCCCATTTTATATAGTATTATTTTTTATATAGACTTCATTTTTTCACATTAATGAATGTAGGGAAATTTTATCCTTTCATAATAATATTTTTGTTTGGGTGGGTTGAATATCATATTTCATTTCCTATTGTATTAAGTATGATATCAAAACCACCTTTTTATTTTTACTGTCTTATATAAAGTATAAGTAGGTAGGTGTGATGACGTGGAAATTCGATTTTGAGATTTTTATGGATTTACACGTTTTGAAGTCCCCTGAGTTCAAAAAGATTTTTTTTTTTAAAAAAAATGTCTGTCTGTGCAGACACCCGAAGTTTAAACTACTGGGCCAATTTTAACAAAATTTGGCATACAAGTTCAGAAAAATCATCCCCGAGACGAAATCAAGAAATTAATTTTAGCTCCAAATTTTGGGGAGCTACCGAGGAAAAAAAAAAACTCCGGCGATTTTTTTAGATTGTTACTCCCCTTATGAAAAAACAGAGGGGAGTAACAATCTAAAGGAGGTTTACGGAATGCTCATCTTTAGACTGTTACTCTCCAAGAAAAGAGGAGTGTGATATTCCTTTGCCCCAGAGTACATTAGCTAAACATCCCTTTGTATTAATAGTTATTTAGTCAAAGTATTGTAAAAAAATAGGCAGAAACAATCTAAAGAAGTACCTCGATATAACCCTTTTTCCCGGGTTAAATCTACTTCCTGAGAAGATAGCTTTAAAAGCAGGTTCAATTCCCCGCCGATGAGAAGTTATTTTCATGATAAATTCTAATATCATGTTCAACAATTAAATTAAATGTACCTACAAAAAATAATAAATGGAAAACACTGGGCTAGTAGTTATGAACTCTAGTATGAGAAAGTTTGTCTAAGTTACCTCGGACCGATTTTTTAAATAATGACAATGACATTTATTTTTTTATTTTTTTTATTATTATTATATATTTATTGTATTATTTATTTTTGTAGGGAAATTTAATTATTTTTTTTCGGGTGGGTTCGATATCATACTTCAACCATTTTTTTAGCTCATATTATTATTTTTTAAAATACAATTATAAAATAACGCAAGCAATATTCATTATACAGAATATTTACGATGCATCAATTTGTGTTTCAATAGTATGTTAATTATTCAAAGAAATAAATTTTTGATTTATAAATTCTAATATATATACCAGTATTACTCGTCATAAATCTAAAAGTGTATGTCAGCTTTATTTTCGTTAAAACTAAATTCAATGTAATATTATTGTTACAATATTAAACAATTATTATATAGTTGGTTTTAAGTTCTTTTATCTATTATTAAGTGTTTTTTTTTTCTTATCGATTTTATTCCAAATAATAAGAGGAAGTAATGGCGCGTGCAAATTACCTGTATATAGTTTTGAATAAAAGTTTCTAGTATTTTCCTATTGTATTATTTAAATAACACGAATAATCGTGATTATACAATAACATTATTCCGTGTCCATCATTTTTCCCTTTTAGACTTTATTGTTCTAGTCTATATTATTAATATTATTGTTTTATTATTTAGTGTGTTTTTTTTTTTTTAATAATCAACCGTTTTCTATTAGATAAAATTTGTATTCGAAGTTTAATTATATAATTGTAGTAGTAATTATATGATAATATTTTTTTAATAATTGTATTATAATAATATGAAATAAATTATAATTTTCAATTAATGTATGCATAATAACAATGCAACCAATTGAAATAATTATATGTATTTAAAAATTTAAATTATATTTGTTTAACAAATAATAATGTAACAATGATGATTTTATTTTTATTTTGCTTTATTCTATACGTAGAACAAGAAATTAATTTTAGATCTATGTACATAAATGTATATATGTTGGTTCACAAAAATTGAGCGACGGACAAACACGGAATTAAAAATGTTCCCTGATGTCTGAAACGGATTTCTGTCTTGGAATATATGAAATATAAAAAATGTTCGTTCTTCAGAAATTTCACATAGCTTCCGGTAACTTCGGGTGAGCTCGGAAGCAAAAATCAAAATTTGAATTACGGTTATGTTATGGCGGATTTTGTGGTGTACTTGTATAAAGCAAGCTTTCAAGCAGCTCATACATAGGTATTATATAGAGTTACCCTTATGTAAATGTATGACCGTCGTGGTATCAAGGGGGTTTAATACTAGATGGGTGCCATTAAAGCTAATGATGTCGTGAAAAGGCCTCTACTACTAGATCTAGTTTGTAGCACGTACACAAGAAGAAACATTCCACACAAGCCTAAAAGTAAGCATGGAAACATGATTATACATATAATGGGAGGTTAAAAACTAACGCACAAGGCACACAAGACTATTATGTAGGTCTTAACCCTTTGGTGTTGTAGAGTGCGTATAGGTCCGAAGAGTAACTACAGTAAATAACCCCTCTACCACTATAATATAAACCCATGCAAATGGTTTACGGAGCCCTCTGGAATGGCTCTAATTTTAGCCATCCCCCACCCCCTCGACCCAGTAAAATGTCCGACAATGAACATTAACTCACACTTAGAAAGTTAGGATAACACACAAATCTTCACTGTGCATAGAAAGGAGGAAGGGACAAGAGAAAAGGGGACTTGACCACATTAAGCAGGATCTGCGCTTTAAAATCAGATTCCCAAATAAGATTCTACGGACTTTAAAAACAAATTAAAGTAAAATAATAATATTCTGCTCAAATTATATTCTCAAGAAGTTTATTTTTCTGAATATATAAAAAGATGTTATAGAGAAACCAATAAGAAAGAACTTGGATGGATAAAGATGATCCTGATTAATAAATCTGAAACTGCTGTAATTTCCATTCTGACATAAATATATGTCTCAAAAGTTCTTATGCTAACCTACTTAATGTTTTTTGAAACTTAATTTTTATTTAGGTACTGGGATGGTAATCTGATTTTTGGTGAAGATCATGGAGGTAAAATCTGACACACTTGTGTCTGAGAGGTAGGAAGGTAACATAGAGGAAGGAAAAGAGTATGGAGAACCCAAATTGTGTATTGGTTTGGATTCTCCATACTCTTTTCCTTCCTCTATGTTACCCTCCTACCTCTTTTTTCCTTCAACATTCTTCATTCACATATAGGTTTCATCATTTTAACTCCTATATTTCACATAATTTTACTCATGTTTCTCTTTGTTTTTATGCTTTGGTATTTGTAGAAGTTAGTTGTAGTTAGTTGCAGTGTGGTTACCCAATAACTTAATATCATATTTTATTCTTTTACTACATCTTTTTAATACTTGTGTGTATTTTTATATTTTTTGTTTGATTCCTCTTCTAGGGTTCGCCCTGAAGAAGATATAAGTATAATATCGAAACGTTGGCCGCATAAGATAAAAGTGATTTGTAATGGTCTTCACCCGATTAATTTTATTTTTCTTTAGATATATGTGTTATTTGCTGTCTTGGAATTTTGAAGAATAAAATTACCATATATTCCAAGACTGTAAATAAAACAGATATAACAATTTAATTAATATGTTGTTTGATCACATTTATTAATTTAATGACTTTCAGTGTTTAATATTATTACCGTGTTGGAATTTTGCAGAATAAAACCACTTTAACGAACGATCTTAGATATATATATATACAGTGCTTGATTTCTAGAAATTGAGGTGCCGGAACTACAAGCTACCCTCACCCCTTCCCCCCATAGAAGGGGGGTCCGGGGGTCCTCTCCCGGGAAAAATTTGAAAAATAAACGTTCTAAAACAGCATTTTAAGCAGTTTTAGACATAAACCCACACTAAAAGTGCAAATTTTAGTGCCGATAATTTTTTTTATTTATCAGAGAGAGAGAGAGGTCCCGGAACGCCGTTCCGCCTCAAATCGAGCCCTGTATATATATATATATATATATATATATATATATATATATATATATATATATATATATATATATATATATATATATATATATATATATATATATATATATATATATATATATAAGCTTTGTGGTCAATAAAGTATTTTCAAAATATTCATGAAATAATTTAAATGTTCTTTATAGACTAAGTTTTGTAATCCTCTTTTCCTCCAAAGAATGAAATCGAAGAATATTAAAAATGATAATGATAAAATAAGAGATAAAGTAACCGCAAACAAAAACCAATTGATTTATTTCTTCCTTGTTCTTTAGTTTTGTATTTCTGTAAATCATCAAATTATACAAGGAAGAAGTATAAGAAGATGACGAAGATATGAATGTTTTCGAAGGGAGGGGGTAAAGAATTAGTTTTCAATTGTGAAAAGTCAAGGGGTTGAGGTGGGTGGGGGATGGAAGGAGGCAATATAATTCTAAAGGAGTCGGTAAAAGACAATGAGAAATTGATTCGAAATTTCTAAGCCTCTGATTAAAGGGGCAACTTCGGTAGAAGACAATCAGCGCACCGAGAAAAATTGTTCTATATTAGATTATATTCTACTTATAAATCTGAGTGAGAAGGCTTTCCTCAGAGTTTCGGTTTCTTTATAACTTTGCTACGAGACTCAGGCACTTCGACCCTAAGGCTTCGAACCGTGGCAATCATTGAAACGCCGCCGAGACTTATCTACTCCCTCCCTAGAACCCCTGTCTGTATTCTCTTCCCTATCAAGTTTTTAATTTCGTTTTCAATCAATCCTTCCTTTTTTTCGGAAGGGATTTTCTTTTCCCCCACTCCTTGTTTTTATTCTTAGAGAGAAAGGAAAAAAATGAGAATATATATATATATATATATATATATATATATATATATATATATATATATATATATATATATATATATATATATATATATATATATATATATATATATATATAAGTTAGTAAGAAAAGATGACAGAATAATATCGCTTAAAAAAAACAACGAAACAAGGTAGCAAAGATAGGTACCATAGAATGATCGACGATTGAGAAATAAAAAAAAGCAACAAACAAACAAGAGACAGATATAAAAGTTAGAGAAGATAAAATAAAATATTTATTTATTCACACTGTTGGTAAAAAGAAGAAGAAAACGAGCTGACAATGTAAAAGAAAACGGAATAAGAAAGGGAAGATTTTGTTCTATAGATAAAAGTGGCTCACAGAATTGATGTAAAATATATTTGCCATTTTCAATTTCTCAAGGTCAAAATAAACTAGGCATCGGGTTGACAATTGTTGCCAACAACAAAGTTGAAAAACTGTGGCTAACACCAATGCTGTCAACTGTTGCCAACACCAAAGTTGACAACTGTTGCCAACACCAAAGTTGACAATTGCTGCCAAAACCAAAGTTGACAACTGCTGCCAAAACCAAAGTTGACAACTGTAGCCAAAACCAAATTTGTGATCGACAACTTGTATTTATATTCAGTTGCCCGTTGTCAACATTGTTGTGCATCTAAACAGAAAACACCGATGCAAGCAACCAGCAAGACATTCTTTGATGCCTTGACTTATTGCCACTTGACTAGACTCTTTTAAGGATTCTGCCAGAAAGAATAACGGAATGACATGCTAATTATGACCTACCTTCCAAATTTTATTAAAATCGGACGAACAAACAGACTCGAAATGGTCGGCAGAGATCGCAATTTTAGGTATCAGAGACATAAAAATTTCGTTTATTTTTTTTGTTTTTTTTTGTTTTTTTTTTTAGAACGATCACAATACTTGCGTTACCTTTGGTATGATTGGAAGCAATAATTAAATATATTATTATTTGTACTAAATACTTATTACTTTATCGATAGCGCGGACAATTAAGTATAATTAAATTTTAATTATAACTGTAACAGGAAAGAGGAGAAAAAATAATTTAATATTAAGAATTCAAAATTAAAATTAATAAAAATAAACACCTAAAATATTAAAATCAATTACTACCCAGATTCTAATTAAAAGTATAGCACAAATACCATCAAGCTGTCGGTGAATGAACCGCACTAATATTGTTAACAAATAACACAATGGAATACAACTAAACAATGAGAAATAAAAAAAATATAAATCAAATATGTATAAAAATATAGTAATATGCTGTAACACAATTAAAATAGAGGAAGAATAATATATAATTTCACAATTAAAAACTATTAAAATTATACTACATTCATAATTTATTTCATTATTAGACTAACAATTATTTTATGCAAGCATATTTTTTTTTTCTTATACTAATTTACTTAGAATGTTATGTAATATTTTTTCGAAGAAATTGTGTGTAAAAGGAACCATTGATAACTATTCATATTTTTCTGCCTATTAGCATTTGAAATAGTAAAATAATTTTATAATCAAGTTGTGGTAGAACCAATTTACTTAAAATCTATCTTAACACATATTATTAGCGAATTTCCATTGGAAAAAATTCGCTAACAGAGCCACTGGCATGGCGGGAGTTTGAGCCGGACTGTGGCCAAAATACGTTTCATGGGTCCCTGATCACGAAAAAAAAGGTTTTACAAAACTTTATATAAATATATATATATATATATATATATATATATATATATATATATATATATATATATATATATATATATATATATATATATATATATTTTTCGCTTCATATGTTTTTTAGGGTCCTGAATCCAAAAAATAAGTTACCATAGCGATTCGAATAATAATAATAATAGTAATAACAACAATTTCTTGTGAATGTTTTGTAAGCACGATAGCTCTCGAACGAATTGACTAATCAAAATAAAACTTGCACCGAAAAATCAAGCTCGTTGAGATGAGGATCCCTATTGAAAATGGGATCTTTATGACGTCGTTACCCCCTCCTGATGAGTCAGCAAAGATTTTAAAAAAATACAAAAAACCAAGTGAGGTATTGCTTCTTATGTTTTTTAGGGTCCTGAATCCAAAAAATGAGTTACCATAGCGATTCGAATAATAATTTAATAATAATAATAATAGTAATATCAACAATTTCTTGTGGATTTCTTGTAAGCACGATAGCTCTCGAACGAATTGACGTATCGAAATAAAACTTGCACTGAAAAATTAAGCTCGTTGATATGAGGACCACTATTGAAAATGGGATCTTTATGATGTCGTTAACCCCTCCTGATGAGTCACCAATGATTTAAAATAATCCTACCGCGGGTTTCTTCAAGCCCAGCGAATTTCCATTGGAAATTTGTAGTTCAATGTTGTGCAGTTTAAACCTCTTTGAAACTACTACTATTATGTTTAACTAAGCATTATTATAAAAACCCTAATCTAACTAAAATAATCCATTTAAATTTTCTTAACTTAAAATTATCAACACAATTGTAGTAGTTATGAAGGAAGTTTTAACTGCACAACATTGAACTACAAATTTCAAATGGAAATTCGCTTAGCTTGCGGAACCCCGGGGTAGGATTATTTTAAATCTAAATATAAAAGTTGAATTTTGGTAAAAAAAAAAAAAAAAAAAAAAAAAAAAATGGGTCTTTACATCTAGTAGTGCTGTATTACATATATTTGTGACGTCGTTATCCCATTTTGAAAATATCAACATTTGAACTTTGAAAATTTGACGCTAAATAATTTCTGAACTATTTCGCCGATTGAGCTGAAATTCGTACAAATTATACCTTTCTATAAGATAAATATGTCTTCCATATTACAACTATATCTGCCGCCATTTTGGAATTATTTGGAAAGGAATTTTGGTTATTTGGAAGTTTCGAGATACACCCCGCGTCCGATCTTCCAAAAATAAATATCGAAATAGGACCGTTTATATTTGATGAACCACACTATTGATTCAATTGATGAGTCAACTCTAACCACCTCTTATTCACTTTAAAATGAGTATCAGTACATCAAGTGCCATGTAATTAATGCAAATTTAAACCTTAAGGTTATCCAAATCCCATGGATCCCATGGATCTGTAATATGTATAAAAATTAATTAGCAATTGTTTTCGACACTGGCGAAGCATTTTTAAAAGATATCTTTCCAAAATTTAATGGTTTTTCCACTTTAATTTGCTTTATTCAGTATTTGTATCAATAAATTTCTATTAAATAATTATCATTTATTAAGTAAGAAATTATTCGTACCTAATATAAATGATTATTTTAGCTTTGGTATACATATAATTTATTTAAAATTTTTAAATTATTAATAATAACTAGAACAGACGTATTTAATATTAATCAGATAGCAAGTTAGTTCAACATTGAAAAGTTTAAAAACACCTAAAAAACCTATGTTTTATTAAAAATAAATGAAGCAAAAAACAATTTTCATATATTAAACTTCTACGATGCAAAAAAGTAAATAAATAAAACTAATAGCCTTACTATACTTCGAGCATTAAAATATTAAACTCTGTATTTATTTTACTCTAATTTACAAATATATTAATAAAAAAAATCATCAATAACTTTAATTTAACACAAATTTAGCAACTTTTAAATACGAAGCAATACATTTTTAATATAGTTCATAAAAGTATATTACTCAATATTTGTCGGATAAAATAACAAAACTAAAAAACAGTTAAGCGCTATATTTTCCAAAAGATAGAAGTCTATCCTTGTAATCTTAAAACAGATTCTATTATATTTAATTTATTTGTTACGTAGATTAAATTATCAATTAGTTATTAATTATTGAATTAGTTAACGATGCATCCGACTAATTTTATATATTTAAGGGCAAGCGGTCTTGTTTACGATGGAACTATGAAATCAAGAATAAGAGCTTATATTATAATTGTATCTCTTTTCTCGCAAGTCTTTAGTTTTATTACTGGAGTAAGTATTATATTATTCATGAAGATATTATAGTAAAGCGATTTTATCTGTTGATATATAGCAGGGTAAAAAAATCTCGATGATAAATTGTGCCGTATCCACCAATGTAGCAATAAATCGTTCTAAATTATTGGTCGATTATACTCAATCTCGTAAGAGGATTTGGGACTGGCATAGCAGGTAAATCTGTACGTTCGTTTTAGTATCAGCTGATTTCCATTAGACTCTCTCCTCTCTCAAATCAATTTCAAAATAGTGTTAATATAACAATTAAAATTGTAAATTGTTTTGTAAATTGAATAATTTAATAAACTAAAAAAAAAGTAATTACTTCAACGAGATTAAAAGAGTTCTTCATTAAAATTTAAGAGACATAAATGAAATTTATTGATTCTTTTTTGACAGTGGCTACCTGCCGGGTATACACCCATAATTTCATTATATTATAGGTTTCTTAAATACTAACTTGTATAATATTTATTAATGAATTCAACATTTCATATAATGAAGGGGATCTTGCAGATAAAATTAATAAATAGACGAATGAAAATTCAATAGATTTCGAATTAAAAATATTATTTATAAGTGTCTCTCTTTGGCCAGTATAATATTTTGAACAAACTATTATTAGGTATTACGTGTTCAAGATCTTCTTCTATACATGTAGGGCATAAGTTTAAATTCAAACTCAGCTTTAAATATAAATTAGAATAATTTTATTAGTATTAAAGTTTAAGCTTATTCCAAATTGGAGCACAATTCTAAAGCCCCCCATACACGGTCAAAATGTTTGCGCAAACATTTTGACCGTGCGTATATGGGGCTGTCTGATGTTTACGCAAACATGATTTTTGACGTGTATGGCCTAAATTTGCCCTACATCAGATTGCACAAAATGTTTGATCGCGTATGGGGGCTTTAATTTAATTATATTATACCTTCAAGTTCAATTTTTTCTTAATGCATATTATGTTTTAATATACATCATGTTTGTTTTTATTTTAACTTAATAGGTCCAAAATAGAAGTTCTTAACTTAAATTTAACACTGCTTGATTTTGTTATTGCAATTAGAAAACAAAAGTAAAATGATAATAAATTCACTTAAACAAAACATATCCTAAAACATAAAAGACAGGGAGGGAGAGAAAGGGTCAAAATGAAAAGCTCGTAATTTTAAGGTATTTAAAATAAAGTAAAAAATACTTGAGATTTGGTTCTTGCTTGAGTCCAAATAGCGAGACCAGTTCATTGTCTGTAAGGTGAAGCGGAAGTAATATTTTTCTTTGACGCTGGCAAATTGGGTGCCTTAAGAAAATGTGGCCTAAAGTTTCTGTTTGCCTCTGGTTGCACACGTTGCAAACCCCACTCGAATTAATAACATGTTGTGTTCCTCTGTGTGTTAGTTTGATTGAATCTATTTCTGCAGTCCGAATTAGACACAGTGTTTTTTGTTGAGCAAATGGAATACCTAAATTCAGGTAGTTAATATCGGTAAGCTGGAAATTGTTTACTATTTTATACATTTGGCTGTAGCTTGATTCTTGTATTCTTTCTAGATCTAAATTATCTAAAATATAAATAACAAAGTGGTTTAATTTTAATCTATTTATGGAAACTATAAACTATGAAGGCGTTGCGTTGCTTCTACTTCTTGTAGTATTTGTTCTACTAAAATTATTAAATTGTTGTATTAAATTAAATTAAGCAATTTTTTACTAATGGAATTTTAAAAGTTTGATTTTTATGTGCTTGTCTAATAATATCCGGAGTTAAGAAACGAAATTTAGTATTTGTGATAACTATATCGTTTTTTTTTTTTGGGGGGGGAATTTCACACTAATTATTTTCAATATGACGGCCAATATGGCGGACTAACAAAAAACAGGTAAGTAGGTAAATAATATGCAACCATTATTTTAAAATTATAATTTTTTGCTGGCATTTTAAAAACATAAAGAGCCCCGATGAGGGTGTTCAAAACTTATACTGCATGTTACATTAATATATAATTATAAAGCTCTTTTTTAAGTAGATTATGGATATATAATTTCATAATATGTTTTCCTGGTAGCCATAATGAAAATCAAATATGTGAAACTAACAATAAATAATATTTTACACTGCGTAATCGGCAATAAAAATAAGTATTTTTATTTATAAGATCACAATATAAAAACACCAGTGTAATCTTTCTATGCAATCAGGCTAACTTGATGCATATAGGTTTGTTAGTCTGTCATGACTACCATCTTGCAAGCACTATACCTAAAAATCTGTTCACTATAATCACTATTTAGCTTCTAAATTTGAAGTTTACATGAAACAATGGGCACATAGAGATTTAATGAAATTTCTAATAAAAATTAAAATATTGATTACACATTAGATCCAAACAAAATAAGACTTCCTTCTATTAAAAAAACTGTGTTTTTTATTGAATTTAATTCATCAATGAAAATTAATGGCAAACATAAAATATTAACTAGATATTATTACAAAATTGATATCAACTCTTTTCTTTGGAAAAATAATGGAAAACTTAATAATAATAAGACTAGTTTGGTTGCTGAGAGAAATTATACTATCATTTTAACGTATTACAATATTATCAACTATTTGCTGATAAACAGTTGCTTCTCCAATGTGTGATATTTACTTATAATTTTGAAAAGGAAAATTAGAAAAACAACTAGGTTTGCACACAAAGTATTTTGATTAACAAATATCAGGTTTCGTGTACTTAATAGCCATTTTAAGATTCTACAAAACCCAATTACAACAGAAACAGTCTATTCCATTACGGTTTTGTATAGAATCTGAATATGGCTGTTAAGTGAAGATCTAGGTTTTTTTCCTTTCCCTTTTAAACTGTATTATAACATACTTTTGTTGCAGTTAATACTTGAGGGGAATACATTACGAGCTATAGATATAGTGGAAACCATCCACTTTACATCACATCTACAATCGGGTTCAATGTTCGCTATACTTCTCTACTTCAACAGCGAAAGATTCAAGAAAATAGACGACCAAGTTCTAACTGGAATCTATCACTATCCATGGGGACAATGGGAAGAGGAAATTGAGATTAGGTACGTAATTTTAAATTTTAGGTTATTACGTAGATGAATATATTATATATTTAAATGTTGACGAAAACTCAAAAAAACATAAATATAGAAAATCATTTTACTAAAAAAACATTTTTTAAAACCAAGCTTTTATTCGTATTCTTCTCAATAAACCCGTATCATGGGCGTTCCTAAAAAATAACTAGTCCGCCATCTTGGGCTGCCCGTCATATTGGATTTAGAATGACGTAACTTAGCTAACAATGCATTGTCATCCAAGCTGAACGTGTATGCAAAGTTTCAATTAAATCGGTTGAGGATAACTGCTTTAAAAGTCAGTTGCAAGATTTAACCCGAGCATACATACATACATACACTCATTGCAAGTTAAATAAAAGCTGGTAAAAAAGAAGCATGTGCTTATTTTTAACATAGATATGTTTTAGCTCTGGGGGTGCAGAACGTCAGCTTTACTTCGTACCGCCTAATAAACATAAATAACATAAGAAATGTGTAGCTTCTACCTTAACAATACCTTATTAATAGTTTATTTAGTTAAATAATGTTGCCCTATATAAAAATTTATATTAAAATTTGCAATATATATATAGAGTGATCCAAAAGTTCGGCAACGGCTTAATATCTCCGTATAATTGAGATATTAAGTTCCCGTTTGCGGGTATCTTAATTATTTGTAAAAAAATACTTTTTTTGGTGGGTAATAATTTTTTTCCGCCATATTGGTTGCCGCCATATTGGATTCAACTTTGAAATTTTAAATTGGAACACCCATAAAGTGATACATTTTTGGAAAGGTCTTGAAAAAAGAAAACATTTGCCGCAAACCCGAGCTTTCTATCTACTTCCGTTTCAAAATGGTGGACACTCAAAGTTAAAAATTCACTCAATTTTTCTTGTTCTCAATAGTTTAGTTAGAAATAAAAAAATCGGTCCGAGACAACTGAGACTAACTTTCTCATATAATCTCTGTCCCAGATCCCGAAAACCTAGTTCGTAATCAAGTCATAGTTTCCGAGATATTGATGAAAATAAATCTCATTTGGTTGAAAATCGAAAACAAAAAGTAAACAACCACCTGTTGAACACATTTTAAATTATAATAAATTAACTAAGCATCACGTAGGTTTATCATTGAAGCGAGCTTAATGCAATAAATATTTAATTTTATATTCATATGTCCTGAGATCTGGGGCCGAGATAATATGAGAAAGTTTGTCTGAGTTTGTCTCGGACCGATTTTTTTATATCTAACTAAACTATTGAAAATAAAAAAAAATCATTTTTTAAACTTTGAGTGTCCGCCATTTTGGAAAGGGAGTAGATAGAAAGCTCGGGTTTCGGCAAATGTTTTCTTTTTTTAAGGGCTTTCCAAAAATGCATCACTTTATGGGTGGTCCATTTTAAAATTACAAAGTTGAATCTAATTATGGCGGCAACCAATATGACGGAAAAAATGATTACCCACCAAAAAAGTATTTTTTTTTACAAATGATTAAGATACTCGCAAACGGGAACTTAATGTCTCAATTATAACCCGAGATATTAAGCCGTTGCCGAACTTTTGGATCACGTATTAGTACAATATACAATATTGGCAAAAGAGACATAGAGGTAAACAAACATTCATTTTTGATTTGTGTATAGAAAACTATATATATTTTCTTTGGGTTGTTTAGGGTTAAATAAAATTAGCTAATTCCTCATTTTCTTTTCTTTAAGAACAACAGCTATATTTCACCCTAACTAGAGTCTCCCTGTGAGTTATACTGGGAGGATTCGTTTTAGTTTTCAATTATTCTCAATCCATTGTATGGAAATCATGTTTTATAACATAGTTTTACTAACTCAGAAACCTTCCCGGGCATGGTGTCCAACCATTCCCAACAATGTCATCCCAATCAGATGAACTGTTTAGGCAGGCATAAGAGACAGACAGACATTAATTTTTATATATATAGACAGACAGACATACATTCATTTTATATATGTAGATAGATAAAGATTATTATATTAAATGTTTTGTTTGTTTAACAGAGCTGCATCACAAAGAAGAATTAAAAGATTAACGAGACAGGTTGTAGTAGTAAGTTTACTAGGATTTTGGCCGATGATGTTTAAGAATTTCATTCTCAAGCCAGATGTAACTTATCCACTAATTATAATCGCATGGATTCCGTTCAATGTTAACTCACTACCGACCTTCCTCCTAGCATACATTTATCAAGTAATTCCATGTTCATTATCATTTCGATAAAAAAAAATATGTAACTATATTGCTTAGAGTTTGAACACCACTTCTTTAGATGGTTACTCCCCTTATAAAATACAACAGGTAGTAACCATCTAAAGAGAGTGTACGGAATGTTCTGCATTAGACTGTTATTCCCCTTATAAAATATGTACAGAAGGGAGTAACAATCTAAATAAGCGTGTGGAATGTTGAATGTTTATCTTTAGACTGTTACTTCCCCTATAAAAACAGAAGTGTGATATTACTTTGTCCCAAAGTACATTGGACTTTAGTTATCCCTTTGTCTTAACAGTAATTTAGACTAAGGAATTTTTACATAGTTATGTCCATTTATATTCTAAATAATTATAGGGGAGTAACGATCAAAAGAAGCACTGTTTGAATGAGGTTTTTTTCAAATTTTAGGTAGTATTCATACTACGGAAAGAGTAAATTTTACTTTAATTTTTTTTGTGGAAGCTGAACAGCCGGAAGAATTAATCGCCCATTTCATCATTACTCCAATTTAATAACATGAAGGAAGTTATACTTTTTTTTCGTATTCCCAATAACTATAGGAAAAACTCCTTATTTTAAAATGAAAATACACTGAGACATTTAATAAACACTGTATTTTATGATGTCATAAATATTACAAAGAGAGTCAGTATTTGGTCCAAAAGCATACCATACTTCGACTTCGAATAATGTAAGCAGATAAAACTTCTCCCCTCCCACCTTTTAACCATATATCTTCCAATTAGGAATTCACAACAAACTTTCTATTCTATATTGTACAATATCGAAGCAAAATAGAGTAAGTTGAGATAATTAACTGATAATTGATAATGGAGAAAGCTGCTATACAACAATAACTGATTTTATGTCTTAGGCTTAAGTTTTCCCAGCTTTGATATAATAAATCTAAATTTGGCAGAGTTTAATAGGTCTAAGTTCGAGTAAATCTAAGATTTTTAAATTAATTTTTCCATCGATTTACTCAATTTTAGTTGTAGTGCGAGATGGGTATAGATTTATTTCATTTCAGCCCGTCTAACTTCTAATCTAAGAACATAATATTGTAGAATATAAAAATAATTTATGGACCACATTGCCCTAAGAAGCAATATATTTTGTGGCACACACACATAAAACAAAATTAACACTTAAATATTATATAGGGGAAGTTAAATTCAAAAGTTATTTTGAAAAAAATATTTTGTAACTCTGAGAAATGTGAATTGTGCATTTTTAAAGAGGTATATTATACTGCTAAGGATAATTTAATACGTTCTTTAACAGACTTACTATACGATATAAATTGATTTGCAAATTTATTATTAAATTGAAAAGCATTAGTAAAAAATTAATCTACATAAAAATTATATTTATTCCCTGTAGATTAATTATAAACTATGTACATTGATAAATACGTCAATTTATTTCTTGTTACAGCTTTGTGGTTGCCTTCTTTGTCTCATGGCATGGTTTAGCATTATCACTCTACTGATAGAGAATGGAGAACATTTCGTATCCCATACGAAAATATTGAATTCAGCACTAAAAAATATGATAAAACTGGGAGGAAAAAATGAGCTTAAATCTGCCATAAAATATTGTGTAACCCATCACCAAACTACAATCCAGTAAGTAGACCACAAATAATGAAACAATAAAAAAAAAAATATATTTTTTTAATTAATAACAATAGAAACAAATTTTACTACTTATGAAATCGACCAAAATAAGTCTAGTTTCACCTCCGTGAGATTATCAATATCTTGTCCATATGGATCAATAATAGCCCGGATTCTCCTTGGCATGCTCTCGATAACGTTAAGAATTATATCATCCGGCATGTTATCCAATTCTTCGAAAATGGCCTCCTGTATCTCTTGAAAGTTATTTAAGACACCTTCTTGAGCTTTAATCTGTCTCTTAAAGTTATCCCTGACGTCCTCCATGAGATGTATGTCTGGTGTAATGAGCAGGCCATGCGAGCAATGTCCAAAAAGGAATTTACCTGCGAGGCCCGATGTGTACGGGCGTGATGATAAACAAAATTTTCACCAATTTCATCCTCATGATAAACAAAATGTTCACCAATTTCTTGAGTGAGGGTAGAGCCGCAGGTACAAGAACTTCGTTCAGGTGCTGTGTACTGTGTACAGATACTGTCTCAGTCTCAAAATTCACCCTCGGTATCCTTCTGTTCAAAGAAATCGTTCCCCAAACTGTGACCGAGCATCACTGACAGCGTGGTCGTTCCAAAAATATGTCACCATCTTCACCAAGGCCTAGCTTCATCCGTCATTACTGTGCAAACGAATCCTGGTTTCATCTGATATCACATAAGTCCTCTATTGCTCAATCGTCTTAAGCTGGGTTCCCACGGCCTGTGACTTGGCGAGCTTGGCTTTGTTTATCATACCTCGAGTCGTGAGAACATACTAAGCTCGATATGGCTCATGGTGACTCAACCTTTCCCGTTAAGGATTCGACTAACCACAAGCCTACGAGCACGATCCCCCAGGCACGAGAGGCTTGCCAAGTCACAGTCCATGGAAACCTAGCTTAAGTGGCATGATTTCTGGCCCAATCCAGTTGGCGTTGTTAATGCATACGGTTCAAAATGGGAAATTTTCTGGCGCTTCAGGACCTTAGTCCAGCGGAGTGAAGATGTCTACCTTAGTCTAGCAGAGTGAAGACATTTACTTTAGTCGAGGAGATTGAAGACGTCTGCCTTAATTCAGCAGAGTGAAGACGTCAACAAATCACTTGAGTACTTACTCGCACTCCAGTGTTGTTTGTCCGTATGTAGAGTTCTGGCCGATGAAATTGGGTGCCACCGCACATTAACTAACCACTAAAATAGCGTATCATGACTTAGACAATTATCACCCATCATGGAAACAGAAAAAAATGCAAGTTTACACTCAAAATTATACAGGAGAACTAAAGGAGAGAGTATGTATATGATTAATGCAAAACCAAATGAAACTTTTCCCTTTTAACTGATGAGCTTATTATCAAGGCCACACTTTGTACCACAGGTAACAAACAAAGAGCTTCCAATTAACTGAAAGGGTCGTATGACACACCTCTAGTTAGTTTTAATCCCACGAACGTTTCCAATTTTTTTTTTTTTTTTTTTTTTGTGTATAATTTTGCAGGTGTTCCTCTTAAAAAAATGAGTACAATCAATATATAATGTGTGTATTGCACATTTGTTCAATTATAAATAAACATTTTTAATAATTCAATTTTTCTTTTCAGATATCTAAATGAGTTTCAAAATAGCATGAGCTACATTATGCTTTGGATAGGTGTGAATTCGGCAATCATATTATGCACCATGTTCTTTTTATTAATGGTATTATAATTTATTTTATTATTGCATAGCCTTATAAACAAAACTTATATGCTTTAACCAAGAAAGTAAAAGTAAAAACAACAACAACAACAAAAATCTGTTAAATATTTAATATATTATAATGAAGTGAAAGGTGAAAAATTAAAAACAAATAATGAGATAAGAAAAAAATATAATATAATAAATCATTAAAAGTAATAATTAATAATACGATTTGCAGATAATTTAGTGGTGAACTGTTGTTAGAAGGTATAATTTATACACAATTTAAATTAAAGTGTTGCCTGCAAACTAACCCTCTGCCCTCAAGGTGAACTTTTGGTACATCAACCATTGGCTCGGGTGGTTAGTATCACCCTTTACTAAATATATTTTTTGGCTAATGGAAAATTTTAATTAAACTAAAAATGTAAAACCAATAACAACCATTTCCACACTAAACGATCAATTTAAAAAGTTTAACTTCTTTTAAACCTTTAGCAAATCCCTTTTGGTCCTAGAAGATGTAAAACTATTTTACCTAATCTATTAAACATTTCTGCTCCAATTTTAACAAAAAAAAAATAAAATAAAATACCAATAAATTAGATATGGGAGCATCTATGGATGTTATCTCAAGGGAATAACACTGGGGACTGATGATGACTGAAAGCTGCATTAATAAATAAACGTTTTTAATTGACGTTGAGAGACAGCTTATTTTATTCCACTAGAATCCACGTTTGTGTGGGGAAAAAGTGAGAAAGGCTTTAAAAACTACAAAACTTAATTACTCTGATGGAGTACAGAGTAGAAACAAATTAGAGTCCTGAATTTTGAAACAAAGTAAAACAAAGGGTACTAGAGATGTCTAGTGCATTATGAATTTGTGCTCACGCCCTTATTGGATAAGATTGCTCTTTATTATGGGCTGTGGGTGTTGCAAAAGAAATAGATAGTCTTAATTTCATATACAGGGTGGTCCAAAAGTCTCCCCCCCCCCCCTCTTAACTTTTGAACGGTTTGAGATAAATTAATGAAACTTGGGGGATCTCTACCATGCAAAGGTAAGTTTGTTTTCAAGCAATCACCCACTAGGGGCAACCACCCACTTTGCCCCCAGGCCACACAACTTCAAAATTTCAAATGGAGTGTATATTTTTGATAGCATATTTGGATTCTACAGTGAAAAATAATAAACTTTTACTTGTAACTATTTTTTATATCTCTAATATTTTGGGGGGGCAAAGAGGGCAAAATAACCCTTCCGATAATACGTTGTAAAATCTAAACGGTTAGAGATAAATTAATGCAACTTAGGGGATCTTTACCATGTAAAGGGAAGTTTGTTTTCATGCAATCGCGCAGTAGGGGCAACCTCCCATTTTGCCCCCAGACTACCTAACTTCAAAATTTTAACCTGGAATGTATATTCTTGATAGCAGATTTAGATTCTACGGTAAAAAATAAAAATATTTTACTTCCAACTTTTTTTTCTATCTCCAATATTTTGCCCCCTACAGGGGGGCAAAGATATAAAAATGGTAGATTTCAGCACCTGGGGGCAAAATGGTGGTTGCCCCTAGTACGCGAGTGGATGATTACACACTTCCACACACATGGTGCAAATGGTGCAGATCCCCCAAGTTCCGTTACTTTATTTAAAACCGTTTAGATTTTATAACGATCTAAGTGTTATTTTTTTACTATTTTGGAAGGTTTATTTTGCTATCTTTGCCCCCCGGTAGGGGGCAAAATATTGGAGATAGAAAAAATAGTTTCAAGTAAAAGTTTATTATTTTTCACTGTAGAATCCAAATATGCTATCAAAAATATACATTCCAATTTGAAATTCTGAAGTTGGGTGGCCTGGGGGCAAAGTGGGTGGTTGCCCCTAGTGGGTGATTGCTTGAAAACAAACTTACCTTTGCATGGTAGAGATCCCCCAAGTTTCATTAATTTATCTCAAACCGTTCAAAAGTTAAGAGGGGGGGGGGGAGACTTTTGGACCACCCTGTATAACGAAAACTATAACCGGCCCTAACTTTTATTCTGATTTTCTATACTTTTACAGCAAATTTCTGACTTTAAAGAGAGAGTTCGCTTTATGTGCTCATTTGCACTTTTATTCAATGGTCTGGTCTGTAAGCTAAAGCTATATGATACTAGGACTTACAACCACTAATTCCTAGCATGAATCTCAATCCTTTAAATGAGGTGAAGACTTGCTGGATAAAATAAATCCCTGTCGAGGAAGGACTCAATAACTTAAGACCTCAATTTTAATACAACAGGATCCCTTTTATTGGCTCAGTATAGGACAAAGGGATAAGATAAAATCTTTAAACCTACTATAGGATACATCTATCTTCCTTTAGATGGTTTAAGTTTATAGGGGTAGGTATATACTTACAAGTGTAATAACCCTACCTGTAGTGAGATAACGAAGATCAAAAGAATCCTATATATAAGAACTTTTCATTGTAAAAATAAATATCAAATGTTAATCCTTTAAAATTATAATCAAACATGGCTAATTCTAGTTGTATATTTAATATACTCACTGGATGGGACGAGACGGGTATTAACAATTTTATCAAACGAATAATATAGTCAAAATGTATTTTATATATATATATATATATATATATATATATATATATATATATATATATATATATATATTATTTAAATATGTTACAAATTCACACGTATAATGAATTTTGAAACGGATATTCGTTATCTTAGTAGTAAAGACGACATAAAAACTTTTCATTTATTCAAATTAATGCATACATTATTCAAAACATTTGCAGGATTCCAGAGTGACGTCACTTGAGAAGATCCCTCTACTGTTGATGCTACCCGTCGAGTCGGTTTACCCATTTATATTCTGCTGGTACGGTCAAAGAATTTATGACGAAGTAAGTTCACCTTCCTCTTATCCCATTAATATTCATTATTTTATAACGGCATCCAACTGTAGTAATAGACCGATGCATATAGAAAGAACTTGGTGTACAATGAAGAAAGCGTCAGAGTTGGTTTCAAAAATAGTTCCCAATCTAAATATTCCATTTCTAGAATACAAATTTTCCTCTGATTACAACCGATTAATATGCTTTGTATGTAATCGTCATTACATGCCAGTTATTGTCAGCAGTTTTCCAGCGGGTTAACACAATATATAGATATGGCATTGATCGAAATTAATTTGTATAAATTCATAGTACCTATATTACTTCGCTATATGTAGATAGACAAAAGTATATTATCGACAATTTGACTAAGCGACTAACTATCGATGGTTGGAGTATAGATAAATAGACTATATGCACTATAGAAAGGATATATCAACTATACAAATAAACAATAGATAGAACGATTATCATCTATTAACGAGCGTAAGCTGAGTGGATAACAAGCTAGTGCTCAAAATGCTTGCGGTCGTAGCCCAGAGAAAATATCTAATGGCATCGATTAGATGTGAAAGGCGATAAAATCGTCACGTAAAGTCCAAAACTCTTCAGCAATGGCAGCTTAAGTGAATGTCAATATTGAAGGATTTTGATTACCGTACATATTAATAATAAAATAGCCTATTAGTTTTTACTTTCCCATTACTCAGTATAAATAAAATATGTTGTGGCTTTTTTTTTTTTTTTTATAAAATTAAATTTTGATGGAATACACGTTTCAGGTCCTCTGAGTACAAAAGAGGTAGATTTCTTATAAATGAAAAGTTTGTCTGTCGTCCGTAGTCTAAGTAGATAAACTACTGGAGCGATATCGATTAAATTTTAAAATATCTATTACAATTTCAGAATAATCAAACCCTGATGAGAAGTCGAGAAATCAATTTTAGCTTTAAATTAAGTGGCACCAACCCCGGAAACTCTAAAAATACTATGCCTTGAAAACAGTTCCGAGGAATTTGAATAAAAAATTCTAAAATTTTGTCCATCTTAATCTAATCGAATATAACCATTATATAAGTAATTTTTCTGGGAACAATCTAGTTCCTGAAACAATTGCTATAAACACGGACGGTGAGAGACTACAGGTTCGATATCCCACCAAGAAGGAGTTATTATTATAGAAAATTTTGTTATAATGTTCAATAATATAAATTTAACCTTGAAACGCCTAGGAAATGAAAAACACTAGTTCAAGTAATTATGAACTCGTATAAAAGTAAGTTTAGAAGGATTTGTATAGCGGACAGATTTTTCAAAACTGTATTGGCTTCTACAAGACCCATTATCTAAGCTAATAATGTATAATAATTACAGAGGCAGTATAATATAATCTGTGCCTGAAAGTTGTCTTAAAATGCGTCTTTGCAATCAAATTGTCGTTTTTGAAGTATTTTAATGTTGCCTCGAATATAAAAAAATCGGTCCGAGACAACTCAGACAAACTTTCTCACATACCAGTTCATAATAACTTAGCCTAAAGTCTCCATTTATTAGATTTTCATTGGTACGTTTAATTATTATTGAACATTTCATCAAAATTTATCATAAAAATAACTTCTCCTTGGCGGGGAATCGAACCCGGCCTCTCTCCGTCCGCGTTTAAAGCAATTTTCTCAAGAATTAGATTTTTCCCGGGAAACGGCTCATATCGTTAGATTCGTATTTAAATGGACTATATTTTAGAATTTTTTTTAATCAAAATCATCGGAACCATTTTCGAGAAATAATTTTTGAACCTTTTTTTTTTAGAGTTTTTAGGGGGTATCGCCTCTAAATTTTGGGGATAAAATTCATTTATCAATTTTGCCTCAGGGTATGATTTTTCTAAACATACATAATTACATGGGAATAATAATCATTGATTAGGAGAAGGGGTTTGCAACGCAAAGGCATGACATGTCTTTACGCGGTGGAAATAAACAATTTATCTGGTGTGCAGAAGTGTGGAAAGTGTATATTTACAATCTTCAGAAAAGCTTAACCACACTTATTCCAATATAAAATTCTATTAATGAGGGAAGAATAATACTATAGTTTAGAAATTATCTACTAGGTTGCACTAGTTATATATATACATACACACACACACACATATATATATATATACAATTTTGAATGTTTAAAATATTTTAAGTAGGCAGTTTTTTATTAGTCTTGATAGTGGCAAAGAATCAGATTTTTTCGGAATTTTTATTTTCCTTTTCTTGAACTATAGAGAATTTCAAGTTTCTAGGATTTAAGTGCCTTAGAATTTAGATGAGTCAGTCAATTAATCAATAGATCAGAGCCTTGAGTTGGTTCCAGTAATAATGGATGGTATAGCTGTGCTCGGGGGCACTGCCGTGGCCCCAGATTATCAATTATGGTCTATTGTTTTAATATACATATTTATTAAAAATTACATATTAGATTAAACTGTGATTATGTAATAGAAATTAATTATTGTCATAAATTATTATTAATTATTCTGGTTAATTTGTGTTATCAATTAATTCATTCATTTAAGTGGAACTTGATTAGGCAGGAGAATCAAACTTGAAAAAAATATTGGGACCACTCACAATATTATTTTTGTAGCTCTTAAATTATAAATGTTAGTCTAGATAAAAGTGTTATGTAATTTAAAAAGGAATAACATTTGTATTGAAGGAGGACTAAATTTGCAAATATAATAAAAAAAAAATCTCCAAGATAAAAGAAATGATAGGTGAAGGATTATAAGTGCAAAGATAAATAAAAAGAGAACAGGAATAAAATATGTCGTAGGAGAACAGTCAGTGAGGTGGAAGTAGGCAGGATACATCCCTGGGCTTTCTGATTGTAGATGGTAACGGGAAGGTCCAAGTTGCTGAATAGCGCCTGAGGGGCATAAAGAGAAATAGAGGGTCATAAAGGAGATGGAGGACATCATAAAAGAAATGCAGTGGACAGAGAACTAACGAGTATAAAGCAGATCCAAGACTAGAAATAGGCCAAGGTCCTCTAAACAACAGTTCACATAAATTGCACTTTTTTCATCCTTGTTCGCTTATTTCATGTTAATTTATTAAAAATTAGTTTTTGATATTAACAAGAACCGTAAAACAAGTTCCTAGTACTGGGTAAAAAAATATTTTATTTTTTTACAAATATGTACTTCGAAAAGAGGGTCGTTTTTACTGGGTGATTCAAAAAGGATGAATCGATTTCATGATTAAATATATTATTAAGAAGAAATAGCAAAATAGACTGCCAATTAGTGTGGCACATAGCTTCCTCGCATCCTATTCACGTACTGTATTGATTTTATGCTTTTACAAACCATTATTGTCTAAAAAATTAAAAAATAGATAATTTTTTTAAAAATTTTACCCCCTCAAAACTAGAAATAACACAAAATAGAACGTAACAAAATTTAATCTACTATTCAAGAGCTTTACAACGATATACATCATATTATAAAAGATTAACTTAGACATTTGTACCCCTGTACTTTGAGGTACCAAAATTATAGCTTCCGTTACCTTTGGTAAGCTCGGAAGCAAAAATTTACTTGTAATACAAGCATTCTACTCATAGTCAAGTTTTATTTCACATATTACAAGTGTTCAATATGGCCACCCCCTACAGCACGGACAACATTAAGACGATATGACAATTCTTCCCAAACCCAAACAAGTTAAACAAATCCAGAATTAATTATGCACCAACGTGTTTGGGAAGAAGAATAATCTTATCAAATTGATCCTGATATGATTGTTGTTCGAAACGATCACATAGCTTCCCTTACCTTCGGTAAGCTCGGAAGCAATAAATCAATCATTAATTCATATATTGATTTATTTTAAAATATTGTGAAACTTACTCATAATTGAATAAAACTAAAAAACTAAAATTTGATATGATAATTTCAGAGCGAGTACACTAGGGATGCTATATATGATATGGAGTGGTACACACTGCCACCTCATCAGAGAAAGGATTTCGTTATCATAATGATAAGATGTCAGAAACCCATGACTATATCAGGTGGAGGTTTGATGAAATTATCACTAGCAGCGTTTCAAGAGGTAAGTGAAAGGCATCGATAAAACATTAAAGGTGGGATTCCTATGCTGCGTGCGTCTAGCGTCAGCCGCATGCGGCTAACCTAGCAACCTAGCGTAGACGCTAGGTTGCTCTGGCAGTGTGGCCGTACCGGTTCGAGAGCAGAGTAGTCGCAGACGCAAAGGATAATGGGTATGCTAAGGATGGGCAAGGATAATTGTGGGGGGGGGGGGTTATATAGTGAAAAAGTGCTTTATTTAATAGATATTCTATTGTTACTTTTCAAGGTTTTTGTTTGTTTTTTTTAATCAAATCAGTTATGTCGGTGTCTGTTTCGAAAATCCCTAAAAGTTAAGTCCGGTATAATGAGGCCCGTTATAGTGAGGTATTTAGAAATGTAAACAAACTTTCCTATATAAAAATAAAAAGTCGATGATTTCAAAATAGCAGCAAATATTAAAAAGTTATGTCAAGTGTCTCAAACAACCTTCCTCAATCCTTGATTTGAAACTAGGGTGTGCTGCAGCATTACCCTTTCACAGTTGCACTAAAATGTCTTGGTCTTCAATCTCTTCTAAGTTCAAATAGAAAAGCAAACCAGCCAAGCAAAGCAAAGCGTCAGCCGCAGCATAGGAATCGCACCTTAATACTAAAAGTATAATTACATTTTCTTAAAGTATATTCTTGGTCTTAAGGGTGGGTAAAATGGGGGGAGTTTTCATATATATTTATTTCATATCCAAGAATAGACTTCAAGAAAATTTAATATATAAATCAAAGGATAATATACTACATTATAATTATGTACTAAGATAATTTCCTAATATCCTATCTTTATTTTTGGATAATTATATAACAAATGATATATTTTTTTCTCTTTTTTTTTTTTTCAGATTCTTACTACATCATACTCATACCTAAATATGATAAGTGCCGTTAACTAAAGTTGAAAACATTTAATAAAACTCTTAGATGACATAAAATATAATTAAGACCCGGTACTAATCGAATTGAAAATGTATTTTGATACACTGTTATTCACTTAATTTAAATGAAATTTGAGTTAAAATATTATGTATATGTATAGGAATACATTTATTTTACATTAGTTTGTAGAATTAGAACAATATTGTTTTGCTGGTTAACTAAGATAGGTACAATTACACTATTAATTATTAAAAAAAAAGTTTCGTTGTTTACTTATTAGTTGTTGCACTAACCACATTTTTGATAATTCCAAGGTATATTTTAATTGCAATTTATTATAACTTTATCTAAATTTTAAATATCATTTTAATATTTTTTAAAACAATATTGGTTGATAGTTATCAGGGTTTTATATAACATAATATTACACTAATGGTTTGACTAGACTAAGAATAAATTTGTCCAATTTATGAAATTACAATACGAATGGTTTAATCCAGGAAACTTTTTTTGGATGAAAACAATTCACTTAAATGAGACCTCTATTATAAAGCCATTATCTTACGAAATTTGAAGATATATAATAAAATAATTAAACGATCCTGGATCTACATCGTCGGCGTTCAGTGTACGACCCTCCAATGTGGAACTTGCATCCACTGACGCTTCTTGTTTTTGTTTTTACTTTTCCTTTAAAGGAATTGTTAAGACTTGTTGTGTCTTCGAAGCGCTACGAGAGTGCGGGTCGGACGTGCCCCCTCCTTGACTGGATGCCCTACCGTCTGCCTTGGGTTAGGCCCTCAGTCGGTTCTAAGCGCTCAACCTAGCATGTAATACATTTTTTTGTTCTACTCGATGTTTTTTTTTAATATAATCAATCGTTTTCTTTAATCGTTTTTATTAATCGAACCCTCAACATTGGTCACTTTGGACCGGATTACGAATCGAGCTACCAAAGGATACTACTTATAATAATCGTGAATCGTTAACAACTATCGTTCAAAATCGTAATTTTAGTTAATCGATAAAAACTTTTAATCGTTGTTTTATGTGCCGTTACCTTATTTTCTACATTTTATTACTAAGTTAAATCAATCAAAAGTAAAATGTGAACAGTGAACCTAACCCGTAATAATATTCGTTACATGGACAATCGTAAGCAAAGAAGTTAGAAGGTAGAGAAGAGCCCAGAGGTCGACGGCCGCTTCGTGTTGTTTCCAGCTACCCTCTTCGGTGAGTGCACACTCAAATATCTTGGTGTCATCCCTAGTTCCTAGAATTTCCTTTTATTCATTCCCTAACCCCTAACCTCTTTAGTCACTTATCGTTTCTTAGATTTTGTTTATTTTATTATTTTAATCTTATGGTTTCAATTTCTAAAATACTGCCTTTTATCAAACCTTTCTCTGAATACCTCAGATTTAACCTTACTTCTTTTAAACGACCCCTGTCTTTATTTAAAACAAACGTAACTTCGCGTAACTATTATCGCCAATTCACTCTTTATTATTTCACAACTTTTTATTATTTTATTTTTTCTAATTCGTCCCTCGCATTTTATTTTCGTTAAGCTATTTAATTTTGTTTTTTATTTATTCGTTTGAGTTTGTTTCAATTACATCGTAAAATGCCTCCTAAATCTAAAAAGCAAGAGCCAACTACAATGTGTGTTTCTAGAAGAGAAATGCTTCAATCGAGATTAGATCGCATTCACGAATATATTCAAAATATTGACATTAACACCTGCACTAATGCTGATCTTCATCAATTACGTGCGCGTCTCAATAATTTACAAGCGTATTGGAATGAATATGATTCGTTAGAAGATAATAATCGGCAAGATATTGAGCGGCGACTATCATTTGAAGATTTATACTATAAATTATATGGAGAATTAAATTATCTTCTAGAATCGACCCCTTTAAGTCAGCAAACAAATCGAGTTTTGAAAAGCGACCAAAACGTAAATGCTGATGATAAATATGAAAACGTCCCAATGGCTAATAAGATTATAGAACACAACATTTATGATAACATGCTGCTTGAGGTTAATTCTAATTCTACAGAAGAAGATTTGAGCATAGAATATAATCCCAATACCTCCTCTAATTGTCCTGGTATGGAACTACGCATGTGGTCCTTTAATTCGTCTAAAACAAACGAAACTCGTGCGTATTCCAATTTGGAACCACCCATAACGAAAAATGAATACAGTTCTGTTAAAACACTCGGTCATGCGAGGAGCCATTCCAGTGACAGTATGATACCCAACATACACGAAATCGATCAATCGACACGTATTACGAAAATAATCGGAAATGAAATCGAATCGTCTTTAGATTATAACCTTAAAAAGCTCCATCCTTCCCTAGAAATAACAGGTTACCTCAGGGTGGGCGGCAGGTCCAAATTAATTAAAATAATTTTATCTTTTTTCAAGTGTGACACCAATCGAAACAAATTTTATAATTTTCTAGTTAATATACATCACCGTTGGCATTGTATCCTCCCTAAACCTCCTAATGTTAAATCGTTCAATCACCAGTTAAATATTATATTAGTTGCAGTTAAAGCTTGCCTAAATTCACAACCCCTTACTTCCCTATCCTCTTATCTAAACAACCTTTTTACCTTGACACCTGGCCATCTTACTATCAGCAAGGCTACAACAACACCTACAGAATTAAAGCTATATTTGTGGAAACGCCGGAAGATGAAATACTTATCGAGTTTATGGACCAAGGTTAAATTTTCTTCTGGTCCTCCCTACCTACTAATCGATTCACTTGCCATTCGGAGGGCGAATTATCTTCTACCCCTGAGATGGCTTCTTGGACAAATCGGTCATCTTCACTCTGATCGAAACGGAACAGTGCGAGTCGTCACGGACCGAACTCCAGCTGACTTCAGAAAGCAATCAATCGCATCAGCCCACTCTCTATTGAAGATTAAAGGGAGACTTCTTCAATTATTCACTTTTATTCATTTTTTTATATTCGTTTATTTTTTGTTATTCGAGCTTTTGTTATTTAACTTTTTATATATTTTTATTTTGAAACGGGTCCTTTCAAGGTGGGCGGCTATGTTAAGACTTGTTGTGTCTTCGAAGCGCTACGAGAGTGCGGGTCGGACGTGCCCCCTCCTTGACTGGATGCCCTACCGTCTGCCTTGGGTTAGGCCCTCAGTCGGTTCTAAGCGCTCAACCTAGCATGTAATACATTTTTTTGTTCTACTCGATGTTTTTTTTTAATATAATCAATCGTTTTCTTTAATCGTTTTTATTAATCGAACCCTCAACAGGAATATAAAATATAATATTTAATTATTATTTAAATATGTGTAATAGGATTTTATTCAATTGACCTATTTCTGGGCTTAGATCTGCATTATACTTGTTAGTTCTTTGTCCACTGCATTTCTTTTGTAATGTCCTCCATCTTCTTTATATGACCCTCTATTTCTCTTTATGCCCCATTTATCAATAATAATTTGTTCGCCAAAGAATCCGAAGCTGAGATTTCATCGGAATTATCCGTTTTGGGTGTTTCTAAGACGAATTGAGTGGTTTTAAGCTGGATATCTGATGTCTGTCTGTCTGTCAGTGTCAAGCATAACATAACACTCACAGCTTTCAAGCTAGAGAGTTGAAACTTAATATAAAAATCATTCGTGACATGTAGTTGTGCTCCCGGAAAATCCAAAATTTGTGATGTCATTAACCCATTTTGACGAGTCAGCAAAAATTCGTACTAAATCAAAACCTTTTTTGATTGCGTTGAAATGTACACCAATTATACCCCTTTAAAAGACAAACATTTCCCATGAATTACGTTTTAATACGAGTATCTACCGCCATTTTGAAAATATCGACTTTAAAAATTTATCACTAAATAACTTCGCAACTATTTTGCCGATTGACCTGAAATTCGTACCAATTAGACCTCTATGATAAATAAGCCCTACATATTTTAATTTAAGGAAAAGTTTCGAACGTTCCATGTTAACTTAATATATGCAGCCATTTTGGAATTATTTGGTAAGGAAAAGTACCGAACGCCCCACGTCCGATTTTTTAAAATTTATTCTAGAGTTTATGTACAATTTCCAAATTCACCCTTATCTCAAATTCTTTAATCGTATATTCAACAAAACTTACAGAATTTGAACGATCCTACTATATTACTATATACTACGAATTTACTCAACGATCCTAAATAACATGGGGCGTAGGCTTCTGCAGTTGATAAAAAGCTTGGTTTTTCCCGTCGTCAGTATGTCTTGTTGTTTCAAGAAATCATCACGATACACCACACCCCTGATGATGCTTCCAGTAGTGGAAGCGAGACGTTGGACTTCAACCCTTTTCGTGGAGTGGATTTCACTGGAAAGCTGTTTATTACGATCCTAAATAATTTTAAAATAGCTAAATTAAAATAAAAATATTTAAATAGTTTGTTTTATATATGTGCAATTATAAACTAACAACAACTTATAGTTTTGTTATAGGCTAACAAAACTAACTGAATTTGAAGTACTAAACGATCCTAAAATATTTTTAAAATAGGTAATTTAAAAATAAAAAAAGTTAATCGCCATTGCAGCATTCTTTAAATAATATAAAAAGAATCGAATAGGAAAAAAGGTAAGTAAACAGTGTTGATCAAACTACCAAAAAGATGTTGAATCAAAGAATTAGTAAAGTGTACCTTTACCATTAATCCAAATACAACCCAAACTGAAAATAACCAATCTAGATCCTTACCTCAGACTTGGAGAAGGAAAATAATTCAATTAAAATGGATGCAAACAGTTTGATTTGCAATTATGATTGTTTGTCGACGGGATAGAAAAGGGAGGAAGTGAGCCTCCGAAAACCTTCGAGGAGAGAGGTTAGGAAAGGAAACAGCCCTGAAACCTTCCCTGAAAGGATAAACAGATACATTGTGGCGGCCCTCACTTAACCTTCTTATCAGGGTCCTTTCCTCGAGCATCCTACAATGGCATCCCTTAAAAAAACCCTTTCGAACGTTCTCCATAACCGCTTAAAGCCTGAAATATCTTTCGGTAGAAATAGAGAAAGATTTGTAACAATAACTTCAATTTTAAGTTAATGCTTAGATTACCTTTTTTTTTTAAAGAAAAGAAATATGTTAGGCTATTTTCTTGGAGTAAAAGATTGGAATATACTCTACCTGTATTTTTATAAGATTAGCAATTCTGGTAAAAACCTTAAAGCCTTAAAAAATGTAAGTATGTAATAATAATAAAAGAGCGATTGAATAATAAAAATTAAACAAGAAAGCCTTTCGAAAAAATGAAATATAATATTTAAAGCCCGCTTTCGGCCTCGTGGGCATTGCTAGAATTATTCGTTTTTAGAAAAAAAATCAGCATCCCACTTTCGGCCTCGTGGGCATTGCTAGAATTATTCGTTTTTAGAAAAAAAAATCAGCATCCCACTTTCGGCCAGTGGGCATTGCTAGAATTATTCGTTTAAAAAAAAAAAATCAGCATTTCTAAACTGAAATATATTTATATTATGATCCGTTAAGCCTGTGGCAATGGGTTGGCTTGATAATTCGGAAACAAGTAAAATTAAGTTATTATATTTATTAATATCTATTTGAAGACCAATAAATCAAAACACACATTTATTTTTAATGGAATAAATATAAGTTATTATATCTATTTGAAGACCAACAAATCAAAACAAAAAAATATTTTATCTCCAGTAGGGAGAAAAAGTTGTGATTTTGGATTAGTTTATAGGGACTAAAATAAGTCTTTTCTTCCCTGAACTCAAAAAGTAGGGAGAGAAAGTAAAAGTAGGGCGAAAATGTAAAGAAGGGTGAAAAAGTAAGGATTGCCAACTTAATTATTTTATAAATAGTTGAAAATGAATGGCTAATGTAATGAACTTGTTGAAATCTGGTGGGCGACACCGCTTTTTCGACATTATTTATCATTGTTTATAACCTGTATCTAAATAACCTTCTATTTGAGTTTAATTCCAATTCTTATTTGTTTTTAATATTGAATCTCCTATATCTGATATTAAAAGTGCTAATAATTATTGTTATTTATTAAAATAATCAATAAAAACTGTGCAATGGACGAAAATGTGTATTTTCTCCCTACTGGAGATAAACTATTGTATGTACCTCGTGAGTAAAGTGCCATTATTCCCCTTGCGATAATTATCTCCCGAGGTGCAGCCGAGGGAATGACTCTAAAGGAAATTAAAACTCTAATTCCCTCGGCTTCTCCGAGTTATTTAGAGACCGCATGGTTCCTTGTTCCATCGGCTACACCTCAAGAACCAACTTTTTTGCTCAGGGAATAACGGGGAATAATGGCTTACTTTACTCCCTAGGTGCATAAATAACTGTTTTATTGGAATAAAAATAAGGTTGCATTATATTTATAAATGTTATTAGTGTTTGTTTATTCAGCTTATTAACTATTGTTTAATTGTTTGTAATAAAGATTATTTTCTGAATCTCATATTCTGTAACTCATTCATTTATATTAAATTCATAAAAAGTTGTTTTTATTTTTCAAGCAATAGTTTATTAAGTTGTTTTTTTTACTTATTTTATATAATATATAAAACACATTTTTCGCTTTCCCTAATAAATTTTCTGTAAATAATTGATAAGCTGTCGGCAGTTGTAAAGCCGGTTTATTTGTCGACATCCCAATCCTCCTGTGTTCTTCAGCAGAGCAAATAAATAATTAATCAAGCAAAGAGAGGAACATTTACTGTATGACAAATGTTTACCATGACATCTTAAAGTTTATAGTCTCCTTCCCTTTGAGAGAAACAAATAATAAATATGTAACAAGGAATGAATTTTATTTAAATTCTGAGAATAAGTTTTTACCTTATTGCTTAAAAAACGGTTGGTTGTTCTTTATTTTAAATATGATTAAATATTTTAAATATTATAAAATATTTTAAATATTCTTCTTATAAATATTATTTAATATATATTCTTTTAATATTATTAAATTTTATAAATATTCTATATTTTTAATATTGCATACAATTTATCAGACCTTTCCTTATTTTAAATGTAAAATAATAATATTTAATAGTTAATAATTACAAGATAAAAAGGACTTTTTATATACTACGTTTTTAAATTTTCTGTTGAATCATATGTAATGTTGATAATATAATTGTCATTGTTATATTTAATGTTAGTGAAGAAAAATACATAGTTCCCAATTTATTTACTTCACATAATAATGACAACTATCTAGAGAGCTGATCTTAAACCTATAGAAGCACAAATCTTTGTACAACGGATCTCACCAACACTGAATCTAAACCATGCCATTGATATGTTCCTGTGTAGGGGCAGTAAGAAAAGAAAAAATTTTACAAGTAAAGAAGGATAGATCCAGAAAAATTAAACCTATACCTAGGACACAAGTGTTAACAAACCTGGGTGTCACACGTCAATTATTTTATTTCTTAGTTTACTTTTCTCTGTCATTCAATGTTTACCTCTTAATAAAAAATCACAAAATTGAAACCCGTCAAAATGAAGATTGTAAATACTATGGGATGTGTCAAAACAAATAAAATAACTTGCGGATTTTTCCGAACTAACTTTCCACACAGCCAAATTTGCTGAAAACTTAACAAATTCTAATGAAAGATGGCTAAAAGTATTAAAATAATGCATTGTCATCGTGTCCTTAGCTATTCAAAGAGTTTCAAATGTTTAGCTACTCGGGAAGTTAGTTAAAAATCGATTGCAAGATTTGTACTGGACAAACAAACAAACAAGAAAGCAAGCTAATGAAAACGTAGTAAAAAGAAAAAGAAGAGAAATAATAAAAATAGACTGTCAATTGGTGTGGCACATAGTAGCATCCTCGCATCCTATCACGTACTTTATTGATTTTATGCTTTTACAAGCCATTATTGTCTAATTTGTTTAATTGTTTCCCCTGTTACTTTAATCTGTCATAATTGTTTTGATTTTTTACTTAAATTAAAGTATCAATTAAGCAAAAGTTACGGTTCAAAGTAATCTGGGGCTATCTGTGGGTTACTTTCGATAAACTATAACAGTTTCATACAAATCAGATAAGTACTTTTGAAGCTATAGGTGTAAATTAATGAATGTTTATGCGCATGTGGAAGAGAAACAAATGGGCGCAGAAGGTTGTAACTTATATATATGAGACCAACAAGGGGCTACTCATGACCTACCACCCAAATTCATTAATAGTGGTTGTTTTTAAGGTATGTTTGTTCGCAAAAATTGAATGACAGACAGACCGATGGTTACGTTAGAACGTAAGATATCTGTAAAAACGTTGTTTTTCTATATTTTAAAGGTTTAGGTCCGCTTTAATAGTTTTAGCGTTCTTTAACCCTTCATAGCAGTGTTTGTGTTGCTTTTTACTTAAAATATTCATTATAAAAGTTGTTTGTCTCATTGAATAGATGAAGTCAGAATTTGTAACCGTCCAAAAATTCCAAATTTACATTGGAAGCTTACGTTTACGCGAGCGTTGAGTTACGTTCGCGCGAACGCTTAAGTGGATAAGGTTGTCCAACGAACTCGTCCTGGGAATTGGTAAAATGAAAATGTGTACCAAATTTTAATCGGTCAACTTTTAATCAAGTTATCGTCATTGGTCGATTTCGTGCAGGTAGGTTTTTTGACGGTTGGTTTTGTGACTGTAGGTTTTGTGACGGTTGGTTTTGTGACTGTAGGTTTTGTGACGGTTGGTTTTGTGACTGTAGGTTTTGTGACGGTTGGTTTTGTGACTGTAGGTTTTGTGACGGTTGGTTTTGTGACTGTAGGTTTTCTGACGGTTGGTTTTGTGACTGTAGGTTTTGTGACGGTTGGTTTTGTGATTGTAGGTTTTGTGACGGTTGGTTTTGTGACTGTAGGTTTTGTGACTGTGGTTTTTTTCGGATTCACTCCCGGGGTCCAGACACTCTAATATGCTATAAGGAACTTCGTTCCAAAAAAAAAAAAAAAAAAATATATATATATAAAAGAAATAAGCCACTGCGTTCTGCTGATTTGATCTATTCTTAAGTTTATCTATAAGTTTACATTCAACAAACTAAAATCCTGGCCGAGTGTGTGAAGATTACTTGAGTTCGTTGGACAACGTTATCCGCAAAAACGTGCGTTTTTTGTTCAAGCGTTCGCATGAACAATTTATATGGAAATTTTAAGACCACCTATTCGATGAGGCGAACATATATTTAATTAAAGTTTACAGTGAAACCAAAAGCAACACCACTATAAGGTGATAAAGATCGTTAAAACTATTAAAGTGGACCTAAACGTTTAAAATAGAGAAACACACTTTTATTTACCGATATCTTACGTTCTAACTTAAGGATTTTAATAGAACTTCAATATACATCGTCTAAAGTACAATTGATACAGGCATATAAAATTTCAACCTGATACAAGCAGATAGTTTTGCATAGTAAAGTGATAAACTTTGTAATTGTTGAAAAGGAGCTGTCCAATACGTGTATTGAGTGGAATAGTAAGAATGTAGGGTGGCTCCCTTACTACTAGAATATTTATTAACATACACTATAACTATCAACTCATGATTATATATTTTCTCAATATACAATACACATTTATTTCTATACTCGCTTCAATGATAGAGCCATGCGATGCCTAGTAAATATTAGAAGATAAATGGCTTACATGCTTGTATTTATTTATTATTTCTCAATTTATAATTAATACACATAGAAGAGTATGTACATCAGTCTTAACATTTTACTAATAAATATTCTAATTTTATTCGATTTATAATATGATATAATACATTAGTTTTTAAATCCCGAAAATCTAATAAATCCGAATAATATTACAAGACAAAAAAAAACTAATTGATTAAATTATTCTTAAAAATATATAAAAACAATTGTTAGTTAAATCCTATACAAATAATTTTCCTTACTAGCTCAAATAAAGCAATCCACGTGGCTAACGTTCTAATCGTACTAAATATACAGATGAACTCTGTTAAATCAACGAAGTTAATGGTCGTGAGAATTTCAGCTGTCAATCACAGGATAAAACTCACATGGCGGTCGAATTGTCACGGATCAAATGCTACAAGAATTAAAGTCCAAACACAAACAAACATTAGTATTAGATAGGCTTTTAGGCAGCTGTAATCCAAAAGATCACTGTTGTTGCCTATTTTTCTTCCCGTAAGAAATAACATACGCAGGAAATTATCCGAATTAATGAACAATGCAGCTGCTATAAAAAATAAATGTTTAACAAATTAGCTATATGTTTTCACAATAATGTTTTTTTAGCAACTCACATACATAGCTTCCGACAATACTGACGATATCGAAAGCTATCAGATCGTTCTCAAGAACAACATTTTTTGTCTCAGAATTAAAAAAAATCAAAGGCAGAAATCATTTTCAGGCATCAGGGAACATTTTTGGTCCTGTGTTTGTCTACCGTTTTGTCGGTCGGTCTGTTCACAATTATTTCGAACCATCATGTCTTAAAAACTACTTCTCAGATTTTAATGAAATTTAGGTGGAGAATCATAATTTGTCTATTATTGGTCCCATGTAAGTTTCAACATTCAGCGCCCATTGTATTGAGATCTCTTTCACATGCGCAAAAAATTGTTATTTTCATAACACTTATATCTTTTACAGTACTCATCTTATTTTTTAGAATTTTGGAATTTGGAATTATGGAATCAAAATTTTAACCCCCCCCCCCCCCTTCAATAACATTTAGCTAAATTGATATTTTTATTCATGTGAAAAATGAAAACAACTTTGACATATTTAAAAATAGTGTGGCACAAGTTTTCTACCATCTTATCAAGCAATTTATTGAGGCTTTTGCTTTTACATTCCTTAGTTATATAATTAATTCGATCGTTTCCTCCTTTATTTAAATCTGTAAAAATTGTTGTTTTTTTTGTATACATATAATAAAAGTATCAATTCAGCAATATTTCATGTACGCAAACGGTTGAAATTAATCTAGGCTAATTTAGACGAACCCTCCAAATTTCTTAATATTATGTTAGTAATTTAGATTAGTATTCTTGAAGATATGCATAAATTATTGTATGTTTGTGTGCATGTGGAAGAGAAACAAATGACTGCAGAAGGTTGAAACTTATATTGGACCAACGATGGGCTAATTATGACTTTTCAGTTATATTCAGAATGATAACATCGCTTTTCATACACGCGGTAATCTTGGAAGCAAAATTGATGGAAAAATAAATAAATTAAATAATAATAGGTTTTAAAAGCATAACATCATTAAATTACGTGACAAAACGCAAAAAAGCAATGTACCACACGAATTGTCGGACTATTTCCCATTATAACTTAAAAAAAATGGAATGAATATACATATTATATTGAAAGGGAGACAAATATTTGTCTTTTAAATTATCTCAGCATCGCTTATCTCTGAAGCATTTAATCTCTATCATTGATTGCACGGTTTTGGGATCGAAAAATGTTACAAAATTTTTCTATTAGACAATGAAAACATTGGAAAAAGGGAATTTTATAAACTCGATCTCTATTTGGTCTCAAGCCAAAATACATTTACAGCGGTTATAAGATAGTGAGAAAGAAAAAAAAAAGAACAAAAACACCATATCGAGACAAAAATCACGTAGGAATAACAGTCAGTTCAGGGTGGAGTCTAATAAAAACCTTAAGGTTTCCCTCTCTCTTACTTTAGAGCAGAGGATAGTAGAAGAAAATTGAGGATATTTTAGCGTGAATTTTGTGTAAAAGAGCGAAATCCGTGCTGATCGGAAGGAATGAAAAAAAGGATGATGTTAAAGAGTTAATAAAGGTGGGAAAAGGAGAAGACTGGATGCCTTGGATTAATGAGGTTCCCGCATGGTTTTCTGTGGTGTCGGCTAGGATACAGACTTTAACTAGGGTCTTCACGGGTGTTACATCAAGGATTTACCCCCCCCCCCCCCCCCCCTCTCCGCGGTAGTCATTAGGAATCATTTTCCCTGAGGCTGAAAGTACGCCGTTCCATAATTTTCTCCTCCTTTGGTTACTATACTTTGGTAAACCTCCTTTCGATGAAGGGCATTAACAAAAACAATTCAGTGCTTGACAACATTAAAACCAATTTTGCAACAAGATTTCGTGAAGAGATGAAGCTGTGTAAATTGCTTTCAATGTGATTTTACGTTTGAATTTTAATATTTGATGTCATATGTTTATTATTCATATTTTCATTGACATCCAGAGTCATTTTGTAATCAATTTTCGACCATCTGCGCATAAGTATGCATCATGCAATCGTATAGATAATGAATTCGTAAATTATGCTATATTGATACTTCTAATTCATAGAAAATAGTCTGCCAATAAGTGTGGCACATAGCTTCCTCGCTTTCTATTTCGTATACATTAATGATTTTATGCTTTAGCAACCGATTATTGTCTAATTTATTCAATTTCCCACCCATTATTTTTAAACCTCTCAAAATTGTTTTTCTTTTTTACATGAATTAAAGTATTAATTTAGCAATATTCAAAGAGCGTAGAGGATTGAAATTAATCTGGAGCTGTTCCCAGGCTACTTTCGTCAAACCATCAAAATTCCATAAAAATCGGATGAGTACTTTTGAAGGTATGTATAAATAAATGTATGCTTGCGCTAGGGGAAGAGAAGCAAATCGGAGACATATAAAATGTTCGTTCTTCAGAAATGTTGATATTTGTAACTATTGACATAACTGCGCATGTCATACATACCAGTACATGGTATTGTCAGAGGATCGTTAGGACCGTACAGTGAACGGTTCGCAAACGATCCCTGCCCTGGTTGGAACAGTTTAGAGGACGCTACGAAACACTGTCACAAGTCGGCTTGGAACAGCTTTTATCCATTGCTTATACCCGTGACGATCCCGCGGACGGTACAATGCTTGGTTGGAACAAACCTATATAGCTTCCGTTACCATCGGTAAGCTCAGAAGCAAAATCCTAAACTTGTATCTACAACTCGAAACACTTTTAAAGTAGGTACTATATGTATAAATTTATATATTCAAGAAAAAATCTAATTATTCACCATAGCAATTAAAAAAAAATCCTTTAAAATAATTATTAAGAGAATCATTAACGGTGTCAACTTAATTATCTTGGCCTTTAGGACTTCAGCTCCTGGCCAAAACATAGACGTTACTTGAAAGCACTTTATAATGCCAGATAGATACTTTAAAATGACTGATTGTTAATTAAACATCGAGAGAAGGGGGATTTTCTAAAAGGAACGGTTCCAGTTCCATTTCAGGCTGGAATCACCAACAATGCTTTTGTCGCCGGCGCTTTGTTCCGCGTGAACGATCACCTAGAAGGAGGGTAGGACAACGATCCAAAATCAACTGCCGTTACGAACAATGGAAAACCGACCCTTTACTCCTTTCTACCGATAATTAATTAATAATTTAGCTACAGAGGACGATGAGGGAGAGTGGAGGGGGGACATTGTTTCCCGTTTGATTAAACAACCGACGGGCCAATTGTAGGTCGAGCCAAGGGATCCTCAACCGTGACAATTACTGCACCTTCTCTGACTTCCAGGTCGCAGAACAAATGAAAGAGACAATATAAATAGCCATTAAAAGAAGAAAGTATTGACCAGAACCCGAACTGTTGCAAATAAACAACCACAATAAGGATATAACTTTAAATTAAACTTTGACATCTAACGTACCTACTTTATACAATTAAAAGTATTAAACAGGTTCAAATAAATTATTGGTGTCAGGAAGTTACTGAAAGAAGAACCAAAAAGAATCCTTTCAGAAAATGATAAGGTTATGTTGCTATTCCTAATATCTTATCATTTTATCTCAGGAAAACAACATATCATAATATGTATTTAATTAGATTCCTAATATCTTATCATTTTATCTCAGGAAAACAACATATTATAATATGTATTTAATTAGATTCCTAATATCTTATCATTTTATCTCAGGAAAACAACATATCATAATATGTATTTAATTAGATTCCTAATATCTTATCATTTTATCTCAGGAAAACAACATATCATAATATGTATTTAATTAGATTCCTAATATCTTATCATTTTATCTCAGGAAAACAACATATCATAATATGTATTTAATTAGATTCCTAATATCTTATCATTTTATCTCAGAAAAACAACATATTATATGTACTTAATTAGATTTCTAATATCTTATAATTTTATCTCAGGAAAACAACATATTATAAGAATTTAATTAGATTCCTAATATCTTATCATTTTATCTCAGGAAAACAACATATTATAAGAATTTAATTAGATTCCTAATATCTTATCATTTTATCTCAGAAAAACAACATATTATATGTATTTGATTAGATACCTAATATCTTATAATTTTATCTCAGGAAAACAACATATTATAAGTATTTAATTAGGGGGCCGATTCTGTAACTTTGAAACCTCCCTTTTCCTGTTGATATATATCAAAAAGTTGATATGAAGATGCGCGCGCAACCTGTCACGTGAATCTGTAACTTTGACTGTTGTTATATAAGGAGAAAGTTGATATATAACGTTTGATATATAGCAACACAAAATTGTTCTTGATATAATTCGTCAGGTTATGTTGTTATATATCAAATCGAAGTCGAAATGAAAACAAAGTGAAGCCATTGTTGTTTTTGGACTGAAATACTTTTCATTTCACTTTTTTACGACTTTATTTACTTTCGGTAGTTTTATTTGTGTTGTGTTGAACTTTTTTAATTACTCTATAATAATTGTAATACCCGTCCCCGTCATATTGAGAGATAAAGGTAAGTGAAACTTGCGTGTTGTATTTTTATATGAAGTATTATAATTATTAATTTTTGTATGAGTACCTATGTCGCTGGAGCGAAGTAATTTATTTATTTCTTTTATTTGTTAACTTGTTTTACTTTGCTTTGTCATCTTTTGATTTTAATTTTCATTTCAAATAAGAAAACAATATTCTTTTTACGTACATATATTGTAATTATAAGAGTAAAGATTTCAATTTTCAATGTGTGTTCAGTAAAAGGTTATTTAACTCTGCGCTGTTAGCAAGGACAGCGACAGTAAAAAGAATATTTGGAGTTTAAAAGTGAAGTAAAATTATAATTAAATAATATTATTTGAAATGAGTCTAAATAATGAAAAGCAAGATAATTTGTCCCAGGCTGATGGTAAGTCTGATTTAAGATCATTACGTAGTTTTAGTCAGCGAGTCTTGTCTGAGAAAGGATTCAATAACCTGTATATAAGCACAGAATCTTCACTTCGCCTTCTTAAAATAAGAATCAAGAAAGAGTTTGCGATAGTGAATGATCTTCTTAAAGAACAAGCTTCAGAAAAGATGATAAGTTCCTCCCTAAGTGGTATAAAGCTCTACAAGATCCAATTTAGGAAGGAACTAATCGCCTTCAAAGCAGAATTTGACAAGAGAAAAGAAAATTCAGACGATTTCAATGACTTTATTGACGTAAATAATAAGTATTTGTTAGATGTTAAGTTAGCTCTTTGCGAGAAAGAAGCCTTACTAGAAGATTTCATTCTAAATAAACCCTCATCAGTCAAGCATGGTACCGACCTGACCCTAGGTAAGCATGAAGAGTTGTTCAATCCCGGCAAAGTGGGCAAAGTAAGCCAATTAAGTTTAGTTTCATCTGTCAGTTCCTTTCATGGCGATGAATCACGATTAGGTAATCACATGGGGGTAAAACAAAGTGTTAATAATTATGACATTAAACATGACAATGTTAGTGAAATATCTGTCAAAGATATTCGTAAATTGGATAAAAGGGGCCCTCCTCCGGTAATCCCAATTGACCCGGCGAGCCTTATGACTAAAATTCTGTTAATTAATTCTTCAGCCACATATAAATTTAATGGGGAAAGCCATAAATTTCCGATCTTCCGGGAGGAAATAAGAATACACTTAGAAGACGGGTTGCTTCCTAACCATACAAGAAAGTCGCTGTTACTCAACTTTCTTGAAGGAGAAGCAAAGAGGGTGGCCGATCTAAACATGTCCCTAACATATGAAGGTCTCTTGGAGTTACTTGAGGAAAGGTTTGGTAATAGTCTTGCTGTCACTGAGGCATGGGTGAGTAAACTCACCGAAGGTCCTAACATTATGTGGAATGATATAGCAGCCTTAACAACTTTGGCTGATTCAGTCAGAACTGCTAGTAAAGTCCTTGATAGTTTCTCATTAAAAGAAATTAATACCAAAATATGTCTTAAGAAAATTGTTAGTCGCCTACCAACTAAGATTTTAGATAAATGGATTCAGGTGGTGGCAAATAAAAATGGTTGTGAAACTATCGAAGACTTATCAAGGGTTCTTGACTCTTATGTAAGATTCATAAATCACCCAGTTTATCGTATGCCTTCCAAATCACAAGGGTTCAAGGGTGGGACCAAAATAATGGAAGCAAGTAGTTATATAATCGAGTCCGATTCCCCATGCGCCAGTGACACTCAAAGTAAACCTTCTAACGAAAGTCTAAAGTCTCGCGAATCGTCCAAGTTATGCTCATTCTGTAATAAAGGTTTTCACGACTTTTTTAAGTGTGATGAATTTAATAAAATTAAGTTAGAGGAAAGAATTAAGTTCGTGCAAAATAGAAATTTATGTTTTGGTTGCTTAAGATGGGGGCATAGTAGCAAAGGGTGCGTAAGGCGTCTCTCGTGTGAAAGGTGCCTTAAAAAACACCCAACTTGTCTTCACCGTGACATTGATAAATCTAAAATCGTAAACAAAAATATTGACATTAGTTTAAAAAATAAAAATATTTCCGAGAGTAAAAATAATCGAGATAATAAAGGTGACAATAATATGGAAAGGACCACAGCCGATGTGCATACAAGCGATTCTCGAGAAAATAAAGCCATTAATAATAATAAAATCTGTTTATCCACCATGTCCCATATTTTACCCGTTTGTATAATCAATAAGAATGATCCTACAATTCAAATAGTTACATATGCATTTCTCGATGAGGGTAGCGATGCGTGCTATCTCAAGAATAGTATTAAAGAAAGGTTAGGTCTAACAGGCATTCCTACTAGCCTTGAGCTTCGTACGGTATTGTCAAAAAGTTCGGTAGATTGTGATCGGTTGACAGATGTCATAATTAAAGGGTTACAAGCCAAAGATACTGTTGAATTGCCCTATAAGTTATATACTCGCCCTGACATCCCAGGTTGTTATGAGGATATCCCAACTCCAGAATTGATCAGTAATTATAATCACTTGACCTGTTTAAAAGACAAGATTTTTCCAGTTAATAAAAATTTAGAAATCGGTTTACTTATTGGAAACAATTGCCCACAAGCCCTGTGTCCGTTAGAAATTGTAAGAGGTTCTCCCACGGAACCTTACGGTATTAGAACTGCCTTAGGTTGGGGAGTATTAGGTCCAAAGTTTCATGAAGGTTGTGGGTCACGTGATTCTAAAGTCTGCGCCCTTCGTAGTCATGCTGAAAATGAAGTTAAGGTTAAAGAAATAGTAAACCCTTGGGCGTCACTTGATTTTCCCGAAATAAAATATTCTTCGCAAGATTGTGCCTTATCGATTGAAGATGGTAGATTTATTAAAATATTGAATGAAGGTCTTGTTCATAGACCTGATTATCATTATGAACTACAATTACCATTTAAAATTAAAAATGTAGCCTTACCTAACAATCGATACTTAGCTTTATTAAGATTAAATCATTTAAAAGTTCAATTGTCAAGAAACGTTAATTTATCCAAGGAAAATGATTTAAGATTCTTTAATCCTTTTATTGACCATTTGGGCCTATTAAGAGTGGGAGGTAGACTAAAATATTCAGGGTTAGAAAATAGACACCCTATAATATTACCTAAAAAATCTCATGTAACGGCCATAATTGTGAAACATTGTCATGAAAGGACTACACATCAAGGAAGAAGTACGACACAGGCTAAGTTACGCTCTTGTGGGTTCTGGGTTGTTGGTGCTTCATACAATGTCCGGAAACATATTGCACAGTGTGTTATATATAAGCGTGTTCGAGGAAGGTATGAGGCACCAATAATGTCGAACCTACCGGAGAGTAGGGTCGAGAGCTCTTCCTTTGCCTACAGTGCTGTGGATTGCTTCGGCCCATTCTATGTACGCCTAGGTCGAAGGCAAGAAAAGCGTTATTGCGTCATATACTCCTGTTTAGCGTCAAGAGCTATAACATTAGACGTTCTCGAATCAATGAAAATAAATTTGTTTATACACGGCATAAGAAGATTCTTATCTCGTCGAGGTGAAATCCGTGAGCTCAGGTCTGGGTACGGGGACAAAAAGAAGCTAGAAAGACCAGTCACCAAGTTTGTCTGGCTGTCTTCCTATTACCATCAGGTTCGACCCCCATCGAGGAGCCATAAAGAAAAGTTCCGGGGACAGAACTTTAGGGAGCCATGTCGCTGGAGCGAAGTAATTTATTTATTTCTTTTATTTGTTAACTTGTTTTACTTTGCTTTGTCATCTTTTGATTTTAATTTTCATTTCAAATAAGAAAACAATATTCTTTTTACGTACATATATTGTAATTATAAGAGTAAAGATTTCAATTTTCAATGTGTGTTCAGTAAAAGGTTATTTAACTCTGCGCTGTTAGCAAGGACAGCGACATATTGAGAGATAAAGGTAAGTGAAACTTGCGTGTTGTATTTTTATATGAAGTATTATAATTATTAATTTTTGTATGAGTACCTATACATATTACCGATGTAACACAATATACGTGTTCTATATAAAATGAACATTTACTATCTCGTTTTGTTGCTTTACCTACAATTGTAAAAAAACAAATACATACTTACATTTTTTGACAGGATGACTGCATTCAGCAGCATTCATTTAGCTATACCAAATTACCGAATGTTAAAGTATTGTAATTAAATCGCATATGCATTTATAAACATGCGAATAAATTGCTTAAAGTAGTTTTGCTCGTAATTTTTTATAGACGACTATCTATTTTGTGTTCTTCGTTATTTCTCTAATGCAAATGTCAGTCACACTATCAGTATAATTCAGTCAGGCAACACCAATCTATTACCTTGTATTTCATGCTAACAATTATTATTGCCACAGAATTAATCTTGATTGATATAATAAAGTAATTATTATTTATAAATGCATTGTCTGTGTGTTGCAGGGGATTCTTGATATCCTCTCCTTCCATGGCTATTTACACCCGTAGCCAATGCTCAAGAGAGGACTCCAGAGGCAGCTTTTAACAGGAGGCACTGCCAAGTGAGGTATTGTGTAGAGAGGAGCAAGCCGATGCTTGATCAAAGCAAGATTCCGGTGTCTCCTTAAAGAGGACCCTCCATTATACACCACCGAATGCAGGAAGAATTATATTATCATGTGCTCTACTGCATAATGTTGCCATCACCTTCAGGAAAGACAATTTTGCCCTGAGGATGAGGATGACTTCCAACGTGAGTACGACAGGCTCCAACTTGAGCAAGATCAAGTTTTGAGGAGGGAGGGTCAGCTTATTCGTGCTGAATATATAGCAAATAATTTCCGATAACTTTGTATCAAATATTTAATTTAATATATGGAAATTTAATTGATAAATAGTTTTTGTTTCTTTAATTTACCACCAATTTAATTTCCCATCTGTGATCCATGTTGTTTTCTATTAAGCTTAAAACTGGAATGAAATCATCCCTTTTTCTGTTTCAAAAAGGTAATCTCTTAACATAAGATATGCCATAATACTACAATTTAATGATTCTCAAAAAATGGCGTTTATATGATGCATTTCGCAAATTAATGAAGCATGTGATCTCTGCACTCCCTTTCAAGAAGATATTCCAAACTGTGACCCCTAAAGATAATATTTATATTGATTATATTCAATAAGTTTAGAATTAAATTCTTATTTTATACTAACACAGGACTTTTCAAAAGAAACAAAATGGAGTTATCCTCAGATGTAATATTTAGTGATGATATTAATATTAAAAAGGTACTGTTTAAGAAAATGTAACAACATTATATAATAAATAAAATATTTATTCTGTGTCCATTTGCGGACCGTTTAAAAATACATTAAAACTTCTGGCAATAACTTTTTGCGTTTCCACTGCCTCTGCCATCAGCCTGTTCAGTGTTCCCACATTATCAGCAATCTTCCCCACCTTGTCAGTCAGAGAATCGACTGACCTCTTTAAGTCCTTGTGACTGTCGAGGAACTTCCGCTCCCACTCTGGATCTTTCCTAGTTCCTATAAACAAAGAAGAAGAAATTTACAATGAGATAGTAATACATAAAATGTAATAAGTTATACACTAAACTATATATTTCCAAGTGGTTTTATCTTGATGTAAAAAGAAAGTTTGTTGTAATTTTTATTGTGAAATATCGATCCATATTTGGGTCATTATCAAGTTTCATATTTAAACCCTGACTTCTTCATCTTTTTGAACTTTATTTTAAATAAATACTGTGTGCCAACACATTGTCAAATACTTGAGTATTAAGATTTAAGCCATGCGTTAAATTTTAAAACTTACACTTGACAACATATATTCTCTTAGAGAAAATAAAATAAAGTTCTTTATGTATAAAACAATAATGTTAAGTAAGTGATAATGTGTCACAAAGGAAGAATTGCATCTGTAATAAATATTAAACTTGATAATTCAATGGTTGCTTTGACAGAGATTTTGTGGTACTTAAAAACAATAATTTTGTTGAATAAAACACAATAATTTTAATTAATCAGTTTATTGCCTACCACAATAATTAAAAATATACAAATAAAGACTCCTGTCATCTTCAGTTAACTGAAGATGACAGTGTTTCGGAAATTATCATTAATTGTTCAATATTTTTATTTTTTCTAAAAAGCCGCAACTGGAGCTTAAATTGTACATTTTTAATTATTTTGGTAGACCATAAACTGATTAATTAAAATTATTGTGTTTTATTCAACAAAATGATTGAAACTTTATAATGACCCAAGAAGATTATTAGTAAATTATAAAGAAAATTGCTTACTCTTCCTGACAGGCCCCAATAAAAACCTCTCGGAACGACCATCTGACAGGCTGCCTTCCTCACTCGATATCTAAAAAGGAGAACATAAGAATTATCCCAAGGCTTAAAAAATTATATGTTTATAAAAATACAATGTTTAAGGCAGTATCGACACACACAACAACCCTGCTTGATTGATGAGTGTGGTAGCTTAAAGGAAACCACTGTTTAATTAAATATTTAGAAATGACACATACCCCTACAAAAGAGAGACTAACTCCACATCCGGGGCTTCTTCAATGAAGTCACTATCAGTTGGTGAGAATGTCCTAAGAGATGGTGTATCCTCTACTTTCTGGGGTAGGGGGAGTGGCTGCTGCCAGATGGCTGCGGAGTGGGCATGGGGTAGGTGCTTCGTGATGGCAGCTGTGTCAGCATAGGGTGGGTGCTACTAGGCGCCTTTTTTTAACTTTTGACTTAAGGTTAGTCAAGACCTGAAATAAAGAAAACGGTAATAATAACATTAGGCTAGGCAAAGGAAGTCAATCAACATTAGGTAGATGATAAACATTAACAGAGGAAGTGATACACATATATATGTCATACTTACTCTTTGCCACTTCGTGACATTTTTTTATGGGCCTGCAGCATTTAGCAGAGTTTCCGAATTCTGCCACAGCACATTTACTTTTTTAGCTTGAGGCCCAAGGTTTTGCCACCCTCTGATAAGACTTGGGTGGTCATTGACAAATGTCAGCAACATCTTTTTCTGGACCTCGGTGACTTTCTCGTCCCTTGTACCTTTGGCACCTGTAATAAATAATGTTAAAACATTAGAGGTAAACTATACATTAAATTTATAAGGGGCGGAAATACTAATTTATTATATTAGAACTCTAACTGGGTGAAAACAAAGTTTGCCTATTGGCAAGTAATGGTAACTGAATTTACTGGGCACTCTTATTTGGTTACCCACCCTAATTTATTTATTATTAAATCCAAATAAAATATTCCCTTGTCCCGAAATAGATAGGACTAAATGTCCCTTTGTCTTACTTGATAGTTAGACTAACTGGATATTGTCACTTGTAATAACAGAAGTGTAATATTCGTAGTAAATGTTCACAAACGATGGGTAACAAAGTAAAATCTTGCCATATCCTACCTACTTGACCTAAGTAAAGAAGTACCGATTTACCCAAAGATATAAGCTTAGGAAGTACGTAAAGTAGGTACATACTGGTTTTAAGGTGGTTACAAGTTCAAAATACATTGAGGAAACTAAGTGCAACTAGGTATAAATTGTTTACAAACAAACTTTGTGTAATGCCACATCTCTAATGAAAAACTGAATCATTATTTTGTTATCGGAACTATCATAAAACATCGTTCAGATCTTTAAACGCAGATGAATTAAATCTGAAAAGCTGCTATATATATTTCAGTTTCTTAAACTCTCATTAAATATATATTTGAAAACATACAAGTATTAACAAGACAAAACGTTTTACCTACCTTTCACTTTTTCCATCTTCTTTGTAGTTTTGACTTAAAACAATTCAACTATTCACTTCACACACTTTAAAAAGTTATTATAAACTATCACACGGTAATAACAGTAAAAGTTAACACTAAGCAAACTAAAAAAAAAGCTTTAAAGATAGAGAGCAATGTATTTAGTGTAGGTCTAAACTCGTAGAACGATATCAATAAACAAACTTGACAGCTCCAAAATGGGACGCGTAGTTCGGCATTCGGCCACATGCAGCGCTGGCATCACTTTACAGATTCACTACATTATATAACAACACTTTGATATATAACAAATGTTTGATATATAACAACACAGTTGATATATATCAAAAAAGTTACAGAATCGGCCCCTAGATTCCAAATATCTTATCATTTTATCTCAGGAATATGTCAAAATTGTGGCAGATATCAAAACAAAGTTCTGTAGAAATGTTTGTATAATAAAGAGGTATATTCAGTGCCAATTCCAGCGCAATCATTTTTTTTTTGTATCAATTTTTGAAATTATTGCTGATTGAGCAAAATTAGTTGGTACTTTCTTTTATTTTAGCACCTCCCTTGGTTGTAGTCTGCCCTACAAAAGTCACAAAGGTTTGTGTGTTTGTCTCCCCAAGACATTAAGACTCCTGGGGCAGTTTTATATTTAATATTCCTTTGTCTTAATAGTTGATTAGACTAAGGGATATGATCACAATTATATACACAAGAGTGATATTCCTTGGTCCCAAGGTGCATTGGAATAAATATCCCTTCGTCTTAATAGTAATTTAGACTAAGGAATATATGCTACTCTGTATATGTTCCTTTATCTAAATAACTATTAACACAAAGGGATATAGGGGGGTGCTAAAGTGAAAAAGTACTAATTAGTTAATGACGTCACAAATACATGAAAGTGTAATATACATTTATTTACACTTATATCTTGAAAAGAACTAATTTAATTTTTATATGGAATTTGGAGGGATTGTCGAAAAAAGCCTGGAGACAGCACCAGATTAATTTCAATCGTCTACGCTCTTTGAATATTACTAAATTTATTCTTTAATTCATGTAAATAATAAAAATCCTACCGTGGGTTTCCGCAAGCCAAGCGAATTTTCATTGGAAATTTGTAGTTCAATGTCATGTAGTTCCTTCATAACTACTACCATTGTGTGTGTTATTTTCAGTTTAGAAAATTTAAAAGAAATATTTTAGTTGGATTAGGGTTTTTAGAATATTGCTTTGTTAAACATAATCGTAGAAGCTTGAAAGAAGTTTAAACTGCACAACATTGAACTAATAATTACCAATGGAAATTCGCTTGGGTTGCGGAAACCCGCGGTAGGATTATTTGTACAAAAATTTATTTTTTAAAATCTTTGCTGACTTATCAGGGGGGGGGGGGGGTTTGGTAAATGACGTCATAAAGATTTTATTTTCAATAGGGATCCTCATCTCAACGAGCTTGATTTTTCAGTCCAAGTTTCATTTTAATACGTCAATTCGTTCGTGAGTTATCGTACTTACAAGAAATCCCCAAGAAATTATTACTATTATTATTATTATTAAATTATTATTCGAATCGCTATGGTAACTCATTTTTTGGATTGAGGACCCCAAAAACATAAGCGATATCTCATTTGATTTTTTGAATTTTTTTTTATGTTTGCTGACTTTTCAGGAGGGGTTAATGACGTCATAAATATCTTCAATAGGGATCCTTATCTCAACGAGCTTGATTTTTCGGTGCAGGTTTCATTTTTATACGTCAATTTGTTCGAGAGTTACCGTGCTTGCAAGAAATCCACTAGAAGTACATATAATACTATATTATATATATATATATATATATATATATATATATATATATATATATATATATATATATATATATATATATATATATATATATATTTGTCAAAAATACGTTTTAAAAACAAAATCATTAAAGTATAGAAATTAGGGCTCAAGGAAGCTTTGTCGGTAGACAATTTTTTTAAATTTTTTTGATGAAAAAAAAATTACAGACTTATCATTAGAAAGAATTTTAATCCCTTTTAACGCTAATAAAATTTTCCTTGCACCGAGTAATGAAAAGTACCAAATGATAATGAAATGTAATAAAGTTAATGAAAAGTACGAAGTAAAAATAATTTTAATGAAAAAATGTATATGGAATCAAATTACAAAGAGATTATATGACATTTTGACAAGGTTTCATAATTATCTTTTAAATATTGTTCGGATAATAATTTATTAAAAAGTTATATCTGTATGAAAAATTACTAAATCAAAATTAATTTAAAATGTTATTGATCTTTTTATCCCAGTTCAATTTAATCTTTGTACGATGCATTCAAATGCATTTCTTTAGTTGTAAATTATATCAGATTTTATGACACTAATTTTATGGTTTGTTGATCAATGTTTTACCAAATTGAAGGTTGATTTGTAATAGGGATATTATTATTTGAAATTTATTGTATTCTTGAATTGTAATAAGCTATGATAAAGTTAATGACACAGTAATACCCCGACTAAAATTACTCCGAATTTACGTAACGCCCAACACTGCTTCTAAAAATTATTAGGAGATCCATTCTGTAAATAAAACCTTCCTTTTCATGTGATTATATATCAAAATTTGATAAGAATATTTGATTGTCGTTAGATAACAATAAAGTTGATATTTAGTGAGTGATATATTACAAATAATCTTAAAACTTAAAATTCGTTATTCGTCAGGTTATGTGTTTATACATCGTTATGTTTACATCAAATTGACGACAAAATCAAAACAAATTGACACCAGTATTGTTTTTATTTTCGCTTTCGTACTGAAGTAACTTTTATTGGACTTTATTCTCGGACTTCTTTTGCGAATGGAGTTTAATCATGTATTATATTTCTATTTGTACTATTCTATTGTGTTTTGTTCTTCTTTTTGTATTATTTTAATACCGAGTTACGTCATAATTATTTTTATTTTATGTCATCAATAACTTTTATTGTACTTATCGTTTGCAATGGAGTTTTATCCTTTAAAATTATTTTGTTTTTTTATACATGACTTAAATGTACATACAAATTCAATTTTTTTATAAAGGTTTTCCAATAAAAGTTTTTTCTTACATACTCCATTTTTTCCTTAGCAATAAGTACCCAGTTAAGAATTCATCTAAGTACATTCCTCGAGTTTCGTATTTTTCGACTTACGGTATACTTCGCTGTCCTACCTATTACGTAAGTCCGGGGTATTGATATTTTGGATTTAGAAGATCATTCTACTAAACGAGACACTATAGCCTATGTAACTTACTATAACAACATTTTATTTTTGTTATCACAATGAATAGTCAAGAAATAAAATTAACTAAAACACGACGGTATTTAAGAACCAATGCTGTGGTCGGAGGCTGTAATGTTGAGGATAATAAATACCGAACCTTCTATAAAATAAGCCTTGGTAGTTTGAAATCAAATTAAAAGAAACGTGTAAGGTATATTTAAAGTTATGTTTATAGTCTGAAATGACTTAATACTTAAGAATAAGTCATAGGGTGGACTTATAAACTAGAAGACAAAAGGATTCAAAAAGAAGTATTAAGATTGGTAATCATAAAAAGCACAATTAGGTTATTTGCAGATTACCTCAGGTACTATTAGGTTCGATCCAACCCCCCTATTTTTATGGTCCTTTACATCGTCTCGCGGATCGTTCGGGAATCGTTTAGGACAGGTTTTATGCGCTTGCGCTAACACTGTGAACATTTATGGAAACCTAGCAGATAGAAAACCTTCCTGTTTATAAGTGTGAAGATTGACATATCTCGTCAAGGAATCGTTTAGGACAGGTTTTATGCGCTTGCGCTAACACTGTGAACATTTATGGAAACCTAGCAGATAGAAAACCTTCCTGTTTATAAGTGTGAAGATTGACATATCTGCGCATGTCTATTAAAGCAGTGCTTAGTATCGTTTGAGGATCGTTTAGACCGGACAGTAAACGGGTTTACAAACGATCCCAGTGTAGATTGTAACAGTTTAGACCTGCATTTCCCAACCTTTTTGATGCTGCGACCCTACAAATTTCTCATTATCATTTTTATCAGACCAATATAGTGTATTGCATATTGCATACCCTAAGGATTGCAGGGATATACATGGCCCCAAGAGCCTGAATTCTACTAAAATCATTACTGGATTAGGAAGGAGGGACTGTAGGCTGATTTTTTTTTTTTTTTTTTTTTTTGAAAAAACGAGCACACTCATCATCTTAATTCGGTTATGGCATTGCTTGATTTATTTAATATTTGTATCAGTTTTGTATTATATAAAGCACCTTCCTGAACTCATGTTGGCGGGCTAATGACCCTTTATAGGAAGTTTAAAGAAACGAGATTAAAGCTTCTAGAAAGTTTTAATACTCCTCGTTGCAATACCCCTTATTTTTATCAACCTTTCAAGTATTATCTTTTCCAAAAAACATTCCTTTATCCTTAAGAATTAATCTATATAATTTTATTATTTTTAATTTGTTAAATTAAAATTATATATTTGAATTCCATTTCATTGATTAATATATTATGTCTTTTAAAAGTATTTTTTAATTTGTGGCTATAATTTCAAAGTTTTTTGGTGACCCTAAAATATTTTGTCGTTCCCCTATTTTGGATCGCGATCATATGGTTGGGAAACGCTGGTTTAGCGCACGGTACGAAACACTGTCACAAGTCGGGTTGGAACGGCTTTTATCCATTGCGCATGTTATTTTTGCGCACGATTGTGGCGATTCCGCGGACGGTACACTGCTTGGTTGAAACAAACCTATTGAACCCTAAGGGTGTCATTAGTTAGAGATATATGCATTAAGGGAGTCATTAGTTAGAAATATATGCATCATGGGTGTCTATAGCGTTATAATAAGTTCTGTGTATTTATGTATCGTTAAAATTTCTAATACTCCAACGTTGTCCATTACACCATTCCACAAATTTGATTAAAAGCTCCAATTCTTATCAAAGTATCAAAATTAAAAATGGCACAAAATAACCCTTCTCAAAATAACATTATGGCTCCGGTAAACACAAATAATTTTTTATTACTTATGCCAATAAAGAACATGATAAAGAAGAAAAATAAAATCTAATAATATAACAGATTAAAAGAGACAAAAAAGAAATGGGACTTATTACTAAAACATTTACAATACTTTCTTGTAATGAGATTTTCTAATACAACTCTATCTTCTAGAATATTTTTTAATATAATTTGTCCCAAAGGTTTTTTAACCCAAAGAAAATTTTTGGAAGGATGCCCTTGATTACAAACAGACGAGAGCCGAATACTCAATAGTAAAATAGCCAAAAATATGTAGATGTGATCAGATCCAACCGAGAAAACAAAATCAATGAGATTTCACACATTTCCACAGAAAAAAAAGCAAATCGTCTTAGATGTAGAAATTTCCCTAATAATATGCGAAGTGATTCCTGGCAAGGGGAAAAAAAACTCGAAGATAACGTACGCAGGTTACACGGCTTCAACACTCCTTCTCGCCACCCAAAAAAAAAACGGGGCGTGTTCTTTGGCATGGATTACGCATAAAGAAATAGGAAGGCTTCTGGTAAAGCCAAGACTCAGTCCTCCTGTTGCCTTCGTACCTTGTTACCTCCTTGCAAAAACCACTTTGCCAAATTAGACCATAGAAACGACCTAACAATTTGTACCTTAACACTTCTACAACAGTTTTTGTAGGAAAAAAAACAAAAAATAACATGGCGACCAAACCAAAACCAACAAGATGAATCGATTCGTTCTCAATATTCTAATATCTTCTTTTTGAAAATCACATTTTGTGAATTTAAATTGTAATTTGTAAATTTTTCTCTCTTACTATATATAATTTCATCGTCTTTGTAGCTAGTAAAAAGGTAAAAAGATTATAAAGCAACTAAATTATTTGTATCTGGGTATATATTTCGATCAACTCCTTGTCATGAAGAATTTATATATATAAAAAATATATATATATATATATATTTTTAAAAAACACTTTTAAAAAAAAAAAAATAAATAAAAAATAAATGATTAAATAACGCTCAATGATTAATAATGCTCAAACTATTAAAGTATAGGAAATAAGATGCGAGGAAGTTATTTGCCTCACTAATTGACAGATTTTGTTTTTTTATATTTAATAATTTAACATTAAAAATAATCAATGACATATTTCATACATAAAACCGTGGTAACTGTGGGCATGATTATATGTATGTAACACATCATTGTTAATTTTTAATGTTAAATTATTAAATATGAAAAAACAAAATCTGTCAATTAGTGTGGCAAATAACTTCCTCGCATCTTATTTCCTATACTTTAATAGTTTGAGCACTTACAATATAGTATTGTCAAATTTATTTAATTTCCCCCCGTTTCTTAAATCTATCAAAATTGTTAAAAAAATTGGTGTATCAATTTAGCAAAATATAAAAAGCGTAGAAGATTTAAATTAATCTAGGTCTATTTACTGGCTACTTTCAACAAACCCTTCAAATTTCATTAAAATCAGATTAGAACTTTTGAAGATATAAGTGTATATAAATGTATACTTGTGCGCATGTGAAATAGAAACAAATGGGCACAAAAGGACTTAATAGAACCATTCACAGACACTTATATGGGACCAACAATGGGCTAATTATGACCTACCGTTTAAATTTCATAAAAATCAGATTAGAACATTTGAAGATATAACTGTCTATATGTATACTTGTGCGCTTGTGAAGTAGAAACTAATGGGCGCAAAAGAACTTATTGAACCAGACACAGAAACTTATATGAGACCAACAATGGGCTAATTATGATCTACCGTTTAAATTGCATTAAAATCGGAGATTAATGTTTAAGATATGTTTGTTCGCAAAAATTGAGCAACAAATAGACATAGACAGACACGGAACCAAAAATGTTCCTTGATGTCTAAAACGGATTTCTGTCTTGGAATTTTTGAAATCGGAGACATAAATCATTTTCGTCCTTATAAACGATCAGATAGTTAAATTCGACAAGCTCGGAAGCAAAATGTCGTAGAAGAATATTAGTAGGTATGTATTTTGTGATGGAAATAGCTTTTAAAATCTTATTAAAAAATAATTTCAGGATACCATATAATGGTGGAAAAATCATAAAATACCCTTCATGTCAAGGCATGAACATGACCAATTGGTAGAAATATAGCCAGATGAGAACAATTTAATTTTGTCAAAAACTTTTTGGCACTCCTTAAGATTGTTACTCCCCTTATTAAAAATACAGTGGGGAGCAACAATCTAAAGAAGGTGTACGGAATATTCTTCTATAGACTGTTACTCCCCTTAAAAAAAGAAGTGTGATATTCCTTCGTCCCAAAGTACATTGGACTAAACATCCTTTTGTCCTAATAGTTATCAAGTGAAAGTCATTTACATTCTAAAAAACATAGGGGAGTAACAATCTAAAGAAGTAGCCAAACCCTGACCCACAAAAAAGAAGTTAAATCGTATATTTAACATGGCGTCCAATAATAGTTTCATACTTAGTCGTGAGGCTCCACGTATTGACTCCATACAAAGCCCATACAAGTCTATTTTTGGAAATAACTATTTTGAATTTCCTTATAAGAAGCGAGAAATGCAGCAATGATAATACAAGCCATTAATAAGATAACAAAAATTTGTACAGTTAATGCTTTACGTAACAACCTAATTTTTTATTTATAATATGTCTGTTACACAGCTTTACCGTGTTCACTAATATTTTATTGCTAATTCTACAATTTTAATTATTTATCGATCTATATATTATATGGCTGACTTTTAATAAAAAAAAAAAAAAATGTTTTTCTCACTTTTTTACTTTAATGACTATGATACAAAACACAGGTAAAAACTTCCTGCTTTTTACAGCTATAAAAAGAAAATAATAATTATATTAATTAATATAATTTATTGCGTTAATGAGACGAAGAGCTGGAAATTAATTGATGTTGTTCTTGGTAAAGGGAGACTCTCATGTAACAAAGAGCTATAAATTTACCCGAGCTGGCTATTAAGGGATAATTACCCTTAGCACATTAAACCGAAAGCATGGCTGAAATAATGACATCAAAAATAACCTTCATGATATGAGAACAAAAATAACACTTAGCTAATTATTAGGGGGAAAAAAATGGTTTTATATTATGTACTAAGAAAAACTTTCTTTTATACGTGTTATAATACTGTGATAGATTCCATTAGTTTATGCTATCTCAAATAATATTATTTTCTAAAAGACCAAGTTATATACTATAGTTTCATTGGTATTAGAGGATGAACATTTTAATGAAATGTTCCTTTTTATATAAATTATTGTTAACGAATTAAGAAAATAGTTAACAATTTTGCTATCGAGCTTACCGAAGGTAACGAAAGCTATATGTTAGTTCTGAAGAACAAAATTTTTTCGTGTTTCTAATTTTACAAATTCCAAGACAGAAATCCTTTTTTGACATCAGGGAACATTTTTGGTTCTGTGTCTATTTGCTGGCCTGTCTGCCTGTCTGTCGGTCTGTCGCTCAATTTATCGAACCAATATGGTATCTTAAAAACACCTTATCTGATTTTAATGAAATTTAAATAGTAGGCCATAATTAGCCCATTGTTGGTGACATATTAGTTTCATGCAATACATCAATCATGTGCAAAAACATACATTTAGTTACACCTATATCTTCAAAAGTACTCATCTGATTATTTTTATAAATTTTAGCTAAGTGTTATTATTAGTTAATTAATAATTAATACCTAATAATTAGCTAAGTGTTATTTTTGTTCTCATATCATGAAGGTTATTTTTGATGTCAGCAATGCTTTCGAAATTTTTATGATTTATAGAAAGTAGCCAGCAGATATCTCCAGATTAATTTCAACCATTTTTAAACTTTAAATTTTGGTAAACTATTTCTTTAATTTATGTGAAATAGTATAATTCATAAATGGGGAAAATTAAATAAATTTGTAATTTATTTGATTATTTGTAATAATATTTAATCTGTAAAAAGACAAATCTCTGTACAAAGGATCTTGCCAATACCGATTCTAAACCGTGTCATCAATATGCCCTCGTTTAGGGGACGGTGAGAGAAGAAAAATGAGCCTATGATCGAGGGGGGTTGTTAGGGTATTAGTTTTTCCTTTCAAGCGCCATAAGTGCTCGGTCCCTGCTGCTAGATTGTAAAAGCATAAAATCATTAAAACGAATAAAACGCGAGGAAGCTATGGGCCACACTAATTGGCAGTCAATTTTAAATAATTAAATTAAGAAGAGGGAAAGGGACACTTTAAAGTTAGTGTTCAAATTTATTAATCAATATCGTCTAGTAATAATACAGTTTGTAATATAATAATATATTTAGTATATATTTAAATGAAAACGTTTGAGTAGTTTAGGCTTGATAATTCTAAGACATATTATATTAATAATAATAATAGATGATTACTATTACTACATTACAAATGTAAATCTCAATCGGTGATTAGCTATTAAGGGGATCTCTATAGGTGTTAATACCTTCATGTTGGGGATTAACATCTGTAAATTTAAGCAATTGTTATATAACAATAGGTCTATTTAGACATATTAAGCAGACAATTCCACAACAACAATATACTGAAGTTTGAATTAAAAAGCTACGGTGAGACTATATTACACCTAAACATTTATTTATAACCAAAGATACTGCTTGACACATATTGCTGTAAATTAATTTTATAATGTATATACACACACACACATACATATATATATATATATATATATATATATATATATATATATATATATATATATATATATATATATATATATATTTATATATAACAATTTATTATATTGTAAAATTAATTCTATTAAAAATAATAAAAAAAAAAAAATGCTCTGGACGATATATAGTCCACAGGCCACCATAAGAAGTGAGTCGCTGATTGATAAAGTTTTCTTACCTTAGGAATCGCTTATTTATGCCGTGTCCACCGATGAATTGGGTATATGGCAACTGGGCGCTGGGCCATTTCTTTTTTGTTGACATTCCAAACTTGCCCTTCTGCGGGAACATTGAAAAGAGATATATAAAATTTTGATTTTCACAGGATCGTTTAATTAAATTATTTAAAAAACAGTGGTAAAGGTGGCCACCGATACGAGTGGGCCGTTTGGGTTGTCCACCGCCCCAAACATATCGCTCTGCGGGGACGTTGAAAAGAAAACGGCCCACTCATATCGGTGGCCACCTTTACCACTGTTTTTTAAATAATTTAATTAAACGATCCTGTGAAAATCAAAATTTTATATATCTCTTTTCAATGTTCCCGCAGAAGGGCAAGTTTGGCATGTCAACAAAAAAGAAATGGCCCAGAGCCCAGTTGCCATATAACCAATTCATCGGTGGACAAGGCATAAATAAGCGATTCCATAAGGTAAGAAAACTTTATCAATCAGCGACTCACTTCTTATGGTGGCCGGTGGACTAATATTCTTAAGTGGAGAAATAACCATTTTTTTTATACAGAGATACAGTGAATTTGTAAAGTTAAGTAAGCACTTATAGAATTAAGTAATTTTTTGTGTTATATGTAATTTTATATTTAATATAGGTCAATAATATACAGTAATAATAATGTACAGTATGTCCCCGGAACGAGTTGCCAATGCGTGTAATGAAAAAATAAAATTTTTCGAAGAAATGTCACTCTTCATAAAATTTCTTGCTTGTTCTTAATTGAAGATTTTGAGTATTACTTTTTGTTTAAAATGTACCCTTACCCTGTACCCAAAAAGTACTGTTTTCTAAAATCTTACAAGAGGAAACCGGACCATATCCTAAAGCAGAAGATTTTGTGAAGAGTGACGTTTCTTCAAAATTTCTTTTATATAAGATTGATAAGAAATATAAACCTTTTATTTCTGTTTAGATGCGTGGAAAGTGATTATTTTCGTAGTTGTATTTACTGTGCATGCGAGTTTCATAATTCTTCTATATTTCCACACTAGTGTGGATATAAAGAAGAATTCTTCACCTTATCACACGATTAGCGAGTTTGTTTACATTTATTAAAACAAATTTGCGTTTATTTAATTTAATGTAACTGTTTTATTTTTCTATACTTATTATTAAAATCCAACAATCGTAAAAGTAGGGTACGCAACTCGTGTAACAACTGCATTTTGCTTTGCTTGTGTTGTTTTACTACCCTCGCTCTCGCTCGGGTGCAAACTCCACACTAGCATGCAAAATGCTATACTTTCCGCACTAGACGCGTAATGTACAATTTTTTGTCATTACTCACATTGGCAACCCAATCCGAGGACACCCTGTAACAAATATAATACATATATACTCTAATCTACCATCATCTCTTATTTACCTATATAAGATGTGTAAGTTATTATAATTGAATATCATCGATAATTTTATTTAGTATTAACCTCCAATGTTATTTTTATGTAACAGAGTGAGATAGCAACGTTGTGACTTTAGAACATATAAAATTGATTGACTAAATGTATGTTCTAGTAAGAACAAATTTTGAAGTTTTAATTGGAATTTTAAATTAGTTGTGCTTTTTTACGTGTAACTTATAGGCATTGTTGATCATATAATAAATTAATAGTTTATCTTATTTATGCCTGAATATGCCTTAAAGCCCCCATACACGATCAAACATTTTGACCATGAATGGGGGCCTTAAGAGGAGGCAACAAATTGGTAATGAAAAAAATAAAGTAATAGTTTCTTAATTAAGCCTGGTTGACCTCAAAAAAAGTAATTTAAAAACGTAAAGTTAGAGAAGGGTTAACTAAAAGTTGTGTTATTTATTATAAATGAATAATATACTTTTCATCTACTTTTAAATGACAATTTTATCACAGTAATTCTATTTAGAGTAATTGCAGATTATATTTTCTTATTATCTTCAAGTAAAAGTTAGCAACATACATTTTTAACCAAAATATGTAGGAATAACTTTTAGTGAATTTTAGCACTCGATAAAAATATATTTAATAATCTCTTTATGTGTCCTTTAAAAGGACGTTAGGGAAAAAGGCTTTCTCTTTCACACAAAACGACATAAAATTTCTAGGAAATTATGATTCATAACATTTAAAAATCAAGATGGTGTCATAGAAAATGTTTTCGGTGTTATTTTACAGCTTTAAACATTTTATAACTACTCGTAAACAAAAGATATTCATAAAACAACAGAGAAGAGTGTGTAGGAGTATACTAATACTTTACATCAGGGAATATTTTTTTTTTTCTAAAAACCGGGAAAAAAAGAGAGAGATCGAGGTGGAAACGGTTCCGTTAAGTTTATAATGTGTAAACGGATGGTATTGCTCTATAAAAACCTTCTCTTCGAAGGAATGAATATTCGTTATGTAACAGCATCTGTTTCAAAACACTTCTAATGAATACATCTACGAAAAACAATTTTTTTTTTCACCTACCCTCTCAGTTCAGATGAGAAAGTTTCTCTTAGAAGAGGAAATTGTGAATCGTTTAAAAAAAAACCTTCACCAGTTTTCTAACAGTGCAGAAGAATATAAAAATCTTGTTTCTTTTTTTTCTACAGAATATAAAAAAAAAACACAAAAAAAACTGAGAAATATCCCAGAATACCCGGAAATCCCTTTTTCTCTCTTGGGTTCTAAAAAAATCAGTTTAAAAAGTGAGGCCATGCCGGGAGAGAAACCGACTACGAAATTTATTTTGTTCTGACTCGAAATCCACTCCCCCCCTTCCTCTCGTGTCTCTTGGAAAAACTGACAACAAATGGAATGGAAATCTTCTAAGCCTTTTTTTCTCTCTCTATTTTTTTTTTTTATAGGTAGCCTTTAACTTGGTTTTTATAGTCCTATTTCAAAGTATAGGTGGCAAGAAAAGTTATTAATAATGTTTTACGGTTCTTTCTCTCTTGGACTAAGTGTAAAGGCGATAATGAGTTTATATTTTTTTCCCCGCCTTACTTTTTTTTCAATAAAATAATAAATTTTATTGTTTATCTCTTTACTATTGTTTTAAAAAATATTAAATTCATTTTACTTCTTAATTTATAGCATTGTTAGACTTATAGGGTTTTATATGAGTATCTAAAGGGAATTGATATTCCAAAATAGACTGAAAAATATTCAAAGGACCACCTCAAAAAAGGAAAATTAATCAATACGAACAAGTAGGGTAGGTTTAACGGACGAGGATATATTAAGTGATGTATTAAAACATAATAATATGGCATAAATTGTGCTTCACGTCGATGTTGGATACTAGTAACTAGGCATCGCGTGGCTCTATCATTGAAGCGAGCGTATTGCAATGAAATACTGAATATTGAAATTTATTAATCATGATGAATGTCATAGTTGAAGATAACTGGAAGAGGGTAGTGTAGGGTAGAGTGGGGGTACTCGGTACAAAGCTTTACTTCCTAAACAAACCATACACTATACGACTATAACAATCTTCACCACCCGCGGTAGCTTTTAAACAATTATTATAAATTATCTCGTCACTACGCAAAGAATTTTGCTTGTATCAAGTTGAGATTTTGCATACCTGTTTCAATTGTGCATTAGATGGTGTATATGAAGTTTTATTAAAATCGTTTCGTTAGAACGTAAGATATCGGTAAAAAGGTTGTTTTCTCTATTATAAACGTTTAGGTCCGCTTTAATAGTTTTAGCGATCTTTATTAAGTCATAGCGGTGTCGCTGTTGGTTTTAGTAAAAAATGTTATTTGGATAAAATGTTCGTCTCATCGAGTAGATGATGATAGAATCTTTTCCCGTCCTGAATTCCAATTTAATTTTTGTACCTCTCGTTTACGCGAGCGTTGCGCGCGAACTCATGGACGGATCACGCTGTCCAACGAACTTAGCCTGAGTATTAGTAAGAGGAACATGTATACCAAATTTCAACTATATCGGTTAACTTTTACTCAAGTTATCGTCACACGCGTAAACGTTACTGACAGACAGACAGACAGACAGACACGGAGCATATTTCGTTGAATGTAGGAAGCTCGCTACGCTCGCTTCAATTATGTTTACAAGAAAATGTGAATTTATGTTAACGAGATATTTATTGTAATACTAGATGTATCCTTTAGTGGTATTCTAATATCGTAAGTGGATCAATTTAGGGTACGTGTATGAAGAAAAACTCTATTTAATTTGTACAAATGATATTGGGACTAATTTTACTACTTATTAAATTTGTTAAAGGCTCTCTCAAAGTTAAAGCTTTCTCATTGTGATATTGTTATTGTTAAGGCCCGTTTACACGGTGATAGTTCTTGCACGATAGAACTATCATGTCAGTCTACGTCATACAACTATCGCCGAGGTGTGCAGTTTACACGGTGAGAGTTAAAATACGTCAAAACTTGTTGTCGTGCACTCAATGTTACATCTATATAATACGTTTTTGACTAGAATACGGAAATATAGCATTAAATATATTATAATGTTAAATTATAATACACACACAGTAAAAAGAACATATTCATATTGTCGAAAAAAAAACAAATCTGATATCTTATGCGAAGCAATCTAGCATATTTGGTGCCTTTAAATCTGTTATCAGTTGATAAAAAAGTATAAGCCAATCAGCGTCTATTATCTAGCGTGGTAGTTCTTATATCATCCACGTGAGTACTCTGACTACTGTGATAGAACACTCAACTATCTCGTCAGACGAGATAGTGTGATGGCAGATAGTTCTATCGCGACAAAATCTATCACGTAGTCTACACGGTGATAGTCAATGCGATAGTTGCTGTCATGACCGCAACTATCGCGGCAACTATCACCGTGTAAACGGGCCTTTAGTCAGTCAATTGTTACTGTTGTCACTTTAGCCTTGTGATATTTATTGTTACTTCACAACACCACACTTTCGTCAACTTTAAACATACATAGAATAATCTAAAAATCCAATTAATTGAGTCATAATAAAATTCTAATCCCAATTTTCCAAATAATTGAGTTCAATGACGAAATATGTTAATCTTTAATATAGCGGGGGATTATGATTGTACCAATTTTAAGCTTCATTTTTTTTTAATTAAAATTATTATATGAAAGTAGTATGATTTAGTGCGTTCTGGCCCTCGGATATCGATTCGATAATATATTGATTTTGTATTGCATGTTTAGTCTAACCTATGAATCAGTAAATTAATTTATAATCTAGACATATTTCAATATAAATTTAATTTAAAAAAAAATTCCCAACAAAATTAAGTGATCTTCATTACGCTGTGAACATTAAAATAATTTTTAGCTTCTGCAAAATTGGAATACAGTATACACTAAATAACTAAGCGCTGGCTTTTGGTCATAATTATTAGTGCTGGCTTTTGGAATGTAATATTAATAGTGCCGTTTATAACAGAATACATATTTACATTTCTTTGTCACATTCCCATATACAAATACATACTATACTTCATAAACTACAGAAAAAAAACAACAATTTAATATAAAAATATATTTTAACTATATAATATTTAGAAATTCAAGGTAAAGTCATATCGGTTTTAAATTTAGGTGAGAGAAAGGCCAGTGCCACTGAGTCTGTTAACACATCGACCCACACTTCTATTTATACAACGCCCTCTAGACTAAAAGTGTCAATATAAATTGTGTCAACTTGTTAATTGTTCCTCATGCAATATATTCATAGTAGAAACAACATATAGAAACTTAAATTATTTATGTATTTTTTATAAACCTCTAAAGAATACTAATGGACAATATAAATATTTGTAAATACATTTTTTCATTATTTTAATAAAAAAAATACACGTTACACACATATATACAATATACAAATATATATACAATATATATATATATATATATATATATATATATATATATATATATATATATATATATATATATATATATATATATATTGAATTCTTATACATAAATACAAAAATGAATAGATATTAGATTGCTTTTGTCTGTGCTGATAAACAAGTTTGGGATATTTATGTTTCTATTATTAATTAAATTGTATAATAGTTAAAATATAACCAAATTTTATAATTTAGTCTAGGACTTGGTCTTCTTAATATAAACAGAAAGGTAACAAATATTTTGTGAAGTTGTATTACTATTATATGTTTGTTTCTACAAATCTCATATACAGTAAACCAAAATCTAATAGAAGAGAGTCGGGGATCAACATTTAGAAAAAAACTTTTGAAAGTAAAAATGCATGGGACTCAAAGGTAGGGATATATTGATATAGAGAGATGGGTTATGGAATTATTCGTATACGATAGAATAGATCAAAACAATTTGTTGTAGTGATGATAGGCCGGCACATCAAAGATTTGAAAGGTGGCCAACCTGGAAGAAAGGCTAGAGTATGGCCAGCAAACGACAACTGAGTTGTGCTTTCACATCCTAGTTCCATGAAAGACACCAGGAGTTTAGAGACTATAATATTGTTAAACAATCATGAAAATGAATATTGATATTTAATAAGTATTTCTCAAGCATTTATCCAAATAAAAATTAATATTTAATCTTCTATAGTTGTTAAAATAATAAATAGGTTAAGCTAAAAATCTAATCAGCTGATAATTTTAAGAAGTTAAAAAAATGAATGATATTTTAGTTTATTCTAACGAATAGTTTCTCAATATTCGTAATTAAAATAGTCATCAGGTGGTGTGAAAGGGTATAAACTATCAAAATGTATTCAGCAATGTTTAAATGTTTAATTAATATGGTCATTAGACACAGGAACAGGGTACAAACTCTCAAAATGTATTTAGCAATGTTTCAACGTGTAATAAAAATGGTCATAAGGCGGTGGAACAGGGTACAAACTCTCAAAATGTATTTAGCAATGTTTCAACGTGTAATTAAAATGGTCATAAGGCAGTGGAACAGGGTACAAACTCTCAAAATGTATTTAGCAATGTTTCAACGTGTAATTAAAATGGTCATCAGTCGGTGGAACAGAGTACAAACTATCAAAATGCATTCAGCCATGTTTAAAATGTGTATTTTCAATGTAATAAAATCAAATCTTATGAATATATATATATATATATATATATATATATATATATATATATATATATATATATATATATATATATATATATATATATATATATATATATAAATATGTCTTTGCATATTTTTTGTTTTGTGCACGTGCACGCAATTACACACACACACTTATATATATATATATATATATATATATATATATATATATATATATATATATAAATATGTCTTTGCATATTTTTTGTTTTGTGCACGTGCACGCAATTACACACACACACTTATATATATATATATATATATATATATATATATATATATATATATATATATATATATATATATATATATATATAAGTGTGTGTGTGTAATTGCGTGCACGTGCACAAAACAAAAAATATGCAAAGACATATTTTTTGAACTCGGTTCACTTTAATTTATAAAGTTGGTATACAATGGAATAAATTACAAAAAAAGGTATGATAGAAGAGAATAAATTAGAAATCAGAAAAAATGTTTCATTGGACGGATAGACACGGATGGGGTGTGGGAAGGGGGAGGGGGCTCTGAATTTGAGATTGGGTAAACAAAGCCTGGGTTGGATGTTATTGATCAGAGGCAATGCAGATTTGCCTAACCCTTTTAGTTGAAGGGGCTAACAATGCCCTTACAGCTACTACAGCTCTTTTCATTGCGTATAAATAACAAAGTGCACAACTAACACAAACACCTCCCCCCCTCCATATTGTTACATGAGGTTTTTCTCCACTATTTTTTCTGTATACCTTAAATCTAACAGATGATTACAAGCGTTAATTTTTGCCTTTATGGGTTCATTACAACCCCACTCACTTTTTCAGCCTTTATTAAATCATGAAATTTATCTGCTTCTAAACAAAAGTTAAAAAAAAAACACAAACGTTGGAGAGGCTAAAGCTAATTTAACAAAGTTGGAAGAAAGAGAGTAAATGAAAATTCTACTCTGAAGTTGTCGAAGAATTTTACCATACAATTATCGTCCATCTTATCAAAAGTTAAACATTATTTTGTTGACCCTGTATAGTCCAGGAGATAGCGTGCAAAAATGTGACTGACAAACTAGAAATTTGTGTATAATTTAATCTTTTGGTGCACTCTAAGAATGTTTGGTTGGCTAAGTTCGTCTGCGTAAGCTTGGCAATTAGCTAGTAAAAAAAAAAATAAACCGATTGATCTGCCGTGTCCCATCCATTTCGGTGGAAATAAGATTTTCATGATCCTGTATACAAAATTAGATGATAATTTGCCACTTAATAGGTTAGTTATCCAAATATTTCTTCAAATCACAGTGGGTCACCTATTAAGTGAGGAACTAACATCAACTTGATTTTTTTTTTGACTAACTAATTTTGTACTCAGGGCCATGAAAATCACATTATCCACCAAAATTTTAGGGTCATGGCAACTCTCCACTAGTCTGTCTTTGGAACAAAGTTCCTTATGGCACTTCAAAGCGTCTAGAGCCTGGGAGTGAATCCGAAAAAATCAACCATCACAAAACCGACCGTCCCGAAATTGACTTATGATGATAAGTAGTACTTGAGTAAATTATGACCAATTTATTTACAAGTTGGTACATATGGTCATTTTACCAATACCCAGGACAGGTTCGTTGGACAACGTTATCCCCCCTAGCGTTGGAGCACAACGCTCGCTCAAACGTATAGCCCAAGCGTTAGAGCGCAACGCTCGCTCAAACGTATAGCCCAAGCGTTAGAGCGCAACGCTCGCTCAAACGTATAGCCCAAGCGTTAGAGCGCAACGCTCGCTCAAACGTATAGCCCAAGCGTTAGAGCGCAACGCTCGCTCAAACGTATAGCCCAAGCGTTAGAGCGCAACGCTCGCTCAAACGTAAGCTTCAAATGAAAAATTGGAATTTTAGCACGGGAAAAAATTCTAACTTCATCTATTCAATGAGACAAACAACTTTTAATTTTTTTTTTTTTTAGTAAAACCAACACCGACACCGTTCTAAAGTGTTAAAGATCGCAAAATTTAATAAAGCGAACCTAAATTTTCAAAATAGAGAAAACAACGTTTATACCGATATCCTACCTTCTAACGTAACGATTTTAATAAAACTGCATGCACATCGTCTAAAGTAATTGAAACAGGCATGTAAAATTTCAACCTGATAAAAGCAGAAGTTATTTTGTAGTAAAATGATATATATTATTATAAAATTTGAAATGGATTCTGGCCGGGGAACGAGGATTGGGGATCAGTCCCTGTGTCCTGTTCCCTTAGGCTCTATTCTACAATCATCCTCTTTAACTATCAACACATGATTAACTATTTTCTCAATATTCGATTCATATTTATTGCAATTGATTAAGTTAATTTTTTCTCATTCTGAACTCCGCCGTGTACAAGTAATTAGCATCGTATACTTAGCAGACTGATTTTATAATTTATATATAATGAAAAGAATAAAGAACGTCGTTGAGTTTTTTTAACAGCTTATGGCCAAACTTTGTCCCGCAGACGAACTTTGCCGAAAGTATATTTTTGGAGGTCACCAACAAATTAACTTATACACAAATTGCTGCCTTGATTTTGGTCAGACACTTTTTTGCACGGTATCTCCTGGACTAATAGAATAAAATTAAGTATAGGAAGTTAATATCATTCAACCAAATTCCTATTTAAATTTGTGTTGAGGATCATTTTACCAACAATAAGAGAAGCCATATCATATTCATTTGAATCTTACTTAGCTTTTAGCCTTTTGGTTGATAAATTAGAGGATCAGAGTGCCTTGCTTCTTTTTAATTTGGCTTAATTCTATTAAAAAGAAAAGAAAATTAAGTATGCAAGTATTGTAAAGGATACTGGTACAATAGCATACTAAAATATAAACTAAGAAAGAAAAGCTTTACAATCTCAATAATAATTGTTTGCTTTCACCTTTCTTATTCTTTAGTTACCAACAAATCGCTTGACTAAACTTTTTTCGTTGTCATTGGTTCCGTTTTTCTGTATCATTATAACTTGATAAAGTAAACTTGATCCCAACAAAAACACTAGTGTCAAAAATAAGCCAAGTCACGCGTAAAACGTTGTGAGATAATAATATAATTGTTTAGTTCCGCCGCGTTTCATACCTTGCCTTTGCGTTGCAAACTCCTTCTTCTAATTAATGATTATTATTCTCTGATACTACTTATTTCCTATTATGTCCTTCCATTATCCCATTATATCCTTTATTCCTTATTCTTATCATTTATATCTAATCAATATTTTCTTGTATTATTATGTATTATACATATAAAATGTAATTAATATATGTTTAAAAAGAGCAAGAGGCTAAGAAACGAAATATGGCATACAAAGAGAAGTGAAATCCAAACAAAAACACTCATGTAAAAGAATAAGCTAATTCGCGCGTAAAACGTTGTGACAACATCGGTTTAGCCAAGTATCCCCCCTGTCCACGTAAGTTCTACTAGGTCTAATACATCCAGTACAAGTAAGTTATGTTGTTTATCTGTCCCCCCTTCTATTCTCTGTTCCTCACAAACTTAAACATTTTCCTTCTCAATCATATCACTCAACGCATTTAAATTTAAAAACATTTTCTGATTTGGCAATTAAGCCAAATCAGAAATCCTACCTAGCAAGAGCCACGCGGGGCTCTTGGTAGGTATTAGTGGCTATGTTTCCTATAATCATGTAGGCTTAGCAATTAAATTAAATTCCTAAATTGTTTTGTTCCAAAGCCTTCTAGGAATAAAATAAGGATTAATTCCATTATGAAGAATATAATAATCTCCAAATCGTAGTTTGGAATCTATCTATAAATATAAGCATGTATTTAAAAAATAGCCAACAGAAACTAAGTAATGTAATAATAACTAACAATGCTAAGAAAAAGTAATAAATAAGAAAATAAACGTCGTAAAAACCAATTAGACTGGGAAGTCATTGAACAATCATCAGCCATGATGGTGCATTAATTAAATTACCAGCCTCTTATCTCAATACGGCAGTTGCACTAGTAAATATTTAATAACTCTAGTTCTAGGAAAAATTAATAAATAATAAATACTCGATTTAAAGAGCATTAATGTGAGGTTTAAACACCCTAATCAGAAATTAAATCGGTCAATAATTGCGGACGCCATAAGCGCTCAAAGTCAAATTTCTTTAGAAAAAAAAAATATATATAACAAAATTTAGCTTTATTGAAGGTAGAACCTAAGGAGGTACGACAAAAATTCATAGGACCAAAGTTGTAGATATTTTAAAATAATTTACGCTGGCGCAATCAGCTTGTCGATACGACTTACCGTAAAGCCGCAATAAACCTCCAAAAAAACTTTAAATGTATCTTTAATTTTTAAGGGTGGTAAAAGTATATTTTCTTAACTTTTCGGATTTTTCCAGTCGGTTTGGGCCAATTTCCAACCAAAAGCAAAAAAACGCGAGTCTTTAGGTGGTCTAGAAGTACCCCAAACCTTTTTAGATGTAACCAAGCCTCCGAATTACGCAACATGTTTGTGCTCACCTCTGAAATAAAAATCGATGTAATTTAGCCAGTTTTGCGCCTATAAAGTCGGACTGGGGCGACAGACACACATACACGAAAAAAGTTAAGGCCGTATTCAGTTTTTGGAATGTATAAAATGAAAAAGTATCATTAATTTTAATATAATACATATAAATTATTTATTTATTTAAAAAAAAATAATAATAATAAAATAAATAAATATATATATATGGATTGTGTTATACAACTTTGTATCCTCGTGCTGTGTAACTAACTGCCTTGTATTATTAAACATAACGTAACATGCAAAGTTTTAAATATTTGTGTTGGGTAATTTTGGATAAAAAATAGTACCCATCAGGTACCTCGTTTTTGCCTACGGAACCTCTAAAAATAGAAAACGGATTTTCGGTTATCTAATTAAACAATTGACTATAACAACAATTAAATGCTCCAGAACAAGTGAAAGTTTGAATTTTAATTACTTCTAAATCTAGACCTGACGAAACACAACACTGGTTGCTTCTATCACTATGGTACTACACGTATATGCAAATTTTTCAATTGAGATACAACACCTGTGTCCTATAGATCCAACCAAGAAATAACAGCTTTATTCAAATAAATCCAAGCATAAAAGCTAGATACAAGCATAATGCAAGTAGCTTTTCGACTCATGAAACAAGGAATATGGTAATTTACAATATCATTTTTAATACAGTTTAAAATAGTCTAGGATCATAACCTTCTACCTTAGTTAAGATTGTATTGAACAGTTTTTTGATGTCAAGCAAATCTCAGCAGCATTAAATAAAAAAGTTCTATGTAGGTGCAATAAAAAAGCAGAGAGATGAAAACAAATGCAGTTAATTCAAAAAACAAAAAGCTTTTATAAATTGTTATTTTACTTTCTCGTATACTTAGTGCAAACAAAGAGAAAGCATTGTGATAAAGCAACAATTTTTAGATCTCTTAAATTCAATTTTTTGGGGACGAAGTTCCTTATGGCACGTTCTGGAGCCCGTGAGTGAATACGAAAAAAAACGACCGTCACAAAATAATTACCATCACAAAATCGCCGTCACAAAACTAAGCGCCACAAAAGCTACCGATGACGACAACTTGAGTAAAAGATGACCAAGTTAGTTGAAATTTAGTACACACATATTCATTTTACCAATACCCAGGCTGAGTTCGTTGGACAACGTTATCCGCCCAAGCGTTCAGGTGCAACGCTCAGGTATACGTAAACTTAAAATGTAAAATTGGAATTTTAGGACTGGAAAAAAATCTAACTTCATCTATTTAATGAGACAAACAATTTTTTTAAATACATATTTTTACTAAAACGAACACCGACACTGCTATGAAGTGATAAAGATCGCTAAATTTATTAAAGCGGGCCTAAACGTTTAAAATAAAGAAAACAAGGTTTTTACTGAAATCTTACGTTTTAACGAAACGATTTTAATAAAACCTCTTACACATCGTCTAAAGTTCAATTAAAACAGGCATGTAAAATTTCAACCTGATACAAGCAGAAGTTTTTGCGTATTAAAGTGATATATTTTATTATATTTTAAATGGAGTAATAATATGCCGGCGGAGTCTGAGGGAACAGTTGTGTTCTACAAGCATCAGTCCAAACTATAAACTCATCATGATAAACTTTCTTCTCAATATGCAATTCATTATTTATTGCAAGACTCTCGCTTCAATGTTAAATAAATGCTTTTAATTCTTTTTTAATTTTGCCTTATCTCTGCTAAGTACAAATAGTTAGTTACTTTTAATTTTGTCTCTGTTCTAACTCCGCCATGTATAAGTAGTTAGTATCGTAAAACTTTGCAGTGTGATTTTATAATTTATATTTCCTTCGTTCCTGTGGTGTCCCGTGACACCATACGTATTTTTTTGTCATTCTGCAGTCTGTGCAGACTTGAGGAGCCTAAACAACAGGCCCGATTTCAATTAAATTTGGCAAACATGTTCATAAAAAAAAAATATCCTAAAGTTAAATCAAGAATTTGAATGAATTTCTGCTCAACATTTCTGGGCGTTAGCACTAAAATATTCTGGAAAAAGGTGAAAAAGAAATATTTATCGAAATCGGTTCAGACGATTTTGATAAACAAAATTCTAAACTGTAGTCTATTATAGAGCTAAATTGATAAAACCACATCTTATGCTTCAACGTTAGCAAGTCAAATTTATCTGTAAATAACATTTTTATTGATTTGAATTTATTTCATTTACTCAAAAAGCATATCGAATGTCAAACATCGGGATGAGAACTGAAAGTTACACAAACTTGTTACAAAGTGAAAAGCTATTTTCACTTTGTAACAATTTATGTCAATTTATGTCTATTTATAATATATAGTTATTATATTTGTATTTATTGTTGTTGTTATTTGTATTTAAAACTTTTGGTGTTAATTTGTCAATTTATATATATTTGGAAGCACGGTTAGAAAACGTATATTTTCACATTTTTCTATTTAACTTACAATATACAATTAAAATTCCAGAAGCATTTTTAGTTTTCTTTTAGCATAAAAGTGAATTTGTTTTGAGCTCATTTCATTTTCTTACGTTGCTCTGTGTAGTTTATCCATGTAGCCGCTCCGTGTAGTTGCTCCATGTAGTTGCTCCGTGTAATTGCTCCATGTAGTTGCTCCGTGAAAGTTGATCCATGTAGTTGCTCCGTGTAATTGCTCCATGTAGTTGCTCCGTGAAAGTTGCTCCATGTAGTTGCTCTGGGTATAATTGCTCCTTGTAGTTGCTCTGGGTATAGTTGCTCCTTGTAGCTGTTCCATGTAATTTGCGCCGCTAAGAATGAAAGGCTTTCAGACTCTAATTTCAAGGGTAATAAAAGTGAAATATATTTAATTATTAGTTTTTTATAGTATGATATTTTATTCTTTCTGATATCACATCTTAAAAGTATCTTTCTTTTTATGTCGATATTATGTTTTATATTTAACTGTTATTTATTTATTTTATCTTACAGTTTATTTTGAAGTATCCTATATAATACATTTTCTTTTATATTTTTCTCTTTTACCTCTTAAGCTTTTTTTCTTGAGATTTTCTTCACGTTAAAATTTCTCCAGCACTATCTAGATTTCATTATTTTTAAGCTTGCTTTCTTTTACCTAACTGCTTTTTTCCCCCTAAGATCTCTTAATTCTATACTAAACTTTTCTTTCGATCAAACATTTTTTTAATGTAATTATAGAAATACATAGCACCATTGTGTAAGAACTTTGTATAAGTAACGATACTACAAATAGAAGGAAATTTAATTTCCCTCTATCTACCACAACCATTATTTGAGATAAAGAGTGAACGAGTGAACCACGATTTCGTAAGCTTCTTATTGAGTGGTAGGAGAACGAGTGAACCACGTTTTCGTAACCTTCTTATTGAGTGGTAGGAGAACGAGCGAACCACGTTTTCGTAAACTTCTTATTGAGTAGTAGGAGAACGAGTGAAACACGTTTTAGTAAACTTCTTATTGAGTGGTAGGAGAACGAGTGAACCACGTTTTCGTAACCTTCTTATTGAGTGGTAGGAGAACGAGCGAACCACGTTTTCGTAACTTCTTATTGAGTAGTAGGAGAACGAGTGAAACACGTTTTAGTAAACTTCTTATTGAGTGGTAGGAGGACGAGTAAACCACGTTTTCGTAACCTTCTTATTGAGTGGTAGGAGAACGAGTGAACCACGTTTTCGTAAACTTCTTATTGAGTAGTAGGAGAACAAGTGAACCACGTTTTCGTAACCTTCTTATTGAGTAGTAGGAGAACGAGTGAAACACGTTTTCGTAACCTTCTTATTGAGTAGTAGGAGAACGAGTGAAACACGTTTTAGTAAACTTCTTATTGAGTGGTAGGAGGACGAGTAAACCACGTTTTCGTAACCTTCTTATTGAGTGGTAGGAGAACGAGTGAACCACGTTTTCGTAAACTTCTTATTGAGTAGTAGGAGAACAAGTGAACCACGTTTTCGTAACCTTCTTATTGAGTAGTAGGAGAACGAGTGAAACACGTTTTAGTAAACTTCTTATTGAGTGGTAGGAGGACGAGTAAACCACGTTTTCGTAAACTTCTTATTGAACAGTAGGAGAACGAGTCGACCAGGTTTTTGTGAAACACATTTTCGAACCTAGCAAGTAAGTTTACCAATTTGACACATTTAACTAACCCTGAATAGAGTCCAATAAGCCGGCGAAGCGAACGCGGTGCTGTCCCTTAACAAACAATAGCCTGCAGATGGCTTATGTCAGCCAAAGCTTTATACAGCTATAATTCGTGGATAATCCACTAATTATGTCGGTGTGTGACTTCATCTACAGTTTAATGTAATCAACAGTTAATTTTATCAACCACTTAGTGTGGTCAAAATAGCTTGGAACGGGCCCACCCAATACCCATACATTAATTTTTTTTTAATTTATAGTTCAATCAATATTTAGTTTATTGTGATCAAAGTCGAAATCGTTGGATGTTATTAATAATTTTCGGGGAAACGCCTATAGCTGCGGCACTGGTGTTTGGATTAACCATGTTTTATGAACACTATTAGAGAACTTAAGGTTAAATTTAAGCTCTAAGCTCTTAAATCCCAGCGAAAAAGTGATGCACAATGCCTTTTAATCTATTTCAAATATTTGTGTCCCAAAGTGTCCCCATTTTTCACTTTATTGCTTCAATCAATTCTAATTTGTTAATTATTCTTGTATATTTAGTTTAGGAGTAATTAAAAAAAGCTCACTATTGCGATATTTCAACCCTTTCTAATACATTTTTTAGTTAATTTTTTTTTACTTTTTAATCTAGTGGAATCGGCCTCTTCCCATATCCTCCTATAATGAGCTAGATAATCAGAATAAAACAGTTCTCGTATGCCTGGTATTCGAACCATCGTTAAGTATATCGGTAATTACCTGGGTTTGAGGCGAGTGTTTTGACAGTATAACCCTACGTTTCCAACGTTCCCCTTATTTTATTAAGTTCGTCTATCAAAAAAAAAATTATGAAGCGAATTTGTATGTTCATATTGTTAGTATTAACTACTAAAACTCATTCGAATTCTATATTGTGATTTAACTTTAAAATAAGTTTAATCTAAACACATCAATAAATCAATTAATTAATATTGATAAGAATTTACAATAATATACTGTATAATTTTATCCTCTTTTAAATTATAACGAAACACTACAAAAGATAAATTATTTGAAAAATAATTTGATTGTGTTGACTGAATAAGTTTGAAACGAAAGAAGAAAAAACTTATTCTTGACTTTCACCATTAAAAAAAGCTAATTGGTTGACGAATAAATTAAATATAAGGCGTACAGAAATCGAAATATGAATTGGCAAGGATGTAAAGGGAGGGGGGAATAAAAAGAAAGAATAAAATTAAGAATTGAAAAGAAAAAAAAGAAATAATAATCCTGCTCATGAAAATTTAATGTAAGTTGAAGATGGTGAGAGAACGATGGGAAAAAGAGAGGTACGAATTGGAGCCAAGACCGATTTGAATATCAAAAGAAAACTCCGAGATAAATTGGAACAGGGGATAAAGATAAAGAAAAGCGAAAACATATCATAATAGCCTCTTCCAAGAGGCGTTCCATACTAACGAAACGATTGTCATGCAAAAAGATACAAGATAGTTTAAGAGGAATTTAAATAATTTAATAAAAATGTAAGAGGTCGTAACAAAATTGGCTATGCAGATCGTTTTCAACAAAAGATCTAACGTAAGAGAAAGTACTTTGTAATCAATATTCTGTTTTCTTAAAAAAAAAAAAAAAAACATGTTTTTCTGGCATTAATATTTAGCAGTTATATGACGTAAAAAGTTAGCAAAGAATATTTTAATTGGATATTTTATAAGTGAAGTAAAATATGAAAGTTATATGTAATACTATAGTTAAACAAAATAAAGTATTTCAATTAAAATTATTGTGAGAATAAGAAAAATCCGAAGTCTAATTCATTTGTAAGCAATTAATATTTCGCATGAATTTAAGGGGGGTGACACACTTCGCTACCCGGTCGTCAATGAGAATAGATGGGACCTGTCACACGAGGTGGCGCCACCTGCCGGGTGGCACTACACGGTCGACCGTCCGACGGTCTAACCGCAGGTGGCGCCACCCGGTCAACCCATTGTTTTCAATTGAGCCTGTCAGTCGTCGCCACCCAAGTCACGCCACTCAGCCCCTACTCCTTCAATCTAATATAGGGGATATAAAATCTGGGGCTGACTGCATCCCTCATATAAGTGGGTGGCGCAAGTCTGGTGGCGGGAGCAAGTGGCATCAACCAGGTGGGCGCCACCCAGGTCTCGCTACTCGGGTGGCGAAGTGTGTCACCACCGTAAGATAAGTTACTGAGTGGACTTAACGCCATTAAGTTAAATATCAATTATGCCCCTCTTCACGGTGTCCCGACTTCAGGTAGCCACTATACAGGAGAGTTAGGACACCTCTGGTGCAGATGCATTAGAGAGACTGGCTTGAAGATGTTATATATTAAAATAATCTTGCCCAGCAAAGAATCGAACCCTGTGTCCCCAGTGACAATTTGTACCATTTTCCTGGGAAAGCAACATATACGGTTGTATTGGTATTTAAGCACCTCCAAATTTATAGCAAAAATTCAAAATTTAGATTTTGCCTCCGAATATGATTGTTCGAAATATTTCTAAATGATTAAGTTAATGCTCTACAGTTTAGGCAATTACAGAAATATTTTAAAGATATATTTTTCTTTTTTTATATCAACATCTAAAAATCGAACTTTTACCAAACCGAAAGTAAAAAAAAAATAAATCATTGATTTTTTCTTTTAAAATCTATTTATACTTTTCTTTAAATTTACAAGCGAAGAAGTAATAAAAGTTTATTACTTTTCTATTTCTTTCTTATTTTCATGTCCTCTCGTTAACTAACTTGAAAGTAACAAATTTAGACGATAAAAGAACTGCCATTGAAACAGAAGTACTTAACATTTAAGAAACTTCCTCTAAATTATATAGAAAAAACCTTTTTTCGGAAACTTTTTATCAGAATCATTAATTGGTATAATTCGTTAACTTGCCAAATTGTATTAAAATATATCTTAAAACAAAAATGCTTTGAAACAAAACTATTTCCTTAGATATTGACGTAAAAATAGAAGTATGTTTCATCAAGTGTGGTACTTTTTTAATTCTAATTATAAGCCTCTTGGAAACACTGATTTAATATATTTATACAACTACGCCCCTTGGGACTCCAAAGCGAGCGAAAATGTTTCATAAAACTCCTATAGCCCACTTTAAGGTACAATACCCAGTGATGTAAAAAAAAACTGTCATCAAATGAACCGACGAAATCCAGATGTAGTCTAGAGTCTAGACCAGGAATAGGTTGAGAACAAAGTCGTCTCCATCTCTCTAAGGGGCGTTTAGACGATCCGTTCCCTGCCGTCTGGTCATGGTCCCGGCCAGGGTTTCCCTGTGTACGTGTACAGTCAACGCACGACTCCACTGGGTGTTGGATTTACACGGCCCGACCCAGTTTCATCCAAGACAGGGAATTCAGATCCGACGAAGAGGATTACACTGTTGGTTTGCAGAGTGAAGTTAGTTGCCCCCGCATACAATAGTTCCCCTACTTTTCTACCCTACGTCGGATGGAATCTCTAGAATGATAATATCCCTTAGTCTAATTAAAAATTAAAGGGGTACTATCACTTTTATGTACTGAAGTGTGATATTCCTTTGGCCCAAAGTACTTTGAACTAATATCCTTTTGTCTAAATACTTTCTGGGGGTACTCAACAAAAGACTTCTATTTTACAATGGTATCCCTCTTTAGAGTAGCCCATTGTCCTCGTCACTAATCAAATGATTAGCTGTTAAATATTGATTACAAGTAAATTTTAATTCAACATCGATGTCAACATTGACATTGTAAAATAAAATAATACAGAAATACAATGTTACTATAGAGTAGATCTAGCTTTAAGTTTTTCAATGCTTAATCCAATTATCATTATAACCCATCCGCCTGCAACATGAATCGTGGTTTTTGGAGTTGGATAACTGAAATTGACTCCATTCTGCCGATCATTCGATAAGATTTTATCGTCAAAATAAAATTCACAGGCAATCAAGTCATTATTGTTGACATAAAGTAAGGGAAAACATACTGTTATGATGGATTGTATTGGCTGTGATACTAAAGTTATCATTGTGAAAGTCAATTCAGTAAATAAGTGACAGTTTGTTATTATCAGATCTCGTTCAATGATAGGTCCCGCTTGTTGGCAGGCGTATACCCGTTAGCTGGGGGGGGGGGGGGGTTACATGACATGTCTACTTGAACCAGGATCCAATGATGGATTGTCAACGTTACCACAGCCTTTAAAATCACAGTCTATAACATACGCTTCTTATTATTCCCATCAGTTTCGAATGTTTTTGAAATGCTTCCAACAAAAATGCATTTGTTAAATGGGGGGGGGGGGGGGGAGGGTTTAATATCAAAATCCCTCAATTATAAATCATATTATACAGATAATTTGATCGAATTTTAACAATCAACACCAAATTCACTGACAAATTGAGTTTAATTTATCACGCTTGGAACCTTTCGGCAATTTTGAAAATTACTAAATTCCAATATAGATGATTTGATAAAGGAAAACCAAAATATTAATTAGATATGTGTTTGCATACTTGCATTCTCCATAAATTAGTATTTATCTCCCTACATCTGAACATATCCCTTATGTATGTATCTCGAGTAGTCAGCAGTTTTCATAAAATAGTGTTGAGTTTTTGAATAATGATGAGACCCTGGAGAAAATCTTTACTATTCATTACTTATAAAAAGCTGAGATCGCAATGAAATTATTTTCCTCTTTTCTAATAAAACTTATAGTTAGGGAGACGAAGAAAATAGAGGAGGGTATAAATTGAGGTTTTATTTTTCAGGTTATTAGTAGTTTTCTGACAAAGCAGGTAATATTTGCATAGAGCTTTGAGAAAATGCGCATCATTCCACAAAGTTAATGAAATTTTCAACAGTAAGTTGAATAAAACCTAATTATACATTTCTCAAAGATAATCCGACCCAGAGGATTAATTTTATTTTTTTATTAAAATTAATATGATATAACTAAAACTAATATAAATTTATAGAAATGTGTTATAGCCAAAATATTGTTTCAAATAATATGACTATTTGAAAACAATGTTTTATCTAGTAGGTACTATTTTAGTCACGAACAGATTATTTGGATTTTCGTCCAAAAATTAATATCAAAAATACTAATTTTCTCCATGCAATGGAAAATTATTAAAACATGTTCGTTGGCATTGGATCCAGATATCAACATTTCAATGTTTATCCATAAAGTGGAGAAAATCAATATACATTTTGTCTAATTGATATAGTAAATGGATATTAAGGTGTGAAATTTTGAAAAATGAATCCATTTTGATTATCATTTGGTCCGCTAGGAGCTCTGATATAATTTTATGTAAAATTTTGAATTTCTATTGGCGAAATACAGTACTTCATTGAATCCAAGTGAAAACCAATCTACCTCAGAGTATATTTTTACTTCCTGATACGATACGTATGAGCATAACATATTGCATGTCATTAATGGTAACTTCAGCCCGCCTCTCACCAAATTATTGTACTATAAATGAAAACCTATCGACCTCCTGTAAAAAGCGTCACATTTTTCATGTCGTTTTTTGCGTGACGGACATTTCTTCTGTTCCCCAGAGCTAAAACATATCCATCCATGTTCAAAATAATATTTTAATAATAATATTTTAAAATTATATAAAATCACAAAAATATAATTCCTAAAATGAGAACTCAAGAGTTTTAGAATCGCTACAGCCTGCGCTGTATAGTTAGTATTCCGAAAAAGTTTTTTACACCCTTTATCAATAGATGGCGTGGGACCTATTTCCATAACCAAAGGGCAAGTGAAAATATAAACCTAGCGGGGGGAGCTTCAGATTTAGTACTCTCCGTTCGTTTTATATCGCATTTATGACTTTAGTACTCTAGGGTCCCTGGTTGCAAGGTTTACCCTTGAGAAACGGTATAAAGCTTTGAAAATTATAACAGGAAAAAGAGAAGTGGGGACAACATGGTTCCTTGTGATTGGCCGTTAACCGAGAGAAAGAAGGTATCGAGGGGGGGGGGGGGGGGGTCAATCGTCTCAGGAATACAAAATACAACACATAAGTAAAGAAATCCCAAGAGGGTCGAAACACAAGTTTTTCTCTCTTTTGCACACCTCGGCAATTCACAGCTTTACGATTACGCCGTGTATTTATTGTATAGTGTAAAGGATTATTTATTACAAGTGGTTTGTTTTAACAATAGGAAAACACGTTTTTAAAGGATAAATTGTCTTGTACATGACAAATTTTATTATTATTATTATTTTTTTTTTTTAAACATATGGGTGACATATATTGTTAAAAACAATCAAATTAAGTTTAAATAAAATGGGTTATATTTGGACAAAAATATTATTAAGTAATGAGTTCAGGAGAAAAGATACTTGTTTTAATTAAGAGCTAAATACCACTAAGACACCATCTAATAGTGTTAAAAGATAGCTAAGCCGTTTGGGGATGTTCGTTAAAAATAGCTAAGCAGTTTGGGGATGTTCGTTAAAATAGCTAAGCAGTTTGGGGATTTTCGTTAAAAGTAGCTAAGCAGTTTGGGGATGTCCGTAAAAAATACATAAGCAGTTTGGGGCTGTTCGTTAAAAGTAGCTAAGCAGTTTGGGGATGTTCGTTAAAAATAGCTAAGCAGTTTGGGGATGTTCTTTCCGCTCTTTATATATGGGTGACATATTATTTAAAACAGTCAAATTAAGTTTAAATAAAATGGGTTATATCTTGACAAAAATATTATTAAGTAATGATTTCAGGAGAAAATATCCTTGTTTTAATTAAGAGCTAAATACCACTAAGACACCATCTAATAGTGTTAAAAAATAGTGAAGTAGTTTAGGATGTTCGTTAAAAATAGATAAGCAGTTTGGGGATGCTCGATAAAAAAAGCTAAGCAGTTTGGGGATGTTCGTTAAAAATAGCTAAGCAGTTCTGGGATGTTCGTTAAAAATAGCTAAGCAGTTTGGGGATTTTCGTTAAAAATTGCTAAGCAGTTTGGGGATGCTCTTTCCGTTCTTTGAAAGATGATTCTTGATCCATAGTAAAATATTAACATTTTCAAGTACTATTAGAAGATGAGGACTAGATCAAAACAACGTCTTGAGCCCTTTAGAACAAATATTCGTTTAGACTTTATAGTAATACTAGCCGGACTCGGCTGGCCTACGGCCAGCCTGTCTCCGTCTAGTGGTCAGTCAAATGTATTAGGTTGGACTTTTATTTTTATTTATATATAAATAGGATTTTCATTTTTGTCGTATTTAGGTGCACTTATCATTTAATTTACGTGTCAAAAACTGTCAAAATGTGTAAAAAATAAACAAAACAGTGAATTTCCTGTTGAAAATAAATTAAAGTCTTTTCTCATTGGTCGGTCATAATATGTCAACATAAACTCCCGGAAAATTGATTTAGAAAACTTGTCGCCAAGAATAAAGGCTACAATTAGATTAAGTCTTTTCTCATTGGTCGGTAATAATATGTCAACAATATCTTCCGGAAAACTAATTTAAAAAACTTGTCGCCAAGAATTAAGGCTAAAATTAGACTAACTAAACCAACAATGCACGAAATACATTAAAATCCAAACCTATATCACAACAACTAATTACAAATACATAATTTACCAAATCATGTAACAATGATTGGAAATAACTATACACTGGTGCAGTAAAAGAAAAACTATACACTGCTGCTTCGCAGCAGTGTGGAAGAAAGAAAAATACACTGCTGCGAAGCAGCAGTGTGAATGAAAGGAAATAACTATACACTGCTGCTTCGCAGCAGTGTGGACGACAGAAGAATACACTGCTGCTGCGCAGCAGTGTAATTGAGAGGAAAATAAACCATACACTGCTGCTTCGCAGCAGTGTGGAAGAAAGTGAAATACACTGCTGCTTCGCAGCAGTGTGAATGAAAGGATATAACTATACACTGCTGCTTCGCAGCAGTGTTAATGGAAGTAGAATACACTGCTGCTGCGCAGCAGTGTTAATGAAGGTAAAATACATTGCTGCTTCGCAGCAATGAATTTTACCGATATATATTTTCCGATATGTATTTTCCCCGATATATATGTATATTTGGGGAAATAGTCACTTTTTTCAATTTTACCCCCATAAAATTTAAAAATAACACACAAATCTACATGACAACATTAAAAGGTCTAATCAAGAGCTTTCCAACGATATACATAAAAGTAGGTGTTGTAATAAAAGTACATTTGTACCCCTGTACCCATAAGTACCAAAAATGTATTTAAAAAAACAAACACTTTAAAAGCCCATTATTTAAGCTAAGGAATAAAAATAAACTATAAAATAAAATGTAAAAAAATTATTTCACCCCTTTGACCTGAACCAAAAGGTACACTCGGTACCAAATGTACACATGTGTACAAAAATTATCAAATATTAATTTTTTTCCTAGTTCCCAATATTAAATTAGGCAGGAATACAAAGTTTCATTAAAATTAAATCAATATTTCTAATATAAATAATTTTTTAATAGTATTCCTTTTTTTGGTCCCAGATTTTGAGCCTGAAAATCGGTACAAGAAAAGTTGTCGACAACCCCATACAAACTATACGTCGTTTTAAAGCCACCGTCGAGTAGATATCAAATATGCCTTTCTTTTTCAATTTAGCACTTTTCAAGGCCGAAAAATGGCCGATCAAAATCTCTCAAAATTGCCAAATTTGAACTTTGAGCGGCTTTTTCTCGGAAACTAAAAGTCGTGGAAAGATAATTCCAAGAGTACTTTCGCCTTGTATTTTTATTATTTATAAGCATGACAAATTTTATAAACATCGGACAAACTTTGATTTTTTCAAAAAATCCGTATAGCCTGGGATTTTTTTTTCACGAAAAATTCAAAATGAAGATAAAAAAATAAATGAGGTATATTCGTAAACGTCTCGAAAAGGAGAGTAAAAAATAATAACAATGTTTTAAATTTAAACCAAAACCTAAGGAACCATTGTCAAAAAACAGCTATATAAGGACTTTTTTCATTTTACCCCCCTAAAAAGTAAAAATATCACAAAACACTACATAACTACATTAAAAGGCCTATTCAAGAGTTTTTCAACGATATACATGAAAGTAGGTTTTGTGTTTAAAAGCATATTTGTACCCGTGTACCCATAGGTACCAAAAATATATTTAAAAATCAAACCATGTATAAGATCATTATTTAGGCTAATGAATTCTAATAAATGTAAAAATAAAATTTAAAAAAATTATTTCACCTTCTTAACATGAACCAAAAGTACAAATCGGTACAAATGTACCCGTACAAAAAATTTTAAAAATAAATAAATACCACAACATTAAAGTATTAATCAAGGCCTTTAAAACGATATACGACACATAAAAATATACACGTGTTTTAAAAATCCAATATGGCGGCTATAATTCAATATGGCGGCTATATATCGAAATCAAAACACCCGCACTTTTCTAGTATTGGTACACTCTACCTATGTACCAAATTTCAAATCTCTAGGTCAATGGGAAGTAGGAGAATTAATGATGAAAAAATCCAAGATGGCGGCTATAATTCAAAATGGCGGCTATATATCGAAATCAAAACACCTGAACTTTTCTATTTATGGTACACTCTACCTATGTACCAAATTTCAAATCTCTAGGTCAATGGGAACTTCCCATTGGGAAGTAGGAGAATTACTGATGAAAAAATCCAAGATGGCGGCTATAATTCAATATGGCGGACACATATCGAAATCAAAATGGCCGCACTTTCCTATTTATGGTACACTCTATCTATGTACCAAATTTCAAATCTCTAGGTCAATGGGAAGTAGGAGAATTTTTGATGATCAGTCACTGTCACTCTTAGTTTTATATATATAGATTAATTTACGAAGTAATTTATTATCTCTAAGCAGAGAATTAAAGGATTAAGTATATATTATTAACTCGTTGAGGCCATTAAGTCAAAAATGTTGCCAATATTAATATTATTTAGAACAAAGATACACTTATGTTTTTAGATTTTGTTTCTACAAATATTTATTTCTAATATTTTTCGTTGTTCCCGCAGTTAGTTTTTAGAGTTGAACAAGTTATGTTTAAACTTTTACAAAACAGTTAAAAATAAAGTTAAGAAACTTATATAATTTGCAGATATTATGATGAACATGATATAAGGAAACGATGTTATCCACTGTCGAAAAACGCGAAAATAACAAGGATTATCTAAAACATCAACTTTTACCATTTTCATGCTCGAACTGAACCAACAACGTAATAATCTAAGCTAACCTCTTTAAGATATAAAGATAATACTTCCACAATCTAAACGTAAATGTTAAGACATAATTGTTTGCAAACAAGAAAATACTTTTCTTCTTCCATTTTTAGAAATGAGAGAGATATATAATTGCAGTGTCAGGAGAAAAAAAAATATAATGTTATCTCAGAGCAGTTCACGTTTGTACACAAAGGGCTACGAAAGATAGACGTTTATAAAAATATAAGCGTATAATATAGAAAAAGAGATAACGACCTAAGCCCCTTACCGGGCTATTTTTTTGTCTTCTCAAAATAATGTCTACTATTTCTATTATGAAAAGTACATAGCTCTCAGCTACGCTATTCTGGAGAAAGAAAGTATTTTTTTATTGATTATACGACAAAAAATTATTTTTCTTATCAAAAAAGCAGTTATTGTAAAATTCCTATTAAATCAAATTTTGGGGTATTTTTTTTTTCATCTTAAATATTGGTACACTATGCGTCTAAAAAAAATTGCGGAAGTAGCATTTTGCATGCGAGTGTGGAGTTTTCACCCGAGCGACAGGGAGGGTAGAAGAACCACACGAGATAAAAAAAAATGCAGTTTTTGCGTGAGTTGCGTACAGTACTTTATCTACAATTGTTGGATTTCAATAATAAATACAGAAAACTTCCTGTTTGTAAGTTCGTATTTCTCTTTTGATAAAGATGACATTAATTCATTAATTGTATTTTGTGCCGATTAATTATTTCGGGAGGAGTACTATTCTCCTCATTTCCTTCATAATCACTTAAATCTCTCAAGATCAAAGAAGAATTCTCCTTCTTTTTTGCACTAGTGCGGAAAAAAGAAGAATTATGAACGCGCATGCGCAATGAATACAACTACGAAAAGAATCACTTTCTACGCATCTAAACAGAGATAAAATGATTATATTTCGTATGAATCGTTGATAAAATATTTATAGTCGTTGCATTTACTATTTCACTACAGTCACACACACGTTTCGTGTAAAAAATCGGACAAAGAAATTTCTATTTTTGTACATAGCTTGAGCTTTTAAAGCGTTACAACAATATTTTCTCGTCAGCTGTGTCTTAAGGTTGGTAAAACCCGACAGTTTGACTTGATCATTAAAATAGTCCACCAATTAGAAAAACACATAGCTTCATTGCGTCCTATTTCGTGTACTTTTAATAGTTTTATGCTTTAACAACCTATTGTCTACAACCTATGCTTTTCCAACCAATTTAAAATTTATTGAATTTTGACATTTTCATGTTTAGGCTATGGAACATAACTCAAAAACGTTACGTTACTTTTAGCTTAAAAACTCATAAAAGTATAACAGGGAGTTAGAAAGGTATAGGAGGTCTGTAATCCAGTCTTTCCCTTGGTTTTTAAAACGGTAAAAATTGTTTTAATTTTTTACTGATGAATTAAAGTATCAATTTAGCAAAATTAGAGAGCGCAGACTGCTGAATTTAATCTGGGGCAATCTGCGAGCTACTTTCGATAAACTATTTTTAGAGTATTTTTAGATATCAGCCGTAAGTCTTGTAAGAAATGTTATTTTGTTGTCCAAATCCACGACAATTGTTGCCTAAATCCATTTTTAATTTAGCAAGAAAGCGTAGATCCTAACAACATTAACATTGATATGATTTAGCTCTGGGGTACAGAAAAAATTTCTGTCACGTAAAAAACGACATAAAAAATGTGTGACGCTTTTAAATATATATATCGTACCAGAAAGTTAGGATTTAATAGGAAGGCAATTGGTTCATTTATAGCAAACTATTTTGACAGTGGATGGGCCGATGTTTCAATAAATGACATACAAAATATGGCGCTCATAAATATCGTGCCAGGAAGTTAGAATAGCATATAGGAGGTAGATTGGTGTTCACTTGTATTCATTTTAGTACCATATTTCGCAGGTAGAAGTTCTAAATTCTATAAAAAAAATGATATCAGAGCTCCTAGCGGACCAAATGGTAATCAAAATGGATTAATGTTCCATAATTTCGCATCTTAAGATCCATCTACTATATCAATTAGACAAATGTATACTGGTTTTCGCCACTTCATGGAAAAGCATTGAAACGTCAATATGTGGATTCAGTGCCCAAAAAGTATCCATGATTCAATGTTTCTTCATAAAATGGAGAAAATTAGTTTTTGTTGTATTGAATATCGCACAATCTTCATTCTAAGAATAACAAAACAACAAAGAATGCCAAACAATACTCATAAAATGAATCCTTATTTTTGGCTTACACATCAACAGTGAAACAATAAAAGGCAAAGAAAAATTCGAAAATCTCATTCTTTTTTTTATTTCATTTGCTGAATTTTCGAAGTAAACTGCTTTATATAAATCATACTATTATTTTCCTATCATTTACGTCGCGTCGTTTAGCTAATAAACTATCAGATTACTTTCGAACTATCGGTTTTATTCATTTTTAAACAGTTTGAAAAAGGTAAGGTTCGTCAATATTAAGAAGAACGGTCATTTTAGCCTTTAACAAAAAATTACCTTTCCGTTATCAGGCTGAGGTTAAAGTAAACATTTCCGCCTCATTAAGTTGGCCTCTATATAGAAAAGGGCCCTGCGGAGGGTACCGAGATTGATTCATCCCAGCCCTAAGGGAGCAATGTAAGGGTGAGGGGGGCAACCTGCTTCATTGCCCACCGCACCGTCTTATATTGCCCAGGATATATTATTTTCTATTACGGTCTATTTATTCTTCACAGTAGCCAGGATTTATGTAAGGTCTAAGAGTTCTGCACCGTGTGGTAGGAGGGGCTTTAGCCAGGATAAAAATATATAGTGCTAGGACACGAAAATGGAAGAGGACACGAACGTGGAGTGGGGGTAATGTTAATGTACCGGAGCGTAGTTATACGACCACACGTGTAGATATCAACTAAGATTCAACACTCACCAGAACAATGTGTGTGAGACCAGAGTATATTAGTAGCGAAATTACATAAACCTAATACTCTCTAAGAAGACAAAATAGCACACTTTATTTACTTTATAGAGAAGAAACAGAGTGACAACTTAAAAGTCCACTATAAAATATACTAGATGTATTTAAAGCTTGTTCGTATTACTCTTTTTTAAAAATATAGAAGAGAGAAAAGTTGAAAAAGTGTAAAACAACATTGATTTCATTTCATTAAGAATAGTAAAATATTCCTTTAATGTAACTTTAATAGTATATATATATATATATATATATATATATATATATATATATATATATATATATATATATATATATATATATATATATATATATATATATATATATATTATACACCGTAAGAACCTACATTATTATTGATTGGTTTATACAATAAATACATTGAAGGACAACTTAAAAAAATAATAAAACACAAAAAAGGGTCTGGGACCTAAAAGGTTAGGAAGACAATCAAAATAATATTACTATTAGTTCTTTTTTTTATATACTTATCATTAAGAACTATTACTTACAGGGTACACATAGCACTATTATATACTTATCATTAAGAACTATTACTTACAGGGTACACATAGCACTATTATATACTTATCATTAAGAACTATTACTTACAGGGTACACATAGCATTATTATATACTTATCATTAAGAACTATTACTTACAGGGTACACATAGCACTATTATATACTTATCATTAAGAACTATTACTTACAGGGTACACATAGCACTATTATATACTTATCATTAAGAACTATTACTTACAGGGTACACATAGCACTATTATGTACTTATCATTAAGAACTATTACTTACAGGGTACACATAGCACTATTATATACTTAAAGTTAAATATGTAGGTATATAATATTTGTGACATCCTTAAATTATGTTATAAAATATAACTATGATTAAAGAGGTTAATAGAAAGTAGAAAGTAGGTAACACAGCAATATTGTCACCACAATTTTATTTTAATAATTAACAATCGCGTTTCCACATTTTATACCATAGTGTTAACATAGAGTAAATATCCTACTAGCTACATACAGGGTGGTGCAGTGCGGATGACCACATTTTAAATGGTTACCATGTGCCTAATACTAAAGCTAGGGGATTGAAATAAAGCAAATTTTCTAGCAACAATGTGGAAGTTTATTGGACATAGGTAAAATTTTCATGAGTGGAAGATAATGTCCGATAAATTATACGTCCTTGTCGATTTACATATTCTTAGAGGCGTTCAGCGAAGTTGCGCTTCACACTAACAACTTGTTAGGGAATCCGATTTTTTCATCCCTTATTCAAAGAATAACGAAATGGATACTGACCAAATATGGTTCCAACAAGATGGAGCCAAAGCACCATGGATCGCGTACGTGAAATTTTTGTCGGTAGTGTGATTTCCCGAAATAGTATCGTTCCATTGCTACCACGCTCGCCAAACCACAGCCCATATGATTTTATCTATGGGGATATCTAAAAGCCGAATTAGTTTATGTCGACAAACCACGTATCCTTGCCGAGTTGAAGGACGCTATCTGCCGTTAATTCGCTTGGATTCCTGTCATGATGTTAGAGAACGTGAAGCGCAACTTCGCTGAGCTAAGAGTGTGTAAATCAACAAGGACGTCATTTATCGGACATTATTTTCCAAACTTGAAAATTTGAATAATATCCAAAAAACTTCCACACTGTTGCTAGAAAATTATCTTTATTTCAATCTCCTTAGCTCTATTATTAAGCACATGGTAACCATTTAAAATGTGGTCATCCGCGCTACGCCACCCTGTATTTTACAATCTTTTATGACAAACTAACAGTACAAAGTGGGGTAGACCAGGGTATAAAAGGAAGGATTTTATGAACAATAAAATCCTTAAATTATTAACTTAATTAACCTTAATTTAATAAGGTTGTTAATTATCCCTAATTAATTAAGGAGCTAAAGGTAAGGTATATGAAATGAAGTTCCACAATCATTGGTTGAATTATGTTAAGTATAATTTAGTGTATCATCTTTTTTGTTGCGTATTTCTTATAAAACGATTACCTGCATTATAAAGCCTTTCATGACCATTTCTATATTTACCAACGTTAGTTACTATTGATACGAAAGTGCACACTGATAGCAAGTTTCTAGAAGACATCAACGATAAAAATTAAAGCGAATAAAATCAAAACCATAACAAGTTCTTAATCATTCAGAATTTACTAAATGAATGTAGTGGTATATAAAAATGAAATATAGAAAATGATTTTAGATATTTTTCATACAAATCTAGTTTTAACTTTTGCCAAAGAAGATAAGGACGACTTTTAAACTCTTTATCTTAGATTATTTAACGTTAACAAGGTTGAAGCGCACTTAGATTATAATGTACTAAGCTTCTATAAAGATAAAAATAAAATGTACTCCGAGTTAAAAAAGTTTGCACAATGGCACTTTAAATTACACGACATTATGACGCACACAAAGTCTGTAACGCACAGTAATACCAAGAGCCAGGCTTCCCCCTCCCCCTTACCTACCTAGCAGAACATTTTATCGCTAAGGTTACGCTTGAAATGACCTGGACTACACTCTGTCCAACCTTCTTACAACCACGTGGCAAAGATATTCTAACCTCTACCTAACAAACTAAATACATGCTTTGTGGCGTAAAAAGCTTAGAGCTACGCTTCAACATTACAGGATATTTATATATATATATCAATTTAGTAATATTTAATGAGTGCAGGTGCTTAATAATAATCTGGAGCTGTCTACGGGCTATTCTGGACAAACCATCTAAATTTCATAAAAATAAGATGAGTACTTTTGAAGATATAGGTGTGAATAAATGTAAGTTAGTGCGCATGTGGAAGAGAAACAAATGGGCACAGAAGGTTAAAACTTGGAAATGAAACCAACAATGGGCAAATTATATCCTATTGTCCAAATTTATTTAAATCAGTCAAGTAGTTTTTAAGTTATGTTCGTTCAGACAGACAGGTACGGGACCTAAAAAAGGTTTTGTGTGCAAAATCAAAAGAAAATCGACTGCCAATTTGTGTGGCACATAGCTTCCTCGCATCCTATAACGTCCTTTATTTATTTTATGCTTTTACAAGCCATTATTGTCTAATTTGTTTGTTTCCCCCGTTTTTTTAATCTGTCAAAATTGTTTTCATTTTTTCCATGAATTAAAGTATCAAATTAGCATAAGTTAAAGAGCGCAGAGGATTCAAATTAATATGGGATTATCACTGGGTTACTTTCGATAAACTATAAAAGTTTCATACAAATCAGATAAATACCTACTTATAAAGCTGTAGGTGTAAATAAATGTATGTTTGTGCGCATGTTAAAGAGAAACAAATGGGCGCAGAAAGTATGTGAAACTTATATGGGACCAACAATGGGCTAATCATGATTTACCATCCAAATTTCATTAAAATCGGACTTGTAATTTTTAAGATAATATGTTGGTTCTCAAAAATAGAGCGACAGACCATCAGACAGACCGACAGACAGATACGGAACCAAAAATGTTCCCTGATGTCTAAAACGGATTACTGTCTTGGAATTATGAAATCGGAGACCTAAACATTTCTCGTTCTTCAGAACGCTCACGAAGCTTCCGTTACCTTCGGTAAGCTCTGAAGCAAAAGAAATAAAAGAGGTAAACTATTAAATAAATTAGACAATAATAGGTTGTTAAAATAAAAATTAATAAAGTATGTTATAGGATGCGAAGAAGATATGTGCCACAGTAATAGGAAGACTATTATTGAACTAATTTTGATTACTTGAGAAAACATTAAATAAAAAAAGTTTTATCTACCGTGGAGAGACTGGTTCTTTTTATTTATTAATTTTGATTAAACTGAGATTGAAAAAATAAAATATATAAAATCCTTAACATTTTTTGAAAAATAGTTTTTTAATACCAATATAGCTTCTATCGCACCGAAAGCTATTTGTTAAGCGGTTATAAAACGATGAAATTGATTAAAATAACCAAGTCTTCAACAATTTATATACAAAACATGCAACATGTAATATTAAAAGTGGTAAATTAATAGGTAAACTTACTTAGTCTGGATAATTTAAAGGCATCTGCAGTGTTGATTACGTCAACGTAGGCCTGAAGTTCAAATCTTCGACCTGTAAGGTTTTGATTGTGTAAGAGCATCGCGAGCTTAAATGCGCTTTGAACCTCATCAGTGCCCTGCTCGAAAATGGCACCTGAAACATATTAAATTATTATATTAGGACATTAATTATAATTAGAATATTATATTAGTAACAAAAATTTACATTAATAAAGTGCATTGGTAAATATAGTCGGACCTCCATATAACGAAATTGATGGATCCAAAAAAAAATGTTTATGTAGCATATCTGGGGCATCACGTATAGAAATGGAAAAACTGACAAATATAATGCATACAAGCATTCGCCCCGCGCTTCGCGCGGGGTTCATGCTTGCAATCAGTGGCTGTATATTATTACTGTTTTATATCTATTTCTATCATATTGGTTAATTGAGTAGGCCAATTCCTTAAATATAATACTTTATACTTAAATATTTGTTCAGCTTAATATAGAAAATGAAAATGGCTTAACTTAAATTTAAATAAATTACTTGAAAATGGGTCCTCCCAAAAAATCGCAGGAATTTTTCCAAAATGATTATAAAATGAGGATAATATTTAACTCCGCCTCCCTTAATAGGAATTTCCTCGCCATCCAGAGGAAACATATAGCTAGGCCACACCTAAAACTAAAACGTAATCCTAAAAACAAACTATGCTACACAAAATACTTTTAACTATGTAGTAATGGACCGTAAACAATATTCCGTGAATAAGCAATTCCATCTGTAGCCCTCTCAGATGGTACCAAAACTTGTATGAAGGAGCTACTTCTTACTACGACGTACATTGGCCGGGGCTAAAGCATGTTTCTGATATCCACACCAACAAAAGATGTTTGGCCCTGGGATTTATTTTTAATGAACTCTGATAATTTATAATATATAACCAAGATGGATTTATAACGTGAATAGATTATTTAGATACTTATTTCAGATATGCCTTAAAATATTAGAGATATTGCTGGCTATTAAAAAGTACTTCAGGAGGATATACGAAATCATTAGGGTCATTTAAATCTGTTACATATGCAACTCGTTAAGAGATATTATTACGTACGTCACTTCGTATATTTCAGATATAATTTGTTACTCTTTCTTAAGATTGAGGAACTATCTTAAATTTTCAATCAGCGGCTGTATTACTACTATTTTATACCTATTACTATCATATATTATTACTATCATATTGGTTAATCGAATAGGCCATTTCATCAAATATAATACTTTGTACTCCGAGATTCACACCAACAAAAATATATTTTTGACTCTGGGGTTTATTTATTGCCATCGAATAAGCTAATTTCAAGGGGAACTTTCAATGCATCATAATTTCCACACCTCTATTTCTTCCGACTTCAAATTTAAAGTTATTCTTGGAATTAATATTACTTCCTCCGCAGATGGTTTTCTTACTTGAATAAAATATTTAGATATCTTAACTGTGATTAGTTTAGTTCCATTAATAATGAATTGATTAATGAAATTTAAATTTCTCATTTATATACCTTTAGAAAGAATTTTATAATTCAATATTTTGTTATATTTCTTTATACTTGTTTTGAACTATAGAATATAAGCTTAAAATAAATTGTTAAAAAGTTAAAATGAAGTTATTTATGAAATTTTAAATTTGTTTGTTCTTTATAAATACTAATTTTTCTCAGAAAAAACGACAAATTAATAGAATAATAAATACCCGATTTAATAGCATTAGTTTGTGGTTTAAGCACCGGAATCGAAGTCAAAAATTTAACAAACATTGATCAAATTTACTCTACTTAAGGTAGAGCCGATTGTAGTAACCATAGGGTTCATGCTAGGAATCGGTGGCTATGTCACAGTGTTAACATATTAGAGTAAATTGTTGCCCCTCTCATGAAATAAATTACATTATATTTGATTAGTTTTATTACAGAATAATAATAATAACAATAATAAAGATGGAACCTCAGTTAATTTATTTTATTATTTATTAGTACTCTAAATTAATTAAACATAAGTAGAAAAGGTCGAGGTGAAATAATAATTACATATATGTATAATTAAGCTACATCATGTAAAAAGAAAACAATGTCGAAATAATTTGACATATTAAGGGGCTTCATTATAATCTAGAACACACTAACTATAAATTACCCTAAATAAACTAAAACATTCATTTAAATATAGTAAAACAACATTTAAATAAAGTAAAACATTCATTTAAATATACCAAAACATTTATTTAAATAAAGTAAAACATTCACTTAAATAAACTGAAATATTAACTTAATGTAGAATTTAACAAACTATAAATCAGTTCATTCTAGTAATAATAATATGATAATAAAATCAATTTTACAAAAAGTAAAAAATTAATTTGAATAAACTAAAAAAATCATTTAAATAAACTAAAATATTCATTTAAATAATGTGAAAATTAATTTAAATAAACTAAAATATTCATTTAAATAAAGTGAAAATTAATTTAAATAAACTAAAATATTCATTTAAATAAAGTAAAATATTCATTTAAATAAACTAAAACAATCATTTAAATAAAGTAAAATATTCATTTTAATGAACTATACATTTTCTTAATATAGAATTTACCAACCTGTTAAAAACAATTGTAGTAACAATAATATGGTAATAAAAACAAATAAATAAATAGTTAACATAAGAATAAAATTATACCTTAATAAATGTCGGTAGTATAAGAAAACATGTCGGGAGGTGTGTAGTGCACGACGGCTGTATACGTAACTGACGTCAAGGAGAGTGGGTGAAGAAAGAGAGGGGACATTTTTGTTTACATCTAGTCTAAGATCCAAAATGTGTTTATTTATTATCTTTTACCTTTCAAACAACAAACTTAATTATTTATTGTTTGTTTATATTTTCTTTATCTTTATACTTGTGTTTAACTATACAAATAAACTATGATAATAAAAACATCATGATTATTTCTTAAAAACGTAAACATGACGGTATTTACGGAATTTTAAATTAGTTTTTCTTTATAAATACTCATTTTTCTCGGCAATAAAAACAGACAATTTGAAAAATAAATACTTATTTTAAAGAGCATTAATGTGGGGTTCAAAACCCCCAATCTGAAATTAAATCGACCCTTAATTACTTACCCCATAAGAGCTCAAAGTCAAAAAAATTAACAAATTTTCTCGATTTAAGGTAGAACCGTTGGTCGTACGACAAAAAGTCAAGAGACCAAAGTTGTAGATCTTTTAAAATCAGTTACCGCTGGTGCTATCCGCTTTTTGATAGGACTTACCGTTTAACCGCTATAGCCCTTCGAAGAAAACCTTCAATTAGCGTCCCCCGTTTTTATTTTTTTAAGGGGGGTAAAAATAATTTTTTTCGACTTTTCAGATTTTTCTAGTCGGTTTGGGCCGATTCTGGACCAAACGCAAAAAACCGCGAGTCTCTAGGTGGTCTGGAAGTGCCTAAACATTTTGATAACCCGATCAGCTGATTAGCCACTTTATATACAGGGTGGTCCAAAAGTCTCCCCCCCCCCCTCTTAACTTTTGAAGGGTTTGAGATAAATTAATGAAACTTGGGGTATCTCTACCATGCATAGGGAAGTTTATTTTCATGCAATCTCCCACTAGGGGCAACCACCCACTTTGCCCCCAGGCCACCCAACTTCAAAATTTCAAATTGGAGTGTATATTTTTGATAGCATATTTGGATTCTACGGTGAAAAATAATAAAATTTTACTTAAAACAATTTTTTCTATTTCCAATATTTTGCCCCCTATAGGGGGGCAAAGATAGCAAAATAACCCTTCTGATAATACGTTGCAAAATCTAAACGGTTAGAGATAAATTAATGAAACTTAGGGGATCAGTACCATGTAAAGGGGAGTTTGTTCACATGCAATCGCGCAGTAGAGGCAACCATCCATTTTGCCCCCAGGCCACCTAACTTCAAAATTTTAACCTGGAGCGTATATTTTTAATAGCAGATTTAGATTCTACGATGAAAAATAACAATATTTCGCTTGTAAATTTTTTTTCTATCTCCAATATTTTGCCCCCTATAGGGAAGGGGGGGGGGGGGCAAAGGTATAAAAATCGTAGATTTCAGGGCCTGGAGGCAAAATGGTGGTTGCCCCTAGTACGCGAGTGGATGAATACACACTTCCCTTTACATAGTAAAGATCCCCTAAGTTCCGTTACTTTATTTCAAACTGTTTAGATTTTATAACGATTTAAGTGTTATTTTTTTACTACTTCGGAAGAGTATAATTTTGCTATCTTTGCCTCCCTGTAGGGGGTAAAATATTGGAGATAGAAAAAATAGTTTCAAGTGAAAGTTTATTATTTTTTACCGTAGAATCTAAATATGCTATGAAAAATATGCCTCCAATTTGAAATTTTGAAGTTGGGTGGCCTGGGGGCAAAGTGAGTGGTTGCCCCTAGTGGGCGATTGCATGAAAACAAACTTCCCTTTGCGTGGTGGAGATCCCCCAAGTTTCATTAATTTATCTCAAACCGTTCAAAAGTTAAGAGGGGGGGGGGGGACTTTTGGACCACCCTGTATATAATAATAATAATATAATTAAAGTGTGTCCTGTAAATTGGTAAAAATTGCTTTATTTGTGGGTACTTTTTTATTTCATACTCTCTCGAAAAACCAGATACGATTCATCGAAGCCCAGTTAATCTACGACAGATTCATAAGTCCAAGATTCGCAAAATCGACCTGTATACAGCTGTGTCTCAAAATAGAGGATTGAAGGTGGAAAATTTATTTAGAGAAATCTTATGAAATGAAGAAGTATCCATAATTAGTGCATTTTTGATCAATCTACAGAAAATACTTTAATTATATGTGCCAGTTTTTTTCATTTCTTTACTCATGATGCCCAAAATACGCTACATCAAACCCCGTACCATTTTCGCCCCTATTGCAGAACTGCTTAATTTATGTCATCATACTTAGAATCTCTAGATCTGTTTTTAAAATCTCCACTAGTTTCGTACAGTTTAAATATTAAATCCCGTTTTCTAAAGATTCTAGACAATGAACTCGGAGCGTTTTCATATTAGCAGGATACTTCGTTGTTCTTCATTCTTTTATCTACGCCTTTGAATAAATACATTCTTTTTGAAAATGAATTTCTTTTAGACATTTGTAGGGTGAGTATATTACGATGTAAAAAGTCAAGAGGTTTATGAATGTCCGAAACGGATTCTACACTAAGACTAAGAGATTTCTCTATACTGATCAAAGATGTAATATAATAATAATAATCTCTATTTCCATTAGCATTATTACATATAATAATATTATTACTATTTAGTTTTTTTTTAAGTTTATTATTAATATTTCAGTTTTATTATATATATATATTTTTTTTTTTTACCGCAGCTAGATATACTTTTTATAAGTATCTATATACAGGGTGGCTGGAAACGGGTGCGCATGTTTGTAAAGGGTGCGAATTGCGGAGCAGTGGCCCTACAAGGTCACTGATTGACCCCCCTTGTAAGGGGGGATGGGAAGTCCAGTAATCATGATAGTGGGGCCTTACTTTTTTGAAGATGAAAGAGGACAAACCGTCACTGTGTATGCAGAGCACTAAATGGCCATGCTTCAGAATTTTTTCATACCTTATCAGGAGGAGAATGAATGGGATACTGTGCACATTTGGTTTCAACAGGACGGGGCGACTTCACACACTACATGAGTTTCCATAGACCTTGTTCGCCAAATGTTTCCCGGAAAATTGATTTCGCGAAATGGTGACGTTCCGTGGCCTCCATGCTCGCCCGACCTCACTCCATGGTTCTTCTTATGGGGCTATCTGAAGTCCAAGGTTTATGTGGATAAACCAAGAACTCTTCAAGACCTTTAAGAACGCAATCTGACACGAAATTGCCGCCCTCTCGAAGGAAACGTTGGAGAGAGTTATGACGAATTTCACTAGCAGGCATGAAGAATGCATTAATCAGGAACGGCGGCATCATGAGGAGACTGTATAACATACATCATATTTTCTTTGTTACTAATAAATTTCCAATCCTAACGAATATTTTACAATTTATTTCAACCTGATATCTCTAAAATTAAAAATTTGCCATCATTTTAAAAAGTAGACGCCCGTTTTCCGCCACCCTGTACTTACATATATATTTTTACATGTATTTTATTATTATTATTATTTTTGTATGTTTAAAATAATGATAGCCCTCAATTCAATAGCTTATCTAGGTAGGGCAAGGGCTCCGCCCCGGACGATTTAACACCGTACAAAAAACATATATTGTAAAAGTCCTACTTATTATTTAATAAATAATAATTATTCATAATTGCTTTTGTTTTCATAGAAACTAATTAAAAGACAAAAACAAGAGATTAGACCTATTAAAATAAATACATTAGTAAATATCCTTCTCGTGAGTATAAAGAAAATATAAAATAAATAAATGAATACAGATAAATATTGAGAGCATCGAATTTATGGACTTTGGCTGGACATATTTCAAATGTAATCCAACAAGGAATAAATGTTTAAATCTTAAAATAAAACTATAGTATAATATTGATATTGTTATTTTTAGTAAGTTATATGTTTATACCAAGTGTTATTTATATTATTAAATAGAATTGTTTAGTGAGGTAGATTATGTTATGGTGAATTATCTGTAAAAGGGTTTTAGCTGTAAAAGGTTTCTAATTCCACTTTAACTAATGGATGTAGAATACCCAAAATTATTAGAGTGCTAGAGCAAGAAACTCCCTAAAAATGATTTTAAGACAATAAAGGAATGTAAAAACACCGCCAATATTAATTCAAAGAAAGTTTGTCGGTCAGATGTTTATCCTTATTTCTATGAATTTATATCGTTTCAGAGAAATTACTTTCGTTCTGTTTACATAGAGAACACAAGCTTTCACCCTGCACTCCACGATGATAGGTAGTAGTGACAATTTTTCCTATTACCATGTAGGACTAGCAAAGAAATGAAATGCTTAAATAGTATGGTTTTCAAAGCCTTCTAGGAATAAAAACAGGACTATATTATACATCATTCATTCCATGACTAAAAATATAATACTCTCCAAATCGTAGTTTGGAGTCCATTTATATATATATATATATATATATATATATATATATATATATATATATATATATATATATATATATATATATATATATATATATATATATATATATATATATATATATATATATATATATATATATATATATATATATATATATATATATATATATATATATATATATATATATATATATATATATATATATATATATATATATATATATATATATATATATAAATAGACAATCTATAGTAATTAATAACAATGCTTAAAAAAGATAAAATGAATGAGAAAAAAACGTAGACCAACCAATTAGACTGCGATGTCAATTAACAATAATTATCAACTCTCTTCTCTCAATACAGCAGTTGCAGCAGTAAATAGTTAATAATTCTAGCTCTAGGACAAATTAATAAAATAATAAATACTTGAAGTTAAAGGACATTTGTATGGCACCCCAGTAAGCACCCCATTAAATCGGTCTACAATTGCGGACGCATAAGAGCTCAATGTAAAAAATAAATAAAACTAGGTGTGCAATGCAGTTTTGTCTGCTTGCAATATTGAGCTTAGCGTGCATTTTAATCTTAAATAATAAACAAATAAAATCGAATAAAAAAAAAATTATATTTACAATTTTTAATTAAAATGTATTTTTCCCACTGATTTTGTTGTGTTTGTCACTTTCAAGTTCATCAGTTCAATATTTATTCACTATACTTTATTGATTCATTATTTTATGTTCTTTTATTTATTTTGACTTTTGAATTTAAAATTCACGATAAAAATTTAGAAATAGTTAAAAAAAAAATTATTAAACAATTTTGTTGTTTATTATTTTGGCCCTATTAATAACTTTATATATATTTTCATGTTTTCTATTAAAAATGTAAAACTTGTATAATACAAATGTAAACTGTATTTTCAGTTATAACAAAATAGGAGTAACAGTCGTTTCAGAGATAAAAACGTAGACAATTTTGTTGACTATCTTTTCTACTATTAGGTCAAAAATAGTAGGGAGTCTAAAATTTGAGTTGCCAGGTCGTGCTCGGCACAAGAGTCTGAAATGTTGTCCAGTTCGAACTCGAGGATTAACCAGAGCAGGTAGAAGTTGTCCTATTCGTGCTCCACCCAAGAGGGCTTCCTTCTGAAATATTGTCCAGTTCGAACTCGAGGATTAACCAGTGTAGGTAGAAGTTACCCAATTCGTGCTCCGCGCAAGAGGGTTTGCATCTAAAATATTGTCCAAATTCATGCCCACTGATATAGAGAGTAATATAGTACTACTATACCTATAAAATTAGACATCACTAATACTGAATAATGTCAGTAAATCGTCATTTTATTATTGTGAAAATTAAAACAGTATCAATCATTTTTGACTAACTGTTAATTTAAGTAAACTGACCAATCACAGCTTTCATAAAATCATTTCCTCTGAGGAAATAATTAGTCAAAAACTCCATTAATTACAAAAGGGTAGAAAGAAATATATCTTTTTTTTAAATTATGATTAATATTTTAACAAAAATTTTTTAAAAAAAAAATTCGATAAAAAGCTCAAAGATAAGTGAAAACATTTATCAAAGTAAAGTGGACTCTAGACGACGCCGTCGTCGAGAAAAAAAATGGGGGAAAAAATATTGCGCTGAACTGAGTTTTCTCGTTGGTTTTTATAAAGCCATTAATTACCGTAATGGACGCTCTCAGGGTAAAATTGTCTTTTCCGATATTTGCTCAATTCCGTTAATGAGAGACCACTTTATATAATAAACTAGGGACCGGGAACCCAAAGTAATATTTAAAATTGGTACAATTAATTGCTATTTATTAATTAATAAAGATACGAGGGTGAAGTATAATTAATAAGCATGGAATAACCGGTAGCCTTATTCTTATTCTTGTATTAATTAAAATCAATTTTAAAAAGAGATAATGAAATGAGAAATAACATTGGAATTATAATGGAATTCACCCTTTAGCAAACTAATATTTAATTAGTCCATATGCATATGTACGAACTCGGGGCTACTTTACTAATTAACCTTCCAGAAAATTAGAATTATTAATAAACTTTTAAAGATATAGGTGTAATTTAAATTTATGTTATGCGAATTGTGAAGAGAAACAAATGGGTGCAGAAGGTATGAACTTATATGGGACCAACAATGGGCTAATTATGACCTACCATAAAAATTGGACGTGTAGTTTTTAAGATAAGTTGATCGCAAAAGTTGAGTGACAGACAGGTCGACTGGCTGACAGTCAGACTCGGAACAAAAAATGTTCCCTGATGTCTGAAACGGATTTCTGTATTGGATTTTTTGAAATCGGAGACATAAAATATTTTCTATCTTCAAAACGATCATATAGCTTCCGTTACCTTCGGTAAGCTCGGAAGCAAAAAGTAGACTTAAATATAAATCATTTTTTAAATTTATGCTTAGAAGAACTGAATTAATAATCGACTGCTAAGTGGTATATTTATCATAAAACTTAGTTCCTTAAACTTAGGATAAAAAAATTTAGAGAAAAACCAACAATCAAAACATGAAGTTAAATAAAACCTTGTTAAGAGGTTTTAATATTTTTTTCAAAAATTTTAATATGTAGCGTGGGGAAATTACAATATAACATTTTTTTAAAGTAAACTATGATTAGTAACCACAACCAAAGAATTATGGACCTGTAATAGAGTACATTATAGAATATTCATTTTGCAGCTTGGTTACGGACCCACTATAATTACAAATTATATTTAATCATCTTGTATTTTTTGAACCCTTTATTTCAATTTTTGTTCTGAATGAAGAAACACTATATTAATATATGTTTTTTGGGTCTATAGGGTTTTTTAAAATTATAATTTTTTTTAGGTTATTAACACATTTTTACTTCTTTTCTCCTCTAGCGCTATATTTCACCCTCACCTTGGGCTTCTTCAGGCTACAAATTAACAATATTTTTCCTAATTACTTTTACATATTTTTAACAGGTTATAACAACCTAAAAAAATTATACATTAACACAAAACACCCTATTGACCCAAAAAACATATAAAACTATAGTGTTTTTTATTCAGAACAAAATTATGATTATTTAAAAAAAAAAAAAAAATCATAATATATATATATATATATATATATATATATATATATATATATATATATATATATATATATATATATATATATATATATACACATATATATACTATTTACTAAAAACATAATAAATCAATAAAAATTAAAATGAACTTGTGGTTACGTATATTTGGTGCAAAAGCAACATTAAACGTTTAGCTAAAAAAATAAACGTATTTATTAAAATTTATATCTCTCTCTGCCCTTTAAAGCAGTAGTTGTTTAAGATAAATATCAGGCTTATCTCTAATGCTAATTAAACAATTAACCTAGATAATATAATGTAATGATATACTGCTTTAACTCCAGTGAATCTAAATGTATGTTTTAATGTTCATTCCACTGGTGTATGTAATTTTAATTTAATAGCATAAATTTTGAATCCAAGTATAAAAATAAATGAAAAAAACCAGCTATTACTAAATTATAATTATAAGTATTTCTCAAGCTATTAATAATATAAATTGATATATGATTATCTAAAATAAAAATAAAATAAAATAGGGCATGTTTTCAATTTAAAATATATTTAATAGGTTTTATGTAACAAACATGTATTAAATGATTCTCTTTGGTTTCCCATGATATTTATGTCACGAAAGATATCAAGTTTGACTCTACAACGTTTCGCTTCCCCTTCTCGAAGCATGAGCAACGTGAGAAGTGTGATCAACGATGTTAGGGAGTGAGAATCGTGAGACTAGTGTGTGAGCATCGGGATGCTAGTGTGTGAGCATTGTGATACTAGGGTGTGAGCATCGTGATACTGGGTGTGAGCATCATGATGCTAGGGTGTGAGAATCGTCATACCAGGGTGTTAGCATCGTGATAAAAGCGATATTTATAATGTAAAGTAATCGATGTTAGGTCTTTTTTTAAAAACGGTATAAACTATACCAAATACACTTTATATTGTTAAAGTTAATTTAATTATCATTAATTTTTTTACTTTCTCAATTAAAGAAAAGGATTGTGTTAGCGTGAAAATTCAATTTCGAGGTTTTGATGGATTTACACGTTTTGAGGTACCCTGAGTCCAAAAAAGTGTTTTTTAGTAAGTATCTGTCTGTCGTCTGTGCAGACGCGTGGAGCCTAATTTACTAAGTGGATTTTGACGAAATTTGGCATGAATGATCAGAAGAATCATACCCCGTAGCGAAATGGAGAATTAATTTTAACTTTGGGGGCGCTACCCCCAAAAACTCTGAAAAAACGTGAAAAAGTCATTTCTTGAAAACGGTTCCGACGATTTTGATTAGATAATTCTAAAATGTAGTCCATTTAAATACGAATCTAACGATATAAGCAGTTCCTCTGAGAAAAATCTAGTTCCTGAGAAAATAGCTTTAAACGCGGACGGATAGAGACCGGGTTCGATTCCCCGCAAAGGAGAAGTGACTTTTATGATACATTTTGATGAAATGTTCAACAATCATTAAATGTACATACGAAAACACTAAAAATATTAAATGGAAAACACTGGGCTTAGTAATTATGAACTCGTATATGAGAAAGTTTGTCTGAGTAGTCTCGGACCGATTTTTTTTATTTAAATAAACAATCTTCAATTTTCTTTTAACTGTGTTAAACAAATTCTCTATTAAATAAATTCAGTAGAATATTTACTTTGCACTAATAGCAAGACCAAATAGAATTGCAAATGAACTTTGTCAATGCAGTAAATTAACAATGACAGTTAAACGCCTGGCCCGTATATATCGTGTATCTAATGTTTTAATTAACATCCCTTTAAATAATCATCAACCCAATAATTCAATCTATTTTAAAGTATTTGTAAGTAGAAAAAAGTTGTTAACTTCAATTTATTATGAGTTAAGGTTAAGTTGATTTATTTAACATGGTAATAAATAACGTATAGGGAATTAGAGATTTCATTGGTAACAAGCTGGATTCCCTTGCTTCGCTACGGAGTGTGTTATTTTTAATTCTTTAGATGGATATTATAAACTTCAGTGAAGGAACTCATTATAATTGACTAAATTGATTCAAAGTCCCTAATTAGTAATTGAGTCTGACTACTACAGTGAAGCATTTTTGTACGTGTTTCGCTACGGAGTGTGTTAGTTTAAATTATCTTTTGATTGATATTATAAACTACAGTCAAGGAACATAAACATGTCAATTATAATTTTCAAAATTCCCTTATTAGAAATTGACTCATTGAAGAATTTTTAAATGTTAATTTTCCCGGAAATGCAGAGGTTCTTTTCTCTAGTTCTCCTCTCTCCCTTCCCTCTCTCCTGGTGTCTTATCACATCCCTGGGTAGAAATTGCGGAATTAATTTCATGTTTATGATAAAAGATTAACTTGAGAACTTCACAATATTAGTATGAGCAATTTTGAGCCTTGGGACTACTTTGCCAGACATCATAATTACTTAAAAATTATCATACCAAAGACAATGGTTTCATTTCAGAGTTCCAAATAAGTATTTACAATTATGTTAATGTAGAGCAGTGTTCCCCAAACTTTTAACATCTGTGTACCCTTTCTATAGTTTTCGAAACACTAAGTACCCCTCGTTAAAAAAAATTCCATTTTTTTATTATTATTTTTTTTTTTTTTCTAATATTGCCAATCGGTATTGTTCTTTAAAAAAATTAAATAATATAAATATAAACTACTTTCTTTCTATAAAACGGTTATAATTCTTTCCCACTTATATTGAAACATTTTCAACACTTTAGGTTTAATCTTTTTTAAAAATGGAAATTAAAAACTTTCTATTTTTCAAATATTTACAAATTATTACTCTTAAAAAGTAATTTTTCCAAAACTAAAACACCTAAAACCAAGGAGTCAGGTCTAATAATGTGAGTCACTTCACTCATTGGGATTTGTCCCACGACTCTATAGTCGTCATGTAACAAATCTAACACGAAATAGGATGAATAGAAAAAACAAAAACAATGCTTCCGTTACCTTCGGTAAGCTCGGAAGCAAAAAATTAGTACATAAACGAAAACAAAAATACAATTTAAGAAATAAATTAACAGGGAACCAAATTATGATGAAATCTGTTGGCTCAACATAAACAATTTTATCCTTCTCAGGATAAAATTGACTACGCAGTCAAAGCACGGTGCAACGCGTACCCCCACCAAACTCTTCCCGTACCCCCAGGGGTACGCGTACCACACTTTGGGAAACACTGATGTAGAGGGGTGGTTTCAAATACATAAATGGCCGCAATCTTGAATCAAATTGGTCAATAAAAAAACATAAACCTTTCACCTATCTAGACCTTTTTATAAAATGTATTTTTCTTAGAGACCCAGGACTGTTTACAAAAATTATATTTAGTAGTTGTCCGAGGTACTATGAACCTTCTAATGAGTTTTATATATAGAGCAATGGGAATTTAAAGGAAATAAGAGGGATCTAGTTATGATGGTATAGTTACAGTCTAGCTCGCACCCACTACGTGAACTATTATGCGTCACTTTTTATGTTACATATTCTACATTTTTTGTAATATCAAAGAATTGTTTTTAGTTATGACCATAATTCGAGTTTCAAGGTCATCCTAGAAACCCTTTATGCTTTTGGTAGTTCATCCGTCCGTCCGTCCATCACATCTTGGAGTGTATCTCCCGACCTACTGTAGCTAGAGATTTGAAATTTGGTATGCAAGTTAAACTTTTTAGCTCAAAAACAGAAAAACTATTGCGGACTTAAACATTCAAAATTTCTGCGATCAGCAATCAATTGCGAATTGATGGCAATATTTTATATTTTTTTGTAATTTTTAAGTTGGGTATCATTTTAAAGGTATTAAAATTTGGTTCACAAATATATATCGCGTTTCCAAAATGGCGGCCATTTTACCCCCGAAAAAATTAAAACAAAATGCATAAAAAAATGTCCCCCCCGCTACCCCATTAGGAAAGGTCCTAAAAATAAGGCAAAAATACAAAAATAGTCCAATGATATTTCCGGGAGTTGATATAAAAAAGTAAAATTTTAGGGGACCGTAACTATATGGTGACCCAAATTTTTATTTTTCGAAAATTGAAGGTGGGTATCATTTTAAAGGTATTGAAATTTGGTTCTCAAATATATATATGATTAACAGTTACCTACTAATGAGATAATGGGAACATATTTGAATAAATATTACTATATTTAACTTAAATATTTGGTAATTTATAGGCAAAATTATCAGCATCTCACTGAAAAAAATGACGTGTATCACTTAATATGAGTCAAACTGACACACTGATGTCTACTAAAACACTCCTCGAGAGGAAGTGCGTTATGCCCTGATTTTAACCCTTTGCAGGTTGGAACCCAAGTGTTTGGTGATAGCATTCCTGACAGGTAGAGTCTCTCCCTCTAGTGGTGGATTAGATAATTAAATTTTAGTTCGTTATTGAGTCAAAATGACTCATGAGAGGTCGATAGGTATTCTAGTGTTAATAATACTACGACAGCAAACTGAGAGCTTTGTTCTTTCGTTTTTATTATTCTTCTACGTTACCAATATATTATATTTGTATAAGTTATGTATCAAGGACATTGTTTTGAAAAGTAAATGTGCCTTAAAGCAAAAGAAATGAAGAAAGTCGTGTGTTGGTAAAACCCATTTAGATTGTTTTAAAATGGACTAAGTTTTCAGGCTCAAACTCAGAACAAAAAAAAAACATACTCTATTCAACTGCTCTATCTAAGCCTGGATGGAAGCTGAGTAAACTATCAGTCTCTGTCCTTTAGGCAACTCGAGTACGATTAATCATAAGAGAGATAACCCGACTAGACTTGGAAAACCGAAAAAAAGAAGCGAGGACCTTGCTATGGACCGTCGCCAAGAACCGGAGTTTTCCAACGGACACCACCCCTCTACATCCCCTACTCCGACAAAACCCACCGGGTTATAACACAGGAAAAGAAACCTTGCAACGAGAAAAAAAGGGGAAGTGTCAACAAATGTAATTTTACCTCAGGGGATGGGGTAAGAAAGAAAAAAAAGGAAGAGAGGGTCATAGTACAAAAAAAGACAAATGAAAATCGCTCCGCTACAGCGGTTTTTTCCTTTCTAAAAAATTTGTAGCGAAGTAAACTCCTCAACTAAGGAAGAACTTGAAGAGTGAAAAAAAAAAAAACTTCGTTCCGCTGAGAAAAAATCCAACCCCCCCCCCCCCCCAAAAAAAACAAACTCCCAGACTCTTTCCACTCAGTACATTATTACCGAAAAAGAGCATCGTTAAACTCACAAACCATTAGAACAAACCAACTAAAAAGAAATGATACCGCAATTGTTTTCATAGTAAAGAAAACTAGATATAGTTTAAATATAACAGAGATATGAAATATATAACAATTAAGAGTTAGATATGATGAGTGACCCAAGTTTTAATCCTCCATCAATTATTTTATTTATGAAGAAAAGATAAATAATTACAAGATAAAACTAACTTTTTATATACTACGTTTTTAAATTTTCTGTTGAATCACATGTAATGTTGATAATATAATTGTCATTGTTATAATATAATGTTAGTGAAAAAAAAATAGTTCCGAATTTATTTACTTCAGATAAATGACAACCACCTAGAGAGCTGATCTTAAACCTATAAAAGGACAAATCTTTGTACAACGGATCTCACCAACACCGATTCTAAACCATGTCATTGATATACGCCCGTGTAAGGACAGTAAGAGAAGAAAAAGAAAGATGTGTACAAGTAATGAAGTACAGATGCAGAAATATTAAACCGATACCTAGGACACAAGTGTAAACAATCCTGGTTGTCATACGTCAATTAATTTATTTCTTTGTTTACTTTTCCTTTTTCGCTGAAGATGAAGATTGTAAATACTATGGGATATGTCAAAACAAATAAAATAACTAGTGGATTTTTTCCGAACTAACTTTCCACACAGCAAAATTTGCTCAAAACTAATTAAATTCTGCTGAAAGATGGCTAAAATTATTAAAATAATGCACTGTCATTGTGTTCTGAGCTATTCTAAAAGTTTCAAATGTTTAGCTACTCGGAAAGTTAGTTAAAAATCGATTGCAAGATTTGTACTGGACAAACAAACAAACAAGAAAGCAAGCTAATAAAAACGTAGTAAAAATGCATCAATGCACATATTTTTTTTTACCCCAACCTGTCAATGTCTAAACAAAAACCTTAGAATCTTGGTAATAATCTATTAGTCCAGGTGATAGCGTGGAAAAAAGTATCTGACTAATCAATTAATAAGCACAGATAAACTGAGTTATTAAACATATAGATAGAACCTTCTCGTTTAAACATAATTAATTATAGTCCAGGAGATAGCGTGCAAAAAAGTGTCTGACTACTTATCAAGCTAGAATTTTGTGTATATGTTAATCTTTCAGTGCCTTTTAAGAATATGTGGTCGGCTAAGTTCGTCTACAGGACATAGCTTGCCAATAAACATTTGAAAAGATCAAACCGGTGAAGAACGGCTATGTCCCGCTTATTATGGTGGACATTGTGAATTTTACGGTCTGTGTATAAAATTAGTTAGTAGACCCAAAATCAAGTTGATGTTAGTTTGTCCCTTAATAGGGCACCACTCTAATTAGGAGTAATATTTGAATAACTATCCAATCAAGGGACAAAAAACATCAACTTGTGTTGGGTTTTGGATTCATCTTTCCCGCCTCCTCAGTGGCGGCGCTTTCCGTCTCGTCTCCTATAACCTCCCTATTCCCTTCCCTTCGCTTCCTCTCTCTAACCATGCCCTCACCGGCACCTCTTCCTCTCTAGTTTTTTTTTTTCCATTTTAAGTTTATTTATATAGTTAACCCGGTTTAAAATCATTACCTTAAAGTGCTAGACAGTTTTGTGTGGTGTCAACATCGAGCTTCATCTGCCACCTACCCCAGGCCTGGGACATCACTATCTCGCACCTACGACCTACGCAGCACCAAGTAAGCCACTTTTCCTTTTCTACCTCTACCTCTCCCTCTACCCTCTCCCTTTTTCCTACAACTTGATTTCTGGCCAACTAACTAATTTTTTACTCCAGGTTCATTAAAATTATACTGTTCATACCATAAAGAGCGAGACATGGCCGCTCTCCACCGGTTTATTTTTTTTCAAATTCCAACTTTTAGGCTATGGCCCGCAGACGAACATATTCTTAAATACACCAAAAGATTTACTTATACACAAAATTCTAGATGGATGTTCGTGAGACAATTTTTTGCACGCTATCTCCTGGACTATATTATGTTTAAACGAGAAGATTCTATCTATGTGTAATAACTTTGTTTGTATCTATGCTTATTAAAGTTAGATTTGCCCATAAAAGTCATCTTAAACGAATTACATGAATTATCTATCCAGGGAGAGACAGACTTTACATTTAATGTAAATACCTAAATTTTCACAGGAGCTACAACTACCTACAATATTTTAACCCAAAAAATGGAAAAAGTACCTCTTATCAATTTGGATGTAGAATTAAGATAAATGTATGAATCTTGTTATCTTGCAGATAATAATAATGTATGTCAGCTGAACCGGTTAATGAAGTTTGATTGAATAAGAACCTACTTGCATATTATTGTAAGATTATTTAACAAATGAAGTTATTTTCTTTAACACGATCTGTAGTAAATTAGAATACAAATTATTAATCAATTGTTTAATCAATTTAAGAATTTTTTTGTTCAAATAAGTATATCTGAAACGAATTCATAGGATACAATTTATTGCAAACTGTAATATAAATCAAATAGAAGAAATGAAAACTTTAAAAATCAAAATATATAAATACTAAATAGATTCTATATCATTTATTTTTACATGAATGTACTAATAAAGAAAATAAATGTATAAAAAAAAGATGATTTATGACAACAAAAACATTTTCGTTTATTAAGATAAATTACATATTATAAGTTAGTACTAATAAAGTTAAAATGAATAAGAGCAATAATAAATTTACAAAAAAATGAATTATGACAACACAGAAATGTTCATCTATTAAGATAAATTACATATTCAAAGACAATGAAGCACGTAAGAAATGAAAGTATCAGTTTGATGTTAAATAAACAAAAACAAAAAAAAAAAAAAAAAAAAAAAAAAAAAAAAAAAAAAAATTGTGAGACTGACGCATTAAAAGTGAAACTTAAGTTCTAGAAACAGTTAATATTATGCATTGCTCTCTTTGAATTTGTTGACGATTTTATTATTTTACCATTAAGAAATGGTTATGTGGAATTTAATTGAATAAATGAATAGTAATAAAACTTTTAAAAACAAGCTTTTATCTTGGCCATCCGCCATATTGGATTTAGAGTGTAAGCATTTTAATTTTCGTATTCTTCTCAGCAACCCCCTTTCATTAGATACCCATATCATTGGCTAGTTAAAAAAAAAAAAAATAACTAGTTCGCCATCTTGGGCTGCCAGCCATATTGGATTTAGAACGACATCACTTAGCTAACCATGCATTGTCATCCAAACTAAACATGTATGCAACATTTCAATTCAATCGTTGAGGTTGCTTTAAAATTCAGTTGCAAGATTTGACCCGAACATATATACATACACACATACGTACAAACATTCCAAGTTAAATAAATGCTTGTAAAAAATATTTTCATTTTACCGAATAATGAAGAAAAAACATGAAAACAACATTTATATTATATAATTATAATGTACATAATATTACGCTTATATACTAATTTTGTGTATTGAAAAAATCATCTACCTCCATGGTGCAATGGTTAGCACTTATGCCTGCTCATTGAGAGGTCGGTGGATCGAGACTCGTTCAAGTGCAAGGTTTTTTATAGGTAAATCAACTGCCGACTTAAGATATTTGATTTACCTATAAAAAATCTTTAACTTAGACGAGTCTTGAATCACAAACTTCGTTTCATCTAAGCCAATATACTCCACTGCGCCTAAAGAAGTTTCACTTCCATAAACAATAATGATTTTTGCATGAACTTAGCGTGAATAATATTTAAACATTGTAAATGTTACCTTTATAACAAGGGATCAGGCCATTTCGCCCTCAGTGGAACGAGTTTGAAAAGCGAATTCCTTTTGGCCAAATATACATCAAAATAGCGTCCCCCTTCAACGCATACACAAATAGGCATTGTAAACGCAAAGGAGTTAGTAAGTGACCGGAAATAATAAAGCAAGGCTCTAAAAGGGTTGCGTGAGGCAACGTAGCTTTTGAGACAATTCGAACAATGAAAGGCAACCACTCAAGCCTAAAGAGAAAATTAATACCAAGATAACTCCTTAGAAGGTGAATACAACTATTGGACGACTATTTTCCTTGCAAATTAATTAATTTCAGAGTTAGACAATGGAATTAGTAGAATAGTATAAAATGTCAATGATTCCCATCAATTCCCTTCTAATTCATAACAAATATTCTACTTGTAATTACGAGTACCTTTACTTTGTTTATTACCCTTTGAACAGTATATAATGTTGATAGATTAAACAGTAAGATAAGATAATCCATTTATTAAATTCATTTTTCGTTCAAACACTTACAAATCTATGATTTATTTTTTAATTTTAATTTAGCCAAAGCTGTGGATTTAACATACACTTTATTACATAACTTATTTTATACACATTATAGATTTAAGAGTACTAAGACAATATCATTTTATGTTTTCAAAGGTTATATTAGTTTTATAAATAGATATAAAATTAATGCTATTTAAGTAAGTAATAAGGGAACCTAGTTTTTTAATATTTTACCAAGAACATAATGTTCTTCATTAAAAATAGTTGATTTTTGGTCTAAAGGAAAATTAAAACGCTCTCATTTGCGATATTTCGACCCCTCCTTGGGTCATTCTCAAGCTAGAAACCAATTTATTAAATATATTAATTACATATAGGCATCAACAAATTATTGAATTTAACACATATTAAGACATTTATAACCACATTATTTAAACTAAAAACGTTTTTCTTTTTTTTTACTACAAAAGAAAAAGCTTAGGAATAAGATAAAATTTAGTAAGATGTTTTTACTATACCAATAATAAATAAACCAAAAAATGTTTAAGACAGATTTCCCTCTGTAGTGAAATAGCTTCTTTTTAGGGTCCGTAGGCAAAACCAAGGACCCTTATATTTTCCTTCGTGTGTCTGTCCGTCCGTCCTGTCGCCTGCTCTCACGGCTACACCTTTCGTCTGATCACTTTGAAATTTGGCATGTATGTGTCTCGTACCTACCCACATATTTTAAAAATGTAGCGACTTAAAAAAAATATTTTTCAAAAAAATTAGGGTAAAAAAAGTTAAGGGTTACAATTTTTACTTTCTCATATAAAGAGAAAGTATTGTGATGGCGCGAAAATTCGATTTTGAGATTTTGATGGATTTACACGTTTTGAGGTCCCCTGAGTCCAAAAAAGTGGTTTTTAAAAAATGTCTGTCTGTCGTCTGTCGTCTGTCGTCTGTCTGTCGTCTGTGCAGACGCCTGGAGCCCAAACTACTGGGCCGATTTTGACGAAATTTGGCATACATGTTCAGAAAAATCATACCCCGAGGCGAAATCGAGAAATGAATTTTAGCTCTAAATTTGGGGGCGCTACCCCCCAAAAACTCTGAAAAAACATGAAAAAAAATTATTTCTCGAAAACGGTTCCGACGATTTTGATTAAAAATTTTTAAAATGTAGTCCATTTGAATACGAATCCAACGATATAAGCCGTTTTCCCGGGAAAAATCTAGTTCCTGAGATATTAGCTTAAAACGCGGACGGAGAGAGCCCGGGTTCGATTCCCCGACCAGGAGAAGTTATTTTTATGATAAATTTTGATGAAATGTTCAATAATATTTAAATGTACATTAGAAAACTAATAAATGGAAACACTGGGCTAAGTAATTATAAACTTATATATGAGAAAGTTTGTCTGAGTTGTCTCGGACCGATTTTTTTATTTGTTTTCGACACCGTGAGGGGTATCATATGAAAGGGTACGTCGAGCTGATTACAAAAATATATAATTCTTTGGTTATGACTTTGATAGGGCGAGCGTAGGCGAGTTTTAAGTGGGTGTGAAACGTCCCCCCCCCCCTCCCCCCCCTCTATCTCGCTTATGTGAAGTGCAAAAAATCTGAAAAAATTCCTGAACATTCTTCGACCAAAACTGAAGATACCAATTTTTGGAAATTTCGAAAACAAAAAAAAAAAGAAAAATAAATTATTAAAAAAATACGTTTTTTTTATAATTATGGTCTTTTCGATGTATTTATATGGTTGTAGTCCGGTTCAGTGGCAAAAAATACTTCATCAGAGTGTGTTTTGAGAATATCAGACCCTTAGGATAGTTCAAAGTAAGCTTTTTAGCATTTAAAAAAAAACACTTTTTTCCGTGGTAGGCTGTGAAATAGTAACTTTAGAGCCTAAAAAACATAGCTAAAATCCATTTTTTCATTACGTGGACTTAAAAAATCTTTTCATTACTCCCAGCTGTAAAGAAAAAATCTTTTCATTACTCCTAGCTGTAAAGAAAAAATCTTTTAGTTCCTAGGAACTAAAAGATTTTTTCTTTTAAAAAAACTCACTTCACAGCCTAGTAACATAATATACTATTAATACACTTTACAGTAAAACACTATACACTGTGACCTACGGACCCTCGCTGTGTGCTGACTAGCACACACTTGACCAGTTTATTTCATATAAACGAAAGAATATTGCTTCCTAGCTTACCGAAAGTAACGGAAGCTAAAATATGTTTTTAATATACAAATAAGCTTTCGACCACTTTAAATGCGTTATCAGTGATCAATTATGAAAGAAATAGAGTTATTGATTGAATAAATAATTTTTAAAAAATTTTGAATCTTGTCCACGATCAATGTTTAGTTGAGTCCTGAATTGGTTTCTACTCGTAGATTATATAGATCGGGACTAATAATTATTATAAAATTGGTTGTATTGATCGATATTTTGGGGTAACCAGGCTAAATGATAATTTGAACACATTTAAATAAAATGTTAAATTAAATTCAATTTAATATAACCTATAATTGTCTCACTACAAAATAAATAAAGATAACAATTAGACGATCGTTTCAGTCTTTCGACTAGTTCCAATAATAATTTTACCAAGATTGAATCAATAATCATAATATTAATGATCTATAATTAGCTCTACTTATGCAACTAGGACGGAATGTTAGGGTCTTTCGAGCGGTCAAAAGCTGTTTTAAAAATTAAAATTTAGTTAAAGAGATAAGAACGAATGTGAAATTTACGAAAAGAATCTATAAATCCTAAATATTTACATATTACCAGCCACATTATCTTCCACAGTAATTTACATTTTGCTTCCAAGCTTACCGAAGGTAAGAGAAGCTATGTTATCGTTCTTGAGAACGAATCATTTTTATGTCTCCGATTTCAAAACTTCCAAGACAGAAATCCGTTTCAGACATCAGGGAACATTTTTGATTCCGTGTCTGTCTGCCGGTCTATCGGTCTGGTTGTCTTTTTAAATTCTTCTAAATTACTATAAATTCACTTTTTATATATATCCTAAAAAGTGAATTTTAAATTTGACTATTAAATTCAAAATTTCAGCCATATATTGTGTTTAGAAACTAAATCTCCTTACATACATATTCATCACTAAATGAAAAATTCACTCTAGAAATTACTAAACTTTAAAAAAGTACTTCGTTAAATGATTAAGACGACCGATAAGTTTGGTCTGTTTGATCCGGTATTTTAATTTAAGACGACTTATAAATTTATGTCATTTCTTATGTGGTTATATCTTCAGAAGTTTCATGATCAACTATAATAATTCAAGGTGATGGGAAATTTAGTCATGCTGACATATTTGTAGAACTATTTAAAGTAGAACTATGATATTTCGAAAAAATGTTCTTACTATCATACAAAAATATTGAAAAAAGGATTTTAAATCTAAGACTAAATGAGGAAAATCAATATGGGAGGGTAAAAAAAAGTGATGGAGCTCAACCTGAATCATTCTTGCAATTAAATATATATATATATATATATATATATATATATATATATATATATATATATATATATATATATATATATATATATATATATATATAAACAACAATTTTCTACTCCATCATGAAGGTTGCACTATTTATCTGGGTTCATTTTGATTATTTCCCGTCACTATTTCTCCAGCACTATCTAGATTTCATTATTTTAAAGTACGCTTTTCTCTATTTTCATTGAATGTTTTTCTCAAAGATTCCGAAGACCGTACTGAACTATCTTACTTCTAACATTCTACTTTTTTTTTTTCGCTCTGTCTTTAAATAAACTTCACTTTTGAAATAATCTAATTAACTAGATAGATCTTCTACATAACGAAATATGAACTTCATTAGTAAATCGTGAGTTTTTTTTCTTAGCAAATTAGTAAAAAAAAATTGTTAAGAATACACAAAACTATTTGTATTATTTTCTGTAAAAACATTATTTATAGAAAAACAAGTAATTTCAACATTTACAACTCCGACAAAAGTTGTATATGAAAGAAGTAACCCTTCCAGTTAACCAACTTAATTTGACCTACTCTTCTAGTTAACCAACTTAATTTGACCTACTCTTCTAGTTCACCAACTCTTCAAGTTAACCAACTTAAGTTGCCCAACTTATTTAACCTACTCTTCTAGTTATCCAAGTCAATTTAACCTACTCTTCTAGTTAACCAACTCCTCTAGTTAACCCACTCTTCTAGTTAACCAATTCTTCTAGTTAGCCAACTCTTCTAGTTAACCAAATTAATTGAACCTACCCTTCTAGTTAACCAACTTAATTTAACCTACTCTTCTAGTTAACGAACTCTTCTAGTTAACCAACCAACTAAATTCACTAACACTTTTAGCTAACCAACTTAATTTAACCTGTTCTTCTAGTTAACTAACTTAATTTAACCTGTTCTTCTAGTTAACCAACTTAATTTAACCTGTTCTTCTAGTTAACCAACTTAATTTAACCTGTTCTTCTAGTTAACTAACTTAATTTAACCTACTCGTCTAGTTTACCAACTCTTCTAGTTAACCACAACCAAACTTCAGGTTAACCAAATCTTTTAGTTAGCCAATTCTTTTAGTTAACCCTTGAATCATTCCCATGGTCCCAAGCAACGTGTTCTTTGAATCAGCTACAGTGTAACTCTATGCTACAGTTTTACCAATTAAGCTTCCTTCAATTAACATTAAATACAGAAAAGTGGTATTGGAGTAAACTATAAAACTAACTCCTGTAAGAAAAAGAGGTTTCTTTTTAAGGTTGAATTATCCTAGTTTGTTTTTACACTAGATTAGTTTCCTCGAAAACCCGTAACGTTTAATGGTAACCAGATCGTTAAAGGTCAAGTATTTAATAAAAAAACAAAGTAAACCAGAGTTTCCTTAAAACGGTGTAAAAAAAAGACTAAGGGTCGGATGGTTAGTTTGCGGTGAGGGTGTTCTCTCAGCACATTACACTGGGGCAGCTACAGCACGGGGCCTGTAAGTACCGGATCCTACCGCTAGATGGCTCTCATTTAGCAAATGTATTGGGACCGAGGGTTTCCACAGGGTATAAAACTTTTCTCAAAGTGTTCGACTTCCTCCCTAAGGAAAACCTGCTGATCTGGTACTACACGCGAACCTTTTAAAAGGCTCTTTGCCTTGCCTATCTATTTATCCCTCTAAATAACTACATAGCTACTCTTACAAGCCATCTCCCATAATAAATTGTTTACTTTTAAAAGCAAATGCTTGCTTTTTATTAATCAATTAAAAGCAGTTGACAGTGATTTTGAAGGCGAATACATTAGAAGCATGTGTATTAGTATCACTTAATTTATTAGAATCCCCTTTTAGCATGAACAATTAGACTTAGTAACTAACGACCAATTATCTCTTATTTACTGCCAATGATTACATTTACTCTTAGATATAAATATGGAAAAAAGGATGTTATTATCTTTTCCCACCTACTTTTTTATTTTAATTATCTAATATTATCACCTATATCATGCTTATTATTTTCCCTTAAGTTTAGGTTTTCTAGGAGAGCGGTGCCATTTTGTAGCGGCCGTAATCTAGCGGTCGTGACGTGACAAACGTTGTCAGTATAAACTAAGTAACGTTGTCCACGGAGCGTTGGCAGACAACGTTAACGAAGAACGTCAAATTGTGGTGACGTCATTTTTATGACCGTCATAGCGATAGCGGTGAAATAGTTTTGCAACGTTAGTGATGAAAATTTTAGGCAATAAAGTGAGTACAAACTGTGTAAACTAGCGAAGAGGAAGAAATATTGATTGATTGTTTAATGATTTTTTTCTCAATATCGTTTTAAGTTGACAGCTTTATTCAACTTTAAGGCGGCTGTCATTTTACGTCCACCGCAGTGACGTTATACTATACCCTGCTAGACTAAGACCGCAAGAGTTGAGACGGCCGTCATTTTACGTCCACCATAGTGACGTTATCCTCTTCTAGACTACGACCACTAGAGTTAAGACGCGGCCGTCATTTTACGTCCCCCATAGTGACGTTATCCCCTGCTTGACTACGGCCGCTAGAGTTAAGATGACCGCAGTGACGTCACGACCGCTAGATTACGGCTACATAACGTCACCGCTCAACCAAAGCGGAACCTAGGAAACCAAAGCGTGAACAAGAATTCACATAGTAACGATGACTCACAAAACCATTTTTGGAAATAATAGCTATAATTTATGCTTAAAATAACTTTGTAATCACTTATTTAAATCTGACTTTTGAATCCAATAATACTTTTTTATCAGTATACTACCACGATGATTGCTATGTTTCCAACATAAAATTTTCAAATGAATTATTGAAATTTAAGAGAAGCTTTAGTTAAAAAAAAAACAACAAAGAAAACTAAAAGGAAAACCTCTGAAACTTAAAACTGCCAGCTTTATTCATTTAAGAAAAACGGATTTACAAAGTATGTGAAATAATTGAAATAAAAAAATGTTTCATCTTAAATTTGAGTTAAGTTGTTAAAGGAAAAATGAAAATTAATTCAATTAGTGTTTCAATTACAGCGTAACAGCCTCTTCTATACTTCATATTTAATATGAAAAAGGTTTAAATAATTAAATTTCAATGAATATTTAAATTACAGAAGCATTACACCCTTGTGCAAGAGGTTCATCAAGCTGGTAATGCTTATAGCTACATCAAGTCTTAACACACTTGCTTTTTTCCCGAATTCTTATACAAATTGATGAAGCAATAAGTAGGTATACATAGCTTATAGCTTTCTTCTCTCCCTCGTCTTACTAAGGCCATTAGCTCACCCATACGAGAATAAAGGCCTTTAACTTAATATAATTACGACTCTAAACATACGTCGTTTGGGGAGGGTAGACGCCGCCTTTACTTTAGGAAGCGATAACTCTTCATTTGGTGTCTGTTGAAGTGAAAGCCGAGCTATAACTCGGCAGGGTGGGGGAAGCTCATGAAAAGGACTTTGGGAATTTTAAGTTTAAGAGTTGATGGGAAAAGCTGTTCTTTTTACCCTGTTTCTGACTACAGCAGTCCTAGTAAATGACTTCAATGTTTCTGACATAAGACTCCCCCCCATGGTGCTGTTAGAGCCGGTCTGACGGAGGGCCCTACACATATATTACACAGCCCCCAACTTTGCTCATCAACATAATGTAAACATGTTTTATTTTACTTCCTTCACGACTCGACAGAACAAAGTTTTATTCTTCTAAAAGTAGAATAAGAAAAGAACGTTCCTTTTTAAAATCGTTTATCTTTTAAAACTTAACTGACTAGACAACTAAATAAATAGTCTCACTATTTTAAAATTTAAAATATGTAAATTAAAAGTATGATAGAGAGAAAACATTTCTGATTTTTTACTTTTTCCTGTAAAGAGAAAGTATTGTGATGGCACGAAAATTCGATTTTGAGATTTTAATGAATTTACACGATTGAGGTGTCCTAAGTCCAAGGAAGTGGTTTTTAAAAAATGTCTGTCTGTTGTCTATGCAGACGCGTGGAGCCTAAACTACAGAGCCGATTTTGCCGAAATTTGGTATGTATGTTCAGAAAAATCATAGCACGAGGCGAAATCGAGAAATGAATTTTAGCTCCAAATTTGTGGCGTTTCCCCCAAAAAACTCCCGTCAATGAGTTTCTCGTCGATCTCCGACATGAAGTAGACTCGTCTCTCACTAAATCTTTTTATCAATGTAACTCTTTTGTTCTTCCGCAATAGGCACACTGATAATGGCCTTTTCAAGGCTGAAAGCTGCTTTAGCATTGAAGTTTTTTTTAAATTTACGAAGAGACAGCTTGTTTAATTCCTTTAAGATGACCCACATAGACGCTTTCATAGCTAGGATGATCTACTATGGCTCCAGATGTAAACTTAAATGAGCTGATATAATTTTTAACTTATTTTCACATTTAGGAATTCCACAGAGCCATTCTATTAGGAATCCATTTGATCGATTGATTGATCTGGTCTAGCCAATAAATGTTTACCGAAATTATTCAGATTTTTTTTCCACTAGTATACCTGAAGATTCTTATCCTCCCTACGATTGACATAGCAATTCCATCTACCCAACCTTGAAAGCCACAAGTGCCTGAAGGGATCTAAAGAAACTTCTCAGCTTCTCAGCTGGTGATTATTTCTCTTTACCACTACATGATTAATATCGATTTCTCTGAGGTCTACAGCACTACCGATGTCAATGGAGCTGTTGAGATGTTAACCAACCTCGTTGCTGTGATTGACAGACAAATCCCTTCAGTCGAGTTGAAAAACACTACGTTTTCTTCTTTCTAGCTACAGACTCTATCATTTATTAAAAATAAAAACTATTATTTCAGGAAATATAAACGTACCAAATTTCAATTATACAATAATCTTTACTCTTTTTATCGTCGACAGGCTGATGCTCATTTAAAGCTTGATGATATTTATCTGAAGTGATAAGATAATTTGTCTTTATTAATCCTTCCAAGTTTTGAGAATATGTAAACTCCTTCAGATCTGCCAAAGAAAGCAAATCTAAAACAGCCATTATTAACAACAAAGTTCATATATTAGACTCAATAAGTAAAGCAAACTAATTTGTCAGCTTCTTTAAATTTGTGATCGTCTAATGTTCTCCGTTAGATCCTAGTGTACTTTGTATCTCCCGATCCTGCTAACTGTGTCCATATTCCTGTTATGACTATTAAACAAGGTCTTGAAAGCAATCAAATGTTTAAAAAAATAAACGCTCGGCTGAACCAGATGCTATTCCCAGTATAATTGTCAAAGACCACGCTGAAATATTTACTGCAGTATTTAAAATTTATAGGACTGGCTCTTCTGATAATAGCAAAAATGCAGCGAGAAAATCCCCAACTTCTAATCGCCCCCATTTCTATCCACGCAGTCCCTAGTTTTAAATATATTAATCTATAATAGTCTCCGTCCTAACTTGATGAAGCTGGTAATAAGCTAAGTAGCTACCAATCCAGGCATTTCCTTAAATTTCATAGGTTTACCAAATAATTATAGTTTTTAATTTATTGTTGTTTCTTGTATTACTTGTAACTTCAGTTACTAAATTTGTACTGAGCGCCCTACTTTTAGTTATGCCTTTAAAGGGCTTCGTTAAAAATCACCTGTGAAGTAATGTCGTTTTAGTTAATTTGAAAGGTGTCTTAAGACAGCCTAATTCTTTTTCCAGGTTAAGTTTTATAAGTTTTGGACAATTTGATAAAATAGTACAATGCCAATTATCATCAACACTCAAGTTGTAGAAAACAAGTTAAATTACTATTGTCACGTTTAAACTTAAATCCGTAACTGGTTTTGTATAGTATAAGTATAATTATGCAAAGAACACAGAATCATTAGAATTCATAGCCAGTGCTATAGAAACTAATACGCTCAAACTCGAAACCAATTGTGGCTCAACAAGCAGTAGTTATCTAATTATCAATGTGGTAGTAGAATGACTACATAGTTGAAAGGAATTAAGTCTCTACCTCTATTAAACCTATTTGCTATAAAACATTATTTTTTTAAACTTAATCTAATTTTGAAAACATCCACACCTCTTCGGAGGAGATTCATTTTCGTAGAACAAGGATCATTCAATAGAATTTATAGCCAACAAATTCTGACCTGTCTAATCGCATGTTATTAATAGATTATAACTAAAAAACTTTCTACTTCCATTCTATCATATAATTGTGATACTAATTTCTTGGACTATTAGTCCAGTCATTAGGTAGTTTCTTAAAACAAATTCTGGAGTAGTTCTGATTTTTTGCTCCTTTATGTTTTTTGAGGTGCTGATTACGAATCTGAGGTTTGCCACCAAACATTTTTGTTGGAATTTGAGTTATAGCCAAAAAAACTTTTTTTTCTCAGTTTTTTTTATAGAACTCAAAAACTATCAACTTTGGGTAAAAAATAATTCATTACTAAAACAATCTCCATAAAATTTCCTATAATAAAGATTCTTACTACTTTTTTCGCCACACGTAACGTTCAGGCTCAAACACGGGTTGAAGTAAGCGTATTATTTTGACACTTAAGCTCAATACAACACCAAGCGTGTTGTGTTTTATAGCATGTTAAAAGCATGTACATTTATATCACAAGTGAAATGACCATTACCTGACTTCAGATGAAATGAAGAGAATTGGAAAGATTCAAATAAAAAATGTCAAGAATATAATCAGGTTAATTTAATATAACTTCTAGTCAATCAGTTTCTGGAGAATGGCACTTTTTTACTTTAGCACCCCCCTTGGTTCTAAACAATAGTCTGTCCTACAAAAGTCTCAAAAGATTTGTGGGTTTGTCTCCCCAAGACATTGAGACTCCTCGGGTAGTTTTATAATTAATATTCCATTATCTTATCAGTTGATTAGACAAAGGGATATAATCACAATTATATACACAGGTGTAATATTCCTTTGACCCAAGGTACATTGGAATAAATATCCCTTCTTCTTAATAGTAATTTAGAATAAGGAATATATGCTACTCTGTATTATGTTCCTTAGTCTAAATATCTATAAACACAAAGGGATATAGGGGGTGCTAAAGTAAAAAAGTACCTAGTTCTATGTCATTAATGTTGACTTCTAAAGACTTGTGGAAAATTGAAAGCTTAAATTCGGGACAAGGTATCATTAACGTCAGAGAAAATCATTCTCCTGCGTAGCTTAGTTGGTGGAGCGCAATACTGGAAATATAGAGGCCCGTGGTTCAAATCCCGGCGCTGGAGTGTATCTATCTGTTTCCCGTAGTTAATAATAATTATAATTTGATTTAAATTAAAATTTAATCTTTCCGTAGTATGAATACTACCAAAATCGTAAAATATGGAATTCAAAATACTTATATTAATATCATATTTTTGATTTAAGGCACTTCTGGCAACTTTAGGTGGATTAGAAATCCTAATATAAAAGATTGGATATTATATAGCAAAATATATTCTCTGATACCTGGACATTTACCGGGTCAGTTCCATTTTAAGCGACATTTTCCCCCTTTCATACAGGGTTGGATAACCAGAATCCAATTATTTATTTTATAATAGATATTAAATTATTCCTCTGTTTAGGAAATTTCTCTCTGATATTCAAGGTTCTTTGCTGTCAGGACAAAAACCATTCTAAGCTAACGTTCAATTGTTGTATCTATTGTTAATACACATTATACGTATTCATAGCAATTTCAAACAAAAGTAGCTCAATCATTAGAAGTAGCTTTGAAGGGGTTAATTCAAAGCGATAAATCAGTCAGTCACTTTTAATGAGTAAACAGCTTTTCTTTATTATATAAAGATTTAATCTTGAATGAAATTAGAGGGGAGAGATATAATATCGTCACTCGAGACCTGGCTGACGAGCACACGTGGGAAGTACTTTGTGATAAACAAAGTGCGACCCAAGCACCCCCCGTCATAATCCCTTAGATGTCAGAACCACAATGGGGGAGTTAGCTCGATCAATCACACGCGTTACCCATTTCCTCGAGGGCGGCGATGAATAACCAACGCTGCGTTTGAATAGCGGCATGCTGATATGTTAAAGACCTCCGATAACTCTTCTCTCACCAAAAAAGGGATTGTAATGATAAATAAAGCAACTCGAGAAGGTTAAATTTTCATCCAGGAATCACAAAGAATTAATATTTAAACAGTGGGTAAATATGTCATATCTGACCAACTTTGACTAAATAACTATTAAGAAAAAGGGATATTTAGTCTAATGTACATTGGGACAAAGGAATATCACACTATTGTATATAAAAGTGTGATATTCCTTTGTCCCAATGAACATTAGACTAAATATCCTTTTTTCTTAATAGTTATTTAGTCAAAGTGGGTCAGAAACGACATATTTACCAAACAGTGAAATATTTATTTAAAGTAAAAAATAAAATTTACTTAGAATCCACTACTTGAAATATGAATCGAGAAATTGTGAAATGTTAAAGACAAGAGAAGTGAAACAAGTTTAATGTTGAGAAAATAGCTAAGCACAAAGTCTTTTTGTACTTCATCAATCTTAAGTCCTGACAAAACCAGAAACTAAGAAAGTAAAGTAATAACCAAACTCAAACTCGAATACAACCCAACAAAACAGAAATAAATTATAAGGCAAGACATTTCCAAAAACCTTTAGTTTCTTGCTATACCACATTGAATATCCTTTATTCATCCACTGCTTACAATTAATTATATAATTAAGACACCAAAACTTATTTGTTTTCTGGATAAAAGGAGTAGTCACTTGGTTACGAAAAATCAAGAAGAAAGAATCCTAATAAAGCACTTAACACTTATACACACATATACACACTTATAGCACTTAGCACTTATGTTTGATCGACAGCAGTACTGACATATAAGACGAACAGTTAAACTATATAATACAATATCTAGGCTAAGAACATTAGTTAAGATCTGGTTTCTGGTCACTGATCTAGTTTTTAGTTCTAATGTAGTAAGTACGATTGCTCAATTAAGCACTGAAGATGAACTACTAGAGTGGCTGTGTAGAGTGTACTAAGGTTGGGACATCGATGTTGATATACAGGGTGTTCTTTAAGTACGTTCCAAAAATTAGGGATATGATTGCTAGGATTATTTTATGAAGAAAATTTCATATGAACTTATGTCCTAAACGCCTTAGTTTCCGTTTAAGTTTCACATTTTTTTAAATTTTTGTTTTTTATGGCGAAAACGCTTTAAGGTATTTAATTGAAATTTGTCATACGTTTGTAATAGTTGCATTATTTGTCCTGCGTTCGACTTTTTTTTGTATTTTGCGCGAAAACGGCTATTCGCAGGGCAAAATGTATGCAATTTTGGCTGGCAATTAATAAACTGTTTTCAAAATATCAAAAAACCAGTGGCGTATCATTTTTTTCCTCTAAAAACCCGGCCGTGATAACCCCACGTACACCCGTGGTGCTACTAAAAACTTTTAGTTGAAGGCAATAATTACTCCTTCAAGTATTACAAACGTATTCCAAATTTCAATAAAATACCTTAATGCGTTATTGCAATAAAAACAAAATTTCAAGATAAAAAAGAACTTTTTATATACTACGTTTTTAAATTTTCTGTTGAATCGAATGTAATGTTGATAATATAATTGTTATTGTTATATAATATATAATCTTAATGAAAAAAAAAAAGTTCCGAATTTATTTACTTCACATAAATGACAACCATCTAGAGAGCTGATCTTAAACCTATAATAAAAGGACAAATCTTTGTACTACTGATCTCGCCAACACCAAATGTAAAGCGTTCCATCTATTTGAAATAAAATAATCGATAAATAATATAATCGATATTTCCTGTTTTGCTGTCATTCAATGTTTATCTATCACAAATTGGAGACCCGTCAAAATGAAGATTGCGTAAATATGGGACATGGCACAAAAAATAAAATAACTTGCGGATTTTTTCCGAACTAACTTTTCGTACAGCAAAATTTGCTGAAAACCAATTAAATTCTGCTGAAAGTAGGCTAAAAGTATTAAAATAATGCATTGTCATCGTGTTCTGAGCTATGCTAAAAGTTTCAAATGTCTAGCTATTCGGGGAGTTAGTTAGAAATCGATTGCCAGATTTGTACCGGACAAACAAACAAACAAACAAGAAAGCAAGCTAATAAAAACGTAGTAAAAAAAATTAAAGAAATATGAGAAACTTGAACAACCCTGTATCTCGGAAACTAAGCCGTTTAGGACATAAGTTCATATGAAATTTTCTTCATAAAATAATCCAACCAATCATAAACCTAATTTTCGGAACGTACTTAAGGACCACCCTGTATAAAAAAATATCGATAAATCGGACCAAGAAATATCGATATTTTTTATCGATGATGATCTTTCGATATATTGACTACGATATTTTTCTGAAGAAATATCATTTTTTTCCTAATCTGCACTTTTTTTTACCGACTTTATACGTTGATCATTTTAGGTTTCTGTACGAAGTACAAAAAGAAAACTTTATATAACGGCTCTGTCTGTACGTTGGCATGTTTCAATTCATAAACTACTATAGCTAGGATCATTAAATGTGGCACTCAGGTGCATCTCGGCATTTGTAACAACTGTATACACTGTGTGGAGTTTTCACACTAAATATTTCCAATATGGCGGGCGACTAAAAAAAATGTTCGTTTTTTTTAACTCAAATGGGTGTAAACACCAGCAAAAGAAGTTCATACTGCAAAATGTCGGCTTCTTTCGATTTTTATCTTACTTTACGACGAAGAGACAGTCTATAATCAAGTTTCATAAAATTACGAAAATATGTGTCACCGATAAGTAACATTAATACGATAAAATTTATTGAAACTTTTCAGTATAAAATGTTGCAATTTTACAAAAAGAAAACGATCGTACAGAAACCGGCGATTATTACCTCTCGTACTTACGTGAAGCGCGTCTTACTTGTTTTTCTATCTTGATCTAAAACTGATCTGTCAAATTAGCCAGCCTGTATTTTTTAAACCAAATAGAATTTTGCTTCCGAGCTTACCAAAGATAACGTCATTTATTTGCGGTACCAACATATCTTAAAAACTACTCGTCCAATTTTAATGAAATTTGTATGGTAGGTCATTATTAGCCCATTGAAGTTTCAACATTCTACGCCCATTAATTTGTTTCTCTTCAACATGGGCACAAACATACATTTATTTACACCTATATCTTCAAAAGTATCCATCTGATTTTTATAAAATTTGGATGGTTTGTCGAAAGTTGACCGCAGATAGCACTAGATTAATTTTAACCGTCTGCGCTCCATAACTTTTGCTTAATTCTTGTATAATATTAAAACAATTTTGACATATTAACAAAAAAAACTGGGAAAACAGTTAAATAAATTTGACACAAATGACTTAAAATCAATAAAGTACGTGATAGGATGCGAGAAAGCTATGTGTCACACTAATTGCCAGTTTATTTTATTTTTTTTTTTTTTATCGACGTTATGAATTGATCAATTTTTTCTTTCATGTTCCAAAATTATCTGTCAAATTAGCCAGCTTGAATTTTTTAAACCAAATGGATTTTTTTTTAAACTATAATTAAATAATCATCAGCATAAGACGATTTGCATGTATTATTATGCAAATTCCTATACGAAAAGGTATGCATTCCAAAAGTTTTAAACCTTCTTCCCAAAAGATAATCGAATTATATCCAGCATCTATATCGAACTTTCTCGAAACGAAGTCACGTCAAATTTCAAAACAGCCCTAGGCAAGACTTTAAGTATTAAAACTTAACTTGGTAGAAGGTTTACGACGATTTCATGAGAAGATTATATCCCACGAAAAAAGTGGAAAGACGAAGAGGACTCAAGGGATATTTTTGACAAAAGTCAAGAGAGATTAAGAAGGTTTTTTGACGTCGAATTGTCCGCTAAAAATGTAAATCGAATAATATTTTAGAGTAAAGAGATTTTCCAACAAGAGGACAAGAAAGCACATCCTTATTCTCGAAAACGAACATAACGTATTAAAATTTCTCCTTTAAAAAGAAGGAAGGGGAACGAGTGGTTTTGAAAATCGAGGGAACGAAGATTATCCTGGAAAATTCAATTAAAGCGAAAAGTTGTTTTGAAAAGTTGTATAGAAGACGGAGGCTGGGTGCAAAAAGTCGGTTAAAAGGAGAGAATTTCTAAATTTTCAAGGAGGGAGGCATGTTAAAAAAAAGTTGTTTTTTTTAAGGAGAGGAAACGTTGGCTGGTTGTACACGTCAGAACCCTATCCCCCTTAAAAAGGAGAGATTTCTCAAGGGGTAAGTTGTTTAGTTGGGTGCACGTCACGGCCAAACCCTTCCAGCAACCTCCTGCCACAACCAGATCCGAGCCAGCCCAATCCTCTACTTCGTACTCCTTTATTAACCTATAAATGAGATATGAACCCACGGCAACCACTCTCAACCTTTCTTTTTTAAGCAATATGTGGGGGGTTTCCATAGTAACCCGAGTCAAACTTGCAAATGAAAATATTCAGTATAATTCCATCTCATATATATATAATTGGGCATATTTGTTATTGCCTCTCAAAAATGGGTTGATGAATTGCCTTCTTTTGTACCTAAGCGATAAAATTCTTAAACCGTATTCAATTAGTTTAAAGTTCTTTATAGTGTTTTTTTAAGAATTACACAATGTTGAAAGATGCAAAGAACAGTTAATACGAATCTCGGCAGCATAGGATTAACTCGGTCAAAGAAATTCCTTAGAGTGGCTCTGAGCTTAATATATAATAATTATAATAAATACAACTACCCTTAACAGCAACTAATAAAATAAAATGCAAAGCTTGATAACAACTAATACACTTGATAAAATTAATTTGACTATTTTAGCCAACTAACACTATAGATATGATAATAGTATGAATTAAATACTTAAAGATTAAGGATTAAAAATAAATAGACTGCCAATTGGTGTGGCACATAACTTCCTCGCATCCTATCATGTACTATATTGTTATATTAACATTATCGTTATATTAATTTATTGTTATATTGTTTATTATTAATAGTTATTTGTGATCTTTAACACTTCATAGCTGTGTCGCTGTTGGTTTTACTAAAAGATTGTACTTGAAAAAAATGTTTGTCTCATTGAATAGATAAAGTTTGGTTTTTTCCCCGACCTAAAATTCCAATTTTAAATTTGAAGCTCACGTTTACGCGAGCGTTGCGCGTGAACGCTTGAACGGATAACGTTGTCCAACGAACTCGTCCTGGGCATTAGTAAAATGAACATGTATACCAAATTTCATCAAAATCGGACGACATTTACTCAAGTTATCGTCGCACGTTTCATTATTCGCGGACACACAGACCGACAGACAGACAGACAGACAGACAGACAGACAGACAGACAGACAGACAGACAGATAGACACGGAACCAAAAATGTTCCCTGATGTCTGAAACGGATTTCTGTCTTGGAATTTTTAAAATCGGAGGCATAAAACTTTTTTGTTCTCAAAAGTGAACACAATACTTCCGTTACCTTCGGTAAGCTCGGAAGTAAAATTTGGATATAGATATTCTAAATTAATATATATATAGACAATCCTAATTCTTAATGAGTGCAACAGCTAATAATACATTCATAAAATAATAAATACATATAAATAACAGCATATATCCCATACATTACTCAAATATAAAAAAAAAAATTAAACATGGTAAAAACAATTATTGCCTTTTTAATTACTGTTATATTAAATATCCATATAATATATGAATAAGAATAAATAAACAACCTAATTATTGGATATAATCAATTTGTCATACGTATACATAAATAAAAGAAATTAAAAATTTTCGTGAAGGGACTGTTTCTTTGTATTTATTTAGAAATTAATAAGGTTATTCATAACCTTGTTAAGGTGTCTATAATTCCAAACAATAGTTCACTGTTGAAAGTTAATGTATATGTTGTAATCTAGAATCAAGGCTGAATATTTAAAATCTTTTAGTCCCATCTTGTTAGTCGCATTTGTTAGTCCATCTTAAATATATAAAAGGACAAATCTCTGTATAAAAGATCTCGCGAAACCGAATCTGAACTGTGCCATCGGTATGTCCCCGTACCCTACGAGAGATGAAACAAGTAAGGCGCGCTTCACGTAAGTACGTGGGGCGATAATCGCCGGTTTCTGTTCATTAAAGTTAAAATTATTAAGTGTAATATAATTACACTAATTTTAAATGTAATATTCTTTTTCTACTCTTCAAGACCTTCAGGTTGATGTATATAACATGTCATAGTTACTAAACACTTTTTTTAGTCACCCGCCATATTGCCCGCCATCTTAAAAATATTACGTGTGAAATTATAATAGTTGCATATTCTTTTTCTGCATTTCAAGACCTTATAATTGATATATATAACATGTCATGGTGACTAAAAACTTGTTTTTATTTACCCGCCATATTGACCGCCATCTTGAAACCTTTAAGTGTAAAATTTTAATAATTGCATATTCTTTTTCTACACTTTAAGGCCTTTAAATTGATGTATGACACGTCATAGTTATTAAGAACTTTTTTTAGTCGCCCGCCATATTGGCCGCCATCTTGAAAATATTAGGTGTGAAATTTTAATAGTTGCATATTCTTTTTCTGCATTTCAAGACCTTTTAATTGATATATATAACATGTCATGGTGACTAAAAACTTGTTTTTATTTACCCGCCATATTGACCGCCATCTTGAAACCTTTAAGTGTAAAATTTTAATAATTGCATATTCTTTTTCTACACTTTAAGGTTTTTAAATTGATATATAACATATCATGGTGACTAAAAACTTTTTTTTTAATCGCCCGCCATATTGAAAATATTAAGTTTGAAAAATCCAAAATGAGTCCAGTTGTCTCAAATGCCGAGATGCACCTGTGTGCAAAATTTCATGTTCCTAGCTATAGTAGTTTAAAATAGTATTATCAATGAATTGAAACAAGCAACGGACAGACACCAACGGACGGACAGACAGACAGACAGACAGACAGAGCCGTTATATAAGGTTTCTTTTTGTACTTTGTACAGAAACCTAAAATGAGCCCAAGATGTAGGTGGTTATGGGTTTTTGCTCTTCCTTTCGAGTGCCATGGGCGCTTGGGCCTCGGTTCTCTTAGATTGAGGATAATGGTATGATTTATATAAGAGTACAATATAATCAAGCGAACTGAACTCTTTAGTGAGCTACACTGTAGCCTTTGTAAACCATTTTTCCAAAAAAAATGTATTGTACATTATGCATATTGAGAAAATACAGCTAAAACACTATATTTATACTTTACTTAACAAATCATCTTCAAAATGTTTAAAAGAATAATCATATTATTCATACTGCTCTAGTTGATCATTGTTTCAAAAAAATTAAAACATGTACCAACTGAAATAAATACGATTAAAATAAAATTCTTATTCATCCTTGAGTTGCTTGATTCTTCTTTCTTTAAAAACTCAAAACAAAAACAACTTATTCATCACGCTCAATTCTAAAAATTGGAAACTTTCCGTGAAAAAGCGATTTTTGTTTAGAGAGAAGAGGGAAGGGGGAGGATTGTGGTTATTGTAGCGTTAATGTACAAACGTTAGGCAAAAGAGGTTTGCTGAGGAAACCGCCGCTTTCTAGGCTACTCTTCAACAACTTTGTCCAAAAGAGACTGAGAAGAGAGGAAAGGGTTAATAGCCACTGGTTTTAGGGAACCCTTGCGACCCTTCACGAGAACAACTTTCCTTCAACCTTCTCACCCAGTCTATTACAACTTTTTCTTCAACAGTCAAAGTTTAAAACGGTTTTTCGTTTGACGATCCAACAACGTTGAGAGTGAAAATGGGTTGTTCTTTTTCCAACTTCTGCGAAGGGTAGGATGACGAGAAAGTGAGAGTGAGAATTTTCTGGGAAAAAAACAATGAATTCCAGGACGCGCGGTTGCTCTCAGGGAGAAGGCAAAGTAAACTGCAAATAAGTTCTCTTCTCTCCAAGTGAAGTAAAGGGAACGAGTCTGAGTTTCTCATTATTGGAAGCGTGGTTTTCAGAGGCGAAATCCTCCTCCGTGGAAAACAAGTTGAAATGTTAAAAGATGAACCGTGAAAAGCACTTTCTGAGACGTGCAAAAGGTTATTAATGAAAACCCTAAAGCCTCCTTCTTCTTCGCTAATCCAGTGTCTCCTTGTAAGCGGATAATCCGAGCGGAATACGAATCCACCAGATGTTAATGTATTATTTCGCTCCGTCGAGTAAAAGAACAGTAAACTCTTTAGTCTAAAAGAAAGCCAAAACATGATGAAGATGTCAACTAGAAACAAGTCAAATATCTATCAAATTTCACAGTCCTCATATAAACTTCAATGGTTTTTAAATAATCAAATATCAATCAAGTGATAACTAAGTTAATCCAAAATTTATTTTTCCAATTAAAATCTCTTAACACAGAATGTATTGTACAATTGGATGTAAATTTCGACGAAGAGCTCTTCAAATTATAACACAAAGTCGTTGCAATAAAAGGTAAAAGAGATAATTAGGATTTAATAATAATTAAATTAGTGTGTTAATAATTAGGTGTTAGGTGATAGCATAAACTCAAAATCTTACGTATAATAATATTATTATAATTATAGTAAACAACCGGCATGATAACCCAGTACAAATAGACAGAAAAAGGGCCTAAAGGGGGGAAAAATTAAATACTAAACTTTCTTTACACCATCGTTTAGAATGTGATCGTTCTGAAGAACGTATAATTTTTTTGGTCTCCGATTTCATTAATTCCAAGACAGAAATCCGTTTCAGACATCAGGGAACATTTTTGATTCCGTGTCTGTTTGTCGCTCAATTTTTGCGAACCAACATAATATCTTAAAAACTACTCGTCCGCTTTTATTTGAAATTTGGATGGTGGGTCATAATTAGCCCATTGTTGGACCCAAATAAGTTTCAACCTTATGCGCCCATTTTTTTTTTTCACATGCGCTCAAGCATACCTTTATTTACACCTATATTTCCAAAACATTCTTCATGCAGTCTTGAGCTATTGATGCGATAGCGACTGCGCCATGAGTAAGGGGTTTACATTCGTCTGCCACAAATTTGAAATGATAGTAGCAATACCTTCTTCTGGGGTTGAATCTTCTACCTCGACTTTTATATTAGAACCCTGGATTTACGAGGAAACCCGTCACAAACGAGGGGAAGAGCATAATAATCTTACTCTTAAATTATCGATACGTTTTCCTATTGTCTGAATCATACCGAATAATTGGCTTATAAGAGTTAAATCGGACCTTATCTCAGGGTTCCCAAAAAGGAACCCATTTGAAGGAAGGAGCGGGGGACCCAAAAAGGAGGTATTTTTATACTTTTTATAGAGTTGGGTTCATTCCTAACTTAAGTCTGATTTATTTCAATTAGAAGACTATGTAATGAACTGGAAGGAGTTTTTGTCCTTATGCTATTTTCTTGTTCGTTAACGATGTTGTAATGAATAAAAAATACAAAATATAAAGAAGATAATTCTCCAAATTCTTGAAAATGTTTTATTTTCTTCATTTTTTTAAAATTAAATTTGAGAATTATCAATATAGAAATTTCTCTACAGCCTAACAAGAGTAAAAGTAATCTCATTTGCAGGTTCTTTGGACAATCATGTTGGAAGGTGATGTTTCAATAAAGCTGCCCCTGAGAGCTTTGTGAGTAACGCAAAATTACGTCTTTAATAAAACCTAGAAAGAGTAGCTATAGAATAACTAAGATGAAAGAGGTGTCTTTAAACATCTAGCTAACTGTACGCGGTTGTTAGAATCGACAAAGTTAAAAAATCTTTGAAAGTGGCTTATGACGGAATTTATAAAAAAAATTCATACTGAACTGACAAATATTTCTCTCTAGAAATTAAAAGAAATATAGTGAATTACCCTGAATCCGACCTACTTCCTGGAACAGCCAGCAGAAGTCAATTCGGGGTTAATAAAACCATCACCATTTCAACCTTCTCCAGGGCTTTCATAAGAGACCCATGAAGAGTAAGGAATGCCCCCAAAGAAGAAAAATTCTATTTAAATATGTAATTTTATTTTTCTGTTTGCTTCAAGCTAAGTTTTTGATGCTTCACTTAAGTTGCATATATTGCTGTTTGCACATAAAGCAGCTTCCTTAACCTTAACTGCTTTAGAGGAAAGGGAATTACAATAGGGGAATTTCTATATTTTGAATTTTTAGTTACTCAGATTTTTCTCAAATTTAATAAAACGATAAAGAAAACAAAACAAGATGTCAGAAAATTCTCTTCTTTATATTCTGTATTTTTTTATTACAAAATAATACGTTTTCCTAAATGGCGAAATCTTGAATTTAATAAAAGTAGCTGAGCTCAGAATAAGAACGCGATACGAACCTATAACACATACTATATCTCAGTAAATACAGAACACGTGTAGTTCAGTTTTATTTTATTTATTTTGGCATTTTCCTTATTTGCCATATAGCCATGCTGAAATATATATCTTAAAAACTATTCGTCCGATTTTTATGAAATCCGCATTGTAAGTCATAATTGGCCTGTTATAGTTGGTTCTATCTTTTAAGTTTCAACCTTTCACGCCCATTCGTTTACTCTTGAAACTCATTTTATTAATATTCGTATGCATTGTATTTCTTGATACCTTGACCCGAATTTAAAGCTTTCAATTTTTCCACAAGTCTGAGAAGTCAACATTAATGACAAAGAACTAGACCGAGAAATAACGCTTATAATTATAAAGTACCCAATTAGTACCTGTACCTCGTACAATCAATTAGAAATTCATATTTTACGATTTTGGTAGTATTCATACTACGGAACGAATAAATTTTAATTTAAATCAAATTATAATTATTATTAACTACGGGAAACAGAGAGAGAAAAATAGACTCCAGCGCGAGGATTTGAACCACCGGCCTATATTTCCAGTTTAGGTCAATTGCAAATAGAGTGTTTAAAAAACAAAGTTTCTAAAATATTCATATTTTGAGCAGTGCACAATAGTCTCAAAAACCTCTTTAACACCGCCTTTTCAATGTAGTGTACATTAAACTTTTTCAATCTCTTTTAAATAAAATCTTCATGTCTCATGGTTGGCTCACAATCTACTAATGGTTATCACCATCGAAATAATGTTAATTGATTAATAAAAACTTGCTGTGGAGTGCTTTCTAACGTATTTGACGTATAGTTGATTTGTTAATCGGTCAAAGACCGAAACCAAATATTCCCGGTACTTCTTTAGATTGTAACTCCCCTATGTTTTTTTAGAATATAAATGACGTTGGCTAAATAACTATTAAGACAAAGGGATGTTTAGTCCAATGTACTTTGGGACAAAGGAATATCACGCATCTATTTTTATAAGGGGAGTAACAGTCTAAAGAAGAACACTCCGTACACCTTCTTTAGATTGTTACTCCCCTCTGTTTTATTTATAAGGGGAGTAACAATCTAAAGAAGTGCCATATTCCCTACCATATAATATAACTTTGAGTTCATCGTCGGTTTCATTTTCTTTAACTAAGATTTTATTAGGTTCAGCGTGACCTATAATCCAATGCAATGAACTACTTTTTCGTTATGCGTTTTTATATCAGAGATTATTACTCCCTTTTATTTAGAATATAAATGGATTTAATTATTGATACATATCTACGTCCGAGCTTACACTATCAGTATAGATTACAAATATGGTACTTCATTAGATTATTACTCCCTTTTATTTAGAATATAAATGGATTTAATTATTGATACATTCCTTTGTCTAAATAACTATTAAGGCAAAGGGATATTTATGTACTTTGGGACAAAGGAATATCACACTTCTGTTTTTTTAATAGGAGTAACAGTCTAAAGAAGAACATTCCGTACCCTTTTATTCGATTGTTACTCCCTTCTGTTTTATAATAAGGGGAGTAACAGTCTGAAGAAGAACATTGTGTACACTTTCTTTAGATTGTTACTCCCTTCTGTTTTTTATAAAAGGAGAAACAATCTAAAGAAGTGCCACAAATTTGTTTTGGTTGGAAGATAGCAATGATTTGAGAGATGCTAAAATGGCTATTAATTCAATAAATATTTTTAATTAAGTTGCACGTTCGACTACTTAATGAAAAATACTCTAAAGTAGCTATAATATACTATACATACAGTCTGTAAACTACAAATCTATTTTATTCCGACGGTGTTGAAAAGTTAAAAGTAATAAAGTTATTTTCATTTTTATTCTTGTTCAGTAGCCAAATTATGAGAATAATGGGAGTTATTTAGTTAGGTCAGAGAGTAAAGAGTTAAAGCAAGAGGGAGGGAGTTAGAGATCACGTGACGAGTTGCAAATATTACTCATCCATCTCTGGGAGAGGCGGCGGGGGCAAGAATTGCCGCCCCCTAGTATCCCTCGAAAAGGAAATTAGAATGGAGGACAGTTTATCACTCTGGGGCGTGGGGGGCTTGCCTTTAGCTCCCTTGGGACACAAGACTTTCTCTTCATTCTCAAGGGAGAAAGTACAATATTTCCTCTTTTAGGTTTTTTTTAAGGGTTTCCCTCCTTTTTTTGTCAACAGTAGAATAATTCCTGTTTAAAGTGGATTTTTTTTTAAACTGATGTCAAATAAATTATTGTATATAAAAGCTACGTAATAATATACTGTTAGAAGGCGGAAAAACCGTAATAAGTTAAATACGATTTTTATTTAAAAAATATAAATAGTACAGTAAAAAATATCTTATAATATAACGGGAAAGAACTTCAATTTTTAAAAAGCCCCACAGCTAAATATAACTTTCTCAATTACAAAAGTTTCGAAACCTTTTAAGAATATTCATCAAGAGAGTTAATTTAGCGAAAAGAAATCATAAAATACAGAATTTTCAGAAGGAAAAATCTAATTTATAAAAATATGGGACTTCTAGTAACAAGATTTAAGATTTAAACCGAATATTCAATCTTAATCGAAGTTCTGGGATCTCGAAAAAAAACCTAAATTGTTATTATTTATTACAAAATTTGTGTTAGTGAGAGACACCAAGGGATGTGCCACGCAAGCGTGACACAAAGGAACTGTCCCAACATCAGTTATTACGTTAACAAGATGTTGGCTCGGCATTACGCCATTATGTCATGCATCGTTTCGTCGAGTCCGACTCATCAGGGGCCCGACGATGCTTACCTAACTCTGGACCTATACCAGATCAAGAAGATCAGATATGGATCTTATCAGAGACGAGCTTGCTCTCACACCGCATTTCTTGCTTTGCTGGCAAAACACATCAGCAATGTAACCCCCCCGTGTTTTTGCACACTGCAATAAGGTACACAATTTGTGTTAGTGTGAGACACTAAGGTATGCGCCACGCAAGCGTGACACATAGGAACTGTTCCAACATAATACATTACGTCAACAAGATGTTGGCTCGGCATTACGCCATGTCCGTGTTATTATTTGCTATGGAACTCTAGAACTATGAAACAACGGAACATAATATTTATAAGAGATAGAGTCTGACTTTCATCATAAATATAATTCAACGAGTTAACATGCAAATACTATTGGCGCTGGTGTTACAGAATACAGATTTTTTTTTTTAACTTTAAAACTAATTTTTAAATAAATGGATAAATAAAAATAAGTAACTATTATATTTTAAGGAACTATCTGAAAATTGATGTAAAGAATAAAAACTTAACAATTGGTTCCATTTTAGGATTAAACACTTTTAGATCTAATTGTTTCAAATATTTCGGAAGGTGATTAAAAAGTGATTTGAAAGCTGATTTGAGGGGTGTATTTGAATCTGGTGTTGTGATGATGTGAAGAAGCTGTGTAATTAAATAGATAAAAGTTTTTCTTATAGCATATAGCATACATTCATTAGCATGTAGCATACATTAGCACATAGCATATACATTCTTATATTATAGCAGACATTGTAGAAAATGTATTATTTTGATATTGAGATTAATTTTGTGGGTAATATTGTGTATTTCACTTTATCCTTTACAATTTTTTTATATTTACAAAATTTATGGTCACGATATTATTAAAAGTAGGAAATAGCAAATAAAAAACCTACAAATAACAAGTGATAAAATTTTTAAAATCTATTAAAGCTAAGTTAAATGCGTTAATCTAGTGTCAAATACACATAAATTAAGCTACTAGTTCATTATAGTCAGTGCCCTAAAGATTTATGATGGCCAAAATGCGAATTGAGGTTAATATGCTCGCTAAGATCAGTTATGTACCCCCAAGTATCTAGCTGATTTACTCCACGGAATAACTACATTGTTTATTTTGTTGTTATAGTTCATGAAAGTCCTTCTTTTAGTATACAATAGAGCTTCAAATTTACTAACATTTGGCTTGAGCCTCCATTTGAGATAGTAATTGTCCAGTTTGGATAACGCTGAATTTAACCTACGTGCTATGGTGTCAATTCTCCACGATGATGTCATAACTCATACGTCGTCGGCGAAAATAGCTAGAGTAATGTTAGCGAATCATGGAATGTCACTAGTAAACAACATGTAGAGCATTGAGCCAGAATTGACCCTTGCGGGACTCCTGCGCTTATTTTGAAAAGTTTAGATTTAAAATTTCTATCATCAGTGAATAAGAACAAACAGTAGGGAGGTATTATACAGCAGACACACACACACACACACATATATATATATATATATATATATATATATATATATATATATATATATATATATATATATATATATATATATATATATATATATATATATATATATATATAGATAAAAACATTATATTTGGGCCAGAGTGATGTAGGTAGGAGGAAGTGGGAAGGATTAAGGCAGTTAAAAGGTTTAAGGAAGAAGTGGTGTATGTGAAGGTTAAAGGATAACAATAGAGAGAGATAAGGGACATGTCTTGGATTGGTTGAGGGATGTCCAAGACGTGCTGCATGTAGGACACATGACAGAGCCCCATCAGCACAAACACACGACCAAGTCCTTTCTTTTCTCTTATTATATAGGAGGATTGAAGGCAGGACCTAGGACCCTGCCCCGCAAGCAGAAGCTTAATGTGATTTGGACTCGGAATTGCCTCACAGCGTACTTACCTCCCATACAGCTTAACAATAATCACACCGAAGGCCCTGAGGCGCACTTTTCCGGTCTCGGCAACAAAGCCAAAGCTTTTTCCCATAGCGAAAACGGCCCTCCAAATAAATTTCCACCTCCCCCTCCCCCCTTTCGCCTCGCCACACTAGAAAACAATAAATGATGATGCCATTGTGTTTGGGAGGGGACCACTACTCCCGCTTCTTTTTATCCCAGCCCCTCTGTCTACGAGTAAAACGCCTGCGGGAAAAAGGAACTTGAGATCTACTAAATTACCCCCTCCCAAGAAACTTATTACATAATCCCGGTACTAACGCCAGAGACCATTGTGTCTCGCCCTCTATACTTTACTTCACCATCTGACCACCTCTCATCAAATAACTTACACTGACACTGGGATTTTACTCTCACTATCATTATATATATATATATATATATATATATATATATATATATATATATATATATATATATATATATATATATATATATATATATATATATACAGTCAGGCCTCCTTATAACAAACATCTAGACATCAGAAATATTTATACTGTCACCGCCATAGCGGTTATTCTGCTTATGTAGATGCTATGCTAGTATCTAGCATAGCATGTTATCTTTACTTGTTTATTTTTATTTATCTACTTTATATTTTAATTTAATTTATTGTCAGATTATGTCAGTAATTTAGTTTTTTCTTGATATTTTTTCGTTTAGTGTGTAAAGGACAAATTTTCTTAGAGGTAGGGAATATTTTTGTAGACAGAAATAAAATTCTCTTCAGTCAAGAATTCGTTTTTACTTAGAGCATAGTTACTTCGCTACCGCGGCGACAGTCTAAGAAAATTTTTGAAGAATAAAAAAAAAAAATAATATAATAATAGAATAAAAGTAAAGCATGTCATTAGTTGGTGGATCTTCAATTAGAACGAGAAGACAAGAGGCTAAAGTTAAAAATTTACAAGGTATGAAATCTATTATTGATTTAATCAGCTCCAAGCAAGAAGAGTATGAAAAGTTAAAAGAGAGTAATGCAGTTATTGGAGTGCTTAGCGCTGCATTAAGTGAAATAAAAATGTTGTACGATGATTTAGAATTACATATTAACCAGTTTATTACAAATTATCCGGACGCGGAGGAGGAATCGATAGGACCTATTTTTGATGCGAAATTAAAACTGAAGGAATGGTTTAAAAATGAGACTGCCGAGTTGAAAGTTAGTTCGGGCAAATCTCAAACGGCAGAGGAAAATCAAGCTAGATCGTTGCCAAGTCGATCGGGTAACTCTATCCGATCCAAGATGTCAGGGACTTCGCGCAGAAGTAATTTGACAAGGAGATTAGCGGCTCAATTAGAAGCATTAGAACATGAAAAAATGTTAAATAAGAAGAAATTTGAGATAGAGACGGAAGCGGAAGAAACTAGATTAGAGATAGAAAAAACTAGACTAGTAAAAGAAGTCTTAGATAACCCTGACGTCGGATCGGAAGAAATAGAAGAAGTTTTACAAAATATTAGAAGTGTTCCACGTTCTTCACTCGTTAACAAATTATCTATAAAGCTAATTAGTACACCAAGATCAGTTACGTCTCAAATTTCAGAAAGATCTCAAGAACTACCTTTAGTAACACCAAATTCTAATCAAAAAGCAAGCCACCATTCCACACTATGTCCAGAAGAAATGCCTCAGCCACCATTTCATCAACCAGTTCTGCAATCAAATCATCCTGTTCCAGTAAACCCAATAGATTGTCCTGAAGAAATCCCTCAGCAACTAGATGTAGCTCTACAACCTCAATCTTTACTGTCTCAGTCTCAACCATCTTTACCACGACCCTCTCAAAGAGAGTCAGATGCATCAACTACCCTAGTTGATACAAATAATATAGTGTCCCTGGGTAATCCTATTTCCAATTCATTTATATTAATGTCTAAGATTCAACTTTTGAATTCTCTTGTTCCGTTTATTTTTAAAGGTGATAACGTTGATTTCCCTATTTTTAGGGACCAAATAAAAACCTTTTTAGAGGATGGTATTTTACCCGATCATGAGAGAAGGATATTTTTATCAAGGTTTCTTGGGGGAGAAGCCTTGAAAGTATTCCAAGAAAATTTTGGGTTAAGCTATTTAGAAAGTGTAAAACTTTTAGAAAAACGATTTGGTAATCCAGCAGCCGTAACCGAAGCTTGGACCAATAAGCTCGTAGATGGTCCAATCTTTAGTTATAATGACAGCAAAGGGATACAAGAATACGCAGAGGCCCTTACTACGGCCAGCCGAGTCTTGTCTCCCGAGGCTAGAAATGAGATAAGTACTAAAGTATGTTTAAAGAAAATGGTTGCTAGGTTACCAAGTAAATACTTACAAGGGTGGGTAAAATTAATCGCACCAAAATTAGGTAAAGAATCTATCAGTGATTTGGCATCTTATGTCACAGGTATAACTGAACACTTAAATCATCCGGTTTATAGTGTTCAATCTAACAAAGGTTCTTACAAAACTAGTAATACTTTTCAGGCTAAACGTAATGGTAATAATTTTTCAGCAACGGGGCGCCGTAACGTGTCCTTGCCTAATGAAAATAATAGTTCAATTTCTAATGAGAAGAATAAAGGTTTAGTATGGAAATGTTTTTATTGCAAAGGCAACCATTCAATGGAAAATTGCACAGAAATTCAAAACCAAAGCTCAGAAACTATTAAAGATTTTATTTATAAAGAAAGGCTTTGCTTTAGATGTTTATTTAAGGGACATAGGAGCAGAGATTGTAGAAGACCGGCTAGATGCAGTGTGGCTGATTGTGGAAGGAAGCATCCTACGAGTATCCATAAGATATATAAGACCCCTCTTGTAGAAAATAAAGAAATAATTAAAGAAAGTTCGGCGAAGTCGTTAAGAAAGGAATCGTCGAATATGAGACAGGTAGCTACAAAATATAAAGGTACAACATCTTTTATTATTCCGGTTAAAGTTCAAAATCCAAAAAATCCAAGTAGAAATAAATTAGTTTATGCCTTATTAGACGACGGGAGCGACGCATGCTTTATTGCAGATAGCTTAAAATCTGAGCTTGAATTAAGTGGAATACCAACTAAATTAGAACTAAGCACAATTAATCAAAAAACTGAGGAGTACACCGAAAGAATTTTAGACGTGGCAGTTTCTAGTTTTGACGGTAAAGTAAGTTTTAATTTACCTTCCAATACCTTTACCAGGGATTTTATTCCTGCATCTGTAGAGGAAATTCCAACACCAGAAATAGCTGAACAGTTTGATCATCTTAAAATATTAAAGAATTACTTGCATCCATTAATGAAAGATTGTGAAATTAGATTATTAATAGGTAACAATTGTCCGAGGGCATTGTGTCCTATTGATGTTATTAAAGGTGAAGGGAACGAGCCATATGGCCTTAAAACAGAATTAGGTTGGGGTATCATAGGGCCTCGGCCAATAGAACAAACTTCTTTTATTGGACATAAAGTCAGAAATATTACTGTTAAAGAAGTGATAAATATGTTTAGTTTAGATCTACCTTCAGATGATAAAGCCCACGGGTTAGGGCTTTCTGTGAACGATAGGCGTTTCATAGAACAAATAGAGAAGGGTCTGGTCCAAAAGGACAGTCGTTATGAAATGCCTCTACCTTTAAAAAATCCTGTTATTAATTTACCTTTAAATAAATTTTTAGTGGAGAAGAGACTGAAATCATTAGAAAGAAAATTTAGAGATGAGAAATTTAGATTAGATTACCTGGCATTTATGGAAGATTATTTTGAAAAGAATCATGCTGAAGAAGTGATAGAAGAGGATGGAGTTAAAGGAAGAGTATGGTATCTGCCACATCATGGTGTGTATCACCCCAAGAAACATAAATTACGTGTAGTATTTGATTGCTCAGCCGTGTATCAAGGTATATCTTTAAATTCTGTTTTAATTTCAAGTCCAGATTTAACAAGTTCATTAATAGGAGTTTTAATAAGATTTAGACAAGAAAAAATTGCATTTGTTGGTGATTTAGAGGCTATGTTCATGCAAGTAGTTGTCCCTGAGAAGGATAGGAATTTACTTAGATTTTTATGGTGGGAAAAGGGAGATACCACTAAAACACCCAAAATATATAGAATGACCAGGCACTTATTTGGTGCAGCTTCGTCGCCAGGTTGTGCAAATTATGCTCTTAGGAGAACAGCGGACGATCATGGTCATGAAGTATCAGAACGTGCCTCTAAATTTATTTACAGAAATTTTTATATGGATGACGGATGTGGATCAGTAGAATCAGCAAAAGATGCAATCGAATTTATTCAGGAACTTCAAAATTTGTGTAGTAGAGGAGGATTTAGGTTTCACAAATTATATTCATCAAGTCCCGAAGTTATAAAAAGGATCAAGCCGGAAGATCGTGCTTCTGGTTTGAAAGAGTTTGACAATAATGAAGCATTACCCTTGGAGAGAGCCTTAGGTATAGCATGGTGTGTCGAAAGGGACGAGTTTGAATTCAAAGTAGTTGTAGAATCTAGACCGTTTACAAGGAGAGGGATACTAGCAACCATTTGTTCAGTTTATGACCCACTGGGATTCCTTGCACCATTTGTGATGGTGGGTAAGGTTATCCTGCAAGACCTATGTAGAGAGGATAGAGATAAAAAGATAGGATGGGATGATCCTATTCCAGAAAAAACAAAACTTAAGTGGGAAAAATGGTTGAGAGAATTATCCTCTTTAGCTGATAATAAAATTAAAACTCCTAGATGTTACAAGCCAGTTGACTGTAAGTCAATAGAATGTATAGAGATGCACCATTTCGCCGATGCATCACTTTCAGGTTACGGCCATGCCACCTATCTTAGATTTCTTTACAATGAAGGACAGGTTCATTGTTCGTTTATGTTCGGGAAAGCAAGAGTAAGACCTCTAAAAGAAATAACTGTACCTAGACTGGAACTAACCGCAGCAGTATCAGTAGCCAAGGCTAGTGAAGCACTCAAAGGTGAATTAGACTATAAGGTAAAACGATATTTCTGGACTGACAGTAAGGCAGTGTTAGGCTATATTAGGAACGAAACGAAAAGGTTTCATTTGTTCGTGGCCAACAGATTACAGTCAATCAGGGACTGTTCTGAGGTTAGTGATTGGCACTACGTACAGTCTAAATTAAATCCGGCAGATTACGCATCTAGAGGTTTAACTCCATCAGATTTACTTGCTTCTAGGTGGTTACAAGGCCCAGAGTTTTTATGGCAGATTGCGTTACCAATAGAAGAGGATTCATTTAAAGTTCATCCAGAGGACCCCGAGATCAAAAAAATTACAAAAAGTAGAAGTATCGCAGTTAAAGAAAAGGAAAAGTTTGTAGAAAGGTTAAATTATTTTTCATCTTGGTCAAGGCTTCGTCGGGCAGTAGCTGTGGCAATCAGGTATATAAATATTTTAAAAACTAGAATAAATAAAAGAAAAACAAAAGAAAATATGGAAACCGATTTATTTACAAAATTAATTAAATTTAAGACGAACCAAGACTTACAAAAGGACGTTTACTCATATAGAGAAGAAAATCCGGTTCAAGCAGAAGAAATTAAGAAGGTAGAAATTTTAGTTTTAAAATCAGTTCAACACGTTTGTTTAGAAGAAGAAATAAAATTACTGGACAAAAATAGAAAGGCTTCATGTTTGGTACGACTAAATCCTATTATAGACAAGAATGGACTAATTAGAGTTGGTGGTAGAGTGAAACATTCGCCATTTTCAGAAAACGAAGTCCACCCAATCATCCTACCTAAAAAAAGTCATATAACCGAACTTATAATTAGATATTATCATAATAAAGTATTCCATCAGGGTAGAGGGTTGACTCTAGGAGAAATTAGACTCAAAGGTTATTGGATACTGGGAGGTAGCTCGGAAGTAGCAAGGTACATTCAGAAATGTGTAACGTGTAAAAGACTCAGAGGTGCTTTCCAATGGCAAAAAATGTCGGATCTACCACCAGAAAGAGTTACTCCAGCACCACCATTCTCATATACATCTGCAGATGTATTTGGTCCTTTTTATATTAAACAAAGGAGGTCTCAGGTTAAAAGGTACGGGATAATTTTTACTTGTTTATCAAGTAGAGGAGTTTATATAGATATACTTGATACATTAGATACAGACTCGTTCATTAACAGTTTACGAAGGTTCATTTGCCGTAGAGGACCAATTAAGCTGCTGAAAACCGACGCGGGGACAAATTTTGTGGGGGGGAAGGAGGAGCTGCGAAAGGCAGCATTAAATATACAACAATTTAAATTAGAAAATTTTTTGGCCGAACAAGATAGTAAATTTGAATTCAATATTGGAACGCCGAAAGCGAGTCATGCCCAAGGCGCAGTGGAGAGACAAATAGGGTCTGTCCGCCGCATCTTGGACTACCTATTAGCCACGCATAAAGGATTACTGAATGAGGATTGTCTACGAACACTACTCACTGAATGTGAAGCTATAATAAATAGTCGGCCTCTGACAGCTATTACTGAGGACAGTGAGCTGTCACCATTGACACCAAACCATCTCATCCAACTAAAAGGACCGGTTCCAACTGTCTCAGGCACTTTCGCAGACGAGAGTTACTCTAAAAGGAGATGGAGGCAGGTGCAGTGTCTAGCGGAAGCATTTTGGGGCAGGTGGAGGCGGGACTATTTACAAACCCTTCAATCACGGGTAAAATGGACCATTCCTAAACGAAATCTTAGGGTGGGGGATATAGTTATTTGTAAGGATGAAATGACCCCTAGGAATTCCTGGCCCCTAGCTAGGGTAGTTGATGTATCGCCTGGCAAAGATGGGTTAGTGAGGTCGGTGAGACTTAGATTTGCTAGTGGCAGTGATAAGAACAGACCAGCCAAGGCATTAGTGCTCCTGGTTGAAGCACCAGAGGCACTATCCTAGGCCGGTAGTGTCACCGCCATAGCGGTTATTCTGCTTATGTAGATGCTATGCTAGTATCTAGCATAGCATGTTATCTTTACTTGTTTATTTTTATTTATCTACTTTATATTTTAATTTAATTTATTGTCAGATTATGTCAGTAATTTAGTTTTTTCTTGATATTTTTTCGTTTAGTGTGTAAAGGACAAATTTTCTTAGAGGTAGGGAATATTTTTGTAGACAGAAATAAAATTCTCTTCAGTCAAGAATTCGTTTTTACTTAGAGCATAGTTACTTCGCTACCGCGGCGACATATACAACAAATATTTTTTAGGTCCCCACAAATTCTCTTTATAAAAGTGTTTCTATAGAACGGTAAGAATTTCTCTACAACGAACAAAATTCATAGAAATAAGGATTAAGATCTGACAAACAAACTTATAAATATCTTTAGAAGACATTTTTAAAGCAGTTTATTTTTTCATTTAATACGAGGGGTAGAAAAATATACCGTTCAAACCAAACAACACAAAAATAGAATAAAAACAATTTTTTTCTAAAATTTCGCAACGATTCTCTTCCTTTGAGAAAAGTAGAAAACGAACAAAACAGCTAGTAGTAGAAATATTCTTATTCTTTTAGGGGTCTTTAGGGATGAAAATTAAGAAATTAATTTCTTTTAATTAATTTAAATGCTATATTTTGCCCATAGCTGGCATCTTAACGCGTTACTGATTCAGTTACTCGTTAACAATGGAATGGAGAGTTGGCTTGTAACGATTACTCCAAATTTGTAATTTGATATTGTTTATATATTATAGATGTTAATTTCCGGATAGTTCAGTTCAAGGCCTGAAGATGCCAAGGTAGGGGCGAAATATTATAGTTTTTAAATGAATTAAAAGAAAATAATTTCTTAATTTTCATCCCTAAAGACCTCAAAAAGAATAAGAATAGAATGAAACATAAGGAATCAAATAAAGAAAAAAAAAAAAAAAAAATAAAAAAAATAGGTAGTTGAAATATAATATTTAAAAAATATAATTTAGCAAAATACAATGTATTATTAAAATACAGTAATTACATTTTAAATTAAAATTATGAGTATAAAATAATAAAAACATAAAATATTAGAAGAGGACTTGAAGTGAAGGTTTCTTAAAGATTTTAAAGCGCCTCCGCAAAAAAGTTTGTTTGAAACTAACTTTTAGAGTATCCGCTGCAAGAAAGCCACAGATGAATCAGGTTGCGCGGAGGTCCGCTGGCCGTGAACCTACCTTTAGAAAGATGTTAAAACATTCTTAAATTCTCGACTTTAGTTAGATTTATATATCAAAAAGATTAATTGTTCCAACTAATTCGACAGAATTGAGATTTTGAAAAAGAGGAAAATGAAGAGGAGGCGTAGCCGAGCAGAGTAAGGAGATTCTATCTGGTTGAAGTTTAGCTCGAGGAGACGGGAGCCGAATCCAGCTTGATGTCTGAACAAATCCAACCCTCCCTTCTAACTTAAGCTTTAAACAGCTAAACTGAAAAGCTCAGTCCCTTTCAAACCCGTAGACAACAAGACAGAATTCCATTAGGCACCCAGACAGCACACGATTTCCTCTATTATCTATTTAGTACCAGAAAACTAGTACAACTACACATGTTCAAGACGAAATCCGATTATCCCCGAAAATGTACATTATGGTAATTTCAGTAATACTTGTTGTACGGTAACATTGAAACAGCTGCTACAACATTTTACTATTTAACGATAATCACTGTTTCAGAAACAGCTATTATCCGTATTTTAAGACCAAGTTTTTGCATAAAGATAATTTCAGATAAGTATCTAAATGTCTGAATGCATGTTTAAACCGTGTTCTATAAGTGTAAAATACAAAACGATATGAATAATAATGAACTAATATGATAAGATCAGTACTAATGAAGTACTCAATTACCTTACCTCCCCCCAGTCATAGAATAATCAAACTAGTTTATAGGAATCACGTCATGATGCACTAAGCAAGATTGATGCAACAGTTGGACTGGACTCAGACAACTAACATTAAAACTATATACATTTATTTCTTTAATCATAATTTGTGTAAATTTGTTTGTGTTGTCTTACCATTGTAATAATAATAATACTGTTATTAACTTGTTAAATAGACTGATTATAATTTGATATTAATCATTTTGATTTTAATTAGCCTACTATATCAAATTTTTATTTTAAATCAAATTGTAATTATTATTTATTACGGGAAACAGACAGTGAAAAATACATTCCTGCGTAGGAATGTATTTTTCACTGTCTGTTTCCCGTAATAAATAATAATTATAATTTGATTTAAATTAAAATTTAAACTTTCCGTAGTATGGAAACTACCAAAAACTTAAAATCAAATTATTATTGAAAATATAATATGTATTTCATATTCCTTATTACGATTTGATATCTTAATATTTAATTAAAATAAATAATTTGGAAAGGGTTTTGTTTAGTTCTCCTTCTAATTTATGTAGAATAGTTGTTCGATTACATTTTTTATACATTTAAACAAAAATTGTCGGCCAACTAGTGTGGCACATAGCTTCCTCGCGTCCTATTTTGTATACTTTAATAATATTATGCTATTGCAACCTATTACTGTCAAATTGATTTAATTTTCTCCCCGATTTTAAATCTGTCAATTTCTTTTTATTTTTTACATGAATTAAGGTATCAATTTAGCAAAATTTAAAGAGCGTAGCCGGTTGAACTTAATCTAGGAATATCTGCTGGCTGATTTCGACAAACAATCCAAATTTCATAATTACTTATCAGATGACTACTTTCAAAGATATAGGAGTAAATAAATGTATGTTTAAGCGTATGTGAAGAGAAACAAATGGACGCTGAAGGTTAAAACTTATATTGGACCCACAATGGGCAAATTATAACCAACCAACTCAATATTTCTTAATTAAAAAAACAAATTAAGATTGCTGGTTCTAAAATGTTGAGCGATAGACCGACAGACCCGCATGGGACCAAAAATGTTTCCTGATGTCTGAAACGGATTTTATCTTGAATTTTTTGAAATCGGAGACATAAAATATGTTTGTCCTTCAGAACGATCACATAGCTTCCCGTTACCTTCGGTAAGCTCGAAAGCTAAACAATAATTTAAGATTTAAATGAAATTTAGATTTAATGATGATGAGAATTTTGATGATTAATTTAGATTTTTGTAAGATAATTAAAGAAAAAATCGCTAGGATTTTTTGCGTACTATAAATAATGATTTCAAAGGTAAATTTAGTAAGTTTGATTCTAATTAAGCATGCGCAGTGCTTATTTGAGAAGTACTTTCTTGGATAAAGAATTTAGTTTTCATGGAAGGCCAAATATTCTATTTGTTATCAATGAGATGGTAACTATGTTTGCGAGATGCTGTCATATTAAACAAAGTGAGAAATTTATTGCTAGCGTTTTTACTAAATTTATTAGCATCATCAGAGCAAGAAACAAAGTGTAAAATAAAAATAATACAAAAAGGTCGAGGTTGATTCTACGACATGTTATGAACGAATGAGGTTAAATAATAGCAAGTCGTAGAGAGAGAGTGTACGGTCCTACACCTAGAACCTCGATCTATTTGAATCATTTTTATTTCATACTTGGTTCCTTGCTCCGATGATGCTAATAAATTTCGTGAAACGTTTCTCACTGTGTTTTATTTGAAAGCATCTCGCTAAAATACCCTCTCATTATACTTATACTGTCACGAACCACCTCAACTATTTGTTATCAATAGTGATATAAATTTACTATAAGAAAAAAACAAAACATGGTCGCATCACAAAATGTCTACTTGTCCCAACCCGTGTATAATCATCTTCATTTGAAATTCACTGGAAATTATCCCTTTCTACTAAAAAAGGGATCCTCGACGGAGTTATACCCTTCAACTTTTATAAATAGAATTAAAAGAGATTTGTTAATTTATTAGGGTTAATCAGTGAAACAGATTCCGCTTCTTACGTCGGTGCTTCTAAAGAGGGGCCCCCTCAGTCGGGGCCCTTTCTCTCTTCTGAATATTTATAATTTCTCCTAATGTCATTAGAAGAAAGTGGTGAAGGCAGAAAGAACCAAAGCGGGATATTTGAATATGAAAATTCATTCTCCTCTTTATTATTTAGAATCTTTTTTTAATAAAAGGTCGTAGGGATTTCAAAGGATTTATTTTAGAGGTTATTATACAGAGATTTGTCAAAAAATCTTTAACTTACTAAAGGTAGGGGTTTAACCTTAAAACGAAATATATTTATCAACCTTTTCATCAACATGGAAGGAACATTCTCACATTCTAAAATCAATAAATCGATGGCCAATCATTGAGGATATTACATCTAGTTTCAATTTGGTTTCTACTCCAAGACACTCGTTATTCCAGCTCTTACTTATCTACATGTTCAATAACTATATTAACCTTCTCTGGTAACCATCAAACATTCCAGTTTTTTGACATTTTCCAATAATAAAATGGTTTTGCGTGAAGTCTCCCATGAAAAGGGTTTTGGGTACTTCTTTAGATTGTTACTCCCCTACGTGTTTTAGAATATAAAAAAAACGTTTTTTAGAATATAAAATGTCTTTTACTAAATAACTACTAATACTAAGGGATGTTTAGTCCAATGTACTTTGGGAAAAAGTAATATCAAACTTATTTTTATAAGGGGAGTAACAGTCTAAAGAAGTGCCGGTTTTTTTTTGGTATTGTGAACATGAAAATAATTAAAATTAATGGCTCGCATAATTTTAATGCTTTTTGATAAAATGCCGTGGAAAATTAAACAACTTGCAGAAGTGTTATATATTTTTGTAATATACTCTTCAATTCCTTTCATTTGATACCCGACTCAAAATTTAAAAAAAAAATATACGTGACTGGAATTATCCACCATTTTGAATTTGAACATCTGATAATTTTGAATTCACCATATTTTTCCTGTGGGCGCATCAAAACGATCTTTTGGACTTCAAAGTTTTTTGTTTTTATCTTTTTCTTCCTCTGGGTTATTATCTAATAATATGTTTTAGCTCGGATAAAAAATAAATTTCCCTCACGAAAGAAACGACATGAAAAGTTTGACTTCTTATATATCGTCCTAGGAAGTTAGGATTTTATAGGAGGTAGATTGGTTTACATTTGTATTCATTGTAGTACTATATTTCGCCGATAAAAGTTCTTAATTTTATATAAAATGATATCAGAGCTCCTAACGGACCAAATGCTAATCAAAATGTATTAATGTTTTATAATTTCACACTTTATGATTCGTCTACTACATCAATTAGACAAATGTATACTGATTTTCTCCACTTCATGGCAAAACAATGAAATGTCGATATGTAGATTCAATGCCCAATATCATATGGATGATTCAATGTTTTTCTATGAAGTGGAGAAAATAAGTATATATTTGATTAAAAAAGATGTATTCCTTATAGCTACGTAGGGCAAGTAAAAAATAAGGTTCCCACATTTTATTCAGGTGTAAGGCATTTTTTATTGCAATAAATAAGTATACCATCTGAAAGCTTGTAATTTAAAATATTTTTCTACATAGTCACCAGATTTTTCTACGCATTTTTTCTGACGAGTTATCCACTTCTGAAAACCCGCTTCGAAGAACTCCGCCGCTAGGCCGCCGATGAACTTGGTGACCGCTTTCATCACCTCTTCATCTGTACTGAAGCGTTGTCCACCTTCGGCTGGAAATTGCTTGATCATGCCCCCTACAGCCCTGATCTTGCTCCCAGCGACTTCCACTTGTTTCCGAAATTGAAGCAACACTTGGGTGGACAACGCTTCAGTACAGATAAAGAGGTGAAGAAAGCGGTCACCAAGTTCATCGGTGGCCTAGCGGCGGAGTTCTTCGAAGCGGGTTTTCAGAAGTGGATAACTCATCAGGAAAAATGAGAAAATGGGAAAACCCGCTTCGAAGAACTCCGCCGCTAGGCCACCGATGAACTTGGTGACCGCTTTCTTCACCTCTTTATCTGTACTGAAGCGTTGTCCACCCAAGTGTTGCTTCAATTTCGGAAACAAGTGGAAGTCGCTGGGAGCAAGATCAGGGCTGTAGGGGGCATGATCAAGTAATTTCCAGCCGAAGGTGGACAACGCTTCAGTACAGATGAAGAGGTGAAGAAAGCGGTCACCAAGTTCATCGGCGGCCTAGCGGCGGAGTTCTTCGAAGCGGGTTTTCAGAAGTGGATAACTCGTCAGAAAAAATGCGTAGAAAAATCTGGTGACTATGTAGAAAAATAGTTTAAAGTACAAGCTTTCAGATGGTATACTTATTTATTGCAATAAAAAATTCCTTACGCCTGAAAAAAATGTGGGAACCTTATCTTTTACTTGCCCCCTCGTATCTCATATTAAGAATATGTTAACGTATAATGTAAATATTTTTGTTTAAATCATGTTCTAGAGCAATTTTTAGTGCTCCTCAGCAACTAATATTGTCAGATTTGACAAAAAGCCTATATGTGGGGTTATTTTTATAATAATTTTATGTCTTTAAAACTGTGATCACGAAATTAATAATTTTAAAAATATTTAGTATGTTTAAAATAATAAAATAAACTCTATTTAAACAGGTAAGGTCAAAAGCTAGAAGAAAAATTACTGATTTAAGAAATGAACATGCAAAAATTGTTAATACATTAAAGGCTCTCCGAGACTAATTGACACATTTTACAGGCTAAAAACAACACAGACGTCGGATAATGAATACAGAAAAGGGACTGAAGAAGCGTGAATGAGGGGGGGGGGGGGGGGATTTCAGCTCTCGTTTTAGATATCTAAAAGCTAGGCAAGAGAAGAGCCTAAGAGGGTGGCAGCCCTGCCAGTTAATGAAACCCGGGGAAAAGCTGTAAGTTTTCATTTGGACTAATACGGTTTAATAATGGCAACACTGCTGGCGCAGGCAACGTCCCAACGGCCTCATACCTTAGCCTTAGTCACTAACATAATAATTCACTTAGCTATCTCTACCTCGAATCCTGAAACCGACAAATATCCCCACGATAATTTACCTTTGAGCCCTAATTTTCCCCTTAATTTTTTTTAAATTAAAACTTTCTTTTTAATTTAAGAAAAAAAATATACGGTAGATTTAATTAAATTTTATTGAAAAGGAAAAAATCAAATGTGATGAAGGAAGGTACAAAAATATGTTCTTCTTTATAATTAAATAAAAATAACATTAATTTAATTTGGTATCATCAAATAATCGTGATAACATTAGTAAATGAGATAGCGTGCAAAAAAGTGTCTGACTAACATCAAGCTAGAATTTTGTGAATAAGTAAATTTTTTTGTGACATATCATGGCTATGTCCTGCAGACGAAGACAAACCGGTGTCCATGTCTCCCCAATTATAGTGGACAATGAGATTTTATGAACCTGACTACAAATTTAGTTAGTAGGCCTAAACTCACGTTGATGTTAGTTTCTCACTTGATAGGTTATTTATTCAAATATTCCTCCAAATCAAAGAGGTTATCTATCAAGTGCCATCTATCTATGGAACAACCGGTTTACGGATGTCATGAAATAAAAGTGGATTACACTCTCTTGAGAAGAAATCCTTTTATTTAGTAATCAAAAATATTTTAATAGAATATATTATTTCATTATCTCAGTTATCAAGCGTAGAGATTTTTCTACTTTAACCATGAGTGTAAGATATCAAAAAAGTTCTAATATTTATTGCTTTTCTTTTTTTTTTTTTTTTTTTTTTTTCATATTATGAAGATATTTTTATTTTTTCTTCTAGAAATGACAATAAAATTAAATTAATAACAATTATAATATAAAAATTTAGAAGAATGTTGATCAACTTAAAAATTTAAATAGAAAAATACAAAAATAAAATAAAATATAAAAAATAAATAAATTAAAGGTATTTAAATGATGTATATCTTCTATATTTATATTGTACGATCCAATGTGCTTTTAACTGCATTATTGTTATTGTTCGTACTTCTACACACCAAACTCTTGTAAATTTTTTTTTTTGTTTTTGGCAATAAACTATCTTATCTAATACAATTTTAAGAATATATATTTGTGTGTTGGTACTAGACTACTTATTTTGGCAAAAGTCGTATTTGATTGTTTAGTACCTTGCGTAAAAAGGGGGCTAAAGTGACTGTGAACCCTTTTATGCCGGTAGTAAAAATGAAGTAACCTATTTAGAACGAAACCACAGAATAACCCAATGCAAATTAGTCGGTATACCAAAATACTAATCAGGCACTAATTTCAAATCTGTGGTAAGGTTACCACGTAAAATGTGATGTTTGCAAAAGCTTATGGTTAATAAAAGCAAATACACTAGAGACAACCTTTATGTTATGCATTTTAAAGATAATTATAAAGCAATAAATGATTTGGCTGATATGATAAAATTTCATAGAGGGTTGTTACAAGTTTAAATTAAATTCCGTCCGCTTTAGGAAATTTTGTTTACGTCAATTCATTCGAGCAAGTTCTACAATTGCAAACTGAAACGAATGTCAACAGAGATGTCCACACGCTATAAAGAGAGATTTAGATTTGGCTAAGCTGATTGGGAGCGCAGGAGAGAAGTGTGGTAAGACTAGGCAAATACAACCCAAAGTCCCTAAACCCCCATCCTAAGGATGACAAAGCGAAACCGCATGAAATAGATACATCGGATAAATCGTTTGCCTCGTTACAAAACGTTACAATTGAAAGTGGAACGTAGTACGGGACCTAACAGGTGGCGAAACAGGATCAAACATGGGATTTAACCGGACATCAAACGTCATGAGATGTAGGCAAACAAAGCGAACAACGTTGCATGGATAATCCGGTTAGCGAAGATTCCATTGTTTGCTTTCTAGCCTCAAAACAACATGATGTAATGAGGATTCAGGACATAAAAGAATCAATTCAACTAAAATTAATCTGCCAATTAGTGTAGCACATAGCTTGGTCGCAAAGTTTTGCTTATATGACCCATTATTGTCTAATTTAACAATTGATACAATTGGCAGACAATTTTTTAATCTGTCAAAATTGCTATTAATGATTTTTTTACGGTTTGGAAACCGACACATCTACAGATAGAATAATTATTACTTTATTACTTACGATTATTTATTACTTTCTAAATCTCCTAGGTTCCTGTGAATCAGTTCCTGGTAAAACATTTAGATAATTTGGAGTGCAAGTTATTGCTCCACTAAATAATGCACACTTTTCAATAATCACACGGCACTTCCGTTAATATTAAGTTAATTAGGTATATTATAAAGATAAAGTAAGATACCTAACTAGTAAATTATACCTCATTATGTTTATAAATATAATAATTTATAATTAATTATAATTTATAGCCAACTTTGGTTGAGCCCATAATCCGCGTTCCAAAAATTCATTTTTGAAATTTGTGACATCATAACTCTAAAACTTATTTGCCTTATTTAAATGTTATAAATTATAATATACCGTATTGCTTTGAATAAAAGAAGCACCTTTTCTGCGTTTATGCAACGCGAAAAATTGGAACGCGTCTTATAATCGATGTATTATAGTGTAACATATCTGGTGGGTCTTGGGCAAGCAGTATGACCCCTGAATACCCAACCGGGAGGTGGTTCGGCGGAAGTAGGTGCGCAGGTGGACTGTATATAGGTGAAATAGGTGTAGGAAATAACATATAAGAGATAGATACTAATAATTATTAATATAGCATGAAACCTAGGAGATATAAGAATAAAATAGTTGGGCTCACCTGGGTTTCCTTGATTGATGTGGCGGGGCCGATTCCGGAAACGGCTAACTGTCTAACGGACTTAAATGTGGCGAAATGATAAATAAAATAAATGATAAATTAAATTAAAAGAACTTTTATAACAAGCGGTGGCGGCGGGATGGCGGAAACAATAAAAAGGCGGCGTATTCCAGCTCCAGACCAATCAACACTACGCGACGAACGAAACGGTGCCGCATCGAAGACGACACCAGCGCTGCGGGCCTTTTGCGAAGTACAGGTTAGGCTACCCTACCGCTAGATAGCAGGGCAGCCTCCAGTTGGAGTCAAATACCTATCCCAATATCTGCTGGGTTCCATAATAAATAAAAAATAGGATAATATGAATAGATAGCATAATATAAATAGTAAATATTAAAATAAGAATCCACCAATATCTAACAACCTTTTTTCCGAACATCTCTTTTAATAGTACAGCTGAGATCTTGTTTTTACATTTTATTAAAAATTGTTTAAATTTTTCCGAAATATCATTGTCGGTCCTATTTTATAAATTTACAAGTATTTTAACGTGTTCAATTTCTGATGAGATTTTGGGTGAAAGGGTTTCCATTGTACCTATTTATTTCTTGTTAGCTTGAAAATCTTAGAATAATACTATATATAGATGGAGGATCACTGATAACATTGAAGCCAACTTTGGTTGACCCCATAATCCGCGTTCCAAAAATTCATTTTTGAAATTTGTGACGTCATAACTCTAAACATATTTGCCTTCGGTTTTTTTCACTTTAATTTTTATTAAATTTTAATTATTGATAGTTAGTTTCGTTTATTGTAATATTTTTACTGTGTTTTATCTTATTTTTAGCTTGAAATATGCTGAAAATAATGTTTATTATATCATGCAGAGTGAGGTGAAAAAAATGACGTCAGAGTGAAACGTAAACAATAACCAATGGCAAGGTTTGTCATCTTGATGTTTGTGAGCGGGCTTTGAATAGTCACTAAAGCATGGCCAACCTTCTCCAGTTTAAATGAAAAAAAAAAAAAATAGTGTTGTTATGTTGGCACCCTTATTTATAGGCTCAACCTCTCGGCTTCAGTCTGTTATCTGGGATTCCGATTCTATGCTCCTTCTATTATTCTAAGTTGAAAATTTTATTTTAAAAATATAACCTTGCTATTTCTCTGTCAGTATGGTGTCTGTCTTACAACTAAATGAAAATTCAAATGCGCCTAATATCTAAATAAAGATCCAGTATTCCAACAATATCCATAGTAGGCTGCCTAAATTTGACGTCTGAACAAATTGTTTTCTTTTTTTGTTTTTTTAATTTAAATTACCTTTATTGAATAAAAAAAAAATACAACATATTAATACATAATAATATTCCATCTTTTTTGTTGATTTAACAATTCAATACTACATTAGGTTATCTCTCCACTAGAGAACATGGAGTCTTGAGCTGTGGAGAGATGTTAAAAAAGAGAACGGATATCCCTTAGAAACAGGGTGCCGTCTTATATTCGATGCATTAATAATTTTCCCAAATTTTGAATTAAAAAATCAGGATGTGTCTTATATTCGAGGGCGACTTATATTCGATGCAATGCGGTATTTCCTCTTAGGAGAAGTATATAACGTTAAATGACCACATTATTCACTAACATTTCCAGGGGATTTAGGATAACCCATTTTGAAGTCACGGACAGTTTAGAACTAATAGGCGAGTTATAAACATTTGATATTTCAATTAATTATGTTCAAGTTCTAGAATCATTTACATACATGGTTGCTTCTAAGTTGGAAATTGAAGGGAATTCGGTGTAACCCTATGTGAAATTGAAAACGAGCGTTGAGATATTACGGTCGTTATACCAATTAAAGCATACATATTATTAATGTTTAGTAATCCAGGTTAAGATACGGAATATTATTTCAAATTTAAATGAAGCTATAAATAATTAGTGTTAGTATTAAGGGAGTATGTTAGTAAGTTGCATCAATTTAACCCCTAAAATAACTAACTATTTATCAACATTTCCAAATTAACATCAACCGTAAATAGTTAATTTATAATTTAGACATATCTTACCAAAAGACTGTCTTGATTGAAGTTAATATATATTTTTTGAATAAAATATCTGCTATTTTTATGTACCAAATAAGATATTTAGAATATATACGAGTATATGTATATGTATATATATATATATATATATATATATATATATATATATATATATATATATATATATATATATATATATATATATATATATAGAGAGAGAGAGAGAGAGAGAGAGAGAGAGAGAGAGAGAGAGAAATACAAAAAAAATCAATAAAGAGGCCGACTCGTCGTAACATGAAACGAAAAAGCCAAATATCATAATAAAAGCAAAAACAAAATTAAGATTATGAATAAATCTAAAGTAAAAATAGAGTGGCAATTTGTGTGGCACATAGCTTCGCTCAAAAATAGAAAATCATGGGATCATTTGTGGGTCATTTCCTAACTATCCACAAATTCAGAGCAAAATCAGTTCGTTAGGCCTCAAGAATTTTATGTTTGACGGAACTTAATTTTATAATTGAATACAATTAATAGAAATCATGACTTCTCCTTTTAGGCCAGACATATAGTACCTTAAAATCGCAAACAGACTGCTAGTTCTGATTTTTCAATATGTTGTTATGAGCTCTAGCAGTAGTGTGCACCCAAGTTAGCAGCTTCGAAAGGCTTGTGCTATCTTCGTAGCACTCAAAAAACCGCGAAATTTTCGCACTTGCGGCGGTTTTTTCACAATATCCCCTAAACTTTGAGCTTTTTCAGGAAACATGTTATTATCTTTTTTGCTGATGACTGATGAAAAATAACGTCTAGCCTGATATTTTCGCTCATATCGTAGCCATCGTCGCTCACCGCTCTACCGCTTTGACGCTCTGCCACCCACCGCACACCACTCGTATCTTACCCGAGGCGTAAGGCTTCATCAAACTTCAGCCATCGGATTCTATTCATGGTAGGCAACATATCTCTGACCGTTTATTCCTCCTCTCTCGATGACTTCTGCCTCTACGCTACTCCTCCAGGTATGTGTTGGCCAACCTCTTCGCCTTAAGCCTTATGGGTTCTACTCTGAAGCATTTCTTGCTATGTTGCACTCCTCTCACAGCGACATAGCATACGAGGACCATAAGGCTTCGACGAACTTCCACCATCGGATCCTATTCTTGGCTAACGCTCTTATCTCGAACTAAGTTTCTTCTCCTCTCTCGATTGCTTTTGCTTCTACACTCTTCTTCCAGATATGTCACCTGGTGTTCTAGGCTAACCTCTGAATCTTGAGCCTTGTTGGTTCCACTCCGGAGCATGTTGCACTTCACTCAACTTAGTGAGTGTCCTACACTTTTTGTGGCGTACCTTTACGTATATAAGTGCCTTGCTCTTGTTCGTACTCCTCCTCAATTCTTCATTTGAGGTAACCTGCGGCGACCATATCCGTAGGATATTTCTTAGACTCTTGTTTGACAAAAGGCTGGTCTTGAGGGCAGGCTAGGCTAAATCAGCAATCAAGAGTTGGATATGGGAAGAAGCCGAGTTGATGTAGTTAGGCACGGAGGAATGCAGGTAGTCTGAAATTCTTATGCTAAAATTGAAAGTAAGAAAACCAGATGGTACTAGAGGGCAGTCCTAAGTAGACCCATCCTAAAGAACCTGGTTGGATTATTATCTAAAGAGTGCCGACTCAGAAGATATTTGAGTCAGAGAGTTTGATATATGAAATTATTACAAGTTGAAGATGGCCCACCTGACTAGTTTCTAGTTTGCTGAGAAGAAGAGAAGAAAGCTTCGACTTAGGAATGTGAAAAAGACAGAAGACTGCGCTTCATTATCATAGGAATGGAAGATTTTAAAAAATAGAAGATTGAGACACTAAGATGACTAAATATTTTTATGAATAATTAAAAAAAAAAAAATGAATGATTAAATATTTAATCTTATCTAATCACTGATTAAACAATTAATGGTTTGTCATAACCACGAAATGAATTGTTGAGCACCATGATTAAATTTCTCATTTGATTAATCTACAGTTAAGTTGGAAATCGTGATTAAATGTAAGTTTTAAATGAACTTGAAAGATTCATATCTAAGTATAAATAAATTTAACATTTTAGCTTACGCAAAAATGGGTGCGAATTATACTCGAGTATCAATCACTTATTTTAATGTAGTTGATTTTAACGTAAAGGAAACATGTTTAATTCGTAAATTCTAAAGACGGCGCATAAAGGGAGATCAACAAAGGTCATTGAATTTCACTTCAGCATATATTCCAGAACATGTTATCTACACTCATCATCGAAATACTAAAAAAGAAATAAATAATGCTTAAGAGCTGTAATATCTTTTAATAGTAAACAGCGACCTTATAAGTTATAAAAAACGATTGAAAATAGATAACAGTTCACGGTAAAACTAGTGAGGTGTGATCTCTCGAATTCAAGAGTATTTTATTTCTCTTTACTGTCTGATAAAGGATTATTTTATGGTCGGAATGAGTAGAATGACAGTGAAGATTTCATCTCGTGTCCAAGTCAAAGTGTGTTCAATATGAAACCGGAGTAGGTCCACGAGGGTTCCTTTATCTCCTCACAGAGGGAGCGATTCAAGCGTGAAAATCTTCTCCTCCACCAGACTACAACCAAACACATAGAATATAACCTTACTATCTTACAGCTTTCTAAAAGTGGTCTAATATTGGCAGCACTGTCTGTCAAGTTGCCTCTATATATAGTTGAAGGGGTTTCGTCTATTTACATTGTGGGGTGAGGACCCCCATGCTTGCCAACTTTCAGCCCCCCCCCCCTCCCCCCTTTACACCCTGAGGAAAAGGGAAGTAGAACCGTATAAATGACGCTCTAAACCTCATACCCCCTTCATCGTAGTCAATAAATTCCTGTACAAATAGCCCTCTCTAACCACCGTAAACCTTCAATACATGCAAACTAATATACCACACCAAAGTAAACACATCCTAGTTTTCCAATTCTTTTATCATCTAACCTTCATTTACACACTACAATTCACCATTACCCCCTTTCCCCATCAAAAATACTTATTTGACTATTTCCAATAGTAGTAGTTTTAAATAATAATAAACTGTAATAAGCTTTACAGGAATGGTGAGGTTAGCATGGCCTCATATCATTTCTACAAAATAATTAAAAACGAAAATTTGCAGGTATTTCTTTAAACTGATATTTCACTTACAAAAAAAAACCAGAAGGAAGTAAAAATCTAAAGGAGGTATATGGAATGTTCTTCTTTAGACTGTTTCTAACCTTATAAAAATAACAGAAGGTAGTAAAAATCTAAAGGAGGTATATGAAATGTTCTTCTTTAGACTGTTTCTAACCTTATAAAAATAACAGAAGGTAGTAAAAATCTAAAGGAAGTATATGGAATGTTCTTCTTTAGAGTTACTATCCTTATAAAAAAAACAGAAGGTAGTAAAAATCTATAGAAGATGTACGGAATGTTCTTCTTTACACTATTTCTACCCTTATAAAAAAAAACAGAAGGTAGTAAAAATCTAAAGAAGATGTACGGAATGTTCTTCTTTACACTATGTCTACCCTTATAAAAAAAAACAGAAGGTAGTAAAAATCTAAAGAAGATGTACGGAATGTTCTTCTTTACACTATTTCTACCCTTATAAAAAAAAACAGAAGGTAGTAAAAATCTAAAGAAGATGTACGGAATGTTCTTCTTTACACTATTTCTACCCTTATAAAAAAAAACAGAAGGTAGTAAAAATCTAAAGAAGATGTACGGAATGTTCTTCTTTACACTATTTCTACCCTTATAAAAAAACATAAGGTAGTAAAAATCTAAAGGAACTGTACGGAATGTTGTTCTTTACATCCCTTTGTCCCAAAATACATTGGACTAAACAGCCCTCTCCTAAATAGTAATTTAGACAGAGGAATGTATAAATAATTATATCCATTCATATTCTAAAAAAAACACAGAGGAGTAACAATCTCAAGGAGTACCAAATTTCTTAGATTTACCATATTATTGTTCATCAAAATGAAATAATCCTACCATCAAAAACCTTAAAAACTTATAATCCATACTAAAGTAATGAAAATTTAAAATATTTATTTTTCTATATATGTTTCCCAAAAGAAATGTTCATTATCCAAAAAAATGAATATATTTATGATAATTATTTAGAAAATCAGCTATTAGCTGTGGCTAGTTTGTGCTATAAATCAGCAAATGATTAGTTGTTTTGACTGATATATTGTGGTAACACTTCATAATTATGAACACAACAATATTGTTACCACAATTTTATTTATTATTTTGGGGTGACAATATTGTGGTGTTACTTTCTTTTAACCTATCTAGTCAAAACTATAAATTAGCAATTTATACTAGGAGTATTTTAATAGTAAATCAAATTAAAAAATAACTACTATCTGTAATAAGTAACATTAAATACTGAATCACTAAATGGGCCAGAGATCTAATAAAAGATTATTCATAAATTATTTTATTTTATATATATATATATATATATATATATATATATATATATATATATATATATATATATATATATATATATATATATATATATATATATATAAAGCATGAAAAATACATTTTTAAACTTATATTGACAAAAATAGTTACTGACTAATTAGATTATATCCCTCTCTCCCTAAAAGAAGAAAAAACCTTTGTCGAGTTTTTTAAAAATGATAAAATTTACCAATTTATAAGAGCAAGATAAAAATTGTATTTTATAAAATTATAATTTTTAATTTTCCCTCTGGTCGACATAGTGTCGTTATTAAGGGTTAAATGTTAGAAAACCTTGTTGAAGGGATAAAGGGTCAAAGTTTGAGTCAGCTTAGTTAAGAGCGGTTTAATAAGTCTGCTCCAATAAATACTAGTTAGAGCAAGACTTGGCTAAGCCCTAAAGTTGGCAATATCCTGCCAGACCTTAGACCCAATCACAGCGACCACATAATTAGACATTATTACTCTAATTAGATCTAGGACTTTAGACTTAAAATCTTACTTACCACTTTATACACTTTTATTAATTGCTCTAAAGTGCAATTAATAAAAATTAATTAAAACTTAAAATTTGTCAAATAAAATTTAAGTTAGATCATTTATTTATATTAGGTTAAAAAAAAATAATCTGCCAATTAGTTTGGCAAATAGTTTCCTCGCGTTCTATTTCATATAATTTAATGATTTTATGCTTGTACAACTTATTATTGTAAAATTGACTTAATTTTTCACACTTTTTTTAAATCTGTCAAATTGTTTTGATTTTTTACATAAAATAAAGTATCAATTTAGCAAGATATAAAGAGCTCAGATGGTTAAAACTAATCTGGAGCTATCTTCAACCTACTTTTGACAAACCATCCAAATTTCATAAATATCAGATGAGTAGGTACTTATGAATAATATAGGTGTAAATAAATATATAATATGTCTGTGCGCAAGTGGAAGAGAAACACATAGGCGAGGTTTTTGGTTGAAAACTTATATGAGACTAACAATGGGCAAATTATGGCCTTTATTCCATTTAAAAAAAAATATCGGATGGGTAGTTTTTTTAGATATGTTGGTACGCAAAAATTGAGCGACAGATAGACTCGAGGCCAATTATGTTCTCCGATGTCTGAAACGGATTTCTGACTTGGATTTTTTTAAATCGGAGACACAAAAAATGCCTGTTCTTCAGAAAGATCACATAGCTTCCGTTGCCTTTCGGTAAGCTAGGAAGAAATACACCTTAAATTTGGTTTGCTCAAAAATAAAATTGATTATAAAGAAAAACTATTTCATTCTTAAAAGTACATCCAGTTGTTACTTGGAATATTAATAAAATAAATAATATTTTCAGCGTGAGATGAAAAAATTAAATAAAAAAGGGCCCAGAATAAGAAAAAAACAAATAAATGGGAAATGATGAGTTTAAAAAAAGGAAAAAAATGTTTGAAGGAGTTAAACTGAACGTGGAGTGAAGGAGAGAGTTTTTCATTAATAAAGTGAGCCTGGGGCCCCGAGAGGGTTTCGGGTCTCCCGTTGCTAAGTGTCTGAACCCCATTTCCCAAAGGGGGATCCAGTTGGGGCACTCTCTAGAAAAGAGACCCCTAATAAAGGAGAGCCCCCCCTACTCTGGATCTAACTGAAATACAACTAAAACAATTCCACGCTTCTTTGCTCCTTACAAACCTACAAGTCTGAAGAACAGGAAAAAAAAGGACTGTAAAAAGAAGGTTTCAAAAGCCTAGTACTAGTGTCAACAGGGTCCTGAAGTCCTTTAGAAAGAAATAAAGTAATCATGTGAGCTAAAGAGAGAAAAAACAACTTTACTGGCACACAGACCACTTGAAGATTGAGTGCGGACTTGACTGCACACATACCGTCATCAAGAATATAGCTTTTCTGACGGTGTTCAGTCCCTCTCATCAGAGTCGTCAAACCGTGAAACAACATCAAAAGACAACTTGAAAAAATCAATCCGGTAAAGTTATACAGCATAATGAACAAGTACATATCCTTTCATTATTATTAAATAAACCAGTTTTTTGTTTTTATTCATATTTGCATTCAAGTGCAACGAAAATTAAAAGTGTCTTCTAGTGTACTCAGTAGTGTGGAATATGTTTCACTTAACTAGCAATCAATTCAAATGCTCTATGAAAATTACTCACACTGAATAAAGTGCAAACAGTTTAAGTTCTTAGTTTACAGAGAAATATTAATTAAATTTAAATGATCTATATCGGAAAGTCTTTAATTAGTAAAATGTATATGGTGCAGTTAATTCATTCTGATTAATAGCACAAACAACCATATATCAGTATAATTATTTTCTGCATTGAACATACATATGTTTTAAATTATACTGGGTGCATACTAAACATGCCGCCCAAATTAAAGGGTTATTCCTTGGAATATTTCAGAAACTATTATACTAGGACTATTTTAAGAATAATTCTACCTTATTGGATTGGATGAATGCATCATCCAATCCGTCCATGCTGAGAGTAGTCATTTTCAACAGTGTTTGTAATTAAGAATCTTGAAAGTAATGATTATTAATTTTTTTTTTTTTTTTTTTAAATCTAGCCATGTATCTTCGAAATGAAATGATTTTCTAAAAACCCCTTAATTTGGGCCGCATGTTTAGTATACTCCCTGCAAATAACAGAAATAATTTGTATACACATTCTACACTACACACTTAAAATACCTAAGATAATTTATTTATTAAGGAAAAATATAAATAAATATATTCCATCTAATAAATATTAGACGCATAAATAAATAAATAATATATATGTGTAGTTCAAATTAAACTATACACGTGATAAACCAATCACTAGCTCCCTATAAAAGTAGTCTGCAAATTTGTGTGGCACATTACTTTCTCTCTCCCATTTCGTAGACTTTAATGACTTTATGCTTTTACAATCTACTATTGTCAATTTAATTTTCCCCTGTTTTTTAAATCTCTTTAAAAGAGCGCAGACGGTTGAAATTAATCTGGGACTATCTGCGGGATAATATTGACAAACCATCCAAATTTCATAAAAATCACATGAGTACTTTTGAAAATGTAGGCGCAAATAAATGAATGTTTGTGCGCGTGTGGAAGAGAAACAAATGGGTGCAAATGGTAATATATGGGACCGACCCACAATGGACTAATTATGACCTACCATCCAAATTTCATAAAAATTGAACTAGTAGTTTTTAAAATATGTCAGTTCACAAAAATTGAGCGACAGACAGACCGTCTGGTAGACACGGAAACAAAAATGTTCCCTGATGTCTGAAACGGATTTCAGTCTTGGAATTTTTGAAATCAGAGACATTAAATAATTTCTCTTCAAAAACGACCAAATAGCTTCTGTTACCTTCGGTAAGCTTGGAAGCAAAATATACACCAACAAAAAAATAATAAAGATATAAATCATCATGTAAGAATATAATAAATATTGGTGTACAAATATTTGGACCCTACAATACTTGACAATCATAAATTCGACTTATGTAGAAGTAAATCTAGTAAACAAAGTTTGGAAGGATTCCAACCTTCTTCAATAATCGATTTCAAGTTTAATTTGACAAGTGAAACGGGTCACCTGACTAAGTTTAGAGCCCAGTTCTGCAATTCGTAACTTTGCCAATTGACTTGGGGGTAGTAAGGGAGTGGAAACTTACGTACTGTCCCAACTTCTAAGCCTAATACAAGTCATTCAGACAAAGCTCTACCAAACTCACAGAAAGCATAACAATTCCCCCCTCCAAAACCAAGCATGAATCGTTATTAAATAAATCGTTATTTAAATGATCTTTGAATATTCAGTCAGAGGCAGTAAAACGCTTTATAGCGTGAATTGAATGCTCAAATAATATTGGAACAGTGCTAATAATAAGCATTATTACAGTTGAATCGGTAACAACCTTCGACACAATAAAACAATAACAACCGCATGTTTAATAAGGAGTCAATATTTCACAATGAATGAGACCTCGTCTAAAAAACAAAAAAAATACTCAATAACGTAGAATATAATCGTTTTTAGTTTAGTATATGAAGGCACAATGGGATTTAAGGTACTTTTCAAAGACGTGACTCTAGCGGTAGACGCAGTGCGGTAATGGCTCAGCGTCTATCGCGGAGGGCTGCACTTTTGAGTTTGCATGTTACCGTTTTCCTAGCCGAGCGACTATACCGATAATCACTATTAGTACAGAACAACAAGCTCAAACCCAAACATCCAAAAAATAAAGTTCTACGGAGACAGACCATGTAGGTGGGTCCATAAAAACCCAGGCGGGAGGGGGAGTGGGGGCACTTCACACATCCACAAATGCTCATCAATGTGGAGTATGCCTTCCCATGCACCTCCCAGGGATTCCATTTATCACCAAGGATATTGGTAAACCTAGACTCAGGTAACTCAGAAAAGAGTTAGGAGTGCAGGTAACCAGCCTCGGTTACCTCAATATTACTCTACAAAATGTTATCGTTCGTAAGGGAATGATGTATATAAATCCTGCTGAATAATTCTTGGATGATATATGTAATATAAACTACAGCATACCAGACTCTATTAATAGATGTAAATGATAAGATAATTCACAATGTTAACAGCGGTAATATTATATATATATCTATGGATATATTGTAGATTTAAACTTGGGCAATTATAATGAAACATATTCGTGGAACATAACTCAAAGTATTCTAAACATTTATTGAGGAATTTTAATGCTAAATCATGGCACATAGTTTGATATTTAGGTAAGTACAAATAGTAGGCTTTCAATCCTTGAATAGTTTAAAATTGTTTATAATCTAAAGCTGCATCAATAATACGGCTGTGAAGAGCCAGTAAACAAGTAGCCTTTCTAAAGAGTGGAACCTCGAAGCTTTTAAACAATATTTCACGGACAGAAGTCGGTTGTGATTTAGACACAGGGGTGTTTGCACGCCTTTCAACTCCACATTTGATGGCTCGTAGAATACGTGCCAAGCGCATCATAGACTGTGTGTCGTTAATGAACGGGTTACGTAGAAACTACGTCCTCTAAAGCTATATAGAGCGATCCCGTTCACATATCACTGGTGAACACTATATTATATAGCTTCTCCTATTGTCCCTTCTGTTGTAGAGTGTGAGGTAGTGTCGATAAATTACCAGGACAAAAGCTAGCAGGAGGGGACCTCAAGCTAACATCTATTGGGACCGAATCGGCAGAGAGAATACTTATAAACATAGACATGTTCTCTCGAAAACTATCAATCATACTTACACCAACTCTCCTATTAAATGGACTATGAAATAATTAAATGCAGATAAATTCCAATTGTATTCCCTCCGAATAGACCAAATAAGTTAACATGAAAATGTTGTAGATCAGGCATACATCATGTTTAACTGAATAATAAATTTAGAGAGAAGAAAAAACATTGCCCGTCCATAAGTTTACAGTTTACATTACCATAGCGACTAAAAAATAATAATTCTCTCTATTCTACTATAAATTCTTTAATGACCTTAAATATGAGAGACAATACAAAATTTACATTATAAACACAATACTAAGATAAAGGACACTTCCATGTCCTCTATCAAGTTGTAACAGAAAAATAGAAGTTGGCCAAGTATATCCTTTCAGTCACTCAAAGGGCCCGTAGACAATTTAAAGCAGGCCCTACACTACCAATCCACTTGATCAAAACAGTGTGTCAAGCGTGATTGATAGCCTAGGAACCCGTTTGACGCTTGAGTCAAGCCTTGACGGTGATTCATGGAAAGTTTGAATGACTCAAGCGGCTGGATGGAGCGCTTGACAGTCTAGAGCAATTTTGATTTGTTCGGACATCGTAGATAATAATGCTTATCGAGAATGTTTTAGCCTCCTCGTATATTTATATCGTGATTGTCCGGAGTTGTGGAAAGTTCCACTCCTTCGACCAACGTCGTTTTCTCTGGATCTTTTTTCCGCTTGAGAGCAACAACTATTAAGATGAAAAACCCTAAATCCAGATTCGAAACTATTGTACCTACACAATACTGATTCACTACAGTCCAGGAAGAGCAGTTCACTAGTCGAAAACTCCGCAACAAATGAGTGTTGATGAAAAGATTGCAGGTATGCTTGATGCGCCCAAGGCTCTTCAAGCACGTGTCAATCAGCTTGATGCGCTGTTTTGATCAAGCGGATTGATAGTGTAGGGCCTGCTTAACAAATAGGACGAATTCGTAAACCAGCATAATTGGCCCAGCCATATATAGAAGGTGGGTATTTAAACATTTTGGAACTATTTACTATAATGATGTGAAACAAACGCATTTAAATGCATTTTTATTATCCAAACGCGACTAAACTTTCACGAGTTTTTAAGAGAAACTTTTCAAGAGACAAGCGCAATCCGTTCCTAAAAACATTTTTTCTCACAAAATATGTGAGGTATGAAAAATTACAAACTGGGTTTTCTTTTTTTGACAAAAATAACTAAGATTTTTGTCAGATTTTTTTGTTGATTTGTTTAAAAAAATCGGTCCGAGACAACTCAGATCATATACGAATTCATAATTATTTAGCCCAGTGTTTTCCATTTATTAGTTTTCGTATGTACATTTAATTATTATTAAACATTTCATCAAAATGTATCATAAAATTAACTTCTCCTCTGCGGGGAATGCAGCATTTCAATTTTTTTTGTTGAGTACTTTCAAAGATCAGTTGCGTTACCGACAGACAGACACTGGAATGTATAAGGGTCCTCTTTACAGACAGACAGACAAGCGCAAGATTATGTAAGGGCTCTCGTTACAGACAGTAAGACAAGCGCAAGGATGCGTAAAGGTCCTCTTTACAGACAGGCAGACAAGCGCAAGAATGTATAAGGGTCCTCTTTACAGACAGACAAACAAGCGAAGGAATGTATAAGAGCCCTCGCTTTTGTCTACCCTATAAAGAAACAGTTATAAGAAAGAAATTATTTGTTTAAAATAATTGTTATTAGATTAACCAAAATAATGAAGAAAAAATAATGCATATATGTAATGTCTAAAATGCTGATAATTTAGCGACCGAATACCAAAAATATTTTGCTTAAAACAGTAATGTATCTTCACCTAACTCAATATAAACTGAATGTTTAAAGAGTAATTTGTTTAAATCGTTGAAATGGCAAGAAACAATTATTAAAGGCGCTTTAAATTAAATGTTTTAAATCATTTTTCAACGTAAAGATAAAACTGATAAACTATATTATTGGGGGGGGGGGGGGGGGGGGGTAAAAAAGAAATCGGTAAAAAGAAGTAAAATCCAGTTAAGTTCAGGAGTTTTTAAAAAGTTAAAGAAAAAAGTGCAGAGGAAATCAATTTTGCCCAGAGGGATTAATAGCCGTATGATTAGCAGGGGTCAGCAGTTGCTTTGGAAAGCAGCTGAAAACTTGACTGTGGTAAATTCACCAACTTTCACTGAATCAAAGGAAAAGTGGGGGTGGGGGAAAAACAAACTTATATTGGTTCTCCCAATTTAGTAATGAGTCCATTAAATCATGGTGCTTTCTTCCTCTAAGGATATATCCAATTCTCTCCGGAGCCATAACCCTGGCGAAATGGTTCAACAGCAAAAACCCTCCCTGCCTCCAACTTCTGACAAAACGTCTGGAAAAAGCTAGCAACTCCGAAACAATTCGTTTGTGAAATAGCTCAAAGGGGACTGCCAGATATTATTTCCCCTTCATCTAAATCCCTCATTCCTTCTGCTAACTACACCCAATTAAAAATATTAATGGACGGAGATTTTTCATAAAGGCCATTTTCAACACAACCCCTTTTTCTTAAAGGTGTTTTTCTTCCGTGTATTTTCTTAACAGAGAGGTCAACATAATCTGCTTCCTTTCCAGTTAGTTAAATCTATAATTACTATCTATAATAGATACGTCAAAATAATTAACACAAAAGGAAAGATACACATTGTTCTATGTCAAGAAATTATTAATAGAATCAAATATATAGTAATACTAAAGCAATTACCTTATTATATTTAGTAATTCGTGAGCAATGGTGAAAGAGAAATGGAAAAATAACTTTTTTTTTCGTTTTTTTTTTTTTTTTGTGTGTTAAGCCATCATAATTACTCATAACCACTAGATAAAAGATTAAGATATAATTACTCATAATAACGTAATTTCACATAACCAGTTTAGTAAAAGATTAAGACAATATAATAAATAATTAATATTCTTATAGAATTTATAAAGTTAATATGCCTATAGGAATTGGATATCAAATAGAAAACGGAATAAATAATAGTATAGTTAGTTAGGTCTCAAGGCCACATATCTCTGGTGTTAAAAAATATTACCAAGAATAATCTCGGTGAAAAGGTTTTGCACAAAATTTGTTTGATAGGATTTATAGAGTGCAGTACAGCAGTGTATATATTATACATAAGTAATATAAGTGCGTGTATATATGCATAAATATTTATGGACTTTTAACACATACGTGTATGCCTAAAATTGCTTAAAGGTTTCTCCTAAAGAGCAAATATTTATCAATTAATTACAGCGAGGGCTTAAAATGTGATAGCAACTAATTTTGACAACAAATACAAACGTAATCATCAAAATTAACCATTCAAGTAACTTTAGACTTAAAGTTCACTCTAGATTTAATTAAAGGAAGAATCAACATCCCATTAGCCGAATTAATTCTTTAGAAACTCTAATGCTAATTTATTTAGGATTATTATATCCATCTTGTTTATAATGTGCTATTTTGGGCTGCAGTTTTTATACTACAGAAAAGAATAAGAACTATTCTAGGTTTAAGCAGTAAGATGATTCCTGATTTTCCTAGCATTTTCATAAAAGATGCTTGTATTTACACAGCAAGGAATCTGAAGAAATTTTTAAAAATGTCTGAAATTCATAGCAGGAAGTATAGGTATAAAGACTAAATAGTGTAAATTATACAGTTCCTTCAATTCATCTATAATTACCTCCTCAAAAAAATAAAATCAGTACCTGCTGACAAGTTGGCTTGCGAATTAAAACAAATGCTTAAAGATAAAGCGTATTATTTAGTCTCCGAATATTTATCTGGAAATTAAAAAGTTTGAATTTTACTGTATTCATTTCATTTGCAATAAACATTAATAATGATTATTATTATTGTTGCGGTTGTTGCCAAACTAACAGTTTAATTCTAATTCTTATTTGTTTTTAATATTGAATCTCTTATATCTGCTATTAAAAGTGCTTACAATTATTGTTATTTATTAAAATAATAAATAAAAACTGTGCAATGGACAAAAATGTGTATTTTCTTCCTACTGGAGATAAAATATTGTATATACCTCGTGAGTAAAGTGCCATATTATTCCCCTCGCGATAATTATCTCCCTCGGCTTCGCCTCGGGATTTAGGGACCATGGTTCCTTCGGCTTCGCCTTAAGAACCAACTGTTTCGCTCAGGGAATAATGGCTTACTTTACTCCCTAGGTGCAACAATAACTATTTGTTTATTTTTTTATTTTTTAAATATAAATAGACTGCCAATTAGAGTGGCACATAGCTTCCTCGCATCCTATCATGTAGTTTATTGTTATATCAACATTAACATTATTGGTATATTAATTTATTGTTATATTGTTTATTTTTGTAAAAACTATTAATAGTTTTAGCAATCTTTAACACTTCATAGCGGTGTCGCAGTTGGTTTTACTAAAAAATGTATTTGTAAAAAATGTTTGTCTCATTAAATAGATGAAGTTTGATTTTTTTCCTGACCTAAAATTCGTAGTTCAAGTTTACGCAAGTGTTGCACGTAACGCTTAGACGGATAATGTTGTCCAACGAACTCGTCCTGAGCATTGGTAAAATGAACGTGTCTACCAAATTTCATCAAAATCGGTCGACATTTACTCAAGTTATCGTCACACGTTTCATAATTCGCGGACACGCAGACCGACAGACAGACAGACACGAGACCAAAAATGTTCCCTGATGTCTGAAACGGATTTCTGTTTGGGATTTTTTAAAATCGGAGATATAAAAGTTTTTCGCTCTCAAAAGAGAACACAATGCTTCCGTTACTTTCGGTAAGCTCGGAAGCAAAATAAAATAAAGAAGGCAGTAGAAATCTAAGTTTAACATTAGTAGAACAACACAACTAAGGCGGGGAAGTCACATTACTGTACCCGGCCAAATTATATTCGACTGCTCATAAGCCAACGTTTCTAAATAATAATTTGTGTTTTATATATTTAATGGAATTACATTGAGTCGATTTAGTGACGAATCTGACACAAATTTAACGAAATTTCAATCAAGAACAATGCTTAAAACCCAATACAAAGACTGCAGTGCAGTGTTTTTAGTAAGAAATAAGTGTTATTTTTCGGTCATAAAGATTGTAAAGTTGATTAACGTGGAAGAGTTATAAAAAAGTATTATTAAATATTTGATAAAAGACAGTGAGTATTTTAGGAATAGGGAATAATTTTGAATTGGTGGACTGGTAGGGTTCAAGTCAATGTGAGTTATGATTGTTGTGGCGTATGAGATGAGAAGGGAAGGTTATTAGTTAATAGGGTTATACTTCAGCCAGTCCTATTACTGTATGAAGCTTAGTTTTCGTATACAACAGCTGAGAGTTAGGAGAACTGTGTAATAGCACAGCTTGTAGCGAGCAGAGAGAGGGACTCTTGTAGCTTCAATTACAGCAAGCTAGTGTGTTCCCGCTTGTAACTTCTCTAATTTCACGCATGGGGACATCGGTTCCCTATATCGCGTTACTGTTAAACCCATGTGACCATTTATCTTTCTCCGGAGCTGTAGAGAACGAACAACCAACACATTACGAACTCGAGATGGTCTGGTTGTGGAGAGATCGCGCCGAGCTTCCAATGTACAGCGCGTCCGTATACAGTACTAACCCACTCTCTCACTACAGCAAGGAGGGGGGAAGGGGCAACGCTATCAAGAATCACGTATTATTCGCATATTTCACCAAAACTATATGGAAATTTATTTTTGAGATGATGTATGAATATAGCAAGATTATACAACCTTGTTATATTTTCATAAACACTCTTTATGCTTTGTGAATTCATTCGGAAAATATATTCAGCCAGGTCATACATCACGAAGGGACCCTTTGTGCTTATTTATTTATGCTCCTTTACCTTATCAACTAAATACTTTGTTTAATCTTTTCACTTTTCATACATACATACATGTATAAATATATATTTAAGTGTATATAGTGTGTGAGTAATTATTCTGGCGTGTTTCTCATTTAAGCGGAATTTAATAAATATATTAACAAGTTGTTTTTGTTCTTTGTCCCCTTTTTACTTAGAAATATTATCGTAGGTATTTGCATATGGCTTCTTCGTTAATCATGAATAGCTATTAAACAATACAAATGGTATTGCTGTAGCAAATTCATAAGGAAATTGACCGATAGAGAACAAGATGTACCAGACCCTTGCTATGGAAAGGCTTGGGTCTCTAGAGGGATTTTTATGGGAACTTGTTTCCCTTTGAGTCCATGTCCTGGATCTTGATCCATTGGTTACGCCACTGAATGCTTCTACACCATTATGTCGGAATCTTCTCTGCAGTATTAATATACTTTACACTGCTTAAAACAGTGAGTAACAGACTCTTTTAATAGAATCACATTATGTAACGACATCAAAGGGCGTGGTATTTTCTAGTTAACATTGAATTTAATTAACTGACATTAATATAGGATCAGAAAAGTAGAATTACTTCCAAGAGTTGCTCCCACATATCAGAGAACTCATCGGTGCAGTAGTAATACAAAATACGTTACATGCTAAAATTAAAAGGAAATTTATATGGTAATATTATTCAGAAGGTTAAATTTCAAAATAGCCAGCTCGCTCGGACCGAAGGAAAGCTTCGTAACTCTTTCCCTAAAACAATATTATGCTGGAATCTGACCCTTTACTAATAAATGAGATTTAGACGAACGGAGTCGGCAAAAGCCCTTGGGCGTAGGATAGCAAAAGGGCTCCCTGTTTGATGCCCATCTCTCGGGAGCATCCTTTCTAACGAGGAAATTCCAGTTAAAATATCCCTAGTAGACCTTAGATATTAGTAGGGCGTACTTGAACCGGGCCCTTCAGCAGGCAATACACCTCCCTCTGACTATTAAGTTACACGGATATTGAAGGAAAATGTTCGATATCGGAGGAAATTCTAAATGAACTTCATCAAAGGGGGACAAGGTTTTCACAGAATAATTATGACCAAGAATGCAAATGAATCTCGACAAGAAGCTATAATTAAAAACTATTCTAATTTGAAGGCAATTCGAAACGTTTCAACAAGACTCAAAGAATGGAAATTCGGAATTTCTTGAATTTGAAGTGCTTATATTAACCATAATCAATGTTGAGAATAGCTCCAATAAATTGAAAGGGCCCCCAAGTTGTTACTACATAGTTGTTACAATATGAAAATCCTGTGATCAAACAAATGCTTTAGTACTAAACTTATGATTAAATTGAAAAACCAATTTACCTTTTAATCAAACATATTATTTGTGGGGTTGAAGTGCAAGACTATTTATAACAATTAAAAAGAGATAAAAGGCAAATATAATCCAATAAAAAATACACTGCCAATTAGAGTGGCACATAGCTTCCTCGCGTCCTATCGCGTATACATAAGATTTTATTGGAATATGTTGTTTTAAATAATGTTGATGAGGGTATGTAAAATAACGAAGGACTATAATGAAAGGACTTGGCAAAGTAACTTGAGCAGTGGCAAAATTCAAAGCAATATTCAAAGTTTTCAAATTCGTAAATCAAAAGTCGGTAGGTGAAGAGGTAGGTCAAATAGAGAGGTAGAGGAACCAAGCCACATCCAATTCCCATTGTCTATCTCCCTCCCTGCGTTCTCTCCATTATAAAAACTATGTATTAATAGTTTTAGCGATCTTTAACACTTCATAGCGGTGTCGCTGTTGGTTTTACTAAAAAATTGTATGTAAAAAAAAACGTTTGTCTCATTGAATAGATAAAGTTAATTTTTTTCCCGATCTAAAATTCCAATTTGAAGTTCACGTGTACACAAGCGTTGCGCGCTAACGCTTGGGTGGATAACGTTGTCCAACTAATACAACAGTGTAATGAAAGCGAATGAAGCCTAGTCACCTGGTCTCGAGGTCCTTAGGCACGCTGTGCTATTGAAGAGGTAGGTCAAATAGAGAGGTGAGGGAACCAACGATAACGTTGTCCAACGAACTCGTACTGGGCTTTGGTAAAATGGACATGTCTACCAAATTTCATCATCATCGGTCTACTTCTACTCAAGATATCGTCTCACGTTTCAGACAGGAGGTCGCGGACACAGTTTGACAGACAGACAGATACAAGACCAAAAATGTTCCCTGATGTCTGAAAAGGATTTCTGTCTTAAAATTTTTAAAATCGGAGACAAAATTTTTTCGTCCTCAAAACTGAACACAATGATTTCGCTACCTTCATTAAGCTCGAAAGTAATAAAGTAACAAGTCATTTTTTTATCTTGGAAAATTAAACCCTTAATCACGTTTTTAATCCCCGAGCTATGTAATACCCAATATGCAATCATTAAATTGAATTTTAAATTGGGAGTATACAAGTGTAAAGCGGAAGAGAATTAAGGAAGGCTTGAATGCTTGCTAATGGTTGGGGATTGAAGTGCAAGCGGCGCCTTCTTCGCTTCGTTTAACTCCGATTATTACCTTAAGGCAAAGTTTTTACTTACTTCAATTTTTTTCAATTCTTAAAAAACGATAGAGCAAACTAAGAACTAGTATAAAGGTAAACTAATATAATGGTAATGTAAAACGATCAAAAAACAAATAGAAGCCACATTTAAGTTTGTAGAAGATATACATAAGCATAGATTCACTTTTAGCTAAGATATCTTTAGTTATTGATGCAACAAAGATATTAAGGACAAACATACATACATAATAATAATAATCATTTATTAAATGTAAAAAATAAAAAAAAAATAAAAAAAAAAATTACATTTATTAAATGGTTATTATACATAAATAATACACAAGAATAATTTAAATAAGGATTAATGACGAATCTCAAGTACAAATAATAAATAATAATAACTAATTAATTTATTTTTATTCAATTACAATAATATTCATTTTTCATAAAAGATATACAGTAATTTGGAAAATTACAAACATGATTTTCTTTTATTTCAAACTTAAAAATAAATTTTTAATGGCCGCAAAAGCTTTAGCTTGAGCGCGGCTACAAAAACTATATTGATTATTATTAGTCTCTAATTACGACCAATTGAAATCGTAGTGGATAACCAATTATACATAATGTATAAAAGGTGTCAAAAAGTCCGGAAATGGCTAATATATTCGAAAAATACACTTCAGAACGGGAAACGAAAAAACACGAATTTTATATTTTTTAAAAAATAATAGTTACTTTATCTCCAATGGGGACGAAAAGTAACTTTTCAGGGCTAGTTTATAGGTAATGTTGGTCTTTTCATCCCCGTTCTTAAAAACGGGAAAATAATGTGAAAACGGGATTATAATCCACGTTCGCCAACCTAATTATTTTGTAAATAGTAGAGAATGAATGGCAAATATAGTGAATTGATTGAAATCAGGTTGGCAATACTGCTTTAAAACTCCCAGCTGTATTGAGAGTCATTCTACGATGCTTTGTTTACTTTTGTTTAGCTTTCTTTGAACTTTTTTTATTACTTTAGAAGTGATTTTTAATTGTTTTAAATAATTTATATTGTTTTGTTTTTGTATTTAATTCGTTGAATAAAGAAATACAAATGTTTTCTTTATTGATTAAATCTTATACCGCGCTTTTTCTGGAGAAAAAATTTTGTATGTACCTCGAGAATAATGCATTATTATTCCCTTGTTATAATTATCTCCCTCGGCTACTCCTCGGGAGCTAATTGACATTAATCCCTCGGCTTCGCCTCGAGATTTAATTGCCTTGATTCCTTCGGCTTTGCCTCAGGAATTAACTCAGTCACGCGGGAAATAATATCTTACATTATTCTCTAGGTGCATAAATAACTATTTCCTTTCAAAAAATTAAATTTTTGCGTAATTTATTTCTCGAAAACGGTTCCGACGATTTTGACAATTCTAAAGTATAGTCCATTTAAATACAAATCAAACCATGTCAGCCATTTTCCAGGGAAATATCTAGTTTCTGAAAAAATAGCTTTAAACGTGAACAGGGAGAGGCCGGGTTCGATTCCCAGCCAAGAAAAAGTTATTTTTAAAAAAATGTTTGATAAAATGTTCAATAATAATTACATTTACCTACGAAAACTCGAAAACGAATAAATGGAAAACACTAGGCTAAGTAATTATGAACTCGTATATTAGAAAGTTTTTTGAGTTGTCTGTGACTGATTTTTTTTTTTTTACAATAACTCACTGTCTCATTTATATTTGAATTTCTGTCGTTATTGTATAAGTTTCGTCAAGTGAAATGAAATGGACAAATTATGACTCTTAACAGTTTTATTCTGTTGAATATTTTTTTAAGATTTAAATTCATTATTATGCTTTCTAATTTACTATGCAAGTGTAAAAGGTATAGAAGAACAAAAAAAGGCAATCTAGCTGATAACATTCAATAGTTATTAAAGTCGATGTTTAAATGAACAGGTGAAAAACTTTTAATCAAAAGTTTCTCCAAATTTAAGTTTAGTAGTAAGAAAATAGCGTTTCTTCAACATTTTGAGAAACAACAGCTGTAAAAATCACAAGCTTTTTCTTCGGTTTGAATCTTAAAAACAACAAAAAGGTTTAGGAGGAAACTTCGAATCAGAAAAACCCTCGTTTTAATCTTAAAATTCAAGGAAAATTTAAATTTTGAACTTTGTAAGCAGCTCTGCAGAAAAACAGAAGTGAGAGTAAATAAAATGAGAATACAATAAGCTTAGGTGTACGCCAACCTTTTCAACAATCTTCATTTGCATGCATACAAACAACAAACTGTCTAAGAAAATCCATTACGTTTATTTTTGCTTTTCGTCCTGATAAATAGCTGCAACACGGATAGTTAAGATAATAAGATAGTGAGATTCATTTTTATAGATGCCATACTTCAAGTAAAGCAAAACTAAGTTTTTTCATTAAAATAGGATTTTCATTACGTTGTAACAAATTGACTGCTAACTAATGTTTAATTTTGCTTATGAGCATACCGAAGGTAACGGAAGCTATGTCATAGTTCTGAAGAACGAAATAATTTCCGATTTCAATAATCCCAAGACAGAAATCCGTTTCAGACATTAGGGTACATTTTTGGTTCTGTGTCTGTCTATCCGCTTAATTTTTGTGAACCAACATATATCTTAAAAACTACTTGTCCGATTTTAATGAAAGATTGATGGTAGGTCATAATTTACCCATTGATGGCTCAAATTGTTTCCTCTTTAACATGCACACAAATATACATATATGTATACCTATATAGCTCACTGATAGCACCAGATTGATTTCAACCATCTACGCTCTTAAACATTTGCTTAGTTGATACTTTAGTTCATGTAATAAATCAAAACAATTTTAACATAAGGATAACACAGGGGATCATTAAATAAATTAGACAATAATAAAGGCTTGTAAAAGCATAAAATCAATAAAGTTCGTGATAGGATGCGAGGAAGCTATGTGCCACGCTAATTGGCAGTCTATTTTTCTTTTGTCTATACTAAAATAGTTAAGGAACTAACCATTATTTAATCTAGAAATAAAGAAAGTACAATTTTTACAAGCTTTTATTTAACTTGCAATGTATGTATGTATGTATGGGTCAAATCTTGCAACTTAATTTTAAAGCAGTTACTCTAAATCCAATATGGCGGATGGCCCATGATAAAAGATTGTTTTTAAAAATTTTCTTTTACTATTTTTACAAGCTTTTATTTAATTTGCAATGATAGAAAAATTAATTAATTAATTTGTATGTTCGGGTCAAATCTATAGCAACTGAATTTTAAAGCAGTTATCCTCAACCGGTTGAATTGAAATTTGGCATACACGTTTAGTTTGGATGACAATGCATGGTTAGCTAAGTGACGTCATTGTAAATCCAATATGGTGGACAGCCGAAGATGGCAGACTAGTAATTTTTTAAGCACGCCCTTGATATGGGTATCAAATGAAAGGGGGTTGCTGAGAAGAATACGAAAAATAAAATGCCTTCACTCTAAATCCAATATGGCGGATGACCTATGATGAAAGATTGTTTTTAAAAATTTTCTTTTACTATTTTTACAAGCTTTTATTTAACTTGCAATGTTTGTATGTATGTATGTTCGGATCAAATCTTTAAAATTTTAAAGTAGTTATCTAGTTATTCTCAGGAGCCAGGGTGGCCGAGGTCGTAAAGACATCGCTCAGCTATCACTGAGTCGAGGCAACTCGAGGTCGTGGGTTCGATCCCGGGCCGTGATACACTGAATGCATCTATGAATCGCGGACGGAGTAGGGCGAGGGACACCCCCTGAGGGGTTCTCTTCCCCCACGATGTCTAGTGGGTTCGATCCGTGTCATGAGATGTGATCTGTATCTATGGTTCGAGGTCGGAGTAGGGCGAGGGGACCCCCTGAGGGGTCCTCTTCCCCCACACTTTGAAGCACGCTCATATAGCTTACTAATGACCACATCATACTCGCTTCGGCGGTACAATGTACAAATGTATGATGTGTGAAGTAGCTGGAAATCTCCACCACGGGGAAGTAAAATGGGTCCACTGTAGGCCTGATTGCGAGGTTCGTCCTACCCGTCTAGTAGGAAGTACTAGGTAACTACTACTACTAGTTATTCTCAACCGATTGAATTTAAATTTTGCATGCACGTTTAGTTCGGAAGACAATGCATGGTTAGCTAAGTGAACTCATTCTAAATCCAATATGGTGGGCAGTTCAAGATGGCGGACTAGTTATTTTTTAAGCATGCCCACGATATGGGTATCAAATGAAAGGGTTTGCTGAGAAAAATACGAATAAAAGCTTGTTTTAAAAAATATTTCTTTTTATAATCAACTTATTACAAGCTTTTATTTAACTTGCAATGTTTGTATGTATGTATGTATGCTCGGGTCAAATCTTGCAACTGCATTTTAAAGCAGTTATCCTCAACCGATTGAATTAAAATTTGGCATACACGTTTAATTTGAATGAAAATGCATGGTTAGGTAAGTGACGTTATTTTAAATTTAATACGGCGGGCAGCCCAAGATGGCGGACCTGTTATTTTTTAAGCACGCCCATGATATGGGTATCAAATGAAAGGGTTTGCTGAGAAGAATATGAATAAAAGCTTGTTTTTCAAATAAAATTATTTTAATTATTATTTATCTCTTATACTTTTAGTTTCCAATATAATTCACAATAAAACTAAAAACTGTACAGGTTGACACTATAATATTCAAAAAGCATAAATTATAAATACATTATAAAGTAAATTTATAACAGGTAGGGTTATACTAATTATAGTTACACAAGTTAGGTTAATTTTAGTCTAAGGTCAAGGTTAGTTAGTTAGTAAGTTGTTGAAAGATAATAGGACAAGTTGGATAGATTTTCAAACTTATGTTTAGTAAGTCATTATTAATTAGTTTCATAAATTAACTTTATATTGATAATTAATTTAAAAATACTTTACCATGATATTCCCATTTAATTACGCCTCTATCTATGCATAGCTGGTCTAATTAATCACTAATTATAATTACATTTCTAAACAGGTTGAGAAGTACCTTCTAATTGAAAATCATGTAAAAAATAAACCTCGCAGTTCAATTTAGTTAAAGCTGTTTAGGGATTATTAACTTTCTAGTTTATACCTTTAATTTTAATTTAAAGTTAATATTAATTGATGATTAATCAGTTTTTATCATCTATCCTATACAGTTATATTTATATATTTAAATTTACAACAATGTGTTACTTTAAAATGTACATTACGCGTCTAGTGCGGAAAGTTTACACCAATTTGTAAAACCACACGAGCAAAAGCAAAATGCAGTTTTCACACGACTTGAGTACCGTACTTTATTTACGATTGTTGGATTTTAATAAATTAAAAAAAAAAAATTTAATAAACTTCCTGTATGTAAGTTCGTATTTCTAATTTCGTAAAGATGACATTTTTTTTTTTTTTTTTTTTTTTTTAAATAAATAAATAAGTTTATTGTTGCTCATATACAATGTAGAACTTAAAAGTACAGTAAAAATTTAAAAAAAAGTATACAATATTTGGAAACAAATAATAATTTGAGCACATTCCTCATTGAGCAGTGCTCGACATTAATTTATTAGTTGTATTTTGTTCCGAATTAATTATTTCGGGAGGCGAATTATTCTCCTCATCTTCTTTTTTACCGCACAAGGGCGGAAAAAAAGAGGAATTATGAAACTCGCATGCGCAATGAATACAATTACGTAAAGAATCACTTTCTACGCATCTAAACAGAGATACAATGTTTATATTTCGCATAAATCGTAGATAAATGTATTAATATGTGTTAACAGTGTGATATTTGACAATTTATTATAACATTTTTAGATATATTATGAGAAATGAATTATATTGTCAAGAAAAACTGTATCTAAGAGGGTTAATATTTATATAAAACTAAATATACATGCTTTTAAGTGGAATGAGGAAAACAGAAGAAATAAATAATAAACTTATAAATAGATACAGTTAAACCTACATATTGAAACTCTCTTCCTAGTGTAATTTCCTCGAATGCTAATTGGCTTATGAAAATTTAGGAGTAAGTAGACGGAAATCTATCTTTGTATTTGAAAATAATACTAAAATCGCAACAACTATAGTAGAGTTTTTTCTACTGTATGTCTGAGTAAATTGGGGAGGGAAATAAACAAAAGGAAATTGGCCAATAGAAAATTTCCATTGTTGTCGCTCTGATTTATTTTATTTTTATTTTATATTTAAACTATTAGGCTAGGCACACACTGGGGGCAAAACAGTCTGCAGATTGTTTACCCTCAATGTATATTATACTGCTTAAAAGTGTGTAATTGTAGAAGCTGTTAAATGATACACGGTTCGCAATAATTACTTGATTATCTTAGAAAGTTAGATTAAAATAATTAAAAATAATTTTATGAAATCAGAAACGTTCTAACTTAAAATTTTTTCATTGTCAAAATCAGGGTTTTCGGAACGAAGTTCCTTATGGCACGTTCTGGAGACCGGGAGTGAATCCGAAAAAAAAACTACCAAAATCACTTTCACGCTAAAAGCGCCACGAAATCTACGTGGATGACGATAACTTGTGTAAAAGTAGACCGAATTAGTGGTAATTTGGTACACATGTTCATTTTACCAATGCCCAGGACAGGTTTGTTGGACAACGTTATCCGCCCAAGCGTTCACGCGCAACGCTCGCGTAAACGTTAGCTTCAAATTTAAAATTGGAATTTTAGGACAGGAAAAGATTCTAACTTTATCTATCTAATGAGACAAACAACTTTTATAAATATTTTTTTTTTTTTAGTAAAACGAACACCGACTCTGCTATGAAGTGATAAAGATCGCTAAATTTATTAAAGCGGACCTAAACGTTTTAAAAAAAGAATACGTTTTTACCGATATCTTACGTTCTAACGTAACGATTTTAATAAAACTTCATACACATCGTCTAAAGTACAATTGAAACAGGCATGTAAAATTTCAACCTGATACAAGCAGCAGTTTTTTACAGTGACGTGATATATTTTACAATTTTTAAAAGTTGATGTCCAAAGTGTGGGGTTTGTAGGTAGTGAAGGTGGAATATTAAGAATGTGGAGTTATGGCCCCTCTACTATACTTCGTTTGGTATCCTTTCGTACGCAATCCCAACTCATCTATCTTTCCACCTCTCTCTCACTATAGGTACTCTCTCTCTCTCACTCCTTTTTCCTGTCAAACTCGCTATTTATCGACAAAACAACGCTATTTTCAATTATTGTTTCTATCATTGAGAAAAGATTTCGTAAATTATTTAAAATGAAAAGTACACCAAGAGAATCGTCAGAAATTAACAGTGTCGACAGTTTTAAATTATTAACCAGTAAAACTGTAAATATATAAGTATAAATTGATGTAATAAAATAATATTGCTCATAAGCGGATCAAGGGATTTTTGTAATAAGTTTTATGTAATAATTTTACTAATAATAATTTTCTAATTGAGTCAAAAATATTTATTGGAACGAGTAGTTAGCAACGTATACGTACTTAGCAGTGTGATTTTATATTTAATGAAAAGTGTAAAGAACTTCGTTCCTGCCGGGTGTCCCACGACACCACTCGTATTTTTTTCTGTATAAAAGGGAAAAGATCGAGGAAACAATAGAGTTGGTTGAGTAAACTTATGCTTATAGAAATGTTAAAATTCAGTCTAATAATAAGAAAAAAGGTAAAAGGGAAAGTTGTATTTAGAGGTTAGTGGATTTCTGTAGTGGAGTGGATCTAGTTATGTGTGTTTGTTGGTTGGGCCATCTCGATGGTATTTAGTCCCCTCTACAGGCTGCAGACATTCCATGCGATTTTGCTTTTGAAGCCTGTTCTCTGCAAGGGGAATGGGGAAGAAGGGAAAGTCTTTTGTCTGCTTTTTGCTCCCGCTCCAATTCTATGTGAGAGCGTCCCACTAGCCTCCTTTAGAACGTCAGTTCCCCTCCCTCTCTTTATGTTAGTATGCGATGGACAGGAGAGGACAGTTTCGTCCCCCTGTTTTTGTGTACAAGACTTTGCGTGCTCTTGCTGAAGGTTTAGCCCTTTCTACTCACCAAACCTCACTCTGTCTTTCGCCATAACACGGAGTATGTCCGAAGAGGACTCTTTTAGGACAAGGTACAAGGGAGTTTGGATGTGAGGGTCGTGAGCTAAGTCTCCCCCCCCCCCCCCCCCCCCAAGGTAAGGGTTCCGTACAAAACATGTCCAAAGCTTTCTATTTCATGTCAGGCAACATTCACTCTACAACTCCACTGTCCAAACCACACTTCATTGCACAGCCAGATAAAAACACGTCAAAGGGTTTTATAATCCTCCATGTTGAGGTTTATTTTCTTTTAAATAAATAAAAACGCTTTTAGAGATTCTTCTCATCTCGTTTTCTGACATAAGCCATAATTAAAATTCATATCGCCTAGATAATTAATTTATTATGTTTAAAGTAATAGAAACTAGATATAATAAATCCCCCCAAAAAAAACCTAACTGTGAATAAAGTTTCAAATTCTAGATCACATCTAAAAAATGTCAGGCTATCAAAGTAGTAATATCTACATTGTGGCAAAGTCCTTTTTCTGACTGCTTTTCCATTTTTATTACTTAACACTTGGCCAGTTTCTGAATGAGACAATCAGTAGAGCCTGTAGAGCTATTCATGCAATCAGTTATTTGATACAACTTGTTTATTTACCAAAAAACTTAAATGTTGCATCCTCCAATTTTATTTTTTTTGGAGTTAAAGCGAATATTTAAACTTTTTGGAATTGTACCGTCATTCAAGTTTTCCAAATTTTAAGTTTCTAGCAGTTCTGGCAGCTTATAATTTTTGATGAGTGAGTGTGTGAGGAACAAAAATGTAAACTTTCCAAATTTTCTCTCTTTTAGAAAAGGCTTAAGATTAAGGGCTCGGATTTTTAAAGTGTCTTTTGCTACTTAAGGCTAACCTACGTTTCAAATGACAAAAGCCCATATTAAGAGGAAGCAGAGACATGAGGGTGAGAACAACCAGATGAATTGGTTCAAGTAATGATACACTGCATGCTTATGGAGGGTTATTTGGAATATGCTGAGAACATAGGAGCTGTACAAGAGAATTATAGGATGAAAATAGGGAACTAAAAAATTGAAAATAATTTATTTTAGATTATTCTATAACAAGATAACTCCTGCATTGGGATCTAAATACCATAACCATAGAGACCAAAAGAATATACATGTTAATGAATCTCAAGCAAAATATTGATGTATTTTGACAAAATGGCGTTAAAAATTAAACACTTTCCACAAGTGATATATATTTTTGTAATAAGCTCTTCAATACCTTTCATTTGATACACGACTCAAAATTTAAAAAAACGGGACATGAATTATCCGTCATTTTGGATTTGAAATGCTAGTAATTTTGAATTCGCTATATTTTTCCTGTATGCGCGTAAAAACGATCTTTCATGCTGCAAAGATTTATGCATTTATATCTTTTCATTCAAAAGTTATTGGAACCGTACTGAGTGACAGACAGACAGACACAGGAACGAAACTATAAGGGTTTATTTTTTTGGTTTTACAAACGAAATCCTAAATAATCTATTGCTAGTCCAGTAAGTTTTGTTTTTTTATTTGAGAAAATGTTAGGTCAGTACATTAAATTGATATTAAGACTTAAGTTAGTAATATATGAGGGCAATGCATCATAAAGAAGCAAGTGGAATGAGGTCGTAGGGTTTAACGTGACGAAATTTTAACTTATTATTAACGCCTTGCCAAGCCTAAAGTCCCCCCCCCCTCCCATCATATTACATTTTCCGTCTCTTAAAAAAGAGAGAGGGGTTCAAACAAATCGCATAAATTACTTCTTCTTTGAGAGAATCAGCAAGCAAACCAAGGCAGAGAGAGAAAGAAAGTTTCTCCTAACTTCACCATCCAGATTTTCTACTCCTAAACGGATTTTCTCGTCTTTTTTTAGATTTTAAATATATTTTTCTTCTTTTATAATAATCTTTGGGACAATTCTCCTTTTTTTATTTTCTATAAAAATTAACCAAGGTTTTTTAAAGTATATAATAAGAAAATGTAAGAATTAAAGTTATTTACATTATTTGTTGTTATTTAAATATGTAAAGCTGCAAGTATTCCGTTTTAGTGGAAGTTTAGAGGGAGAGAGGATCGATTTTTAATTTCTCATATAAAGAGAAAGTATTGTGATAGCGTGAAAATTAGATCTTGATATTTTGTTGGCTTTGCACGATTTTAGATCCCTTGAGTCCAAATAAATGGTTTTTAAAAATTGTCTGTCGTCTGTCTCCTGTGCAGACGAGTGGAGCCTAAACTATTTAGGCTTAATTATTTAAAGATATTTAGCATACATGTTCAAAAAAAATAATACCCCGAGGTGAAATCATGAAAATTAATTTTAGTTCCAAATTTATAGGCGCTGCTACGCCCCAAAAACTCTGAAAAAATTAGAAATACAAAATTCTCGAAAACGGTTCCAACGATTTTGATTAAAATATTCGAATGTAGTCCATTTAAACAATTATCTAACGATTTATACCGTTTTCCCAGGAATAATCTGGTTTCTGAGATATTGATGAAAATAAATCTGATTTTGTTATAAATCGAAAACAAAATGTTTCTGGGATTTGGACTGAGATCATATAAAAAAGTTATTGTCTCGGACCATCATAATTATAGAGATTTTTTTATATAAATTATTGGATGAAGTCACCCTTAAGTAAGATTCATACAGAATACAATGCATTTATTTTATTTTATTATTATTATTTTTTTTTTTTCAGTAAATGACAGACAGGCAGACATAGACTGGAAAGATTATAACGAGGATCCTTTGTGGAGACTATAGACCCTAAAAAGAGATTTTTATAAACAGTATTCCTTTATACAAGTTGATTTACTGGAAAGATTATAACGAGGATCCTTGGTGGAGACTATAGACCCTAAAAAGGGATTTTTATAAACAGTATTCATTTACACACGTTGATTTAGGGTATACTGATTTAAACATAAAATAATTATAGAGATATTTTGTAGAGTGCATGCTAACAAGTCCAAGATTTAACTAAGCTTAAATCATTCATAAAGAATATAAGATTGAGTGAATTCCCATGTTCCAACACATTCAGAATTCATTCTTAATGGATTGCTTGGAATGTTAGCCATCAATCTCTACAGTATATTGATGAAGATATAGTTTAATAGCAATAAACCCTACTGAATAAGAGATCTCATTACATGTTGCCTAACAAGCTTACAATAAATATTTATGACTTTGTTTGTTATACAAAGATTTTTTCTTTTGTCTTTTAATACAAATAGACATTGTGAATTCAAGCAAAATGTCTCATATAAATTATTGAACCGTATTAAATCAAATCAATAACACTCCTGTAACCTTGTATCACAGACAATAATAACCTTATGTTACGAGAAAGAAAGAAGGATGCAAGTATAAATAAAACTAGGGGAAAACTGGGGGAGCAAATTAAATCACCTAAAATTTAGAGGGTGAGAGCTGATACAATTTGTTACATCTATTGAATTGTTGCGCACTCGACTCTGCAACCAAGGTCTAAACCCTGGTTTTGAGTTCAAATCTCAGAGAGGTGAGACATGTTTCACACTGATGATCTCATCGTGTAGATGAGTAAAGTGGCCGGATAACCCCGTCCTGTAATGACCTAGGCTGTTGAACGGGGACTAAAAAAAAATACACTGCCAATTAGTATGGCACATAGCTTCCTCGCATCCTATCATGTACTTTATTGTTATATTAACATTAAAGTTTTATTACTTTATTGTTATATTGTTTATTGTGCAAGAACAATTAACATTTTTTAGCGATCTTTAACACTTCATAGGGGTGTCGCTGTAGGTTTTACAAAAAAATTGTATTTGAAAAAAATGTTCATCTCATTGAATAGATAAGGTTTGATTTTTTTCCCGACCGAAAATTCCAATTTTAAATTTGAAGTTCACGTTTACGCGAGCGTTGCGCGTGAACGCTTGAACGGATAACGTTGTCCAACGAACTCGACCTGAGCATTGGTAAAATAAACATGTCTACCAATTTTTTTCAAAATTGGGCAATATTTACTCAAGTTATCGTCGCACGATTCACGATTCGTGGACACACAGACCGACAGACAGACAGACAGACACGGAACCAAAAATGTTCCTTGATGTCTGAAACGGGTTTCTGTCTTGGAATCTTTAAAATCGGACTCATAAAACTTTTTTGTTCTCAAAAGTGAACACAATGCTTCCGTTACCTTCGGTAAGCTCGGAAGCAAAAAGCAATAGAGCACCAAGAAACTACCCGAAACAGCCATTGGCATAGTGTACATGGATTTACAGTATGTCACCTTGGATGAACATCAAAAGTGAGATAATGTAAGTATGCTTTACACTGTGTTACTGTGGACGTACATCAAACTTAATTGCACATCACTTAAATGGCATTGCTTACCACAACTAAATAGTAATAGTATAAAAAGTAAACAAAAAATCGGTCCGAGACAACTCAGACAAACTTTCTCATATACGAGTTCATAATTATTTAGCCCAGTGTTTTCCATTTATTAGTTTTCGTATGTAAATTTAATTATTATTGTGCATTTCATTAAAATTTATCATAAAAATAACTTCTCCCTGGCGGGGAATCGAACCCGGGCTCTCTCGGTCCGCGTTTTAAGCTTTTTTCTCAGGAACTAGATTTTTCCCGGGAAAACGGCTTATATCGTTGGATTCGTATTTAAATGGACTATATTTTAGAATTTTTTAATCAAAATCGTCGTAACCGTTTTCGGGAAATAATTTTTTTCCACGTTTTTTCAGAGTTTTTGGGGAGCAGCGCCCCTAAATTTGGAGCTAAAATTCATTTCTCGATTTCGCCTCGGGGTATGATTTTTCTGAACATGTATGCCAAATTTCGTCAAAATCTGCCCAGTAGTTTAGGCTCCAGGCGTCTGCACAGACGACAGACGACAGACAGACGACAGACAGACATTTTTTAAAAACCACTTTTTTGGACTCAGGGGACCTCAAAACGTGTACATCCATCAAAATCTCAAAATCGAATTTTCGCGCCATCACAATACTTTCTCTTTATATGAGAAAGTAAAAATCGGTCCGAGACAACTCAGACAAACTTTCTCATATACGAGTTTATAATTACATAGCCCAGTGTTTCCATTTATTAGTTTTCAAATGTACATTTAATTATTATTAAACATTTCATCAAAATTTATCATAAAAATAACTTTTCCTGGGCGGGGAATCGAACCCGGGCTCTCTCCGTCCGCGGTTTAAGCTTTTTTCTCAGGAACTAGATTTTTCCCGGGAAAACGGCTTATATCGTTGGATTCGTATTCAAATGGACTACATTTTAGAATTTTTTAATCAAAATCGTCGGAACCGTTTTCGAGAAATATTTTTTTTTCACGTTTTTTCAGAGTTTTTGGGGGGCAGCGCCCCCAAATTTGGAGCTAAAATTCATTTCTCGATTTCGCCTCGGGGTATGATTTTTGTGAACATGTATGCCTAATTTCGTCAAAATCGGCTCAGTAGTTTAGGCTCCAGGCGTCTGCACAGACGACAGACGACAGACAGACAGACATTTTTTAAAAACCACTTTTTTGGACTCAGGGGACCTCAAAACGTGTAAATCCATCAAAATCTCAAAATCGAATTTTCGCGCCATCACAATACTTTCTCTTTATATGAGAAAGTAAAAAATAGACTGCCAATTAGTGTGGCACATTGCTTCCACGCATCCTATCATGTAATTATTGTTTTATTAACATTAAAATTATTGTTATATTACTTTATTGTTATATTACTTATTGCGTAAAATCTATTAAATAGTTTTAGCCATCTTTAACACTTCAGGTGTCGCTGTTGTTTTTACTAAAAAATTGTATTTGAAAAAAATGTTTTTCTCATTAAATAGATGAAGTTAGATTTTTTCCCCGACCTAAAATTCCAATTTTAAATTTGATGTTCACGTTTACGCGAGCGTTGCTCGTGAACTCTTGGACGGATAACGTTGTCCAACGAACTCGTCCTGGGCATTGGTAAAATGAACATTTCTACAAAATTTCATCAAAATCGGTCAACATTTACTCAAGTTATCGTCGCACGTTTCATAATTCGCGGACACACAGACCGACAGACAGACAGACAGACGGACAGACAGACAGACACGAGACCAAAAATGTTCCCTGATGTCTGAAACGGATTTCTGTCTTGGAATTTTTAAAATCGGAGGCATAAAATTTGTTCGTTCTCAAAAGTGACGATGCTTCCGTTACCTTCGGTAAGCTCGGAAGCAATATATATATATAATAATTTGCTTAATTATATAAGATTTGGTATAAAAGAAATTAATAATTTTAAAAAATAGTCTGCCAAGGACACGCCTTGAGGAACACTGAATAGTGAATGCGGTATGTTATCTTGTTTACATTTGTTAATGCGCATGTCCTTTGGACTATTCATCGGTTCAAAGAACGAGGATTTCATCCAAATTATAAAAGGAGTAGAGTTCTTTCATTGTTCATCTTGGATGTACACATTGAATGAAATTAAAGTGAAAGGCAATTTACATTTAACACTTAGGATGAATCATCCAAGAAAATATTACTTTTGATAAATCATCCAAGAACTTATTACTTTGGAGGAATCATCCAATATGAATATCCAAAGCGACATGAGTCAATGGGTCTTTATTATTTTTCAATAGTTCAGTTTCTGATAATTTCAAGTTAACGCAGTCCAAAAATGATCACGTAACATAAATTAAGTCTAGTAATTATTTAGATTGTTATTGAATAGTGTATCAATTTACAATGTCTAACAGAGTAAACAGTAAATTCAATGCATTCAAATTACGCATTAACAATACATTGAATACAAAACGTCTTTAGGTACACGTGAATTGAATGAATCATGTGTAAGTAGCTGCTATTGATAATTTAGCGTAGAACTATGTATATTATAAAATAATTAATTGGTTATTTAAGATTTTAGAGTTCTTACCGAATTTGGTAAATAAAAAAATAAAATAAGAAAATCATTAAGTTCTACATCTGTTCAAATTTAAATACTGTCATATTTTAGGGTAAAGTTATTATTATTAAAGCTGATTCAACATAGGATGCTTTCTTTCTGTTGGATTTGGAGTTATTATTTATTATATTGTTTTGTTTTTATTTACTGTCAAACCTGTTTATTTTTAAAGTGACAGATTTTTCATTGTTTTTTATTAAAATTGCATGTGTTTGTTGTTGACTTCTAAATAAAACCCTTTTACGGAATCTTTTACCGTCAAGTTTCTGCGGCTTTTTTCTTCTTGGTCTTTTCATTAGTGGCGACCGTGACAGGACTGCTTAGCAGTAAATTTAAGAAAAGAAGAGAGGAAAAAGAAAAAAGGAATAATATGGCTAGCAATATAGAAGCTATGAAGAAGCAACGAACAGGCAGTAGAATATCTGTGACACTTTCCTTTAAGAAGCTGGACTCACTTCTAGTTACAGAAGAGGAGGAAGGAAAAGTTCAGGCGCTGACCGAGGCCTTAATCATTTTAGAAGGTAAGACTAAACGTTTGTTTGAATTAGATCAAAAAATTTTGGAAGGTATCTCGGTCGACTTGGATTCTACTGAAAAAGACGTCGTAGATGAAATTATTCTTAAGTTGGAACTTAAAAAATATGACGGTAAGTCACTAACTTCAATCAAAATCGATAATAGCAAAACTCTTAATGAAGATGTAAGTAAAATCAAGCCAGGACCTATTGACTTAACTCAGAATGGCGGTGCAGATGACTTAGTTTTACCAATTAATTTTGATACTATTCCTGAAGAATACAGTAGAACTTTCTTGGATAATGTAATTGGAATCAAACAAGACCCTATAGTCTATATTCAGGATGACATTGCAGACACCTTAATTTTACCATTTGAACATGGAGATGTTAGAAATTTCATTGATGAAGCATTCCATGTCTTAGTAAAACAAGAGACTGAGATTGACCCCCTTTATATAGTTGATTTGGACTGCGATAAAGTTATTGATGCTGATAATTCTTCATTTGAAATCATAGATTTATCAAGAAGCAATGGCAACGATCTAACCCTACTTCCTTCTAAATCTCGCCGCCTTGACATTAAGAAATCAATCAAGGCTCTATCAGTGCTCGACCAGCATGATAAGAATTGTTATCAATGTCATCATTGTCCTTATAGAGGGAGGATTAAGAGCCGAATGAAAAGGCATATTGAAAACACACATTTAGGCTTGAAGCGCCATCGCTGTAAGATCTGCAAGAATAAATACAGTGATAAGTTTACTTTGAAAAGACATGTGCTTGCTATTCATGAAGGTCTGAAACCTTACTCTTGCGACGTATACGATTTTAAAACCGGACATCATGACGCTATTAACAGACATCGGATGACACATCTTCAAAAAGACCCATTTACCTCCCCTATCTGTTATATTATGATTTTAGATAAACGCACTCTTCGTACCCATATTCAAGTTGTGGAAGTATTCCCTGGAGCTGATGGAGTGTGTAGAGTGGCTAGAATAAAGACTCAAAAGGGTGAGTTAATCGTCTTTTCCAGAGGCTCTACAGTCTAGAAGTTGACTCTCCGTAACAATTACCTTATACGCCTTCCACATAACGTCTCCAAGCTTAAGGGGGAGGATGTTGGATTTGGAGTTATTATTTATTATATTGTTTTGTTTTTATTTACTGTCAAACCTGTTTATTTTTAAAGTGACAGATTTTTCATTGTTTTTTATTAAAATTGCATGTGTTTGTTGTTGACTTCTAAATAAAACCCTTTTACGGAATCTTTTACCGTCAAGTTTCTGCGGCTTTTTTCTTCTTGGTCTTTTCACTTTCTTTTTGTAAAAAAATAAACAAATATAGTCCACAGGCCACCATAAGAAGTGAGTCGCTGATTGATAAAGTTTTCTTACCTTATGGAATCGCTTATTTATGCCTTGTCCACCGATGAATTGGGTATATGACAACTGGGCGCTGGGCCATTTCTTTTTTGTTGACATGCCAAACTTGCCCTTGTGCGGGAACATTGAAAAGAGATAGATAAAATTTTGATTTTCACAGGATCGATTAATTGAATTATTTAAAAAAAAGTGGTAAAGGTGGCCACCGATAAGAGTGGGCCGTTTGGGGTGTCCACCGCTCCAAACATATCGCTCTGCGGGGACGTTGAAAAGAAAACGGCCCACTCGTAAGGGTGGCCACCTTTACCACTGTTTTTTAAATAATTTAATTAAACGATCCTGTGAAAATAAAATTTTTATCTATCTCTTTTCAATGTTCCCGCACAAGGGCAAGTTTGGCATGTCAACAAAAAAGAAATGGCCCAGCGCCCAGTTGCCATATACCCAATTCATCGGTGGACACGACATAAATAACCGATTCCATAAGGTAAGAAAACTTTATCAATCAGCGACTCACTTCTTATGGTGGCCTGTGGACTAATACGATTTTTTCGCATTCTTAAAATAGAATTAGACAATTGCTTGAGGGAGGACTATATGTAACAGTACAAGTAGCGTCTTTAATTTAAACAAATCTTTGTCAGTAAAAATTTGTACAAATGACTTATTTTCAGTAGTCCTTTTGCATCCGAGCTTAATGAAGGATACCGAAGAATTGTGATCTTTCTGAAGAGCAGAATAATTTTTATGTCTCCGTTTCAAAAATTCCTTGACAGAAATCTGTTTCTGTCGTTCTATCCGTTCTATTTAACATTTTTGCGAACCACAAAATCTTAAAACTACATTTCTGATTTTTATGAAATTTAGATAGTAGGTCATACTTAGGTTAATTTAGTCCAAATTAATTTCAATCTTCGTCGTAAGTATAATAAAACACGGTAAGTAAAAGATTTTCTTCTAACCTACGCCAGCTTGGGTAAGTAAAAGATAATAGTACACGGTAAGTAAGTAAGTATGTATATGAAAACAAGGTAAGTAAACGATAATAGTGCACGGTAAGTAAGTAAGTATGTATAATAAAACACGAAGTAAAGTAGAAAAGCAATATCAGACTGCAATGGCTTATGAATAAAACTATAATTAGATGGCACTTCTTCAGATTGTTACTCCCCTATGTTGTTTTAGAATAAAAATGATTTTGACTAATTAACTATTAACCCGTAACTGGTGAGGTGCTTTTTATGTTACTTAACTGGTGAGGTTGGGTTACAGATACCCAAAACTTTTCCCCCCTCTCAGCAAATTTACTAGTAGGGATAAATAACAAATAGCTGCATAAAGTATTAAAAGTAACATTTATTTATAATCTAAAACAATTCTTTGCACATAAAAACTAAATGGGGCTAACAAATAAGAAAAGTAAAAAATAAAATAAAAGTACGATAAAAATGTTGTGTATTGTTTAATTTAAATAATTTGAATATTTGAATAATTTTGAGGAAATATTATTGTATTTATGAAATTTAATGTTAATACTAGTAAAAAAATTTAAATTTAAATTGTTATTATATAAAAACAGTTACTATACAAATTACATAGTAAAAAAAGAGTAACTTAACTGGTGAGGTTGGGTTAGGAATACCCTGAATTTCTGAAAATAGCCCAAAAAACAAAACAAGTCACGTTTAGCGCAACCTAAGATCTTCAAACCAACAGACAATAAACTGATTTGAAGGTACATGAGAGGACACAGGCCCCAGCCTAACCCTCTAGTGATAATTTATCAACAAAGTATTCCATGGGTATCTGACACCCAACCTCACCAGTTACGGGTTAAGATAAAGGGATGGTTTGTCCAGTGTACTTTGAAACAAAGGAATATCCCACTTCTGTTTTTGATAAGGGGAGTAACAGTCTGAAGAAGAACCTTCCCTACATTTTCTTTAGATTGTTAGTACTCTCTGTTTTTTTTATAAGGGGAGTAACAATCTAAAGAAGTGCCATTTAGGTGGTCAAACCTAGTTCAAGCTAGGTCAAAAGTAAAATAATCTAGCAAAGAATTTAAGGTATGTAATCAAAAGGAAATATTTCAAAGAGTTAATAGTACGTACAAAATAAGATCGAAGATTAATAATAATAATAGTCTGGGTACTAACTTTGTAACTGTTCAAATGATAAAAAAAGAATAAACATAAATATTAAAGCCAATATTAGTTTCTGTTTGCTTGTTAGATTAAGGCTGGATAGAGTGAGTATAAGGGAGAGAAAAATAGTTAAGAAACAGACATTCTGTACTGTAGAAAGTATTACCTACTGACAAATACGTACAAACAATATTTAAACAAAGAAATTGTTGCATATACATGTAATACAATATTTGTTATTGTTAAACTTTATAATTGTTTACATTTTGCTACAAATAAAGACGAGTTTCTCGAGAATCAAGTTTAATTGACCAATTATAGAGATCAACAAAAGTTGAATAAGTGAGTATCTTTGTTTCAATAAAGTTGATCAAGTTTCTAGTGGATTAAGAAAAGTTTGATCCGGTCAAACTTTATTGTTCAAGTGAGTTTAAGAGTTGAGTTTGTTCACTGTTACCCCTCCCCTCCTCAAATAAAAATATGACAACTGTTATATTACATTTATTGTACTCTTCAAGAGCTTTTCAACGACATGCATACTTGTTTAAGTGGTCAGCATATTATGACTTTTGTAACATATGTACTAACATTATATTATTAAAAATATAGTTGAAAATATTGATAATTTTCTTTTGAAATGTATGAAGAAAAACTGGCGAGTGGACCTCCTCGAATAGAAAATCCGACAGGAAGAGACGGTACTTTGTAGAATGAAGATAGGACACACTAGACTAGTAGCAGTATTAAGGTCTTAGTACTAGTACTAGCCGGGTAGGACGAATAACTTGTTGGAACAACAAGTTATTTGGCAAATTAGGCCATCTTATAGATCCATTTTACTAGCCCCGTGGTAGAGAGTTCCAGCCACCCGGTAAACCCGGTTTTAGGCCGAGTTAAAATGTTAGTAATATAGAAACTTGACAGAATTACATAAAGCAATTAGCAGTTGGACGATAGAGAGTAGCAGACCAGTAATGATTATTGTGAAAGTTCTTCAAAGCAGCCAAGGAAATTTGTGTGAATAGGCGTAAATATGATCTAATACTTTACGAATGTTTACTTTATATTGTATAAATTCAGTGACTAAAGTTATCCATTAAGTTCTGTCTGTAGGTAGTTGTTTTCTTTAAATAATTAATTAGCCAAGTCAAACTCCACCTTGTCAGCACCTCTGAGTACTTGAGTAGTCCTCAGTTGAAAGTTAGGATTTGTCTAAATATTGTTTTCTGTAGTAGCCGAGAACTGTACAGACAGCTAAGGAGTGGAAGTTGTCCTCTCGTGTTTTCGTATTGCTCAAGGAGCGTAATGACCTTCTCGGCCCGATCTGAAGTTTAATGTTAAGAGTTCACCACTGGCCTAAATTACCAAGCTAGCTATTCTTCTATCAGGGATAGAAAATAGGTTTTCTTTTTTACCTGAGGTATTAATTTATAATAGAGTAGGTGAAACTGAAGTTTATTTGCTTTATTAACCCTAGAATACTAACCATACTTTGTTGGTGCTTAACACCAACCTTCGTAATTTTTACGAGGATTATATTAGAACGTTTTGTTACTACTTTTTAATTGTCTTATGTCTTAATTTTAATTTTTTATTATTTTTATTATTATTTATTTATTAATGATATCATAGGATTATGCCTTAAAAATAGTATCACATAATATGAAGAATAAAAAATCAACTAGAATAGTTTGAGTGTCAACTAAATGTAAGAATTTTAAAACAACATTCGAGTATTGTTAGATTTATTAATTTAAGTAATATATTTAAAATTGGTATTACTATTTTTACTACGTTTTTATAAGCTTGCTTTTTTGTTTGTCCAGTACAAATCTTGCAATCGATTTTTAACTAACTTCCCAAATAGCTAGACATTTGAAACTTTTAGAATAGCTCGAAAGACGATGACAATTCATTATTTTAATACTTTCAGCAGAATTTAATTCGTTTTCAGTAAATGTTGCTATATGGAAAGTTAGTTCGGAACAAATCCGCAAGTTTTTTTATTTGCATTGACATGACCCATATTTACGATCTTCATTTTGACGGTAAATAGTTATTTATGCACCTAGGGAGTTAAGTAAGCCATTATTCCCAGAGCGAAAAAATTGGTTCTTGAAGCGAAGCCGAAGGAATATTAAAATCAAATAGGAATTGGAATTAAACTCAAATAGAAGGTTATTTAGATGCAGGATATAAACAATGAATCAATGATAAACATGGTCAAAAAAGCGCAGTGCCGCCAACCTGATTTCAACAACTTCATTACATTTGCCATTAATTTTCTACTATTTATAAAATAATTAAGTTGCAATGTTTACTTTTTGGTCCTACTTTACTTGTTCGCCCTACTTTTACTTTTTCTCCCTACTTTTTGAGTTCAGGGATGAAAAGACCTGTTTTAGTCCCTCTAAACTAATTCAAAATCATAACTTTTTCTCCCTACTGGAGATAAAAGTTATTTTTATCTTGTGATTATTATACAAAATACCATTGAAAGAAATGTTAGTTAATAATTTAAACCATTTATTTTAGGATAAAATAAACAAATAAATTAATTTCATATTGTGTTTCACGAAAAATGATTATTACGCCATCTAATAATATTACTGCTGAGTTACTAAATACACAATACAAGTCTAACAGTCATAAAGCTCTACAAGAGAGAAACTAATCGAGATGAAATTTCCAAAACAAGGTTTTTGAAGGTAACGTAAGTAATTTGAGAAATGTTGTGTGTCCTTCGATAAAGGGTTTTACACGAAACATATAAAGGCAACTAGAGGCTAAGCCCTCCTTTCAGGGCAAACATACAAACTGATAATTGGATATGGACCCAATTAGTAAGGGCCAATTAAACACGTTGCATGTTCCACCAGTGAACGCCCTATGGTCTTTCCACCTTAACTCTATACACCCACCCATGTATTATGTTCTAAACACTCTCTGCATCATAGGATGTAGATATAATATTTGAATGAATTTTAGTAACATAATGGATATCTTATATAACCTTACTTGTGTATATATTTACAATATTGCTTATAAAGCTAATTAGACGCTTCCAAGCCTATAATGGTTCTCATTAGGGTGTTACGCTATACTATATATTGTGTAGGTAAATAATTCGCATATTATGTAGGTATACGTGGAATCACTTCATATACCTATCTAATAAAAATATATTTAGTAACTCAATTTATAAAAAAATAAAAATAGAGTAAGAGTATTAACGCAATATCAATACATTTATTATATCACTAGGCATTAATAAAATGTTGACCGTTTGTAAATGTCAATAATGCAATTTATACAATGGAGCCACAAGGCAACTTCGAGTCACCTATTATGTAAATACAATAAAACTTTAATAAAGTGACTATTGAAGCGACCAAAGTACAGTGGTCAACCTACCCAGTGGTCACTAAGACGAGTTTTCACATCAGTAAGTTTTACTGAAATTGAATGCCCGTTAGCAGGATTTACTGCAGTTTTATAAGCCCGTTAGTTGGTTTTACTGCAGTTGTATAAGCCCATTAGCTGGTTTTACATCAGTTTTATAAGCCCATTAGCAGCCCTAAGCCTTTCACGGTGTCTTGTGCGATTATCAATATAGAAGATCCACAATATCAATAAAATTATTCTTACACTAAGTAATTATAATATTTTATATTTTGATTACTTCCTTTACTAAAGATTATTATAACTTTATTGTTTTATTAAATATGTTATACAACAAAAATATTTTAAAAAAATATATATTTATTTATGAATGAATAACAATGATGAAATCTCACAGCTCATCTTTAAAAACGTATATTATTTATTATTTATTGTAGCAATGTATGCGTGTAGATATCTACATCTAATTTCAATTATGTAACACTTTTTTATAAGTTTTTAGACTTAATATTTTAATTAAAGTTTAAATAATATATCTATTATTAATCCTTGCAGTTGTATTATTTACCAATGAGTCTTAAGGCTCTACCGCCCTTTGAGGTTAGGAAAAACAGTAAAATTAAAATTATACTGGTTCTAAGCAAGATATCAAAAATCTAATCACAGGCTTCATTCCTAATGTCAATTCTGCACAATTTGAGCCCTATTTCAACTTCCTATGATAAATAGTACAGGCGCCATTTCAATACAACGATAAAACTCGTTGTATTAAAATGGCGCCTGTACTATTTATCATACGAAGTTGAAATAGGGCTCAAATTGTGCAGAATTAAAATTAGGAATGAAGCCTGTGATTAGATTTTTTATATCTTGCTTAGAACCAATATAATTTTCAATTTAATGATTTTTCTAACCTCAAAGAGCGGTAGAGCCTTAACAAGGAGATTTAAGTCACAGCAAGGAAATTTAAAAACTAAAGCATCGTTTGTTTTCTATACTTATTCTTTTTCAGGTCTGTAGGGTAGTAAAACACTTTCAACCTGTTTTTGGCAATATTTTACCTCCTTTGAGATCATCCTCTGTGTTATCATAAATGTATTATAGACCTGTTTTCTCTTCAAGGAAATTATTTTTTTTTAGATAAAATTATACTCAAGTAAAGGGAACAGACTTAAATAAATTGAAACTATGTATAGACGCGCAGGTGAACTGCCGGGAAGAAAAATATCTAGGAAAAATAAATAAAGTCATGTTTTAGAAAGAATTGATAAAGGCTAACTGAAGATGCCTTAAAGGAGGTGAAATATAGCCAAAACGGGTTGAATTGAAGTGTTTTATACTCTACAGACCCAAAAAAGAATAAGAATGGTACAGAAATAAAGGGTAATACACTACAAAAATGATAATTTGTTTTATATATAAATAAACAGGTCAAGTGTGGGCTAGTCAGCACACAGCGAGGGTCCGTAGGCCACACTGTATTGTTTAAGTAGTACCCTATTGATGGTGTTTCTTAAAATGCTAAAAAGCTTACTTTGAACTATCCTATGGGTCTGATATTCTCAAAACACATAAACACACTTCTGATAAAGTATTTTGTTGCCACTGAACCGGACTACAACTATATAAATACATCGAAAAGACCATAGCTATAAAAGAAACGTATTTTGTCGTTAAGACGTTGAAGAAAAAAAACGTTGTTTTTTTCGAAATTTCCAAAAAGTGGTATCTTTACTTTTAGCCGAAGAATGTTCAGGAATTTTTTCAGATTTTTTACACTTCACATAAGTGAGATATTGGGGGGGAGGGGGGACACTTTTCACACCCACTTCAAACTTGCCTATGCTCGCCCTATCAAAGTTATAACCAAAGAATTATACATTTTTGTAATCAGCTCGACGTACCCTTTCATATGATACCCGAAAAAAAAAAAAAAAAAATGTTTAACCCTAATTTTTTTTAAAAATATTTTTTTTTAAGGCGCTATATTTTTAAAATATGTGGGTAGGGACATGCCAAATTTCAAAGTGATCGGACGAAAGGTGTAGCTGAGAGAGCAGGCGACCGGAAGGACGGACAGACACACGCAGGAAAATATAAGGGTCCTTGGTTTTGCCTATGGACCCTAAAAAAATAACTCATTCATCCAATTTAAATATTAAGGATATGACGATTTATTCCTGGTTTTTACACGCATTCACTGAAACGTTTATGCGATTGTAAAAATTGTTCTGGTAGTTTAATTTTAAATTTTTTATCTACAAATTATTTAAAGGAAATAATATTTAAGTCCTCTAAAGAACTAATAGTCAAATAAATATATTAAAATTATTATTTTACCAATATGACATAAGTTGTAACTTAATTACTGATTCTCTTACCTGAAACAAACAATAAAAATAAAATAATTATTAATAAATTATAAATAAATAATATTTTGATTAAGTTTAATTTATGCTCGCATTAGAATATTTAAGAATAAGCAGTTTTGAATTTTTATTTTCACATAAAATAAAAATAAAATCAAAACATTAAGGACAAGTAATAAAAAAAAAAAAAAAAATATTGCTCTTAAAAAGTAAATCTATATGAAAATAAAATTTCTTAGCTGGCTTAGAACTCCCCTACACTCTACTACTAAACCTTCAGCCAAATGTAAATAGTGATGGTTTAAATTTTTTATTTATACAAGCGACCTTTAAAGGAAAAATTCAAACAAAAAAATATTAATAATTTATTTTGTTTGTGACCGAAAAAAAAGTTAACTTAAGGAAAAAGATAATTTTAAAGGAGGGGCTTCTTCTTTCGGGCTTTGTTGAAATTATTCCCTATTTTGTTTGCTGAAGCATCGTTCCTCATCTTCTGCTCACAGCATGTAAATATATATATATATATATATATATATATGCATAACTTTTTTTTTATTATTTCTTTTCTTTTACTCTAGTGAAAATACAGAAAGGGAGAGAAAAATGGAACCTGATATCCTTAACTTTTCCTTTATTTTAAGGATCACGAAAAGTGGTTTATTTTATTCTTCTTTCCCTCTCTAGCCTTACCTCATTCTCCATTTTATATCAAAAAGAAAAACAGAAGAAATAAAAAATGACTAAGCTCATTAGATGCGGGGTTTTTAGTATTTCTTTTTTCTTCCCTCCTGTCTTAGACATTGTTGAATTTTAAAAACTAATAAGTAAAGAAACAGACTATTAAGAAATTCAAATATTATTTTTCTTTATTACTTGTATTTCAATCTCGATTAATAAAAGAAAACAAATTAAAATACACTGCCAATTGGTGTGGCACATAGCTTCCTCGCATCCTATCACTTACCTTATTGATTTTATGCTTTTACACGCCATTATTGCCTAATTTGTTTGTTTCCCTGGTTTTTGTACTCTCTCAAAATTGTTTTGATTTTTTACACGAATTAAATTATGAATTTAGCAAAAGTTAAAGAGCGCAGGTGGTACAAATTAATCTGGGGCTATCTCGGGTTACTTTCGATAAACTATAAAAGTTTCATACAAATCAGATAAGTACTTATGAAGCTGTAGGTTCAGATTTGTGTCTTGGAATTTTTGAAATCGGAGATCTACAAATTTTTGGTTTTTCATAACGATCACGTAGCTTCCGTTACCTTCGGTAAGCTCGGAAGCAAAATCAATTATTGTCATAATATTTAAATCTTATCATTATATTCAATCACAGAAACTGTAGGCATACTGTTACTGAAGAAACACATAATATATATTATGTTGACGATTCAATTTCCTCCAAATTTCTCAAAATTACACCATCAATAGTAGTATGGTATCTTGTTATAGATTCTGCTGGGCTATTGTTCATACTTAAATTGAATTTGCCAATGAGATATATTTTGAATTGCTCTGCTTTTTTATCTTAAAATTAATAAGTTGCCGGTAGTGGGTCAATAGGGATGCATAAAAAAACAAACTCTCCTATCTCATATTCCTTGCTATATTTCAACTCATTCTTGAGTCATTATCATGCATCTATAACAGAAATAACTACAACAATGTCAACATTTTATTTATCTGAGTACACACTACTCTACGACAATAATATCAAACAACTTATTAATTGAAAAGAGTGGTGTAGAGATTACTCAGATGAATAAAAAGGTTGATATTGTTGTGGTTATTTCTGTTATAGATGCTTAATAATGACTCAAGAATGAGTCAAAATATAGCAAGGAAAATGAGATAGGAGTGTTTTTTTTTTTTTTATACATCCCTCTTGACCCACAATCAGCAACATAGTAATTATTGAGGGATCACCTTTCATCTACATTTTCTTTTTGACGTAATGTCTGATGTTGGATCAGTTCCTATGTGTCACGCTTGCGTGGGACATCCCTTGGTGTCTCTCACTAACACAAATTGTGTAGCTTGTTGCAGTGTGCAAATACGCGGTATTGCATTGCTGATATATATATATATATATATATATATATATATATATATATATATATATATATATATATATATATATATATATATATATATATAAACATATTTTCGTTACTGTCTGTTTTTGCGGATTCACTCCCGGCTCTATAATGTGCGATAAGGAACTCTTTGTTTTAAACAAAATAAGTACGTCATCGAAAAATAAAATATCAATCCCATTTTTGAACCATCTGCTATTTATTTGTGCTAATGAAAATTCAGTAGGTCGAAATAGAATTGTTGAGTTCCAGTTGAACTATTCCACTTGAAAAAAATATTATTAAGAAACTAAATTGACGAATTCCTCCCTCCTCTTCTGGAGTTTCTAATTTTCAGAAGGGTGTGTTGTGAAAGAGGGTTAGAATAGCAATTCAAAACTATTATCAATCAATCAATATTTTATCCGTTAGAGCGAAAAATTGAATATCTTAAATCATCCTATAATTAGAAAATCAAGCGACTGCATTAGTTTATACAATTTTCTCGCATAATATTAACCCTCCGGTAAGCACGGTCTAATAGAGACATGGGGAGGAGTGCACCCCTAATAGGTCTTAATCTGTTTTATATGCCGCACAACAGGTAAAATAAATATAAACTTGAAATCATTTTAGCAAAATATTATAAAACATATTTAAATTGATTTTATTAATTTTTTGAATGATAAAATACCATTGTTTAGTCTCATAATTTGCATAATCAGTCTCAAGTATAATTTTTATATTTTTACTTTCTTATGTATATTTTTATTATTTTAATTTTAAATACAGGTACAGTATTAATTTATTTTGTATGATATGTATACATTTCACTGAAATTAGCGTAATAATAAAATTTAAGTGAAAACGAGTCCCCTGTCAGGACAATATGGGCACAGAATTGAAGTATAATCATGCACGATGTCAAACAGGTCCTCCTGATAAAATTCGCTAGAAAAATCCCTATTTTTCAATCACTACCATTTCTATCTAAATTTCACTGTTTTATCTCAAATTTAGGCCTAACAGGACCACGCGTTCCCTAGCGTTAATAAGAAATATTTAAACTGTAGAGAAGTTTTATCGAAGATTGTGGGTCTTTTGTGATAGATAGTAAAGAAGACTCTTATCACATTCTGCTGTATGTCAAACCTATTCTGCTATATGTCGAACCTATTCTGCTATGCGTCAACCTATTCTGCTATATGTCACATCTATTCTGCTATATATGTCGAACCAATTCTGCTATATGTCAAACCTATTCTACCATAATTTAATTGCCCTAACAAAGTGCGTAAGAAATAGAGCTGCATTAATAAAATAAATTAATGAATGGTGAGGCTTCTCTCCATGTCAGAGATCAACTTGAGACCAAATAAAATAAACTTAATAATGAAGGCAGAAGATGTTATAAATGTCATTATACTTTCTGTTCTGTAAAATTAAATCATACCAAATACTTTAATATTACACAAATTTAAAATTTATTATTAATATGCTTATTTTAATTTTATTATTAACTGAATTAATAGTTTAAAAGTTTAAAGTCTAAAGTTGAGTATTCTTATATCAAATAGAAACATCAGTTAAAAATCAATAAGTTGTAAAATGATAAGGGATTAACGCTTGGTTAAATTTTGACGGAAGAAACAGCTCTCGGCTGAACTCGTCAGATTCAGACGACAGGTTGTCACCAAAGAAGGAGAGAGCTTTTTAAACGGCTTTTAGAGATTCCTCCCGAAAGATTTGAAGACGAAGCTTCAAAGATCCCTCCAGTCTTTTCTTCTAAAGCAAAAATAAAGATTTCATTCACTCTAAAGATGTCTATTATTTTCTTTATGACATTTAAAAGTCGGAAATATAAGAAATTATTATCGGGCTTGAGATGTATCAATATAATTGAAAGAACCTATAAACAAATAAGTTTTACATAATGCAACCTTATTTGATGTAGTTGTTACATTTTTTGTACTATGCTTTAGTAGTGTTACTTTATTTTATTTATAAGTAAAAATGTAACATCTATTTGTTAAAGTGGCTGTATTTATAGTCCATTCATTAAGTTCAATAGTAGGTAGCTTTCACAATGTAACACTAAAATGGGAAAATCGGTCACGACCTGAATAGATGTCCAAGTTCTGTTGGGACCACTAATTTGGCTGGTAGTGAATTCGGATATTAAGGAATGCATGGGTCGCTGCGATAGAAAGTTCCCGTTACCTATAGTAGCTGCGAAACTCCAGTACCAGGAGTAGAACTTACTAAGTTTTCCTTACAAGCAAACTAAGCGATGTCTGGGGGGGGGGGGGGGGGGGGGAGACAGGTCCACCTGCTTCACCGCATCACACCGGTAAGCAATCACCCTCAGGCTAAAAGGACCTGAGCACGGAATCCAACCTTCCTGGCTACCTTAATTAATTCTAAGGTTCGAAATATGGTAGGAGATCGGAAGGACCTCTGGTACTTAAATTTCCTCTGAAGATTTCCAAGTAGAATTATTCCGTCGAGCGATTTCCCATCCTTAAGATGACAGTAAGCGACGTCGACCAGAATTTCTATAAAGTCTCGAAGGTTGCCATCCCTCTCGACTCGAACACAAGTTTGGAACCCAACTTCTCTCTTCTCTTATCTACTCCAAGTTTATCTAGAACAACAAAGCCTTTGACTGAAGATTCCTCGTCTGATATAGGAGATAGGAATTCAACCTCCTTTATAGTTTCACTCCGCGACTCAATTAGTGCTAAAACCCACTTTCTCCTAGAGAACCAGAACATTGCGAACAAGAGTGAAGAAGAGCTGGGGGCAAAATTAGCCTTGATTTATGGGACCTTGGGGTTAACATCGGAAATGTTTATAATAGGTTTGATTTATTTGATAGGCTTTTGTCTCCCTTTCCTCTTTTGTTTTCAAAGTTATAATTGAAATACAGATTGATTCATGAAGTCCGAAGTTCCGGTTCATAACTCAAACACAAATGACACAGCTAAAGCTTTTAAATCGGTTATTAAAAATGAACATGGAACAAATTTTAAATTTATCCGAGATATTAAATAATGGGACTAGAATAATAAAGACACACCCACAAACGTCAGTGTGTGTGTATATGTGATATTTGATGTGTAAGTTACATGGATGTTATTTCATTTATTAACTTACCTGTATGTATTTTAGAAAAAAACAAACTTTTATAGAATATTGCTCTCTATAAAACAAAAAAGCTTGAAAATATAAAATATGGGAGAGGAATAAGGTGCAGTTACTAGAACAAACTAATCTAATAAGAAATAAGAAAACTAGTTATACTCTTTTCAAAAATAATTCCTAAACTATTGTTCCTTCACGGAATGAAAGATTGAAACAATATTTAGTTAAAGATAAAGGAATAGCATGGAAGGTAAATTTTCCAGTCAGATGAATTTCATATATATCCTGACGTCAGTAGCTGAAAAATTTTCTATAGAAGTTGCTGAAAACATCAAATAGAATAAGCGGGAGTTAAAAGTCAACAGTAATTTTCAGCTGAAAGACCTCAAAAAGCGTCGGTTTTACCCGATATAACAAAGGTGAAAGCTCTACGAGGCGATTCGAGTTTTCGAAGGGTAGGATTCAGACCGACGGTCCCAGTCTAAAATATTTACCTTTGCTTTAATAACGCATACAGGTTCCTTAGCCGAACTGTACCTTCAGAAACTCCCCTACATTCAGGAAACTAGACACAGTTGCCAGTGTAACCAGACCTGAGGTCTTTAAACATTTATTAACAATCCTCTCGTTTCATCCTTCCAACAGGAGACAACCTGCAGTCCACTTGGCATTATCTACTTGTTTCTTACTTAATACGACTGACAACTTTCATTGAAGCAACAGAGTTAAAAACAATCCACCCAAGAGTTCTTAGCATAAAACGCACTATGTCACTAGAATTAATTTCTTGTCACAATGTCTCTAGAATTAATTTCTTAGCAGTACTGACAGTTTATTGATCAAACTATAAAATATACTTATTAAAGTTCATAGGCTTCCGTGGTTCAATTATAACGAAGTTCTTGGTCTTCCGGTGGTGACCGCGTCTCAAAGAGTGGTATTCGTCCCGAAATTTCGCTCCTAATGGTACAAGCATCTTCAAGGTGTTCATGGTGACCTTAGTTTAAGAGTTCCCACCAGTCTTCAATTTAGGACACCATGAACACCACTGAAGATGCTTCTAGCATTTGCAGCGAAACGTCAGGACGCACACTGTTGCACACAGTGCACACAAATGCTCTATATTTTGCCAAAATAATAGAATAACATAAAATATTTATTAACTCAAGCACTTTGAAACGATGGGCTTATTGATTGGAACTTACGGCTAATTGATAGAAATTATGGGCTTATTGATTGAAATTATGGGCCTATTGATTGAAACCAATGGCTTACGGTTGAATTTTAGGGCCTATTAATTAAAATCATGGGCTTATTGATGGATAAATAAGGCAAAAGTTAGAAATTATCTTATAGCAATAATTTATGTAAAAAATAATAAATGGTATTTTTGTGATGGTTTATAGCAGGTAAAGTAAAAAATAATAAATGGTATTTTTGTGATGGTTTATAGCAGGTAAAGTAAAAAATAATAAATGGTATTTTTGTTATGGTTTATAGCAGGTAAAGATTTAATAATTTAACTTAATACTGAATTAGAAATGTATAACTAAATGAATTATGAATAAGACGTTGCATTAAACAGTAATTCTGGAAACTCCTAAAAATAACTTCATTTACGTTTATAAATTATGATGAAGGTTTTCCCGAAAGCCTGTCGGTCTCCCTCTCCCTTCTCTCCTTAATCTCGGAGGTGTAAAGCACTTTCAAATATTAATGAAGAAGATTAAAAAAAAAAAAAATTAATTACAAACATTTTTTGGGGGGAAATTTTTATTAAGAAATTAAAATGTTTTTATTAAAAAAATCGGTCCGAGACAATTCAACCAAACTTTCTCATATACAAGTTCATAATTACTTAGAACAGTGTTTTCAATTTATTAATTTTATAGTTTTAGTAGATAAATTTAATTGTTATTCAACATTTTATCAAAATTTGTTATAAATACAACTTCTCCTCGGTGGGGAATCGAACCCGGCCCCTTTCCATCCGCGTTTAAAGCTATTTTCTCAGGAACTAGATTTATTCCGGGGAAATGGCTAATATCGTTAGATTCGTATTTAAATAGACTACATTGTAGATTTTTTTTTTTTTTAAATAAAAATCTTCGGAACCGATTTCAAGATTTTTTTTTTTTTTTTTTAGTGTTTGGGGAGTAGCGCCCCCAAATTTGGTGCTAAAATTCATTTCTCGATTTCGCCTCGGGGTATGATTTTTCTGATCATATAGGTATGCTAAATTTCGTTAAAATCAGCCCAGTAGTTTAGGCTCCACGCATTTGCACAGACGACAGACATTTTTTTTCTTTTAAAACAAACTTTTTTTTTTTATTCAGGGGACCTCAAAACGTGTAAATCTATCAACATCTCCAAATCTAATATTCTCGCAATCTCTTTCTTATTTTATGAAAATGAAGCAAAACTAGTAGATGTTATACGACGTTTTCCTGTCGTAAGTAATTGGATTGTTGAAAGATTTTAGGGATTAATTACGGAAAGTTTTGCTATAAACAGTTGTAGTAATGGTAGGAAATAAAAAATCTGTTTCCGTTGCTGGAATCATTTACTAATCTCAAACGTTTATTTCAGTACATGGAAAGTAGATATTGCTTTACAACATAACTTCATCACAATATTAATTAACACAAATTCCTTTTAATTTAATATTATTTTTGGAATACAGAATTTTCTCAATATACAAGAATTCTAAATTCCGCACTATTGACTCGTTTAATTACACATATATGAATGATAGTAAAGAATTTAAGATAATACCTTAAATAATATTAAGCATATAATATACCTACGTTCTATCGTACTTAATATTTATAAAGATTTGATATTTTGATGTTAGTAACTGTAGTTTACAATAATCCCCCTTCTAATACCATTATTATTATTAAGTCCTCTGAATTATTCTTGAATCAAATATATCTTTGATAAATTGAATTGAAGTTATGATCGTTTGATGATGCTTTGAGATAATATGGTGACAACAATGTCCAACATCTTTCCACTAGATTAAGAAAGAAAGAGCATTGTTTCCGCTTTGAGATGCTTCTTTCAAAGGACAATGTCTACTGTAGATGTTTCGCGTTTGATAGTTAATCTAATAACACTGTTCTACAAAAAAAAATGTCCTTTGAATGAAAATGTCCTTTTTGAAGTATTTTGGTGTTCTGAGTCCGAATCTGAAGTCAAAATTTCTCCTATACGTGTAGTTTTCCCGGAAAATGCGCCTTAAGTTCGGAAAAATTGTGTTTTTGACCCAATTTTTCGCCCAAAAAAATTTCGTAAAAAAAAATATATATTGGGCATTTAAATATCTCTAAACTATGAAGAACACGAATCAAAAGTAAAAAAAAATCTGTTGACCTTACTTTATTAAGGAAAATTAAAAATAAGAAAAAAAATCGATTTTCCCTCATATTGAGTCTGTATTTCTATTTCTTTTTCAGTGGTATAATAAATGTTTTGTGGCTTTTTTCTGAGAATATTCTAGATAATTACAATAATGTGACTATAGAGGGGGGGGGGGGGGGGTCAAGAAATATTGGGTGGGGTAAGGGTACTAAAACAAATTGGACAAAAACCACAACTTTGGTATGTACTTTTTTAGTTACCCTCCCCCCCTCCCATTTTATTTTTACTTTTGATTCGTATTCTTCATAGTTTAAAGATATTCAAAAGCCCAATATATTATTTTTTTACGAAATTTTTTTGGGCGAAAAATTGGGTTAAAAAAAAACCTTTTCCGAACTTTAGGCGCATTTTTCGGGAAAACTGTACGTATAGGAGACATTTTGACTTCAGATTCGGATTCAGCAATCTCGAAAACATAAAGTTCAGATAAAATTTTCTTGGGTACAGAAAGTTCTTTAAATTTTGCAGAACAGTGTAATTAACCTACCAATTATTTTTATCTACGATTGATACGATATATAAACATTACATCTCCGTTTAAATGCGTAGAAACTGATTCTTTCCGTATTTGTATTCATTGCATTCATGCAAAACAGCGTTCATTTGTCTTATTGATATAGTAGATGGATCTTAAGGTACGGAATTATGAAACATTAATCCCATTTTGATTACCATTTAGTCCACTAGGAGCTCTGATATCATTTTATATAAAATTTAGAGCTTCTATCGGAGAAAAATATGGTACTACAATGAATACAAGTGAATATCAAACTACCTCCTATCATATTTTAACTTCCTGGCACGATATTTAAAAGCGTCATATTTTTCATGTCGTGTTTTGCGTGACATAATTTTTTATTTTAAATAAAATATTATTTTAGAAGAGAATTCAAATAATTCTTCATAATACTCTTAAAATAAATTCTGATTAAAATAAATCACAGGGAAGTTCGTACATCTATAATACATAATACTTTTTAGGGTTTCGTAGGTTATTAATCATATAGGCTATTATATTCTGAAATAACATTTTATTATTTGCTCATCCTGCCCTATATATGAAATTAAAAAATAATAAACAAGGAGTAGATTAGGGTTCCCTGGTTCAATTTCCCGAGGGGTCACATTTTTTTTTTTTTTTTTATCGGTAATTACAACAAAAAGGTAAATACATTTTTTTTTTCTCGGAAAATTTCATAGCCCCACTGTTAGGATTAATTAATTAGGATGAATTATTTCATAATTTTAGGACTAACCGTTATAGGGTGGTTGGGAGGGAGGGGACATTTTTTTGCGGTATTTTTAAAAAATGCTTATATATATTTGTAATATACTTTTATACAAATTGTTTGGGTATATTTTTACTCATAAAACCAATAAGGAATGCAAAATTTAAAAAAAGCATATATATATATTTGTAACCTACTCTTAAGGAGCATATACATTTGGTATTTGTGGTAAAAAGCACAATACTCAAATAATGTTATATACTTTTACTTTTCCTCACTACCAATTGTAGGAAAAGTACCTAATGTTTTCACCAAAAAAATTGTTTGCGAGATTTCAACGGAATTATCTGTTTTGGGTGTTTTAAGACCTCCTGAGTGGTTCTTAGCATTACGTCTGTATGTATGTATGTGTGTGTGTTATCATCGTAGCGCCCAAGGTATTTAACCTAGAGAGTTGAAACTTGACAGAAAAATCAGTGCTTACCTGTAGTGGTGCCGCACGGAAAATCAATTTTTTCCGCCATCTTGAACCGAGTTTGTTGAGTCAGCAAAAAGTTTAAAAAATCGTAATAAATCGACAATGGTTCTGATCGAGTTGAAATTTAGCACGAATATACCTCTCTGTATGAAAAACAAGCCAACCAAATTACATTTTGATATTGGCCGCCTTTTTGAAGTTATTAATTTTTGATTTTTTAAACTTCGACGGTTAATAATACCGAAAGTATAAATAGGTTTTTGACGTATAGCATATCGTTGGAACCGGAAAAAATTAAGGAACAAATATAAAACACCGCGATGAAATTCCATTAATTAGTTTAAAAGTTATAAGCGAATATAATTATTTTTTAGTGCGATAATTTTGATGACGTCAAAGTTTGTTTACATCTGTCAAAATACTGCCAAACATTAAATAATTAAATAAAATATAGGTAATAATAATAATGTTTTTTTTTTAAGATTGATAATAAATCAGTTTGTTCAGAACGGTCGCCATCCAAGTACTGGATGGGTGCCACGTCCAATGCTGCTTCCTCCAGGAGAGGCCACTTTAGTGGCCTCTGAAGTGAGGAAAATTTCCGAGGTACCCTGCACCCGATTTTTTTAATCTATTCTTCATGTGCTTTCATTTAATATCCCTTTCGAAATTAAAAAAAACAAACTTTGTTACCCCAATATTTCAAATTTCAACTCTCTAGCCTGTTCGGAGAATATGAACCAAGGTACGACCGTCAGTCAGACACATCACCCTCGGAATAAGGAGTTGGAGGATGATACTACTACGAATAGTTAGCTAGTAGTAGAACTATTACTACTACTACGAAACCTCAAAAACTATTTTTTTTTTTTTTTTTTTTTTTTTTTTTTTTTTTTTTTTTTTTTTTTTAGTTTAATTTCCAACAGCATTATAAAAATTTGATATTTCCGAGTCCCATAACACTATAAGGCAACTGCTGACATTTCTTTTGTTCATTTAACATAATTATAATGCAAGGAAATCCACGACAGTTAGTAGAACAATAGAGAGGGATTTAGTACATCATAACTTGCATGCGGGAGATTCTTGAATCTTAACTTCTGAAAGATTTAAAAGTTAGAACGCCACAACCATATATATGATGAAGGAAATTTTCAAACCATCCAAAGAAAACTTAGCCATGATATTCAATCCAGTTTAAAACTCGTTATTTGGTTAGCATGTTCCAAACAGTAGTTTAAGGACTGAATATTAAGGAATGGATATAAGAAAAGTTAGTCTATTTGTGTCTTTTATATGCCAGTAAAATCTGGTTTAACATAAAGTATCTCTTTTTAGAAGAAGTTATAGCCGTATTTTTCAAATAGATTTACAGACTATGTTCATCAGTCTAATGATGAAATTTCAACTTTTAAATTAACTAAATATTAGTTTATCACTACAAGTTAGAGCGAAAGAAATATATATATATATATATATATATATATATATATATATATATATATATATATATATATATATATATATATATATATATATATATATATATATAATATATATATATAGAACTGCACAACCAAGCTTAATAGGATTACTCAATACTCAAGAAACAAGATCGAAGTCTATTGTCAGTGAATATCTTCTACGAGTCATCATCCTCTCATTAGTGTCATTTATAATTCTGTTATTTGTACAGATACGGACAAAGGATATTAGATCATCCTTAAACCCGGATGCACATTGTGACGCAGGCAACGTAAGGCAGGAAAGCTTTACGAACGGATATTAAAACATCCTTAAACCCGGATGCACATTGTGAAGCAGGCGACCGACGTAAGGCAGGAAAATCTTACAAATGGATATTAGATCATCCTTAAACCCGGATGCACATTGTGAAGCAGGCAACGTAAGGCAGGAAAGCTTTACGAACGGAAATAAAAACATCCTTAAACCCGGATGGACATTGTGAAGCAGGCGACGTAAGGCCGGAAAGCCTTAAAAACGGATATTAGATCATCCTTAACCCCGGATGCACATTGTGACGCAGACAACGAATGGCAGAAAAGCACGGTTTCAACCGCAGAAATAAACACTAATCATAGAATTAGATAAATTGATATACTAAATGTTATTATTATAATATGTTTTATTCAATAAAGTTATTTAAAAAATGAATGAAATGAAAAACGAAACTGCGTGAATTTAGGCTTATAGGAAGGCAGGGCAGTACTACGCCACACGTGGCCTACCTACAACACTAGTGAATCTGGCATCTGAATTAATGCTCTCTTGTATATTTCAGTGGGTAGAAAACCTGTGCTGCCCTGCGTCTATATTTGCCTACTATACTCGGCCTAAATTTTACTATTTCTTTCTTTAGTTAATTAACAATCAACATATTTCTTAACTTCTAAAAGACTTACATATATTTTTTGGGTATTCAGAGTAACTGTGGTGCTTAAGTTAATAGCCACATCTACTCGACCAACTATAAATCAAGGTTGATTTCGAAGGTTTGATCACATGCCTTGGAATCAATCACACTGAATTCGCTTCAGTGGTAGTCTTGTGTGTGAAATCGTTCAACTCCATACAGGGGTAGTGAACAAGGGCCAAATTAAGTGGGCTAATAGCTAGGTTTGTCCGCTCTACTAAGAGTTAGCTAGCAGCATCCTTTCTTTTGAATTAAGGGGGATTATTTAATTACCAAGAGTTTTTTTTCCATTCTATATGGCAAGGGTGATTTGATCCTTTTTTCAGTATCTTTTTTAAGAGGGTTAGTTTCTTGGAGTTTCAACAGTTTGCGGAGAGAGTCTGGTTATGGTTAGTCTCGCTAGAGAAGGCTTTCAGAAGGTCTCTGGGTTTTTCAACCCTACTCTGTAATAAGAGCTCTGTAGTTCCTGACAGTTACAAAGTGTTGTATGCCAAGTGTTGGGAGGCAGGGGGAGGTAACAGAAGTGTTGTTCGGGGGAAAGGAAGGGGGGGGGGGGGGGGGGGAATGCAAAGAGTGCGTTTGCTTTGCTTCTGTAAATATTTCATATATCTGGGTCGGTTTTGGAGTGAGGTAGAGGGGGTTGGCAAGACCTCCCTTTACAGACACGTAGGTTTTCGTTAGAGTGCCTCTAGGCTTACAAACAAACCACGAGCTACACCCAACTAACTCAACCACTCCCTCTAAAAAACTATTACCCTGTTGGAACGTTCTGGTAAAACTCTTCACTTCCCTAACACAATCTCCACTTGGAGAGAGAGGCGTGTTAAATTGTTTAACTCCCAACAATTTCTGGTTACGGAAAAAAAAAAAAGATCTGAAAACAAGCTCTCGACGAAGTAAAAGTCCAAACATTTTTCAAAAAAAAAAAAGAGCAAATAGTTCCATAGTAAAAATACATACAGCTATGTTACAATAACGCAGAAAAATTGGCGAGAAATGAAGAATATGTGCATAAAGAAACAATACGTAACATTTTTTTTTAGAGTACGTATCTACATATTTCAAGTTGTTGCAACAGTAAACAAAGTGATTCCACTTCCTCTCTTTTTGCGACAACTGAATATTGTTTGACTCTCAAACACGAAAAAGGATCGAGAAGAGGGGTTTCTATGTATCTTATTATATTTGAAGACCCCGGATAAGAAAATAAAAAGAAATGATATGCGTTCGTCGAATTTTCAAGTATAGTGGTAGAAAGGGGGAAAAAACTGAGAGGAGAGAACTGATCAAGAATTCTCAAAAAAATCATCAAAGGCACAGAGGATATTGTAAAAGGAGAAAATACGAAAAGGAAAGTACATTAAGATAAGAGAACACAGGAAAATAAAAATGTGAAATTGATACGATAAATTAAATCCAATGCGAAATTGGACAATTTCACACGATACTCTTTTTTTCCTTTTTTTTTTTTTTTCAATAAAGTAACTTGTAATATCTTATATATATAAGATAGCGCCAAGGAAATATACAGACATAAGATAATACAATTTACCTATGAGAACTACTTTTGAGGAAAACAATTTACGAGTGATTTTAAATACTTACTGCACAACTTGCAAAGGACGGAACCCACTCTTAGCAGTAATGATTAAAACCGTAATTTTAAAAAAAGAATATAAGTTAATTAATATTTAATTTTTAAATTACGAATTTATTACTGGTCTTATATTACTTTGCTTTGTAAGTTTCATCACACGTTTTATCGCACACCTATTCCCCAAATTTTGCACATGGAAACAATTTAGGTGAAAAATACAGAAACCAAAAAAAGAGTTGAAAATAAGACCAGTTTTTAAAAATGGTATTATTTTATTAATTATTTTTACCGTATATTTTAAATTAATTTCTGCATCCATTTTCTAGAACTAATAGTTTCAGAAGAAACGAGATATTCAAAATAATTTAAAATAGGAAAAATAAATGTTTTTTACTTGAATTCATTTTTGTAGTTTCGTTTTAAAATTAACTGCTCCGATTTATTTTATTTTATTTGTTTTAACTATGGAAAACAAAAATTTTAAAATGTTGAATAGCGATTGTCAACAGGTTCATACATTCCTTTTTATCCAGATTTAAAATAAAATAAAATTTACCCATTTAAACGGAATCTAGACTTGACTCAAATTACAAAAGTATTTTCCTCGATGGCTTTGTATAACAGGTATATATTATATTCTGGAATCTGATCATTTCCCCTCTTATTTTATCATATAGAACCTGAATCTACTATTTCCTTCTTTAAAATTTGTTATAAAGAAAAGCATTATGTATATTGTTTTTTTAATCAACTCTAAACAATATTGAGAATATATTGTTTAGAAACATGTCAATAACATTGCACCTTATTCTATAAATACTTACTATTTATATATTTAATTTAACCTTGCCTAGAAAGAAAATGTTATAAAGTAATACTACACAATTTTTAAACAGCTTTAATTTGATATTATAATAACACTTTTCGGGTATATTACCTATCCTCTCCGGCATGAGTAATTATAATAAATAAAACAATTAACTAGGGTGAACATTGAAACGCAGGTGACGCAGGTCAGGGCAGCGCAGTTTTTTTTTTTAATTGCAGAATTATACGTAACCACGTGAATTGAGAGAAGAGTATGGCAGAGCAGTACTGCGCCACGTGTGCCCTGCCCGACATTTGTAGATCTAGCGCCTTAATTCGCGCGGTCTCAAATGTTTCAACGGTTCAAAGAAACTGCGCTGCTCTGTCTTGCGCTAAACCCGGTCGCACAATGAGACTAAGGTGACTCAGGGCAGGGCATTTCAATCGAAGAAATATAATAAACCAAGCGCATTAAACGCAGAGCAGAGCAGGGCAGTACTACGCCACATGTAACCTGTCCGACCCTAGCGTCTCAATTAGCGCGATCTAGTATTTTTCTATACATAAAAAAACTGTGCTGCTCTGCCCACAACGTCACCCGTGTCTAAACCTGGGCGCACATTGTAACGCAGGAAACACAGGACAGGACAGCAACGTTATTTTTTTTTTTTGAAAAAATATACGAAACCGCACGTATTGTGTCCTAGAGCAGGACCGGGCAGTACTTCAAGACACGTGGTGAATTAAAAAATACCAATTTTTTAAATTTTAAAGATTTTAATGTTTTACTTTCAGTTATGAGACCAAAAATACTTAAGAGGTGAAAAGGACTACAGTAACAAAAGGATTATAGTTTCAAACGTGTGCGTAGGCGTAGATCCAGGACAGAGTATTGTAAAATGTTAACATTATTATTTTATCTCCAGTAGGGAGAAAAAGTTATGATTTTAGATTAGTTCAATGGGACTAAAGTAAGTCTTTTCTTCCCTGAACTCAAGAAGTAGGGAGAAAAAGTAAAAGTAGGCCGAAAAAGTAAAGTAGGGAGAAAAAGACTAAATATTAGAGAATGAATGGCTAATGTAGTGAGGTTGTAGAAATCAAGTTGGCGACACTGCTTTTTCGACCTTGTTTATCATTGTTAGGTTTGGGAGCGTCTATGGAGGTCATCTTAAGGAAAAATAAAATAGTCCCTCTACGTAAAATTAACTTTTGAGTCTTATGTCGGTTCTGACATGAAGTAGACTCACCTTTCACGTCTTTAATGTTATTATGTTACTCTTTTCTTCTTTTTTCGGCACTGATGATGGCCTTATTAAGGTTGAAAGCTGCTTTGGCTATTAAAAAGTTAATTTTACGTGGAGTGACTATTTTATTTTTCCTTGTTTATCATTGTTTGTAAACCTGCATCTAAATTATCTTCTATTTGAGTTTAACTGCAATTCTTATTGTTTGTAATGTTGAATCTCTTATATCTGCTATTAAAAGTGCTAACAATTATTGCTATTTATTAAAATAATTAATAAAAACTGAGCAATGGATGAAAATGTGTATTTTCTCCCTACTGGAGATAAATATAAGCTTGTAATGTAAATATCGTAGTATTCTTTCACTTACTATGCTAACACTTAAACTGAAGATGATATAAATGTCGAAACACGTATGTTTAATTATATAAAATTGTGGTGACAATGATGTTGTGTTACTTTTTATTAACCTCTCTGGTCATAATAATGGCTATATCTAAAAAAAAAACGCAAGAAAAAGGAAACTGCACATTAGTGCGTAGTAAGACATTTTGATATTAAAGTTAAAAATACTTAAAGTTATGTTTTTTTTTTTTCTTTTGGGTTTTAGTCCCGATCAACTGCCAGGGTTATTACAGGACGGGGGTTATCCGGCCACTTTACTCATCTAATCGATGAGATCATCAGTGTGAAACATGTCTTACCCCGCTGGGATACGAACTCACAGCCGGGGTTGACCTTGGTTTCAGAGTCGAGTGCGCTAACCCCTCGGCTACACCGGCCCCCTTTAGTTATGTTATTATGTAAATTATTATTTACTAATTATTGTTGTAAGTTTTTCTAGATTAGTATTTTTTATTAGAAGTTTTTAATCAAAAGTATCTTATCATTAAACCTACAGAGAAGTATTTATAAATAAAATTTATTATTAAAAAATTTCCATGTGTATTCATTACAAAGTTTTTTTTCGGCTTATTGAAGATGCAGAATTATGCAAAGTAAGTTTGATATGATGTTAGTTGACTTTGCATAACTGCTTTTAAAGACAAAACACACATTTTAAAAACACAATACTGAATATTTTACTACCTTCAATTTTTAAAGTTTAATTTCCTGTAAGAACCGTGTAAAAAATAAAGCTAAACTTCTTTTTTTTACCTAGGGCAAGCATGTTTACTTTAGTATAAAAAATATTAGACACAGTGGAAAAATTAAAGATAGGCAAACTACCAACTTTTGATTTGTACTTTACACATTTGCTCCTTGTAAATATATTTTGATTTTTCCACCACATACACTTTTAACTGTTTAGTGATGTAAAGAAACAAATGAATCTTACATTACTTGGTTTTAAATGATTCTTATTCAAAAAGTTTAAGTAAGTATTTTACACATTAGAGCGTGTTTTGTTGAAAATATGAAGCGTTAATTCCTTCTAATTTTGATCCATATATAAATACATCAAGGGCACCGCCACGTCGATCACAGCCTTACCACACTTGACTGAAACCAATTTAAGCACTTTTACCCCCCCCCCCCTCTATTATCCTATCAAAAATACTTAGATAATATATAAAACGATCCTTAATTCTATATTTATTGGAATACATTTGCTTGCCTTAGCTAAGCAATCAAATTATTTCGAGATGAGTCGTTGCCGGTGTCAGGAAACTTATTCGATTATATTAATGATTCATTTTAAATGAGAGTTAATTGCAGACTGAACCAGAAATGAAAATAGTTTATTAGTAAAAGTTTTGTTATTTTGAAACTGATTTATTGCGTGATTAAATTACTCATAAAAATTCTAAGGCACTTTTAGCCATCCTAGAAATTTTGAATATGGGTAGAGTTTTGTAGAGAAAAAGAAAAAAAATATAAAATCCGATAAAAACTGGGTTTTCCTCCTTTTTAAGCCTTATAATCAACCGCTTATTCAAAATATTTTAAAAACAGAAAAAGAAAAATACAACTAGCGCTTCCTAGTAGAGAACTTCAAAACATTTTTTTGGATTCACTCCCGAGCTCCAGTGCTGAAACGTGCCATAAGGAACTTCGTTCCAAATAACAGGGTAAAACTGCTTAAGAATTATAAGACTAAACAGTAAGGATTTCGATTTAATTATTACTAGGTTATAGCAGCAACACAACATGTTGGCAGACCGCATTGTTTAGCAAATGAGTTTTACACGACTTGAATGACGGAACCAACCTAACTGACATACGTCGCAAATTAAATTAAATTCAAACTTCGGATTCTTCTGCTTTATATTATTGCTGCATTTTCATCTTAAAGATAATTTATTTTAACATAATATCAATTTCAACAACAATATACAGTTACTACAGTTATGTGTAGAAAACGAACTCCTTCGACAAGAATTTTTCAGACAAAAATTTTTCTTCCTCGAGTTCTGTAATGTACTGAATTGATATGTTTGTACAAACTATTATTGTCTAATTTATTTATTCTTCCCCTACTTTTATTTTAAATATGTTATCTTTTATTTTTTACATAATTACTTAAGGCTGGATTTCTGTATTGGAATTATTAAATCGGAGACATAAAATATTTTCGTTCTTCAGAACGATAGCATAGCATCCGTTACCTTCGCTAAGCTCGGAAGCAATAATAATATTTATAAATTTTGTTTCTTTCAATCTTAAAATGCAATGACCTTCGTTGTCAAATAATGAGAGGGGTAATGTGGACGTTTCCTACCAAACTAAAAAAAGGGTGGAAAAAACTTGAGAAAATGAGTGCCATCTCTGGAAAGGAGTTTTACAAACACACCTCTCCTTAATTTTAAACTGAATATTTATTTTTTTATTATTTTGATTTATATGATCCATGACGCCAATTAGTGCGGCACATAGCTTCATCGCTCCTATTTCGTATACTTTAACGATTTTACGCTTTTAAAAGGCAAATGTATAATAGGATGAGTAGTTTTTAATATATGGTAGTTAGCAAGAATTGAGCGACAGACGCAAACACAGACATAGAACCAAAATTGTTCCCTAATTTCCGAAACGAATTTCTGTCTTGGAATTTTTAAAATCGGAAAAAAGTTTTTCTTCAGAAAAATTACATAACTTCGGTAAGCTCTGAAGCAATAAATAAATTAAATGGGTTTCGTTAGAATCGTGAACATAAAATTAGTATAAGGGGGGGGGGGGATTTTCGACAAAATGGCATAAAAAATTAAACACTTTCAACAAGTGGTTATATATTTTTGTAATCTACTCTTCTATACCTTAATTTGATATCTCACTCAAAATTTAAAAAAAAAAAATTTCTCGTGACAGGAATTATCCGACATGTTGAAAGAGCTGATAATTATTAGTTCGCTATATTTTTATTGTGTGCGCGTCAAAACGAAAAGTTCATGTACTGGAAAGTTTCATGTTTTTATCTCTTTTAATGCAAAAGTTATTGGAAACGTACAGAGTGACAGACAGACAGACACAAGAACAAAACTATAAGGATTTCTTTTTTTGGTTTTACCACCAAAACCCTAAAATAGAAAAAAAATCACATTTTACCCTTAATGAAATAATCATAGAATAAAGATACTGAGCTAATGAAAGTTTTATTATTATGCGAGGTAAAGTTTATAATGAATATTTTCATTAAACATATCTGTTTTTAAGCGGAAAATATTCAAAATGAACTTTGAAGTACTAAATTTGCCAATGTATAAATAATTAAAATGTACAACAATTAAGTGAGTCATTCTATGGTGTTTGTTACTTAATTTTAGTAAAAATAGTCAACAAATTTAAAGGTAAAATTGTATTCAAATTATACTTCTAATTTAATATAAAATGGAAGACAACAGAATTTAATATTTTTTTTTTTTTCAAAATTCTATATATTTTATTCATCCTATGAAATTTGGTTTTAGATTTACGCGTGTAGTTAGTCTCTCAGTTAACAATCTCATATACATATTTATTATTATTTTATTTAATTCAAATATACAAGAAGAACACGATATGAATGTATTTTTGAATTGTATATTAGGTTATACGAAATATAATATTTTACAAAGAGACCTAATACAGGAGGAGAGTTACAGAATGTAACGTTTACAAAAGCTGGCTGAATAAACTTCTCGAGGGACGGGGGATAGGGAGTTCGCATATTTCGTTCATGTGTTTAAAAACTTTTTGTCGAGGGTTACGCCACGACGTTTGAGGGATTAGTTGATTAAGACCGAGGTTTAAAAGCTAATAAACTCTGACTTTGCAAGTTTATAATACAGCGGTGGAAAATCCTTCTGTTTTATACTTTAGCTTAGCCTTTTAGAAATACCTTCATGAAAAATTTAGACTACATTCACATGAATACTTAATGAGAGAGTGACTAAGGTACATTTTTTATTTAGAACTGTTCAATAACTATTTTAACTATTTTTATGTCGTAGATCTAGAAATGTCAAACATCACTAATCAACTTAAATATCAAAATGGAATAGTTTTCAGTAATACTGCTTTTAACCTTAACCAAGTTAAATGCAATAAGGTTTTTCTTTTGAACTCGGATAAATCAAACAGAGTTATAAGTTAATTCTAGTCAGCAAATAAATTTAAACAAAATACAAAGAAGGAAAGTTAACAAATAATTTAATATTAAGATTTTATCATTGAAGCGAGCAAAGCGAGCTACCTACATTTAACAAAATATGCACCGTGTCTGAGTGTGTGTCGGAAACGTGTGACGATAACGTGAGTAAAAGTTGACCAATTTTGGTGAAATTTGGTACACATGTTCAGTTTACCAATTCCCAGGGTGAGTTCGTTGGATAACTTTATCCACCCAAGCGCGCAACACTTGCGTGAACATTATAAATTAGAATTTTAAAACAGGAAAAAATTCTTACTTTATCTATTCGATGAGAAACACATTTTTTACAAATACAATTTTTTATTAAAATCAACAGCGACACCGCTATGAAGTGTTAAAGATTGCCAAAACTATTAATGCGGACCTAAACGTATAAAATTGAGGAAGCAAAGTTCCACCAATATCTTATAATATGTATCGATTTTAAATAAAACTTCACTAAAATCATCTAATGTACAACTATTGAAACATGCGTGTAAAATTTCAACCGGATACAAGCAGACGTTTTTGTGTAATGAAGTGATACATTTTATAATAGTTTAAATGGAGATGGCGTGGGCTTCAGGGTTAACGAATACTACCTGTTTCCTCACTACATGGCTCTTTACTACAATCATCTTCTTTATCTATCAACTCATCATGATTAACTATTTTCTTAACATTCAATTATTTATTGTATTACGGCCGTTTCAACGAAGGAGCCACGCGATGCCTCGTTTGATAGGAAATATTATCAATCTAAAGATGATTTTAACTAGAAGTTTGAGATAATAATTATCAGATATAAAATCCGACTTTTCAGTCGTATTTTAACGGTTCTAAAGGCATCATTAAAAAGGTCTTTCAAAACATGATGTGTCGAGAATTAAAGGATGGGATTCCTTGGCTAATTTTAAGAAAAATAGTTCCTATTTACATAGGTCCATAAAGATACAGGGTGTCAAAATAGTTCATTACGCGTCTAGTGCGGAAAGTAGCATTTTGCACCCGAGCGACAGCGAGGGTAGTAAAACCACACAAGCAAAGCAAAATGCAGTTTTCGCACGAGTCGCGTACCGTACTTTATCTACGATTTTAATAATAATTACAAAAATAGGCTGCCAATTAGTGTGGCACATAGCTTCCTCGCACCCTATCATGTACTTTATTGTTATGAGAGCCGTAGCGGGCCCCAAGGCTATGCCTATATGGGCCCCCTCTTTTTACTCGTTTTTATTCGTCATTTTGGGACTTTACACTAATAACTTGTGTATTGAATTTTTCAACTCTTAGAATAAGTTCTATTTTATATTTATTGTAAGTACTACTAATAAACTCCTATTACTGATAACTGCAGACATACCGACTGATAAACCAAAGTAAAAAAAACTCATTTTGAAGAATACAACTATTTTACCGCAGTAATGTTAAAAACCCAATTATGAATTAAATTAATATGGGTATATGAGTCATAATTATGACCTAAAATTAGACAAAATTAATAATTTCTTAGTCCTCAACTAAAACACAATCTGGACACAAAAAGTCCTATAACTGTAAAATGTTGTTTACGTTCATTTACGTTTTATACAATTTTATTTTGATACCTATATATTTTATTTTAAGTAGGGGGCGCTGCCCCCTACTCGCTTCGCTCGACAAACCCCCGAAAAGCGGCCGCAGCGCGGCCGCTGCCTAGAATAAAGTACAGGAGAATCCCTTGTTTTCTTTTTAGGAGGGGGCTAAATTTAGGATATTTTCAAATTATCTTATCAAAAAGAGGGGGTATAGAAATCAGTGGAAGGGATAAAATCTAGATATTCTCTCAGTAGTAAAATAATTTAAATGTTTCTTGATGGTAGTTTACAAACTTATCAAATTAAAATAACACTCCGTAGCAAAGAACGGGTATCCAGCTAGTAAAACATGAAATAATGATTTCGAAGAAAAAGTAAAACAAACAAAGAATGTAACAGAAAATAAGCGAGAAGGAAGATAAAGGGGGTGGGAATGTTACGTAGTCTATAAGATAATTCCCTCTTATATTAAAAAAAAACAAAAAAAAAACAACAAATATCTTCACTTTTTGAATAGCTTTTAATTCTAAGGAAATAACTAAACAAAAAAACAATAGTTTGATTAAGAATTTAAATAAAATTACCTCTTACCATAATCGTTGTGTAATAAGATTGTTTATTATAACTAAACATAAATTATTCAATTTAACTTAATAGGTAAATAGAAAGAATCAATCTACCTTTATAGCTTCGCTTCGTTCTTTCAATCCATCCTATGTATATCTTCATATTCCATTATATTCTCTAAATGCTGTTATAAATATATGTAGAATTAACTTTCAAAGATATTATCGTCGATATTACACTGAATAACAAATCGATCAATCTCCAAAGACAAGATTTCAACACAGAACAACGAATAATTAATAAAATATAAACTACAAACACGAAATATGTACTTTCGAAAGAAAAACGTATAGAAATCAAAAAGAAACATTTGAATTATAACACACTGAACAAATATAAAGACCCGCTACCCGATTTCAAATTGTTTTCCTCGATTAAGAAGTGAATTTAAAGTAAGATTTGACTAAAATTACTGTTGACCTAATTAGAGAAGTAAAAACAATATGGCCGACACATAAAAACTGTGGAAACCGCCACGTCGCAGTGACTCGCCTTTTACAGGGCTGCCACACTACCACCGTATCAAAATTAAATAATCTAAAATTTATTATAAAAAATTATTTAAAATAAAAATATTATAAATAATAATTATTCTTCATGGTAATATTATATTTTAAATATGTTTTTAGTTTAACCGAAACAAAATATGTTTAAGTTATTTTATTTTTTAATAATTTTGTTCGTATTATTGGTTTAACCTCATTGTACTGTGGTAAGTGAAAAATTATTTTGTTTATATAAGTTTAAATTAATAAATGTTTAATAAAAGACTGTTTGTAAAAACAAGTTAAATCAAATGATATTTTAAATTGAAAGGAGAACTCCAGTATATGGATACCCCTACTATATACATCGTAAATCGCTACAATCGATTGTTATATTATTGACGCCATATTTCAATATATCCAAATAATGTGTGATTTGCGTAATTTTAAACGTTTTAACGAAAATGTGTCTGTTTTGGATTTGAATTTAATTTTGTTAACTTTAATTTTTTTTTGCCCTAGAATTTTTAATCGCCGCTCCACACCGCTTCGCGGAGCGCTCATTTTTAAAGAAAAACAACCCTCCTGCATATAGACCAGGTAGAGTTCCAAATCGAAATATAAGAGTTTAACAGACAAGATATATCGATATATTAAGTCTTGAAAGAGGTCGATAGTGAGATAACGTGTTATCAGAAAGAGCCCCATATACTGTAGTTTAGCCGTCAAGGTATATGTGTATGTTCTATATACAAATCTACAGTTTTGGTCCGATCTCGATGAAAATTTTTACACTTGACCTTCAAAGCAATGGGAATGTCACTGTCTACATGAATTTTCGAAATTTAAATTTTGGTACACAGGGGTACGGGGTACAACTCAAGTGATGAATATGGGGTCAAAGTAATGAATACCCTTCATGATGCATATCGTAGAAAAGCTCTTTAAGAGTACAGTAATTGTTGTTATGTATACAGTTTTGTAATATTGTCATTTATGAGGGGGGTAAATTTGTGATATTTGCAAATTATCTTATCAAAGAGGAGGGGATATAGAAATAAGTGGGAGGGATAGAATCTAGATATTCTCGCATAGTAAAATAGTCTCTTGACGGTAGTTTGTAAACTTATCAAATTAAAATAACATTTCGTAGCGAAGCACGGGTATCCAGCTAGTATTGTAGGAAGTATAGGAAACAGTGGCGGCAATAAGGGCCCCGCAGACCCCACCGCGCGGGGGGCCCCAGGAAGTAAAATAGAGGGGCCCCTAAAAGTTTCCAGGGGGCCTCCAAAACCTACTAGTAGGAAATATGAATTTTTATGACTGAAGAAACCATTGTAGTGTCTTTCTGGCTAGCATGCCGGATTTTTCAGCCATGCATGGTTGAAAATGAATGGTGGTGAATTTAATATTTTTTTCAAATTTGGATATGTCCAAATAAAACTGATCAAATCATTAATCATTGATTTTGTTGACTGCTTGGTATGGATCACTCAAGTTTCCAATTACACTGCAATTAAAACATAAAAAACTTCAACTTTGAAGCGATTTTCCGGGTTCTCTGTGGATTTTTCTTGAAACCCATCGGGATACGGCTTAGTAATTTTTCGCTTCTCAGTCTCGGTACCGGGAAATTCTCTCTCAAACTTAATCACCACACCTAGCTGACAACTTTAATGTTAACTAATATTATTTTTAATTATTATTACGAATATAATTATTTTATATTTCAATTATAAATATTGGCGTGATTGGGTGTTCGGGGCTTGAGAAGCGGGGCCCTTTAGGGGAGGTCCGGGCCCCCCGGCATCAGCCGTCCCTGCCGCCCCCTCTCGACGGGCCTGGTTATATTAGCATTAAAATTATTGTAATATCTTATTGTTGTTTGTGTAAAAACTATTAATAGTTTTAGCGATCTTTAACACTTCATAGCGGTGTCACTGTTTTACTAAAAAATTGTATTTGAAAAAAATGTTTGTCTCATTGAATAGATGAAAATAGATTTTTTTCCCGACATAAAATTTCAATTTTAAATTTGAAGTCCAAGTTTACGCGAGCGTTGCTTGTGAACGCTTGGACGGATAACGTTGTCCAACGAACTCGTCCTGGGCATTGGTAAAATGAACATGTCTACCAAATTTCATCAAAATCGGTCGTTATTTACTCAAGTTATCGTCACACGTTTCATGATTCGCGGACACACAGACCGACAGACAGACAGACAGACAAGGGACCAAAAATGTTCCCTGATGTCTGAAACGGATTTCTGTCTTGGAAATTTAAAAATCGGAGACATAAAAGTTTTCCGTTCTCAAAAGTGATCAGAATGGTTCCGTTACCTTCTGTAAGCTCGGAAGCAAAATCATTAAATATACACTAAAAACTTGATAAAAACAGTTACTTTACAGTAAATTAGTTTTGTTAAATGTAAAACAAACGTAAATCGCACGCAAATCGTGCGATAAGGTGAAGAATTCTTCCCCTTATTGCACGATTGTGAAACACGCGTGCGCAATAAATATAACTACGAAAAGAATCACTTTCTACGCATCTAAACAGAGATATAATGTTTATATTTCGTATCAATTGTAGATTAACTGATTTTGGTTTTGTTATTTGAAGATACCTTAGGAACCGTTTGAGATAAGAAACTCAGCTTTCTTATACAGATCTTATCATTATTATTTGTCACCTTTTGAGCCCAAAGAACCCACTATATTGACTCCTTTTGTTTTGATAACTAAAAATGTATTAAAGGAGACGAATAGATAAGAAACAAATGTTTTTATCAACAACAATAAAATTGCTATTTTTTTCACGTAATTCGTCATAAAATGTTGCTTTTCACTAAAACGAGTGCTAGAGCTTTTTATCAAACATTTTTTTGTGTAGTAAACAATGGTGATTCAAAATTTCCTTTCAGAATGCTAATTTCTCCGGAATTATAGAAATTAGGGCCAAAACCTCATGCAAACCTAAAATATCCGTCACTGGCATAAAAATAAAATAAATAAATATATTAGGAATCAAAAGTAGTAAAATTAATAATAAGATGTGTACAAAAACTGAGTTTTGTATTTCAAACGGTGAGATATCTTCAAGAAACAAAACAAAAATACTTCTTTTTTTGACAACCTGTATTTTGAAAACGGTGCGTTTGCGGAACAGTTTGCGTTATTGCGTTGCGCGTTTGGAGACCATGATAATAAGAACTTTTTTTCTTAGAATTTGCAAAGCGAAACATGTTTTGAAACAACCGATATAATACGTGTTTTTGCCTAATTTGTGCTGTCTTTAACAAAGCAAAACCTTAGATATTAGTTAACTGTTTATTACCAAGAAGATGAACACTATAATTATACAGGGAAAGAGTATAATCACTACCTGTTGATTTAGTTTTGGAAGGATCGAGTCCTGGCCGCTCTAACACGCATGGCTTTGTATTCATTGAACTTGGTTTGAAAAAGTGTTTCCACGTTCGGAAAAGATACATTCGTGAAACATTAGTTCTAGCGTTTTAATTTCTTTAACATATTTCGTTGTCTTGTCTACCAGACCTTGATAACTGTAATGTAATCAGTTAAGTCAACTAACTTAGAAGTAAATTTGACAAAACAACATTTGCAACATTTTAAATCTCTAGCATACAAATCAGATCGTTTAAAAATAAAAATAATAAATCCATCCATACTTATATAGTTGATACAAAGAATAATTATTCAGAAATTACTTATAAGAGAGAGAAGTGAGACAGGAGGCCCAATCCTACTTTTTTATACCGGTAGAGTTTTGGTTCAAGTTTTTGCTGAAGCGAGCAAGAAAAAAAAAATATATATATAAGAGGGCCCACTGTTTGTACAATGGGTGAAAACTGGGTTAAGCAAACGCTGGCTAAGCTAATGTCGGCTAGTGCAAGCCAACTTTTAAAAAAAAACTTTATTTTTTAGGGAAAAAAGTTATAATTTTTGCGGGGTAGAAAAAGGCGTCCAAGGGAAAAGGGAGGGGGGTCAAGCAAATCATTAGGGCCCGAGGCTTAATGGCTGAAAAAGGAAAGGGACTGTAATTAAAAATGAAGGAGAGTCAGAAGCTTTAAAAGAGCATTAGAAGGGCTGAAACAGAGGCCGACGATAATGCTCCTCGTCCCTTAACCCAAAAGACTCTGTGTTCAAAACATAGGACTTCCTCGGACAACGTGAACGTGCCTCTTCAACGTTTTAAGTTTTATAAAAGCGTTATGTCTCCATATAATGTCTCGTGCACCATAGAGTACTTAAAATAAGAGTAATTTCCTTTTGCTGCACCATTGTTAATAATAACGCTCTTTAGTAGTAGATGGTGTATAAAACCAGAGTTGCTTGATAAACAAACATTAGTAAAAGTGAACCAAGGTCAATATTTCCTAAAATATTTTACTTCCTTAGACTAGTCACGACTCATTAACGATAGGTTTGTAGGAGTTTAATATCAATTAGACTAAAGTCAATCGCTAAGACGACTCACAATAAAGCTAAAGAGTTGATCTCAAAAGAGAACGGTAATCCTACATAAGCTTTTAAATCCAGTTTTTTTTGCTGGAGTTGTATATTCTAACCAAATCTTTTAGGTACTTGGCAGAATTTGAGTATTATTTTCTGTTAATATGAAAAGGACATTAATTGTGTAGTTGATAATTGTCTGAGGTAGATGTAAGGATTATCAAGTGTCTAGAGATGGGTGTTTATGAACAGACAGACTTCTGCTATTTTCAGGTGTTTAGACGTAGTTGAGACTTGAGTTATCTGGTTATACAGAGGTCTTAACAGGGGGATGTAATGAGGTCCATCGTAGGATTTCCCCAGTCCAACTCGACACCTTCCAGTAATGCCAGGCTTTCCTCCTAACCACACCACGTCTCCCATCCCTCAGATGATATCGTAAAGTGAGCCCTTCCACTCTCCCTAGGGTGAGAAAGCCTCACTCCCTTTGCCTCCAGTCACGGACCCGATAGGAAATTGTAGTCGGTTTTCTTCAGCACTTCGACGCAAGCCATGAATACTAAATAATCGAGAAGCTTCTCCCGAAAACGGCTGCGGACCATGATATACGAGGCCTGAGGGTCATTTAATCAACTCCCTCCCACTCCTCAAGCCGGGATTACCCTTTGAATCCCTGACTACCTGAAAACCTTTACATTTTACGGTCACCTTTACCATTACCACTCTTCAGAAAAAAAAATAAAATAAAATAGTGTAAAACATTTTCTGCTTACGATAATATAAAACTGCCTATCCTCTTTTCCTTAACTTTTTAACCCTAAAAGCGACTAAAACGCTTTTTCACAGCTACATAAAATATTGTATTGTTTAAACCACTCACGTATTGAAATAGGAACTAAAAAAAGGATCCAGTTAATTCAGATAAATCCCAGATTTAAAGATTCCTTATTACATAACAAAAAGAAGAGAGAGAAAACCCCATTTGGGATGGTTTTTTTCTTTGGAGGTTATTTTCTATTCTATACCACAATGGAAAACAATAAAACTAGAATTACTTTCATTTCAGATTCCTAGAATTTAATTCAAAATTATAAAAAAATTTAAACATATTCTTATAGCTAAGGCTTAAACATTTAAAAGTATATATTGGAGTGAATAAAATAGTGTTTCCTACCTAAGCATTCTAATAAAGATGTTTTGATTTAATAATTATCTTGCTTAAAACTCTTAATCTAAATATATTATTCTATATTATGCTCAGTTAGTATAATGTAAAACATATAAAATAATTTTTAGGAAAGCTAATTATGATATTAATAAAAATGAATTAAAAACTATTAAGCAAAAAAAAAGCATAAACTCAAAATTAATGAGAAATTGTTTCACACAGTAAGTAAAGCCAAACTATATTTTATTTAACTTTAGATTGATAAATAAGGAACCTCTTCAAGATATATAAACATATTTACTTATCTAGATATAGATACAGGATATAAACAGTTGTCCAACTTTTTCTCTGCGTCAACCTCTTCTTCTAACAGTCTGTTAGAATATATATATATATATATATATATATATATATATATATATATATATATATATATATATATATATATATATATATATATATATATATGCATGCGAGTGTGGCACCCGAGCGACAGCGAGGGTAGTAAAACCACTCGAACAAAGCAAAACGCAGTTTTCGCACGAGTTGCGTACCGTACTTTATCTACGATTGTTGGATATTAATAATAAATTCAGAAAAAAAAAAAAAATAAACTTCGTGTATGTATGTTCGTATTTTTTTTTTGATAAAGATGACATTAATTCATTAGTTATATTTTGTGCCGAATTAATTATTCTCCTCATTTTCGTCATAATCACTTTTAAATCACTCTTTGTCTTTCACTAAAAACTTGATATAAACAGTTAGGTACTTTAACTAAACAAACAGTAATTATTTTTGTTATATGTAAACAATCTCGCTAATTGTGCGTTAAGGTGAAGATTTCTTCTTTTATACCGCACTAGGGCGGAATTATGAAACGCGCATGCGCAATGAATACAACTACGTAATGAATCGCTTTCTACGCATCTAAACAAAGAAACAATGTTTATATTTCGTATCAATCGTAGATAAAAGAATTTAAGTGCAAACGCTCTACATTTTTAGCTAAATCGTTGATAATCGAAGAGATAGTATAGATGTTTTAGAATCTTTACCTAGGTTCAGGTTACCAGAAGACACATAGAATATATAAATGGTTTTAAGATGGAAGCTGATATATTATATGCCGCTTATCTACGCCCCAGTTTGTTACAGAATACAGTTCCGACTGCAACATTTAAATAAGCCAGTTTCACCTTAATATAGTGTATAAAGGTAAAAGTTAGAAATAAAGATACGGCTGCAATATTTAAATAAGCCAGTTTCACCTGAATATAGTGTATAAAAGTCAAAAATTAAAATAAAGATACGGCTGTAACATTACAATAAGCCAGTTTCACCTGAATATAGTGTATAAAAGTCAAAAATTAAAATAAAGATACGGCTGCAATATTTAAATAAGCCAGTTTCACCTGAATATAGTGTATAAAAGTCAAAAATTAAAATAAAGATACGGCTGTAACATTACAATAAGCCAGTTTCACCTGAATATAGTGTATAAAAGTCAAAAATTAAAATAAAGATACGGCTGTAACATTAAAATAAGCCAGTTTCACCTGAATATAGTGTATAAAAGTCAAATATTAAAATAAAGATACGGCTGTAACATTAAAATAAGCCAGTTTCACCTGAATATAGTGTATAAAAGTCAAATATTAAAATAAAGATACGGCTGTAACATTAAAATAAGCCAGTTTCACCTGAATATAGTGTATAAAAGTCAAAAATTAAAATAAAGATACGGCTGCAACATTAAAATAAGCCAGTTTCACCTGAATATAGTGTATAAAAGTCAAACGTTAAAATAATGATACGGCTGCAACATTTAAATAAACCAGTTTCACCTGAATATAGTGTATAAAAATCAAACGATAAAATAAAGATAAGGCTGCAACATTTAAACAAGCCAGTTTCACCTAAATATATTGTATTAAGGTAAAAACGTGGTATTGTGGTAAGACAGTATTTTTCTACTATACCTCAGTAAGAAGAATCCTAATACAAATACTAAAGTATAACTTTTTTTAATTTAAAAAAGAAGGATAATTTTAAGAAAGATGAAAAAAAAAATAAAAATGAAAAATACATTTCACTTATGCATATGGAAATTAGACAGAAAGATAGAAAATATCCCTAAAGCCTAAATGTACGAAAAACCAACTAACTGTAAGATAAATTTATTTGTGTTTTTTTTTTTTTAAACCTCCTCACTGTAATGTATGTGTTTTAAGGTGGAAGAGTGGATAGGAGGGAATGGTTAGGTTACGTTGAAATTTCGTATTTTCTATTTAATATTAATTTATTCTTGAAATGTATGCTGTGCAAAGATTTTGGGTTATCATATGAGGTAGAGCCCCCCTCTATGAAAGGGGGTCTCATCAAGGCCATACAGAAGGAATCCCCCCCCCCTTATGTGCACCCCCAAAAAACATTTACATGTAAACTAGACCTTTCTACCTACTCACTCTGTCTCTCTCTCTCAATATATATATATATATATATATATATATATATATATATATATATATATATATATATATATATATATATACATATATATATATATATATATATATATATATATATATATATATATATATATATATATATATATATATATGTGTGTGTGTGTGGGGGGTGCGGAGAAAGGGAGAGCCTTATTATAAATATGTATCATGTATGTTGGTTTTACCCAGAGGAGATACGGGAATGGGGTTCTCCTTAGTGTACAAAATACAGAGGGGGCTTCCAACCCTTACCCATCTCCCCTTAAGAATATATACGGAGATAACCTGCAATCCCCCCCCCCCTCCTTTTTGCCCATGTTTCAATATGTTAATCAAATGCATCAAAAGATATCAATACAAAGAGAAAAAAACGTGGACTTCTATCTTAAAACATGAAAAAAAAAATAACCCAAAAAGACTTGAAGGTGAACTGACATTAGACAAACTGACTTAAGTTGTTTACTTATAGAATATAAATATTTTATAACCCTAAATTACCCTAAACTAACTATATTATATGCGATGGATAGATTATACAGCCTTTAAAGTAAAATTATAATAACTTAAACAAAATAATCTATTCAGGATAAACATTATTCTGAAAAAACACAACTAATATTGTTTTATTCATATTTAAATAGACTACATTTTCGAATTTTTTTAATCAAAATCGCCAAAACCGTTTTGATATATATATATATATATATATATTGCTTCCGAGCTTACCGAAGGTAACGGAGGCATTGTGTTCACTTTTGAAAACAAAAAACTTTTATGTCTCCGATTTTATAAATTCCAAGACAGATTTTTTTGTAACGATATTATAGTTTTTTTGGGGTAGTACCCCCCCCCCCAAATATGGAGATAAAATTCATTTCTAGATTTCAGCTCAAAATGATTTTTTGAAAATTGAAAATCATTTTTATTAAAAATAGGCAAGGATGTTTCTTGAAGTCTTAATTAATTCAATGTAATCTTATTATTATTAATAATAACTACCTCTAATTCCCATTTTATAAAATTTGCTTATTAATAGTGAATGATTTATTTGATCAAAGGCTGTAGATGTAGATAGGTCAGAGAAGAGACCCTGCAACGTACAGCCTCTGATCTAATCCCCTTAAGATTTCTTCATCTGGAAACATCCATAAACAAAATAATTAAGAGAACAAGGAGGAAAGAAACATAAGAGAAGTCACCGATGCGTAGAGAAAAACAGCACAAATTAGTCAAAATGCCATAACTGGTTGGGAAAAGCAAGGATCGTGGAAGCCATCCCGACCTGAAGATCATTTTCAGTCCTAAGTTAAGTTTGGCACCCTCAACATAATGATGATAGTAACAAAACTTAATCGTCACTCTTGTAACGGGGAAGCCAAGTCTAGAATATTCTAGGAAAGCAGTGTGGACCTTAGGCTAGCAAAGGCTCGAATTTCTGTCTAGTGGTGCTTTTCCCCACCAGGAATCTATCAGACTAAGCCCTAGCATTGAGTCACACGGGGAGTCCGATCTTAGCTCTGGAGGTGTACACATCAACCAACAATCACTCACACACATTCATATAAGAATAAAAATATATATATATATATCAACTATTTATCCCACCGCTGCCACCAATGTAACGGGGATTTGGTGAGTGGAATAAAGAAGAATAATAAATGGTTGATATATATATTTATTTGTATATGAATGTGTGTGAGTGATTGTTGGTTGATGTGTACACCTCCAGAGCAAAGATCGGACTCCCCGTGTGACTCTATGCTAGGGCTTAGTCTGATAGATTCCTGGTGGGGGAAAGCACCACTAGACAGAAATTCGAGCCTTTGCTAGCCTAAGGTCTACACTGCTTTCCTAGAATATTCTAGACTTGGCTTCCCCGTTACAGTCTTAAAGTTAAAGATACTCTTCAACTGATTTCTCGAGGACCGATATTTAACTCTTGTACAGCCAAAAATGAAAGAGCAACGTGATTGTCTTACTTTGTTTGATAAGAAGTTCAATATGTCGTTTTTATAAAAGTAAACATCGTTATTAAACTTTGCTCACGCCTTAAAGACAAATAAACCTGAAAAGAATAACTTAATTTGTCGTACCTCTGATGTCAATTACGTTTTCCTGATCTTGTAATATTATGTGTATTGACAATTACAATTCAACCTGAGTCAAAAAGTTTCTTAACGAGTTAAGTTTTGTTAATTAGAAAAAAAAGTTTTTCCGTTTATTTAAAAAGAGAGAAAACAGTCTTTAAACTATACATATATAATGCGTGGGAGTCAAAAAGTTACCGGGAAGAATAAATTCCGGGATGTTTTTCCGGAAAGTTTACGGGAATAAAAATGTGGTAATCACTTGGAGCCAGGTCAGGGCTATAAGGAGGGTGTGGAAGAACCTGAACCATGAAACCTCCAATGCATTGTCATTATCCATCATGACAATGCATGCCTTTATACAGCCGCACGAGCTTCCACACCAGCCCTCTAACCCTGACCTGGATCTGGTGCGAAAGAACATCAAAGTTTAGCATTTCAAGCATCTCCTTGATTAATGTGGCTGTATGAGGGAGTGCATTGTCATTATATATCATGACAATGCACGCCTTCATACAGCCGCATAAGCTTGCACTCCTGCCCTCTAGCGCTGGCCTGGATCTGGTGCGGAAGAACCTCAAAATTTAGCTTTTCAAACATCTCATTGATTAATGGGGCAATATGAGGGCGTGCATTGTCATGTTGGATAATGACGCCGATTAGATAACACCCCAGGTAGTTTACTTCTAATTGAAGGTTCAGGTTCTTCCACACCCATCCAATAGCCCTGTAGCCCTGACGCGGTTCCGAGTGATTACCACATTAGTGCACCGCTGAAGGACTTATAAAAACTCTTTCCGGAAACTTTTTGACTGCCCCCTGCAAATATATATACAGAATTCCATACATAGAAATTTATGGTTGCAAAAAAATCGTTAGAGAGATTATTATTATTATTATTTTTTTTTTTTTTTTAGAAAAAAGTTAGTTATCCTGAAAAAGGAAGATTTTTATCCCAACAATTTTAAATTTCCGTTAAAGAACTGCTTTATCTACGTCTTCATATTTAAAATCCTAGATCTTCATTTTTATAGTTTAATTATTAAATCCCGGTTTTTCAAAATTCTTCCTTAGAATAAATACATTTTTTCCAATAATAATTTACTTTATGACATATGTAGCCAGCCCTCTCTGTGAATTAATGTTAGCGGTGTTTTTGATTTCCTATATATTCTTAAACAACATTTTTAGTAGTTTCTTGTACTAGCACTCTACTAATTTTACGTATTCTAACTTTATTAGTTTAAATGGGATTGGAAACATCTTTGATCACTACATATTGACATTCGACACCGTAGGCTGGTACCGAAGCGCACCAGCTCCCCTTAGGATTAGAAAAAGGTGGCGGTCGAAGTGCGCCAGCCTCTCAGTCTAAAATGTCTGAAGGGGTAGGTCAGGTGAGCCCGGGTTATACCTTCTTGCACTCTTGCACCCTGTCTAAACCCAAAGAACTTAGTAGCGGACTTCGAAATTGGAATCCAACAAGCCGTTCGAAAAATACTGAGATCTACCGATGTTCTACTAGCATGAGTACCTTAATGTTAACTTAATCTAAGCCCTTCTAATAAATATTAGATTTACTTACAAGTGAGTGTAATTTATGTAGGAAATATTTCTTTAATTTTTAATACATATTTATATAAATCTCTCGTATTTTTTATTACTTTATTAAATTCCCTATGCAGTTTTAATGATAACTTATTATGAATTTGTAAGTTCATTTTTTTTTTTTTTTTTTTTTTTTTTTTTTCCATTTTGAATATTCATAAATTAAAGTGTATTATCTGGCTCAATTTGGATTTTGTTCTTAGGAGAACATTCTACGGATTCTCCCAAGCACTGTGTCCGTGCACTGTCCCATTGCATTATATTGAGTATAAAATGTGAATATTAATAACGATTAGTCCTTTAGAGGATCTGAGGGGGCGGATTACCTGGGTCGAGAAATAAGATTTAGCTGGCGCACTTCCCCCGTGACCCAACATATCCTGGCGCACTTGGTGTACAGCCACAGAGAGTTTGTCAGTCGGATCATTATCTTTATTTTCATCAATTTTGTTCGTATATAGAGAAATTATTTTCGCTATATAGAAAAACTTTTATTAGGAGAATTAGTGGGGACAAAACGATACATTGTTATTTTCGTTCTACAGAAGTTCGTTTAAGGAGATCCGACAGTATAAATATATATATATATATATATATATATATATATATATATATATATATATATATATATATATATATATATATATATATATAATATATATATATATATATATATATATATATATATATTAAGAAATATAGATTACTTCCAATTACTGGTTTTTTTTCAACCATTTTCCACCAGAGTGAAAAAAAAAAATCGGTCACCCTTGTGTTTATGTTGTATGAAAAACGCCAGACTTTAGGGCGAAACAATAATGAAAAAAACGGAAAAAGGGATATAAAAGGGGTTGAGAGTTTAGAGCCGAGGCTATCAATCATTTGAGTTGCTCATCAAGACCCTAGCAAACGGTTTGTTGAGTCCCCGTCCTATGGTTTGTGCAGATATAACAATCAGTGCAATTTTCAGCAGAGGAGTAAGTGAAAAGGGCGGGAGTAGAAAAAGAGGGAAAAAAACATTTATATCTCCCTCCATATCCGATTCCAACATCCCCCCCCCCCCCCCCCTTACCCGTTATAAATATCGAGACATTGGATTCTCCCTCATACCCTCTTTCCCTTATCCTTCAAGCGTTACAAAAATTCCACTAAAAATGTTTCAATTTCTTCCCGACACGGCGATCCTTTCCTTTGCTTCCGCGAATCAGACTCCCTCCTGATATTATGCATGCTCTATTTATTTTTTAAAAACAAGCTAAAAATATTTCTTATGAAAGAAAAGACGAAAAATAAAGAAAGGATGGATAGTATTAAATTTTAAATGGTTTCGAACAACAACAATTTTCATTTTAATTTCAAAATATAATGAGAAATTTTCATAGAAAAACAATGGACAAAATTTATTATATAACTACTACCGATTCTTGTAAGAAGTATAATGTGACTTTCTATTTTTAAAGATAAACCTTTTCCCTATCAAAATGGATTAATTGGTTTTTCACAGTAAAAATGAAATTACACCTTACACTGAAAACAACAAATAAAATAGGTTTTGTTAATATGAAAAATTATATATACATATATTTTCATATTAAATCTTACATATATATTATATTTATATATTTTCATATTAAAATTATATATATATTTAGTAATTCTGTAATTTATTGATTTAAACATATTACAAAACAATTTAATACATATTTCGATTGTATTATACAAATACATACTTAAATATAAATATATAAAAAAAAGTTATTGTTTACAGCATAAAAAGTAGGTATTAAACTAATAGAGGTAAAATTTATAATTATGAATGCAAATTAATAATAATAAAGCAAGACTTTTTTTTGTATATTATGTAACACCATTTTTATGTTTGAATAATTTCAAGATAAAAAGAACTTTTTATATACTACGTTTTTAAATTTTCAGTTGAATCGTATGTAATGTTGATAATATAATTATTGTTATTGATATATTATATATAATGTTAGTTAAAAAAAAATAGTTCCGAATTTATTTACTTCAAATAAATGACAACCATCTAGAGAGCTGATCTTAAACCTATAAAAGGACAAATCTTTGTACAACGGATCTCCCCAACACCAAATCTAAACCGTGCCAACGATGTATTTGAAATAATATAAATAATGAAATCGATAAATAATATAATCGATATATTTCCCGTATTGCTGTCATTCAATGTTTATCTCTTATTTATAAAAATCACAAATATGAAACCCGTCAAAATGAAGATTGCGTAAATATGGGACATGGCAAAACAAATAAAATAACTTGCGGATTTTATCCGAACTAACTTTCCATACAGCCAAATTTGCTGAAAACCAATTAAATTCTGCTGAAAGATGGCTAAAAGTATTAAAATAATGCATTGTCATCGTGTTCTGAGCTATACTAAAAGTTTCAAAGGTCTAGCTATTCGGGAAGTTAGTTAGAAATCGATTGGCAGATTTGTACCGGACACACAAACAAACAAACAAGAGAGCAAGCTAATAAAAACGTAGTAATTAAAATTGAAGAGCTTCCTAGAAGGAAAACCTTGATACAGGAGGGTCGAGATGGATTAAGGTGTGATCATTTCAAATATTAATCTATTTTATTAAGAAACGTTTCTACTCTTCATCCTTCGTCCTAAGGCCATCATTAGTATGTATTCTTTATTTCTAAAGTAAGAAACATAATATTCAGTAACAATGATGTCTTATATATGATTAGGTAATTTAATTACTGATGAAATTTAACAATAACTATTATGGTTGATTTTGATACAAGAGTAGTTGTACAATAAAGACCATTGTTATGCACATAGTGTTTGAACCTTTTATGAGTCCCTAAACGGTTTTGTTTCCTAAATTGATATTCCAAAATAAATGTACCCAAAGAACCACTTTAATTATAGAAAATAAATAAAAACGAACAAATGATAAAATAGACTGCCAATTGGTGTGGCACATAGCTTCCTCACATCCTATCCTCGTACTTTATTGATTTTATGCTTTTACAAGCCATTATTGTCTAATTTGTTTAATTATTTCCTCCGTTTTTTTAATTTGTCAAAATTAAAGTATCAATTTAGCAATTGTTAAAAAGCGCAGACGGTTGTTTAATTGTTTCCTCAGTTTTTTCAATCTGTCAAATTTGTTTTTACTTTTCATACAAAGTAAAGTATCAATTTAGCAAAAGTTAAAGAGCGCAGACGGTTCAAATTAATCTGGGGACATCTGCGGGTTTCTTTCGATAAACTATAAAAGTTTCATACAAATCTGATAAGTACTTTTGAAGCTATAGGTGTAAATAAATGTATGTTTGTGCGCAAGTGGAAGAGAAACAAATAGGCGCAGAAGGTTGAAACTTAGAGGGGACCAACAATAATTAATGATTAATTATGACCTACCATACCAATTTTATTAAAATTGGACGTGAAGTTTTTAAGATATGTTGGTACGCAAAAATAGACCGACAGACAGACAGACACGGAAACAAAAATGTTCCCTGATGTCTGAAACGGATATCTGTCAATCACATAGCTTCCGTTACCTTCGGTAATCTCGGAAGCAATAGGTTTAACGAACGATCATATGTATTATATTAAAAGATATAATATTATGTGATTATATGCCACGTGTAAGTTAGATAACAGCAATTATTTGTACATAAATTAAATTTAAATTATCAAGATGAATTGTCTGTAATTTGTACTGACAAGCAAATACAGACATTAAATATGATTTAGCTAAAAATTAGTTTTCTTTGGCACACGCATTCATACAAATTAAAGTTAAGTTTATACAAAAATTGTTATGCTACAATATTATCATCAATATTAAGTTGATATTTAAATAGACAGCCGGTGTGACGATAACATAGGAGATGAGCTGCAAAGGTATGTAATGTTCCTGACGCCTTTGATCCAACTTAGTGAAAATTAAAGATGCATCATATTAAATATAAGCTAATGGCCCTGAGACAAACTTTAATGAAAAATTTTAAATGTTGAAAGTTACATATGTGTTAAGTGAAGCACGTGCATGTGCCCTTAAATCTCGTTAAATCACGGCTGCAAATCGTCTGCCTGGGGTATACTCGTATTCTGCTCCATGCATATTACGTCTCTGTTCTAATTGAGCTTATTATCAAGCACCAGTAGAGTGATGCCTTTCTGAACACACGACTAAGCGAGGGAGGTTGCATCGAACAGGTTATACTGATTTACGATCCTTTTACATTATTTGTAAAAAAAAAAAAAATACATAATATACTGCACATATATTTAAAGTTGACGAAAGTTTTGTGTTGTAAAACATTTAAAGTGATAGAAGGCTAAATATTGATATTATGATTCAAAATTAATAAGGTAAAATATAAACTTAAATAACTGTTGGTCTCCAACAGTTTTGTCTACCTCTATAGGAGAGGGTCATTACATCGATTAAAAATTAGTTAATGTATATATTACAAATGAATTGTTTAATATAATTTTTACATTTCAACTCTGCACATCAATAATAACAATTTAAACACACATATTTATTAATTATTAATCATAATAAGAGTTATTAATAATAACAATTTAAACACAAACATGACAAAAAAAACACTATGATCAGAACTACATATATGTGCACAATCTAATTAACAATATTCAACAGTAAGATCTTTTAATGTTATTTAATTCTACTTCGATAATTAATTTTAACTTATCGGTAACGAAATACATCATAAAATAATGCCCCATTGGAACTTATACTAATTTATTTAAAAGAAAAAGATTAATAGATAATTTAATTTGCTATTTTTTAGTTAAACATTTAATAAATAAGAGAAGATTGTACATTTTAAATGTAATTGGACAACTAGCGCTATCTGGTAGTGAGAGGTTTCACTATTAATTGTTAAATTAATATTCGATCATTGTACTTATTACAACTTAATTACTATTAATATAGTAATAAAATTGATTTTAATATATTAATATTAAGAGGTGCAGACTTGTGACTTCAACGTATTCTACAATTAAGTAAATTAACTTTGAAATTCAAAGACAAATTAACAATGCAAACAAGTTTAATTAATCAGAGAAAAAATCATGGCATAAAATGTCGTTGGCTAAACCATTATTGGTGTTAGAAGAAATCCACTAAAACGTCTAGAATATGCTATTTCCGGTAATTTTCACTTCCAAGTTTACCAAATTTAAAAAACACTTTGAGGTAATTCTGAAGGAGGAACTGCTGTTTAAATTTAAAATGTATTTAACTAAGTTTTATAGACATTAGGTAACATTGCTTCCATTGTCTAAAACGTGTCTATTCGTTCATTGATATGCCATGACGAAGCTCAGTATGTTTGAAGATTATTTTTCTTAAATTAATTTAAAATTAAAATTTAATTACATTGGATTTATAATATTGATTTATCTCATTCACAATTTTGAAGAATTTAGTAAAAAATTAAAGACTAAAATAATAAATACAAGAAATATACACCATTTTTTGTACAACTTTTTAAATGTATTTTATAAATTAAATTTGTATTTAACTCCTTCTTTCTACTTTAATATGCTTTAAACTAATCTAGAAGGAACTGCGATCCTTTTGAAGCACGTTTTCTTTAAATTCATTGAAATTAAGTAAATAATAAATTGGTATAAAGTTCTCTCTAGTAATAAATTTCAAAAGATGTAGAATTTCAAATACATGATAGTTGTATATATATAATTCTATTTTTATTTAATTATATTAAATGAATTAAGAATTTTCCTCCAAATTAGAAATACTATTTTTAGTAACTAAGGCTAGACATTTTCTCAGTTTGATAATTACAAAAATTTAAATTTGTATGAACAATTCAAGAAATTGGTGTAACTAAATCTTACTTAGAGAAGACAGCAACCAAAATTTTATTTATATAGTTTGCTAATTAGTGTGGCACATTGCTTCCGCGTAGCTTCCATGTATCCTATCACGTACTTATTATGTTATGATTTTACAACCCATTATTGTCTATTTATTTAATTGGTTTCTCTTTTTATTCCTAGTCTGTGAAATTAGTTTGGTATTTTTATAGGAATAAAAATATCAATTTAGCAATACGTAATGTGCACATTTAGTTAAATTTAATCGGGCTATCTGCGGGCTACTTTCTACAAACTGTCTAAATTTCTTAAAAATCAGAAAAGTAATTTTGATGATATAGATGTAAATATATGTTTGTTTTGCGCGTGTGGAAGAGTACCAAATGAGCGCAGAAGGTTAAATCTTAGTATACCAACAATGGGCTAATTATAACCTACCATTTAAATTTCATTAAATTAATATTCAATCTTTGTACTTAAGCAGTAGTAGTAGTAGTAGTAGTAGTAGTAGTAGTAGTAGTAGTAGTAGTAGTAGTAGTAGTAGTAGTAGTAGTAGTAGTAAGGTCCTAGTACTAGTACTAGACGGGTTAGGTCGAACCACTTGTTCCAACCTAGCAATTAGACCATCACTTAAACCCTTTTTACTATACCCGTGGTAGAGAGTTCCAGCCACTTCACACATCATACCTCTTGTACATTGATTGTACCAACGAAGCGAGTATGACGTGAGTATGACATAAATCAGAGCGTCACGGCAAGGGATCGAACCCACGATCTCGTACCGCTCATGATTCAGTGTGGGCCGAGCAGACGTGGTAAGTAATTTAATCCACACGGCCACATTGGCTCTCTAAATTTCATTAATCGGACTAGTATTTTTTCTTATTAAAGTGCATTCATACTAATCTAGAGCTATCTGCGGGCTACTTTCGACGAACCATCAATTTATCATATAAATAAACAGGTCAAGTGTGGCTAGTGAGCACATAGCGAGGGTCCGTAGGCAACCCTGTATAGTTTAAGTAGTACCCTATTGATGGTGTTTTTTAAAATGCTAAAAAGTTTACTTTGAACTATCCTATGGGTCTGATATTCTCAAAACACATAAACAAACTTTTTTAAAAAAAATATTTTTTTTCCACTGTACCGGACTACAACTATATTAATACATCGAGAAGACAATAGTTATAAAAAAAAACGTATTTTGTCAATAAAAAATAAAATAATGTTTCTTTCGAAATTTCCAAAAAGTGGTATCTTTACTTTTGGTCGAAGAATGTTCAGGAATTTTTTAAGATTTTTTGCACTTCACATAAGCGAGATAGAAGAGGGGGGGGGCATGTTTCACACCCACTTCAAACTTGCCTATGCTCGCCCTATCAAATTTATAACCAAAGAATTATATATTTTTGTAATCAACTCGACGTACCCTTTCATATGATACCCCTTCACGCTGTCAAAAAAAATGTAACCCTTTTAAGTTTTTTTACCCTAATTTTTTTAAAAAATATTTTTTTTAAGTCGCTATATTTTTAAAATATGTGGGTACAAGACACATACATGCCAAATATCAAAGTGATCGGACGAAAGGTGTAGCCGTGAGAGCAGGCGAACGGACGGTCGGACAGACACAAGCTGGAAAATATAAGGGTCCTTGGTTTTGCCTACGGACCCTAAAAATCTGATAAGTACCTTTGAAGATAGGTGTAAATAAATGTATGTGGAAGAGAAACAAATGGTTGCATTAGGTTAAAATTTATATGGGGCCAACAATGGCAACCATCTAATTATGACCAATCATCCAAATTTCAATAAAATTAGATGATTGGTTTTTAAGATTTGTTGTTTCGCAAAAATTGAGCAGCAGACCTACAGAAAGACAGACCGACAGACCGAATGAAATGGATTTCTGTCTGGTATATTTGCAATCGGAGACCTAAAAATTGTTGGTATTCAGAACGAGCACATAGCTTCCGTTGCCTTCGGTAAGCTCGGAAGCATAATCAAAACCATTTTGGCACTTTTTTACTTTAGCACCCCCCCCCCCCCCCCCCCTCTTGGTTCTAAACAATAGTGTGCACTACAGAGGTTTGTGTGTTTGTCTCCCCAAGGCATTGAGACTCCTGGGGAAGTTTAATACTTAATATATTCCTTTATCTTAATAGTTGATTAGACTAAGGGATATGATCACAATTATATACACAAGTGTGATATTTCTTTGTCCCAAGTTACATTGGAATAAATATCCCTTCGTTTAATAGTAATTTAGACTAAAGAACATTATACTACTCAGTATAATGTTCCTTTGTCTAAATAACTTTAATACAAAGGGATGTATAGGGGTGCTAAAGTAAAAAAGTCCACAATTTTTATAAATTTCAATATAAAAAAGGGGAAAAATTAAATATACTAGTTATAATAGTTTGAAAAAGCGTTTAAGTACGTTTTAGTGGATTAACTAATTGGGTATTACGATTCTTACCGCGAAATCAACAAACTTAATATTAATCAAGCAATCGAGATAATTCAGAGAAGACCGCAACCATAAGATTATCTAAAAGGAGTTTAACAGGTTTCAATAATTGTAACAGTCAAAATAAACTAAACGATTATTTCGATTCCAACCGAAAAATTTACAAACCAAATCTTACTCTAGCAAACGAACTTGAGTCATTTCGTTTGTTAGAGTAAGATTTGGTGTAATAACAGTTGATAACATAAATTTTATCCAAAAACATATTAACAGGATTTGATAATCTGACATGGGCGTAGCCAGGGGGGGGCAGGGGGGGGGCCATGGCCCCCCCCTAGGCCGGCTCAACTCTCAAAAAAAAAATACGATTATTATACATATACAGGTTAAAATAAAAAATAAATAAAGAAAAAGTAAAAATAATGCTGTATAATAATAATAATAATAATAATATATATATATATTATTATTACTATTATTATACAAATTTATTTTATGGCTAGGGGGTCTTCAGGTAAAAAAATGTAAATCTCGTTTTAGTTGACAAGTTACTACAGCTGTGGCGTCGCTGCACTGGTTTAGTTAGCATTGCTTTGATAAAAAAGATGCCTATGATAAGAAAAGAAGCTGGACAATAATTATATTTTCCTTCTCTCAGCCAGTGGCGTACCCAGAGGGGGGGGGGGCACAGGGGGCCCGGGCCTCCCCCAAAGCTAAAGACCTGAAATTTAAGCAATTGCAGTTTCACAGCAGATTTTAAAAAAAATAGCGTTGTGATAGTAAAAAAAAAAAAATAATATAATAAGTAATTATATACCTAGTTTTGCGCGACATTGTTTTGTTATTTGGCGTTAAATACCCCCCCCCCCCCCCCCCTCCGAGCCAAAACCTGAAATTTCAGTATGCAATTATGCAGCACATGTTCAAGTAATAGTGTTGTGATAGTCAAAAAAAAAAATAAATATAATAAGTAATTATATACCTAGTTTTGCCCGACATATTTTTTTTTTGGCGTTTAAAAAGACCCCAAAGCCATAGCCCTAAAATTTAAGTATGCAAATAAGTAAGTATTACTTAATAAATAAGTAAATATTACTTTTTTTTTTTTTTGTGCAAGCAAGTCAAAAAAATAAAAAAATAAGTAATTATAAACCTAGTTTTGCCCGACATATATATTTATATATATATATTTTTTTTTTTGGCGTTAAAAAAAAAGATGAAGAAGAAGAATTGAAGTAAGTAGTCCTTAATCAGTTTAGGTTAAGGATCTAAAATAGGGATGGAGCACTAAGTTACAAATATCTCCTGGGTAAAAATATGTCGTCTATAGTCTATAGTCTATAGAACTTGGAAAAAAAATCTACATAAAATTACGACTGTGCATGGTCAGAACTTTTTAGTGGGACGAATTTCTTCCCGACTATTATTATCCATTGTTTATTTTGAATGAAAGGTTACAATATAAAATTTTTAGATCAAGTTTTTAATTAAATATTTTCTTGTTTTAAGGGTTCTTATTTTAATCTACAGTTTTACTTTAATATATTAATTAAATTTAATTAAAATAGTTCGTAGCAGTCATTAGAATAGTTTTTAATTATTGAATAATTAATATTAATTAATTTGGAAACTGGTTCAATTGTAGAATAAGATTTTAAAAATTGCAGATACCCGACCTTTCGCAAGGAAGACTATTTTTTGTATTTATTGACTGGACTGTTAGATACCCAACTATTTTTATTTGGTTATGGTTTTGCATAAAACTCAGTATGAGTATGGTTCTGCATATTTGATTCTTAAAAAACGATTAATTACTATTTATTTAAAATTTAAAATTAGAGATGTAGTAGTTCAGACAATATCTAGGAAGCGCTAACGTCGCTTCAAATACTCTCTGTCTCTGTCCAATCTTAATGTGAACTATTTTACATTAAGAGTAGATTTATAAATTTAAACAGCAAGTTTTCCTTAAAAAAATCTATTTCAAATAAACAATTTTTTCCCCTATAATTAATAGTTCTATTGAGTTTTTTTTTTTTAATTAAAATAAATCCTTTTGAAAATATTAATAATGGAACTGTCAGACTCTTGGCATTTTTAAGGAAAACACTTTTTTGGTTTTACATACACCACACCACACACACACACATATATATGTGTGTATGGGCTCGATTTGAGGCGGAACGGTGTTCCGGGACCTCCCTCTCTCTGATAAATAAAAAAAAATAATCGGCACTAAGATTTGAACTAAGAGTGTGGGTTTATGTCTAAAACTGTTAAAATTTCAAGATAAAAAGGACTTTTTATAAACTACGTTTTTAAATTTTCTATTGAATCGTATGTAATGTTGATATGTAATATAATTGTTATTGTTATATAATATATAATGTTAGTGAAAAAAAAAAACCGAATTCATTACTTCACATAAATGACAACCATCTAGATAGTTGATCTTAAACCTATAAAAGGACAAATCTTTGTACAACGGGTCTCCCCAACACCAAATCTAAAGCGTGCCATCGATATATTTGAAATAATATAAATAATATAATCGATAAATAATATAATCGATATTTCCTGTTTTGCAGTCATTCAATGTTTATCTATCACAAATTTGAGACCCGTCAAAATGAAGATTACGTAAATATGGGACATGGCAAAACAAATAAAATAACTTGCGGATTTTTTCCGAGCAAACTTTCCATACAGCAAAATTTGCTGAAAACCAATAAAATTCTGCTGAAAGATGGCTAAAAGTATTAAAATAATGCATTGTCATCGTGTTCTGAGCTATGCTAAAAGTTTCAAATATCTAGCTATTCGGGAAGTTAGTTAGAAATAGAAATAAAAACGTAGTAAAAATGCTGTTTTTGAACGTTTTTTTTCAAATTTTTCCCGGGGGAGGACCCCCCGACCCCCCTTCTATAGGGGGGGGGGGGGAGGGGGGGTGAGGGTAGGTTGTAGTTTAGGCACCTATATATATATATATATATATATATATATATATATATATATATATATATATATATATATATATATATATATATATATCCAAAAAAAAATTAGCCCCCCCCTAAAGGCAACCCTGGCTACGCCCATGTAATCTGAATGTACACTTTAAACTAAATTAAGAAACTGTTATTGATATTTTAACCACTTAATGCTAAAAAAAAAAAAAAAAAAAAAACCGTAACTTAAATCAATAATTTATCTAAAATGGTATAGTAATAAATTTCATTGTTCATGTTGTTTAACTGCATTTTTAAACCCCTTCATCAAAGAAAAAAAAACATTCAAATATATACAAACAAATCTATATATATATAATCTATATTCATGTATGTATAATTGGCAATCAAGGCCAATTTTACAAGCGTCAATAAAGCTATTTTATGTTTAATATGTTTTATTTATTTAAAAACATTGGTCCAAAGAAAAAAGAGAATACAGAATTCAAGTTAAACAAAAACCGCACATTTTTGAGATTCCGACGAGCGGTCTGGGAAAGGGTTCGGTATTTTGATGAATGTAATTTATTTGTGAAAACCCGAATGAAAAATAAATAGGAAAACCGGAGGACTGGAAAATAAATAGGAAAAAAGTCTGGTGGCATTGACCGTTAATTTAAATAAACAATAAGTTTTAGTTTTATTTAAACTTGGTATCACGAGGCTCTCTATCATTGAACCGATTGTATTGAAATAAATATGTATTGAATATTGAGAAACTAGACAATTATGATGAGTTGTTAAAGAGTATGGTTGTAATGATGAGTCTAGTAGTGGAGGAGCCACACTACATTCTTAAGGCGCGTCCACACTATGACGCGCAATGCCAGTTGGCAAGGCCAAGAGGCAAAGCCGTTTGGCAAAGCCAGATGGCACCACAAAAAATATTCATCCGTCCACACTGCAACTGGCAAAGCCAGTCGTGATTGTGCTTGTGCTGTCACAAAAGATAAGAAGAACGGAGAGATAATAATTTTAACAAATTATAGATACAAAAAAGTTAGTAGTGGTGTTAGAACGGGCTTGGATGCCAAGTGCAATGTTGCCGGGTGGCACAACCACACCTTGCCATATGACTTCTTGCCGTCTGGCTTTCTTTGATGGGACCGACAATCGTCGGGTTCGGCTTGGCATGTCGAGTGGCACGTTTTGAGCCAAGCTTGGCAAAATAGCAAATGCCAAGGGAGACGTCCACATTACACTTGGCAATGCCATTTGGCCTTGCTATTTCTTGCCGCTTGGCATAGTATGGACGCGCCTTTACTTTTCCACAAACTACACGCTCCGGACATCTCCTAGTTTTATTAAAATCGATACGTTAGAACTCAAGATATTGGTGAAAAGTAATTCTCTCTCTAATAAACTTTTACATCAGCTTTAATGGTATTTGCAATCTATAACATTTCATAGTGGTCGATGTTGGTTTTACTAAAAAAATGAAATTAAAAAAAATTGTTTGTCTTATCGAATAGATGAAGTAATTTTTTTTTTCCGTCTTAAAATTCCAATTTAAAATTTTTGAGTGAGCGTTGCGCACGAACGCTTGAGCGGATAACGTTGTCCAACGAACTCGTACTGGGCATTGGTAATATGAATATGTGTAACAAATTTCAACAAAATCCGTCAACTTTTACTCAAGTTATCATCACACGTTTCTGATACACAGACCGAATTCATAGTTTGTTGAATGTAGGAAGCTCGCTTCAATTAATTTAAATTTTTCCCGAGATTATAAAACTTTTAGGTAACCAATCAAACTATTAAACTATACTGTTACGTTAGGAATGTGAAAAGTAAAGATAGTTGGTTTTTCCGTTTCTTTTACGTTATAATACACTTGATTTATATTTAATAATGTACTCTCTCCACAGCTCAGGACTCCACGATCTCTAGTGGAGAGATAACCTTATGTAGTGCTAAATTGTAAAATCAATAAAAAAGATAAATTGATGTACTAAAATATTATTATGTATTAATATGTTTTATTCAATAAACGTATTTAAATATAATTTTTTTTTTTTTTTAAAAAAATGTGATCATTAATGTGAAAGATTAAAGATGTCTTAGTTCTGGGATTCGAACTACATAACACCATATACATCGGAACTTACTTGCCACTACTATATCCTCACCATTATTAATTTATCATATAATGGGTTAGACACGAATAATAAGGGTTTTTTTTATCCAATTTAGTTGTATGCATTAATGTTTTATCCAACTGAAGGTTTAGGGTTTCTCTTGATTTTAAATAAAATGATTAAATACATAAAATTAAAGTTTTGTCTGTACATTGGTCAGAATTACAAAAATTTTGGATACATTTTAATTTCATACATTCCGAAGACCGAATCAGGCCTTTATCTTTTTCATGTATGTATGTATGTGTGTATGTCCATGTCCACCAGTCCGACTTTATAGGCGCAAAACTGGCTAAACAAAATCGATTATTATTTATATATTTTTTTTCAGAGGTGAGCGTAAACATATTACGCATGTTCTAGGCTTGTTTTAATCGAAAAATATTCAGTTGAACCAAAGTTATAAACAATTTTTTGAAAAAAAAATTAGGTTAAATAATTTTTTATAGTACACTTAATATATACTGACAAAACCCACTGACTCGCTAATCAAATGTTTGGTTACTTCTAGACCACCTAGAGACTCACGACCTACAAATTCAGGGAGTTAAAAAAAATGATTTTATGATGGTTGATGCAACTATACTTATTATATATCTTTTTTAGCATTTTTATTTATTACATTACTTAGTTTCAATTGGCATTTTTTAAAATATAAATAGACATCTCTCCATATCGTAGACAAATGATGTGTGAGTACGATTTGGAGAGTATTATAATCTTAGAAATCGAATGAATTCTGTATAAGTCCTGAACCTATTCTAAGACGACTTTGGAAACAAAACTATTTAGGCATTTTATTTCATTTCTAGGCCTAAATCTTAATACCTAGCATGAAGGGATGAAGGCTAGTTAATAATAATTTTATAGACGAGCGCACAGTCACATATTATAAATATTGTAACACGGTTAACAACAAGATAAAAATTAATTTGATATAATAATAATTTTAGAATTTAATTAAATACTTCTTGCATTGGGTGCAATAAAATGAAAAAAAAAAAATAAACAATTTAAAATTAATGATAATAAATATTATCACTGGTTGGGGATGATTGTAATTGAATTAGATTTAGGTTTAAAAGAGCTTTGAAGCCTGAGGACTGAGCACATGCAATAATTACATTAGTTCACAAAGCCGCAACATCTAATCAATACCCCGTAATCTGTCAAAGAATAAAAAGCTTTACAAAAAAATACACTCACTTTTTATTTATTGTATATTCTACCTCAACATAAACACTTGTGTAAAAAAAAAATAGCCAAGTCTCCCGTAAAACGTTGTGAGATCATTGGTTTAGCCAAGTCTCCCCTTGTCCAAGTAAGTTCTGCTAGGTCTAATACATCCAGTATTATAAGGAAGGGATGTTGTTTGTCTGTCCCCCTCTCTATTCTCTGTCCCTCACAAACTAAAACTCTTCTATCCCAAATCACTCTACACGCTTAGACATAGTAGAACTTACTTTGACATGGGGAGACTTGGATAAACCAATGATCTTACAATGTTTTACGCGAGACGGCTTATTCTTTTTACACTAGTACTTTTTGTTGGTATATTTATACATTATAAATTGAAGTTAGTTACGCTTATATTAGTCAACTTCTCAATTATTTTAATAGTAAATGAGTAATAATAAATGAAAAGATCAAGAAGTAAAAATAAATAGTAGAAATAAAAGAAGGGAAGTAAATATGCTACAAAAAATCCTACTTACTAACTGAATAGATAAAACAATTAAATTTATTAGCATAGAGCAATTATGATAATTAAAGGAGGTTAACATTTTATTGTTGTATTTTAAAAATTCATTAATACCTTTGCAAGTCTACAAGTCTTAAGGAGTAGGTCTTATTGACTTGCGAAGGTCTATGAGACTACGTCATATAGACTCTTCAAATCACAACAAGTCTTATAAACTAGAGACTAGCGAAGTTCTATGTGATTTTGTTTTATAGACTCTTCAAAACTTAATACGTATTATAGACTAGCGAAGATCTATGTGATTTAGTCTTATAGACACTTTAAATCACAATTAGTCTTATAGACTAGCGAAGGTCTATGAGGTTTAATCTTATAGACTCATCAAACCGCACAACAAGTCTTATAGACTTGCGAAGGTCTATAAGACAGTCTAATTCTCTTCAAATCTCAACAAGTCTTATAGACTCTTCAAGTCGCAACAAGTCTTATAGACTAGAGACTAGCGAAGTTCTATGTGATTTAGTCTTATAGACTCTTCAAGTCTCAATAAGTCTTATAGACTAGCGAAGATCTATGTGATTTAGTCTTATAGACTAGCGAAGATCTATGTGATTTAGTCTTATAGACTAGCGAAGATCTATGTGATTTAGTCTTATAGACTAGCGAAGATCTATGTGATTTAGTCTTATAGACTAGCGAAGATCTATGTGATTTAGTCTTATAGACTCTTCAAATCACAATTAGTCTTATAGACTAGCGAAGGTCTATGAGATTTAGTCTTATAGACTCTTCAAACTAAAAGAAGTCTTGTAGACTTGTTAAGGTCTATAAGACAGTCTAATTCTCTTCAAATCTCAACAAGTCTTATAGACTCTTCAAATCACAACAAATCTTATAGCCTCTTCAAATCTTAGTCTATATAACTGCTATAGTGATAGCTAAAGACTATTAGAGAGTAGCCAGACGAAAGGTAAAAACAAATTCGAATTTAAAAGCAAAAAAATATAGGATTACATTCTCAAACTATATACAAAACATTTATTCTTATCAGAAGGTTTTAAATTTAAAAAGCAATTTCACTAATGGCATCTCTTCTCTGGTAAAGGTAGGGAAATATTCCAAGGAATAATTTTAGGATGCAAAGCATTAAAATAGAGCTTCAACTGGTAGTAAAGGTTTGGTCAACTAGGGCTGCTCAGTAATCATTATAAGTTGGGAATGAGCAGAAGTGAATACAAAGGGGGGGGGGGGGGGGTAGGAGGGGAGGGGGTTGTGTTTTGAATATAGTCTAGTAGGTGAGAGCCGAGGCGCATTTAGGGGTCGAAGTCAACTGTCGGCACAACAGGTCCAAACGGGGGCCTCTTTATAATAATTCTCAAAGTAAGGGGGGGGGGAGCGGATAAGTTCAAACTAGACGCCACCTGCGTCCCAATTGAATGTGTCGCAACTTAAGTGGAACAGTGGAGAGGGGGAGGTAACCGTAAAACAGTAAAACCAAATAATTTCGGAGCTACGTCACACCCTAACCAGTTGTTACCTGTTAACTGACAATATAAAAAGGTTACTAAGCGTAAAACCTTATCCGGTCTTTTATTAAACGACCATAATAATCCTATTATACTAAAATACAAGGCAATATTTCGCTCCCTTCAATATTTACAATGTGTTAAATTTTCTACTTTATCGACCCCTTAAACACACACTTACATAATCTTTTTGTAGTTAGAGAAAAAAAAAAGTTTTTATGCACGGATTTTTAATATCTTTAATATTTAAAATAAAACCTTTTAGCAGGAAAAACTTATTAATGTTAAATAATTTAAAATCTAATTAAATGTCGAATACTGTTCTGTGTAAAGCTCTGGCCGCCCCTTCAGCCAATTAGTTAATTAGCCAAACCGGCTTATCTTTTCTTTGTTTTTTTTTTAAAAAAAAAATCAGAATCAATGTTATTTTTTTCATCCCCAATGCTATTAATGAGATTGTATTGTAGCCCGGAGTTCCCTATTATTCCGCTGAAGGGCAGGGAGGCCCTTCTCTTTTTTTTTTATAGATGAAACCTTTTTCAGTTATTTTCAAATTATTAAAAAGAGGTAAAAGCATTCCTCTCCTTCTCTAGCTTAACACAATAACCTTTAAAGAAAAGAGGAATTTTATGTGTTTTAATTAACTTTTCATTAAAAAAAAAAATCGATAAATAATTGATTATATTATACCAGTGCTTGAACTATAAAAAAGTCAATAATTGATCTAAATTTAACAAAAAGGTTTAAATATTAACGTTCACTCTTAATTACAAGTAGAAATATCATCTTTTGTTGCATGATTTTCTCAGAATTAATAGCAATAATTTATATTCTACGGATGTAAAACGAGCGAATCGAAGAATATCAAAGTAAAATCTGCAGAACAATAGGCAATTTCCAGAAATAGAATAATAGGGATTAATTAGTATTTTGTTATACCAGATATCTAGATATCAGATATCAGTAGGCTAACAGTTTACTATATCATCAACCATTAGGTTTATTAGGTTATTAGATTATCAATTACTATTCATGGTTTAGAAAAAATGGTACTTCCAGTGATTATTAATCTCTTATGTTTTTTAGAATGTAAATAAATATAATTATTTATATTAGTAAACTCAGGATTTCTCCTTATCCTGGTCTGTTAGGTACTATGTTTATGTTTGTTATTTTGTTTACATATTAAAATCCAAACTTGTTGAAACAATTTGCTATATTTCAACCCCTTTGGGTCATCTTCAAGCTTTTTACATATCATGTTTCATTGATTCCAAGAATTAAATAAATTTATCACAATTCTAGTTAACATTTTACACACCATTCACTTATTTTATTTATAATTTCAACTAAAATTCTCGTAATAATCTGAGTCTGATTGATAATATGATCAAAATTCCTTATAATTATTTATAAATTCCTTTGCCTGAACAATTAAGACAAAGGGATGTTTAATCCAATGTATTTTGGGACAAAGGAATATCACACTCTGTTTTCATAAGGGGAATAGATGTCTAAAGAAGAACATTCCGCACACCTTCTTTAGAGTTTTACTCCCTTCTGTTTTTTATGAGGGTACTAGCAGTGTAAAGAAGTGCCGAATATATTTACGTAACCGAATATATAGTGCAAACTATATTTACTTTAAGCTCAAAGTAAATAATATGTACGTACAGACAAAGGAATAAACCTGTCTTTCTAATTAATGATGAATTTCCACTAATTTATGGATCATAGCAACAACTACAGAAATAACCCCCACTCATCGGAAACAAACATATGAAAAAAGGACAATCTGGAAGCACAAACAACAATGCAATGACCAAAAAACCCCTCTACAACATAAGATAATAATAGCAAATAAATGTTCGCTTTTAAATTATTAATTTGGCTTTAAATTCTAGAGCTTTTTATGTAGAGCTTTTTTGTAAGTAATCCTATATTATACTGAATTATATATTATACTCATATATTATACAAAACAATATATAATAATTAACGTCCAGAAGCAAACAACCCTCTTGTCTGGATCAAAATATCATGGCCAATATTGAAAAACAAAAATTTATTCTTAAACCTTTTAAAATAAAGGCCAAAATTACTGATCACTACCCTGTAGGACTCTCCATAGACCTGAATGAAACTAAGAGCAAAAAAAATCTACCAAACATGGTTTGTTTATGTAAATTAATAAAAGTACCTATCAATTTAAAAATGGTTATAGTGTACATATGGCTGATATTATTATGCGACCATCTGGGGGCTACATATGAAAACCATCTAAATTTCTCTATCCAAATTCGGATGAGTTTTAACTAAAGTCGTAGGTATTGATAATAAAAAATATCGAGAAGCGAAGAGAGTGAGACGTGGGGGCAGTTCGGGAGGGGAGGGATGTGTAGGCCCAACCAAACGTGGTAGGGTGGACCCTACCTAGAGCGGGCTGGTTTGATTGCACACCTCCGTGTAACGCTATTTTTGTAACGCTATTCGAGATCATGTGCCATAGCCAAGACATGAAAATGTCAATAAAAATGTGTGTGGAAGAGAAATTAATGAGCGCAAAAGGTTGGAACTTACATGGGACCAACGATGGCTAAACAACAGACAACATCCTCCACTGTGTTTTTCTCCAATCTGTGATAGCGACTCATCATTAAAGAGGTGTATTAATAACCAAACAATGTCTTCACATAAAAAAAAAATTGTAAAACAATTGTCCGGTTTCGGCTTTACTAAAGCAGCCTTCTTCAGATAATCTAACAGCAAAGTAACAAACTTAAACTTAAGATATAAAATTAACATTTGATTATAAAATAACTAAAACAAAATTAAAACACGAACAAAGTATGATTTATTAACATCTACATTTTAAAAATTCTCATCTAATTTTTAAGGAATTTGAATGATTTATTGAATATAACCTACAAATGGTAGCATAATAATTTTAACCATATGTGCTCTTTAAATTTTATTTATGTAAAATATTATCCCTGGAATGCTAATGGTAGTCGAATCGCCGAGCACAGTTTGACCTTTAACCTTCCACGCTCGTATGCGAAGTTGATGGGTACCCCATCCTTCTGCAGTGCTTTCTTTTTGCACTCTTGGTAACACACCTGCCAGTGTAGCAGTAGAAGTTCTTTTGAGCATACACTCGTTTTCCTATCAAAGCTACGTCAATCAAAGCTAAACGTAATTAATTCGTCTGAAATGAATGGACCTATGGCCTGTGGCAATGGACCTAGGGCCAGAGGCCAGTGGGCAATAACTTGTGGCCTGGAGCATTGGGCCTAGGGCCTTGGGCGTGAGGCTTGGGGCTTGGCGCTTGGTGCATTAATGTTCACTTAATTACAGATGTATTCTGATGATACTACTAACTTTTTTTTTCATTAAATGTTCTTATATCACATTTAGAAAATTGTAATAATAAGTTTTTAATAGTTTTTGCTGTTTTTGAAAGTGTAGCTTCAATCCAAAAATGTTATTTTATAGGTATATTAGTCGAATCGACGAAGGTTTAGTAATACCAGCAATCCATTTACCATTACCATTCCAGGGTTAAAACAATTTTGGCAAATTTGAAAAACAGAACGTTCACAAAGCTTCCCTTAGATTTGGTTAGCTCGGAAGTAAAAGGGGGAAAACTTAAATAAACTAGACAGTAATGGGGTTTAAAAGCATAATTTTAATATAGGGCACGAGGAAATTTAGTGTTGCTCACTAATCGGTAGACTATTTTAAATCAATATCACAATCAAATTTCCATTTAATTTAATACATTTTTTATTATGGTATAGAAAAAACACTTTTATTTTCTTCTAGTCCGTGTCAAATGAAACACTTTTACCAATCGTGAAAAAGTTTTTTTGCTTTTCTCCAAGCTCTGCCCCACTTCCAGTGTAACCAATTTCACAAAACAAATATGTACGGAGGGAGTTTTTCAATCGGAAGCAGAAAACCTTTTCCTCTGTCAAAGCTTCAATACGGACACAAGGCTTGGGTCGGGATTCGTAGTAAAAAACACACATACGACAAACACACACTGACGAGAAAACAACTCGTCAATTTTGTACAGCTTCATAACCGTGAGTAAACATTATAAATATTAACCACGGGTCCCTGAATTTATACAGAATTCAAAAACGTTTGGGTGGGTTCTCACACGATTCCGCCAAATCGAGAAACTTCCTGATTTGCATGCCTCGGTAAAAGGGCCAGATTTGATATAAATAAAAGATGAATATGAATTCTACTCCAATTTCATCATATCGATCAATCGATAATAATATTAGAGTATTGATAAGACTTTGTCCACAGAATTCTGGAAATGGAAAATTGGATAGCATATAAATTTTGTCTAACTCTTTTGAAATAATAATACAGTTATTCCATAAATTATAAATATTCATTCGTATTGATATACAATTATTTATTTATCATATGTATTAGTAACCCTTTTAAGTCAAACATTTATATGCATGTATTTTTTAATATATATTCTTACAGCCAATATTACATTTTACTTTCTCACATATGTAGCATACCTATCATTTATATTTTTGATTTGGTGGTCTTCAAAAAGATACAACACATCTAAATTAATTTACTTAATTTTACTTTTCTTCTTTTATTGCTTTTATTGCTTTGCTCGAGTGGTTTTACTACCCTCGCTATCACTTGGGTGCGAACTCCACACTCGCATGCAAAATGCTACTTACTGAACAAGACTCGTAATGTACAATTCCTACCATAGGTAACGAAAAGTAAAAAAGCTACATTTTATCGTATTGTTTAATAAAAATGAATCCACATCAATATTTATTAACAATAATTAAAAGTGGACAATAATTTATTATTTATATTTATTACTATTTGCTTTAATATTAAGCCGTGTGAAAGTTAGATTCAAAGATATTTAAGAAGAATAAACAGGTCAAGTGAGTGCTAGTCAGCACACATCCAGGGTCCGTAGGCCACACTATATAGTGGTTAACTGTAAAGTGTATAGACAGTGTTTTTTTATAGCATTTTAAAAAAACACTGTCTATACACTTTACAGTTACAAGCTTACTTTGAACTATTTTAAGGGTCTGATATTCTCAAACCACACTCTGATAAAGTATTTTTTTGCCACTGACCCGGACTACAACCATATAAATACATCGAAAAGACCATACTTATAAAAAAACGTATTTTGTCAATAAAAAATAAAATAATATTTTTTTTCAAAATTTCCAAAAAGTGGTATCTTTACATTTGGTCGAATAATGTTCAGGAATTTTTTCAGATTTTTTGCACTTCACATAAGCGAGATAGAGGAGGGGGGGGGGGCACGTTTCACACCCACTTCAAACTTGCCTACGCTTGCCCTATCAAAGTTATATCCAAAGAATTATATATTTTTGTAATCAGCTCGACGTACCCTTTCATATGATACCCCTCACGGTGTCGAAAAAAAATAAAAAAATTTTAACCCTTAAGTTTTTTTACCCTAATTTTTTTGAAAAATAATTTTTTTAAGTCGCTATATTTTTAAAATATGTGGGTAGGCACAAGACACATATATGCCAAATTTCAAAGGGATCGGACGAAAGGTGTAGTCGTGAGAGCACGCGACAGGACGGACGGACAGACACACGCAGGAAAATATAAGGGTCCTTGGTTTTGCCTACGGAAAAAGAGATTGTTTCATATTATTCTGCAATAATATTAACCTTTAAGGAGAGTCCACTTAAAAAAACTACCATTCAACTAGGAATTGAAACCAATAAAAAATAGATTTAATGAAAAAAAAAAAAAGTCTGACGGTAACACATTTTAATTAATGTTAACAATTTCCACTGTTTAATATTAATCATCTATTTAAGACGAGTTTCTTTAATGCCTCACTCTACTTTTGATAACGTTATAATTAGCCACCCGTTTCTTTTCAAGCTCGTAATATTTTTTTTCAAGCGAATAAGTTTATGAAGAAAAAAAAGTTAGGAATTCCAACCTTGTTTTTTTCTCAGTTATAAGCAAGCGAAGGGAAGAATTAAGAAGGAAGGAAAGAAGGGTGGGGGATGAACTCCATTTTGGAAAATTTTAGCCTTAAAATTGTTGGGGAAAAGTTGTTTTGTTTTAGTTTACTTTAAAAGGGGTAGGGGGTCGAGGGGTTAGAGTTGGTGGAGAGGCAACGATTCAGAAGAACAATTTAAAGCAATAATAACAGAGCTAAAGAAAGACTATTGTAATTTTTATTCTTTCAGCTTAAAATTATGGTCAAGTTTTTTTTTTTTGTTTTTTTTGTTTTAAATGACACAATTGATTTGAAAAAGATTAAAATATGAAAGATTTCACTGTATAATATTCTCATAATTGTTTTCAAATTTCAAATAATGCCTGCAATGTTTATCTTAGGTTAACTCATTACTTAATATAATATATTATTATATGTAGTACTATCATGTTAATTATAAAATTATTTATATTTTCATAGAATGCAAAGCTGTAGAAAAAAAAATGGGTCCGAGAGAATTTTTTTTCTTATAACAATTTTTTTTCGATGGAAATTTTTGTTGGTACATTTTTAAAGGTTTTAAAAAAATCATTTTATTAATAAAAAAAAAACCTTGATATTTTATCGTATTGGGGGAGCTCATATTAAAGATTAAATACCTACAAATTACAAGAGAAAATTTAATTCAACTGTGATTTAATTATTACTGACCTTTTCATATTATGAACACCCCGAATTCGGGTTCTACCTAATTCAGACTTATTTATCTCCATATTACTATTTTCTACCTTCACCAGAAAGTAAAAAGGCTTAAAATCTTATTTCTATATTATTGAAAAAAAATATATAAATGAATTTTTTACTCTTCTGTAATTATAATTATAATTAAATTTATACTGATATAAAAATACAATAAAAATTCTTGTTTATAGAAGGTAAAATATTAAAAATATAATTAAAATTAATCTACTTAACTTATCAGTCCTGTACTTTTTTAAATATATACAAGCATTTACCTGAAACAAAAAAAAATAATAATAATATTAATAAAATGAATCAACATTGAAATAAGAAAATATAAATTTTATTGACTGAAGATAAAATATAATGATGGTATTAGGAGAAAAGTTATTACGGTACTATCGCAATCTTATACACATCAGTAAAAAAGATTATGTGAGATACAGAGCTAATTACAGTTTACCTATACACTAATTGTAAACATACCCAAAGGATAAAAAGGGAGAATGGAATGTTTACCTACTTGCCCAAAGAAACCAATTAACCCGGTATGAATTCAAGATTGGGAACTAAAAATCTTGAAAGGTACGCTAGAGCATGTTGTATTTTTATGTAGGCTTGAGTAAGTTTTGGCTGGGCAAAAGACTTAACTCATTATTACTGAGTGCTCCCTCCAAGGGAAAACTCAATTAATCCGTGAACGCCCAGAACAACATTTTCAAATACGCGGATGAAACTATTTCTTAAGTTTTGAGTAGTGCACAGAGATCCCTAAAAAATAGTCTGATAAATTATTGTGGCACATGGTTTCATCGAGTATTATTTCTTAAACTTTAATTATTTTATGCATTTACTACCTACTAATGCCAAATGTATATTGCCCCTCGTCTTTTTAATCTGTTAAATTAATTTCATATTTTACATGTATTAAAGTATCAATTTAGCAAAATGTAAAAAGAAAAAAGTAAAAAGAGTGAAGACGGTTGAAATTAATCTGGGTCTATCAGCGGGCTACTTTAGACGAACCATCAAAATTTCATAAAAATCGTTATTCATTCATTAAGTGCTTTTCAAGATATAGGTGTAAACAAATGTATGTTTGTGCGCATGTGGAAGAGATACAAATGGGTGCACAGGGTTGAGACTAGTATGGGACCTACAATGGGCTAATTATGACCTACTATCCGAATTTCAATAAAATTGGACTAGTAGTTTTTAAGATATGTTGGCTCGCAAAAATTGAGTGACAGACCGACAGACAGACAAGGAAACAATAATATAACCCTGATATCTGAAACGGATGTCTGCCTTGGAATTTTAGAAATTGAAGTACAAAGGAATCCTTTCCTTTGCTTATTATCTTATCCTTAAAATCCTTCCTCGAAAATCGCTTCGACCAAGTATCCCTTAACTTATCTACATCCACTATTTTTCCAATGAAACCATGTGTACCCCGAGGTAGTATTTTAGGTCCTTTGTACTCCCTTTATACTTCTGACATTTCCGGAATATCCGTTTACAAACACCTAGCTTCCTTTGTGACCATCCATATTCGTCATACTGATTTCCAAGTTCCTTTTGTTCGCGATTTCGAAGTTGCCTGATACAAAACCTTCCATAGTTCCTTCTCTAATCATCCTTATCCTTTAGTCCAAAATCTATCTTCCCACCACATCTCGGGCAATCCTCCACGACGCGACGCCTTAACGCCTAGCCACACCTGTCCGCACCGTGCTCTCACCGTATGATCTCAATTCAATGTTAGTATATTTTTTTTTATGCTGACGCAGCTGTTTCATTGAGACAAAATGTTGCAAAGTTAAACATTTAGTGAATTAGGTTGGTAGCACTTGCCTTAGAGGAAGCACACTATAATTGGAGAAGAATTCAACGCAGAAGTCGGAGAAGAATGTGGATCTACAGCGCTTGGAAGAAAAAATCGGTTGAAGGCGAGTTTTGCTCACTGCTGCCACATCTGACGATGAAACCAAGTTTTACATATATTTTAGAATGTCGATGTCCACATTCAAACAACTAGCAATTAACTTCCAAACACGTTTATTCTTTGCATTTCTATACTTTTCACTCGATTGATCACACAAAACTGGGAATTTTCTAATAATTTCAATTAATTTTTCGACCTCAATTTTAAGTAGTAAAGTAAAATAAATATACAAAGTGTTGTAATGCAATTAATAAAGTTCTAAACATTTAAATAGAATAATTATAACAAAGAAAGTTGAAGATGTAGATAAAGTATTTAAAAGGGCGACCCGCACCGTGTCCGTCAACTAGTAAACAAAACTAATCAGGGTGTCGGTGAGGATGCGGTGCGGGTGTGGTGCGGTGTCGGTGCGGTGTCGGTGCGGAGTGGTGGGGACTACGCCTAACATTTCCTTAGGTTTATTTCTCACCGAGTGTTGTCCAAAACACGACCTACACACGTCCGTTATACACTGCGGGCACGGTGCGGACAGGTGTGGCCTGGCCTTTAAGCGGCAGTGGCCAAGAGACATTAGTAGTTATAATTGGGGTGTTCTGGATATAGGATATCGATTCGATAATATATTGATTTTGTATTGCATGTTTAGTCTAACCACCTGTCGTCTACTTGTACGACCATGTGGAACCACCTCCGATCACCCCCCACCCTTCCGATATGTTTTCGATAGCCTCACCTGTCCGGTCACCTGTACACGTGTAACGATGTATGTTGAAGAAGTCGAAGCTCGTTCTTGTGAAACGTCGACATGTGGAAGAAGCCGATAGCATGCTGCGAAACGTCGATGTCTGGGAGAGGAACCTATAAAAAATCTCGTGTTCCGACTGGTATTCGAACCCCCAATGTCTCGAGCGTGAATACTTTGACTAAACGATCTCGGACACAGAGCCTATATGGAGGGGGAGGTCGAGAGTCGGTACATAAGCCTCGGCTACGTCATGTATAATAATTTTTAAACTATTCTAAAAAATTCTTTCGGTCCCCCCTTTGTCGAATCGGGGCTCTGTTTGTTTAGCCGGACGTGGGGCGTCACCTATAGCGGTGGAGGGGGTATGTCCGATACCGCCGGACGCGGGGCGTCACCTGTAGCGGTGGACGAGGTATCTCGAAGAAGCCGACGGCTGTCTGCGAAACGTCGACATGTTTGCAAAACGCCCCTTGTTAAGAGACTGTAATTATAAATAGAAAAATGAATAAGGTTCCTCTCGTATTCGAACTTACTATCTCCTCGTAGTCCGCCCACACAATCATACCAATGATGTGTAAAAGCCCACGCAAGAAATTCTTTTCGTTTGTACAGCATATTTTAGCTGATAACAGTAATAGTATTTTTTATAGTAAAAGATAACTCACTTAGTTTTTTAAATTCCTTCTTGTATAGACTATGTTGTTGTTATCTAATTTTAGAATAAAGGAAATAGATAAGCCATAAAAAAGAGAACAAAATATAAAACATTATATTTATTTTCATTAATAATTACATACATTTTTACAATAAAATATAATAAGTATGTTAAAAAATTACATTGAATAAACACTTGACATAAGCTTATTGCCTAGCTCTACGTCTCTGATTATTTTATACCAATCGATGGATCATTCCGTCGGAGGGCGTGTACTGTATGAGTCGGTCGTGTAGAATTAAACAGTAGGCGCTTGTGTTTGCGGGAAAATTCTCTCTCGCCGAAAACTCTAAGCGTACGTCGACCCCAGACGATTTTATCGCATCTCTCTGCTTACTGCAGTCGATCACTACTATCGGTGCCAATTTCTTAAACTCTTCCAAGTTTAACAGTGGTTCTGCATTATCCTTGTGATAATATGAAACTTGAAATTGAGTATACATTTCGTACAGAAGAGCGTATCTGTTGTTGTCGAAATCGAGGTTCAAATCTTCGTAAGGAAAGCTATCTCCGTTTAAATACAATTTGATGTTACGGAGTTTGCAATGGTCGAAAAGACTCGAAGACTTGTGCATTTTATCTCTTCTGTCGGTTTGAAAGGCCAGAATTATGAATCGGGGTTTTTCCAAATTACTCGAAAGTTTTACCGACCAAGATTGTCGGTCGCTCACAGGAAGTTGAGGATAGTGTAGACATTCCCAGCTTCGAAAAGCCAATGTAATCGGGCGGTCCCTTTCGAGTATTTTCAAAATGTCTAATCGAGCGCGATCGTTCAGCTCGACGACAGGCATCATCCAGCTAACGTCAATTAACTTCATGGAAAACGTAGCGTCGGTTTCCTCTTCCTTTCGGAAAAACGCGTCATTATCGCTCTGGGCCCTGGCTAAAATCAACTCCTGTTTCATGTTTATAATGAGTCGTTTATAATCATCGGCGAATCCGAGTAAATGTTTGAGAGGTACCATAAAGGTAAATTTCCCGTTCACCGGAAAAGTCAAGTCGGGTTTTGACAGCCAGCAAGCGTTTCCCAACGCTTTTGCGTGTACAGGATCGAGCGAAACGAGAGCTTTTAGAGTAGTAGCAATACCTAAATGACGCACAGAATCTACTTCGATCCCGTTCAATTCATAACGGATTTCACTGAACAAGTGGGCAACCGCATTGTTGACTAGTTGCGTTGTTACTTGCGCCGGTTGTCCTTTTAAAGTCGAGGTAATGGATACTTCTGCGACGATATAACTTTTTTCGGGGTGACTCTGCATATCCTGTGAATTGGCGGCGATTCGTATAACATCGTTGTTTCCATACTCGCCTGTCGTGATAAAAGGCTTGAATGTGTGCCACTGGTACCGGGTCACTTCCTCTTGAAAAGAAGGAGGTTGAGCAATATCCAATAATTCACCCATCATCGATCGAGTGTCTAGAGAGACTGAAGCCTAGTAGTAGCTGTCCTCGTCATTTATAATTATTTTTCGGTCCATTTTCAACTGCTGTAGTTTTTCCTTGAATTCGTAAAGAGCCATACCGATGTGACAACACATGCACGTATCGGGACCGTCACTGAACTCATCTCGCGACCTTGAACAAGCCTCGTAATGACATCCATTTTTGTTATACACCGGCTTTCCGACATTTTCGCATTTGTATATGAGTTTGTTTAACGCTCTGTTGGCCTCTAAAAACAACAAAGCACGCGGATCACTCAACAGTATACTGTCGTAAATTTCACGAAATTGTCTTATATCGATTTTATTTAGAACATCCATAGCGATCGCACCTCGTATCCTTTCCGCCTTAACAAGTCCACGTACCTGTTGGGTATGTATTGAACGATACCGCTACCGCGAATGGTGTGACGAACTCCTCTGCGTCGCTTATATGCGCTAAAATCCAGTCCCATTTTTCTCGGTCAAGTGTAATACTACTGTAACCGTTTCTCCTCTAAAGTCCAATAATTTGTTTTTCTGATCCAGCAAGCGCAGCCTGATGTTGTCAATCCTTCGAGTGTTGACGGGGTAATAAATCGGTTTAGGGGGTACCTCAATCAATTTATACCCCGGTGGTACTCGGGGAACAAAAGAATAAATAATATGTGTTCTGACGCTCGAATGGTCCTCTCGCAATAGGTTACTATAACCTCCCTCGGCTATGTTACATTCGACTTGTACGTTCATAACGGGTGATATATCCACGATACGGTCCGATTCTATCCGCCATTTTCCGGCCTCTGGATTTGGATCATAATCGAATCCGAGCAAAGGACCGATCGAATTCGGTAGAGAAAACGTAATTCTTACATTAGTTTTTATCTCGGTCTTTAGAGTGTTGAGATTACCGATAAGAGTTATAGAATACTGTTTGTCTAGCTTCCGATTTAAATACTTATTTAGACCGTCCAGTTCGTAGGCTCCGGTGGGGAAAGATATAACTTTCAACGTATTATCAAAGTCATAAAAATGTAGCAAGTTGTTTACATTTTCGACAACATTTGGAAAGGAATTGAATCCTACAAAACTGACGAGAGCTATTGAATACTCATCGTTCTCCAACGCGATCGGAGGAAAGACATCAGACGAGAGTTCCGGCGAGGAGCCTGTCAGGGTGAAGGTGTGGTTCATGTCTGATGCTCGTCGATATGAGGCATCATAATATATAGAAAAATCAGACAGAGCTGTCCACAAAGCTCGCCGTCAAACTGAATCTGTTCCGAATTGAAAAATACGTAACAGTCAGTAAGATAAGACATTACACTCGGAGGTGGGGGTAAACCATAGCTGTCAAATACCAGGGCAACATGATTATTTACGATGATGCAACACCAATGAGTCCCCGGGTTAGACGATGAATCCAAGTTGTAAATAAAACATTCGATCTTCTTTCTTTTCACCGGTAATGCGTCCCTCATGTACACACCTCGAAAGTGTGGGATTTTTAAAATGCCCGCGTAGTTGTCGATGTCGTAATTACTCATGGCTCCCGCGGGCAGGAGCGATATCAGTTTTTTTGAGACTTGCGATGTTTAGCCTTGTGCACTGACGATCCCACTCTATAGGGAGCGAGAAACAATCCTCTGCCATGTTGATACGGGTCATAAGGTGCCAAGAACATCCCCTTACCCTGTTTACTACTCTCCATCGCTCGGTTATGTCTCTGTAACTCTTCCAAAGTCTTTTGTGATATTTTCGAATCCTTGTATGCTTTGACAGCAGTCGAGGAGCTCGCGATCACGCTTCCCAATGCACCCAAACCTGCCAAAAGAAGTGGTAAAAACCCACCTGTCTTTGGTGAATTTAACCGTCGAAATGATCCCTTTTTCGATTTAGGTTTACTTCGTTTGGAGACTCCGATGATTCGACCACCGCGTTGCTTCCTGGTTTGCCGTTGCCGCTTTCTTACCGGCTTGTTCTGCTTTGTTTTCAACTGACCCGCACCTTTCTTCATTTCACCTCCGAGTTTCACTTTTCCCTTCATTATGTTAGTCACCAGATATGCCGACGCTTTTTCGCCCAGCGAGGAGTTGGGAGCTTTGACTCGTCTCCAAGCTTTTTCAATGAGATCTTTATCAGCCTGTCTTCTGTAATTGGGCTCTTTGCTTTTAGAATAGGCAATATCGTGCTCGAGGCAAGCCCTGTCTAATTCGTTGACGGGTTTATCGCCCCGTTTCAATCGTTCTTCTAGTTTAGTACCGGGTCCACAGTAATTGTAGGTGGGTAAATGAACTTCAAATGGTAATTTATCGATAACGCTGTTTATCAGTCCTGCTCCTTTGACTGTCCGCTTCATAATGATCCCATAATAATTATGTAAACAGTATTTATATGATTTACTCTCGAGTATAAATACAGATGTTATGCTCAATTATTTTACAGTCCAAAATGGAGATTGTGCAGCCCAACATGTCTTTGGACATTGACGATATTATGCCAGAGGAGGACGACCGGAGTAAAACATTCGTTAAACATTCACCAATGTTACCGAACAGCATTCGATGTCTTGTAGTCGGCTCTTCGGGTTTTGGCAAAACTCACCTTACTTTGGGACTATTGTATCATCCGGCAGGATTGCGATTTGAAAACGTATACGTGTTTTCAAAGTCTTTGTTTCAACCGAAGTATAAAATGTTACAACAAGTGATGGATTCGGTCCCCGAATGTGGATACTATACCTTTTCCGACAGCAGTGAACTTATTTCACCTCAGGACGTTAAGGAACATTCTGTGATGATTTTTGACGACATAGCTTGTGAAAAACAAGATAAAATATTGGAATTTTTTGCCATGGGTCGCCACAGAAATGTCGACTGTTTTTACCTGTGTCAAACATACTCTAAAATACCGAAACAATTGTTGAGGGACAATGCTAACATGTGTGTAATATTTCCTCAGGACAAGTTGAATTTAAAACATATTTATGACGATCATATTTACGACTTGGACTTTAATGAATTTACTAACATGTGTAAATACGCGTGGGGTGGGCACAAGCGCCATTCGTTTCTCACTTTATGTAAAGATTTGGAAACGGATAAGGGAAGATTCAGACGAAATTTAGATCAATATATAATACCCGGCGGTAGTGGGGAATCATCTTAGTGCGTCATGGATTCTGACAGCGTCACAATCAAAAGAAAGGTGGCCGAACTAGCCGAAATTGTGCGGCAAAAATTTAAAACATTGAAAAAAGACTTGGCGGAACAGCAGGAGGCTACGGAACGACAAGTGGCTCCGCTTAAAAAACCCTTGCAATCTATCGCCGATACACTGGCTGATACAGTTGCACAGAAAAACATTAATTTAATTCCATCCGAAGAACCGTCGGTAATTAAACCAAAGGAGGAGGAGTTAACTGAAACTAAGATGGAGGATGATTCTACTGAGGAAACCAGCGGAAATGAAGTTGAAGAAATGATTGAAGAATATGAGAAGTCGCCGACTGAGGTTGATGAAACGATTGAAGAATGCGACGAGTCGCAAGCTGATTGTCATGAGGAAAAAATTAAAAAGGATACTATAACCTCGCTTGATTTCCAAGAATCGGTTCAAGATAAAGAGAAGTCTGATCATATTTATGGTATTCGTTTCGACGGAAGTAAATATTGGATTGGCGACTCTCAAGCGCACATCGGTAGAAAATATCTTAAAATAGGTGACTCAAAATACCGCTATACCACAGGACTCTTACAACTGCTTACGAGACAAAAACCCAAAAATTACAATGAAAATGATTTGGATGTGTACAAAGAAATTTTACTGCAGACAAACGCGCACAAAAAAACATTCAGCCGCGAGAAATCAATCAATGCAAACAAAGGTTATAAATACACTAAAATTGTGAGACCGCTGTTTAAGAAGGGGAAAGGTCTCGCTTTTTATAAATGTGATAATAATAACAATGCTATTCTCGATATGTTGTCTCGCTTGGAATTACTTTGGAGTTCTGAACAGGCGGGTAACACTCATAGCGACGAAATAAACGCCATTATAAACAGTCTCAGATATTTTGGCGTGATTTATTAAAAAGAACCAGTCGAAGCCGTATTGTAATCAGTCTCATAATGCCTATCGACAAGTTCGGTCATCACCACCTTGAAAGGTTCTTGACAGGAGAAACAGTGAATGTTAACGGTCGCAGAATAGTCAATACATCCCCACCGGAGGAGGACGATGATGTTGTTACGCTAAAGTATTTCCGCGACTATATTAACGAACAGTCTTTTGACTCCAAGTATGTAAAGGAGAAATCTGTGGATCTGAAGAGTAAACGAATAGTTAACTTGGATGAACCGATAGAACGCAACGATGCAGTAACAAAAGAATATGTAGACAGGTATTTTGTGAAACTAAAATTGCCCTCTTCCAAAGGTGAACTTGTAAAATCATTTCATCATAATTTTGAAGAAACTAATACACTGACATATGCCGATGTTTTCGCTCTTATGTCTGCGATATTTCACGTCAAGTTTGTAAAGAGAGTACCGGACAACCAGTGATCAGTTCATCACTAGACATGGATGCTGTCAAAGCTCAGATTGTGAATGAAATCTACCGTCCCGCCAGGAGGAATTTTCCCCGGCGTAGAGTTACAATAAAGGGTTATGACGATCTATTTGAAGCAGATTTAGTCCAAATGAACACCCACGCCCGTGTAAATAAACAATATAATTACATTTTGACTGTAATAAACGCGTACAGCAGGTACGCTTGGGCTGTACCTTTGAAAAATAAAACTGGTGTCCTAGTCGCCTCGGCCTTGAAAAAAATATTTAAAGAGTTGACGCCACACTACCTGCATACTGATCTGGGCAAAGAGTTTTATAATTCAAGTGTGAAAAAACTTTTAAAAGATCTGGGAATCATCCATTATTCTACGCATTCGGGTCTCAAGGCGACGATGGTTGAAAGATTTAACAGGACTCTCAAAGCGAAGATGTACAAACAATTTGCTCTGAACGGGACGTACAAATGGGTGGATATGCTGCCTGCTTTGGTCAGACAGTATAACGATACCGTCCACTCGAGCATAAACATGAAACCTCGTGACGTAACTCCTTCGACGGTAATAGATCCTCGCAGTAAAAGGAAAATTAAGTCAAAACCTCCTAGATTCTCAGTCGGCGACAACGTTAGAATTTCAAAGCATAAAAATGTTTTTGCCAAAGGATATGAAGGTAATTTCAGTACCGAGATATTTCGAATCGCCGAGGTCAAACCGACTTTGCCCCCTACTTATACACTTCGAGATGCAGCCGACCAGCACATCATCGGTTCGTTCTACGAACAAGAACTCACTCCAGTAAAGTATCCAGACTCCTACCTGGTTGAAAAAATTTTGCGCAAGAATAAGAACAAGGCCCTTGTTCAGTGGCTTGGTCTGAAGGAAAGAACGTGGGAAGATTTGAAGAAAATGACAAACTTTTAGTACGTTGGGCGTTTTAACCTCAGGACGTTAAGGAACATTCTGTCATGGCTTGTGAAAAACAAGATATTATTAACTGGACATAGAAGGAAAGGACGAGGGAAGAAATGAAAAAAAAAAAATTACAAACTTGTATTGTATATGTTTATTTAAAAAAAAAAAATGTACATTTTTAAAAAAATAAAATTAAATTAAAAATTACATTATTGTTGTTTTGTTTTATTTATTTAACATACCTTTTTAAGCCTTTAGATTGATACGAAAGGTAACAAATGATAATTCTTAATCGAATTTTGTAACATCAAAATCAAAAATTCCGTCGAAATTAATATCATTAACTATAATATTTGACAGCCAATTATCGAGTATATTTTGATGGTTCTCCTGCGTAGACTTTAGCTCTTGGATCTCCTCTTCCGCAGTAGTAGTAGTTTCCTTGTCAATGGTTGTGGGATCATTGTTGTTAATTGAAACATCAAAATCAAAAATTCCGTCGAGGTTAGTATCATTAACTAAATCGCTGTTAATATTTGATAGCCAATTATCAAGTGACTGTTGATGATTTTCCTGCGTAGACTCTCGGTTCCCCTCTTCCGTCGTAGTTCTCTGGCCGATGAAGCCAATGGCTGTGGGGTTGTTGACTAACCAAGTGACAAGATCCTTCGAAACTGCTCGAGTACATGAGATATCAGAATTGTATTTGGTGTGGAACTTACATTTGTCTACATCCTTCTCGAAGATGTCTTGAAAATTATCAAGATCGAACATATTTATGACAGGTCTTTGTACTATTCTTTCGATTAATTCGACGTTACCATATGCAAATACAAAGCGGGCTCTGTCCAAGTGAAAGGGTTTAGTTTTGTTGAACTTAGTTAGACTTGTGGTAAAGTATGGTCTTACTTTTCCATATCTTGTTTTGTACATGTAACTGTTGTCGTATTGAGTCAGCTTTCTCGGTATGTGTAGAACGTAGTGATACATCATGTCCGGTGTGGAGACGGTCAACTCTTTAGGAAGTCTCAAATCGTCCGGTCCACTCACAGTTTCGAGGCATACAATCGCCCACCGATAATCATACTCTATATTTTCTTTCATTCCGGGGAAACTGAAAGACTTCTTCACTGGAGGCATAGTGTCTGTTGCGGAAGGCAGATGAAGACTGAACAAAAACGTTGATTTTGTCCACTCTTATAAAACTCTTATCAAGAGTAATATGAAACTTAAAGCGAACAATAACAAAAAAGGACCGTTTCTTGTCTCCTCTCGAGCGGAAGTAACGTCTAGAATCAGTAGACTTGATCTCTGTCGGCTGCAATCGATGTCAATAGACTGTGTACTCAGCCGGGTCCTCAACAAATTTACCGATTACAGTTTTGAATTTATGAGACAACCTATCTGTCCCAAGACGTGCCTTAGTTATCGCGTCGGAAAGCGTTAGTATTTTTCTGTAATTTTCCTCGTCTCTTTCGGTATAGTAACCCGGGTTTCTGGTGAATAAAAGCGAATAGAGACCAGGTGTTCCTTCAAACTCCCCGACAAATCGACGTGTAACATTTCCGACGCTATCCTCGATATCCTTAGACAAAAGTATATCCGCTCCGATGGGATCGATATCTACCGCAGCGTCGCCTATTTGCAATTCATTATTCTCGTTTAATCGGACACCGTAGACTGGGTCCAAGTTGACATGGTCCGAGAGAACCATTTCGATAAATGGACGAGCCAGAAGGGGTAATTTTTCCATTATTTCAGACTTTTCCTGCATCGACTGTTCGGCATACGAATCGCGGACCGTTTTTTCCGGGCTGTACTCGAAAGATTCTTCTTCGCGAATAAATTCGGTTTCGGGTGGAGGAGCTGTTTGAATGCCGATAGACGTCTGAGGGTAATCTGTACTAGTAAAAGCGTCATTAACATTGGTACGCGGTCCTGATATCTTTTTGTTAAGGCTGTTGCTTTGAATTAACTGTATTATTGGCGAATACGCCTCGACTAACTTCCTTGACCATACATCTTTCGCCATTCGATTCTTAATGAACTTTGATTTCAAATGGTACCTAGTTTTAATCAGATCCGAAAGTAATCCTTTGCGTTCCATTGAGACTGCTTATGTTAAACTAATGAAAATATAATCATATTTATCTTTATATAGTCTAAACAGAAGAATTAAGAAGACATATATTTTTATTTAAATATTAATATTGGTATAAATTAATAATGTTTTTATTAAAGATAATTATATACTGACTGCGGAGAGATAAAAACCTATCACCTGATATCCAACTTAAAAAATGAGTTAATCATATATGTAATATTTATTTTGTTTATTATAATAAAATATGTCTAATATTTTTTCTTTTTAATATAGCAGTCTACAATAGATTACATTTATTCGAGTAGGAAGTCTGCGACCGCAGATAACGTCCTGTTGTTGATATCAAAATTATCATTAAGCTAAAAGAAAAATATTACTATAAAATAATATAATATTAACGTGACACTCGAAAACATGTCGACGTTTCGCAGACAGCCGTCGGCTTCTTCGAGATACCTCGTCCACCGCTACAGGTGACGCCCCGCGTCCGGCGGTATCGGACATACCCCCTCCACCGCTATAGGTGACGCCCCACGTCCGGCTAAACAAACAGAGCCCCGATTCGACAAAGGGGGGACCGAAAGAATTTTTTAGAATAGTTTAAAAATTATTATACATGACGTAGCCGAGGCTTATGTACCGACTCTCGACCTCCCCCTCCATATAGGCTCTGTGTCCGAGATCGTTTAGTCAAAGTATTCACGCTCGAGACATTGGGGGTTCGAATACCAGTCGGAACACGAGATTTTTTATAGGTTCCTCTCCCAGACATCGACGTTTCGCAGCATGCTATCGGCTTCTTCCACATGTCGACGTTTCACAAGAACGAGCTTCGACTTCTTCAACATACATCGTTACACGTGTACAGGTGACCGGACAGGTGAGGCTATCGAAAACATATCGGAAGGGTGGGGGGTGATCGGAGGTGGTTCCACATGGTCGTACAAGTAGACGACAGGTGGTTAGACTAAACATGCAATACAAAATCAATATATTATCGAATCGATATCCTATATCCAGAACACCCCAATTATAACTACTGACATTCTAATGTGTTGGTTATTAATTTGTTTAAAAAATAAAAAAATCACATTTCTTCTTTTTTATTTTCATTTATATATATTATTTTACACAAAAAAACAAAACAAAAGAAAACAAAGATAACCATTTGTGGTAATTATTTTCTATTCTCTTTTTAATGAGGTAAGCTTATACAATACCTATTAAAATATTATTATAATTATTATCATTAATTATTTTTAACAATTTTCTTTTTTGTTTAAAAATGCCCTTTCAAAGGTGAAAAGTTAAACAATCTCCCTTTTCACACGACGGGTAAAAAAATAAAGCCGCAGGCCTAGGAAAAAAACATCAAAGAGGAAAAGAGAGAATAAAAGAGATGTTAAAAGAAACACTTTTGTAAGACCAAGGCTATGCATACAAAATTTTTATCGCTTACTCCATTCCCTAGGCTCTACACTCTTTGTTACGAATATTTGAAATTTCAACGTTTGCACTAGGCCCAGCGATTAAATAATAAATAATATTATATAATAAAAACAAAATGAGACTAACTCGAATTAATGATTATTGTATTAATTATCATCCAGGATTCTTTTAAGAGTAAACTTGATCAAAAATTTGAGGAGCCAACAATGTCGAACAAACTAGATTTTAAAGGTGTTCACATAAAGTTATAACCTAACTATAACTGACTAATAGGAGCTGAGGGTTGTCCACTATTATCAAAGTCCGTTATAAAACATTATTTTATATCAATGAAAAAACTGTAATTAGCTAGAAAAAGTGTTTATTACACTGCAAATACAAGATACAATAGAGAACATCGCAAAATTGTCTCGCTAGTCCGAGCTCCGATAATCCGGGTTTACTATAATCCGAGTCAAAAGAAAAAAGGAGGCAGATCGGCTTCAATGATGAATTAAACACAATTAGGATAGGACAGTGTTAGTAGAGATGGGTCCGTATAGGATTTCATGGAATTCCTTTCCTGTCTGATCAGCTATGTACATTCAAGTTCAGGGAAGCCTATTCATTTATTTCTTCTTCTTCAGTTTTAAGTAGTAAGATCTTAAACAGAAAGCATCTCTTAATATTTTATTAATAAATAAACGAAAACATACCGAACTTCCTTTAGCTGTGATAATAGATGCGTGGTTGCGAATAGATAAAGGTGAGTCATTTAATAGAGTTAGGTGTGTTAAGTGGGTCATTGCGAACAGATTAGGATGTAATTATTTGAAATCCTAAGGAAAATGAAATATAAATGTAAGTATTATTTTTCAATAAATAGTTTAAAAAGTAGAATTACAAATTCAAATTTATCATAAATTTCCAATAATCTGAGTTTATTGGTAGTTCGAGATAGTGCCGCTCCCATTTGACTCGGATTATCGAGAATCTGCTGTAGCCCTAAACATAGGTTTAATGAGCAATTTTTGATGAATACTAATACTACAATAAAGAACCGGATGAAGGGTCTTTGGGTTGGGCAGCAAATCACGGAATTTCATAGAAAAACTCGATTTTTATACGCTACAAGCAACGTAGACTAGGTTCTATATGGCACATTAAAAAAAAATATGCCGAGGTTATATTGATCTAGAAATAAATTGAACAATGGTACAATGCTTTGGTTAAACAGATATGAATGCACCATATTAAAGACTACAGTGATAAGTAGTCATAGTTATAAATGAACCATGTTAAAGACTAAAGTGAGAAATAAAACAAAATAAAATAACTACCTTCTAAAAGTTATATCCAAATCGTTATGTTGAAACTCATTTGCATAATAATGGTATAACTATTTCGTTCTTTTATCCTTCGAGTAGAAGTTTGGGCCAACTCTTATAAAGCGGGAATCAGATACCATTCAGCGTTATCTTTCTGTAGAGCAATATACATTTATATTTGTCAGATGTGTCACTATAAAAGTTTTTTGAGCCAAGTAAAAGATATTCACAAGATTGGGATGAAAAGAGAGGAAGACTAAACCTTTATACATTCAACTTTAAAAAAAAATGATTTAGTAACGTGTTATCAAAATGTATATTTATACGGCGTAGCGTATTTTAAGGTATTCAAAGTAGGTTTGTACTGAATGACAAGCGTTCGAAGGAAGTATGGGGGGGGGGTGTCAAAGGGGGTAAGTGTCGGATCTAGTGTTAAATTCAAGCTAAGAGCTATGTTATGTAGAAGTTTACCTGTAGCTATTTCTATCTTGGTACCCACACATCGTTTTCAGATCCTGTTTTGTCCTTGCTTATCTTGTATTGCCCCCGGTGCCCTAGGGTGTCCTATAGGTCGACGGTATGTAGGTCGACCAGGTAAGATAGCCTAGTACCGAGTAACCTTGTTGTTATTCCCTTAGCGTCACGTAGTGTTAGGGGACGACTATCTCCCACGTTATACCCTAACACCCTCCTCTGCCAAATGGACCTCGAATACCTCACAGAGCCTATATTCTCGTGTAGAAATTTCCCAACTACTATACAATATCCTCATTCTTATTTTTATTTCTATAAGAATTTCGAAAGGATGGGAAATTGAATGTGACAATGTGAATTTTTTTTCCTCTTAGCAAATATATTCAAAAGGATCGTCCACACTAAAAAACATATATATCGGTCAAAAAAGGAGAGAGAGATTGAATATCTTATATTCAAATTGGAACAACATTTCAAATGATATAAATAAAATGGAGACAGGCAGCCCCATTAAGGTATAAAAACATTCAAGTTTGCCAAGTCAAAATAAACGTGATATTGAATAAACTACAGCCGGTAGTTATCATCACTGCCTATAAAAGTACTTGATAAATAAAACTTATTTCAATTTTATGCAACAAACTATTTTTTAAAAAATGATCGGAACGATAAAAACATTAAAACTTTTCAAATACATCTATATACAAATTTGTATTAGTGAGACACCAAGGCATGTGCCACGCAAGCGTGACACATAGGGACTGTTCCAACATCAGACATTACGTAAAAAGATGTTGGCTCAACATTACGCCATGTCCTGCATCGTTTCGTCGCGTCCGACTCATCAGGGGCCCTACGATGCCCCCCCCCAACTCTGGACCTATACCAAATCAAGAAGATAAGATATAGCTTATCAGAGACAAGCATGCTCTCATTGCCATACGCTGGCAAAACACATAAACAATGTGATACAGTGTTTTTGCACACTGCAATAAGGTACACAATTTGTATTAGTGATGTATGATGTTGGAGCAATTCCTGTGTGTCACGCTTGGGTGTCTCTCACTAATACAAATTGTGCAAAAACACGGTATCACATTGTTGCTATGTATAAATGTCAACGTATGTGTGTGTGTATGATACAAATCTACAGTTTTAGTCCGATCTCAATGAAAATTTGCACACTTGACCTTCAAAGGAAGGGTAAAATCACTGTCTATATGAATTTTCGAAATTTTAATTTTGGTACACCGGGGTATGGGTTACAAATAATTAATACGGGGTCAAAGTAATGAATACCCTTCATGATGCATATCGTTGAAAAGCTTTTTAAGAGTACAGTAATTGTTGTTGTGTACAGTTATGTCAAATTTTCATTTAGGAGGGAGGTAAATTTGGGATATTTGCAAATTATCTTATCAAAGAGGAGGGGTTATAGAAATAAGTGGGAGGGATAGAATCTAGGTATTCTCTCATAGTAAAATAATTAAAATGTTTCTTGATGGTAGATTATAGACTTACCAAATTAAAATAACACTCCCTAGCAAAGCAAGGGTATCCAGCAAGTATAATTATAATAATGTTTAGACAGCGAGAATGAACCATTTTTTCGATCCTAGCAGTCACATTGGGCGCACATACGCATAAATACATAATATCATAATATAATTATAATACAATAATATAATAAATATCAAATACAAAATAAAATATTAGTAATATAACATCATAATATCAAATACATAATATAATATTAATTATATATATATTAATATTAATTATATTATATCAGATGCATAATATATTTAAACCCCATAATATCTCATTTAATTTAATTATTTTTAAACTCGTTTAAAAAAAGATCAAAAAGAGGCGGTTTAATGTTTAATTGAAATTATCAACCCCATCAGATTTAATTTCATTAATACCTCGGAAATTAAATTCTTCCCGGGGAAACAACTTTTACCGTCATATCCGTACATTTAAATGTGCTACATTTTAGAATTTTTTAATAAAAATTTTCGTTTTTAGGGAGTTTATGGGGAAGTAGCGCCCCTACATTTGTAAGGTTAAAATTCATTTCTAGATTTGGCCTCGGGTCATGATTTTTCTGAACATGTATGCTTAAATTTATTGAAATTGTCCCTGCACTTTAGGCTACAAATAACTGGTATATATTCTAGTTTTGTGTTTTTATTTTTAGTTGGTTTAAATGGTTTATTATTCTACCTCTCGCATTAAAAGAAAAACGAAATTGTTTTAAAGATGTACTCGTATTCTAAAGAATCAAAGATATCAGTCAAATATCATATCTTAAACTTAATACTGTCAATGCATTTACTTGCATTGATATGATGTCTGATGCTAGAATTTGATAAAGGAATAACTATGAATAACAGAGTAAATTAAACAACTTAAAAAGTTTATCATTAAATCACAAGAAAACGTTCTAAAGCGGAAATTATTCCTTCAAAATATTATATAAACTTGTTATAACCTTTTGTTTTGTTTATAACCTGACACCTGGCTGAACGGAGTGGGGAAAACCAGCGAATACATCTCTACGACTTCATGAATATATTGTTACTATATGTACAGTACAGGGTGGCCACGATAAACTGGCTCACCCTGTTATCTCTTTTATTTTTGAAGATAGAGAAAAAGTGTAAATGGTAACTCACCTTGGATTTTCACGTAGTTTTATAATATGATTTCCAAAAATATTTATATCTCATAGTTTCGGCGTTATCTCTCTCAACTTTGTCTGTTAAATGGTAACCTACATTTTTTTTCTAAAATTAGATTGCTTGCCAAACCTTCTTTCCATTCCATTCAGGAACATCATTGGCAGGACCTCTTTGATCAGTGTGTCGACAATCTACCTTTTCTCTACAGTTTAGGAAAGGAATGAAAAAAAGGTTTGACTTTTGATCAGTAAATGCATTTAACTAACCTTAATAAGTTAAAAACAAAGTGAAATAAACAGATTTAAGATATTTTTTTTTTTTTTTTTTTTTTTTTTTTTAGATTTTGTATTTTACATACTTAGATAGCATTTTTGTTATATTGAAAACTGAATATCTCTGTCAATTCTCATCCGATTTTGTCGATTTAAGGCTCATTTTTCTTCAAAAGCAATCTAATTTTAGAAAAAAATGTAGGTTACCATTTAAGATTACAAAGTTGAGAGAGATAACGCCGAAACTATGAGATATAAATATTTTTGGAAATCATATTATAAAACTACGTGAAAATCCAAGGTGAGTTACCATTTACACTTTTTCTCTATCTTCAAAAATAAAAGACATAACAGGGTGAGCCAGTTTATCGTGGCCACCCTGTATATAGCCGGATACGCGCCGAGATCCGCTAGTTGTGAACACACCTTAAGAGCATTTCCCCTATTACAACCTGCAAATTTTGGAAGGTGAAAATGATGTTACATCTCAGTCAATATGTAATTTAAGGTAATATTTTAATATGTATATACAGAAGTATTTCAATTTAATTCACACTGTAACAGAAAAAAAATTGGAGAGAAAAAACAAGAGACTAAGTGACAAAAAATGAAATGTATCCAACTACCGCTAAAAAAGGTCGCTATGAAAAAAAAGAGGAGGGAACTCTGTTAAGATAATGTTGCAGCATGTCAGAGAGTATGGCAGCCAACCCATCCCGTTACACGTGTATCGTCTTATCAGGTCTGACACTGCGACACCCCGCTTACATGTATCATGTATATCATGTTATATCATGCTAACCATGTCATCGTGTTGTGTAAAAATGTTGAGGTATATGTGTGTCACACATGGCTGTTAAATTATGCACCGGCTACCTAAACCCTCTTTCCTGTTCTCTACAATGCTTTGAGCTTAAAACAACTTCGTTCTCAAGCTTAAACAACTTTGAAAAACCAATATACCTAATGTACTTTTGAAACTACCAGTTGACAAAAAACCAGTTAAAAAATAATTTTTAAAACTAATGCATTTTCATTTTATTTGTTAAAAGAACACTAATCTAATTAAAAAAATCGGTCCGAGACAACTCAGACAAACTTTCTCATATATGAGTTCATAATTACTTACCCAGTGTTTCCACTTATTAGTTTTCAAATGTACATTTAAATATTATTGAACATTTCATCAAAATTTATCATAAAAATACCTTCTCCTCGGCGGGGAATCGAACCCGGGCTCTCTCCATCCGCGTTTTAAGCTAATTTCTCAGGAACTAGATTTTTCCCGGGAAAACGGCTTATATCGTTGGATTCGTATTCAAATGGACTACATTTTAGAATTTTTTAATTAAAATCGTCGGAACCGTTTTCGAGAAATAATTTTTTTTCCGGTTTTTTTCAGAGTTTTTGGGGGGTAGCGCCCCCAAAATTAGAGCTAAAATTCATTTCTCGATTTCGCCTCGGGGTATGATTTTTCTGAAGATGTATGCCAAATTTCGTCAAAATCGGCCCAGTGGTTTAGGCTCCAGGCGTCTGCACAGACGACAGACGACAGACGACAGACGACAGACAGACAGACATTTTTTAAAAACCACTTTTTTGGACTCAGGGGACCTCAAAACGTGTAAATTCATCAAAATCTCAAAATCGAATTTTCGCGCCATCACAATACTTTCTCTTTATATGAGAAAGTAAAAAGTAAATAAAACAAAAACAGTTTTCACTAGTTACCTTTGATGATTTACCACGTATATAAATAGAGAATTCATATAAACTATAATTTGATTATCTAAAATGAGTCGCTTGTTAATTTTTTATATCCATCATTTTTAGGGTCCGTAGGCAAAACCAAGGACCCTTATATTTTCCTGCGTGTGTCTGTCCGTCCGTCCTGTCGCGTGCTCTCACGGCTACACCTTTCGTCCGATCACTTTGAAATTTGGCATGTATGTGTCTTGTACCTACCCACATATTTTAAAAATATAGCTACTTAAAAAAAATATTTTTCAAAAAAATTAGGGTAAAAAACTTAAGGGTTGAAAATTTAACTTTTTTTTTCGACACCGTGAGGGGTGTCATATGAAAGGGTACGTCGAGCTGATTACAAAAATATATAATTCTTTGGTTATAACTTTGATAGGGCGAGCGTAGAGCGAATTTGAAGCGGGTGTGAAACGTGCCCCCCCCCCCTCTATCTCGCTTATGTGAAGTGTAAAAAATCTGAAACAATTCCTGAACATTCTTCGACCAAAAGTAAAGATACCACTTTTTGGAAATTTCGAAAAAAATATTATTTTATTTTTTATTGACAAAATAAGCTTTTTTATAATTATGGTCTTTTCGATATGGTTGTATTCCGGTTCAGTGGCAAAAAATACTTTATCGGAAGTTTGTTTATGTGTTTTGAGAATATCAGACCGATAGGATAGTTCAAAGTAAGCTTTTTAGCATTTTAAAAAACACCATCAATAGGGTACTACTTAAACTATACATTGTGGCCTACGGACCCTCGCTGTGGGCTGACCAGCACACACTTGACCTGTTTATTTAAGTAGTAGTAGGATACATTTCATTTGTGTCACTAAAATGAGTAGAATATTATCTTAAAGGCCCCCATACATGATCAAACATTTTGCGCCCACATGTTTGCGCAAGCCTAACGTCGGGCAAATTTAGGTCATACACGTCAAACATAATGTTTGAAATGTTGAGTAAACATGATGTTTGCGCAAACATTTTGACAGTGTATGGGGGCTTTAATGGCCACGGAGGGCCATATGGCTCGGGCCCCCAGCGCCCTGAACATTAATTATTTTTTACCAAAAATATTTATTTTCAATACAAAAATAACATTAAATCAAATTATAATTATCATTAACTACGGGAGACATACAGAGAAAAATAGACCCCAGCACCGGGACTTGTACCACGGGCCTCTTATATATCCGTTACAGGCGCTCTTACCAACTGAGCTATACTGGAGAATTGATTTCTCTGTCGTTACCGATACCAAGTCCCGAATTCAAGCTTTCAATCTTTTCTACAAATCTAGCAAGCCAATATTCACGGCAATAGAACTATAGACCGAGAATTAACACTTATAATTATAAAGTACTCAATTAGTACCTGTAAATTTGAATTTCTAATTGATTGTACTAGGTACGACTCAAAAAGTGTACAGTTGTCTTAAATGCCGAATGCCGAGATGCATTTCATGTTCCTAGCTATAGTAGTTTATGAATTGAAACAAGCCAACGGACAGACAGACAGACAGAGCCGTTATATAAGGTTTATTTTTTTACTTCGTACAGAAACCTAAAAGCCAGCTAACAGCAATAATTCAATAAGGGTTGACAATAGAAATCCTTTAAGCGACAGGGGTACAACTAATGAGGTACGCATCAACTTATTTGGTTAACTGTGTACTTTAAATATAGCTTCTAAGAAGAAAGCCTTTTTGCGCAAATAAAGAACCAATAAATCAGATTAACTCAAACGACTGTTGTGTGATTTATTTATAAAACATTCTCGGAAGTAATTAATTACTTCGTCTTAATTAATTACTGAGGTAAATGCTGGTAAATAAGTAATATTAAACAGTCTGCCAATTAGTGAGGCTCATAGCTTACTCTCGTTCTATTTCATTCAATCGAATGATTTTATACTTCTATACAACCTATTATTGTCAAAATTATTTAATTTTCCCCCGTTCTTAAATCTGCATATTTCTTTTTTTTTTATTTTGCTTCGGAGCTTACCAAAGGTAACGAAAGCTATGTGATCGATCTGAAGAACGATCACGAAAATATTTTACTCCAATTTCAAAAATTCCAAGGCAAAAATCCGTTTTAGGCATCAGGGTACATTTTTAGTTCCGTGTCTGTCCATCGGTCTGTCTGCCTGTCGCTCTATTTTTGCGAACCAACATACTTAAAAACTACACGTCCGATTTTAATGAAATTTGTATGGTAGGTCATAATAAGCCCATTGTTGGTCCCATACTTTCAGTGCCTACTTGATTATGTTCAGACACACATTTATTTAAACTATATCTTCAAACGTACTAATTTTTATTGAATTTTGATGCTTTGATGAAAGTAGACCCCAGATAGCACCAGATTAATTTCAACACTCTGGGCTCTTTAAATTTCGCTTAATTAATACGTTACTTCATATAAAAAAATCAAAACATTTTTGACATTAAAAAAAAGGGGAAAAGAATTAAATAAATTAGACAATAATGGTTTGTAAAAGAATGAAATCAATAAAGTACGTGATAGGATGCGAGAAAGCTATGTGCCACACTAGTTGGCATTCTATTTTTAATTGAATTAAAAATCAATTCAATGAATTCAAGTATCAGAAATTTTTATACAGTGCAGACGATTAAAATCAGTGTGGGGTTATCTGCGACAAACAATCCAAATTTCATAAAAATCGGATGAGTACTTTTGAACATATAGGTGTAAATAAATAAATAGGCGCATGTGAAATATAAAGAAATGGGCGCAGTAGACAAAATTATTTGGGACCAAAAATAGACTAATCCTAACCTACGAGACCAATCCCCCCCCCCCTAATAGACCAAAAGACCCCCCCAAACCCCCCCCCCCCTTTTGGTCCTAATAGACTAATCTTTAACCTACGAGTAAATTGCATCAAAATCGGACGACTTGTTTTTGAGATACGTTGTTTCGAAGAAATTGAGTGACAGACTGACCGACAAATTGACCGACAAACAGACAGAGGCCCAAAAATGTTCCCAGATGTCTAAAACGGATTTCTGTCTTGAAAGTTTTGAAATTGGAGATATAAAATATTTCAGTTCTTCAGAACGATCACATAGCTTCTGTTACCTTCCGGTAAGACCGAAAGCAAAATTCACAAATCCATTCTTTAATCATTAGTTAATTCAATAATGCATGATATAATATAAATAGTTTAATATATCTTATTTACATGGAATCCAAATTTAAAAATACTACTAAGTTTAACTAACTACCAACTAGAGGTTTACTTCAAAGAAAGGAGTACTTCATCTTCAAAATTCACTTTTCTTCAACGAAAAATATATTAAAAAGGCTCTTTGACAAGCTCTTTTTATAATTTTCTTTTAGTTTAAGTTTGAAAAGAAATCCTGCTCTAGGTTTTTTTTTAATTACACTAAAACGTTATAATTATCAAGGATTAAAAGACTTGAGTGTCATACACTTTTTTTATGAATACTTTTGTTCTTTTTTATACTAACGTTAAAAACACCAAAGGGACGGAAAGAGAAAAGTGCCCAAGTTATATATATATATATATATATATATATATATATATATATATATATATATATATATATATATATATGCAATAATAGAATACTCTAATAAATTTAATTGCAAAAATTGTTATTTAAAGTCACAAGTCACTTATTAATTGAATCTATACGAGTAAACTATAAAGATGTATGGAATCAAACCAAATCAATTAAAAATAGACTGCCAATTAGTGTGGCTCATAGCACTTCCTCGCATCCTATCATGTACTTTATAGTTATATTAACATTAAAAGTATTGTTATATTATTTATTGTGTAAAAACTATCAATAGTTTTAGCGATCTTTAACACTTCATAGCGGTGTTGGTGTTAGTTTTATTAAAAAATAGTATCTTGAAAAATACAATGATTGAAATTATGCTTTAAATTCCAATACTTTATATAACAGACTTGATAAACATAAAAAAAAATCTATAAAAACCACCAGTTTTAAACGAAAAATAAAATTGTAAATTTTATAACTAAATCAAACTGTCAGATTTCTATTTTATTTTCTACTACTTCCTACTTTTATTTCTATATTTGTATTTATTTAGTATTATTGCTTCCGAGCTTACCGAAGGTAACGGAAGCATTGTGTTCACTTTTGAGAACGAAAAACTTTTATGTCTCCGATTTTAAAAATTCCAAGACAGAAATCCGTTTCAGACATCAGGGAACATTTTTGGTTGCGTGTCTGTCTGTTTGTCTGTCTGTCTGTCGGTCTGTGTGTCCTCGAATCCTGCGACTATAAGGCTACGGCCACACCGGAGCTACTAGTACCTCGCTTGGAGCCTAGCGGCTTGGTGAGTCGCCATGTAGAACAGAATGGACTGTTCGTCTAGCGACTCCCTAGGTAACTCGCCTAGTAACCAAGCGCGCAGTGTGGCCGGTCTCGTATGTTCTAGAAGGTTGGTTCACATGGATTAAACGCCTGGCGACTCACCAAGCCACTAGGCTACAAGCGAGGTAGCTCCGGTGTGGTCGCTATCAATCCAGGCGCCTAGTGGCCTTGCGACTCGTCAAGCCACTAGGCTCCGAGCGAGGTATAGCTTCGGTGTGGCCGCAGCCTAACGTGAGGATTTTGATGAAATTTGGTAGACATGTTCATTTTACCAATGCCCAGAACGAGTTCATTGGACAACGTTATCCGTTCAAGCGTTCACGAGCTATGCTCGCGTAAACGTGCATTTCAAATTTGCAATTGGAATTTTAGGTCGGGAAAAAAATCAAACTTCATCTATTCAATAAGACAAACATTTTTTTCAAAATTAAATTTGTTAGTAAAACCAACAGCGACACCGCTATGAAGTGTTGAAGATCGCTAAAAACTGTTAATAGTTTTTACACAATAAACAATATTTATAACAATAAAGTAATATTGTTACAATAAGACATGTTTCACACAAATGATCTCATCGATTAGATGAGTAAAGTGGCCGGATAACCCCCGTCCTGTTATAACCCAGGCAGTTGATCGGGACTAAAACCCAAAAGAAAGAAAAAAAAAATAAATAAATAAAGTAATATAACATTAATGTTAATATAACTATAAAGTACATGATATGATGAGTGGAAGCTATGTGCCACACTAATTGGCAGTTTTTTTTTTTCGACTGTTTTTGTGAAATTTATTTTTCTTATTTCTCTCATATTAGGAAAATTGAAATTAATGCCTATCTATGCCTAGAAATTAAAATTATGGAGGTATTTTTTCTTTCTTTTTGTTAATTATATTATTACTGTATACTTTATCATTATTGATTAGTAGCACTACTTTGACTTTGAATTTATGAACTCTCCCCTCCAATAGTCTCTATTCCAAACTGAGGGCAAACTTTGACAACAAATCTTTGAATAAGTATCTATTCTTATATTATATGTATTTAATATTTGTATTATCTGTATTAAATGGTTATAATAAAAGTAATAATTTAAAAAGAAATAAAAAAGATTCGCGTCCTAGAATGAATACTTCATTTCACTTTAATTTAAGGCAAATAAAAATTGCTCTGGTGTACCCTCAATAATTAGATGCACTCACACGGAAAACGAGGAATCTACAATCTTCTTCTTAGAAAATTATATTCTAAGAAATGATTCATCATTAACTCTACTTTCTTAAGATTTATTTTACATTGCAATGTAATGCTTCCTTGAATTATTAGCGATTATTTAATACAAAAATACCTGCTGTCTCGCGGGATACCCGAACAAAGTTTCTTTTACACTTTTCATTAAATATAAATTATAAAATCACACTGCTAAGTCTACGATGCTAACTACTTATACATGGCGGAATTAAAAAGAGACAAGTAAATAACTATTTGTACATAACTGAGAGGAAAAATTAAAATAAAATAATTTTATTTGTCATTGAAGCGAGTGTCTTGTAATAAATATGTATTGAATATTGAGAAAATAGTTAATCATGATGAGTTGATAGTTAAAGAGGATGATTCTAGTACAGAGTAGAGTAGTGAGGGAACAGGTCTATTCCCTTAACATCGCTCCCCTGCCAGATTCCATTTAAAATATTAAACAACTATATCACTTCACTACGCAAAAACTTCTGCTTATATCAGGTTGAAATTTTACAAGTATTTTTCAATCGTACTTTAGAAAATGTGTATAAAGTTTTATTAATATCATTAAGATATCGGTAAAAACGTTGTTTTCTCTATTTTAAACGTTTATAGGCCTTTAATAAATTTAGCGATTTTTAACACTTCATAGCGGTGTTGGTGTTTATATACAGGGTGATCCAAAAGTTCGGCAACGGCTTAATATCTTCGGTTATAATTGAGATATTAAGTTCCCGTTTGCGGGTATCTTAATCATTTGTAAAAAACTACTTTTTTGGTGGGTAATCATTTTTTCCGCCATATTGGTTGCCGCCATATTGGATTAAACTTAGAAATTTTAAATTGGAACACCTATAAAGTGATACATTTTTGGAAAGCCCTTAAAAAAAGAAAACATTTGCCGCAAACCCGAGCTTTCTATCTTCTCCTGTTCCAAAATGGCGGACACTCAAAGTGTAAAAAATTACTCTTTTTTTTGTTATTTTCAATAGTTTAGTAAGATATAAAAAATCTGTCCAAGACAACTCAGACTAACATTCTCATACAATCTCGGTCCCAGATCCCATAAAACATGAATATAATATTTAATTTTTATTGCATTGCTCGCTTCAATGATAAACCTAGGCGATGCTTAGTTAATTTGTATTATTTAAAAAGTGTACAACAGGTGGTTGTTTACTTTTTGTTTTTGATTTTCAACGTAATCAGATTAATTTTCATCAATATCTCGGAAACTATGACTTGATAACTAACAGTTCTCTGGGATCTGGGACCGAGATTGTATGAGAATGTTAGTCTGGGTTGTCTTGGACCGATTTTTTCTATCTTACTAAACTATTGAAAATAACAAAAAAAAGAGTAATTTTTTACACTTTGTCCGCCATTTTGGAACAGGAGTAGATAGAAAGCTCGGGTTTGCGGCAAATGTTTTCTTTTTTCAAGGGCTTTCCAAAAATGTATCACTTTATGGGTGTTCCAATTTAAAATTTCAAAGTTTAATCCAATATAATATGGCGGCAACCAATATGGGGGAAAAAATTATTACCCACCAAAAAAGTAGTTTTTTACAAATGATTAAGATACCCGCAAACGGGAACTTAATATCTCAATTATAACCGAAGATATTAAGCCGTTGCCGAACTTTTGGATCACCCTGTATATATTAAAAAAGTTGTTTGTATCATTAAATAGATAAAGTTAGAATTTTTTTCCCGTGCTAAAATTCCAATTATACATTTGAAGCTTACCTTAACGAGAGCGTTGCGCGTTTGGGTACAACGTTGTCCAACAAACTCGTCCTGGGCATTGGTATAATGAACATGTGTACCAAATTTCATCAAAATCATCTTTTACTCAAGCTTTCGTCATCGGTCAGTTTTATGACGGTCTTTTTTATGGTTCACACCTGGGCTCCAGACGCACAATGAACTTCGTTCCAAAAATATGAATATATAATTTAGTTTAATGAATACTTTGTTGAGTGAAAATTATATTACACCTCTCATGAAAAATATTTAAGTTGAATGTACACACCTTAGACTTATGACTTTTTAGTAATGTGAGAGATGGCCTTAGTATCTCTCACATTGCTAATGAGTAGTGCGATTTTAACAATGAATCTGTATTTTCGATAAGTAAGTCCTTATCTAAAACAAATTGTTTTCAAGTAAACGTTAATTTACAGTTAATAACGACTCCATTATTGATTTCATATCTTGTTGGGCTCAAGTTTCGCTTATTTAACAATCGGTTAATTTGATGAGGCAATGGAAGTGAGTAAAGTTGGTCTGAAGAGGAAGCAAGAGTGTAAAGTTGGTTAGGGGTCTAGTTAAGCCAGTGCCCAGGGTTTGATCGTCTCTTATCCTATTTGTGCTGGGTTAGTGAGTTCCTTTACCTCGGTCCCTTCAGCAACAAACTTGTCAGTTTCAACGTCAAATTCCTCAACCAACGTTCAATGAAAATGTTAATGAAACAACTTAATCACCTTCAAAGTAACTAATTTAAATAAGTAAAAATATTAGATTTTTTACTAAAAAAAAAAAAATAATAAGAACTCACTGTAACAGTTTGTAGTTGGGTTCAATTTTCAATTGACAATTGTTTTTAAATATTGTGGAAAATTGATCAGTTTGGCCTATTTAAGTTTATTTCGTAGTAGATTATAATTTTGATTCCAGGGGTTTGGAGAAATCCTAATTACTTTTTAAATTTTTTAAATTTATACTTTGATTATTTTTAAGAGTCTTCTTTCTCCGATCATTAAGAATAAAATTCGGACAGTGTGGTTTTTAATGTTGCCTGTGGAGGTGCGCCATGCTGGTTCTGACCCAGGCAGAGACTCTCGGTGCGGCGCGGCGTGGTGGCCGGTGGCTTTTTTAAAAAAGTTGAAGTAATGTTGTACCAAGTAAAGTGTACCAGTGGTACTCCTCCACGGTTTTATCTTTCCATAATTTAAATGTAGAACCTTTCCATAACCCTTCGAGTGAAGGTAGGTTTTTTTGGTCGAGTCACACAATTTGTTTTTTTTGTTTCATACAGTTATTCCGAAATCAGGTGGAAATGGTCTCCATTAATTTTTAGGACGGTTACTATAGGGCAGAATTTTTCTTATTATCGCCAACCAGCATCACCATCTATCAACTCTATCCAACACTAGTATAATGTCATCCAAATCCTGTCTCTCTGTCAAAAATTTCAGAATAATTGCTAATTTTGAAATGTTTAAAATATAAATTATAATATTTGTCTCTCATAGGCAAGTGAACCGGTAATACCGGTTGAACCGGAGGTAGTGCATATCATAGGTACAAGGCGTGAAGGCTGAGGAGGAAGGGGTGCGAGGCGTTAGAGGTTAGTCTACCCTAAAGCGAAGTCTGCCGTGTAGGCCCGCTGATGAGTTAATTTTAGAATCTAGAGATAGTCCAAGCGCAGTGGTGACTGGAAGAGGAACGAAGTTCCAACCGAGATTTCTCTATCCTACGATATATATACAGTTTTAAATTAAATGATTTCAATGGAAATAACCTCACTTACCTGTCACTGGTCGTGGTTGGTTTCAATTTTGTTTGAATTTTATCGCCATAATTTATCAGAAATTTAGCGATTTATCGGCTAATACAAACTATTTTGTAAGTAACTAATGAATGATTATTGTCATTGGAAATACACAATCTACGCATGCTCCAGCTTTTTAGGTAGTCGGAAAGTGTGCCACATTTAATTTACAAAATTTGTCCCTGACAAACGTTCTTGCTGCAATGGTCTGACGAAAACTTGATTGGAAAAAAGTCATCCAATTAGAGATACTCAAAGCTTCCTTGCGTCTTATCATTGGATGATTAATCTTATGAGTAAGCTATATTTTAATGATACGTATATAGATATATTTCAAGCTAATAGTGTATATTTTCAATATATGGGCTTTCACATAAATGTTGACGAAATTATATTTTCTTAACAACATTTACTGAATTCAGTAATTTATGTTAGATTTTATATTGCACCTTATTAAACATCCCGTTAAAATTTGCTGGAAACATAGTATTAGAAATTCATAAATAGGTCTCAGGAAAAATATTATAAACTAAAATTTAAATTCAAAAACTCTTATTTAAATTTATCAAAAAAATCCCTTACTTCAGTTTCTTACTGCTGTATATACCTTTGAGAGGTGGGACTTTTTTTTAAAGAATAAACTTTGCTACTCTACAGCTTACCACTTAAATTATAAATAAGGAAAGATTGGGACCCGATACAAAGGAGCGAGAAGGAGAAAGGGATTATTTCTATGCTTGCGAAGGCCCCAATATACAGGATGTGATCGGAATGAGCTCGCCCCGTACAATATAGACCCCGGCCAGCACGTACACACCCCTGGTCCTTTTCCGATTACCACAAAGGAGGAGGGGATAGGGACGTGCCTTCCTTGACTTTTATTACTTTCCACCGACATCGAACCAAGAGAGAAGAAAAATTCGAGTCTCGAGATCAGAATGAAACGTTGGAAATCCACTCAACAGTGAGTCTTTGTTGAGATATTCACACTTTTAAAACACATTATATAAGCACGGAGAGAGGGAAAATAATTATGATTAGAGAGGTTAATAGAAATTAGCACAACAATATTGTCACCACAATTTTATAATAATAATTATCATAAGCGTTTCGACATTTTATATTACCTTCAGCGTTGACATATTAAGAGTAAAATCTCTACTAACTAAAACTGTTACAAGCTTTTATGACTTATACTAACAGTACAAAATGGGGGTAGACTAGAGCTATAGCGGGGTTAAGGAAAGAACCTTGGTAAGGGGTATGAAGTGAAGATCGAATGCAGAACCAGGTTAGGTCAGTTATAGCCAAAAATTGTGGTGACAATATTGTTGTGTTACTTTTGATAAACCTCTCTAGTCATAATTGTGAAGTGGTACCACAAAATCTCAATCAAAACAACCAATTAACATGAGAGAAAATAAAATCCAACTCTACGAATATTTTTGGCAAAAAAAATAACTCTCCAAGATCGTCTAATTATATCTAAGAGGACAGTTAAACAATTCATCTTTATAATATTATGATTTGACAAAAAATTCTTCATTAGAACACGATACATCCTAGATTATTCTTTTTATTGAATATCATAACTACATATCAAATGGTTAAATGTTATAAGTGATACAAATAACAATGTTTTTAGAGAGTAAATTTCATGATAAAGGTAATAATCAATTGATTACTCCTTTTGGCGTGAATGGTTCAGAATATGAACGGACAAAACAATAAAATAACAAATGAGTGAAAATAGGAATAGTTAATTAAAATAATATTTATCTACGATTGATACGAAATATAAACATTATATCTCTGTTTAGATGCGTAGAAAGTTATTCTTTTCGTAACTGAATTCATTGCGCATGCGCGTTCATACTTCTTCTTTTTTTCCGCCCTAGTGTGGAAAAAAAGGAATTCTTTACCTTAACGCAAGATTAGCGAGTTTGTTTACATTTAACAAAACTAATTTACTGATTGTTTAATTAAAGTAACTGTTTACGAGTATATCGAGTTTTTAGTGAAAAGCAATGAATGATTTAAGTGATTATGACAAAAATGAGGAGAATAATACGTCTCCCGAAATAATTAATTCAGCGCAAAATACAACTAATGAATTAATGTCATCTTCATCAAAAGATAAATACGAACTTACGTACAGGAAGTTTATTCATTTTTTTTTTTTTGTATTTATTATTAAAATCCACAATTCTTAGATAAAGTACGGTACGCGACTCGTGCGAAAATTGCATTTTGCTTTGTTCGTGTGGTTTTACAACCCTCGCTATCGCTCGGGTGCTAACTCCACACTCGCATTCAAAATGCTACTTTTGCACTAGAAGCGTAATGTACTATTATAATAAGGAATGATGTGTAAGTGCATTGATGATTAATTATTAATATGTAATCCTATATTTAGAAGATCTCGGTGCCACTATCTCTTCAGGCGGCGAGGTGGGTTATCAGGGATGGATTGGGAAGAAAGGAGTTCTACTTAAGGATTGGGGTGATTTAATAAGGACTCGTAAAATGTATGGTATCTGGATACAGATAGATCACGGACAAAAGGAATATTGAGACAATTATGAAGGTAAATCGGTGATTTTACGAAGGATATTTGATTGAAGAGTTTGTAGTGGACGGGAGTTGGAAGGCTTGTTACTTCTCTAGACCTCCAAACTGTAATACCGAATAAATGCATTGAGATAAATTATTACAATTATGCAAGGGACATTATCTTTGGAACATTTACCATTACATAATTTTAGATGAATCAAATAATATGACAAGTTATGGACAAAAAAAAAAAAATAATATACATATATTTAAGGACAATTATCCTATAAAAGCATATGTATGTACTTACAAGTTATGTTATGAACAAAAATAAAAATACAAATGAATATGGTTGGTTTTTATTATTGAATAAAGTATGGAGTAAGAAGGTCACCAAAACAAATACTTTTAGATTGAACATTTCAACTGAAAATAACGCTTTATATCTTTAGTATCACTAAATAAAAAAAAAATTCGACAAATGTAAACTTCATCCTAGTATGAGCTTTATAATATCGACTCATTAGTTTATCGACAGGATCGAAGCTAAATAGTTATGTTTATAAGATAACATAGAATTAGGGGAATTGTTTATTCACAACACGTAGAATCGGTTACTTTAGACAACATGAAGAGTGCAGTCTGCCTTTAAACTGTCACTGTATGCTATGTGGACTTAGACAATGATGGAAACTAAATAGAAACGTTACATGTTTGCTAAATCCCACGAGATGATGACAGACCGAAACAAGACCGTATCACGTTCCTTGCACATGACCATGATACAACAGTTTCCTAGATCTGCAGCATTAAAACACAATAACTAAAACATATATATAGTCTTGTAATTTAAACTTAAACATCTCATCGAGACAAATAATAATTGAATAATTAACAATAGAATAATTGAAGTGATAATAACTCGATGAATTTTAAAATCTTATTAATTAATATCAATAATAGAGATTATTTTGAATAGTATAAAAGGATACGAAGAAATTGGAAGATAAATATAATTTAATAAACAGGTCAAGTGTGAGTGTATTCTAGTCTGCACACAGCGGAATAAGTAAGTCCGTAGGCGGAATTTACTAATATATTCTTATATTATACCAGTTACAAAATTTTATAAGTAAGCTGAGTGTAACTCGAGGTAGAGTAGTTCACAAGACATGGTGACTCACAACTGGCTATCATGTAAGCGTATGTTCCACCTACAAACGCCTACTTTGAACTATCCTATGGGTCTGATATTCTCAAAACACATAAACAAAACTGATTAAGTTTTTTTTGCCAGTCAACCGGACAATAAACATAATCGAAAAGAGCATAATTATAATAAAAAGTATTTAGTCAAAAACAAATTTCCAAATTTCCAAAATGTAGTATCTTTACTTTTGGTTCAGGAATTTTTCCAGATTTTTTGCACTTTACATATGTATGCGAGATAGAGGGGGGGGGGGGGATTGTGTTTTAATGCTGCAGATCTAGGAAACTGTTGTATCATGGTGATGTGCAAGGAACGTGATACGGTCCTGTTTCGGTCTGTCATCATCTCGTGGGATTTAGCAAACATGTAACGTTTCTATTTAGTTTCCATTTCTCACACCAACTTCAAACTCGCCTATGCTCGCCCCCATCAAATCTTAAAACCGAAAATTATATATTTTTGTAATCAGCTCGACGTACCCTTTTATGTGATACCCCACACTGTCCCCCCAAAAAATCTTTTTTTTTAAGTCGCTACATTTTTTAAAATTTGTGGGTGTGGGTAGGTACTATACACATACATGCCAAATTTTAAAGTGATCGGAAAAAAGGTGTGGCCGTGAGAGCAGGCGACAGATGGACGGACGGACAGACAGACACAAGCAGGAAAATATAAGGGTCCTTGGTTTTGCCTACGGATCCTAAAAATGCAACTGCAGTAGTTTTTTCAAAAAAAAAGTTTTTTGCAAACATTAACCAGAGCAAAACAGTAGAATATATTATAACGAGCTCTTAAGCCTGTGGCAACGGCTTTAATTGTATAATTAGAAAATAATTAAATAAGTAAATTAATTTAGATATCCAATAAATCAAGCCAAACATTTATTTTTTGGAATAAATGTGGTTCTCTTGGCTTATTAATTAACAATTAATTTTGAGGAGCGTCCTTCGTCGCCGTCGGGACACTATTCAAATATATAAATGATGTGTCAAGTTAAGGTCATCTGTAATTATGAGTTAGTTATTGCTTTCATTTTAATTCTGCCTTAAATATAAATAGTAAATCTGAGTGTTTTCTCCGATTTTGATAGTTTTTTGGTTCTTTAATTTATTTACATTCTAAGAACATCTGTAACTTTTGTTTTGCGATAAGTTATTTTTTTAAATATGAAATATCCACTTACAATCTTAGCGGTAATGTTGGATTTAAGGGGGTTATATGGGTGGAGAGATACGCATGGGAAAGTTAAAAAACTCCATAATAGATGAACAAATAGATAACATTTCTATAATCAAACACCAATTCACATAAAAAAATATTGTTTTTGGTGAACAATTAAGCATTTAAATGAATATGTAAAAGTAAATATCGGTTATCTTAGAGTTGGAGAGGAAGAAATTAAGAAAACAATATGAAACAAAATTAATACATCTATTAATCACTGGATAAGGGAATATGTTTTCAAGAGATTCAACATTAATGTTTTGGCACTAAAGTGCATGCTCTAGCAATAGGACTGACTCTCAGTATGTAAAATTAATACTTTCATAATGTTCCTTAGCGTAATTAACTACTAAGACAAAGGAATATTTACCCTTATGTATATAAAGAAGAGTAATATTCCTTTGGGTACTCTTTTACTTTGTTTTCCACCCCTATAATAATATCCAAAATTGTTGAAAAGTAGAATGGGCAACAAAGTTAATAACTAATATGACAAAGGGAACTGAGTCTAATTCACTTTGGTACAAAGGCATATCACACTCTTGTATATATAATTTCAAAATTAATAAGGTAAGTAACAACAGAGAAAGTTTATATTTCTTTAAGCAGCAAGGGGTGTAGTCATTCTAAAGTCGATATATTTTGACAGTAAACATGACTGATAATGTTTCTATCAACCTCAATGCAAACATTGTAAAATAGGCTGGATTCAAAAGTTGAAATGACTATCGATCCTGTTAAAGTATTCACCCATAAAGTTGGCCCGGCTTTGTCCGTAAATCTTCCGATAACGCACACTTCCGCAGAATTCCCGGTACCGGAATGATGCGGTAAGAAGATTGGAATACCAGAGAACCCGAAATTATACGATACTGACCGATTTATTGAACTGTTCCGCGATCGACTGACTCAGGAACGGAATGCGCACAAAAGACAAGCCTGGAACGAAAATCAGAGATGGGGAATCCTTTTTCAACCTTTTTGTTCGTTTTGCCGGGCCGACTCGGGGGATATAGACTACGTCAGCCTTAATTCTCTTCGATATTAAAAAGAATCCTGAATTTCTCCGTTTCAAGAAAAAACATTGAATTATGGATATGTTTTTGGGCAATGAATTCACATATCGACATTTCATATTTCTACTTCTTTTCATTAAATTTTTTTCCTCACCTATGGTAGGAATTGTACATTACGCGTCTAGTGCAGAAAGTAGCATTTTGTATGCGAGTGTGGAGTTTGCACCCGAGAGACAGCGAGGGTAGTAAAACCACTCGAGCAAAGCAAAATGCACATTATGATTGAATCAATTATTTCGGGATGCTTATTATTCTCCTCATTTTCGTCTTAATCACTTAAATCACTTATTTTTTTCACTAAAAACTTGATATAAACAGTTACTTTAATTACACAAACAGCAAATTAGTTCAAAACGGTCACCCATCCAAGTACTGACTGAAGTAGCAGGAGAGGGCACTTTAGTGGCCTTTGAAGTGAGGAAAAGTTCCGAGGTACCCCGTACCCAATTTATTTACATGCACTAGAGAAAACCAGTATGCATTTGTCTAATTGATATAGTTGATGGATCTTGAGGTGTGAAATTATAAAACATTAATCCATTTTGATTATCAATTAGTCCCCTAGCAGCTCTGATATCATTTTATATATAAATTAGATATAGGTGAAATACAATAGTACTAAAATGAATACAAGTGAAAACTAAATTACCTCCTGTTAAATTCTAACTTCCTGGCACGTTATTTAATAGCGCCACATTTTGCATGACGTTTTCTTGCGTGACTAAAATTTATTCTGTAACCAAGAACTAAAACATATCCATGTTAATTTTTTTTTAAGTTGGCTCTACTAAACCGACTATGATGTACATATTGAGCACCAAGTACGCGTACTTAAGTGGTTTAACATTGTTAACATCGGCCGTTTTCTCAGCTGTTTATGTTGATAACAAAACGCTGAGTTGGTTGGAGGGGGTTTAAAGTGAGTGTCGTCGAGGGGGTTAGCGTAACACATCTCGAGGCGTTAGCGTGTTATCGAAGAGACGGTAGTGAGAGGCGGCAAAACCCTAGGGGGAAGGATTTCACTTACTAACCGACTAACCGAAAATCAGGAGGTGCCTAACCATCGAGGGGTGCGGTATAGAGAAAGCAGTGTAGCCAACCCACTGCTTAAATATATTCAAACCTCTCCATGAATTATTCAGTGTTGATAAATACATTTGGACTAAAATTTTCTGTTACCTCCATTGCCTCACCGGAGGCATTAAAGGGTAAAACCGTGGTAGATGGCTGGGTGCGGGGAATACCTGACTGGATACACTTGTATAACATTGTAAACCTAGGTGGGTTCGAGAGTCGCAGCATCCCAGCTTTATTTAACTCCTGCCTCGTTCCAAACCCAAACCTACTCCATACTCACCTCTCACACCCCTCAAATAGAAATTTAATTTCATTAAATCTTCACCGCAGGTTGCATTCACCGACACTGACCCTAATAACCAAGCAATACATACTACACACATATATTGTTCATGATACCCAAACTAGATGTACCGATATTAAAACAAATTTTAATCTGCCATGTTCAATTTTATTTTTAGGCACTTGTTAATTAGGAGCCCTCCCTAAAAGTTAGAAGTGGTTTCTCTAACTACCTCTAACTTTTAGGGAGGGCTCCTAATTAACAAGTACCTTTAAAATAACAAAAAAAACCTTATTTTCAAAAACATAAATTTCTTGATTTTTGAAATATTAAATTTCCATTTTTTTACCATTTATTTTTATTTAAAATATACAAGGTATTGATCATTATCAAATATCAAATAAATTCATTTTTAGATTATAACAAAAGTAATTGGATATTTTATAATTAACTTCTCCTTTTGCACCTTATTTATCAAAATAATAGTTTATTATTCATGTTCCATCTTGAAATTCTTATTAAAGGTAAAGTCAAAATATTAAATACTCAGAAGTCAATTTATGGATTTACTGCTAAAAAATATCTTATACGCTATTCAATTAAATAAATACCATTGATGAAACATAAGTAAGATTTCTATATCAGTAAATTACAAGAAACCACCTTTAATAATTAATATTACTCTGCGTCTATGGTCTATGAAGAAGCGTGGAGCCTAAACGGCAGAAATCAATTTCAATTTAGTTGTATATAGATATTAATAAGAAATAAATTTTAGGCAACACATTTAATTAAGCTCAAATTTATGATTTAGTGCCCTCATTTAGTGCTAAAGTCAGAATTAAATAAATAAAGAACCATCGATGAAACAAACAAGTAAGATTTCTATGTCTGTAAACTTCAAGAAACCACCTCTAACAATTAATATTAAATAATTATTATTGTTGACTTTCATCAAGAACAGTACTCGATTAATTATTATACAGATTTCTTCTTTAATTTGACTCTATAATTAAAACAATAACAAAAAAATTGTAGTCTTTGATTTTCAAAACAACTCAAAAACATCTTTAAAATTCAATAACAATCCATCTTTTACTCTTAAATGAAAATATTTTTGGTAGGTTCTTCAGACACACAGAGTAAATTGGTAAATGCATAAATTCATTTATGAATTCAATAAAAACAAAATACAGGGGGAAAAAAATATAATGAAGAAAATGGAAAGTAAATCAACCTATTAGTCTTTTGTTTATTTGCATTCATGAATAATTATTTATTCCTTGTTTCTTTAAACTCGAATATAAAGTTATTCATTAATAAATATTTATAAAATTATATAAATATGTATATACATTTCATTCACTACTTAATTAGTTATTTTTTTCATGAAATATTGAAGTAACTTTTATTTTTTTTTTAATTTAATATTGTGTTTTTGTATTAGTTAGTGTTCTTGTTGTATTGTTTGTGTTAAGATGTGTTTTTAAGGTGAATGGGTTTGTTTAGTTAATGATTGTATAAGGAGTTATGAAGGACTAGGTCCTACTGTAGGTCTAAAGGTAAAGAAGAGCTCCTGAATTTTTCTTTGTAGTGAAAAAAGGAGGGCATTAAAGGGGGGGGGGGGTCCTAATGTAAAATGGCCGCCTTTGATCCCTAAAGTAAAGGGGTACGGCCTTATTATAGGATAAAGACTTGAGGGTGCTCTCCATCTTCTTACCTTTGAAAAACCCTCCCCCCACCCCCTCCCTGTTTCAACGGCGTCCTGTCGATCGGATAACTGGGCCTCCGATAACCCTCCCCCCTCAACCTCGCTGTGAAAAGAGCCCCATGGTTGCCTTTCTCTCTAGAATGTTCATCCAATTTAAAGTATTGGCTTGGGTAAGCTAAGCTATAAAACCCCTACCTCGCCCTTCAGTAATCCAACTCCGATATGCTGTAACACTAATTGGAAGGGCTTACCTTGTTGCCAATAAAACTTCACAACTTTGACTTCTTCATCATTTTGAATTTACTCTTCGCTTACACCTATTTATTTATACAGGGTGGGGCGTGGGAAACGGACATTTTTCAAATAATCAAAACTTCGGCAATTTTGTATGTAAAATGTATTAAAAAAATAGGAGCAGAATGCTTAAACAGTGCCTAAAACAGTGGGTCATGTACGAAAAATAACATTCTTCAAGTGATGACCATTTTCATTAATGCAATGCTGGAGGCGTTCACTAAAATTTCCCTCCACTCTCTTCGCAACAATATGTTTGTCGATTCCAGTGATCATCTGACGAATTTCATTCTTCAATGTATCCATTTTCCGAGGTTATGATTCAAACTCATGTGCTTTTTAATATCCCATAAAAATAAATCGTATGTAGATAAATCTGGTGACCTTGATGGCCACGAAACATAACTATGTCGAGAGATAAAGTGGGCAGGGAACATAGCCCTAAGAACAGCCATAGAAGTTCTGGCCGTATGGGCTGTAGCCCAATCTTGTTGGAACCGTCTTAGACATCCAACCACTGCATAAAAAAATGTCCTTTTCCCACGCCCCACTCTGTATTAGGCATTGCGTGGATCTTTTTATTAAAGCAAGCGTAATACAATAAATATTGAATACTAGGAAAATAGTTATTCATGATGAGTTGGTAGATAAAGATGATGATTGTAGTAAAGAGCTGTGTAGTGAGGGAACAGGACTATTCCTTAACCTTCACGCCCAGGCCATCTACATTTAAACTATTATAAAATTTATCACTTCACTACACAAAGACTTCTGCTTGTATCAGGTTGACATTTTACATGCATGTTTTAATTATTGTACATTAGATGATTTAAGTGAAGATTTATTAAAATCGATGCGTTAGAACGTAAGATATTGGTGAAATGTTACTTCCTTTATTTTAAACGTGTTGGTCTGATTTAATAAGTTTTAGCGATCTTTAACACTTCATAGCTATGTTTTATTAAAAAATTGTATTTAACAAATTTTTGTATCATCGAATAGATGAAGTTAGACATTTTCCCTTCCTAAAATCCCTATTTAAAATGTTCACGCGAAGGCTGAGGCTGATAACGTTGTCCAACGAACTCATCCTGGGCATTAGTAAAATGAACATGTGTACCGAATTTCACTAAAATTGGTCTATACTTTACTCAAATTATCATCACACGTGTCCGACACATGCACACACACAGGATGCATAGTTTGTTGAATATTAGAAGCTCGCTTTAAGTATTTTAATTAAAGTAGTGTTGAATGAAAAAATGGAAATAATCATAATCACACATCATCATAAGGCACATAGTTTTTAGCGAATTTTCAAAGAAAATTACGCTATTGCAATGGCTTCAAAATTTTTGTAATGCGAATTTTTGAAAAATTTTTCCATGGAAATCCGTTTTAGACCATTCTGAATCGATTCCTGAAATTTAACACTTTTTTTTATGTATGTATGTATATATGTATGTATATATGTATATATGTGTCACTCCAGACGATATCTCCCCTTGGGATGCACTTAAAAATTTCAAACAAATTTTAAAATTTCAATAATATCAAAAGAAAGGATGAGTTCGTTGGCCAGAATTTTTGGAGTCCATTTAGGGGTCAAATTTTGACCATATTGGGTCAAAAAACGTGTTTTTTCCATTTTACCCCCCTTTTATGTGAAAATATGATAAAAGTGTAAATAACAACAATTACTGTACTCTTAAAGAGCTTTCCAACGACATGCATCTTGAAGGGTAAATACTATTTTGACTTTTGTACCCCGTACCCCTGTGTACCAATTTTTTTTTTCACCCGAGCAAATTCTAAACCAAAATTTTCCTATATTATCATAAGCCAATAAAACGCAGATTTCTTTGAAAATTCGCTCATTAAGTCATGGTGCATGACTGGACTTTTTTTTATGTATGATGTATGTATATATGTGTCACTCCAGACGATATCTCCCCTTAGGAAGCACTTAAAAATTTCAAACAAATTTTAAAATGTCAATAATATCAAAAGAAAGGATGAGTTCGTTGGCCAGAATTTTTGGAGTTCATTTAGTGTAAATGTGTTCACAAAAGTGTAAATAACAACAATTACTGTACTCTTAAAGAGCTTTCCAACGACATGCATCTTGAAGGGTAAATACTATTTTGACTTTTGTACCCCGTACCCCTGTGTACCAATTTTTTTTTTCACCCGTGCAAATTCTAAACCAAAATTTTCCTATATTATCATAAGCCAATAAAACGCAGATTTCTTTGAAAATTCGCTCATTAAGTCATGGTGCATGACTGGACTTTTTTTTATGTATGATGTATGTATATATGTGTCACTCCAGACGATATCTCCCCTTAGGAAGCACTTAAAAATTTCAAACAAATTTTAAAATGTCAATAATATCAAAAGAAAGGATGAGTTCGTTGGCCAGAATTTTTGGAGTTCATTTAGGGGTCACATTTTTACAATTTAGGGTCAAAAATAGCATTAAAACGTGTTTTTTCCATTTTACCCCCCTTTTATATGAAAATATGATAAAAGTGTATATAACAACAATTACTCCACTCTTAAAGAGCTTTCCAACGACATGCATCTAAAAGGGTAAATACTATTTTGACTTTTGTACCCCGTACCCCTGTGTGCCAATTTCTTTTTTCACCCATGCAAATTCTAAACCAAATTATCCTATATTATCATAAGCCAGTAATACGCACATCTCTTTGAAAATTCGCTCATTAAGTCATGGTGCATGACTGGACTTTTAATGTTCTATTAATAGACGAATGGTCACACACAAATTTTACGGTTCCTCTTGGAGTCACATTTATTTTTCTGCAAAATCGAATTTGCATAGATTGCCACATCTACTATCCATGGAGACCATTTTTTAGACTTCCTTTTAGAATTTGTTTAGACCATTTTTCCAATTTTTTAAATAGGATAAGTACTTTTAAATATAGACAGCCAATTAGCGTGGCACATAGCTTCCTCGTGCCAATCACGTACTTCCATGATGTTTTGCATTCACGAGCTATTAATGTTTCATTTATTAAATCCCCCCCCTTCCTTCTTTTATCTGTCACAATTGGTTTTTGGTTTTTTCCATGAATAAAAGCAATATTAACTAATAAATAGCTACGTTTATATGGTGAATTGAAAACGACCTCAATAGGCACCTGTTTTCAAATTATGTCAGTATACATAATTAAGTATTGAGTTGATACTCGGGAAAGTGGGGGATAAAGATGAATTAAGATTTTTGTAATTGACCAATTTATTTATTAATAAATAATTGTGGATAAAACTCAATATTATTATTTATATATTTAACATTGTATACCTTTTTTATATTTATTTTATTTTTATTATATATAATATATATATATATATATATATATATATATATATATATATATATATATATATATATATATATATATATATATATATATATATATTATATATCAGCTTAAAAGGTCCCTTGAAACGATTATAATGCAATTGGGTCTTAGAAATGGGTTTTAATAATAAATAAACTACTTATTATCATTTAAGCTTAATGGACTACTTTGTACTGTCAAATATTTATAATTGCTCTATAACTTGGAATATAACTCTTTATTAAAATAATTTAGCGAAGTAAAAATAAGTTATTAAAATATAAAAGTGGTTAGGAGAGATATCACGATTATTAAGAAAAAGAAATGGCAACAAAGAGAAGAAGACAGATGCAGTTGCTAGAACGTGATAAAAACATTATAAAGGCTACTAAAAGGTAACTATTCAACAGCCCTAACAAGTACAAAAAGGAGATTCTACGATGCTGATGGGTTTTGAATATATTATGGGGGATCAATATCTCACCAATAACTTGTTTTATTTGATCCCGAAATCCATATTATTCTTCTCACGAATCTCTCCGTACAGCCTCAGACCATGCACAACATCTAATTCTTCTTGAAACTTGCCTGAAGAAATGGAGAACAATGATAAACCATAATAAAAGTAACCACGTGATCTTTGCTCTGAGACATGTTATCTGTGTAAATGAAGTCAACTTTCACACGGGGCGGGGGCCGCAACCGCATAAACACGTGGGCGAGAGCCCTCGTCCGCTAGTAGAACCGCGAGAACGAGGTCCCTTGTCAGTGTCAGAAGACCTGCCACAGTAGTATGGATGAAAATAGAGTGTATTTGCTATCTATCTCCATGTCGTTAATTATTGTGAAGAGAAATAATCAGAATAATTAATAATAACATAATAATTAAGAATGAACTTTAGTTTAAAAGGTAAGTATCCTCTCAAGCAAAGCAAATCGAAAATTAAGGCCTCTCCAAAGGGCACGGGCTCCGCTACGTGTAAAAACCTACATGAAGATCAATGTCCAAATGTCCAATAGATAACAAGTACGAACGCAGCTCCGCATATAGCTATGGGGACCCGGAAGCGGGTCCGGGTCCGCACCCAGCCCGTGTGATAGGATCTGTCTTTTTACTAATGCTCGTACTAGCGGGCCCGCCCCGTGTGAAAGAGGCGTAACTCTTAACCAAATCCCTATTGCTCATTCCTGCACTGTCCGCTACCTTGGGTTACAGATTAATTGACGTTTAACATGGGCACACCACACAAAACTCGAAAGACAAGAAACTAACCGTCATTATAAACTTTTACACCGGCTTTTACATTACAAATCACAACTTAGTACACATAACAAACTTCTCACATTACATGCTTAATTTTATATTTAGAAAAAATAGTAAAACTAAGTAAATTGTTTAGATATCTAGTTAAATAAGTTATTATATCTATTTGAAGATCGTCAAATAAAAACAAACATTTATTTTTATTGGAATAAGTGTGGTTGCCTTAGCTTAGCAATAAAATATCAATTCAAGGTGAATCGACACCATCGGGAAACTACACGATTAATGATTACTTATCACAATGTATTATTGTAGGTATAATATACAAATAGAACAAAAAAAAAACAAAAAACAATAGAGATAACACGATAAAAACAAAAAAAAAGTGAATACCATATTATAAAATTCAACAGATTTCTGTCTGTCGTCATATGATTTTATAATTGATTTTAGAATTGGTTGTTCCAGAAATAAAATAGACTGAAGATGACGTTAGGAAGGGTCAAAATGTTTCAAAACTAACAACTAATATGATACCAATCATTACTCAACTTAAAATTATTATTAAAAGGTTTTCCTTAAAGTTTATGTTTAATTTTCAATTAATATATGAATAAAATACATACGTTTACAGGATATTTACAATCTCATCCATCAATCTTAAACGATAAAGAGGAAATATTTAATAAACAAGTGAATATCTAAGAAAAGAGAAGAGAAATTGATGCAGATATGATGTGAAAATGGTTGTAGAGCTAAGCTAAAGGACCGCTTGAGTGTGAGGATATAAAGACTAAACCGTGTGAGGCAGTTATCACGTACTTGTGGTGAGGGGAAAGTACACCGCATGCACCAACCGACACCATTTAACACTTCACCCCCCACCACGCACACCAAACCAAATAGAAAACATGTTCCAATCATACTTTTATAAACAACCTTCTTATTCAACACTTACCTAACAACCGCATTACAAAGTCTTAATCTACTTGAAATATTTGTATTCTTATATCTCTAACAGATTTCTCTCTTTTGACTAATGTTGTTAAATAGAGAATTGACAGGATATAAAATAGACTGCCAATTAGTGTGGTACATAGCTTCATCACATCCTATCACGTACTTTATTGATTTTATGCTTTTACAAGCCATTATTGTCTAATTTGTTTAATTCTTTCCCCCTTATTTGCTTCCGAGCATACCGAAGGTAACGAAAGCTATGTGATCGTTCTGAAGAACGAAAAATATTTAAGTCTCCCATTTCACAAATTCCAAGACTTCTGTCTTGGAATCCCTTTCAGACATCAGGGATAATTTTTGGTTCCGTGTCTGTCTGTCGTTCAATTTTTGCTTTTGCTAACCAACATATCTTAAAAACTACACGTCCGATTCTAATGGAACTTGGGAGGTAGGTCATGAGTAGCCCATTGTTGGTCCAATATAAATTTCAACCTTCTGTGCACATTTGTTTCTATTCCACATGCGCACAAACATATAATAATTTACACCTATAGCTTCAAAAGGACTTATCTAATTGAAGCGAGCGTAGCGAGCTTCCTACATTCAACGAAATATGCTCCGTGTCTGTCTGTCTGTCTGTCTGTCTGTCTGTCTGTCTGTCTGTCTGTCTGTCTGTCTGTCAGTAACGTTCACGCGTGTGACGATAACTTGAGTAAAAGTTGACCGATTTAGTTGAAATTTGGTATACATGTTCCTCTTACTAATACTCAGGCTAAGTTCGTTGGACAGCGTGATCCGTCCAAGAGTTCGCGCGCAACGCTCGCGTAAACGAGAGGTACAAAAATTAAATTGGAATTTCAGGACGGGAAAAGATTCTATCATCATCTATTCGATGACACGAACATTTTTTTCAAATAACATTTTTTACTAAAACCAACAGCGACACCGCTATGACTAAATAAAGATCGCTAAAACTATTAAAGCGGACCTAAACGTTTATAATAGAGAAAACAACCTTTTTACCGATATCTTACGTTCTAACGAAACGATTTTAATAAAACGTCATATACACCATCTAATGCACAATTGAAATAGGTATGCAAAATTTCAACTTGATACAAGCAAAATTCTTTGCGTAGTGACGAGATACATTTATAATAATTTTTTAAAAGCTACCGCGGGTGGTGAATATTGTTATAGTCGTATAGTGTATAGGTTTGTTTAGGAAGTAAAGCTTTGTACCGAGTACCCCCACTCTTCCCTACACTACCCTCTTCCGCTTATCTTAAACTATGACATTCATCATGATTAATAAATTTCAATATTCAGTATTTCATTGCAATACGCTCGCTTCAATGATAGAGCCACGCGATGCCTAGTTAGTATAAAGATTTTATAGTTTATCGAAGGTAACGAGCAGATAGCCCCAGATTAATTTCCGCCGTCTGCGCTCTTTAAATTTTACTAAATTGATACTTTAATACTTGTAAAATATCAAAACAATTTGAAAAGATTTAAAAAACAAGGGGGAAAATGAAATAAATTGGATAATAATATGTATTAAAAGCATAAACTCATTAACTTTTACGAAATAGGACGCAAGGAAGCTATGAGTTTGTACACTAATTTTCAGAGTATTTTCCTTTACACTCGATTTTTTTTTAAACACAAATATAAGGGGTTTTTTTTTGTAAAAGAACACTGTTAAATAAATTTTCTTGATGCACTGTCCATTGAAAAATCTTAAAGACTAAGTATGAAGAAAAAGGGGGGAGAATAGAGGCTGAGATATAGGTAAGAAGGAGAAATAAAGAAGTAGGTGTGAGTGTGTGTGTTGAAGTGAAGTCTATTAGATGCTTTAGGTCGTCACCATCAGCCCTGTAGGGCCTAGGGTATATCGATCAGAGAGCTGATTGGTCCATAAGAGCCTTCGACAAGAGAGAGAGAGTACTTGAGCCCTTCTGTCAGCTACTTACCTCTGCAAAGGGAAGTCTGCCCAGGCCCAACCAAGCCTCTTCATAACATTAACGCCCTTTCCCCCTTTCCATTGCTTTACCACCTACACGCTCCTCCACTTCACCCTGTATAGCCCAACTTTTCCAAAAGACAATAACCCTTACTTGAGAGTCCACCGGACTATTGATTCTTCCCTTTTTTGCTTATCAAATTAGTATGCCTAGGCCTAAGTTGATGTTTTTTTTTACTTGAAAAAACGTCGTTAAAGCTTTTATGGAACAAGGGTTTTAATGTTCCCTTTTAAATATTCAAAATCAAGAGTATCGGGTTTGTATTCAAGAATTAACATTATTATTTTAGGAGGTAGTAGCAGCAACTGTTGAGTTTATACTTTAACTAAAATAGCTAAAGAAGCACCATCTCTAAAGTTACTAAAAATAAAGAAGAAAAGAAGTAAGGAACAATGGCTCATTATACTAAAAAATTTTTGGATACATTGTTTCAAATCGATGCATTATTTGCATTTATTACGTTTGAGCATCTTACCGATAAGTTATGATAATTATAGTACGGGAGATTTTGTGCAAAAAAGTGTCTGACTAACATCAAGCTAGAATTTTGTGTATAAGTTAGTCTTTTGGTTCCATTTAAGAGTACGTGGTCGACTAAGTTCGTCTGCAGGACATAGCGTGGCAATAGGCATTTGAATAAAACCAAATCTGCAGAAAGCGGCCATGTCCCGCTCATTTTAATGAACAATATGATTTTCATAATCCGGAGTACAAAAATTAATAGACCAATAATTCAAGTTGATGTTAGTTTGTTACTTTATAGGTCGCCACTTTGATTTGGAGTAATATTTGAATAACTAACCTATATAGTGACAAAATCTCATCAACTTAAATTTCGTTCTACTAAAAAATTCTTTACTCAGGATCATGAAAATCATATTTTGTCATATTGTCGCCATTAAAATGGGCGGGACATGGCCCCTCTCCACCGATTTGTTTTTATCAAATGCCTATTGCCAAGCTATGTCCCACAGATGAACTTAGTCGACTATATATTCTTAAAAGGAACCTAATTATTAACTTATACACAAAATTCTAGCTTGATGTTAGTGAGAAACTTTTTTGCTCGCTATCTCCTGGACTATTAAGGAATGACCACTTTTAACCTATGGTGCAAACGGTTGAAATTTTGCATTAATATTTTTAAAAACGTTATATAGCACTTTAATTGTTGGATTAGTTACTGAGTTCAAAGGTTTCGGTGACACATTATTTCCTGTTTTTTAAATAACAGGATGCCTTTAATTGGAGGAAAGATGGGATTCTAGTTATGTAATTTTCAGATTCGTCAACTACGTTGATGTGTACGTTGATTCTGCTGTTATTCTCTTGACGCTGGTGAGGGGCTAGTCTGCTACCCTCTCGAGTCTTTCCACTTCACCAAAGACCTCATTAACAACCAAACTACGTAGGAATAACTTTCAACAACACCCACAATTAGGCTTTCCTCTAATTTCAAATGTCCTTTCAAACATTTTTTTTAAACCTCTAATTTTCATTAACCAATTGAATGTGAAGTAAAGAATTGAAGTAATGATGCTTTGGTGGATGTTTGAAAGCTTTGAGGATGTTTTTTTTTATTTCACTTTTTATAACTACCTCAAGTCATATTATATATATAATATATATATATTTAAAGTTTTATATAAAAATTTTATTCTGATAGAAAACTATGTAAAAACGTGATTATGGTTTCAATCATGACGCCATAATGAGTTAAAAGTGGCTATATCAACAGTGGAAAATATAATTTTCACACATATCAATTTGAAGCAATTTAATCCAAAATATTTAACAATAATGATTTTACATTACAGATTATACATTATTATTACAGATTTAACATGGATATTGAATATGTCTTAGCTCTTGGGGAAAAAGAAATATCAGTCACGCAAAATGACATGCAGAATAAGACAGTTTTAAATATCATACCAGAAAGTTAGGATTTAACAGGAGGTCGACACTAAAATATTTTCACGACAGGCGGGCTGAAGTTTTAATAAAAGATATGTAAAATGTGACAGTCTTAAATACTGTTGTGTGGAAGCTAGGTAATAACTATGTTCACAGGTATAAAGATATTTAATGTTCACTTATTTTATAAAAGACCTAATAAGAAAAAATTTGAACCTAAGAGTCAACAACACATTCTACTTGGATATTCTGAGGAAGCAAAAGCCTACAGACTGTGGAATCCTAAAACTGACAAAATTATAAAAAGTAGAGATGTAAAAGTTATCGAAAATGTTATGTACAAAGATAGATATACCAATGAACCTAAAAATGAGGAAAAAACTATATTTGATTTCAGTGAATTATTTAAAAATAAATCATTAAATAATAATAATAAATAAATAAAACTTTATTGAACAAACATATAAATATAAATAAATTACATAAATAAATATAAATAATTTTCGGGTGACTAATACTCCCAGTTTCGAGCTTCTAATAAGCTCTTTCCTTGGGGAAATAATAGTAATTTAGAGCATTTGTATATGTTTATATGACAACTGGTAAGAGTTAGGGAAAACAGTTCCAACAAAAACCCTAGGCACAAGGTTTCAAACAGTGATTAAAACTTATGACTAGATAACAATATACAGGAAAACAATATAAATAAATAGGATACGTTCAATAACAACTATGGACAATAATAACATTAAATATTTGGTAACTAGGTACTGATAAATAAAATGACTAGATAATTTTAACTTTGGACTAGATTATTATTTATTTTTACTGAGGAGTTTTATAACAAAATATGTTTCAGTCTTTTATGTTTGTACTTTAAATAATAATAAAACTGATAAAATAACTAATAAAATAACTTTAAATAATAATAAAACTGAACAAGAAAAAATAACAATTATAGAAGAACCTATTATAGAAAAACCTATTATAGAAGAACCGATTATAGAAAACCCCATTAAAGAAGAAGAAAACGAAGAAGAAGAATCTAATATAAACTTTATTCAACTTAACTCAGAAAATGAAAATTCAGATTCCGATGATAATAAAGAAGAAGAATTTAGTCTTAAAGCTGGTCCAGGACGACCAAGAAAACAAAAAACAGGAAAAAGGGGAAGACCCAAGAAAATAAAAAATATAAAAATTATAAAGAAAAAACCTGAAACTATAAAAGTGAAAGATGCACTATCAGGAAATGAAAGTAAAGATTGGAAAACCGCGATGGACAATGAATATAATTCATTAATTAAAAAGAAAACCTGGAAACTGGTTGATTTACCACCAGGGAAAAAAGCTATTGGTTGTAAATGGATCTTAACAAAAAAGTATACTGCAGATGGAAAATTTGAAAAATTTAAAGCCCGACTAGTAGCAAAAGGATACGTCCAAAGATATGGTATCGATTTTACTGAAACATACTCCCCAGTAGTAAGGTTTAACTCCTTCAGACTTATACTAGCCTTGGCGGTAGAAAATGATCTACACATTGACCAAATCGATGTGAAGACAGCCTACCTCAATGGAAACCTTAGTGAAGAACTCTACATGGAACAACCTGAATACTACAAACAAGATAATAAGTATGTCTCCTGAAAAAATCTTTGTACGGATTAAAACAAGCAGAAAGAGAATGGAACATCAAACTAGATGAGCAATTAAAAACAATCAATTTTGTACAAAGCAAACAAGATCCCTGTATATATAAACTTACAGATGGAGAAAATGATGTCTTAATGACAATATATGTTGACGACGTAATTTTAGCTTCAAATAACAAAATATTATTAAAGAATACCAAAGATAAAATTTCAAAACTTTTCGAAATAAAAGACTTAGGAAATCTTAATAGTTTCTTAGGAATATCAATCTCTAAAGAAGGCGATATACTAAAAATGAATCAAGAAAAATACGCTAAAGAAATATTGAAAAAGTATGGAATGGAGGATTGCCGTCCAATATCTCTACCTTTGGATACAAATAGTTCATTAGAAAAAATACCAAAAGACGAAGATCTCGCTCAACCAGTAGATCAAAACAATTACCAAAGCTTGATTGGTTCGTTGCTATATTTGTCAACAGCAACTAGACCAGATCTAGCATACGCTGTAAATAAACTCAGCCAGTTTAATAAAGACCCTAGGAAACAACACTGGGGTGCCGCCAAGAGACTTCTCAGATACCTCAGGGCAACAACAAATTTTGAACTTGTATTCCGAAAAACTGGTAAAAAGTTAGTAGGATACTCAGACGCAGATTGGGCTGGAGATTTAGAGGACAGAAAATCCCGAACAGGCTACACTTTCATACTAGCAGGGGGGGCTATATCTTGGGAATCCAAGAAACAGAAACTAGTTTTTCTCTCCAGTATGGAAGCGGAGTACGCCGCTTTAAGCGAGGCTGCTCGGGAGGTTCTGAATCTAAAATTTCTGTTAGATGAAATTGGATTTAGTCATCTTGTGAAAAATCCAATCAAAATATTTTGCGACAGCCAAAGTGCTCTATATTTAGCAAAAAATCCAGTTTACCATAAAAGAAGTAAACACATTGAAATTAAATACCACCATGTGAGAGATCTGGTTCGATCAAAATTGATTGAGCTAGAGTACATCGGCACTGGAGAGATGACCGCAGATATTTTAACCAAGCCAGTTGAAAGACTGAAACTTGAAAAATTCTCAAAGGGCTTGTGTTTGGAGAAAAAACTCCCACCAAATGGAGATTAAGAAAAACAAATCCTATCAAATGGTAATAACTATGTTCACAGATATAAAGATATTTAATGTTCACTTATTTTATAAAATAATTAATAATGATTTTAATCTGTCAAATTTAAAAAAAAACAATTCGATCAAAAAATCATTTTCCATTGATTGACATTTGTCAATCACTACAAATACCGTGGCAGGAAGTTAGAATGTAATAGGAGGTAGATTGGTTTTCACTTAGATTCATTGTAGTACTATATTTCGCAGATACACCAAGAAGATAGCTTGACTCAAGTTATTCCCATCTACCTCACGAGATAGCTCCGGTTTGACCTACAACATACTGACGCTGCACCGGTCCAGCCAACTCCCTCTGTCAGCGGTACTTCATAAATATTAAAATTCCCCAAATACTGCTCAAACTATCACCCGTAATTATGAAACTGCCAATTCTTTCTCCGCACTGTCTAGCAATCAACCGGAAGAAGAAACAATCATGCCAAAACCTCCTTCTATATATCTCAGGCGTAATAAATATTGATAGATTTGTAGACAGCTGTTAAGACAGAACTGGGTGCATCAACATTAACTTCTGATGTTGTGAAATAAAAATATATTTCAACTGGTAGAGCTCTATCAATTCAAAATAAAAGCTAAAGAACCTCACAGAACTAATGAAATAATTTGTTGTAAGAGGTGAAATTTAGACATAGTAAGAACCATTGCAACCACCCAGCAAAATGCGTCAAATGCGCAGGAAATCACACCACTGATTTATGTGAAAAGAAAGAGGAAGAGGACCTAAAAGTGTTATGCGGTGATTAACTCCAGCGAGCTGCAGAGGATGTCAGCCACTTTTATACATCCGATCCGCCTCCTACGATCCTAACGTGGCAGCAACCAACAATCAAAACCACCTTACCCTTCTTGAACCTTGGTTGAGGAAATGAAGGATAAAAATTAATGAGCAGAAAAGTGTCCATGTGACTTTCACTCTCAGACATTCAACTTGTCCTCCAGTCATCCTCAACCAAGGAGTGACCCCATAATTCTCTTCTGTCACATATCTAGGCCTAAATCTTAATCCACGACTGTCTTGGGCTTACACTAAAACTAAATGTACGGACACTAAGAGACGATATAAACTTCTTTTGCGATTCCTTAACCATAGATCCCGCCTTTCCCTTTATAATATGATCTTTATTTATAACTCAATCCTTAAACCAAGTTGTAGCTATGGAATTGAGTTCTGGGGTAGCACCAAGTTCTCAATTTCCAATAGATTCCAATCCCTTTAATCAAAGATCCTTCGAAAAATCCCCAATTCCCCATCATACGTTTCTAACCTCACAATTCACCACGACCTAAAATTCCTTTTGTACAAGACCTCGCTTATCTCCGCTACATAAAATTCCATGTAACCTTGAATCACCATTCTAATCCTTTAGTCAAATCCATGGCATCCCTTCATATCCCTGACTAACTACTCCACCGACTAAAGAGACATTGGCCTCGAGACCTGCTACTATAATTCACACCCTCAACCGATGTAGTAAATTAATGTAACGCACGAAAGGAGTACTACCACTTGTTAGCCTCTCCTCTCACGATAATCCATGTTACTCTATCAAAATTGTTATCTTTATTACAAAAAGCAAAATGAATTTGCCAGTAATAAATATGTAAAATAAAAAATTCTTTTTCTTTTTTGGTTTATTGAGTTTAAGCTACTTTAGCTCCCTTAGCGCAAAATCAACAGTTGCTGCTATCGGCTTAAAATAATAATTGTAAATCTGACTCAACTAATTTTTTCATAGATAGGGCGAAACATTTAAGAGTTTTTTTTCAACGTTGTCGGTGCTATAGGCACTAAAAAAGACTGCAGCGTCTCACTTTCCTTTACCGAACAGCGCTATTAAAACTTAATTATAATCTACTTCTAAAAAAAAATATCATTAAAAAAAAATCCTTAAATAAAGTACAAAGAATTAACTCTGAGATACAAATTTCATTAATCAGATTTTAAGATTTTAATTTTTCAAGCACCTAATAACTTTTTGGACAAAAAAAATCTTATTTACGCAGGGGTAGAAAGAGGAAAAGAAAGCTCGGGAAAAAACGACGAAACACAGTAAGGTACATTATAATCTTTCATTTTACAGCCAGTATAAGTCGTTCTTCCAAAATAATGTAAAAAAAAACCTTCATTCCTTTTTTTTAATTTTTAATTAAAAAATGGGTGGATTTTTTTTTTTTTTTGTAACGTTTCGCGAGTAAGACTAGAGAGGGAGAACAGGGATTATAATTACAGGGAGGAAGTAGGGAAAAAATAAAGGAGGGGATAAAGGTGAGCAAGTTTTTTATGTATTTATTTTTTTTAGGGGTGGAGGGGGTAGAAAGGGGTGGGGTTTAATCGCACAATGGAGGAGGTTGGAGGTTTTTATAATGTGCGGTTTTATATAGTTTTTTTTTCGTTTAAAACTGTTTTAAACATTTTTTTTTTTTTTCGGTAGAAATTCTACAGTTGTATAGGATAAAAGATTTTTTTTGTAGAAGGGGTTATGTTTACATTTTATTAGAAGTTTAATTTGAATCTAAGGAGCATGTGCCTCATCCACCCCTCTCCCCTTCATACCATCCTCTATCCTCTGGACTAAATGTACTAAAGATAAGAGGGTATTCTCTGGGCGTATAATAAGGATTTTTTTAAGGGTATAGTAGTCTTTCTCCTTTACGCCTAAGTGTTTTTCAAGCATTCAGTATGTATAGAAAATTTCATGTGTTACGTGTTTGAACTTCACGTATTATGAATGCATTATTTTTTTCTTAATATACTTATGGTTAGTATTTAAGACTCATAACAGATTTAGCATAGACAATAATTAAGGTGATAATTCACATTGTAGATATTCCTTATAGATGGTTTTAGAATATATGATATATTCTATAGATTAGTTTTATAGATAGTTATAGATTTAGTAACAAAAGAATGCCATTTTAATGTAAGCACAAAGAAATAATAACCATACAAGAAATAGTTCACCTCATAACATAAGTACAATAAAAAAATTGGTGTTTGCAATTAAATTCTGGGATTAGTAATTTAATCACAACATTGTACAGGGTATTTCAAAACTTCAACATAATACAGGGTGTTTCAAAACTCAGAGTAAGAAAGGGATAGAGGGAACACTGTATAATCTGGATATCAAAAAGTGGCTCATCATCCTCTCCCCGATACTAGCACTCTCAAGCGGCAGCTTGATGAAAACAATATTGATATCCCGATAATAACTCGATATTTATCTATTATCAGCTGATAATAATATAAGTCAATTTCCTTAAAATATATATATATATATTTTTTTTTATAAATATACTTTTAATTTCTGTTGTTTACCTTATTACTTTACTTTAATAAACATATTACAGTTCCGAGACAACAAAAAGCAATTTTGTATAAAACAAAGTCGTCTTTTGGCTCTTACATATTTGATATTTTGATTAATTTATCCTTATTTTTAATTTAAAATGATTACTGATGAGTAAAGACTATAATAAGTAGTTGATAAGTGCTGCAAATGGATTATATTTATCACTGTCACTTTAGTTCGGGCTAAGCTCGCTAGGGAGATTTAGTATCGGGATCGGGGGGGAGAATAATTAACCACTTTTCAAATCGGATTGTTCCCTCTACCCTTCCTTACTCTGAGTTTCAAAAAATCAGGAGTCAGTTTCGGGAAATCAGCATTCTGAAAGCATATTTTGAACCGACAATGCAAAGAAAGGTAAGCCACCAACACAAAAATGGTAGGTGCTCCTGATCAAAAGCTCTAACGTGAACAGTTTTAGAGAAAAACGGCATTTTTTGATGAAGAACATGAAAAAACTAGCAATATGTTTTGTTGTTGACAGCAACATGTTGTAGACAAAAACATTTGTTTTTGATCTAGTCGTCTTCTTCATCAGTATTATTGACAATTGTCGTTTAGTTAACAAAAGGAGTCAATATAGTGGGTATTTTGGGCTCAAAAAAGTAGCTTATATTAAGATGTGTACAGAAACTGAGTTTTGTATCTCAAACAGTTTCTGATAAATCATCAAAAAAAGAAATGTTGACAACCTGTATCTCAAAAACGGTTCGTTTGGGTTGCGGTGTGGTTGGGTTTGTGTGAAAGAGGATGGTTGTAGTAGAGTAAGTCCCTAATCCATTTACGTCCCAGCCTACTCCATTTAATTTATTATAAAATATATCACTTTACTACACAAAAACTTCTGCTTGTATCAGGTTGAAATTTTTCCACACCTTTTTCAATTGAACTTTAGACTATGTGTATGAAGTTCTATTAAGATCGTTACGTTAGAACGTAAGATATCGGTAAAAACGTTGTTTTCTTTTATTAAACGTTTAGCTCCGCTTTCATAAATTTAGCGATCTTTAACACTTCATAAAACGTGTCCGTATTTGTTTTACTAAAAGAAATTTATTTAAAAAATTTGTTTGTCTCATAAAATAGATGAAGTTATAATTTTCCCGTCCTAAAATTTCACTTTTACATTTGAAGCTTACCTTTAGCGTAGCGCGCGAACGCTTGGGCGGATAACGTTGTCCAACGAACTCGTTCTGGGCATTGGTAAAATGAACATGTGTACCAAATTTCTACTAAATCGGTCATAATTTACTCAAGTTATCGTCATCGGTCGATTTCGTTACGGTTGGTTTTGTGACGCTGGTTTCTTTCGGATTCACTCCCGGGCTCCAGACGCTGTAACGTCATAAGGAACTACATTCAAAAAAACCCAAGTGAACGATTGGAAGCATACATATATAATACATATACACGAGAAAACAAATGAAAATAACTGAATATGTTAGGGCACAAGAAAAGGAACAAATTTGTGAGTTTAGAGACTCTAGCAAACAAATAGTGATGACGTACTTCATATATCCAAGAGAATGAAAATGTATATTCTATGAAGCTGGTAATACGAAGTTGAATGTAAATTGACTCCACACTCACTACTTGCCTTCATCTGTTTATTTTAATAAGAGAATCCTATATCCTAGATAAAAACAGGAATAAATATTTCAGAATATAGAACTCTCAAGTAAGTTCTTAGGGGTTAAAAGACAAAAGTCGAAAATGCAAAAAAAAAAAAAAAAAAAAAAAAAAAAAAAAAAAAAGAAGAAAAAAAGGAAACGAGCTTGAAGAGAAAAGAAAGGGTGAAATTGTCAAGTTTATCTTAGGGCTTGGAAAGCAAGAAGAAGAAGAAGAAGAAAGGGAAGCTATTTATTAGAAGGAAAGGTTTGATGTGTCCTCGGCCCTTTTCCTTTATATAGACTAAGGGCAGACCGAGAGACAGTAGAAGAGAAAAGAAGAGGCAAACTCTTCCAAGCACGGGGTAATACAAATCCCGGCCTCTACTTCCTCTTAGTCATCAACTTACCCAAAAAGAACTATTTATCAAAAAGTAACGGGCATCTCTTCATTACAACATCGCTTTACTTACTTCTTAGCAATGACTCTTTCCTACTGCCACAATTAACATTGAAAAGACATAAGTCAACTTCATTCTTCATGGTCACGCAATGAAAGCATGCTGGGCCCATAACCTTTTAGTTACAATAGTAAAAGAATATACACATAACACGTTCGATAGACTTGAATCATACACATGAATATATTACACAGAGAACAGGAATAATGTAAATGACAAATCAAAACAAACAAAAACAAAAAAGACCAGTCATGCACCATGACTTAATGAGCGAATTTTCAAAAGAAATCTGCGTATTATTGGATTATGATAATATAGGAAAATTTTGGTTTAGAATTTGGATGGGTGAAAAAGAAATGGTACTCAGGGGTACGGGGTACAAAAGACAAAATAGTATATACCCTTCAAGATGCATGTCGTTGGAAAGCTCTTTAAGAGTAGAGTAATTGATGTTTAGTACACTTTTGTCATATTTTCAAATATGAGCGGGGTAAAATGGAAAACGCACGTTTTAATGCTCTTTTTGACCCTAAATTGTCAAAATTTGACCCTTAAATGAACTCAAAAAATTCTGGCCAACGAACTCATCCTTTCTTATGATATTATTGACATTTTAAAATATCTTTGGCTCTTTTAAGTGCACTCTAGGGTGAGATATCGTCTGGAGTGCAGTACCTACATATATACATACATACATAAAAAAAGTAATGGTCTACACCGACCTCTGATTCATCAGGCATAAGTGCTAACCATTCCACCACGTAAGTAGATGATTTTTCAATAGACAGAATTGGTATTTAATCGTAAAATTACATACATTGTAATAATAAAATATACATATAAATGTTGTTTTCATGTTTTTTCTTCATTATTCGTTAAAATTTTATAAAAATATTTTATTTTTCAATTAAATTCCACTTAACCATTTCTTAATCCTGAAATACTAAAATCGTCCACAAATACAAAGAGGGCAATGCATAAAATCAACTGTTTCTAAAACTTAAGTTTCACTTTTAATGTGTGAGAGTCTCACACATAATGTTTTGTTTTATTTGATTTTCTATTTATTTTAATATTTCAATAGAGTAATATGTTAGAATATTTTATTAGGAATCTGTTTTAGTGAGTAATTTAGCTCCTTTGATACACTTTTATCCTTCTGTTATTTTCTATTTTTTACCCCTTTTTTGTCTGAATTTGTTTCCTTTTTTTCTCACTCATTTTCCATTTTAGTGTTTAGACGGTCGTTGGAAAGTTAAGCAGTTTGATCCCCATCTCGCTCTGTTTTAAGGGATAATGTTAGAAATGAACGGTAGTGGCAATGGGCCCTCAGAGGGCCACTATAAGAGCCTCTGCTCCATATCCCCGTGCTCTAGGATGTGCCCTCAGGGTACTCGAGGCTTCGTCCTACTTAGATCCTAAAGTACCGCTGCGCCTCTTCCCACGCCCCGGAGTCGCGGCACTTAACCACATCGCTACTTCTATTCTGAACAAGTTAAGCCCTTTACGACTCTCCAGCTGAGCTGGCCACTCCCATTTTTGTTTAAATTGATTAAATAATTACAACAAAACTCAAATCTGACAAAGCAAAATTGCACACATTTATTTAAATTTTGCGAAAATTAAGATTTATTTATTTTTAAATTATACCTCATATTGTAGGTTAAGTTTTTGATGTAGAAGCTGTTATAAAATATCTCTCCACCTGAAGCAACATAATTTTTACTGCTGGATTTTAACGAAAACTTGTTATTTGTATGCTTATTAGTGATATTTTCACTTTCACACTTTACCTTAATTACTGATTTTTTTATATTAAAATTACTTTGTAAGTATCAGAAGTGAGATCACTAAGAGATAATAATATGTAGGTATGTTGTTTATGGTCGCTTGAACACTGTTTTACAGCAGAGCCTTGACACTATACATCGATCTACCAAACCCGCTCTACAGAGTACCCAGGCTCATTCAGACAGACTGGACCACCATTATCTCAAGGGGCCCACCTAGATCTTTATTTAGACGTTCTAATCTTCCTCCGCTAGCAAAACTACCCAAATTTTAAATATTCAAATATATAACTGCTCGAATATGGAGGGAAGGTCAGTGTGCAGATAAAGTGTGTGTGTATAGCCCTTGACGTAGTAAAGAGGCTACAGTGATCATTTTCTTTTAATGTAGTTTAAACAATTTTTTAATCCAGAAAAATCCTTGGCATCCAGGATTTATCTAGTTTACCTGGTATCCAGAAAATATTAAACAATTACTTCATCAAGGTATCCTAGCAAGTAAATCGTATTTATCAGTGCTGGGATCCAATTTCTCACCATATCACCACACTTCACCATACTCCCCAACAGATAATTTATACTTTTATTTACCAGGCCATTATTACAACTTATATTGTTATTGCTACGTAAATACAACCTAGAGTCCACTAAACATATTTCTACATTAGTTCTTCTATTATTAGAACCGGGGACAAAAATAAATAATTCCATTTTTAGGCATATTATTAAATATGCTTGATTATCCAATAAGTATAAAGCTAAAAGGTTTGAAACTCAATTTTATTTAATAAATATATTATAATCCAGTTATTTTAGTCATAAATATGGATTCTGTTCCAAGAAAAATCGGAGCTTCAATTTGACGTTCTGGAAAACAAATTGAAAATCGGCAACAAGATTGCGGTCGTGTTAATAGATATTCAATACTCTTTTCATACTTTTTACATTCAAATTTTTCATACCACTTTCCACATTCAAGGTGGGACCTATTCGTTACACATAAAACAATGTTTTGCTATTGCGATTGTCAACGTAACAATTACCTTTATAAAATATAAAATCACTGGGAGACTTATATTTTTAAACCACGTCCGAAAAAACTTGAAACGTCGCTTTTAGATATAGAATAACAGATCCCACTATATGGAGTTGCGTCTTCAGGGAAAAGCCTAAGTTATTGGTCGTTGTTACGCCTTGTGCAGAAACTTCGGAGCAATTTATTATCCAAACTGTTTATTGTACGTAAAAATGATTTCTTTGATTTTTATTTGATCCTCAATTGGTCTCCGAACCAGAGGAAGCGAGATATTCGCAAAAATACGTAAAAAGTCGTGCAAACACAAACACTACGCAAGCGACAATAAGCTAGAGTTTTTGCTAAACCGTTCGTTGTACGTAAAAAATGAATCAGACCTTTTTCATGGGGAATTTATTATTCTTTCTTTTTGATTGTCGCCATAATTTGCCTCCGAGCTATAGGAAGCGAGATATTTGTAATAATATGTACGTAAAAAGTCGTGCGGCGACGAATACTAAATATTTGTAGATATTCTTCGCTCTTTATTCCGTAAACCGTCCATTGTATACGTAAAAATGAATCAGGCTTTTTAATGGGAAATTTTGTTATCTTTAATTACTATAACCACCTTGATTGGTGTCCGAGCCATAGGAAGCGAGATATTCGCAAAAAACTGAATTTGTTGACCTTGGCCCTTGAATATCTAATTTATAAAGAATTTATCATCAAGAAAAAAAAACCAGTCATGCACCATGACTTAATGAGCGAATTTTTTAAAGAAATCTGCGGATTATTGGCTTATGATAATATAGGAAAATTTTGGTTTAGAATTTGCATGGGTGAAAAAAACATTTGGTACTCAGGGGTACGAGGTACAAAAGTCAAAATCGTATTAACCCTTCAAGATGCATGTCGTTGGAAAGCTCTTTAAGAGTACAGTAATTGTTGTTATGTACACTTTTATCATATTTTCACATAAAAGGGGGGTAAAATGAAAAAAACACGTTTTTTGACCCTAAATGGTCAAAATTTGACCCCTAAATGGACTCCAAAATTTCTGGCCAACGAACTCATCCTTTCTTTTGATATTATTGACATTTTAAAATTTGTTTGAAATTTTTAAGTGCATCCTAAGGGGAGATATCGTCTGGAGTGACACATATATACATACATATATACATACATATATACATACATATATACATACATATATACATACATATATACATACATACATAAAAAAAAGTGTTAAATTTTAGGAATCGATTCAGAATGGTCTAAAACGGATTTCCATGGAAAAAATTTTCAAAAATTCGCATTACAAAAATTTTGAAGCCATTGCAATAGCCTAATTTTCTTTGAAAATTCGCTAATACTAAACAGTACTTGTATAACATAACTTGTAAGATACTATACAGTAACGCATTTCTTCACAAGTTATAACTTTCTCTTGTTTACGAGGTTCAATTAAAACCATAAAGAACAGATTGTAACCTTTCGGCACAAAAATGTTCGTGGTTTTTAGCTTTTTTTGTCCCGTCTTTTTGTTTACCTTATAGGTTAACTTTTTGCTGCATCTGTACTTCTTTAGATGTACCCGTACAAGGCCAAAATCTTATCAATTCCCTTGATATTGGGCTCATTTTTCTTCTCTCACCGTCCCCTACACTTAGACATATCGTCCGCTCGGTTTTGATGCGGCGTTAGCGAGATCCCAGGTACAAAGTTTTGTGCTTTTATAAGTTAAAGATTTATTCTTATAGAATACAAGTAAGGACTTACCCCCCCCCCCTTAATAACATATTATATCAACTTAGAAATTGACCTCACGATAACTTTATCATCTTACCAATACTATTTATATGTCTATCAGTCTGTCACTCAATTTTTGCGAAACAACATATCTTAAAAACTACTCGTCTGATTTATTTAAATTTTGATGGTAGGTCATAATTTGCCCATAGTTGGTCCCATATAAGTTTTAACCATTTGCACCCATTAGTTTCTCTTCCACGTGGGCACAAATATATACATTTATTTACACCTATATCTACAAAAGTGCTCATTTGGTGATGAAATTTGGATGGTTTGCCAAAAGTAGCCCGCAGATAGCCCCAGATTATTTTAAACCTCAACGTTCTTTATGTTTTGCTAAATTGATACTTCGTTCTTTTGTATTGCTACTTTAATTCATGTAAAAAAAAAAAAAAAAAAAAAAAAAAAAAAAAAATTGACAGATTTAGTAAACAGGGGGAAAATTAAATAAATTTGACAGTAATAGGTTGTAAAAGAATAAAATCATTCATGTATATGAAAGAGGAAGCGAGAAAGCTTTGTGCCACACTAATTGGCAGAATATTTTTTCTATACTTTTAATTTAAAGTTTTTTTGAAACGAAGTTCCTTATAGCACGTTCTGGAGCCCGGGAGTGAATCCGAAAAAAACGACCAAAATCACCGTCACGCAAAATCCGTCACGAAATCTACAGATGACGATAACTTGCGTAAAAGCTCACCGATTTAGATGAAATTTGGTACAGATGTTTATTTTACCAATGCCCAGGCTGAGTTCGTCGGGAAATGTTATCCGCCCAAGTGTTCACACTCAACGCTCGCGTAAACGTAAGCTTTAAAAGACGGGAAAAAGTGTTATTAAGGAAGCCTGTTACTTGACTTGTTTTGATTATTTTTGTTATATATGTCAAACATTTCACCTACCGGGTGTCCCGCGACACCACACGTATTTTTTTAAAACATATTTTTTTCTAATTATTAGCTCGGAGTTTCACTTATTAGAAACTATTAAAAACACTATACATTGGGTATAATTTAAGTTTAATTCACATCACAAAATTTATCCAGGGAAACTGTTATAATATCTTGGCTGAGCTATTTCCAAGGTGTAGTTCGTTCTATTCAAGAAATAAGCATTTAGATGTCACATTAACCTCTAATCCTGCTTTAAGTCAAATTATCAACTCTTCACTAATACTACATTATTTTTAAAATATAACGAATGAATATTATCAACCTGGTAAGCTATAATATAATCACACATATATATATATATATATATATATATATATATATATATATATATATATATATATATTTATATAATATATATATATTCATTTTATATAATTTGTTATCTTTTGTAACATTTTGTTTGATGTTACTGTAATACCTAGTCATTATTGATAATTATATAGATAAATACTCCAATTTTTGACAACCATGTCAGAGTCCATTATTTTAGATTCCCTGGAAATTATTAACTATCATATTAACTAAAATATATTACTGACTTTAATTTTCTCCTATTTTATTTTAAATCAATTGTTTTATACCATGTTATTTAATTAATTATAATATAACATTATTATTATTATTATTATTAAAAGTAATGTCTCACGAGACATCAGTACGCTGTGTGTTTTGCAGCCCACTGTATTTTTGCAGCGTCACTATTATTTATGTAAATAAAGCGTTTCTCTCTTTTCTATCTATTATTGTAGAGGGAGGTAGCTTTTCCTGGATATATTAACTAGGTTTCTTAGATTACATATTTAAATTTTTTAAAGTGTAGTGCAGATATTTTGTAGGTATATTTAATCACTTTAATGCAGGGTTATAAAATTGTTTTATCTGTAGTTAATTTTATATATATGTATATATATATATATATATATATATATATATATATATATATATATATATATATATATATATATATTTCTTGACGAATATTGAGTGCATGTATCTCAAATGAAAGGATTGAATTAAATTGAATTAGTTATAAAAAAAATAAAGTTATTCACTTAACAACATCTGTATTTTATTTTTTCCTTTACATTTTTTCTGCAGTTTTATATTAAAAAACTTTATTCTTCTTCCTCTTTTTTATAGATTGTTTTATGAATATATGTATACATAGATACATATATAAAATCATTTATTCAGTACAAGAGGAAATATTAAGGTTACAAAGGTTTCAGTATAAGTTGAAATATAACATATCTCTATAGTTGAAACCGAGAAGAAAAATTCACCTTAGTGGAAATAAACAACAAGTTTGAAATACTTTTTTCAAATACTTTGTTTCAAGAGTTATTTTGACTTTATCCCTGTGGCTTCTGGTTGCAACACACGACGTAGTTTTCTTTCTTTTATAGAATTGTTTGGTATTTGATCTTATTTTAATTTTTATTAATTACAATATTCAATTGATGAAATACCTATCTTTATTAATCAGATTCACTTATGCTACTTACTCTTGCATCAGCTGATTTATATTTCCTTTGGCTTTGATAGAATCTTATCTTAAAGAACACAGGTCACTGTTTTTAATAGAGAGACAAGTTCTTCAGGACATACTAAACATGGAGTACCCCAAGACTCTGTCCTTGGGCCTCTTATATTTATTATTTACATAGACGACCTGCCTAGTTAGTGGACAGTTAGCCCCAGGTTTGCGGATGACTCATCCTATTTAATCAGCGGAAATAATTCTATGGAAACAACTGAAAAAATAAATAATACAGTAAAAGATGCTAATAAATGGTTTGTTTCTATAAATTAACTTTAAATACACCAAAAATCAAATACTAACTCATTCTCTAAATCATGATAATATATCAGTCATTAAAATATTAGGAGCGTCAATTGACAGGACTCTGAACTGGAAGGCCCATGTCAATAATCTAAGTGGTAAACTATCATCAATTTTATATTTACTTAGCAATCTTAGAAGACTTTTAGATTAAAACACTATCAAACTTGCTTATTATGCTCATTTTAATTCAAGAATGGTATATTTTATAAGAGAAAGGGGAAGGGCCCCAAGTTCTGAAAGAAAAAAAATTAAAAAAAGCAGTTTGTATAATAACTAGATCTAAATTTTATGCTCATTGCAAGGAACTTTTTATTAATTTTGGCATTCTAATTTTCTTTTCAGCTTATACTTTATTTAATTTAATTTTTGTCAAATAAAACTATAATTCTCTCTATAGTAAGGACCATAATTATGGAACTAGAGGTGAAGCAATTGCTTTACCTCCACATAGACTTTAGTGCTTAGAGAAGCAAGGAGGATATTGAAACTGAAGAAGAAGCTATATCATCGCCCGGATCCAAACTGCCAGCAGATGCCTCTGGTCTTTAGCGTTTTAAGTCTTTTCAAATCGCACGACCTTTCAAAAATACCGAAATTTGGCTTCATAAGACGTTAGTTTGTCCAGTGATCATATATGTTCGTGAGAAGTGGACCAAGATAGAGGCAGAGAAATGACTTTTTCTCGACTTTGTAAAGTTCTAAGAAAAGTTTTTGGACCGGTTATGGACGCCAGGACATGGCAGGACATGGCTACACTTAAGAAGGTATACGGTCCGGCAAACCTAGTTCGTTGGGTGAGAACAGACATCGGAAGATTGACTTATCCACTACGCTTATTTTGAGTGTCCGGTTGGCAATAGATAGCTTGGAAGGCGACAAAATAATACAGGGTTCGATCTCCGAAGCCTCGATGTCCAGAATTGAATGTTATAGACACAGCCGAGACTCATGGATGCAAATTATTGTCACGGAAAAGACCCTCCCAGGGTTATAATGGCTAACCATGAAGAAGAAGCCTATTGAAGTCCTGACGAACCAAGGAACAAATTGGTGAAAGTTAATTTAAAACGGTCCTGTAGTTTTTGAGATTAGTGTCCCTATCACACTATTTCCTATTATTGGTCTATCAATCAAGTTATCTTTCTGTTTATCAGAAAAAAAATAATGGGACATGGATTTAAGCAAGCTTATAATTTCTAGCGAAATTTTATCCTGTAACAACCAAGCTAATAAAATGAAATTGTATTTTCATTGTAATAAAATAAAATTTCCTTTTTTCTTCTCTTCTGTTTCTGTGCCTACTAATATTCATTAAAGATTTTTTTTTTTTTCCTTCTTAAGTAGTTATACCTCTTTTATTCAGAAGTTACAAAAAAAACTGATGAAAGGGTAGGAATAATTATGATAAAAGTATTATAAAAGGCTGTGAAACGTTTGATCACGAGCAAAGAAAGAGACTTAATTATAATTAGAGTCAAGTTCTATATAATTATAAGGAATTACAAAAAGAAAACCTCTTCAGGTTTTTTTTCCTTTTTAAAAGTTTCAATATGAGCCATTTTCTTTTATTCTTGGTGTTCTTTTGTACTTTTATTTTTTCTCTATTATTGTATTCGATAAGTTTTTTTTTTCTCTGTTTAAATAATAATTTATTATTGAGTTTAAAAAGATGTTTCTAAGAGATGATAGTTCAATGAAATGTTTTATTTGAAATTGAAAATATTAAAAAGAAAAATTTTACAGTTGTAATTATTTGACTTTCTTTTATATTTTTCCCTTCTGGTAATTTCCCTGTTATTCTCATTTTTTTTCTCTATAAATTTAAAAAATTTCTTATCTTCTAATAAATATCATATTACTTGTATTTATCTAAACTTTATTTATCATATTTCTTCTCTAATCGATTTTATAATCAATATCAGTAAAATTAATTTTCATCTTGGTTTACCCGAGACTCATTAGGCGTTAAAAATTAACTAAGAAAATATGGAAAATTTCATGACACAAAAGTATATAGCATGAAAAAGTGCCAATCTCCTCTCTCTTAAACACGTCAAGAGAGGCACTTGTAGGTTAATCTTCGGAGTCAATCAGGAAAAGAGATTGTTTTGTAGAGGTAAGATACACAATTGTCTCTACTTATATTCTGTGGTTCATAATGAACATTTAACATCCAGATTGGATTCGACTAGATTCCTATATAGGATTTTCCAATAAATCCATAAAAACAAGAAGCAAATAAGAAGTCATTATAATATGATAATTATACTTAAGACATAGCAAAAATGAATATAAATTACTTCAATTATAATTAAAATTTAATTGAAACAAATTTTATTATAAAATGAAGGTTCATTTATTAATCCTATTGATTAAATACTTGAAGTAAAAATAGCGATTGAAAAATTGAAATTTATTTTGGATTTTTTTTTTTTTTTTTTTTTTTTTTTTTTTCAGTGATTTTTAAAGATTTAAGACCATTAGACTTTTAATCACCTGTCTCAATCTTTCCTATATTTAATAATTTAAAATAAAACGGAATAAAAGTTGACATTTGACTTCCGACGAAAAAGCATCGACATTTTTTAGGAAGGGGAAAAATGTTGAACGAATAAAAAACACGCTCTAGAAGAGAATTTAATTAATAACCTCTCCATCAAGAAGGTTGTTTAAGGTTCTCGATGAAATGTTTCCAGAGTAGAATACCCCCCCCCCCCCCTACTGGTCCCTTGCAGTGTTTTAAAACCGCTTTACAAAAATTAAGCTCGTCCATTAAGCGCAAAGCCCCTTTTCTAGACTCAGACGAGACTTTTATAAAGCCAGCCGAGAGGGAAAAGGAGCGCCTTCAACGATGAAACACTGCTTATCTTCTCATCATAAATTTAAACCACCCCCCCCCCCCCCCCCCGGGCTGTGGGGGGAGGGAGGGGGGAGTAAAGACGGGAGGTCTTAGAAGACATTAATTCCTTAAAATTACTTCGATGTTTCTAGGCTAAAAAAATTACTTGTGTAAACTAAAAAGATTTGACTTGTAAAATATCGCCATGACTTTATCACCGATGGGTACAGAGAAAGGAAAAAAAGAGTACCCAACAGGTATAAACCGATAAAAGCCCTAACCGAAGCATCTTAAACACATTAATAACGTTAATAAAAATATATTTATTTGCTTTGTTATCTCTTATTATTATAATATTATAATATTTTCTTGGAAAAGAGATAATAAAAATTGAGATAAAGTTTTTATTTAGACATTGCCTCCACTCAAGGCTATATTTTATCAGAAACCTTGCTAACACTTGGCTCAGTAGCAAGTTATACAGAATTTTATTAAGAAAATATTTCAAATAAAATCGTCTAAAAAAGTAAATTTTTTAATATTACTGTTTTACCATACTAAACATTGAAAGAAAATTATATAAACGAAAAACTTCTACTAAGGTTTAAATGACACCTCAAAGTGGAATAGTACCCCCTCTTAATACCTGTATAAAAAAATATAAATTTATCACCAGTAGGGAGAAAAAGTTATGATTTTAGATTAGTTCAGAGGGACTAAATTAAGTCTTTTTTTTCCCTGAACTTAAAAAGTAGGGAGAAAAAGTAAAAGTGGGGCGAAAAAGTAAAGTAGGGCAAAAAAGTGAAGGTTGCAACTTAATTATTTTATAAATAGTAGAGAATGAATGGCTAATGCAGTGAGGTTGTAGAAATCAGATTGGCGACATTGCTTTTTCGACCTTGTTTATCATTGTTTTTAAACCAGCATCTAAATAACCTTCTATTTGAGTTTAACTGCAATTCTTATTTGTTTTTAATATTGAATCTCTTATATCTGCTATTAAAAGTGCTAATTATTGTTATGTATTAAAATAATATATAAAAACTGTGCAATGGATGAAAATGTGTATTTTCTCCCTACTGAAAATAAAATATTGTATGAACCTCGGGAGTAAAGTGCTATAATTCCACTCGCGATAATTATCTCACTCGGCTGCGCCTCGGGAGCTAATTAGCGTTATTCCCTCGGCTAAGCCTCGGGATTTAGGGACCATGGTTCCTTCAGCTTTGCCTCAAGTACCAACTTATTCGCTCAGGGAATAATGGCTTACTTTACTCCCTAGGTGCATAAATAACTATTGTATTAAGGGTTTCCTCCTTTTTCATTTAACACCCAAAAAATGCATTCCCGTTAGAAAAATGTTTAACCCCTTAAACAATAACCCCTAGTTTTGAGGGATGAGTTTTGGGGGCATCCCTATAATTTTCCTGTGATTAGGTAATTACAAATAACATAACAATAACGTAAGTTTCAAATTTTTGTGTTAGGTTCTTTCAGAGATTTAGTTGCGTTACAGACTTACACACAATACAGACAAGTGACAGAAAAGTGCATGAGGCTCCCAAAAATAGCTAATACTTCAGGAGATAGTGTCCAAAAGAGTGTGACCAACATCAAGTTAGAATTTTGTGTATAATGTACGTTAATCTTTTAATGCCTTTTAAGAGTAGGTATGTGGTCGGCTAAGTTCTCCTTGATTTGGAGTAATATTTGAATAATTAACCTATCAAGTGACTAACTAACAACGACTTGATTTTTGGTAGACCAACTAATTCTGTACTCAGGATCATGAAAATCACATTTTCCACCATAATGGGTGGGACATGACCGCTCTCCACCGTTTTCATTTTTTTTTCTTTTTTTTTTCTTCAAATGCCTATTGCTAAGCTATGTCCCACAGACGAACTATGCCGACCACATATTCTTAAAATGCACTAAAAGATTAGCTTGTACACGAAATTCTAGCTTGATGTTAGTCAGACACTTTTTTTGCACGCTATCTCCTGGACTATAATGTTTAATTCAGACCGGTTTCGATATCTTTAGGTAGCCATAATCAGTAAACAATTTACTCCCTCGTGTAATTCATTGCCTGCCGAGGTAAAGCCTTGGCAGTCAATTACCTTATTTTGATAGCCTGTCCTCACCTACGGCTCGAATGCTAACCTCATCACTCGTTAGTAAAATTTCTTTTTGCTGTCTACTTACATAAATAACTATTGTTTGTTGAATAAATCCCTAGAAAAATATAAGTTTATAAAACACATTTGTAAGATAATAGGGCGGGGGGAGGGGGGTAGAATAAATAGAAGGAAATTAGTTTTCATTTTAAGAAGGAGAGAGAGGTTGGTGGAGGTTTAAAGATGGAATCCCTGACTGCAGAGTGATGGATCACTCGGCAACTTTGAAAACGGACTGCCCCCCCCCCCCCCCGTCTTGAGCAACTCCGTCTTCTACTCTCCGTTCTAGAAACTTTCCTCACTTGCTTGTCTTAACTTGATAACTTTTATAGGTTCATCATTGTACCATTATCGCCAACCTTGTCAATCAGTGTGGAATCATACTGTACGAATCCCATCTGTCAATCGTTATCAACTTTCTTCATCCTTATCAACTGCTTTATTATCTTATTCATATTCTTTTTGTGCGTAAAAAGAAATAGCTATTTACACACTAAGGGAGCAAAGTAGTAGTAGTTTAGTACTTCCTACTATAACAGGTAGGACGAACCACTTGTTCGAACCTTGCAATTAGACCATCTTTTAGTCCCTTTTTACGGCTCGTTGAGAAGAGAGTTCCAGCTACTTACACACATCATATATTTGTATATTGTACCGCCGAAGCGGGTATGGTGTGGCCATTAGTAAGCTATATAAGCGTGCGTCAAAGCGTGGAGGAAGAGTGCCCCATAGGGCGTGTCCCTCGCCCTGCTCCGTCCTCGAGCCATAGATACAAATCACATCATCATGACACGGATCGGACCCACATCAATGAGTGGGGGAAGAGTGCCCTTTAGGGTGTGTCCCTCACCCTGCACCGTCCGCGATTCATTGATTCAATTCAAAGTATCATGGCACAGGACCGAACTCACGACATCGAGTTGCCTCGACTTATTGATAGCTGAGCGAGCGCCTTAAGACCCTCGGTCACGCTGGCTCTCTGGGAGTGAAGTAAGTTATTGTACCCTAAGCTATGAAGTTGGTTCATGAGGCGAAGCCGAGGGAACCATAATGTGAACTCCCGAGGTGGAGCCGAGAGATATAATTCTAGCTCGGATAAAATTGATTTTTACTCCCGAGGTACGTACGAGATTTTATCTACAGAAAGGCGAAAAATATAATTGAAGATGAAACAAAAAGTAAAACATTTTTATATTTATTTAAATAAAACTAAAAATATAATAATAACGATTCACTAAATATAAGTATTATCACGTTGAAATTGAAAAATCCGCGTCACAAAGAGGTTGAAGTCCGAAGTTTCGCTTCCACTACTGGAAGCATCTTCAGGGGTGTGTGTGGGCATTGGAGTATATCTTGTGTTTGCTTCGAGTCAACATCACGCTGCACCACACCCCTGAAGCGAAATGTTGGACTTCCACCCCTTCGTAATTTTACCAAGTTGGAAAACCAAGTTTTTGATAACAAGCCAACCCGTGGAAGCCTACGCAGTATATTCACGATAAAATTGAATTATAGATAGTAATTATTTAAAATTCAATACTAAGATTTGATGGGAGAATCACCTGGTACATATTGAACAGTATTGCCAACTAATGTATGTACATAATGCATTAGTTTATCTACATTTAGAAATTATCATTTCACCTTTCACCTGTTTGTTTGTTTTACTGATGAATCACCATGACAATCGTCGTGAAGGTTACATTGTGAAGATGACATTATAGATTTAGATATTAAACAAATTGAATAAATATAATTGTGTATTTAATATTAAACACTAACTTTGGTTACTTGCGCTTTATCTAAGGTAACACTGGAGGGAATCATAAGAGTTAGTGATTCCCACATTTTCCACTACTTCCAGTTCAACCTGACTGGGTTCATGTCTGTGTGTGTTTGTGTATTTTAATTATGAACTACAATTATTGTGCAAACCAATTCCCGATGATACGATAATTTCATTCATTGGGACCTGACTTGGTTGGCCAAAAATCAAAATAACCATACAGCCACTAACAATTTTGAAATGATTTTATTAAAGAAAAATCACACCGACAACCCGACTTACAAACAAACAGACATCCAGCTAAAAAGGTTATTTTTTAACAAAAAAATAACACAATAAATAACACACTTTGACCTCAAAACAAAATTGACCTAGATAATTTATATAGATTGATATACACACACACACACACACACATATACAGTATGTCCACGGATGTAGTTGCCTATACGTGTAATTCCAAAAACTTTAAACGTTCGAAGAAAAGTAACTCTTCATAAAATCTCCTGCTTGTTTTTAAATGTAGATTTATAGTATTACTTTCTGTCTCTAGATGTACCCTGTAACCAAAAAGTATAATTTTAAAAATCAAATAAGAGGAAACCAGACCAAATTTCGATTTTTTTAATTCAACCCCTCATTTGTTAGAATCAGACAAATTTGACATTTTATGAATGGCAGGGGGAAAGGGGGGGGGGGGGAAGGAATTTATGAAATTAGATTTCCGATATTAAAGAATATTTTTTCTTAAATAGAAAAAATCAAAATTTGGTCCGGTTTCCTCTCTTAAACTTTTCGGGTACAGGGTCCATTTTGAACAAAAAGTTATACTATGAATCTTCATTTATGAACAAGTAGGAGATTTTAAGAAGAATGACTTTTCTTCGAAAATTGATGTTTTTTTGGGATATTCCACGAATAGGCAACTCCATCCGTGGACATAGTGTATATATATAAATATATTTAATATTTTAATGAAGGTTCGATGAAGTCAGATAGATTTTTATCTTTTCACAGTCACAAAAGAGGAATTAGCTCTTTGCTCTTTAAAATTATAAAAAAAATATAAAAAGATAAAACGAAAAAAAGGACAAAAAAGATATTGGGTAGGCTGAGGAAGAATGCAGTAAAAGGGGCAAAATGAAAGATTGGGATGTTATTAATATTCGGGGCCACGAGTCAGTACTGGGCCCTTGTAATAATAACGTCTATGAAGAAAGAGGAAGGAATCTGAGGGGGCTATGTCCCATGGACCTCCAATAATAGCATTAATTATGATTTTTTTTTTTTTTTTTTTTACAAGAGTAAAAAATGGGGGTTCCTCCAAAACGCCTTCAAAAAAATGTAATGGAGTTTTCAGGGGCGTAGCCTCTATCTAACCCCCTTCCACAAAGAGTTGGCGAATTAATTAAAAAACGCTTTTTAAAGATTTTTTTTTTTCTCTCTTTTTTTCAGTAGGCTGATTTCTATTGGATGAAAGGCAAACCTTCTGCGAATTAACACGAGGTTTTTCTCAAAGATTTCTTTTTTTTTATTAAGATGAAAAAAAAAAATCAAATTGAAAAAGTTAACAGAAACCACTAAATGTTTTTAATTAAATTGTTTTATTAATAAAAGAGAACGGAATGAATTACTAAATAAGAAACAAAATTAATTTAGATTTTTGAAAGGGATAAACAACTTATATAAAGAAATTAATTGATTAAGGTATTAATAATAAAAACTACCTATATATATATATATATATATATATATATATATATATATATATATATATATATTAAAAATGTTAGTTTAAACTGGGCCAATGATATTTATTATGAATACTTACAGAATTAAACGTATTATGAACTGTACCAGTAAATCTATGTACTATTGGTATTATGATCCTCGACTGTGTTTTACTCCAATGTATGATAGCACCTTATCATAAGAGAGGTGAAATCACAAAATAAAACGTATATGGCGTGAAGACTTTGTTTGGTAATTGAACTACACCTTTTTCAATGAGATTATTGCTTTATACTCAATATGAACGGGATCAGTGTACATTTGTGAACTAGATCACATCTCTAGATACTTTTGGTAATACCGCAGTTGGATCTCATTCTAGTAACTGGATCTCAGATCAGCGATATAGTGATATTATAAGATGATATTTTAAGGTTATATAAAAAGCTGATGGAAAACCGATAGTAAAATTATTCAGTGGTTAAGTTCAAATTCCAAACAGTGGAAGTTAAAATGAGATATAATTTCGGTCTTACAATAATTTATTTATTTAAAACTAATAAAGCAATAAACAGATCCTGTATTCAGGGAAATGACGAGAATCACAATGATTTAAACTAAACATTTTTTAACGTTCAAACAAGAATTTTTAATAATAACCATGAGGATGTGGTACTTCTTTAGATTGTTACTCCCCTATGTTATTTTTAGAATATAAATTACTGATTAAATAACTATTAAGACAAAGGGATATTTGTCAATGCACTTTTGGACAAAGGAATATCACACTTCTGTTTTTATAAGGGGAGTAACAGTCTAAAGAAGAGCATTCCGTACACCTTCTTTAGATTACTCCCCTCTGTTTTATTATATAAGGGGATGTAACAATCGTAGTCGTTTTTATATAAGGGGATGTAATCCTCTAGACAGTCAGCTTGAGAATGTTCCGAGGAGGGATCGAAATATTGCAAATGTAAGGTTTTTATTTCCTTAATTGAACCAACAGAATTGAAAACCACAAGGAACACATTCTACTAACCTTAAAGATATTTGTTTATAATGTATATTTAAGAATAAAACAACAGAAACCAACCGTAACAAGATTAAGGTATCAGAAATCGCTAGATTTATGGTGGATGAAGACTTTAACATACAAGAGTCAATTTCTGCATACAAAACAACGTTTCTTTGCAAGTATACAGCTTCAGAATATAGATTTAGAGAATAAAGAATTTTTATAACATACATTTTTTGAATAACCTTTACATAAACAGTAGTATTCAAAATACATGATCCAACCATGTATGAATCCCCACGAATGCAGGATCGCATGCAGTTTAAAGTAATTATTTGATCAACTCAAATGAAAGTTCATTACTGTCATATTTAGTTAATTAGCAATTATTAAATGTAACAAAAGCCGATAGCTAGCGGCCATCCAAATTATACGATTAAGTGGCCTAATAAAGCTATTGTACATAGAGTTAATTGAAAAGGTAAAAATAAAACCTCATGGATAAAGAGGTATTAGTAATTATCGTGTCCGATAGACCCGCAACCTCAGATAATAGTATATTATGTGTACCAAAGCCTATGTAAGCACCATCAATCATTAGAGGAGTAATCATGGAATCTGTCCAAAATATTTCAGGAATAAAAGAGTTGATGAAGTTCGTCTTAATAAATACAAAGAAACTGTGTGTTTATTTATAAAATCAAGTCAACGAGTCTTACTTTAGTCCCCGACATCAGACTCATCAACTTCATATTATTTTATCATTCATCTGTAGTTCTTCCATAATCGGCTCTGATGATGCTGAAAAGCTGCATCAAAGCTGATTTTAAAAATAAGCAAGTTTTATTCTACGTGTAGAGACAGTTTCTTTACATTAACTGACAATAATTAATATAAAAATGAATTTTTTCAAAACTGGTCTTATTTTCAACGTTTTTCTTTTTTTTTGTTTCTGTATTCTTCACCTTTGTTTTATCTATGAGCAAAATTTGGGGAAGATTAAATGACGGGAAGTGGTTCAAAATTGGGGTAATAGGTGTGCGATGAAACTTAAAAAGCAAATAAATTTGACGCCATTTTATGTTATTATTATTTTTTGGGGGGTTTCTGTATTCTTTACTTTAGTTGTACCTATGAGCAAAATTTGGGGAAGATTGAACGACGGTAAGTGGTTCAAAATTGGGGTAATAGTCGTGCGATGAAACTTAAAAAGCAAATAAATTTGACGCCATTTTTTTTTTTTTTTTTTTTTTTTTTGGTTTTGGTTTCTGTATTCTTTACCTTAGTTGTATCTATGTGCGAAATTTGGGGAAGATTGAATCACGGGAAGTGGTTCAAAATTGGGGAAACGGAAATGTGCGATGAAACTTACAAAGCAAAGTAATATAAGACCAGTAAAAATACCTACGTATGATCAAAAGAGCAGAGACAAAACAGTCTCAAATATATCACGACTTTAAAGACTAAGAGCACTACCAAACACCAAAATTTCAAAGGCAATAGAAGATTTACTTTTTGACAACATTCCAACAAGCATATACCGAGACCCCTGGATTACAAATTAATTTCTCTTAAGGAGCAAATATTTTTCTAAAAAAAAAATTTAAGTTAGTTTTATCATTTGTTTTTACCAGAAAGGGAAAAATTCTCTTTCTAGGTTGTCGGAAAGTAGGTGAAATTTAGCTTACTACATTTGAATTAAAACATTTGTAGGATTACATTTTCTTTTTTTTTTAAGAAAGGGAAAAATTTCAATATTACATAATCTGATCATATTTAATCTTTCTAGGTTGTCGGAAAGTAGGTGAAATTTAGCTTACTACATTTGAAATAAAACATTTGTAGGATTACATTTGTTTTTAAAAGAAAGGGAAAAATTTTGGGAATACATAATCTGATCAAGTTTTATCTTTCTAGGTTGTCGGAAAGTAGGTCAATTTAGCTTACTACATTTGAAGTCAAGTAATATTGAGAAAAAGTTTGAAATTCAAGATAATCATGCAATGATAAGCCGATTAACTATAATTGCAATTATAATTGCGACTTAGCTAGATAATTAAAATACTAATAAGAATAATGTAATTCAAATGAAATATTATATGTAAAATATAATTTTACTTTTTAAATATAATATTACTTTTTAAATATAAGTTTACTTTTAAATATAATTTTACTACCCCTACCCTTTTTTTTAAAAAAAAGAAAGGATAATAAATAAGCATACCTTTCTTATTAATTGCCAACTTTATAAATAGAATAGTTCAGTCTGATTCATACCTGAAACATAAAAAAAACAAATATAATATTAACATAATATATTTATAACATAATCTAAATTTTGTTTTAAGAATTTGATAATAAAAATATTGATACAGGAATTTAGATACAGGAACTTGCTCAAAGCTAATATTTAATGTCTACGTCATAGTAATGTGGTTATTAATAAACACTTAATAATTGAAGAGAGAAACAATATCTTTTATTTACTTTTCTTTACCTATTCATATTTTACGATTTTGGTAGTATTCATGTATTTTTCTCTGTCTGTTTCCCGTAGTTAATAATAATTATAATTTGATTTAAATTTTCTTTACCTATAAAGAAAAAGTACTGATTTTAAAATCCGAAACCGAGATTTCAACAGAATTAAACATTTTTGGGTAGTTTTTGTTTCTTTTTTGGGTAATTTTGTGTTGTTTTATACTGTTTTCAGCTGGATGTCTGTCTGTGTCACGCATAACTCCCATATAGTTTTTAAGCTAGAGAGTTGAAATATGGTATAAAAATCAGTTCTTACATGTAGTTGTGCTGCTCAATAAAAACTAAATTTGTGACGTCATTGACCTTTTTTTCTGAGTCAGCAAAAATTTGTAAGAAATCGAAATTTATCCAGATTGCGCTGAAATGTGCCCCAATTATACCTCTTAATAAGACAAAATATATCTACTAAACTTATTAATAGCAAATGTAGTTTTGCTACTACTATTATTACCTGGTTTATCACCTACTGTTGGTTTTTAAGCACTGATGCTGGACCTAATGAAGGCCTAAAAAAGTTTGAATTTACGTGGAGAGAAAGTTTTACTGACTAATTTTAGTTCATTGAGTTGATTTTTTTTAGAGCCTAAACACATAACCTAGTTTTAATAATAGGTTTGTTCCAACCAAGCAGTGTACTGTCTGCAGGATCGTCAAATGCATACGCAATGGATAAAAGCCGTTCCAACTCGACTTTTCTTTTCTTCAAACTGTGGCATTTCTTTTAACGGACATACAAACTTATATTTCACATAATAAAAAAATCGGTTGTCATTTATAAATTTATGTTTGGTAGGAAAAAGTTCCGAGTCACCCAGCATCCGATTTTTAAATATTGAACTGATTAAGTTTACTATCCCCTCCCCCCCAGAGAGAGTTATAGATGACATTAAAAGGCTGCAAAGACAAATCACTTAGTATTAAAACAACTAAATAAATAATAAAAAGAAGAATAAGTCATCTTTTTCATCTGAATGCGAGGTCAAAAGATTTAAAATTTATCTTTAAAAATTGGAAAACATATTTTCATATTATTGTCGAGTGATATCATGTAGATATGGGCTATGAATTTGTCCTCTATAAAAATAATTTTAAATTAGAGCAATATACGAGAATGCACTATATTTCAATAAGAATGCTAGTCTTTTTATTTTATTATAGCCTCTAGATAAATTTATAAGTTATGCTAAGATATTAGGGCAAAAAAAAAATTAAATAATATTGACACAAATATGAATAAATCTAAAACATTGTGTAATCATATTCAAATTTATTACATATATACAGGGTGGTCCAAAAGTCTCCCCCCCCCCTCTTAACTTTTGAACTTGGGGGATCTCTACCATGCAAAGGGAAGTTTGTTTTCATGCAATCACCCACTAGGGGCAACCACCCACTTTGCCCCCAGGCCACCCAACTTCAAAATTTCAAATTGGAGCGTATATTTTTGATAGCATATTTGGATTCTACAGTGAAAAATAATAAACTTTTACTTGAAACTATTTTTTCTATCTCCAATATTTTGCCCCCTACAGGGGGGCAAAGATAGCAAAATAACCCTTCCGAAATAGTAAAAAAAATAACACTTAGATCGTTATAAAATCTAAAAGGTTTGAAATAAAGTCATGGAACTTGGGGGATCTGTACCATGTAAAGGGAAGTGTTTAATCATCCACTCGCGTACTAGGGGCAACCTCCATTTTTCCCCCAGGCGCTGAAATCTACGATTTTTATACCTTTGCCCCCCTATAGGGGGAAAAATATAAGAGGTAGAAAAAAAAGTATGAAGTAAAATATTTTTATTTTTTGCCGTAGAATCTAAATCTGCTATCAAAAATATACATTCTGGGACAAAATTTTGAAGTTAGGTGGTCTAGGGGCAAAATGGGAGGTTTCCCCTATAGCGCGGTTCTCTAACCGTTTAGATTTTACAACGTATTATCGGTAGGGTAATTTTGCTATCTTTGCCCACCTATAGGGGGCAAAATATTGGGAATAGAAAAAAAAGTTACAAGTAAAAGTTTATTATTTTTCACTGTAGATTCCAAATATGCTATCAAAAATATACACTCCAATTTGAAATTTTGAAGTTGGGTGGCCTGGGGGCAAAGTGGGTGGTTGCCCCTAGTGGGTGATTGCATGAAAACAAACTTCCCTTTGCATGGTAGAGATCCCCCAAGTTTCATTAATTTATCTCAAACCGTTCAAAAGTTAAGAGGGGGGGAGACTTTTGGACCACCCAGTAAAAATATATAAACATGCGCAATAAACAGAGTTAAAAGGATAAAAAAAATTGTAGATACTAAAATTAAAGTTAAGTTAGTAATAGAGAGAGTGTAAAAAAATAACCTGAAAAAGAGTACACGGAAAACACACAGAGATGAATGGGATGCGAGCACAATGGAGTTTACAGAATTGACTTCTACCTAGCCCTGTCTTCTTTATCTATTGTACAACTTTTCTACGTTTATTAGTATTAGGATGAAGTAAGAGGAATTCCCCTCCACCCTATTTCACCTCCCCCCAGTTTACCTCCCCCCGTATTTTCTTCTAAATCAAGTAATGAACCAAAAGAAAATAAAGAAAGAAAAGAAGTTTTTCACGAGCCAAGTCTTAAAGCATCGATTTCAACACGGTGAGAACCTTACCCCCCCCCCCCCCCTCTAAAAACCTTCCTCTTTAGAATCGAGCCAAAATGGTAAATAAATATTTACAGAGTAAGGAAGCAACCCCCCCCCCCCCCTACCTCTTTTTCCCAACAGCTTCTGAAGGCTTACGGGGAGAAGACGCGCCCATTATCGGGCTCCCAAATTATGTTACTCGGCTTCAAAACAACAATACACTATTATCTATTGCTCCCCCCCCCCCCCCCCCTTTCAAACAACGAATTTATCAATAGAGCTATATTATAATTCTTAACACTATTATTCTGGTTATAACCCCTCGATGAAATATGTATTGTCAGCTATAATGTTGTGTAATTTAATGCGATATTTTTTTCATTAAAAACTTTTGGTTTTTAGACAATATTTTTATACGCATGATAATACCTCTATTTATTATTTACCCTTATAACTTTAAAAATACTTATCCGATTTTAAAGAAAATCGGTCGTTTTGACAAAAGTAACCTATTATCTTGTTCTATACTAGACATCACGTGGCTCTATCATTGGAGCGAGCGTATTGCAATGAAATACTGAATATTGAAAGTTATTAATCATGATGAATAGTTGGAGATAAGTGGAAGAGGGGTGTGTGGGGATACTCGGTACAAAGCTTTACTTCCTAAACAAACCTGTACACTACACGACTATATAAGAATCTTAACCACCCGCAGTAGCTTTTTAACAATTATTATAAATGTATCACATCACTACACAAAAGCGTTGCGCGCGAATTCTTGAACGGACCACGCTGTCCAACGAACTTAGCCTTAGTATTAGTAAAAGGAACATGTATACTGAATCATCGTAATCGGTCAACATTTACTCGTACATAAGTTATCGTCGGACATGTAAACGTTACACACAGACAGACAGACAGACAAGATGCATACTTCGTTGAATGTAAGAAGCTCGCTTCAATTAATCACAATTGTATGAGCGCATTTAATATTGAATAAAATTAAGTATGACCCCACTAGGAATCGATACGGGTCTAAAAATCAAACTTTCGTTATCCAGCGAGAATACTTGACGGTGATTAAAAATGATTTTAATCACCGTTTAAATCTAGGACTTTTACTTTTAACACCCATTTAACTTTTCATTACCTTAAAGGAAAAGTATTGTTTTTTTTACCAATAAAATCTAAAACCAAGATTTCAACGGAATTATCCATTATGGTTGTTTTTAAGATGATTTAAGTGGTTTTTAGCTGGATTTCTTTCTGTGTCACGCATAACTCCCAAAGTTTATAAGCTAGAAAGTTGACATTTAGTTCAAAAATCAGTCCTCATATGTAATTGAGCTGGCCGGAAAATCATAAAATGATTGACGTCATTAATCCATTCAGCTATCAGCACTAAATTCTCCGATTACGTTGTAATTTTCACCAAGTAAACCTCTTAGAGAGACAAACCTCGCGAGAGTATACCTCTTTATAAGACAAAATGTCCACTGTTTTTCGTTTAGAATCTGCTGTCATTTTCGAAAATGAAAAAAAAAATCGAATTTTGAACTTAAAAATTTAACGCTATATAAATTCTGAACTATTTCACCGATTAAGGTGAAATTAACACAAATGATACCTTTCTATAAGATAAATATGCCCTCCATATTTTATTTTAATATCTGCCGCCATTTTGAAAATATCGACTTTTAATTTTTATATAGGAAAGTGTTTATTTATATTTTTAAAAACTTCACAATAAGGAATCTCATAATTATAGTCGTCTTTTTATCCTTATAAGGGTTCGTGAAAATAAATTACTTCACTTCATTTCATTCGGCAACGTTTCGGCCTGACCGGCCATTCTTAAGCCTAAAAATGTATGTATATTTACTAATTAACTACAATAAAGAACATATCACAATCTATAGAAAAATAAGTTACATGCGTAAATTTACCTTATTAGTACACATTAGAGGTAAGTGCAATCAAAAATGGGATAAAAATAAAAATACAGGAACTATTAACATTCCGAATCTCATTATAATTATATAGAACTTAACTTTTAACTGACTCACAAAAATATGATTAACATAATGAAAAATTCTGTTGTTATTACTACGTTTTTATTAGCTTACAATCTTGTTTGTTTGTTTGTTTGTTTGTTTATTTGTTTGTTTGTTTGTTTGTTTGTTTGTTTGTTTGTCCGGTACAAATCTGGCAATCGATTTCTAACTAACTTCCCGAATAGCTAGACATTTGAAACTTTTAGCATAGCTCACAACACGATGACAATGCATTATTTTAATACTTTTAGCCATCTTTCAGCAGAATTTAATTAGTTTTCAGCTAATTTTGCTGTGCGGAAAGTTATTTCGGAAAAAATCTGCAAGTTATTTTATTTGTTTTGCCATATCCAATATTTACGCAATCTTCATTTTGACGGGTCTCAAATTTGTGATAGATAAACATTGAATGACAGCAAAACAGGAAATATCGATTATATTATTTATCGATTATATTATTTATATTATTTCATATATATCGATGGCAAGGTTTAGATTTGGTGTTGGGGAGATCCGTTGTACAAAGATTTATCTTTTTATAGGTTTAAGATCAGCTCTCTGGATGGTTGCCATTTATGTGAATTAAATAAATTCGGAACTATTTTTTTTCCACTAACATTATATATTATATAACAATAACAATTATATTATCAACATTACATACGATTCAACAGAAAATTTAAAAACGTAGTATATAAAAAGTTCTTTTTATCTTGAAATTATTTATAGGTTTATGTTTGAAAAGTAAAAGTTCCGAGACGTCCTGCGACTGATTTTTTTACTAGTAAAACGGGAACGGTTAAAAATTCCTGAACTTATTTCAAAAGACCGGTGTTTTTTTTAACACAATGTTTAGATAATTTTTAAGATTGGAAAGAAAGATATCTCGATTGAGTGGAGAAATGCTTTTAAGACGATGTAGTACCATCGTACAAACATGGTAAAAGGTAGTAACAGATAAAAGGGATTCTAATGGTTTTAAGGAAACAAGTAATAAATTTCTCCGAGAAAACCCAGGGAGTAGAGGAAAAAAGGGAATTCTAGCCAGCTGTAGATGGAAAACAAAACGTTTCCAAAAAGAGACACCTAGTCTAACTCTTCATTTACATTTTATACTATTTTCCACATTTTCTATGCTCAAGAACACACGGGGTTTATTTGCATCGAATATAAAATTGAAATAGTCTTGTCTTAAGAAGAGAAAATGTTTAAAAAAGAGTCGAAAGATATCAAAGATCTTTTCACTGTTGAGGCGCCTTGAAAGCATTTTCCAAAGCCAGAAGGGTCTTGAAGAGGTCTCGCAGGATTAATTGCTCCAAGAGAAGGGGGGAAACCTCGTGAAAAGAGAAGGAATTCATTAAGTAAGTTGCTTCGAGTCAAGTTAACAAGTTGCCTTAGCTCGGGCTTGACTAAGTCCGAGCTTTTCTTCTCCTTCGAACAGGAGAACCCTATTGTAAAAAGCTTCTTCACTTTACCTATCCTTCGTCTCTCCTGTTTCGGCTCAGCTTCAGGCAAACTTCAACCCGAAGGCGGATTCATTCATTCGTAACATCTCTATCAACAAGCCAACCCAGAAAAACCAATTGGATTTTGCTTTTAAACCTCTTTTTAAAGTTAACTTTTTAAAGTATCAAAAAATAAGGCTTTACTCCTTGCTTAGTTTTATATTTATAAACAATTCAGGAAATATATAATTGTATTTTTTTTTAACAAAAAACTAATAGTCCAGTCAAACTAAACATTTTACCTTGCAAAAGGTCGGGTAGTTTTGATTTTTGGATATGTTGTAGGTGTAGGTTCATTAATGAAAACCTGAAAGTTTTCGACCTCGGTGGAGCGCCGCCGGCGCCGCTGGGGCCGAAATACCGCAATATGTTGGACTTTTTTCCAGTTTTAGCCCGTTTTCTCCAAGAAGGAGTGGTTTAATCGAAAAAATGATTCTATTATTTAGTAAAGTAGACTAAATTTTGTACAATAAAAAAAAAAAAAAAAATCACCTTTCTAGCTCTATTACTTTATAATGTACAGCCCTTCAAATATCGAGTATAAATAAATTCGCGTTGGTTTGACAGTCACGACGAGAACGGTAGGGAACTTACAACGAACGGCAAACCACTGAGTCACTCAAAACATTAAACAAGAACAGATCGCTAACGTTATCACTTAATCAAGCAGAAGATTTGTTTTTATATTTATATACCCGAAATGTTATAAATACCCCAGATTGATATACATCAAAGTTTGACTAAAGGTAAATAAGTTGATTATAAAAAGAAATGTTAAAAATCTACCTTTTATTCGTATTCTTCTCAGCAAACCCTTTAATTTGATACCCATATCATGGGTATACTAAAAAATAACTAGTCCGCCATCTTGAACTGCCTGCCATATTGGTTTTAGAATCACTTCACTTAGATAACCATGCATTGTCATCCAATAACGTGTATGCAAAATTTCCATTCAATCGGTTGAGGATAACTGCTTTAAAATTCAGTTGCAAGATTTGACCCGAACATACATACATACAAACATTGCAAGTTAAATAAAAGCGTTTAAAAAGTTACAGAATCGGCTCCGAAGCCGGTTGTAAATAAGTTCTCATAAAATAAGTAAATATATTACTACTTCATATATTATCAATAATAACTTCATACATTTAGTGTGTACATAATCCTTTGTTTAAAATGTTATTTTGATGGGAAAATATAAATTTCTTTGATTTACAAACGTATGTACTTCTTGATGTTATTTCCCTAAAGACGATTCCAACTTCAATAAGCCGTACCACGAAAGCTATTAACAATAAAAACCTGTTACTGGTTGCACATCATAAAATGATTAATTCTACTTAAAGCTTGATCCTTATAAATTTTGATGGAAAATCAAGTCTTCAGGGTGAAAAATTGAAAAAACCAACAAAAAACAAGCATATTTTGAAAATATTAAAAAAAATACTCGATATTTGAAGGGCTGTACATTATAAAGTAATAGTGCTAGAAATGTGACAAAATTTAGTCTACTTTATTAAATAATAGAATCATTTTTTCGATTAAACCACTCCTTCTTGGAGAAAACGGGCTAAAACTGGAAAGAAGTCCAACATTTTGCGGTATTTCGGCCCCAGCGGCGCCGGCGGCGCTCCACCGAGGTCGAAAACTTGGGGTTTTCATTAATGAACCTACACCTACAACATATCCAAAAATCAAAACTACCCGACCTTTTGCAAGCGAACACCCCTTTTTGACGACAGATTGACTGGACTATAATGTTTATAATAAAAATTAAAATGATAAACTCTCTGACTACTATATTTACTTTTGTGTTAGCGATGATCAACAACAATAATTTTAAAATGACTATATAAATAGCTTTCACTGCGATATTGAGAAATGTATAAACATTTCCCTTTACCTAAGTAAAGGGAAAAATCAGCAATCATTTTGACTATGTTTAACTAGCTTAAACATAATATTTTATCAAATAATAATCCTTTACAAATAACAATTGTTTGATGAAAGACTTGCTTCAAATATCATTTCTCTCTCTAGTAATAATCATGATTAAGGATTTGCTGAAATATCGAATTAATTAAGGCAGCCTAAATAAACATAATTTATTTGTCGTGGTGTAAGTGACGAGTTGAAATAGATATCTACCCAGATATCTTTAGTTAATATTTAATTAGAAAATACTCCTAATGTTTTTTTTTTTTTTTTTTTTTTTTTTTAATTTTTATGGGATTAAGAATTAAGAATTGCTGTTTCTATGAATTCTGATAATTATATGTTGAGTCTTATAAGGAAATGAAATTATGGATCACGCACAAACCCGATCTCATATCAGTGGGTCTGATAACTATCCAACTGCTCTTCTAAGGGTGGAAATATTCTTTGCATTCGCCCCGAATTAGCAAGCGTTCGCCCTAATTTACTCAGATGTGGACAGGATGAGCGGAATTGATGCGCATGCCCAACCCGATCCGAGCGTTGTTGGCACATTCTAAGTGAGCACTTGCTTGGTTTGTGCTCAGTGTGGAGGGGGGTTAACAACTCGTCTCGCACCGAACAATATGAGCAAACTCCCCCCCCCCCCCCCCCCTCCTTTTTGATATATAATTATTTTTATTATTTTGGAGTATTTCTAATTGTTATTAGGTTTGTTCCAACCAAGCAGTGTAAAGACCGTGGGATCGTCAAGGGCATGCGTAATGAATAAAAACCGTTTCAAACCAACTTGTGACAGTGTTTCGTACTCTAAACTGTTCCAACCCGCACAGGGATCGTTTGTGAACCATTTACTGTACGAACATTGTACCAAAATTGCATTTTATAGCTGTTTCGAAATATACATTAATAATAAATATAAAATAATAAATAATTTGTAATAATAAATAATTATAAAATAATATATATTATAATATATATTAAATAAATATTTGTTGAAGTCAAAATATACCAAAACAATTTGTTATGTTTTTTGGGCCTCTTTTTAAATTTTTATTTTATTTTTTTATTTTTTTTTTTTTTACATTCATATAGGCGAGGTGGAGTAATTGAAGAAAAATATATATTTTGTCATAACGTTGTTTTTTAACTAAAACGGAATCAACTCAAATTTTTCTTTGCTTTAAAAAAGTCATAAATATTTTAATTAATACAAATAATGATTTATTTTATTGTATTAACAATTTTTATTATATCTTCCTAATTCTAATGATTTTGTATTTTGGCAATATGATTTTAGTTAAAAGGATATAATAAAACAAACATATTTAATTACTTTCTATAACTATATTACGTCAATATTACGTCTATATTACTTCAATATAACGTCTATATTACGTCTTTCTATTACTATATTACGTCTTTCTATTACTATATTAAGTTAATATTAATTAGTTAATTTAATTACTTCCTATAACTATAAATATTATGCCACTAGTTACACAAAGTAAATATAATTAAAAAACTATTGTAATAGCACATTATTATTATAATGTCGTCATAAATAATGAATCACACAACTTTTTAACAAGTATGTTTGTAACTATATGTACCACATTTTATAATGACAAAGTTATTTAGTCAAGTCTAACCTGTTTGAAGATAAAGTGTGGAATATAGATAGAAATATAGATTAAATTTCTCTCTCTATCATCTAGTAATAAGTTTAATATACTTATTACTTGATGAGACCTTTGTAATGAAATATTCTAATTAATGATTTAATCAAATAATTTGCATTATCTTTAAAACGATGGATATCATATTTATTTATTCTTATGATCGTTTTGTAATGATTTCATATGGCAGACAGTAAGATATCATAGAAGTTAAATAAAGGGTAGGGCTTAATGCATGTAAGTATCGTTTACTTCTTAAGTCAGAATACTATGGCAAAATGTCATATTCGTAGTATATTACCCTATATATTTCTATACTATGCTTATTCTTATTCAAGTCTTTAGGGAATTAATAACTTCCATTCATTCGTTTTTGGCTATATTTCACCTCCTTTGAGGCATCTTCAGGCCCTTAACAATTTCTCCTAAAACATAGCTTTATTTATTTTCCTTCCTGGAAATTCACCTGCTCGTCTATACATAGTTTTTTTTTTTTATCCAACACCCTGCCGGTTTGCAGCCGATTCAGCTATACGGCGTCTATACATAGTCAATATTCCAAGGGCAGAAACAAAGAGGAATTATAAAAACTCGCATGCGCAATGAATACAAGTACGTAAAGAATCACTTTCTACGCATCTAATAATGTATTATAATTAAATAAATAAATGTAAAGTATTTGTATAGTATTATATACTAATATATTATATACATTATGTATATATATGAAATATGTCCCATATACATATATAAACATACACACACACACACACATATATATATATATATATATATATATATATATATATATATATATATATATATATATATATATATATATATATATATATATATATTCTTTTCTTCCTTTCATTAATCATTAAATGTAATATTCATTAAATGCACATCTTGCATAAAATAGATTACGAAATCCTTCCGTGAACCTCAGTATTATTAAACATTAAAAATAAGTAAATGAACTATATATAAATATTCGGCTGATGCGCTTAGCTTGTCGGTAGAAATCAAATTTATACCACTTATATTCCTAAAATATAATATCTTTACTTTGGAATTCACTAGATTAATGAAATTGTCCCGGCCATCAATTATAGAGAGTGCTTCATCAAATGAACCGGCACAAGAGCTTTTAGATTATGATATATTACGTACAATTAAATTGATTTGAACTATGCAAGATAGGAATTTAATCAGGATCATAAATACTGCGGGGTGGGAGTAGTACGAACGTACCTCAGCACAATTTGAAATCGGTTCGAGGAATTTAGTTAATACAATGTTATAACGGGGTTGGCTAAAGTGGAGGCAATAACAGTTCATTTTAAGCCGGGATTAATTTCATAATAATTAAACGGGTCCTGAACTATATCTCGGTGTATTAGACTCGTAAGCAGCTAACGCTTGTTTAGCAGTCACACTTTTACAACCCCGGCCAACTTCGAAATAGCTTAAATGGGCCATAAAATAAATAAACACACATATTAATAGCTATATGAACAAGGTAATTCTGTGAAATAGGAAGCGGTAGCTGTTATTTTGATCCTTGCAATATACAAGTCGTTAAGGTTAAGTGCTACGACTAACTTTGTAGTGGTAAAGAGCGCAATCATATGGAAAACAACATGTTGGCTTAAAATTAGCCATCAAAACTTCAACGGTTATAATCAATACAAAAACTCGTTTACCACTAAGTACACATCATGTGGTCCATTGCTATTTCCATATCCTTATTTTTACTGTTCTAGTCAAAATAACACTTCAAGTGTCGTAACTTAAATCTAACCAAATGCTAAAACAACATTTATGTTTCCTTTCTTTCATTTCTTTATTCGTTCAGTAAATGTGTTCAATTTCATTTCAAAATTAAATAGTCTGTCAATTAGCGTAGCTTATAGCTTCCTCCGTCTAATTTCCTATACTTTAATGATTTTATGCTTTTATAACATACTATTGTTAAATTTATTTAATTTTCCCTCCGTTAATATAGCTGTCATAATTGTTTTGAGTTTGCTTCCGAGCTTACCGAAGGTAACGAAAGCTTTGTGGTCGTTCTTAAGAACCAAAATATTTTATTTCCATTTTTAAGTTTTTGGCAGTATTCATACTACGGAATGTTTAAATTTCAATTTAAATCAAATTACAATAACTATTTACAACGGTAGACAGACAGAGAAAAATAGACTTCAGCACCGGGATTCGAACCACGGGCCTCCTCTATATCCTAGGTGTCGTTATCAACGGAGGAAATTAGTTTAGTTGGCTAGAGCGTCTTTACTGGAAATAAAGGAGGCCTGTGGTTAGAATCCCGGTGCTGAAGTCTATTTTTCTCTGTCTGTCTCAAGTGTTGTAAATAATAATTGTAATTTGATTAAAATAAAAATACACTGCCATTTAGAGTGGCACATAGCTTTCTCGCGTCCTATAGAGTATGCTTTAATGATTTTAGGCTTTTAATAGTACATTACGCGTCGAGTGCGGAAAGTAGCATTTTGCATGCGAGTGTGGAGTTTGCACCCGAGTGACAGCGAGGGTGGTAAAACCACAAGAGCAATGCAAAATGCCGTTTTCGCACGAGTTGCGTACCGTACTTTATCTACGATTGTTAGATTTAAATAATAAATACAGAAAAAAATAAACTTCCAGTATGTAAGTTTGTATTTCTCTTTTGATAAAGATAAACATTAATTCATTAGTTGAATTTTGTGCCGTATTATTTCGGGAAGCGTATTATTCTCCTCATATTCGTCATAATCATTTAAATCACTCATTGATTTTCACAAAAAACTCGATATAAAAGTTAGTTTTATTAAACAAACAGCAAATTAGTCTTGTTGATTAAAGAATTCCTCTTCTTTACCGCGCTAGCGTGGTAAAGAAGAGGAATTCTTCAGAACTATGAGACGCGCATGCACAATGAATACAAGTACGTAAATAATCACTTTCTACGCATCTTATATTTATTATCAATCGTAGATAAAATCCATTAATGTCTAATTTATTTAATTTCTCCCCGAATGAAGCCTTGTCGCCTGGTCAGAGGTGCGGGAACAAAACCACCTCATATTCCCCTCGTCTATCTCCCTCCCCGAGTTCTCTCTATAATAAAAACTATTTAGTTTTTACGAGCTTTAACACTTCATAGCCGTGTCACTGTAGGTTTTATTAAAAAATTAAAAAAAAAAAATCTTTGTCTCATTGAATAGATTAAGTTGGATTTTTTCCCCGACCTAAAATTCCAATTTTAAATTTGAAGTTCACGTTTACGCGAGCTTTGCGTGCGAAAGCTTGGGCGGGTAACGTTTTCCAACGAACTTGTCCTGGACATTAGTAAAATGAAGATATCTACCAAATTTCATCAAAATCGGTCTACTTTTACTCAAGTTATTGTAACACGTTTCACGGTTTGTGGACATACGACACACAGACCGACAGACAGACAGACACGAGGGCAAAAATGTTCCCTGATGTCTGAAACGGATTTCTGTCTTGGAATTTCTGAAATTGGAGATATAAAATATTTTCGTTCTTAAGAACGATCAGCTACCAAACAAATTTCAAAAAAATCGGACGAGCAGGTTTTAGGATATATGGGTTCGAAAAAATTGACAGACAGACACGTAACCAAAAATGTTCCCTGATATCTGAAACAGATTTCTGTCTTTGAATATTTGAAATCAGAGACATAGTTGAGAGACTGATTTTCAAAAATGCTTGTGCATGAAGTCTCACATAAAATGGGGTTCGTTGGTTGTGAAAATGAAATTAGTTAGAATAAGAGTGAAAATGTTTATACTTTTTGACAAAAAAGCGTGGAAAATTAAACAATTTACGCAAGTGTTATATATTTAGTATATATATATATTAGTAATCTGCTCATCAATAACTTTTATTTGATACCGGACTAAAAAAAAATTATTTTTTTATTTTCACGTGACATGAATTATCTGAAATATCATGTTGAATTTCAACAGCTGATAATTTTGAGTTCTCTATATTTCTGCTGTAGGTATGCGCGTCAAAACGATCAATATTGCAAAGTTTCATGTTTTTATCAATTTTGATTCAAATATTATTGGGAACATACAGCGTGTCATACAGACTGAAAAAGGAATGAAACTAAAAAGGGTTTCTTTTTTCGGTTTTACCAACGAAACCCTAAAAAGAGTTGAAAGCTTGAGAAAGGCTGTTTTATTAAATAATTATGGTGTAATAATGTTTTTACACTAGTTGCAGCTGTAGTAGTATGAACATACTGCAGCATAGAGTGGCAGTAATATATCTAAAGCCAATGCTATTATAGCTAGATACTCACAACCACTGCTGGAATAAATAGATTCAAAGTCTAGTATACTATAAATTGGTATTTATGTATTCTAAACTGAATATATTATCCACTATGATAGATTAATATTTATTTATGCTATTACAAATATGCATATTTTCATAGACTTTGATGGATTGATATTTATTCTATTAATACTACGAATAGATTGGTTCCGTTTTCCTATCATATTTATTTTTAACTATAATATAAACTTATATAAGGTATATAAAGGAAAAAAAACATTTAAATATCTGGTTAGAAGATTATATACTGATTCTTTTTACCACTAAAATAATTTACTTAATGTTAAATATTAAATCAAAATCGTGTCCGGATGTATATAAATATTAAATTATTTATTAATTAGTTTTTAGCACTCATAAATACCAAGGTATAATCCCACAAATAAAAAACAATTTCGGTCAAATATTTTTTTTAACTTTTTTCAAAAATGTAATAATTTTTGTCCTGATGACTCGAGCCGATACCACATAGAGGAGTTTATATCAAGCATTTCTCTCCAGGCAAAAGCGGATTTGATTTAACAAGCAATATATACAAACTGAGTTTGTGGAACACCACAAAAGCATTCGAGAAAGACCAGTAGTAAACCGCTGCTCAAATACTAGAAATTGATTTTCAGTTATTTTGTTAAATGGATTGATATCTTATTCTATTATAATATTTTGATGTATTTGAGGTAGAAAGATATTTATTCATTTTTATCAGATTAATAAATTACTAATAAATTATTAATTTAAATAAACCATGGTAGAAAATTTCAGGAGTATATCTAGTAGTTTGTGGAGAAAATGGTTCCACTAGAGTCACTTAAAATATAGTTTTCACGGTGATACTTGTGCATTGAATGACCGTTTGCTAAATAATATTATTTTCCATTTAAATATTGTTTTTTACAAAGGGCGAAGTACGCACACAACCGATTTTGAGATCTTGATGGATTTACACGTTTTGAGGTCCCCTGAGTCCAAAGAAAGTGATTTTTTAAGAAATTTCTGTCTGTCTTCTGTCGTATGTTTAGACGCGTGATGCCTAAACGCAAAAAAATCCTACCCCGAGGCGAGATCGAGAATTGAATTTAAGCTCCAATTTTGAGGGCGCTACTCCAAAAACTTTGAAAAAACGTGAAAAAAAAAAAATCGTTCCTCGAAAGTGGTTCCGACTATTTTGATTGAAAAGAGAGCCGTTTTCCCAGGAAAAATCTTGTTTCCGAGATCTTGTTTCCGAGAAAATTTTTATTTTTTATCGAAAACAAAAAAGTAAACAACCACCTGTTGATAACATTTTAAAATAATATAGTTATTTCCATAGGGAGAAAAAGTTATGATTTTGAATTAGTTTAGAGGGACTACAACAGGTCTTTTCATTCCTGAACTCAAAAAGTAGGGAGAAAAAGTAAAAGTAGGGCGAAAAAGTAAAGTAAGGGAAAAAAGTAAAGTAAGGGAAAAAAGTAAAGATTGCAACTTAATTATTTTATAAATAGTAGAAAATGAATGGCTAATGTAATGAAGTTGTTGAAATCAGGTTGGTGACACTGCTTTTTCGACCATGTTTATCTTTGTTTATAACCTGCATCTAAATAACCTTCTATTTGAGTTTAATTCCAATTCTTATTTGTTTTTAATATTGAATCTCTTATATCTGCTATTAAAAGTGCTAATAATTATTGTTATTTATTAAAATAATAAATAAATACTGTGCAATGGACGAAAATGTGTATTTTCTTCCTACTGGAGATAAAATATTGTATGTACCTCGTGAGTAAAGTGCCATTATTCCCCTCGCGATAATTATCTCTTTCAGTTGCGCCTCGGGAGCTAACTAGAGTTATTCCCTCGGCTGCGCCTTGGGAATAAATGAGTCTAATTCCCTCGGCTTCGCCTCGGGATTTAAGGACCATGGTTCATTCGGCTTCGCCTCAAGAACCAACTTTTTCGCTCAGGGAATAATGGCTTACTTTACTCCCTACGTGCATAAATAACTATAATTAACCATCGCGTGGTTTTTGTCATTGAAGTGAGCTTAATGCAATAAATATTTATTATAAAGCTAATTAACAGTTAATTATGATGAGTTTATAGTTTAAAAGGATGATTAGAGTTGACGGGACGGTAGTGCTGGGTAGGACTCTTTCTTCATTTGGAAGGTTATATAGAAGTGGTGCTAAAGATGGGGTTAACAGTCACATCGCTGGCGAATCGATACACGTATTCGTCTGCTTAGATAACAATATATGCATGTTTTTTGGCCCGAGAATATATGATTAGTTTAGTCTGAGTTGTCTTTGACCGATTTAAAAGAAAAAAAAAATGGTGTTACTCAGTTAAATATTATACGTTACTAATTATTAAGATTGTATGTCGTTTATCACGAGCAAAAGTGCAATTTTTTGTGGTGAGGAGTTTGTTTCTACTTTAATAACATCGCAGTACTAAAGATTAAAAGTCTATTCAACAATATGCGAATATAATTTTGTCGCGCTATCAAAATGATAATTTTCCATATAAGAAGAAATTCGTTCAATTTAAACTATATTTATTATTAGGGTTTCAGAATTGGGAAACTTCAAAAATTGTCAAGGCAGAACAGTCGGGAAAGTTTCACATCCAATAATCCCGTTTTAAACTTTCCTAGTTGTATTCTTCCAAGCGTTACAGCAACTTTAAAATAACTTGCTTTCTTTTTTATTAGCATCATTAAGGCAACTATATAGTTTGTTAAAATATATAGATATAGTGAAGCAACAATAGAAGTTGTGCCTTACTCAGCGGATGTTACCTATATATTGCTAAAAGTCCCTTTTATTACGTCAAGCATTATACGCCAGAATAACAATACTTGCAAGCTTAAATTACCGACGCATTGTTTCTCTGTCGAAACGCCTCGTAGCTCTATTAAATAACCTTTTGTTATACAACAAGGCCTTATTGTATACCATTTCACGATAAGGGCTCTTATACAGAGAGTGTTGTAATATAAAACATTCGAATCCAATACGGTAGAGGGTAAAGCCGAACAATGTTAATATCCGATTTTAATGAAGACTTAGAATCGACTGCGGAGTACCTTGAAAATTTCCCCTAAAACCGTTATTGTATTTTGAGGTGAATTTCCTTTGTGTTTAGTTAAGGTTACGTTTCTGAAACACTGAAGGTAAGGTTTGAACAAGCTTCCTAAATAGTAAATACTCATAGTTATATTGAGTAATTATTTATTAAATAGGTTTAATAACAAATTATAAAAATATAACAATGGTTACCATTACTGGTTAACTCATTAATAGGAGTAATATTTCTACTAAGAATTTGGGAAACATATAATAAAAATAAATAAATCAAGTGGGTTACGCTCGAAGACATAGACAACGAAGTGGGTTCTTTGGACAAGCCTGGGTAGCCTTGTATGAATCCAATAATACTGGATTGATACCAGACAACCAAACCTTCCACACATGAGTGGTGTTGAACTGTAGACCATATCTTCATAACTCTGGATTCGTTAGATTAAATTTTATAAAAGGTGGTCATTGAGGGGGGGGGGGGGGGGGGGTCGGTCTGGAAATCGAAACCAGAAGCTGCGAGGTCAGAGGTTGCGGTCACCCATCCAACTACTGACCACACACAATGCTGCTTAACTTTAATGAGTGAAAGCCAACTGCTCTCTTACTTGAGCTGCCGGGCCCCTAAATTGCATCAAACTCGAATGATTTTTTTTAAGATTATGGTTCGCAAAAAAATATGAACTTCACAAGACCAAAAATGTTCCCTGATGTCTGAAATTGATTTGTGTCTTGGAAATTATTATATTCGGAGACAACAAAATTTTTCAAAATACATGCTGAAAAATGTTGATTACAATGCTTCCTTTAACTTCGGAAGCAAAGGGAGAGTTATTAGACGTTACGAAATTGTCACGAAGATTGTAAGAAATATTCTATCTACAAATTTATACATTTTATATTCAAAGCAGCTTTCGGCCTCAATAAGGTCATCCCATCACCAGTACATAGTGATGAATTAATCAAATAATTCATAAACGATTAAATTCTAAATTATTTCAAAGACCAATAAGTAGTAGAAGATTGTAAGTAGTTTTACAGTGCAGTAAATAGTACATGTTATTTATAATACTCTGATGGATATAAAATAAAATACTTGTTTGAAATTGAAATATATATATATATATATATATATATATATAGAGGGACTACAACAGGTCTTTTCATTCCTGAACTCAAAAAGTAGGGAGAAAAAGTAAAGTAAGGGAAAAAAGTAAAGTAAGGGAAAAAAGTAAAGATTGCAACTTAATTATTTTATAAATAGTAGAAAATGAATGGCTAATGTAATGAAGTTGTTGAAATCAGGTTGGTGACACTGCTTTTTCGACCATGTTTATCTTTGTTTATAACCTGCATCTAAATAACCTTCTATTTGAGTTTAATTCCAATTCTTATTTGTTTTTAATATTGAATCTCTTATATCTGCTATTAAAAGTGCTAATAATTATTGTTATATATATATATATATATATATATATATATATATATATATATATATATATATATATATCGATAAATAAAATTGATGAAAAAAAAAAATTATACAACAGGGAAAAAAATATATGAATAATAAAATCCAACAATGAAAAAAACAAAAAAAAAAACAGGGAGGCGTATAAAGAGATGGGCTTAAAAGATAGGCATAACAAATATAAAGCCAAAGAGACAGAGTGAACAGAAAAACACATATTTAATTCGATGAGAAAGTAAAAGGCGGAAAAAATAAAGAGAAAGAGCGGGTAGAAAAAAGAAAAAGAAAAAAATCTCGAAAAAAACCCTAAAATTTCTGTGTAACATGGGGGTAGAAGGGTGGGGAAAGGAGCCTGGTATCTAAAAAGACTACAGAGTGTATACGTTATACAGAGATGGGCCCAGGCAAGTAGATGGCAAATATGACTTAGGATCCCTTTGAACCGACATCTTCCTTTTGTCTGTTCATGAAATATACATCGCACTAAAAGCATTTGCGCCACTACACTGTGTACTGACTTTGAGCCTTCGTGCGCTTTAACCAATCTTTCTTAACTTTTTTTTTTAAAGGAAAAGTGAAGTTTTTTTGTGTTGTGAAATTCAGAACTTTTTTAAAAAAATAAGAGGGGATAGCCCCCTCTTCTATTTCTAGGCTTTACTCCATTTTGAAATGACAAGGCCTCTGATATTTTAGAGTCTTGTTGTTGTAGTATTGTTTTTTTCGTTAGATGTAAATTTAAACAGACGATAGGACGGTGATGGAGATAAGGATTTTAAAGTAAGTGTTTTTTTGTTGCTCTGAGCACTGACAATCTGTTTGTGATACATGCGAGAGAGATTTATCTCTTTACATTCTCAACTCGTATATGTTGTTTTCGTCATGAAAATGTTCCATTTAATTTAACCACACATTATCAAAGAGACATTCTGGGAAGTCTGCAAACCGTGTGAACCAAGTCACACAATTTTTAGTAATACAATTTTATATTCTCGCTGAGAAAATGTGCTCATTCAACAAATATTCTGTTTTAAAGTTATTTTGAGTAAAATTAAAAAATGTAAGAATTTAAAATAAATATACAATATATTTGAAAAGTGCTTGATACAAAAAAGTTATATTCAAAAAGATATACTTCATGTATGAGGAAGTAACAATACAAGTAAATAGGTAAATAAGAATTGCGTCTCCACAGTTATACAACGGTATTAAACCCTAAGGCTGTTTATTTCTGTCAATTTGTCGTACAGAATTATACTGATCCTCTCCGTCAAATTCATCTATCATTTTGTTTAATTACCTTCCCGAAACAATTACAGCTCTAGCCGCTGACAATTTGGCTAGCAAATTAAAACAAATGCTTAAAGATAAAGCATAATATTTATCTGATAACTAAAAAGTTTGAATTGTACTTTCTCATATGAAGAGAGCGCATTGTGATGGCGCGAAAATTAGGTTTTGATGGATTTACACGATTTGAGGTCCTCTGAGTCTAAAAAAGGTTTTTTTTTTTTTTAAATGCATGTATGTCGTCTGTCTGTCGTCGGTGCAGACGGTAGAGCCCAAAACTACAGGATCAATTTTGACGAAATTTGCCATATTCGGAAAAATCATACCCGTGGCGAAATCGAGAAATTAATTTTAGCTCCAAATTTGGGGGAGCTACCTTCTGTTAAATGTTATAAGTGTTCTTCATTTAAAATTAATTAATTACATAATAACAGTACTAGTTACATTATTATGTTACTTATTAGTGACGATGGAAATTGGCAATGTAATGAAGAGTTTACTTATTTATTTTATTTCATTTATGTGTATAACGGAGTAAGGAGAGCGCGGAGCCTGTTGAGTGGATTGTATAGCTATCGCGGCTGTTGTGGGGAAAACATTCTGATTGGCTAAGCGTAGTAAGCATGCGCAAAAGCAAGAAAAAAATAACTATCCCCTTCCTTGTCTTTTCGTGGACTAACTATATAGCACTCCCCCCTTTTCTTGGGGAGATCTCCTAACCTTCTTTTACTCACAGTTTAGTGTATATTATTTGTTACTATAACAATTATACTCACTGGAAATAATATGTTTACAAAACTTTTTTAATATGACAAATATATATTCTTTTCATAAGACAAACAATTTTTATTTTTTATTTTCATGATTTTGAAATAAATTAATATCAATTTTGATGCAAATAGAAAATTATTTTCTTGTCTTAAAATCTCTGCATTTTTTATAAGAATGAGATAATAACTAAAATCAGTCTTCTTTCAGACGCCGTAGCGACAACATCGTAGAGCATTAGCTGTAGGATAGTTTAGTTTAGAGTTTAGTAAAACAAAACAAAAATAGTTATTTTAGTAATTTTACTGTTTAATTTTAAATTTTATTTCGTATAATTATCATTGTGTTTTGTTAATTTTATTGTTATTGATCTTAAAATCCAATCAGACTCTTTTTTTTATTTTTATTTTTTATTTATTTATTTACATTCCAAATGAATTGCGTCAATGCTCAAGGTAAAAAATGAGAACGATTGCCTAATTCCGGAGTATGAAGAATGCGACCTTAGAAATTTCGACACGACAAAATCAAAAACAATAGCCGACAGAAAAATGGACAACTCAGCAAACCAAGTGTTCCAAGATCTTCTAACTGACGTAAGTCACCTACAAAATATTAAATTACTATATAAAGATTGGGCAACACAGGAGTTTGAAAAAAGAAAAATAACGAGAGCAGATTATGACATTTTCGGTGACATAAATCAAAAATTATCGCTAGCTATAACAAAAATAAAAACTAGAGCAGAAACGCTGATTAGCCTTTCTACGAGCGCTAATGAAAAAATAATAAAAAGCCTTGATGACCTTACAAAATCTGTGCAATGTATTAAAACAAAAAATGAACCGACCTATGCCGAAATGGTGCAATTACCGTCTACCATGCAAAAAAAAATACAAGATAACAACTACATAAACTTACGAAAAATCCCAAAAAAACAAGAAGCTATAATAATTAAGCCTATAGAGCCTAAAGGGGAAGAAAAAGATATAAATGAAGAAACCAAACAAGCCCTGAGATCGAGTATACAGAGGGATCAAAATGTTAGGATAAAAAAGTCTAAAACTGTGAGAGGGGGAGGAATACTCTTAATATTAGATAACGAGCAGGATAAAAACAAAATTTTAGAGAGTACCTTGGTGAAATCAGGGAAATTTGCCATCACAGAACCAAAAAAAAGGAAACCAAAAGTAATTATATATGACGTGCCAGTAGAAATGAACGCGGAAGAATTAGCAGAAAATATAAAAATTAAAAACAACCATATTTTTAACCCTATGGACATAAATGAAGAGGAATCATTTAAGCCAATATTTAAAGTTGGGCCAAGGGACAGAGACACCGTACACTGGGTCATAGAATGCGACCCCGCAGTTAGAAAAGCGCTTATTAACATCGGCAGAGTGTACGTAGAATGGCAATCATGTAGAGTTAAGGACTACATAGTGGCAAAAAGGTGCTACCTTTGTCAGCAATTTGGGCACTTGTCCAAATTCTGTAAAAATGATACTTCAAACTGTGCCCATTGTGCAAAAAATGACCATGATTTAAAACAATGTCCAAACGCCAGCAAGAAACCAGTGTGTGTAAACTGCAAGAAAGAGGGTAAACAAAGTGAACACAGAGCAAACGATCCAAAATGTCCGTGCCATGTCAAAGCATTACAACATGAAATAAACAGAACCGATTATGGAACTGCTTAAAAAAATGAACATATGCAATCGTTTAAAAAAAGGCTTCACACCCACCGAAAACAAAAATAATCAGTCGACAACTCTAAACATGCTACTTAGTACAATAAATAATTTCAAAGTTACTGAAGATACAGTAAAAAGCAGAACATCACTAATCTATAATTTCGGAGACTACTCAGACATAAACATTTCTTTTGCTAATAAAGTTGGAAATTCCTTTAGATTATCTAAAGGAATATCAATAATATCGAAAAAGAAATTTAAAAACGAATATGAATGGCACTCACTAGAAAATATTAAAATTGACAACATATGTACAAAATCTTTTAGCACAAAAGATAACATGACATTAATCATAAAGGCTGAAAATAAAAATATATTCGATGATTTTCGTACAGTGATACACCACCTTAATAATTGGGCGGAGAAAAACTACCCTCTAGCAGTCGGTGTAGACATTTTTAATCCTATGAGTGACATTTCATCGCTCGAACTACTGACCTTAGCATCTGAAACAAGCCATATAAAATTCATCTTCTACTACAAAGGAAGTAACCACATAAAATATCTTAACATTCTGACGAATTCACGGAAAACAATAAATCAACCTAAAGAATATGAATATCTCCCAGGATACAACCAATTAGAAAAATATCTCAACAGTATGATAGAACTTCGTAAACTACTATTACAAAGGGACAAATTAAATGCCAACACATACCAGACTATCCTCACGGGCTTAATAAATAGAGAAATATACGAATCGTCAAGACATATAAGCGAAATAATAAAAAAAGGAATGAATATATACGACAACAACTTAAAAAAATTTGTTTGGCCCTCGGAAACAAAATATAGAATGGGATACTGCCTACAGAAAGGAGGCACCTATGTACCTTTTAATAGTAAAAATAATAACTTTGAAACATATGAAAGGTATGTCCTAGTTACGAAGGACACACAACTCATGCTCGACGGAGAACTAATTGCGAAGCTAAATGAAATCAACATAATAAACTGTAAACTTCCAAACCTGAGATGGATTAATGGAGTACCGGGATGTGGGAAAACTAAATACATTATACAAAACCATAAACCAGGGCATGACTTAGTTCTTACTCAAACTAGAGCTAACCTCAAAGAAATACGAACCTTCATTGAAAATAGCAAAACAATGGACAAGAAAATAATCACAAAGGACTACAGAACAGTTTCATCGTATATTATAAACGGATCGGATAAAACATACGAGAGAGTATTTATCGACGAAGCAGTCCTTATGCATGCAGGATACGTTGGATTTATTTCGGCACTCACAAGAGCTTCTGAAATAATATTAATTGGAGATGACAACCAAATACCGTACATCGAAAGAACCGAACTCAAACCACAGTGGTCGAGCATCGCATCGTTCTGCAGTCCCTGCCAGACGCTTTTCACATCAAGAAGATGTCCCATAGACGTATGCTACCTCCTTTCAACCTTTTATAAACAAATACAGACTTCAAACCTGACACTTAAATCCATTAAACCAACTATTCATGATGGCAGGTTCCATCAACTCAAACCAGACACATTACTACTAACGTTCACACAAAATGAAAAGAACATGGTCATAGAATGCTTAAAAAATAAATGCAATGAACAAATAAGAATACACACAATTCATGAAGCTCAAGGGCTTACTTCCAAAAGAGTAGTACTAATCAGAACCAACACAAAACATCTTGCGATATATAACAGTATTCCTCACGCGGTCGTTGCATTAAGTAGACACACCCACAGTTTTAGATATTTAACAACAGGAGAACCAGACCTTATAAATTCTTTAATACTTAAAACACAAAATATTAGCGAAGAGTCTTTTTTAGAATGGCATGAGAACAGTAGAGATCAAAACAAGGGACCTAACGCACATATAACAAATGATAGATCAACTAATAGATGACAACATCTTAAATAGTGACATTTTCACGAACGAGATACAAGACTACTGTTTATCACAGTACACAAAAAATACTAAAGACTCTCAAATGTTAAATCTCATACACTTTAATATCAGAAGCCTTCAAAAACACTTCGATGAACTTCTAATTATTATAGAAAGTTTAGATATTGATGTACACATTATTGTTACCACAGAAACATGGCTAAAACAATTCCCTACCACCCTTAAAATAGAAGGATACAACGAATTATACAATAACAACATATACAATAAATGTGATGGTACTGCAGCATACATTAGAAATGACATTGACATTATACACACGACGAATCAACCGGTCAAACATTGTAATAGCCTCTACTTTCAATACAGGCACAACAACCAAATACACTCTACTACGGTAATATATCGTCCCTGGGAATGTGACATATCGGAATTTAATAAATCCCTACATAACCATCTAAACAATATCAATAACGAAAACCACATCCTTGTAGGCGACATAAATATGGACATTATAACAAATAAAAATGATTCCAATATACAAGAATATAAAAATGTACTAACTGTCTTTGGATACGAATCGCATATAAACATTCATACAAGGGTTGAAAAACTCAGTAAATCTTGTCTAGATCATATCTGGTTCAAAAACAAAAATAAATGTGAAACGCACGCATATAGACTTAGCAATAAAATAACTGACCATTTCCCTGTTGGTATTATCATCCACTTGGCAAACAAAAATAAACAGATGAATCAGTCTATAAAACGTAGCAATTTAATTCCGGTTAGAAACACAACTAAAATTATATCGGAGGTAAACAATTATTCATGGGATGAAATATACAAAACTAATGACATTGACGAAGCGATCAACATACTTACATGGAAAATTACATCATCTATCACAAACAACACGGAATATTTTCAGGTTAAAAGAAAATTTATAAAGCGAAAACCATGGATAACAAATGGAATCATCACTAGTATGCAAAAAAGAGATCAATTATCTAAAAGATTATCCAATCAACCTAATAATACGACCCTAAACCAAAAATATAAATACTACAGAAATAAAGTTACCGAACTAATTAAAAAATCTAAAAACGCGTTTTTAACAAACAAAATAAATGAATCTGGAAATGATAATTGCAAAATTTGGAAAATAATTAACGATATTCTAGGAAAATCAAGGAAAAATACGGAAATAAAGGAAATGAAACATAAATCTGGAAAAAAAGAATCAAACATTAATGAAATAGCTGAAATCTTAAACAACCACTTCTCTTCTGTTGGTGAATCGTTAGCTGATAAACAGATAAAATACTGCGACTGCAGTAAAAATACATCCAACGCGACAATACACAGAAACGCTAAATCAATCTTTCTACCGCCCACAACAGACCAGGAAATCCTGAAATATATAAATAACTTAAAAAACAATACTTCCCCAGGAATTGACTCAATATCCTCTAACATAATTAAATCATGTTACAAAAACCTCATTAAACCTCTAGTTCATATATTCAACCAGGCCCTATATACAGGGTACTTCCCAGTTTCTTTTAAGGAAGCTATTGTGACTCCACTACACAAAGACGGAGATAAATCCGACCCTAACAACTATAGACCAATTTCTTTAGTAACCACTTTATCAAAAATTTTTGAAAAATGCATAAAACACCGTTTGCAAAAATTCTTAGACAAAAATAATATTCTAGCAGAAACACAGTATGGTTTTAGAGAAGGAAAAAACACATCTGATGCCTTATACTATCTAACTGAACAAATAATTAAAAACCTAGATAAGAAAAAGAAAGTTATTGCTGTTTTCTTAGATTTAAAAAAGGCTTTTGACACTATGTCCCACATTAAACTCATAGAAAAATTAGAAATGTACGGAATCAGAGGAGTACCGCTAAATTTGTTAAATAGCTATCTCTCAGAGAGATCGCAAAGGGTAAAAATAAATAATAATTACAGTAATGCGGCTAAAGTAAAAATAGGCACGGCTCAAGGCACAGTCCTCTCGCCATTAAATTTCCTTATTTACATTAATGACCTATATCTAATTAAAGACTTTCCGGGGGATAAAGTAGGCTTTGCAGATGACACCTGCTTAATTTTTAGCGGGGAAAATTGGGAAGAAGCTGTAAGAAACACTGAAAAAGGACTCAAAATGATTAATAAATGGCTCCACACGAACCTACTCTACCTCAATGTAAAAAAAACCAAATTTATAACTTTCTCACCAACGAAATCAGGACAACCAAGGAATCTAACAACTATACCAATACATGACTGTAAATGTAACCAAAACCAAATAACAAAAAAATGTAGCTGCCCGTCTATAGAAAGAACTGATAATATAAAATACCTTGGTATATCTATAGACCAAAGACTAAACTGGAAACAACATATAAGCACATTGACTAAGAAAATAAGGAAATTTCTATATTATTTTAAACTAATTAGAAACATATGTAACATTTCACTAATAAAGCAAATTTATTATGGACTAGTGCAATCTCTAATTTCATATGGCATTATTGCTTGGGGGTCTGCCCCTCCATCCACCTTAGCTCCTCTAGAACAATCACAAAAAGCAATTATAAAAACTATACTAAAAAAACCTATACTGTATTCCACTAGAAAACTTTTCCAAGACTTCCCTGTACTAACAATATCGCAACTATACAAAAAACATGTATTACTATACTTTTTTAAAATCACTAAACCTGTTACAAATCACCCATACCAGACACGATACAAAACAAGTAAACAAATTAAAAACCAATCCTACCACTCTAATCTACTTCAAAACCACGCTAGCACAGTAGCCTATAAATATTTTAACCAACTACCAAAACGAGCCAGAGACTTACATGAGTATGAAAAGTATAAAAAAGAAGTAGTAAAATGGCTCTCATCGAATGCAAATAAAAATAATACTTAAGAAAATATTGTATATATGTATGTGTATTTAGTATAGATGTCTGAACTTTTATTCTTATCCTTATTGTTATGTATATAATAAATTGTAATAATAAATAAATAAAATAAATAAAATAAATAAAATAAATAAAATAAATAAAATAAATAAAATAAATAAAATAAATAAAATAAATAAAATAAATAAAATAAATAAAATAAATAAAATAAATAAAATAAATAAAATAAATAAAATAAATAAAATAAATAAAATAAATAAAATAAATAAAATAAATAAAATAAATAAAATAAATAAAATAAATAAAATAAATAAAATAAATAAAATAAAATAAATAGAATAAATAGAATAAATAGAATAAATAGAATAAATAGAATAAATAGAATAAATAAAATAAATAAAATAAAATAAATAGAATAAATAGAATAAATAGAATAAATAGAATAAATAGAATAAATAGAATAAATAGAATAAATAGAATAAATAGAATAAATAGAATAAATAAAATAAATCAAATAAATCAAATAAATTAAATAAATTAAATAAATTAAATAAATTAAATATATAATATAAATTAAATAAATTAAATAAATTAAATAAATATTCAAAATTATATCTATATATAGTTATTAATTATAGTTATTAGTTTATAATATGTATCAGTATTGTATAAAAGCATATTTTATGAAAATACTACTAAAAACTAAATAATTTCTACCAACTTGTATAATATATAAAAAGCACCTCGTATAAATTAGTCTTAAATAGCTGAGTCGCGCTCAAGCTACTGCTTTTGCGGCCAGCTAAACAAATTAAATATATATTCTGCAATGGTAATTGTAAATTATATTAACATTTATTTTTATGTATGGATATCTTTTGTAATTTGTATTAAATAAATAAAATAAATAAAAATAAAAATAAAAAAAAAAATTCTTCATGATGCATATCGTTGAAAAGCTCTTTAAGAGGACAGTAATTGTGGTTATGTACAGTTTTATCATATTTTCACTTAGGAGGGGGGTATAATTAAAAAATATAGCTATATCTTATATAAAAAGAAGTGTATCCGTATGAGGGTATGTCTTTTATCCTAATTTGATGAATATTTACACACTTTTTCTTCAAAACAAGGTGAAGGTCACTGCCTACACGAGATTACGAAATTAAAATTTTGGTACACAGGGGTACGGGGTACAAGTAATGAATACCCTTCATCTTCATGATGCATATCGTTGAAATGCTCTTTAAGAGTACAGTAATTGTTGTTATGTGTACGGGGTACAAGTGACAAAGTAATGGATACCCTTCATGATACAAATAGTTGAAAAGCTGTTTAAGAGAAAAGTAATTGTTCTTAAGTACAGTTTTGTCTTATTTTCATTTAGAAGGGGGAGAGGTAAAATGGAAATTCAACATATGTGTGTACATATGCATGTTCTTTTATACAAATCTACAGTTTTATTCCGATCTCGATGAAAATTTGCACACTTGACCTTCAAAGCAAGGGGAAGGTAACTGTTTACATGAATTTTCGAACTATAACTTTTGGTTCAAAGGGGTACGGGGTACAAGTAATGAATACCCTTTATCTTCATGATGCATAATGTTGAAATGCTCTTTAAGAGTACAGTAATTGTTGTTATGTGTACAGTTTTGTCATATTTTCATTTAGGAGGGGTTAAATTTAGGATACTTGCAAATGATCTTATCAAAGAGGTGGGGGATATAACTAGGAGGGATAGAATCTAGATATTCTCACATAGTAAAATAATTTGTATGCTTTCCTGGTAGTTTATAAACTTATCAAATTTAAAAACACTCCGTAGCGAAGCACGGGTATCCAGCTAGTTTATGAATAAAATGAAGTTCATCATTTTTGTAGACAGAGAAAATTATACAACTAGTCTTAATATGTTTTTATTAATCAATAAATGATATTTGGCATAAATGACCAGAAATATCATACTCCGAAAAGATATCGAGAAATAAATTTGTATTTTATTTATTTTATTACATATTTTATAAGGGAAAATGTATGAATAATTTTATTTGCAACAAACACACACTTAACTATCAAATAAATAATAATTAAAAATATAGAGTAGTTTCATTTTAATTTAAAATTAAAAATGTATTGTTATTCTTACACATGAAATTCTTAAATAAACTATTAAATAATAAATTGTTAATAAAAAAAAATGTAGGTCAAGACTTATTTCCATTAATCGACTTTAAATGTTAGTCCAAAAGAAATTGGTAAATGCCTCAGGAAAAACTTTAATAACAATGATGATTTACTCTTTTTGGTAACGTAGTGCTCTGATGACGTCACGTGTTAGTGTTATCCACAGCAATGGTGGTATCATCCTTCAAAAAACGTGTTCTTAATAGCTACGCAGCTCTGCACAATGGCCCTTGTCCACAGCAATTTTCCTTTTCCCTTATTTTTTTTTAAGAGTATTATGGTGGAATGGGGCCATATATCACCCGGAGGGCAGTTTTAGGTTATGGGGCTCAGAAAAGGGAAGGGGTCTAACGTCGTTCCTCACGAAATTAAATATTTTCCGGTCAAATATCACTATAAAATTGAAAAGAATAAAAAGAAATTATAACTTCCGATATACGTATAAAAAAATATATTAAAAATATTCAACGATATATATTCAAAGATTTATTTTTATTAGTTATTTTCTATGAATATCATAAATATACAATGAAAGAATATAGGATGATAAATATTTTGCTTTCGAATGTATGAAGCTATGTAATTGTTGTGAACAACGAATATTTTTAATTTTTTCAAATTAAAAAATTCCAAGATAGGAATCCATTTTAGACTCCAGAGAACAGTTTGGCTCCATGACTGTCTGCCGGTCATTCAATCTTTCATTTTTAAATATTTAAATAAAAGATCAATAGATTCTTATTTCACACTGTAGTCTAGTCAGAGAACGTTTGTGTGTAGACATTTTGATTTCTTTATTTTTATTTTTGGGATGTGTTTGGAGGTGATAATATCAAAAGTCCCCAGAACTACGGTCCCCACTTACGCATAGACCCTATAGGTCTAGGGACTCAGGGTATAATTATCCAGAAGTACCTACATCACAAAACTTAAACAAAGTGTATCAAGAGCCTGCCTATAAACCCTGAGCATTCGTCGACTGGACTGCTTACTTATTTACTTATACTACTACTGCTATTTGCTTATTATTTGTATACTAACTAATTTCGTACCCAGGATCTTGAAAGTCACATTGTCCACCAAAAAGGGTGGGACATGGCCGCTCTCCACCGGTTTGTTTTTTTCAAATGCCTATTGCCAAGCTATGTTCCGCAGACGAACTTAGCCGACCACATATTCTTAAAAGGCACCAAAAGATTTACTTATACACAAAATTCCAGCTTGATGTTAGTTAGACACTTTTTTGCACGCTATCTCCTGGACTATTAGTTCTTCTACATCACTTTAAGTGTAAACTTGAATTTTTCGTTGTTCCCCAAGATAGGGAATAATCGCCTATGTTAAAGTGCTATCAAGAGTGATGGAAATGTTATGACTACAGCATAGTTTAAAAGGTCTTAGGTCGGATGTTTGATGTAAGTGCTATAACATTTTTTTCTAACTCGGGCTTAACTCTAGAGTAAGATGTGGGCTTTGGCCTGTCTCCAATCATTGTATCCCATTATTATTTTTCTTCGCCACTGATCTCTATCCTCTAGTATTCAACATCGTTAGGTTTTCATCCACTTCGTCGATCCATAGTTGCCGAAGTATTTCTCTTCGTCGATCTCCATACTCTTGGCCATGTAGAATCATCTTTAGCATTCTGCCATCCTCCATTCGCTCCACATGTCCAAGCATCCCAAATCATACGATATCTTCACTCTTCAAGATGCGATCGAACTCTGAATTTCTACGGATCCTCCACTAACCATTTTCCCAAATAGGCCCACATTTCAGTCGCACAACTTTGCTCTCAAACACTCTAAGTGCTCTTTCATCGTCTGTTGTCAGAGTCCAAAACTCACCACCAGATATCACTACAGGCCGTGGACTGGACTAACTGGCATATATTTTGCATGGTGTATATTACTCATTAAAAAATAGCACAAAACATATTTTCAAGAATTATAGCGCAATAGCATATACTTGGTTTCAAGAGTTATAAAAGATAAGCTATCTAATATAAAGCTTTGTTTTTAATATGCTATGATATTTAATTATTTGAGAAAATAGAACATTAAGACTAACCAATAAGATATCCAATATATACATGCAAAGTTATTTCATTAAAAATCATTTAGTGATTCATCTAAAAGCATTACAGAATAGAAATTTTATTTTAAATCAAATTATAATTATTATTAACTACGGGAAACAGACAGTGAAAAATACACTCCAACGCCAGGAGTGTATTTTTCACTGTCTGCTTCCCGTAGTTAATAATAATTATAACTTGATTTAAATTAAAATTTAAACTTTCCGTAGTATGAAGACTACCAAAAACTTAAAAATTGAATAGAAATTTTTGTAAAAATAAAGTTTAATTTTCAATGAAACATAATAATTAAGCACAACTAAATAAACCATGAATTTAGCTCTATTAACTGAGACAACTATTAAAAGAGTATAATATTATGGTGAATATAACTCTAATTCATATTACGCTATTTCAGAAAACAATTCTTATATGTTGTTTCGATTAAATTTGGCATTAAGGATACTAAAACAATCATTAATACAAATCTAGCTATATAAGTCATTAAGTATTATGAAAATAAATCTCATTGTTTCTGAGATATTGATGAAAATACATATATATTTATATCATAATCAAATCTCAGAAATAGTCCAGGAGATAGCGTGCAAAAAAGTGTCTGACTAACATCAAGCTAGAATTTTGTATACAAGTCAATCTTTTAGCGCCTTTTAAGAATATGTGGTCGGCTAAGTTCGTCTGCGGGACATAGCTTGGCAATAGGCGTTTGAAAAAAACAAACCGGTGGAGAGCGGCCATGTCTCACCAATTATGGTGGACAATGTGATTTTCATGATCCTGAGTACAGAATTAGTTAGTAGACCGAAAATCAAGTCGATGTTATTTTCACACTTGATAGGTTAGTTATTCAAATATTACTAAAAATCAACGTGTTCACCTGTTAAGAGACAAACTAACATCAACTTGATTTTCGGTCTACTAACTAATTCTGTACTCAGGATCATGAAAATCACATTGTCCACCATAATTGGTGAGACATGGCCGCTCTCCACCGGTTTGTTTTTTTCAAACGCCTATTGCCAAGCTATGTCCCGCAGACGAACTTAGCCGACCACATATTCTTAAAAGGCGCTAAAAGATTGACTTGTATACAAAATTCTAGCGTGATGTTAGTCAGACACTTTTTTGCACGCTATCTCCTGGACTAAAATGTTGATGAAAATAAATCTCACTGTTTCTGTGATATTGATGAAAATAAATCTCACTGTTTCTGTGATGTTGATGAAAATAAATCTTATTTGTTTCTGAGATATTGATGAAATAAATCTCATTGTTTTTGAGATATTAATGAAAATAAATCTCACTGTCGCTGTGATATTAATGAAATAAATCTCATTGTTTCTGAGATATTGATGAAATAAATCTCATTGTATGTGAGGTATTGATGAAAATAAATCACTGTTTCTGTGATATTGATTAAAATAAATCTTATTTAGCTGTACATCGAAAACAAAAAGTAAACAACCACCTGTTGAATTCATATAAAATATTAATGAAATTATATTTTATGGAATTTAAATTCAATTTTACTCTGAACATTATGTATATTAAAAAGTTTAATATGACAGATATATATATATATATACAAAAAAGTTATGGATGAAATTATATTATGAAGTTAATAAATGAAGTTAATAAAAAAACTTTTTATTATATTCAACTCAATATTTTTCGATTAAAACAAGACCCACTTGTTACTTCACCGGCTTCATATAATAAATGGAATTCTTAATTGCCAGTTTCTTAGTTGCCAGTTTTGGCCTACGAAGAAGGAGATAAAGCTTATTAAGCAGCTTAGGACACTATAAAAAATTGAGCCCTTATTGTTTAAGCCTTTTCATAAGGGGTAAGTTAAAAAAGTTTTCATTTTTTTTACTGACTCACTCATCATTAATATTATAAGACAGCCAGAGAAGCAAGAAACTTTATGGAAAAATTCTAATGAGTCTTATATATAATCTTGGGATGTGCCGCTCTGTTAGACAGCAATATTATTCTGCAATATTATTCTCTGTTAGACAGCAATATTATTCTGCAATATTATTCTCTGTTAGACAGCAATATTGATTCTGGGAGTAGAAACAGGTGAGAGCTTTGTTTATGCACTTAATAATCCCACTATTAGCTTTTGCAAAAAAATAAGTAAATTTATCAATTCAATGTCGGTTGATAGTGGATGATAAAGTACATTCTCAAGAGAGTTGTAATCTTCGCTAATATTTACTCTATTTTTTTCATATATATTTATGTATATGTATATATATGTATGTACACTTGTTTGTATATTTGTATGGTGTAGTTATGTATGTTATTTTTACTATGTGTGTATGTGTATAGCGTATATTTGTGAATGTGTATGTATACATTTTTGTGTATGTATAGTATATGTATGTATATGTGTGTATGTATGTGCATTGTGCATATGTGTATATATGTATGTATGTGTGTGTGGAGGTGTGTATGTATGTATATATGTATATTAATTTATTTTTTATTTTATTTTTTTATTTATTTGTTTCTTTTTCTCTTATCTTGCACTACTAACAAGTATATTATGTTAATCGTTTCATTAATTTTGCTGAGGATGACCACGCCCACACCCTCATGGCAGAAGTTCAGGGGAGAAGTTAAAATTTTGCTTCGATAGGCTAGTGTTTTTACTCTTTTAATTTGCGATCTTGGTATTTCCTTAGTAAATTGGGGGAAACCGAGCTGGCCTCTGAGGGGGTAGTAGTTGTTTGATCAGAGTCGAATTTTCCTTTTTTGCACAAGGCCTGTTGGGACAGTGAAGTGTTATGTATTATGAGAGAAATGAACAATAAGGATGAAAAAGGGAAAGAAATAAAGACTTTGAATGAAGCTAAGTGGGGTAATTATAATTAAATCTCTTTTATTTATGTATATTATGTAGGTGTGTGTGTGGGTATGTATGTGTTTAAGTTTGTGCATTTGGCGGTATTGATGAGAGAAATCTTCAATCATTAGTTGTTATTTATCTTAATTGATTATCGTAAAGTATTATTTGTCGGGTATTACCTCCTCATAAGAGGAATTAGGTTAAAATTGTCTCATCAGACTTAAATATTTGTTGCTTTTTTGTTAATTTTTTTTTTAAAAGAATATGTTCAAATCACTGTAAAGAATGGTTTCATTTCAATACAGTTCTATACTACTAATAAAATTCTAATGAGAAACAATTTACATTTTTTACTTTAAACACGTCCACGGTGCTCGAGCCAGCAGAAAGAATGAAATCCTCAACCAAAACCTAACCGTGAAAAAAGGGCCAAGTTCCAGAACACCCCTCAAAAAAGTCCGCCTATCAAATTAGCAATATCTACGTCTACTCTTTCTTTAATCCATATCCTCTCTTCACTTCTACTTTCATGAGCAAAACTGCTCTTTAATTTTTATTGTTTAACACTTGGCCAGTTTCTGAATGAGGCATATAACTTCAGTATCATGTTTACTCACGTAAGAGTTAAGTGGGTGATAGAAAGGAGAGAACTCAGAAGAAAAAAATGTTACAGCACTTACATCAAACATCTGACCTAAGACCTTTTAAACTATGCTGTAGTCATAACATTTCCATCACTCTTGATAGCACTTTAACCTAGGCGATTATTCCCTATCATGGGGAACAACAAAAAATGCAAGTTTACACTTAAAGTGATGTAGAAGAACTAATAGTCCAGTAGATAGCGTGCAAAAAAGTGTCTAACTAACATCAAGCTGGAATTTTGTATATAAGTAAATCTTTTGGTACGTTTTAAGAATATGTGGTCGGCTAAGTTCGTCTGTGGGACATAGCTTGGCAATAGGCATTTGAAAAAAAAAAAACAAAAAAAACCGGTGGAGAGCGGCCATGGCCTTGTCCCGCCCTTTTTGGTGGACAATGTGACTTTTATGATCCTGAGTACGAAATTAGTTAGTATACAAATAATCAAGTTGACGGTAGTTTGTCACTTAATAGGTGAACTCTTTGAATTGGAGTAATATTTGACTAACTCACCGATTAAGTGACAATCTACCATCAACTTGATTATTGGTCTACTAACTAAGTTTGTACTCAGGATCATGAAAATCACATTGTCCACCAAAAAGGGTGGGATATGGCCATGGCCGCTCTCCACCGGTTTTTTTGTTTTTTTTTTCAAATGCCTATTGCCAAGCTATGTCCCGCAGACGAACTTAGCCGACCAAATATTTTTAAAAGGCACCAAAAGATTTACTTATACACAAAATTCTAGCTTGATGTTAGTCAGATAATTTTTTGCACGCTATCTCCTGGAATATAAATGATCTATTTGACAATTCAATGCTCTCCCTGCCTGTTGAAGATTAAAGCAAACCAAAATAAAACTTTGCCCTTTGAACTAATGAGCCTTATTTCACACTTTATACCACATGTAACAAACAAATACCTTCCAATCAACTGGAAAGGGTCAAACGTCATCTGACACACCTAATTAGTTTTAAAATAGGTTTAAAACTAGTTATAAGATATAGTTATAAGAATATAGTTATAAGATATAGTTGTATAAAATATAGTTATAAGAATATGTTTGTATTTTTCAAATGTTCCACTTCAAAATTCATCCCCTAACCACCTATATTTATAATATAGGTAAAAAAGAAATCAAATGTAGGTCATAATAACAAACCAGTTAAAACAGAAATACATATTATTAAGCGTGCGAGTTAACCATATGAGAAAAAAAATATCAATCTATTATTTCATCAAATAATCTCAAACCACATAATCTTCAATCTTGGAATAAAATTGCTAATAATAGAGATAAAAATCTAGAGAAAATTCGACCAAAATTACGTAACAAGGAAAAGAGCAGTTTGCAAGCAGGAAAATTGATACTGCGGACGGGGATAAGATAAAGTAGAAGGGGGAGAGACGAGGAAGAAGGGACGGCCCGGCTAAATTATTACTGATGAAGGTCTGATCAGATTTACCCTTGATAAAATTTGACCCTTTCCCTTCTGGGCCGTCTGCTGAGAACAGCTTTTTTAGTTATTGTACATTGTACATAGACTAAATTCTTAGAACGCTGCTTTTACCGGTCCATCATATATACCTCACGGTAATTTATGGGTTAAATTCAATTTATTCTACAAATTATGTTTATACATTTTTTATTCAATGGTACTTAACAAGATCTCTGACATACTTCCCTATATAATATAGTAACTACTACATCAATAGATAATTTTTTAATCTTTTCAACTGAAAATCAAAAGTTGATTAATGATTTCAATAATCATGAATCGTTTAACACAATTATAATATATGATTGATTGTATTATTTATGAAATTACATTTGGATTAAATTAATTATTCAGCAGTTAATTAATATATTAACACGAGCGACACATGATTATTTAGCATTAGCATGCCATTTTGTAAAATCGTTATGTTAAGCTGTTTGATTGTCCTTAACTTGTAATGGATGAGTACATAAATCTAGGCAGATATAGATTAAAATATTTACAAATTATTTAATTCAAATTTTTAAGTTTATGGTAGTATTCTTACTACGGAAAGATTAAATTTTAATTTAAATCAAACTATAATTATCATTAACTACGGGAGACATACAGAGAAAAATAGACCCCAGAACCGGGACTTGAACCACGGGCCTCCTATATATCCGTTACTGGTGCTCTTACCAAGTAGTAAGAATCCTACCTAAAACTTAAAAATTTGAATTTCTAATTGATTGTACCAGGTACAGGTACTAATTGAGTACTTTATAATTATACGCGTTAATTCTCGGTCTAGTTCTATTGCCGTGAATATTAGCTTGCTAGACATGTAGAAAAGATCGAAAACTAGGATTCGGGATTTGGTATCGGTAACGACAGAGAAAATCATTCTCCAGTATAATAACTCAGCTGGTAAGAGCGCCTTTAACGGATATATAGGAGGCCCGTGGTTCAAGTCCCGGTGCTGGGGTCTTTTTTTCTCTGTATGTCTCCCGTAGTTAATGATAATTAAAATTTGATTCAAATTATTTAATTAAAAATGTGAGCAAGTGATATTAATATTAAATAATTAAAATAAAAATGATTAAGAAAGACACTAAGTAGCAATATGATTATTAGCTAAGACATTCCACACGAGGAGTGTACAACAGAGGTTTTAGTACGTGTAGTGGGTGGTCTCTCTGTTTGTAAGCGTGGAGTAGATCATTGTCATAATGGAGGCGGGTCTATTGAGGAGGTACTGGAAGCCCAAGGGAGGGTGCCCCTTGCCTCATTGTTTTCTCGTTCAATTGTGGTTACAAGGGGGTAAAGACTTGACGGAGGAAGGAGCCCACTGTCGAGTCTTTGCCCCCCCCCCCCCCCCCCCCCCCCCCCTCGGTGAAAAGCTTTGTTACGCCGGCGAACTCGGAAACAAACTCTGTGGCTTTTCCTTTCCATTGTCGACGTCTAAGTCTTTTCTTCAAGTCTCCCCTATCCCAATAGGGCCGAAGTAGCAAAAGGGTGTTCTGGCCGACGGAGTTGAAAGTTTTGCTTTTAAAGTATCTCAAGAAGGCTAATTATACGCTGAAGGGACTTAGCCCAACGAGGGCTTAAAAAAACAAAAAAAAATATAACTCAGGACACATCTAATTAACACATAGAGAAAGGGTTTCCCAATTTTTAACCTAATTCTTGTACAATTTCTTTTCCCCCCTACTTTTAACCCCCCCTCCCCCCTACAAGAAATACATTTCCAGTCTTAATTTTTTTCGAGCGAGAAGCCGTTACTTAATATGCCTAATAACTCGGTCGAGTTGGTAGCCACTCTCAACCCTCGCCTCAAGAGGTGGAACAACCCCCCCGAGCCTATAGCAACAGAAAAGGAAACTTTTTTAATAACTTAATTCCTAAACCGTTAATCCATTCTCAAAAAAGAGCAAGAGTTTGAAAGGGTGAAAAAAGTTTCTTACATTCATTTGAAAATTAAGCATTTTACATAATCTATGCTAAAGAAAGATTAATAAAGTAATTTTATGTATCTTCTATCAGAACATATTATATCAACCATATCTATAGGTGCTAGTATAAGAATTTAATGAAAAAAGGCAAATGATTAATGTTAATAAGGTAATACATTTGATGAACGTGTATAAACAAAACCAAATACCAAAATAGTCTGCCAATGAGGGTGTGGCCTCGCGTCCTTTTTATGTACTTTAATGATTTTAGGATTTTTCAACCTATAATCGTCAAATATAATTAATCTTTTCCCCGTTTTTATACTTATCATAATTGTTTGATTTTGCTTCTGAGCTTGCCGAAGGTATCAGAAGCTATGTGATTGTTCTGAAGAACAAAAATATTTTATGTCTCCAATTTCAAAAATTCCAAGACAGAAATTCGTTTCAGGGACCAGGGAACATGTTTGGTTCCGTGTCTGTTTGTCGGTCTGTCTGTCACTCAATATTTGGAAACCAACTAACTATTCATCCGATTTTAATGACATTTAAATGGTAGGTCACATTGTTGGTCCTATATAAGTTTCAACCTTCGGCACCCATTTGTTTCTCTTTCGCATGCACATCACAAATCAATATTTATTTACATCTATATCTTCAAAAGTACTCATCTACATTTTACAAAATTTGGATAGTTTTCCGAAAGCAGATACCCTCAGATTAATTTATTAGGTGTTTTTAAATTCAAAAATGAACATAAAAAAAAATATGTGTGGTGTCGCGGGTCACCCGATAGGAACGAAGTTCCTTACATTTTTCATTAAATATAAATTATAAAATCACACTACTAAGTACGTATACATTGCTAACTACTTATACATGGCGGAGTTAGAAAAGAGACAAAATTAAAAGTAACCAACTGATTGTAGTTTGTACCTAGCGGAGTTAAGTGTATCATCACGTTGTTTTCTTTATTTTAAAAGTTTGGGTCTACTTTAATAAATTTAGCGATCTTTCTCACTTCATAATAGTGTCGGTGTTCCTTTTACTAAAAAAAAAGTTGTTTGCCTCAATAGATGAATTTGGAATTTTTTCTTGGATTAAATACTCAGTATTATATTTAGGTGTGCAATGCAGTGTCTGCTTGCAATATTGAGCTGAGCGTGCATTTTAATCTTAAACAATAGACATTTGTATTTATGAACAGCTGAAATCGGATCAAAAATAGTAAAATCTCTATTTTTAATTAATAAGCATTTTTTCCTGTTTTTCTATTTTACCCCCTCCTAAATGAAAATATAACAAAAGTGAACATAACAACAATAACTGAACTCATAAAGAGCTTTTCAACGACAAGCATCATGAAGGGCATATACTATTTTAACTTTTGTACCCCGTACCCTTGTGTACGAATTTGGACCATTTCAGATATATACCTTCCTGTGGTTGGTCACTATGACCGTGACGAATTTCGTGCGAATTGGTTCAGCCATTCAAGAGGCAACTTTTGTACACCGTTCCCCGTACCCCTGTTTACCAATTTGGACCATTTTAGATTTATACCTTCCTGTAAGGAACTTCGTTCCAAAAATATGTAAGTCCGAGTGTGACTATTGTGAAGCTCCCTCTGTATATTTATTTTGTTATCTTGATAAGTTACTGTAAGAGTGTCTTCTCTACTTTTTAAAAGCCTCGGTATTTTTCTTCAAGGTGTTGTAAATAAGTTACAGAAGAAATCTACAATTTCCCGTCTCAGAGTTAGATAAAAGTACAGGGAAGCATTGTTAATATAAAAACTAATTTTAATACTTTCTGAAGTCCAATTACCAAACTTAAAATAACTATCATTAAAAGTATAGATTTAAAGAAAGGTTTAGTAGTAAGTAAGTATAAGGGATGAGGAAATAATTATCCAAAAGAAGTTACATGTAAAGGATAATAACAGTTAAAGAGCGTGTTAAGATTACCGTGGTTTACAGTTAATAAAATTATAATGCTTTTTAATATGATTGCATTTGATAGTGTAATTGTTTTCTTAAGACTACTTATCCAAGCAAGAAAGAAAAAAAGACCATCACGAATACCAAGTCGAGGATTACGTTAAGTGTTTAAGTCAGGGCTAGTTGCGTGGTAATTGCTTGAGGTTTGTTGGGGGAACGGATAGGCTATTTAACAATGTAGTTTGCGGGTCGGAAGAAGGTAGAAGGTCTCAGTGAATAGGAATCAACTGTAGGGTGTGGAAAATAGGGGTTGATTGTTAAAGAAAACCTGTTGATACTTCCCCGGGCAGAGTAGAAGAACCCCTATCTGGATAATCAGACTCTGGAGAGTTTACTTCGGTTTGGAAATCACGCGATGTCATCCCTTTCACACTGAATGTAAGGGTGGGTAAGAAAAGTATTTCTTCGGAGGAAGGAAGTGTTTGTTGCAAAAATGTACATCCCTATAATCAGTACGTGAGAAGACTTGTGAGGGGGGGGGGGGGGGGGGTAAAATTGAATACACTTCTTGTCAGTATAGATATGAAACATATATATGCATAAATAAAAATTGTCTCCTAGAAAATATAAGTTTTGACCCTATCTCTACCTATCGGAAATATAAACCAGTTTCACCAGATTAAAAAATACCTTTTCTTTTTTCAAGAGCTATATCAACCTCATCAAAGTTTAAATTTTGTTAGGCGAGTTTTCTTTTAGCCATAATAGACCCTTCCGCCATCTATTGCTAGCTGCTTTGGACAACATCCCTTGAAAGGTAGATCTGCTATATTTAAGTAACCTGGTAAGTGGTAGTGCTTGAATCTGACCAATAGTATAAGCAGGAGTATCAGATAGTTCTTCGCACTTTCTGATAATTGTCATTAAACGGGCATCAAATATTTGATGCTAACAGTTTTAATTTTGGTGAAGTCATTCTTTTTGCATGAGTCACTCGGGTTTTTGCTTGAATACACTGTACAGTTTAATCAAAATCCAGACTTCCAGGTTTCCATTCTAAAAAAAAAAATCCAGGTTTCTATTCTGTGTCCAGTTAAATGTTTGTTTTCCAATAATTTCAGCTCATAGAAATAATACATCATTAGTCCCTGGTGCCTGTTAGATATATTTATTCCAAGGGTTCGTAGTTCAGACTGTTCTAAGTCCACTTGATGTAGCACTTATATTTTCACTTATATTCAGTTGGTCTAAATTATAAAGCAGGAAGGATAAGTTCTATCAAGACTATACTCTCACGTCTTCAGTTAAATGCCCTCCAAAAATAGAGCATGTATAATTTTCTTCTTTTCTTCAGAATTATAATGCAGATGATGATCATCAGTGACGATAGAAACCAAAAAACTCTTAGTCAGCTGATAAATTAAAAATTAAGTTGCCAAGTGTGTGCTTTTAGCACACACAAAGAGTCCAGAGGCAATTTAAAAAATCGGACGAGTACGATAACCAAAATAACCAGCCAAGCCGTTTCAGGAAAGTGGATGTTTAAAAGTTTGTTATAGCATTAACTTTTGAGCCCATCAATGTCGTGAATAATACTGGTATATTGACGAGGGTGAAGAGTTGCAAAAATATGTGTCATATAAAAAATTCTTCTACCAAATTGAATTCCTTGATCACAGAGTACATCATAAGCACTGCCATAATCCGATACGTGTTCAACTTTGGAAGACCAATATTAATATACATTTATTTGTCTATAGATATGTATGAAGTTATTGCATGTATGTGTTCCATAAAGGCAGGCTTAAGGTTTTTCCCCTCTCTAAAGTCTAGTAAATGTACATTCATACTACGAGATATATTGGGGGATCCAAAGTAAAATGACACGGAAGTGATTGAGCGAGGTAAAGACAGAAAGCAATACTGATAGCTCTATATCTATCGGTAGATTTACTTGTGGTAAATCGATTGCTCTATTAGGAATCTGGAGGTTTTCCCATAGAGACGGATAGGTGGGAAGGGGAAGGGAGAAAAGAGCTTTACTGAGTAGGATGAAAACCTAGGGGATGAAAATCTAGGGGTTGAAAACGCTACCCCCATTCATTGAGGTGATTTGGATGCATCGTAACACACGGGTAAACTACCGGCACCAACCAACAGCTAAACATACACACATACAGTGCAATATACGCACAACACACATCTTAACTCTACTTCACATATGGCATACATGATTCCTCTAACTTTACCTATAAAGTTTACCGCATTCTATCAAACCATGTCGTGTTACAGTCAATTTGCCCTCGTTCAGGGGGAAAACATTTATGAAATGAGTCACATATTCAGTTTACTTTTATTTGGATTGAGACATGTCAATCCAACAACAAAATTCGATCATCTAACTTTAATAAAAAATTAAATATTAAGAATATGATATTACATCTTTATACAATATTTTATAGTTCATTAATTATCATTATGAACAGCTACAGCATAGAGTATGTAGACTTCATTAAAAGTTCTAGTATTATTCTAAATCCTACCTTATTTTACGATGATGTAATTAGTGATGATGTAATTAGTGATTACGATAGTGTAATTAGTGAAATTACACACAGAAACAAAAAATTTGAAACCCACTACTGTGGGTAATTATTTATATAATCTATTAGTGTCTCGACGGCGACGACTCACCTAGACATGATTTGCTATTGCTAAGCTAAGGCAACCACATTTATTCCAATAAAAATAAATGTTTGTTTGTCTTCAAATAGATATAATAACTTATCTAAATAGATATCTAAATTAATTTACTTAATTTTACTTTTTTTTCTAAATATAAAATTAAGCACGTTGACACGGGAAGGGCTCATACATAATTAATGAAAGGCAAATATAGTTCAGTTTTAACAACTCTATCTCAAATTATAATACCTCAGGGAAAGAACAAAGCTCATTACAAACTGAACTAGAAATATAAATGTCATCTACTACCCACATTAGTTTATTTGATATATGAGCCTTTTGTTATTTTTTCATTGATATATAGATTGACTGACTCATCATAATTCTAAGCTACTTCTAGCAATCCCAGACACTTGAAAATTTGAATATAGGTAAAGTTTAATGTAAAGATTAAAGAAAAAATACATGTTACATATTAAAATAGATGTACATATTATGTGTTCAAAAAGAACAAGAAGAACAAAAGGCTAAGAAACGAAAAATTATCTACAAAAAGAAGTGAAATCCCAACAAAAACAGTTTTGTAAAAAAAAGCCAAGTCTCGCGTAAAACGTTTTGTTTTAAGATCATTGGATTAGCTAAGTTTCCCCCGTCCAAGTAAGATCTACCAAATCAAATTTATCAAGTACAAGTAGCTGATGTTGTTTGTCTGTACCCCCTCTCTATTCTCAATCCCTCACAAACTCTTTAAACTATTTATGCTGTGTAATTACCAAGTCAGAAAATGTTTTTAAATTTAAACGTTTAGAGTGATTTGGGAAAGAAACGTTTGTGAGGTACAGAGAATAGAGAAGGGGGTCAGATGAACATCCCTTACTTTTACTGGATAAATTAAACCTAGTAGAACTTGCGCATGGACAAGGGGAGACTTGGCTAAACTAATGATCTTACAAAGTTTTACGCGAGACTTGGCTTATTTTTTACACAATTGTTTTTGTTGGGATTATCCTTATAAATCTTAGATACATACAGTGTGTCCCAAGATAGAGTATTCTAGAGGGAAAAAGTTCTTATTTTTGAGTTCTCGAAAAAGGTTATTCTTTATAAGAACGCCTGCTTATTCTTAAAGCTCTAAAAATGATATTTTTTTATTTTTATTTTGTGTACAGGGTCTTCTGGTTTTTGAAAACTTAAAAATATGACCAAGAGTAAACTAACCTTATTTTTGATGGTATCGAAAAATATAATTCAGAAAAGTGGTTCAGAATTGCAAAAAAAAAAAAAAACATATAAATATTAAATATTAATTTATTTTATTAATTATTAAATTTTAGTTTGTTATCTAAAAATAAACAATAAGCTAACTACAGCAAATAGTTCTCTTTCGATTTTTATAATAAACAAGTGTGATAAGAAACAAGTGGATAATAGCTTGGAAGAGTTAAAGGAAAGAATTAAACAGGACACTGCCAATATTCCCCTTGAGCAAGTTCATAAGGCTTGTAAAGAATTCATAAATAGAATCGAAATTTGCGCAGAAGTACTGGCAATACATTTGAATGATCATTTCTTTAATTTTATTTTTAAACTCGGTTGATTTTTTTTTTTTTTATTTATTCAATTTTTATTTATTACATTAGCTGTTTATTTGATTATAAGTCATTTATTTTGTTTTCATAAAATAAATTAATTTTTACTATTTATACGTTTCTTGCTATTCTGAACCACTTAACTAAATAATATTTTTTGAGACCATCGAAAAAAAAGGGTAGTTTACTCTTGGTCATATTTTAAAGTATTCAAAAAACAGAATACCCTGTACACAAAATTAAAAAAATATTTTTTTTTTTTTTAGAGCTTTAAGAACAAGCAGGAGTTTTTATAAACAATTACTTTTTTCCAAAAACCCCTAAAATAAGAAATTTTTCCTCTAGGATACTTTATCTTGGGACACACTCGAATAATGTTTTAGTTGCTATGCATAAAGTAATATATTTATATAAAAAAGTCAAATAAAATTAAAATCATTAAAATAGCTTTAACATGAAAAAAATAGACTGCGCATTAGTGTGGCACATAGCTTCCTCGCATCCTATCATGTACTTTATTGTTATATTAAAATTAACATTATTATTTTATTACTTTATTGTTATATTGTTTATTGTGTAATAGTACATTACGCGTAGAGTGCGGAAAGTAGCATTTTGCATACGAGTGTGGAGTTTGCACCCGAGCGACAGCGAGGGTAGTAAAATCACACGAGCAAAGCAAAATGCCGTTTTCGCACGAGTTGCGTACCGTACTTTATCTACGATTGTTATATTTAAATAATAAATACAGAAAAAAATAAACTTGCTGCATGTAAGTTCATATCTCTCTCTTGATAAAGATGGTATTAATTCTTGAGTTTTATTTTTTGCCGAATTAATTATTTCTGGAGGATTATTATTCTCCACATTTTCGTCTAAGTCACTTGATTCACTCATTGTTTTTCGCTAAAAACTCGATATAAACAGTTACTTTAATAAAAGAATAGCAAATTAGTTTTGTTAAATGTAAACAAACTCGCTAATCGTGCGTAAAGCTGAAGAATTCCTCTTCTTTACCGCCCTAGGGTGGTAAAAAAAAAAAAAAAAAAATTGTGTGTTAAAAATGTTTGTCTCATTTTTTTTGTTTGTCTCAGTTTGATTTTTTCCCCGACCTAAAATTCCAATTTTAAATTTGAAGTTTACGTTTACGCGAGCGTTGCGCGTGAACGCTTGAACGGATAACGTTGTACAACGAACTCGTCCTGGGCATTGGTAAAATGAACATGTCTACCAAATTTCATCAAAATCGGTTGACATTTACTCAAGTTATTGTCACATGTTTCAGAATTCGCGGACACACCGACCGACAAACAGACGGACAGCCACGAGACCAAAAATGTTCCTTGATGTCTGAAACGGATTTCTGTCTTGGAATTTTTAAAATCGGAGACATACAAGTTTTTCGTTCTCAAAAGTGAACACAATGCTTCCGTTACCTTCGGTAAGCTCGGAAGCAAAATAAAAATAATAATATTACTTATTCTTTTACATTTTTAAACAACCGTGATTTCTTTTCTTTACTCTTTTCCCTATTTCTATAATATAAAATTTAAATCCACTTAAAAAGAAAGAACCATGTTGCTAGTTTTATTTCTTAGATGAAAATGGTGGCAATACATTTGAAAGGAGTAAGTTAAAATTGGAGCCAAGTAGGTATCATAGTAAATAGCAGGTATATCGCTTTACTCTAAAGACTTTCTTTCCTTTTATTCTATTTTATTAAATCCTTTCAAATTTCATATTTAAATATACTTTAGCTTTAAATATTGTACAAGATAAAATAAAAGTTTTATCTTCACAGTTTTTGGAGTCTTAGTAATTTTCTTTGCTTGTAGTTCATAGAAATTTATCGTCAAATTATACATAAACTAGAGGGCTTTGGAAACAAAACTATTTAGGCATATAATTTAATTGCTAGGCCTACATGATAATAGGAAACAGTCACTAATACCTAGCACAAATCCAGCACGGTGTGAAGGCAAGTTATACATAAATATTAGTGATTTTGGCATTAATAGTGTTATAATTCAGAACAATAAGGGCCAATGATCAGATATAAAGTTACTAATCACATCTAATTATTGGTTGTCCCCTTTACTTAATGTTGAATTTTCTTCTCTTTTGTGTCAATAGGGGTTTTTTTAAATAAAAATGAAATAAAATAGACTACCTCATTTTAATTGGCTATATTTCGTTCCCTCATTGGAACATTATCAAACCTGCAAGAAATTGACAAAAATTAAAAATACAGATCCTTTTACAATAATATTATGCTTAACTATTTTAAATGTAGTTACCTATTTAGAATGATTGAAGAAACTCTTCAATTGTCAATTATAAAAGTTAAAAATTATTACTAAAACAAGTAAAGCGTCAATAACAATGAAAAAAGAGGAGTGAGTCACTTCACTCACTGGGATTTGTTCCATGACTGACCTTATATTGTGAAAAGTAACAGTATTATCAAAATAAATAAACCCAGGTTTATTTCCAAAGGTCTTTCTAACAAGCTATACAGTTTATCTAATTTAATTAACTACATATTTTAAAACATATATTTATTAAAAAACTACTATGTACTATATTTACTAAAAATTTTTTTTACTAAAAATTTTTTTTTGCAATTAGCAACTTGCATTGACTAATCAGTAACCAAACAAAATTAATTTGAAATAAAATTAGTAATTTGAACAAATCTAAAATATCACATTAATAAATTAAAAACAATCAAAGACAGTAGGTACATCAAGTAAAATTATTGTTTTATACAACAGAGAACCATAACAAACAAACACATTAACAACTTAACTGATTTTTGTAAAAATTACCGCTTAAATCTATAAATCTAAACAACTCATCGCTAACAATATAATTCAAATTATAACAAGAAATTAAAATTTAAATAACAATTAGTCAACAACAAATTAATCAAATCCACAAACAAAACAATAATTACAACATTGACAGATTTAAAAATTATTCTCTAAAAAATATTAATAAAAATAAGTAATTAAGTTAAACTAAATTAAAAAATGAAATAGCATTATTTTATATGCATGTTAAATTAATCCTTAAATTTTCGATTCAAAGTTTAATGTTTTAAAAATTCCTGAGTAAAATTTGTTTAGTTCCTTTGTGTCAGTTTTATAATTAATGTTATTAGGACAACTTGATATAAATACTGCTTCTAATAATTTTCTTTTATGATTATTGCTTTCTTTATCAAGTATTTTGGCTTTATTGAAGTCTGGTAAATGATTAAGTTCTATTGCGTGAGAGGACACGCTATTGACACAAAAGAGAAGAAAATGTTACTAATCACTTTTTAAAATTCGAGATTAATTAATATATCAATAACTTATTGATTAAAATTATATTAGACTACCATAAAATCTCTGTTGAACGCTTTTTTAATTTAGAATGTTTTATTTTTAAAAAATCAGCTAAATAAAATATGTATTATGGAACTAAAATACAGCGTTTAACAATATGAGGAAGTTCTGAGTTGTATCAGACCGATTGTTTTCTTCTAAAATAGAGGTGCGTATTATACGCGAGTAAAAACAATTACCTAATGATCTCATCGATTAGATGAGTAAAGTGGCCGGGTAACCCCCGTCCTGTAATGACCTAATAAGCTGTTGAACGGGACTAAAACTACAACCCAAAAAAAAATTACCTAATGATTTGACTTTTTGCCATTATAAGTAGGTAATTGATAAATAATCATAATTCGACAACTTGCTACACTCTATGTCTACTTGTAGGAAATAAGATTGCCGACCAGGTAGCCAAAAGGGGTTTCAATTCGACCCCACTCGCACCAGAACCAGTTGTCGGCGTGCCACGTTGTGGAGTGAAACATTCTATAAAGACTTTCATTACTAAGTTGTTCTGTTAAAGTTAGATATCAACAGAATATGGAACAGTGCTTCAGGTATGCGGCAATCTAAAATGATGATCCGTAAACCATGAGCTACTTTTATGCTGATACTTTGTCTCAGCATCTTACCAGATCACTCGCTCAAAAAACAATCTTGTCATCTTTTGACAGGCATTCTTACTGGACACTGTAGACTAAATCGAAATCTAAATCTTCTTGGCCTAGCTGAAAGTCCAGTGTGCAAGCTGTGCGAGGAAGAGGATGAAACCCCCTCTCATCTTAATAGCAGCTGTCCTGCATTAACACTCCTGAGGTTGAAAATCTTTGGCTTTGCCATCCTGCCAATTGAAGTACTAATGTTACTTCCCCTAAAGCAAGGTACTCACTTTCTGTGGGTCTAACAGCTTACTTACAGGATAGAGTACTATAAGAGGGATTATTAAACTGGGTTTGCACCTTGAATCCGCATATGAGATCTTACTGCTTCAGACTTGATTTTAGAAGTCCCCCGAGGGTGAAAAAAAAGGTGTTGTTAGAGGCTAAAAGAATTCCATATTATAAGTAATGCTCAAGTCGTGAGTGCCAAATAAATATTCGTTCAAAGAGTAATATAATAGTAAATAATAAAATGAAGAGAAAATAATTCAAAAAGAAACGCTTCAGAGTAAAAAGTATTCTTCCCGTGAAAGAAAATTCCATGTTCACTTTTTCAAATCCTTAAGAGCTACAAAAATTCACATACAAAAGTTTTAAGCCTAAGCTCACGGGACAAAAACTTAAATCTTCACATTTTTTCGTCCTTTAACTTCGTCCTTAACAACAAACTTTATTTTTTCATACATTAACTCAATGTTTTTTATCCATATTTCATTGAAAATAACTTATTTTTGTTATTTTTATTATTATTTTATTTTTTTTTTTTCAAAATTGATATTCAAATATTTACTAAAGAAGGAAATGTGTTCTGGTTAAAACCCTCCCGCATACAAATGTAATAAAGGCATTCGTGCAACGAAAACATAATCAACTTTTGGTAATTGAGTTTAGCTAAGCACCGCGTATGCCCAACACTACATGTTTCTAATTATCCCTTTGATGGTTAGTTAAAACTGTAGATTAAAATATAATTGAATTAAATCGACCGAATTGATCATCATTTCAAAGCACAATATATACCTGGATTATCCAATAACGTTTGATAATTTTGGTCAAAATTTGTTAAATCGAATAACGTAAATACAAATCAAAATTGTCATGTTGAACTTCTGGTGTCGATTATCAAATTTACTACACTGGGTAGAAGGAATATAACCTTCTTAGTACATTATCGAATTTTTGTGTTACTATTCCTTTAATAATCGTTCCTAATAGTGGATAACAGTTAGCTAAACAAATTAAGTATTTCCTATTTAAGATATATAACATTAACTAATATTTTTCATAAAATTGATAACATATGTGTTTATTAAAGACTAATAAAACATGCACATACATTCATTAAACCAGCCATTCATGGTCCATCTTGGTCGTACGGGACGGGGCGGAGCTTGTTGGATGCACGGGGAATCCGACTCGACCTTGACGTACGACATGTCGACAACCACCCCCACTCACAGTCCAACTGTCGTACCATAGGCTCGTTGGAGTGAGCGTCGCACATCAAGTTGGACCTTAAATGGCTGGCATTAGGTTAAATTGAAATCTTGTGTGAAAAGATACAATTAAGCTCATTTAAAGAAGTATCTTTTTATTGATAGACATTTATTTAACTCTAATTTTTAAAACAACAGTTCACTACAGCAATTGGTTAACCCTAAATTGACTTACATTAATTTTCATTATTATGATTGAACAAAACAATTCATTCCAGAATAGCTAACCGTATTTAGATAGATCAATGTTATCTTGTACATCAACTAGCGAGCATTCTACAAGAGTTTTACTTCTTTACGTTGCAAGAAACAGAGCAAAGGATATATTCCAAGTAATTGCTCATTTCATTCCTAACTCAGCCTGATCTAAAATTAAATTGGATTGAGATAAAACTTCTTCAAGGAAGAGAAAAAAGAGCTAGTGTAGCCGGAGAGTGAAAAAAGTGATATGGGTCATTTGAGAAGGGATCTGTGAGCCCGAAGAGATAGGGGATAGCTAAGGGTGTGATCCCGGTCGTTAACTGTAAAAGGGCGGCTGAATGTATCGCCATGGCCCAAGGACTGCAAGGGCCCGCAAGACCTTATCTATAAAACCAAAGAAAGAAACGGGGGTGGGGGAGGGCTATCTTCGGCTTTTAGGCTTCCTTGCAAAGTTTTTATTACTCATCAAGATTTCATCTCGAACTCATCCGCACTCTTTCCAAAGAGACCTTTCCATGACTTTAGCAACAGTAAAAACGAGTTTCAAAGTCTCCTTAAAAGACAAAAGCCTGCGTCATGGCAGAGAGTAGTAAAACGTAAAAGCACTACATAAGTAGTCCTCGTTAAATACCTGATCCAGATTAAAGACAAATCTTAAAATTTCAAAGAGAGTTAGATAGCAAATAATTAGTTGTTTTGACTGAGAGTTTGTGGTACTACTTCATATTATGACAAGAGGTTAATAGAAATAACACAACAATATTGTCACCACAATTTTATATTAATAATTAACATACGCGTTTCGACATTTAAAATCATTTTCAGTGTTAACAGAGAAAGAATAAAGTCTTTACTAGCTGCATATTTTATTAGATTTTATGACAAACTAAGAGTACAAAGTAGGGGTAGACTAGGGGCTATAATAAAGGGATTAAGGCAGAAATCAAGGTAAGGGGTATGGAGTGAAAACCAAAAAGGAACCCGGTGTAGGGTTAGGTCAGGAAAAACATTCTTTGTCTCTACATGCTTAAAGCAAACCAATAATTATACCTTAAAACTAATATACATTATTTTAAAAAATTATTTTTAATTGGTTTTACAAGAGCAGAGTTACTTAGATAAGATCATTTATTAAAAAATACTATATTTTACACTGTGTTAGTGAGAGACACTAAGGGATGTGTCGCGCTTACATAGGAACTGTTGCAACATCAGGCATTACGTCAAAAAGATGTTGGCTCGGCATTACGCCGTCCTGCATCGTTTCGTCGCGTCCGACTCATCAGGGGCCGATGCCCACCCAACTCTGGAGTTAGTCTCTCACTAGGGAGCTAGCGTAGCCGTGTGAGTTAAACCACGTCTACTCGGCCATCACTGAATCTCGAGTGGAACGAGACGGGATTCGATTCCTCGCCGTGACACTCTGATTTATATGGCTCACTATTGATCACATCATACTCGCTTTGGCGGTACTTTGTACAGAGGTATGACGTGTGAAGTGGCTGGAACTCTCTACCGCGGGGCGTAAAAAGGGCCTAAGTGATGGCCTAATTGCAAGGTTCGAACAAGTGGTTCGTCCTACCCGTCCTAGTAGAAAGTACTAGACTACTACTACTACTACTACTAGTCTCTCACTAACACAGTGTACCTTATTGCCGTGTGCAAAACACAGTATCACATAGCTTATGTGGGTTTGCCAGCCAAGCAAGTATGGCGGTGTGAGAGCACACTCGTCTCTGATAAGACCTATATCTGATCTTCTTGATCTGGTAGAGGTCCAGAGTTGAGTTAGGTAAGCCCCTGATGAGTCGGACGCGACGAAACGATGCAGGGCATGGCGTAATGCCGAGCCAACATCTTTTTGACGTAATGTCTGATGTTGGAACAGTTCCTATGTGTCGCGCTTGCGTGGCACATCCCTTGGTGTCTCTCACTAACACAGTGTACCTTATTGCAGTGTGCACGGTATCACATTGCATATTATGTACTATATTTTATGTGTTTTTGATAGCTCATTGAATTTCAAAGTCTAATTTGAAAAATAAGTCTAATTTCCTATTTTGTTTTGACTAGTGTGAAAGAGTTCATAATTATTGACATGAAATATATGATCAGTTTCTAGTATTAGACTATACTCTCACTACGTTAACACTAAAGATAATACAAAATGCCGAAACGCTTTTGTTAATTATTAATATAAAATTGAGATGATAATATAGTTGTGTTACTTTCTATTAACCTCTGTAGTCACAGTTAAAAGATGAGTAGACAATTATAATAAAGAAAATAGTCTGCCAGTTAGTGTGGCACATAGCTTCCTCGCGTCCTATTTTGTATACTATAATAATTATATGCTTTTTCAAAATGTAAAGAGCACAGTCGGTTGAAAATGATCTGGAGCTATCTCTGGGCTACTTTCGATAAACCATCCAAATTTCATAAAAAATCATATATGTATTCTTTCTCCTTATTTTCTTAGTAAAAATAATCTTTATTTTGCACCCTTCTTTATAATTTTTATAGATAAATTTCTTCTTACTACTTACTTTATAATGTTACTTACTTACTTTATAATGTTTTTTTAAAAAAGAAGACTAATGTGACAGGGAACCTACAAGGTATTTTTAATTATTATTATTATTTATTTTTATTTTTATTTTTTTTAATTCTCTTGAATTTTAAATTTTTGTTATAGTAAATTATACGAAATTAAAACAGTAATTTATTAATATTTAAAATTATGTAATTAAAATAATAATATTATTATTTGTTAAAGTTGTTAAAATTTGTATTTTGTTGTAGCCTGAAGAAGCCACAATGTATGGCGAAATATAGCAGTTTTTAAAGAAAGGAAGTTGTGAAATTTATTTATTATATTTAATATATAATTTATAAAAAGAAATAAGGCCAATTTCTAAGAAGAAATTTATCTATAAAAATCATATGTATGTTTGTGCGCATGTGGAAGAGAAACAAATGGGCAGAAGGTTAAACTTATATGGAACCAACAATGGGCTAATTAAGACATACCATTAAAATTTATTTAAAATCGGACGAGTAGTGTTTAAGACAATGTAGGTTAGCGAACATTAAGCGAGAGACCGACATTCTGACAAGGAACCAAAAATGTTCCCCAACAGCAATCCGTTTCAGGACAGGATTCTATCTAGGAATTTTTAAAAACGGTGATATAAAAAATTCTTTCTTCAGAACGATCACATAGCTTCCGTTACCTTCGTAAGCATTGGAGCAATAATAATAGTATTGGTCGTAACAACAATTAATCGTTTTCTATTACTTTATGACTTTTAATGATTTTGCTTGGAGTTAGTCAAGTGATTACTCTCCCTAAAGTGTTAAGAGTAATCCCTTAGAGAACAATATGTCGTCACATTCGAAGGATCAGTTAATTTTATGTAGGGAAGTCTGGGAAGGTGTAGATGTAGTCTAGTATACTGTAGATAGGATCCTTAAAGACTAAGGAACACCTAGAATCCTCCCTAAGGAAAGTCTCACTTGGTGAATAATATCGTCCGGGTGTGGTATTTTCCCTGCTACAGAGGTAGGGATTCGCTTATCAGTGTCACCACCCTCCTTAGTCGAGGGAAATGTAGGCCTCACTCGCCTGAATAATTACGTTACCGCGGCATCCTGATGAGGATACTCCTCTAGAACTGTTATACCACAACACCGAGCCTCTAATGCCGAGCGAAATCCCATACCTATACGCTTTAATCAAACTTAAACCGCTAAAAGCCACCCCCCCCCCCCCCCCCCCCCCCCTTCTACTTCCGACTGCATTTACCCACTTAAGGGAAAGGTAGAACCCACTCTGTTATGTGATCTACTGGGCTATAAGAACCGGTTAAAATGCTTCTTTAATAGCTTCTCCTTTTTTTTATATTAATGCGGTAAAAGTGGAATATAAGCTAGCTCTTTAAAAAGGTCCTAATATAAAATAGTTACTTACCCAAGAAACTACTTTTGAAGTTTCAGATAACACTCTTTACACCTAAAAGTTCACCTTACAATTAAGTTACCCCTTCTTAAAGTGAAGTAACCGCAAATTTTTTTCCCCTTTTCCAACATTAATCCGTAAAACAATGAAGTTTCAAATTTCCAAGAAACTTGGTCATCACCAACGTCCCACGTAATTATTAATTAAAAACTTCTTAATTGACAATTATTAGCGAAGACATACAAGATCAAATAGGATACTAAAAAGTCATCGCAAATATCAAATCCATTTAATGGAGTACCGATATTGTTACTTCATTTGAAACAAATGAATATCGTAATCATTTCATTAGGCGATGATCAGTGTGAGTCATGCCTGGCCTATCTGCATTACGGATGAAGAGATATTGGTTTTAGGCTAGGGTTAAGACATCGATAGCTAAATATCGATGTTTTCAATAATCGATATAAAACCGAACCAACATCGATGATAGCTAAAACAATGAAAGATAACATCGATGTTAGCTAAAACATCGAAAGATAACATCGATGTTAGCTAAAACATCGAAAGATAACATCGATGTTAGCTAAAACATCGAAAGATAACATCGATTATCGCGATCAACCTCTAAACCCGACGAGAAAAAAAAAGGTCGGTGGTCTTCTAAAATTTTGCCTTGAGCAGAGAAATGCTCACCGATTTCGTAGCTTTTGTCATCTTTTATTCGCTGTTTCTAATTTCGATGTTTCTTTGGGTCAACATCGATGTTGCCGATACATTTTACCCTACTTTACCCCAGAAGAGCTAGAAATTTTAAATTTGGCAGTTTTATTGTTGTAACTTATGCCGTGAAATCTACGATACAATTCGAAAAAGTTTTAATTTTTCAATTTTATCCTCCTAAAAATATTAAAAATGGTCGCAGCAAAGTTAAAATGTATTGAAAATTAATGATAAGCTATATTGAAAAACTGATATCACACTTTTACTGATTTTGAAATTTCTACAACTTTGTTAATATGACATTTTGTCGTATCTCTATCGGTTGTACCTTAGATGGAGTTAGATTTTTTTTTTTTTTTCGTTATTTAAATGTTGAATTTTTAGCTCTCATAGCATACGCAATTGTTGAAAGATTTTATTTCTTTTTTTGGGCTCAAATCTCACAACAGTGCTCTATAAATTGAGTACTTGTTATATTACTAATTAGTCTTATTTGCTGAGAATATGAGAGTAAACTTTTTCCCGAGTGGCGTGCCACGTGAACACTTTTTTTAACAATTATAATATATCTCCTATGATTTGTTAACAATAAGTATTTCATGGATAATTAAGAGTAATATGCCTTAAGTAGGCATACTCTAATATAAGTAACTTCTATTAATAAATAAATTTCATAATTAAAAAAAATATGAAAATAATTGTATAGGTATAGGTACACACAAATAAATATAATTTACAAAAAAAAAAAAATTTACGTGCAAATTTCACGGAAATTTTATTGATAGATAAATTTGCGATAAATCAAAAAAATTATGTTAAATTTATCTAGTTATGCTATAGAAATTATGCTAATCACATCATATAAATATTATTTAAAGCACGTTAGAACTCAAAATTGTATTGATAATACATACATATTGTTTATAATCAAAATGTTTTTGTTTGTTGGGCTATTAAGAAAGGTCGATTCATTTTCATACACATGCAATAAATTACCAACTGGCTAAATTAACCCTACGGCCAAATCATCCACGTAATTTAAATGGCAATAAATTTTGTTTCCGAGTCGCACCATTAAACTTAACTGACAATAAATCTACAGCATCACTTTCACCAAAACTAGGGCTACAGTACAAAAGCGAATCACGTTTTAACATGACATATTGTCGACGTTGAAACAGCTTTTAGAATCTGTCTAATAACATTGTACACAAGGATTTATATCTATAATTTTGCTTCCGAGCTTACTAAAGGTAAGGGAAGCTATGTGATTGTTCTGAAAAACAAAATGTTTTATGTCTCCAATTTCAAAAATTCCAAGAGAGAAATCCTTTTCAGACATCAGGGAACATTCTTGGTTCCGTGTCTGTCTGTCAATCAACGTTTGCGTACCAACAAATCTTTAAAACTACTTGTCCGATTTTAATGAAATTTGGCTGGTAGGTCTTAATTAGCCTATTGTTGGACCCAAATAGGTTTAAACCTTCTACACCCCTTTGTTGCTCCTCCACATGCGCACAAATATACATTTATTGACACCTATATCTTCAAAACTACTCATCTGATTTTTATGAAATTTGGGTGGTTTGTCAAAAGTAGAAATGGAGAAAATGAGTATTTTGAATGGATATAATTATTTATACATTCCTTTGTCAAAATAACTATTAAAACAAAGGGATATTTAGTCCAATGTACTTTGGGACAAAGGAATACCACACTTTGGTTTTTATAACGGGAGTAATAGTCTAAAGAAAATCATTCCAAACACCTTCTTTAGATTGTTAATCCCCTCTGTGTGTGAAAGGAGAATAACTGTCTAAAGAAGTGCCAATAAATATTACGTAAGAGAAAGAGTTTATTCATCAGTTTTCTAGATATAATACGTTGTGTATATTACACAAAAATATTGCTTTTTAAGGTATAATCACAAGTTATTTGTCTATTTTCTAAACGAGAATACATTTGTATAGTCTTCCATACTACGATACTTTAAAAGTAAGTCCAATTTATCTAGTTTTTTCCAAGTAAATGATAAATGGGTTGGGTTATTATTTGTTGAAGTAAAGGTGGGTTAAGTCTGTAAAGTAAAGGGTGTAAACGAATTGAGGATCAGAGTGTTTGAAAACCAAGAAGAAGAAGAAGCGGTGATGTATCCCAGAGTTTGACTTAGCAACTCGGCGAGAAGCAAAGCGGGCTCGAGCAACTTCTCTCCATCCCACAACACAACTTCTAATGCGGTTTCCAAAGATCAATAAAGATTTGGAATGGATTGACTACCAAGGCCTCTCTTAAACCAGACTCTCTCCTCCTTCTTCAGCAGAAGCATCTTAGCCTTCAGTTAGATCCCAGAAACAGGGGGAATGACGCAACATCATCTGTTCCCATCACCCCCTCCCCTAACCCCCTCCTCGCAAAGTTTCAAATTACAGTTACCATCCAATAAAGAGTTTTAAAGAAGGGAAAAGAGTAATTTGAAACATGAGAAACTGCTTTTGCGGTGCATTAATTAGATCGTTCTTTGGAAAAACAAACAACAGAAAGAGAAAGTCTATTTAAAGATTGGATGCAGAATAATTAAAAGATTAGTAACTTGAATATTTGAGCCAGGATTAAGGTTAAGAGTCAACACAAAGAGAAGGATAAAATAGTACATATATATAGAGTTTCTTCATTGTTATCATTTTAGCTCTGCATGTATAAATAGCCTGTCAATTAGTGTAGCACATAGCTTCCTCGTATTCTATCACGTACATTATAAATGGTATGATTGTACAGTACAACCTCTTATTGTCAAATTTATTTAATTATTTCCTTTATTTTAAAAAAAAAAATCTGTCAAAATTGTTTTTGCTTCCGAGCTTACCGAAGGTAACGGAAGCTATGTGATCGTTCTAAAGAACAAAAATATTCACAGACAGAAATCGTTTTCAGACATCAGAGAAACTTTTTGGTTCCGTGTCACTCTGAGCTCAATTTTTGCGAACCAACATATCTTAGAAACAGTTCGTCCGATTTTATTGAAATTTGTTTGGTAGGTCATAATTAGCTCATTATTGGCCCCAAATAAGTTTCAACCTTCTGCGCTCATTTGTTGCTTTTCCACATGCGCACAAACATACTTTTATTTACACCTATAGCTTCAAAAGTACTTACTACGTCTGATTTGTATGAAACTTTTATAGTTTATCGAATGTAACCCGCAGTTAAAACAAGATTAATTTCATCCGTCTCTTTATCTCTTTCACAGTTCCTTAGTAGATACTTTAATTCATGTAAAAAATCAGCACAACTTTGACATATTTCAAAAACGAGAGAAATATTAAACAAATTAGACAATAATGGCTTTAGTACAGTAAAATTAAGCTCCAACCCAAACATTAAAAAAAAAAAGTTCTACCTCACGCCAAATTGTTCTATACCCTCCTAGTAGTAAGTGGTAAAAAGTTGCACAACTTGCAGCGTCGGGTTTGGCAGGGAGAGGGGCGAAAAGGGGGGTAAAAGGGTATTTTTAATCGTTTTTCGCAAATATCCCGAAAACTTGTTATGTACAAAATTAATCACCATAAAATTTTGAAAAAATATGTACTTATGCATTTTTGTGCTAAAGTAAACGATTACGGAGTTATGGAGGGGTAAACATATCACTATATTCCAGTTTGCTTGAAATTTTTTCGAAAGATTTTTTTTTTATTGAAGTTAGGGCCAGTTGGGGTAGTGACAGCCTAAGTTTGCAGCTTCGAAATACCTGAGCAAATACCTGTGTAATACCTGCGTAATACGTGAAAATGTGAAAAAGAAAATTACTTTTTTTAGTTTTTGCCATATAACCCGTAAACTATGTGTTTTTCGGTATTAGTCGTTATTACTATTTTTAAAGTAAAGTAAATTTGCAACAATATAAGGCCAATTTCAGCTCTGCCCAACTAATATTTTTCGAGATATGGCACGTCAAAAATTGTCAATTTTGTTAAATAAAATAAAATTTAAAGTATTGCTCTCGTTTCGGGCCGAATATCGGCATAAAACCGCTCACCTACGAGAAAAGTCATAAGTAATAAAGTTTTTGTAAATTTAATTGGCTTCCATTTATGTTCAACGGCAACTCTGTACGCCTAATAATTACCGAGATATGACTCTTCAAAAGTTGGCAGCTTTTCCCAAAAAATGGAAATATTATTAATTGCTCTTGTTTCGGGTCGAATATCGACATAAAACCTCTCACTTACGAGAAAAGTCATAAGAAACGAAGTTGTAGTAAATTTATTTGGCTTTTAGACAAGAATAAAACGAAGCCTGTAGACAACACAGTTCTCTTGCAATAGCAAAAAAAAGAAGAAAAAAAAAATCCGGAAAATTCTATGTTTCAAGAAATGAACCTAAACCACTTTTAATAACAACTTTCGGATTCGACGAAAGAAGCAAACATAGAATAATGTTCAAAAATAGGAAAGTGAAATTATATGTTAAAAAAAAAGTAAAAAGAAAAAAAGTATTAGCAATCAATAGTAGCAAGATATAGCATCCTCCTCTTGACAGGTTATGTGGAAATAAATTAGTAATGGAACGCTTTAAATCTCTAAGCTCAATAATCAAACCCTTCACTGTGAGGATCATCTTCATCAATTTCATCGTCACTACTCTGAGCATTTCAAGCCACTCCTTCGACACTCACAGTTTTGCACACACCCCTCCATGCAAGCGCAAACAATGAGTTTGAGTAATTCCTCAGGAGCAGCAGCCTTTGTAGTTGTAATGGGATGCAGATGACCATCAATCTTTTTCCAATCCCATTTTAGAGGATCTTTCTTGTGATTGAGCCATTGCTGTACTTGGTGGTAAAAAAAAAATCGTCTGCATTTTTTGATGTGAATAACGAAAGGAAGAAATGCTGTCCAGCATCAGCTACTGCAACTGGATCTGCGTTAACTATACAAGAAAAAACTCGAACTACGATTTTTGATGTGTCTAGTTTCAAATCAATACAGGTAACGAAGGGTTACTTTTTACAGAAAATTACTTTTTTAAATAATTAAATTATAGTGCGTCATTTTTGCATTTTTGCTAAAAATTTAAAATACTGATATTTTTACCCCTCCATACCTACGTTACCGTTTACTTTAGAACAAAATTGCATGAGGCCACTTTTGTTCAAAATTTCATATAGATTAATTTTGTATAGATCACAGTTAGCGCTAAACCTCATAGTTTTCGAGATATTTGCGAAAAACTATTAAAAATACCATTTTACCCCCCTTTTCGCCCCCCTCCCTGCCAAACCCGACGCTGCAAGTGGTGCAACTTTTTACCACTTACTACGAGGAGGGTATAAAACAATTTGGCGTGAGGTAGAACTTTTTTTTTTTGGATGTTTGGGTTTGGACAGCTTATTATCTAATTTTACTGTACTACTTGTAAATGAATAAAATCAATAAAGTACGAGATAGGATGTGAGGAAGCAATGTGCCACACAAATTGATTGTCTATTTTTTGATAGAATAAAAGTCTTGGAATATTTGAACTTTTTTATATTGCAATCGGGACATACATTTTTTTGGTTCTTTAGAACGATTACACAGCTTACGTTACCTTGAGTAAATTAGGAAGCAAAAATAATAAAACTAGTACATTATAATAGCTGAAAAAAGTGAAAGTAATATATTTTTAAAGGTCAAGTTTAAATATATTTCTTAATTAAACGTTTATATCCAAAAGTTTGAAAACATATATATTGCTGAGACTTCGCATAACAAAAAAGACTTGAAGTTCTCAGTTACATGCCTTATCTCTTGCAGAAAATAATATAGTACAATGTGGTGGCAAGATAGCGTAGTAAGGGGAACTAAGCCCGAACCATCATATGAATAAAGAGACTGCTCGACTTCCTGTCTAAGTTCAAGCCCTCTTATGCTTTCACTAGCAAGCACATAGTTCCAGGTACCTGAGTTTTATTAACAGGAAATACAAAGCTTACCACTAACCGGCAACGGAATTCCTTGAATACCTTGTTTTATGAACAATACAATTCTTGTTTAATTTATTGGGTTAAAAAAGGGGAAAATATTTATAAATATGTATATGCTTAATAAACACATAATTAGAAATTGAACAGCTGATTATTGCTCAGTCATTTTAATTATATTCTACTGCCTTGACAGTCTTTATGTCGGTCTTTCACTCAATTTTTGCGAACTAACATATCTTATCGTCCGATTTTCTTGAAATTTGGATGGTAGGTCATACTTAGCCCATTGTTGGTCTCATATAAGTTTTTACCTTATGAGCCCATTTGTTTCCCTTCCACATGCGCACAAACATACATTTATTTACACCAATATCTTCAAAAGTACTTATCAGAATTTTACTTAATTTAGATGGTTTTAAATCAACAGTAGCCCACTGACAGCTCCAGATTAGTTACAACCATCTGGGCTCTCTAAATATTGCTAAATTGATAGTTCAAGTCATGTAAAAAATCAAAACAATTTTGAGTTTTTAAAGAAACAGTGAAATAATTAATATAAAAATGCCATTTTTCAAAACTGGTCTTATTTTAAACTTTTTTTTTTGGTTTCTGTATTCTTCACACCTTAGTTGTATCTATGTGCAAAATTTGGGGAAGATTGAATGACGGAAAGTGGTTCAAAATTGGGGTAATAGGTGTGCCGATGAAATTTAAAAAGCAAATAAATTTGACGCCATTTTTTTTTTTTTTTTTTTTTTTGGTTTCTGTATTCTTCACCTTAGTTGTATCTATGTGCAAAATTTGGGAAAGATTGAATGACGTTAAGTGGTTCAAAACTGGGGAAAGGGAAATGTGCGATGAAACTTACAAAGCAAAGTAATATAAGACCAGTAAAAATAAATAAATATGACAATAATAGGTTGTAAAAGCAAAAAATCATTAAATTATATGAAATGGAACGTGAGGAAGCCATGTGCCACACTAATTTGGAGACTATTTTTTTTAATTAAACAAAAAAAAAAGTATTTAGTATTATCTTTAAACAAGTATAAAACATAAGGTGCCTAACTTTCACTTAATCTAAATAAAATGCATGAAAAAAAAAAAATAAAATAAAATATATATATATATATATATTTTTTTTAAAAAATATATATATTATAAATACAATTAAGTAAATTGGCACTGCAGATAATAACGTATATTTTGATTAGAACATAATAAGAGAGAGTAGAAAATAAAAAGTAACAACCAAGCACTGAATAAACTACAAATCAAGGGGGAAAAAATCGGGTAAAAATTTCTATTCATTTTTACTCCTTTTCTTTATCCACTCTATTCACTCCATTCCATTCTATTCCACTCTATTCCATTCTACTCCACTCTATTCCATTCTATTCCACTCTATTCATCTTTAAACTTGTTCCAAAGTATCCCACTGAAACGTTTTTACCTTTCTAACAAGATTATCATATTTTCTTTTCCCTTTTTTTTCAGAGTCTTAACCACTGAAACAATCTTAAGAGAGAAAAAAAATCTTAGAATTACCTGAATATGACATCAGAAAAGTTTTTCTTACAAGGGTTTATTTTCTTAGTTGGTTTCTTTTTATGATTTAAATGTGACAGTTTTGGCCTTTGCTTAATTTAACCATTTATATTCGTTCCTCCTGTGAAAGGTTGATCCTAAGAAGTAGAACGGTGTTTTTTTTTATATATATAAAAGAGATCTTATTCTTCAAGAAATTGTGAAATTGTTCAACGGAAAGAAAAGTGGTTTTTTTTTGGCAATAGCAAAAGGTGCTAAGAAAATATCTTGTAGAAGAAAAAGACCTTTTAAATGGTCGATTTGATAGTTTTATTTGTTTTTCTTTTATATGTTTGTCTTGCTCTATCTCATAGAATGATTAAACGTATTAAAATAAGACCTTTTCCTAATACACTCACTACGAAATAAACAACATAAGAATTAAATAAACAGGTCAAGTGTGTGCTAGTCAGCACATAGTGAGGGTCCGTAGGCAACAAAGTAGGTATTGTTTAAATAGTACCTATTCATAGTGCTTTTTAATATGCTTAAAAATAGCCTACTTTGAACTATCTATGGGTCTAATATTCTCAAAACACATAAACAAACTTCTGATAAAGTATTATTTGCCAGTGAACCGGACTATAAACATAAAAATACATCGAAAAGTGCATAATTATAAAAGAACATAATAAAACTATTGCATAGTATCTAGTATTCCATACACAGTACATTGTATAGGTGTAGATTATGAACTAAAAGATCTATTCGATTTCATTATGTGTAGATTATAATCAAATAATCCAGTGCTCCTTCCGGATGGCAATCGCTTGATTTATACGTTACTACGTATAATTTCATGGAACATATTAATTTACCATATATAAACTATACATACAGATTTAAAGTAGGTGTTCTTAAAACTAAAGACATGGTGTAGAAAGTAGAACTGAAGTTTTATATCATTAAAAAAACAAAAAAAAAACAGGGTACTTGCATCCAAATATTTTTTTTTTTTAGGATTTCGTAGACTAATAAGCATGTTCGTTATCATATTATGAACTACCATACTATACCACCATCTCGCCCTATACATGATTTCCTAGCTTCTATTGGTAAGGATGATGTCCGTCGTTTAACATGTTAACTTCCTACATTCATGCGCATTTTAACATCCCAAGCGCGAAGTAATTTCAAAGCTGTTAGTCCAGTAATTTTCGATCGGATCGCCAAGCCTAAAATATCGTTTTAAGTAGCAATACTGTCGCCTTATTTGGCTCATTTACATGATTATCCACCCAAATTACTTTAATGTTTAAATATTCCCTTGTCTTAAAACCCATTCAATGCGGGTGGATCCACTGTGGATCCATGCCATGCTAACGCGCCTGGCAGGTGGATCCACAGTGGATCCAAGCCCTCCCTTTCAGCCCTCAGTAGCTCTATTCTCCATGCCTCGAGTAGAACCATCTTGCAAGGCTCCGTCAGGCCCGCTAAAGTTTGTATCCACAGTGGATCCAAACTTTTTATTTTTTTTTTTTATTTTTTTTTTTTAATTAACTTTTAAAATCGTTTAGATATATACAGTCACTAAGGTAGGTTCATGAATTGGATTACGCATTGAATAGGTTGTTCATTAGACTAAGTGATATTACCACCTTTACTAATAAAAGTTGATGTTCCTTTCCCCTTAAGTTCTTTGGACTAAATATCCCTTTGTCTTAATAGTTATTTAGACAAAGAAATTCCTTATAAGGGGTCCTTATAGGGTGAGTAACCAATTAAATTGACACATGACACTTTTTTATTGTTATTTTTGCTACCGCACTTACCGAAGGTTGCGAAAGCCATGTGACCGTTTTGTAGAATGTTTCAGACATTATGGAACAATTTTGGTCCCATGCTTTACCCATTATTGCGTCAAGGGCAAAGGGTCATAGTCAAGATTAATTTTTTTTTAAAAATGGATAACGTCCATCTTATAAATGAACAGGGAGTTAAAAGCAACACATTTCCCGCCTTAAAATTTGGTATAATACTTGAGTCTCTGCTTCTGACAAAAACAAAAGAAAATATTCCTGACAAAAGGGGGAAAAAAAGGATTTTAAATAATGTAGAGGAAACACGGAAATATAAGCGGGTATCCGGATTAAAATAAGAACAAAAAAAATTAATGGTCTGAAAATATTTATTAAAACCCGGTGGATGAGCCTATTATGGAGGGGGTGGGGGGCACTACTCGCCTGGAGGAGCAAATGAGTTTTTAATGTTAAAAACTCAGGCCCGTCTTCAAATGTGAGACGGATTTAACACTTCCTGGCTAAGGGGAAATACGAATCGAGGGAATTACTAAAAACCAACATTTGATAATACCATATTAAATATGCAATATTTTTATGTTGTAAATATGTAAAAATTCAACAGATATTTTTATTTATTTTAATAACCTTGGGGAGACTGTTGTGTAAAAGGGTAAAACGAGATTGAACAACGCTATTAACAAGAATTAAACAAGTTAACAAAATTAACGTAAATGGATGAACGTAAATCATATTTATTATACGTAAAGACATCGATTTTAAATTTATAATTTTATAATTTGTTTTCTCTTACATTAAAAATCAAGCATAGATTCAACATAAAAATTGGTAACGAACTATGGCTTCTTTATTCAAAAACAAATAAACTATTACCCATAAAACTTCTATTTCAGAGAGCCGTTTTATTGCACCATTTTAAAAAGGTAAGAATAAAAATAAAACGCAATTATTATCTAACTCGTTCAAACCATAAATAAAAACAAAAATACTCAACATAAATAGGTCCAAATTACTATAACAAATTTTAAAACATATCCACTCTCTAGGCTCGTTGACACAAAAACTATAATTAAGAACATTATGTAGGGTTATATTTTTAAATAAATAGAGATAGGGGCCTTGCTCTAGATTTTTCTTTTTTCCTCTAATATCATTATCATTATTCATTAATATTAGGTACAAATAATTGGTTGTTTTGACTGAGATTTTGTGGTACCGCTTCATAATTATGAATAGAGAGGTTAATAAAAAAAAGTAAAACACAGCATTTGTCACCACAATATTATATTGATTATAAACAAGCATGTTTCTACATTTTATATCATCTTCAGTGTAATTTTGTAAAATAAATTAGTCAATTCTGCGTGATTGGAGTTTAACATATGATTGATTGTTGCAAAATTTCAGTCATAACAACCAATAATTTGCTAAACTCCAGTCAGACAGAATTTACTATCTGTTTTACAAATTATGATGAATTAAAAAATAATGTAAAATGTCCAAATGCGTTTGTTTATAATTAATATAAAATTGTAGTGACATTATTGTGGTATTAGGTACATTATAATTAACAAACTAACACTAACCACCTCTAACCATCTCAAACCACCTCTAACCATCTCAAATCACCTATAACAATCTCAAACCACCTATAACTATCTCAAACCACCTATAACTATCTTAAACTGACTCTAACAATCTGAAACCACCTCTAAGTAATTAAATTACTATAAACCACCTCTAACCATCTTACACTAACTCTAACAATCTGGAACCATCTTCAAGTATTTCAAACTACTTTAGACCATCTCTAACCATCTCCAACTAACTCTAACAATCTGGAACCACCTTCAAGTATTTAAAACTACTCTGAACCATCTCTAACCATCTTCAACTAACTCTAACAATCTGGAACCACCTTCAAGTATTTAAAACTACTCTAAACCATCTCTAACCATCTTCAACTAACTCTAACAATCTGGAACCATCTTAAAGTATTTTAAACCATCTCTAACCAACTTCAACTGACTCTAATAATCTGAAATCATCTTCAAATATTTCAAACTACTTTGAACCATCTTAAACCACCTTAAATTATATCTGAATCATTTAGACAAAAGAGTCAGTTGCAGGAGTTTGTGGACTCAACTTATTTATATATAACTATATTTATATATATGACTACTTTACAAATAGTAAAGTTTTATCCATTTTTAAATTTTAACTTTTATCTTTATAACAAAGGAACAGCATGAACTCTAAATAAGGTTTTGAGAATGTCCCAACATAGGGATGAAATATCAACCGATGTTTTAAAAAACTAAAACAGTTTTTTTTTTTATTTTACCCCTCTAGACACCCATCGAATATTTAAATTAGAATTTAGACAAAAGTTTAAGATCAAAATAATCAGCAACAGGACACTTTACACTGAAGAAATAAATTAAATTGAAATAGCCACATTTGTTCTGAGCTTGTTTCATTTCCCGACTTAATCCAAAACCCATTTAAAATTTACGATACAAATCGTAGTAAGCCCTGGGTCAATTTACTTAGGAAAGTTCAAATCAGATTTAAATATCCGAGATTTAAATTACAGTTGCGAGAGTTAAATGGCCGTTCTTTTCTATTACTCTTTTCCTCTTTCGAATGGTAATCATTCATTTTGACACGAGGAAAAACTTACTAATAGCCTCAAGAGAGATTACTTTTTGTTCGATCGAAGCAAACTTGCATTGAATAGAATAATTCAAATCGGTTACTAATTTAGAGACAGAGTGATAACCAGCTAATTCTGATAAGCAGCTTTTATTATATACTTACCCAATAAGCAATTTTTATTCTCTAAATCAATTCAGTTAAAGAAAGTACGCTATAACTATTTCTATACATACAATTAAAACATCCGTTCCTATAAAATTATCAATTCTGCCCAACTTTAAATACTTTCCTTTTATTATACTTTTGTAAGCTTGGAAGCAAAAATTGTTAAAATAGTTTATTTCATTGAATATATTTTCTTTTTCTTATCCAAAAATACACCAATGACCTGTTTTCTCGTCGAGAAAATTAATCTGTTTTGTAAAATTGTGAAGTATTTAAATGTTCAAACTCAAGAAATAATGACTATGTGTACACACATAATTGGATTACCCAGATGATGGAATAGTATTAAATAATAATGTTATAAATAAAGAGAAATAATTTAAAAGCCTGAAGATGCCTTAAGAGGAGGTGAAATATTGCAGAACTTGATAGTTTGGGTTCATTAATACTACTATAGTCTACTAAAGATTTTAGAGAGATATTTTTTTTTGCTTTTTATTCAAGAAATAGAGCTGAAAAACTCTTAAACCTTTATACATAATAATTCATAACACATTAAAAATAAGTGACAATTTTCAACAAATAAAAATATACACTGAGTAATTAAAATATTTCATGTAAATACATAAAAAAATATGCATGTATAAAAAAAAGTCCAACAATAAACGGAGACCTTGAAAAATCGTTTCGGATCTGATAAGATTGTCATCTGGCCTATGAGGTCAGGGCAAGACCGAGAGATGAAAAAGGGATTGGTACGAGTATTTGTAAAGGGAGAGTCCCTTATCAGGACAGAGGACGGCGTGAGTAATAGAAAGGGCTGGGTAGTGTACAGTGAAAGGTAAACTGTAGGAAAGAGAAGCGAAAGCGTGTGACAATAACCTGATAGCACAGCGTAGTACAACACAATCAGAGTACACAATGAAACTCGACGGAGGAAACACAAGCCAGGTAACACTGTAACACGCCAAGTCAAACTCACTTCCCTCTCTACTTGGCTCCATTCACTTTACAAAATAATAGAAAACCAAAACCTAGCGTCAAAATCGATTTAAAATCATGCCGAAAAATATTTATCTACTCATGACAGCAAAATTAAACATTACTTAACTGTTTTTAGGCAGGAAAGTACTATTTCGCTGGTTAGTCACTAAAATATTAAAAACAGGAAGGATAAGTGCAGTGTTTACCAGTGCGTGTCATAATAGTTATTTATGCACCTAGGGAGTAAAGTAAGCCATTATTCCCTGAGCGAAGAAGTTGATTCTTGAGGCGAAGCCGAAGGAACCATGGTCCCTAAATCCTGAGGCGAAGCCGAGGGAATTAGACTCTTCAATTCCCGAGGCGCAGCCGAGGGAGATAATTATCGCGAGGGGAATAATGTCACTTTACTAACGAGGTACATACAATATTTTATCTCCAGTAGCAAGAAAATACACATTTTCGTCCATTATACAGTTTTTACTTCCATGAAAATGGAAGTATGGTGATACCCTCCAAAACGTGATTCCGAGATCTCTGTGAAGGAGGGGTCTTACGGGCCCGGGGGTATCATTGAAATCCGTTTCATATACATGTATGTCTGTGCGTACGTATGTATGTACGTACGTACGTTCGTTCGGAACTTAAAACCTTTATAACATCGCTTCAAGACATCGTATTGAGATGCGGTTTTCGGCATTTTTTAGAACTTTGGACGGAAAAACTGATGGCGCAAACCCGAACATCGTAGCTTACGACGTTTCGGAGCTACAGTCACTTAAGCACGAAATCGGTCTGTCGACGATAACTTTAGTAGGCTTTATTTGATTTCAATTTTCTTTGGGGTATATATGTGTCCTAGATGGTAGATTGTACCTATACTTTTTGAGCAAAATCGGACAAGCGGTTTGGGAGATATTGGTGTTTTAGTGTTTTTTTAAAGGTTTTTTCGGAACCAAATTGCGGCTAAACTGAAAGTCGTATCGAAAAGCGGATAACACCAGTTTAACCAATTTTAAATAATCTACAACTTTTGTCATATGACTTTTTGTCGTAGGACCATCCCTTCTACCTTAAATAGTCATTTTTGTTAAATTTTCGTTGCCATCACAACCTTGGCCGTTTTTTGAAATCCCGGATTGTATTGCAAAACTATAATCGATATTAGCTGTTTGTACGATGTAGTTTACACTGAGTTCTCTCTTGCTCACGTATTGACACCACAACATTTCATGGAAGTCATGTGTGGGATTTCCACACCGGTACTTATTTATTATTTTAATAAATAACAATAATTATTAGCTCTTTTAATAGCAGATATAAGAGATTCAATTTTAAAAACAAAAATTGGAATTAAACTCAAATAGAAGGTTATTTAGATGCAGGTTATAAACAAAGATATAAATGGTAAAAGCAAGTGTCGCCAACCTGATTTCAACAACTTTATTACATTAGCCATAAATTTCTACTATTTATAAAATAATTAAGTTGCAATCTTTACTTTTTTGCCCTACTTTACTTTTTCACCCTACTTTTACTTATTCTCCCTACTTTTTGAGCTCAGGGATGAAAAGACTTACTTTAGTCCCTCTAAACTAATTCAAAATCATAACTTTTTCTCCCTACTGTAGATAAAAAATGTTTACCTCCTAGGAGGTAAAAAAAAAAAGTCTGTACAGCTTAGGAGCAATGAAAAGATTTTTTAAGTCCACGTAATGAAAAAATGGATTTTAGCTATGTTTTTTAGGCTCTAAAGTTACTATTTCACAGCCTACCACGGAAAAAGATATTATAGTTTATATAATATCGTAAGATTGCCAAAAGGCAAACTTTAAGGCACTGATTTGTGCGCATGTCTTAAGCAGGTTAAGGAGAATGTCGAGTCTCACCTGAGTAGGGAAGTGTCGGCACTATAGTGCCGATATGTGAAGTGACACTGATGGCGGAGACCAAGGACAATGTATCTGCTAGCTCCATAACGGAGAAAAAGAATAAATTATTACCGCTTCCCTTCTAAAGCTACGTTAGCCAGAGCTACATTGGATAGAAAATACGGAATCCGAGGAATATAATAAAATACATTATTTATTATTTCTATTAATTTAATAATCATCGACGATCATAATCAAATTCATGTTCGGAATATCGTTAATTAAAAGGATTTCCATTAAAAAAGTATCACAGAGCTTCGCCTTAACACGATGACAGAAGAGAAAACAATTCCCCGGTGGGACCTGCGACAGAACTCGAGCCTTATTATAATAAACTCCTCGGTGGAAGAAACCAAGCTCTGGGGAGGGGGGTGGTTCCTTGTCTGATTAATTCTAAGGCTTCAAGTGGGGGTGGAGTCAAGGGATGGAAGCAGAAAAGGACTATCTCCATACCGTGCCCTGATGAAGCTCCCCAGGTAATTACAGATGAAAGGAATAAAAGGAAAGCCCGAAAGGAGGCAAGCACTGAGAGAGAATTAGGCAGGTAAACTACAGAGCAGCGCGGGTTCAATTCTTTAGTCTACGTCTCTAAGGTAACAGCCAAGGACCCTCTTAATACTCCCTTAAGACTTAAACCAGACTTTTAAATTAAAAAATGAAAATTAATACCTGAGTAAAACTAATTAAACCCAGAATATTTACAAGGTGTCATTTTATTACGAGATGTCAAATTAGTATGCTGAAACTTTAATAACTACTGGAATTGACATTTTATATACCTATACATCTAACTCTAGACAACTATTAACCTATCCTTGCTATTATCATGATAGAAATAATTTCAAGATAAAAAGAACTTTTTATATACTACGTTTTTAAATTTTCTGTTGAATCGTATGTAATGTTGATAATATAATTGTTATTGTTATATAATATATAATGTTAGTGAAAAAAAAATAGTTCCGAATTTATTTACTTCACATAAATGACAACCATCCAGAGAACTGATCTTAAACCTATAAAAGGATAAATCTTTGTACAACGGATCTCCCCAACACCAAATCTAAAGCATGCCATCGATATATTTGAAATAATATAATCGATAAATAATATATAATCGATATTTCCTGATTTGCTGTCATTCAATGTTTATCTATCACAAATTTGAGACCCGTCAAAATGAAGATTGCGTAAATATTGGATATGGCAAAACAAATATAATAACTTGCGGATTTTTTCCGAACTAACTTTCCGCACAGCAAAATTAGCTGAAAACTAATTAAATTCTGCTGAAAGATGGCTGAAAGTATTAAAATAATGCATTGTTATCGTGTTCTGAGCTATGCTAAAAGTTTCAAATGTCTAGCTATTCGGGAAGTTAGTTAGAAATCGATTGCCAGATTTGTACCGGACAAATAAACAAACAAACAAACAAACAAGAATGCAAGCTAATAAAAACGTAGTAATAAAACGGCTCCAAGTTTCTATAATATTTTATATAATTAAATTTGATAAATTAACAAAGATATGTTTTAACTCGGGGGGACAGAAGAAATGATCGTGACCCAAAAGACGACGTAAAAATTGAACGTTTATAAAAATCATACCAAGAAGTTAGATTATAATTGGAGGTAGATTGGTTTCCTCTTATATTCATTTACAACATTTCCATGAGTTTTCAAAACCGTTTTGAAAAAGGTTTTAATATTCAAATCCCCCCTGGAAACGTTGATTTCAAAACGTTTAGAGTTCAAGGTCAAAGCAGCAAACTGTTTTGAAAAAATAGCATGAAAAACACGGTATTGATTTAAAAACAGGCATGCGCAACAAATGAGACAGGCGCAGTAGATATGATGAGCAGAGTTATGATAACCTGACTTAACTATAGCTAGTCTAGGACTTTATAGCTTTCAAAATTGTTGTGAAAACAGTTTTGGAAACTCCTCATGGAAATATTTTCACTTCACTTTCAAAACGGTTTTGAAAACTCACGGAATCGTAGTAACATAGAAGTACTATATTTTGCTGATTTACGATATTTTGCTCACGTTTACTTTAGCCCTCCGTATACTTTCTAAATTTTATAAAAAATTATATCAGAGCTCTTAGCGGACCAAATGGTAATAAAAATGGATTAATGTTTCATAATTTCACACCTTCAATCTAGTAGTTCACAGATCCATCTACTATATATCAATTAGGCCGAATCGAAATCGTTCATATATCGAAGAGCCCTTATTTGGACACCGTAAATCAAAGTTGATACTCTGCAAGTCTCCTTTTTTTAGGGACATTCCGAAATGGATGTTCTTCATGGAATGATTCTTATTATTGAATCAGCTTTCATTCAGAATGTAACGGTGTCACCTGGATTAAAATAAAACTTAAATAGCAGAGTAATAGGACAAAAAGTGGCATTAAATAGATAATATGTCGACTAAAAGAATTTAAAGATGATAAGATATTAGGTATTTTATTCTGCAAAAGATTAAAAGATGATAACTTTAAGTAATAACAAACAATAAAACAGATAATAATGCTTTGTAAGAATATTAAATTAGATTTAATGAAGGGTAAGTTTCGATCTGAGACGAGACGAAAAACTAGTTTTTAAGGTTTTTAGTATTATTACCAGAAGATGGGAAATATATTTCTCTATTTTCTGACGTAAGAAAAGAAGGTAAGTGATGAGAGCAATAAAACTTGGACCATTATACTAAAAGTTAACGTAACACGTAGATAAATAATAAATCTCTTTTTAAAAGAAAGAAAAAAAAAAGTTCACTTTTTTTTATAACCAGTTATTTTTACCTGTTAAGTGAACTTAATAGTTTCTTACGACGTAAGAAGTTTTTAGGAGAGTAAAGCACTGAAGTAAGAAAGTTGACGCAGTTCTAACCGGAGAAATTATCCGAGAGTACCTGAAGGAATGTGAAGAAAAGCAAGGAAAGAAGTAAAAGGAAAAACTTTGCAGCCTTTTTCTACGAGGTAAGGACGGCATAATTGAGCCACGTCAACAGGTGGTTTTAAACTTGTAAACTATGCAACAAGACAGGGGCTAAGACTCCTCTTCTGTCATGATCGGACCAGACCTTCAAACGTATCATTAATATTTCTAAATAAACTAAGATAGCCCATAATATTGAATGATTGTAGTTAATTAATCAATTATAATTATTTCAAGGCAAAACTATAGAAAAAAAATCAAATAGATAAGTAAACTGTAGGTGCATAACTTATATATTATCTTAGTTGTACATATTCTAATAATGAATAAGATACAAGAAAATAACCAACGTTACTATTATATATATACACATACTATAAAATAAATAAATTACTTATACTTTCTTTATAATTAAATAAGATTTGAATGCGTAACTATTGAAATAATTTATTAGAATGTGTTTGTGAGAGACAAAGAATAGACAGGAGGGATAGTCACGTCATTTACTTGTACTGGATAAATTAGACTTAGTAGAACTTAATTAAAAAAAAAGTCCTAAAAGTGGATTTAAATTAAATATATAATTAATGATTTTTATTAATTAAACATGACACTTGCTTCAGGATGTATTTAACATTTCTTGAAACCCATCATTTTAGTAATTATGATAACGGTAGTCTAAAAATTAGGAGAAAAAAAAACCTTAAAATAGGGTTAGATGGCAGGTATGGTGGACTAAAGCAGTCTAAGGCAAGAGGTCCATGTGACACAGAATGGGCCTCGGAGTGAATTATAGGCCCCCCGTGTAAAGACACTAGGGCCTAACGCTAATAGAACCCTAGAAACTCTCCACATTCAGGATCCTCTGAAATTCCTTTTAGATATATATAATAAATTATACGGAAGGGGGAAAAACAGCCTCCTGTCTTCATCACTCACCAGCCAGAAAGTACCCGAGTGCTTTGGGGATCCAAGAAAAAAGAGAGTGGAAATCTTTATGGACAAAGTAAAACCCTGAGAATTTTTATTAAGTATTAAACTACTTCTACGCTACAAGCCAAATAGTTTAGCTGACAAAAAAAGGCTAGATATATTATATCCAAGAAATGCACCCTCTTCTATATTTTGAGAACATAAGGATGATCTTAGTAGAAAGTAACACAACAATAATGACACCGCAATTTTATATTAACAACTAGCTGACCCGGAGAACTTTGTACCACCTAATAAACATTAATAACATAAGAAATGTATAGCTGCTACCTCTAAAAACCCTTTTATATATTTTATTTAAATAAAAAATGTTGTCTTATATGAAAAAGTTACATTAAAATCGGCAATATATACTTGTACAATATACAATAAACAATATTGGCATAAGAGACATACAGATAAACAAACATTCATTTTTATTTGTATAGATATAGATTATAGAAATATTTTTCGTGCATTTTGCTTTTTACCCCCCTACTAAATGAAAATATGACAAAAATGTATATAACAACAATTACTGTACTCTTAAAGAGCTTTTCAACGATATGCATCATATTGGGGCTTTAGTACTTTGACATTTGTACCCCGTACCCATGTGTACCAAAATCAGAACATAGTTTTACTAACTCAGAAACCTTTCCGGGAATGCGTCCAACCATTCCCCAAAGTTACATCGAAATCGGATGAACGGTTTAGACAGGCATAAGAGACAGATAGATAGACATATAGACAGAGAGACAAATATTCATTTTTATTTCTATAGATTAACATACGCGTCTCGACATTTAACCCTCTGACCGGAACATCGGTATTTTTCATCGCTATAGTTTATTGTACTCCTCGGTAGCACTTTAAGTGAACGTATATGGTTGTGGCCCAAAGACACTTTCAGTGGACATCTTACCATAAAAAAGAGACGGTTCCCGCTCCGCTACCTGATTTTTTCTGGGCATTGTCATCGGTATCGTCGAGGTTTGTCGGTAAATTCTTCCGCTATTACGCAAATTTGGTGAATTTTTTTTTTTTCTGTCCGTAATTTTCATTGATGTTCTATCACAAAAACAGTAATTTTTAACGTTGTTCCAGCATTCTAATGATAATTTTGTAACATTTGGTGCATATACATTTGTACCAGAGTAATATCATATACTATGTTAAATACTCTATACCAGTGTTATTCTTAGTCGGTTTATAGTATAAATAAGGAAAAATATAGTGGCCTTGCTCCCCCAATGTCTCCACAATGTAGATGTCAATACTTTGATATAAGCTGACTATTTCATAGTTAGGTTTTTATTGGAAAAAATATTGTTTATCAAATAAAACTATATATAAATAGTGTTAAACAAACCAACTAGGTTATTAATAAATAAAGGATATAATCTAATCTTAATGGTGTCCTTAAAATCTAAGCTTTAGATTGAAGTACTTAAAAATAAATAATAGATTAAAAAAGTTATGGCTTAAAATTATAAATAAATATTAAATTAGACTAGAGGAAAAATAAATAGAGTTTTCTCTCTCTGGGAATCAATATAGAAAGTCAATTTAGTTCTTCTCTCCTTTTTTATTCTGCTCTTTTTAAATTTATTTAAATTAAAAAAAAAAATGCCCGTTATAAACTAAATTATGTTTAAAAAATTGTTTATATGTATATATATCTTTATATTAATTTATATGTTTACTTATAAAGATGTAGTTAAATAAACCAAATGGGTTATAGAAAATTTTAATCCCAAAAAACAGATTTGTAAAAAAATAAGCCAAGTCTAACACTTTGTGAGATCATTGGTTTAGCCAAGTCTTCTCCATCTGTCCAAGTAAGTTCTACTAGGTCTAATACATCGAGAACACTTTGTTTTAAGTTTCAGCAAAGCCATGATTCATTTTAAAATTTAAATATTTTTTATTCTTTTAAAATATATATATTTTTTTTTTTTTGTATTTTTACTGATGACGTGCTAAGAACGCAGAAAGCTACATTGTTAAATAAACAAGTATTATTTTAAGTGAAGAGACGGTTTCTTTGTATTTATTAAGATGACCTACATCAACGCTCTTATTCCAGAACTAATTTTTTCAAAGTTTGTTATTGTGTTGCATATTATTTGAAAGGCCAAAATTTGTACTTTAGAGCTGTTTCATTTTTTTATTTTTTAAAAATTTGGTACATGTACATTTGTACCATAGTAATATCATATATAATACCTACTCTGTACTCTATTCCAGTGTTATTCTTCGTTGGTTTGTAGTTTGTACCCCGTCCTAAAGGTAATTCCCTTGATAAAAAGTATATAAAAAAAAAATTGCTTGCATACAGAGTCTGCAAGACAGTGAGACATTTTTATGTAACGCTTTTTGATGTCGTTTTTTGGTAATGCGAGAAACTATCCCTACCAAGAGTGGGCAGACTCAACACCTCCTATACCTTCCTGAAACCTTGATCCTATATCTTCCCCATTCGTGTAACGTAACGCTTTTCGAGGTAGGTATGTATCACAGCCAAAACATAAAAATATCAAAACAATATTAAACTACTATTAGGAACTTAATTCCTCTAAAGATTAGGTATGTTTCGGGCTAATTAATTGTTTAGCAAGAATTAATTGTTTTGCAATAATAAATTGATTAGCAATAATTTAAGTTATTGATTAGCAATAATTAATTGTTTTGCAATAATTAATTTTTTAGCAAAAATTAATTGTTTTGCAATAATTAAATTGATAGAGGTGTAAAGTTGCTGATCATATAACGTAAGTAAATAAAAAAACAAATTACTAAATCTCTTGCAAGATAATAGTTTCCTACCAACCTAACAAGTTTCAGGTTTTTAACTAGATAGTCGTTTCCTCTAACAAGTTTTAAAATTAACAAAAAAAAAGAAAGAAACTTGTATAATTAAATAGCTTATCTATAAAAGTAGCAATAATAAATTTAATATAGACCTCTTTATAACCAAATAAACGTTTATTTTTCTTTTATGTTTTTTTCTTTATTTTAATTATAGATATAAAAAGTTAACATTAACTAAATAAAGTTAATGTTCGAATGTAAAACCTCCCCTATGTTAAATTAATTACATGGATATAATGGACATTCGACGTAAATGCTGAAAATTTAAACTATTATTAAGGGAGAATGATATTAATTTAGAAAAAAGTGGTGGACAGTTATGTAGAACTTGTGGACCTCCCTTGCCTCTGCTAAAGTTTTAGCTAAATTTCAGCTAGATCTCAGATTATGTTAGCTAAATATTTTCACCAGAGTATGTAAAGCAATGATCTCACCCATTTCTTACACACTCTCACACTCTCTTCTCGTGTTTGTACGCCATTATGTTTTTGAGAGAGTGGGATTACTCGTTAACATGTAAATTTTTTTTTGCTGTTATATGCTGGCCAGTGAAAAATGAAAAATATTGAGCATATATAATCCAAAAAATACATAAGTTATAAATCGCCATGTGTCTGAAATGCATTAAACATTTTAATTGTATTTGCATTTAGAAAGAGTCATCACAAGACACTTATTAAGATAATAAATAACTTAATAATAATATCATTTACATTACAAAAAACAGGCTTCCACCAGAATAACAATAATTTAGACTTTGTCAAGAGAATAAAAAAGTAGAACGTCTCACAAACAAAAATTTGGTGTTTTTCCTCAATTGAAAATGCAATTTTTATTCGAATCTTTTTTCAAGAATTATAATTCATTAAAAATAAAATACTCTGCTAATAAGTGTGGCACATAGCTTTCTCGCGTCCTATATCGTAAAATAAAATGATTTTATACTTATAAAACCTATTATTATCCATTTTATTTCATTTTCCCCCCTTCTTTAAATCTGTCAAAATTGTTGTGATTTTTTACATCAATTAAACTATCAATTTAGCAAAATTTAAGAATCGAAGACGGTTTAAATTAATCTAAGGTTATTATCCTACTTTCGACGAACCATCAAAATTTCATAAAAATCAGATAAGTACTTTTTAAGATATAAGAGTAAATATATGTACGTTAGTGCGTATATAGAAGAGAAACAAATGGGCGCATAAGGTTGAAACTTATGTGCGACCAACAATGGGCTAATTATGATCTACCATCAAAATTTTAATAAAATTAGACGAGAATTCATCAAAATCTGTCGACATTTACTCAAGTTATCGTCACACGTTTCAGAATTCGCGGACACACAGACCGACAGACAGTCAGACAGACAGACACGAAACCAGTAATGCTTCCTGATGTCTGTAACGGATTTCTGTCTTGGAATTTTTGAAATCGGAGACGTAAAAAATGGCAAGTAAAAATACGTTTTTCAAGGACTTGGAAGAGAGATATTTCATTAGAGACATTTATTTTGAAAACAAAAAAAGAATCGAAAAAGCTAATGTAGATTTCGAACACATTACAGCTACACGTTGTTTCACCTGTTAATAATTTATAATTAGTAATGAATTAAGAATATGAGAAGTTAACCTGAGAATAATCCTTTGGCAAAACGCTTTGAAACGCCAGAAGGCTAAATCCAACAGAGGGGCTAAATTAGGCTGCAAGTAACTACTTCCCAACAATTGAATTTGTAATAAAGTTTTGGTATGATAAACCTTTGTTCTCTATAATGATCTGAAACAATTTTAAGGTGCTAATTCCATTATTTAAAAATTATATATACGTGTACGAGATAAAATATTAAATTTCCTGCAGAAATTTAAAACTGAGTAATTAACACTTATCTCCTAGAAACCGACTTATTTTTCTTACTTGAAATTATTCACATATTTTAAGAATTTTAAAGATATATTTTGTCTGTTAGTTTTCGAATTCGGTGATGAATGTGTCGAAGTCAGTAAATTGTGTGCCAAAATCGGCGAATTTCGATTTTTAAATAAAAACTTATAATAACATATAATTTCTCAGATTTGCAAATATAATACTAATTTATAAAACAAGAAAATTTCTACCTTAGATTGTTATGATTTCTGAGCCAAATTACTCTGAAGATAAGAGTTACTGTGATTTCTTACCTGAAAAAAAAAAAAAAAACAAGCACTTATTAATAAACAAAATAGCCTTCCAATTAATGTGGCACATTGCTTCCTCACATTATATCACGTATACTTGCAAATGCTGTTACAACTCATTATTGTCTCATTTATCTAGTTTATCCATACAAAGATAGTGAAGGTAGATAAGAAAAGAATCTTTGTATGAAGTTAGTAGGATTGATTGAGATTTTATGGTATTTACTCATAGTAAAGGTAGATAAGAAAAGAAAACACTTTTACTTGATCAATAATTTTGTTATATTGTCAAACCATAAATACATTTTAACTTACTTACCGGTTTCGACTTATTCAGTCATCGTCAGTGTAAAAGAAGTTTGTGTTGTAAAAGAAGTTCAGTGTTACACTGACGATGACTGAATAAGTCGAAACCGATATGTAAGTTAAAATGTATTTATGGTTTGACAATATAACAAAATTATTGATCAAGTAAAAGTGTTTTCTTTTCTTATCTAACTTCACTATGAGTAAATATCATAAAATCTCAATCAATAATACTAACTTCATACAAAGATAAACAGACATTTTATTAAAAAAAAAAAAAAACTTTTTTGGACTTTTAAATCCATCAAAATCGAATTTTCACGACATAACAAAACTTTCTTTTTATATGAGAAAGTAAAAAAGTTAACAATTAATTTATTAATTAAATTTAATCATCCTCGTAGACTGTAGACTCACAGAGAATAACTAAAGTTACTCAAATAACTTAGTTAAGCCCTGAAGAAGCACTAAGTAAGGGCGAAATATTGCTGTTTTTCAGTAGCAAGTAGAAGAAAACAAATTATTTATTTTAATCTTTAAAAGACCAAAATAAAATACACACTTAATATATATATATATATATATATATATATATATATATATATATATATATATATATATATATATATATATATATATAATTGTTGGTTTTTTTTTTTACAGTAAAATAAAATAATGAAGGAAGTGGAAAATGTTAAGTAATTTTTTTTGTTTTTAATTTTATTGTCGACATGAGAGTTGAAACTAATGCACACTGAGAATTTCCCCAGGGTAGTTGAATTGCAGAATAGCAAACAGGACATATTACTATAGTTAAACGTTTTTTTGTTCCACTATGATGTATAGTTTATTGTTCTTTTAAATTCTTCCTATGGTTTAAGGAATGTGTTTTTTGTATTAGTCTACAAAGCGAACAAAAAAGAGTTTTAACATGCTTGAGTTTCTGTCTTTACAGAAAATTATAGAACTCTAGTATTTCAAACGGTACCTGAGGGATTAGTCAGCTTTAGAACGTGTTGTGTTAAAGCTAGAGACAATGCAATATTAAAAAGAACCTGGTCGATAACTCTTCTTTGCAATTCTTCATGATCTCTCACAACCGTTATCTGGTGTCCTTAGGGATATATCAACTATCTACCGGAATCTTCACACAACAATGAATCTTCATTGTTATTTCTACGGACAATAAAGTGTTTTGTAATTTCACTCATTCAACAGATCTTGAATTTAAACATTAATGCATACTTTTAACGATATGCCATTGTGTAAAAGCGTTTTCTTATTTTAACTTATTTAGACTCACATTATTTATCTATATATATAAAATTAAAGTTTTGTCTGTACATTGGTCAGAATTGAATTTTTTTTTTGATACTTTTTCAGTTTTCGTTTTAGACATTCCTAAAACCGAATCCGGACTTAACTTTTTTCGTGTATGTATGTGGATATATATGTGTGTCTGTCGCCCCAGTCAGACTTTATACTTTTTAGGCGCAAAACTGGCTAAATGAATTCGATTAATTTTTTTTCAGGGGTGAGCGCAAACATGCTGTGCAATTTGTAGGTTTGGTTTCATCTAAAAATATTGAGTAGAACCAAATTATTTACAATTTTATAAAAAAAATATATATACATAAAACTTAACCTAAAAAATTAGGTTAGCCCACCGTAAACAAACCCCACAGACTCAGTAATCAAAATGTTAGGGTTCTTCTAGACCACCTAGAGACTTGCGGTGGTTTTTTGCGTTTGCTCGGAAATTAGCCCAAACCGACTGGAAAAATTCTAGAAGTTGAAAAAATATATTTTTAATATTTACCCCCCTTAAAAAATTAAAGATGGCGGACGCACTTTAATTTTTTTGGAGGCTTATTGTGGCTAAACAGTAAGTCGTATCGACAAACTGATTGCGCCAACGGTAACTGATTTTAAAAGATCTATAACTTTAGGCTTATGACTTTTTGTCGTACCTTTATCGGTTCTACCTTAAATAGAGCTAAATTTGATTTTTTGTAAAAAAAAAAAAAATTAAAAAAATGACTGAGCTCTTATGGCGTCCGCAATTGTTGACCGATTTAATTTCTCATTGAGGTGCTTAAACCTTACAATATTGCTCTATAAATCGAGTATTTATCATTTAATTGTTAAATAGTTACTGGTGCAACTACCGTATTGAGAGAAGAGACTGGTAATTAAATCAATGCACCATCATCGATTGTTCAATGAGTTCACAGTGTAATTGGTTTTTACGACGTTTATTTTCTTATTTATTATACTTTTTTTAGTATTTTTATCAATTAATATACTTATTAATTACATAGGTTCTCTTGGCTTTAAATATATAGATAGAATCTTAACTACGATTTGGAGGAAATTATTTTCTTAGTAACGGAATGAAGGATGTTTAATATAGTCCTGATTTTATTCCTACAAGGCTTGGATAGAAAACTATTTAGGCATTTCATTTAATTGCTAGGCCTACATGACTATAGGCAACATAGCCGCTAATACCTAGCATGAGCCCCGCGCGGAGCGCGGGGAGAGGGTTAGTATATAATATGTATATAGTGTGAATAATCAAGTCAATTAATAGAAGAAGCATAAAAGCAACAATAATGATAATTAAGAATGAATTAAGTAGACAATTAATTAGTATAAAAACAAGGAATAATTTAAATGGAGCATTTTTTAAAATGAATAATGTCGAGTACTCCTAAAGAATACTTTTTTTAAAAGTGAGATTAAAGAGAGAGATTGAGATGTAAGTATTGAATTATTTTTTATCTTTTCTTCAGTGTCCTGTCTGAAAGACATTTTACTTTTTTTTATTTTAATTTCTTTCTTACTAATGGGAGCCCTGAAGCAATATCTTGTAGGAATTTCCTTTCTCTTCAAGGTGTCTTTCTCTTTTACTCCGTCTAAGATTTATTTAAATTCCTAAGAGCCATTAAATCTTTTTTTTTTCATTCTTTTTTACACCTTAGTACTGAAGTCTTAACAATATATATAATAAGAAAGTTTATAGACCTTCTTCTTTTTATTATATTTTTTTTTTAAATTAAAAGATTCTAACCCAACGTCAATTGTGAGAAGAGAAAAGGCTTTTGAAATAAACGGTAAATAATAATTTTGAGAGACAAAATCAGTTAAGTGAAATTTACGACGTCCATTGTAAAAAAAAAAAAGATTATGTAGCAGTTAAATTTTCTTCATATTTAAACTAAATACAGATACTTAGACAGTCCTTAATATTAAAATAATGTATATACTGTATTTGTCACTGTATTCACATAACATATTAACATTATTAGACACAATTATGAGTTACATTCATTTCTAAAATTGATAAATGCAAGCAGCAGAAGAATAGAATTAATATATATTTTAAAAATACTATAATAAGATATAAAATTAATAGATAGAAATATATAAAAAATAGAGATATATATAAATAATAATATTAATAAGTTTGATAATCTTTGTGAAAAATGCCCATACAAAAATCCGGGCTTATCAAGACATTAGAATTTATTTTAAAAAATCGGACTTGGGGCGTCTTGCCACTTTTCTTTACAAAATTTCCAAAATGCCGGCAGATAGTTGTAATATGAAGGACGTATTTGTCAAAAAGGTATAATTGGTGCTATTTTAATGCTCATTCGATGAAATACTTAAGAAATTGTTTGTTGTTTAATTTCAAAAGTTTAATAGTCGATATTTTCACAATTGTGACAGATATCAAAACTAAATTGTCGGAAATGTTTGTTTTTATAAAGAGTATGAGATTGTATATTTGATGCAAATTCCTAGCGCAATTGAAAAAAATGTTTCGATTTTTTACTAATTTCTGTAATGTTTTCTGACTGAGCAAAATGGGTTAATGATTTCACACATTTATGATTTTTCCGGGCAGCTCAACTATAATGTGATGACTGATTTTACTACCTATTTATTAGCTTGCTTTCTTGTTTGTTTGTTTGTTTGTTTGTCCGGTACCAATCTGGCAATCGATTTCTAACTAACTTCCCGAATAGCTAGACATTTGAAACTTTTAGCATAGTTCAGAACACGATGACAATGCATTATTTTAATACTTTTAGCCATCTTTCAGCAGAATTTATTTAGTTTTCAGCAAATTTTGCTGTATGAAAAGTTAGTTCGGGAAAAATCCGCAAATTATTTTATTTGTTTTGGCATATCCCATAGTATTTACTATCTTCATTTTGACGGGTTTCAAATTTGTGATTTTTTATTTAAGAGGTAAACATTGAATGACAGCGAAAAGTAAACAAAGAAATAAATTAATTGATGTGTGACACCCAGGTTAGTTTACACTTGTATCCTAGGTATAGGTTTATTTTTTTAGTATCTGTACTTCTTTACTTGTACACATTTTTCTTCTCTTACTGTCCCTACACAGGGGCATATCAATGGCACGGGTTAGATTCGGTGTAGGTGAGATCCGTTGTACAAAGATTTGTCCTTTTATAGGTTTAACATCAGCTCTCTAGATGTTTGTCATTATTATGTGAAGTAAATAAATTCGGAACTATGTATTTTTTTCACTAACATTATATATATAACGATGACAATTATATTATCAACATCACATATGATTCAACAGAAAATTTAAATACGTAGTATATAAAAAGTTCTTTTTATCTTGTAAATATTTATTACTATTGTCTAATTTGTTTACATTTTTTTCCTTAGGTAACCGGTGTAATCGTTCTGTAGAACAAAACATGTCCGAATTTAAAAATTCTGTGACTGAAATCCTTTTCCGACATGAAGAAACATTTATATTCCCGAGTCTATCTGGTGGTATTTTTTGTGACAATTTTTGCGAACTAATGTATCATAAAAACTACTCGTCCGATTTTAATGAAATTTAGGTGGTAAATCATCATCAGTCCAGTGTTGTTGGTCCCATATAATTTTCAGCAGTTACTTACAGTAAAGTAGATTTTATCTGAATACATTTTTATCACATATGTTGAAGAAGTGAAGGAGTAACTACCAACTAAGTTACCCAACTCTATTGTTAAACAGTTACTCATAGTAACAACAATAGAGTTGAGTGAGGAACAATAAAGTTTTGTAACCGTTGTCTAGTTACTCCTTCAATATATGTGTATTTAGATAAAACCTACTATACACCTCAACCTTAAATGCAGACATAAGGGCCGATGTTGCCCGTAACTGGGAGAAATATAGCCAATAAATTAATATAGTTAAATATTACTTTCTTTTATCGTCCCTAAAGATCAAATGAAATAGGAAAAAAAGTTTATTAATATCAACAGAAAATTGTAATAATTATTAACTCTAATCTCTAAGTGTTCCACTTATAACATAATAATTTAATGAAGATCGTAAATAATTATATTTACAAATATAAAACAAAAGAACCGAATGTAAAAGGGTTTTACTGGGAGAAACTTTTTTTTAATGCCATTTTATCTTTTTTATATATATTTTATTTGTATGTGTTGTGGAAGGAATTATTTTTGTTTGTTCGAGTGTATATGTTTTGGTGTGTATCTGTAATGTTTCGGGTTTGCAATATCTTATAATACACATACATAGTGCTTGTATTTCAGTGCGTGAGTGAAATCCAGAATGCCATGGCAACAAGGTTCGGTTTCAAAGAGGATTTTTGCCCAGGAGAGATTGGGGGGGGGGGACTTATAAATTTATGGGCGGCCGTAGTAGCCCTAGCACAACGACTGATCCAGCTTCTGCGGTCTTCTCCATCCCACATTTTCAATAAAGAAAACGTACAACAAAAATACATTTTTAACACCATTGTACCCTAACATGCTTTCTCCGCCTTTTTGGATGTAGTCCCAAAATCCAGTCAACCTAAAATCCTAAAAAGCCTGTCGTTGACTTTTTATTTGCTATAATCATCAAATTTTTAAATAAACCCCTTTATTGATTTGACCTTATTTATAACAGAAGAAATATTTTTATTCTTTGTTCGTCTTGATTACTTTGCAATTCAAATTTATATTGTTCCCCCAATCTCAGCTACTTAAATAACTAGTTTTTTCCAATTTTATTTTTTTACTACTACACTACAATTTACTAACATTCTCTATTTTTTTTAGAGAATGTTAGTAAATTGTTGTTAAAGTCTTTAGATTCCGTTTGCAACCTCTTTAGATTGTTACTCCCCTTATGAAAACAGAAGTGTGGTATTCCTTTGTCCGAAAGTACAGTGGACTAAACATTACTTTGTCTTAATAGTTATTTAGTCAAAGTCGTATCAAAAATTTTGAGCTCTGCATATGAATTTAAACCAAACTACTGGGGTCTTTATTATTCTTTTAATATTTTTGTCAATAACAGAAAACAAGAAAGAAATAGAATTCTTACGGGTAAAATATCATCAAGAAGGAAGCAGCAAACAATGCCAAAATCCCTATATAACAATCTGAAAAACAATTACCAACAAGAGATCTTATAGTACTATCCAAGAAGAAATGTTTGAAAATTGGAAGATAAAAGAACTAGAAGAACCAGAAATAGCAAGAAATTTCAAATAATTTGTCAAAATAGTTACTCTTTAACAATGATTTTGGAAATCAAAACTACCATCTACAGATATAATCAAAATTAAAAGATTGAGAAGTCACCATGCATTCAATACAACTATATGATAGGACTGTCATTCACCTACATGTTATACATATCAAGAAAAAGAAGAAAATATAACTCACATCCTATTGCTATGTCCAAAGTATTAATTCCAACATAAAAAATTATACCAAGAACTTAAAATCCAAGAAATTTAATATTAAAAAGAAAAGAAAATCTTCAAATGACGTTATTAAACTTAACACCTTCTTTAATTATTATCATATGTTGATTCTGTTTGACGGATTCTTTTCCCAGATTTTTTTTGATTTTTTTGATTTTTATTAAACACCTGGGAAAAGAATCCGTCAAACAGAATCAACATATGATAAGAAAAGAAAATCAAGACCTTTATTTTCTCAAAATTAAAAAAAAATATTACACTCACACTAAAAGCTGTAAAAGAAATAAATTACTCCCCTTAGCCTCAAATTACATAACCTGGAGACCACTCACCAACAGAAACCCATAACTGTCAATAGAATAACTTCGGAAAAACTTATGAATAACTTAGGAAGGACTCCCCCCCCCCCCCCCCTAATTGAGGTTTTCTCTGGTTTCCCTTAATTTATTAGGCAAATGCTAGGTTGGTCGCCTCAAGCCAATCCACAGACTGCCTATGATACCCGCTTAAACACCTGCATGCAAACCTAACAAAAGTCCGATAAAAAATTCCCATTTAAAAAAAAAGTAAATGAAAGTTAAAATAAATAAGTGAATAAATAAAAATAAAAATAATAATGAAATATATACTCCGAAATTATTCAATATACCCTTCTACAAATTTAATTAAAAAACTCGAATCCTTTACAAAATATCAAAAGAATTTAAAAAATCGCAAAATATCCCCACTCGAAATAACACTATGGTTTCCGATTTTTTTGTGCCATTAAAAACTTGTTATACAAAAATATAAACGTACTTTTTTTTGCCAGATTTCATGAGTTTTGATTATTATGGTGATATATATTATATTTAGTTTTTAATTGGAAAGGAAATTTTAAAATAACTTTATCGCTGTGGCTACATTGAGGATTAGGCTTTACATGCCGTTATTTTTTTAATTTTTATTTCAATTTTTTGGAACAGACTTGTAGTAAAATATGTTATATATATAAAATTAATCGGACCGGCTTTAGCCATTTATTTTTCCTGATATTTGAAAAATAAAACTTACAAATATTTTATTTACTTTATCAAGCTAAATATAATTTTCTGTTATCACATTTTAGTTGGTTGTTTAATATTTTTATTTTTAGGTTCCTCTTTACCATTGGTCTTGATTACTTTAAATATAGATTTTGTAACATTTCATTGTATTATAATTGATTTATTATATTTTATATTCATGGTATATATTTTCTTAGTTATACACAATAATAACTGTCTATTCTAAATTAAAGTGGTATATTGAATATTAAAGGTCGATCAAGAACTCGGGGAAAAAACTGTAAACTTAGCTTCGTTTATAATCGGAGGCCCCGAGTTTGCCGAAGACAGTACAGTCTGGTGGTAATATTTTATATTTTATAAATGGCATACTCTCCATGACAATTAATAGTTTTTCCACTGGCGATTCAATTGGTTTGGTTCGTCTTTACAATAGAGAGGCGTTAAATTATATTGAAAATGTGATGTTCAACCGTATGAAATTGAACCGTCTAAACACCTTTTGCTACTACAGGTTAAATTAATGTAAACTCCCTTACTAGGTTCTTCCTTTATCTTAGGGGGTACCAAACTTAAAGAGGCGTATAGGGGCGCCTCTTTTAGTTTGGTACCCCTCTATCCTTTTGACATTTTCATGTCTTTACTTTGGCACATAAACTCGAAAAGCGGCACCAAAACGCGTTACACTGTCAAAATAAAAAATAAACAAAAAATTAAATAAATATAATATTTTACAATAATAATGTTTTATGTACAAGTGTATATGTGGTGGTGAACACATTTACGTTCGAAAGTATGTCGTACGACATTTCATACGAATCAAGGCTCGTGGTGTTAATCGTCGGCAGACGCCTAACGAACACCGTAAAGCGACCTGGCGACATTTCATGTACGGTAGCTTACGCGGAGCGAACACATGAAAATGCCTCACCCTCTTGCAGACTCGTATGCAAGAATTTTTTTATTTTTTTCTTCTCTTTCTTTCCCCTTTCTCAGCCCAACACAAAAGCCCTATTGCTTTTGAACATTTCCCTATTAAGATTATAAATTCTTTTTTTATATATAAAATACCATTTCAAAATGTATTTAAACAAAAATAAACGGGGGGTACCAAACTAAAGTGTTGCCACATAGTGCCTCTTTTAGTTTGGGACCCCCCAATACCCAACCAAACTAACCATTTCGGGGGTTGAGGATACCAAAATAACCATTTCGGCTCGAGCTTCGCCAAGTCATAGGCCGTGGGAACACAGCTTTAAGGATTCGATAGACCATAATCCTACGAGCACAAGCCTCTAGGCATGAGAGGCTCACCAAATCACAGGCCGTGGGAACCCAGCTACATCAACATACTCGGAACTTGGAAGGTTTGTTTACATTCAGAGAGAGAGCAAGAGTAAGGTTTTTAACCTGCACCCCACAAAAACATTTCTTACATCGTATTCATATTTACAACACAGTGGTATGTAAACTGGACTATACATGACACAAAAACAACAAAGTCAAACTAGCGCACTCCTCAGGTTGCCAAACACTTTTTAGTCGACCTTAAAGATGCGTTTAGACGGTTCAATTTCATTGCTCCATGAGATTGAAACATGACTGAATCAATGAAATTAAAACATGTAAACACCAATTCAGTGAAATGGCTCAATGCCATTGCCAATGGAAAAGAAGTTAAACTAGTTCAACTTTTTGAGCAATCTAATTGAATGGCTCTGTGGAAACATCAAATTGAACTATGTTAACAGCTCGTTTACTTTCTGATGAAATGGAAGGTTTCAGCTGCATAGGTTATGGTAATGTTTGTTGCTAGTTTTTTCCACCACTGACCATTTATTTGATTCTTTCCTGTAAAGAGGCGTTCAATAAGATTGAAAATGTGCCGTTCAATCATATTAAGCAATGAAATTGAACTTTCTGACGCGTCTTTTGTTACTGCAGGTTTAATAATTGTGCAGTCTATTTTGATTCATCATAAAACCACTTAAATCCAAAACTGATAACTTTTTCTGAAGATTTCTGCAAAAAGGAATTCTTCTCTTCAACATATAGTCATATTTCTAGTGATGATCATATTCGAAATGGTAAAAACTGGCATAGGACTAGAGTTAGTTTTAAATGAATGTGATACTTCCATTTAACTTGTATTAGGTAATTTTTTGCGGGTGGAATTTCAGGTTTATTTCTTTGTACAAGTTGTTCAAGGGCAAGAGGACCTAGCCATCCCAAGGGACCAGATGCGAAGTCCCTCTCTCCCTCAGGGTTTTTACTTACAGCCAAGCTTTGCTGACAGACTTATCTCCTATACTTTCCTCCTATACCAGCCACTTCAGCTTAATGACTTGTCATTCTTCACTATATATTTCATGGGCATTAGCTTAAAGAAAGATGTAGCATTATTAAAAGATTAAGAAATTAAGGAAATATCAAGGATCTTATATAAAGCGGATGTAATGTTAAGAAGGGGTTTAAGGCAAAAAAGTGACCCCATGAAGGTAAGAGAAATTGGAGAAAAAATCATACTGCGCACGCTCCACGACCTTTGAACTGGGACAAATTACCTTTTTTAACAGGTTATAACCTGACACTATAAACAAATTCTTGGTAACCTATAACCAAGAGGAAGGTAATTTGTCCCATTGGAGCTAATATTTTACATATCTTCATGAGGTCACTTTTTTGCCTCAACCCACTATCCCCTTTATATAAGATCCTTGGGAAATATGTATCATGGATATAGAAAAGAATAGATAAATTATTATAATACATTAAAATATTACAGAAATACTGCAAATGATCGGTGCCAAAGATAAAGAGGAATCTACAAATAAAAATGTTGAATAACCATCTGATAACTAATAATAATAGTACCCTTCTAATATTTGTGGGTCATTTAAAGGTAATATAAAGGAATAAGTTTACATTTATTCAATTTTCATCATTGCTATATTCTGCCCCTCTCCGGGGCATATTCATGCCTAAAAACAGAAAAATAATCGACAGTAAGTTTCCACTAATTATATCACATATTTTTTTTATATAAATTACCTTAAGTTAATTTAAGCATGCCCCGGAGAGGGGCGGAAAATTGAATCGATTTGAACTTATTTTTTAATATTTCCCAAACGACCATCAAATAATAGAAGATTAAAAATAAAAGGGACAAATATTATACAATAATATCATTTATTGAAATAAATTAAATCAGCTCAACGCTGTGGTAACCTCAGGGGGTGTAAGGTTACAATGGGTTACGATTTTTTTTTTTCTTTTTCTTTTTCTATAATAATACAATAAAGTGATTATTATCAAATCAAGTTTCAGGGACAGTACAATATTAGATAATTATAACATTCTTGAAATTAAAATATAAGTAGCATGTAAACATCAAGATTTAAAGACTATTAACTTATACAATAAAATAAACATTAAAATAATAAATCTAAATGTATAAAATTAAAGCTTTGTCTGTACATTGGTCAAAATGTAAAGATTTTTGTTTTTGATTGTTAATAATTTGTGTGGCTATAAAGTTTCTTTTACTTTTACTCTGTGTTTTTTAAAACAATATCTTGTATAAGAATTAAGTTCAGGATCTAAGTAGTATGTTGACATATATTTTTATTCAAATTCATTTTTAAATAAATTAAAACGCAAGAATTAAAAATATAACAAACAGTTATATTAGAGTGATTTCTATTCTAGTCTGGGAATGAATTAAACAAAACTAAGTTAATAGATATTATTGGAATTAAATTCCAGAAAGAACACACTTATCTCCTAATATTTTTATTTATTTATATAGCTGCGTTGCCTTGGATGCAGTAGGTCACATAATTATACAAAATATTATACAATAACGTTTTACAATTAGCATATTGTAAAATTAGAGTGAAATTTTTAATATGGAAAATATTCCTTTTGATATAGGTGAATATTATTAAATATGATTTGAAAATAAACTTTATTTTTATCTATTCAATTTTATTCAGAATATCAAAATAAATAAAAATAATACATTTTAAATTTATTTAGACGTGTATAACACGATGCCATCTTAAGGTTACCTTAATATTAATAATATCAGGAGTATTATTATATTTTATCGGAAAAAACATTACATATTTTTAATACTGTTTTATAATTTTATTTTTGTGATATTTTGTAGTCTAAAATTTTTAAAGTTTTACTGTTTTAGTGAGATTTTATAGCTGTAATAACATTTATTAATAAGAAAACACGAATTTAATAAAGACGAAATAAGTTAGTTACTTAAACTCATTATTATTTTTATTTTGGGAGGAAATAAATTAATACACTTTAATTCTATTAACTATATAGAGAAATTAATTAATTATTTTATAAAAAGTTTATTTTTATACTTTATTCTCTTGCTTTTTTTATAAGATTGAAAAGAAATTGAGTTTCTTTTTTTTTTTTTTTTAAATCCTTTTAAAAAGGGAGGGGGGGAAGTTGAATTCTTTAACAAGTAAAAAAGGGGGAACGTAAAATTCAGTGGAAGTTTAGCAGAGTATTTGAACGGAATGAACGGGGTCAAAGTGAAGCTGGGTCCCGGCGCCCCGGTCAATGGCACGGGGCCCAGGCCTTGGTTAACGATCCTGACCGACCACTCAGAGCAATTGCATCTTCCTATCTCTGGACCGAACCTTACCCCAAATATAACAAAGCCCCTCCACCTAGTTCCACAATCCAATTTCATAATAACAGACTTGCAAATAGAATAATACGTAAAGATTAACAAAATAAAAACAAAAAATAGGAATAAAATCGAGGGAATAAACACTAACAGTGCGTTTAACATTTAATTAACTAATTATATTCGAATTTAAAAACAGCAAATTGGATATTATAAACTTAAAACAAATGTATTTAAGTTTAATATTTATTTTAAGAATAAAGTTGAATTATCTAATTAAAAGTGAAAAAGAGTAACGTAAATTCGACTATTTATGGAATAAATTAACTTTTTTAAATTAATGATTCTAATTTTTAAGTTAATAACTCTTAACGTTAATTATTCCTTAAAGAAAAGAGCAATTTTTTTAAATCGGTATAAAATTCTCGAAAGTATGAAGTTAGATTAATAATTATATAAATAATGATATAACACAGAGAGCAATATGATGAATGTATAGTGTTTGACTAACAAAAAAGATAGGGAGTGGCGAAATAATAAGCTAATGGTAAGCGTTCTACCAACTTTAGGAAAATGAGATTCTTAACACCGAAAATCTGATAATGGCTCGAATCCCTAGCAAGAGACATGTTTTATGCCAAGTAGACATTATAGCCTCGTCCAGTCTGCCGATCCGAAAAGAGGAAACGAGTAAAGCATCTGCGCATGCCCAGTCTAAAGTGCGCCTGCGCATCTAAAATTGGGCATGCACATCAAACTGGGCATGCGCGGAGACCAATGCTCTGCTCGTTTCCTCTGTTTGGTTTGGCATTCTAGACGAGGCTTAAGCGTACATATTTGTTAGTTACACAAGAACATTAGTGACCACAACTGACAAAGTTTTTTTGTTTTGTTTTTGTTTTAAATTGTATTTAAAAAAAAACTTTAAAACACCAATCTACTAAATATATTTAGTATGCATTAAATATTTATTACACATAAACCTGAGTTTGTTGTAGTGCAATTAGTATTGCACATTGCTTCCTCGCATCCTATTATAATCTAATATTGTCAAATTTATTCAATTTTCCCCCGTTATTTAAATATGTCAAAATTCCTTTGATTTTTTACATGAGTTAATGTGTCAATTTAGAAACACTTTAACAGCGCAGATGGTTGGAATTTTTCAGGGTCTATCTGCGGGCTACTTCCGACAAACCGTCAATATTTCCTAACAATAAACATAAGTACTTTTAAAGATATAGGTATAAATAAATGTACGTTAGTGCGAATGTGGAAGAGAATCAAATGGACGTAGAAGGTTTAAACTTATAAGGGGTAAATAATGAGCTAATTATGGCCGGAAAATTTCATTAAAATCGGACCAGCAATTTTAAGGTATATGTTAGTTCGAAAAATTGAGGGCCGGACAGACACGAAACCTAAAAGCCCTCTTATGTCTGAAACAGATTTCTGTCTTGGAATTTTTGAAATCAGAGACATAAAAGTTTTCGTTTTTCAGAATGAAAAACGAAAACTTCCTTTACCCACACTAAAACCTCCTTTACCCACACTAAGCTCGGTAGCAAAAATTAATCGAAAGATAAACAAAACACAAATTTATATATTTAATAATATACTGGATATATGTATTAAAGTAAGTTATGTTTAGTCTGCATACATAATATTGGTACTTCTTTAGATTGTTACTCCCCTATGTCTTTTAGAGTATAAATGAAGGACTAAATAACTATTAAGACAGGGATGTTTAATCAAATTATGTACTTTAGGACAAAGGAATATCTCACTTCTGGTTTTATAAGGGGAGTAACAGTCTAAAGAAGAACATTCAGTGCACCTTCTTTAGATTGTTACTCATCTCTGTTTTATATAAGGGGAGTAACAATCTAAAGAAGTGTCTAATACTGTATATTTCATTCATATTTGCACCCACTCAAACCTGTAATGTACAAATAATAATATATTATAACATATAAAAAAAATATATATAAATATATTTTAAGCTCTACGGAAAAATATATATTTATCTAGATTATAAATTTATAAAAAGTAAGTATATATAAAATTATTTTATCCCAACGTACGTCCAGCTTTTTAAATTCTGTTAAAAAAAAAGAAGAAAAACAGGAAAAGAGGCACAATTCTAAAATCCATCACAGAGGAGCCTTTAAAAACCCTAGTGCAGAAAATATTCAGGAAAAATGGAACGAGGAAAGTTGTTTATGGCCGGCAAAGATAATATTTATATTTTCTCGGCATATCTTGTCATTTATATTTTTAGGTGAAGGGGCCTTTTTGCGCGCAAATATTCATGCATATAAATAATATATATATATATATATATATATATATATATATATATATATATATATATATATATATATATATATATATATATATATATATATATATATATATATATATGAAATATATATATATATATATATATATATATATATATATATATATATATATATCCGTACGTTTGCTTGTGTGTAAATCATTTTTTGTTTCAACGTGATATAAAATTTCTGGAACAGTGATAAACGAAGAGAACAATTTTTGTATGTAAAACAGACACTAATGATATTCTGAAAATATATCATTTTTTATTGTTTAATCAAATGGGGAATTTATAAAAATAAAATCAATAATTTTCTTGACAGGTGATAAAGTGATTGACAATAGAACAATAGATTAAACTAATAGGGAATTAATAAAAGTCAATAACGTTTCCTCGCAGGTGTAAAAATAATTGACAAGAAAACAATAGATTAAACAAATAGGGAGTTTAAAATACAACAATTTTCCTTGAAGGAGTTAAAATTATTGACAAAAAATAATAGATCTAAAAAATAGGAAGTTATTAAAAATTAATCATTTTCTTCACAGGTGCCAAAGTGTTTGACAAGAGAACAAAAGATTAAAAAATAGGGGAATTAATATAATGTTTTTGATTATTTCAAATTTGTTTAATCTTTTGTTCTCTTGTATCTTTTGTTGTTTGTCTTTTGTTCTTTTGTTCTCTTGCATTTTGACATGTTGTTCACTTAAAGCAAATCATTGCACCATTTTTGTAAAAATATCGATTCAAGTGAAAGCTTTTATAGAAAAAAGAAAAACAATTTACTTAATAAAATTGTTCTCTTGTTAATAATTTTGACACCTGTGAAAAAAAAAAAAAAAATTACTAATTTCCTATTTTAAAATTCAAGAGGGAGGGGGAGACTTTTAGACCTGTAATAGTCGTCAAGTGATAAATGATAGTCTTTTAAAAAATGTAAATCAATAAATAGCGAAGGGCGTCTTTCGCTATTCTCAAAATTGGGGAGTAACTTAAATTGTATGACGTCTTATATTCGATGCAATACTGTACCTAAAAGTGTAGCAGTCGATTGTTAACAATTTAAGATCCACAAAGATAATCAAACTTGGCTTATCAAGCAAGTTTGATAAGTTTGAGGGTGTATGGGGTGGTTGTGCGCATACCGAAACGAAACCAATGGGTGCAGTACATTAAAAATTATGTGGGACCAACAGAGGACTAATAATTACCGATCATCTTTTTTTAAACAATTAAAGGTTTGTTAAAACCAAGCAGTGTACCGTCCGCGGGATCGTCACAGGCATGCGCAATTGATAAAAAACATTCCAACCCAGCTTGTGACACTGTTTCGTACCGTCCTCCAAACTCCCCAAACCCGCGCAGGGATCGCTTGCGAACCTTTTACTGAACGGTTCGAACGATCCTCTGACAATACCAAGTACTGGTTTGCATGACATGCGCATATATGTCAGTCAATCGTTACACATGTTAACAGGAAAGTTCCCTAACTGTTAGGTTTCCTTGAATATTTTTAATACAGTGCGAATTATAGTCCTAAACCCGTTCCTACCATACATGATTCTATTACAGTACAATGTTGGCGCATGCGTATAAAACATGTCCTAAACAATTACCGAACGATCCGCGGGACGATTCAAACAACAGTATAAATAGGGGAATCAGAACTTAAAAAAATATATTGATTCGCAAAAATGTTGAGATCAAACTTTTTCCCGGAACCGGAACGGATTTCTGTCTTGGAATTTTGGACATAAAAAAAATCCTTTCTTTAGAACGATCATAATGCTTCCGTTAACTTCGGTAAGCTGAGAAGAAAAAAAAAGAAGAACTTAAGTAAAGAGAAATATGTAAAAGTAACCAGAATTTATTTGAGGAGACAAAAAAGAAAAACCTCATGAAATTCTGAAATGATTTCGTTTGTTGACTCTATTATGATTATATCTGTCCTCCTCGGAGAAATACGATACGGATATACCCTTCTGGTAGGCTCTAAGCAAGGCACCATAAAAACTTGACTCCGTACTGCCGAGGGTACTACAGCACCCGAGGGAGTAATATCCTCTCAGTTCCTACACAATATAAGAGCAAGAGTAGAGACTTACCAGGAGGCCGGAGAATATAAAAGAAAAAATGGAAAACTATATGACTTCAACTCGATCGTGACAAGAATGGGCAATTTATAATGATTCAAAGATTATCATGTTTTTTGTACGAAGCAAGATTAAACCATTACACAATTTTTAAAAAAGATTCAACTATATTACTGAAGCGAGCTTCTTACATTCAACAAAATATGCCTCCTGCCTTTCTGTCTGTCAGTAAGGTTTACGTGTCCGACGATAACTTGAGTAAAAGTTGACCGATTTAGTCGAAATTTAGTATAGCATGTTTCTTTTACTAATTCTAAGTTAAGTTCGTTGTACAGCGTTATCCGTCAACGACTTCGCACGCAACGCTAACGTAATCGTGAGCTTCAAATGTAAAATTGGAATTTCAGGACGAGAAAAGATTCTATAATCACCTATTTGATAACCAACAATTTTTTTTTTTTTTTTTTTTTTTTTTTTTCAATACTTTATTTTATTAAAACCAAAAAAGACTCCACTTTGAAGGGATAAAGATCGTTAAAACTATTGAAGCGGATATAAACGTTTAAAATAGAGAAAACAACTTTTTTTTTTACCGATATCTTACGTTATAACGCAATGATTTTAATAAAACTTTATAAAAATCGTTGTTAGTACAATTGAAACAGGTGCGTATAAAATTTAAACATGATAAAAGCAGTAGTTATTCAGTAGTGAAGTGATACAATTTATAATAGATGAAATGAAGAAGCGGAACATGTAAGTTAAGGAACAAGTAGAAAGGTACCATTCTCCTGCACTTCATGGCTCTATATTACAACCATCCTCATTAATCATTATCATTGGTTTATGACGGCCTAAACTATTTAAAAAGTCGATCCGATAAAACTCAGACAAACTTTCTCATACACGATTTCATAAAAATTTTGTCAAAATAATCATAAAAATACCTTCACCTCGACGGGGAATCGAACCCGGCCTACTCTGTCCGCGTTTAAAGCTATTTTCTCAGGAACTAGATTTTTCTTGGGAAAACGGCTTATATCGTTAGATTTGTATTTAAGTGGACTACATTTTAAAAATGTTTAATCAAAGTCGTCGGAACCGTTTCCATTTTCGAGAAATAATTTTTTCTTGTTTTTTCAGTGTTTTTGAGGGGTAGCGCTCCCAAAATTGCAGCTTAAATTCATTTCTCGATTTCGCCTCGGGGTATGATTTTTCTGAAGATGTATGCCAAATTTCGTCAAAATCAGCCCAGTATAGTGTAGGCTCCACGCGCGTGCACAGACGACAGACGACAGATAGACAGACATTTTTTAAAAACCACTTTTTTGGACTCAGGGGACCTCAAAACTTGTCAATCAATAAAAATCTTAAAATCTAATTTTCGCGCCATCACAATACTTTCTCTTTATATGAGAAAGTAACATTGCATCTATCGAGTAGAATCATAAAATTATTTTTCATTAAAAATGTTAATACTGCAAATCATAATATTACTTAGGTACTTAGTTTAATAATCATCGAAAAAAATCAGTTTTTAACTTAGATTATCATTAAAAAAAAAAAAAAAAAAAAAAAAAAAATGTGCAAAAATATTTCTTTGTTAGTTTTCTGATTCAATAAACTTTGAGAAACAGAATGCCTGAATAAATATTATCCCTTTAAAAGTTCGTAATTCAATTTAAATTTAATCTATCAAGTATACACCTATTTGTGTCCCTTAAAAAAAAGAAGTTACAATAAAGTTCTATAGTTCTAAGTTTTTCAACGGGTGACTTTGTTTTAAAAATTTAATTGCATAGGTAAGTGTGGTAAGCCAGAACACACTGCAGTCACTTCCGTTTACTGCAGTAGTGGTACATGTTATTAGAACACATTGGTCTGAAGATGTATCGCAGAAGTCCTTTGAGCTTAAGAATATTTATTACTAGATTATCTATTAGTCCAGTTATTTTAGTCATAAATATGGCTTCTGTTCCAAAAAAAACGGAGCTTCATTGTTTTTTTTTCTCGCTTCATTTTGATTTGACGTTGAGAAAAAATATTGAAAATCGGCAACGAGATGGTGGCCGCGTTAATAGATAATCAAGGGCAAAGGTCAACAAATCTGGTTTTTTTTTTGCGAATATCTCGCTTCCTATGGCTCAGACACCAATTAAGGTGGTTATCAAAATTATAGATAACAAAATTTCCCACAAAAAATGTCTCATTTATTTTTTACGTACAGTGGACGGTTTACGGAATATAGGGCGAAGAATATCTATGAATATTTAGTATCCCTCGCCACACCACTTTTAGGTAATTGTTAGAGACAAAGCTCTATGACTGGACTATATATTTTAAAAATAATTTTATAGTTTTTTATTCAATATCCCATTTAAAATGAACTAGTTAAAGAGTTTATAACTTGAGGTTCCTTCGATGCCATTAAAAACGTGTTAATACTCAAAGTTAACACCAGTCTCGTCAAGTTTATTATAGTTTTTATTAAAAAATATTTAAGCAAGTAGTTTAAAAGTTTCTTTTTTTAAGAGCAGCAAGTCTTTGAAAGCAACTTGCAATAACTAGAACAAACATAATTAAAATATCATTATAATCATACCTAGATTTACATTAGGATCGATATCGTATCAGAAATTTAATTTTCTACTTCACTCTATCCTCTATGTATGCTCTAATCAGAGAGAACTCATTATTTATGCATTGATGAATTTATGATGAATTACATTTAGAGAGAGGGTTTTGAATGCATATTTTATATGAAAGTTGCAATCTTCTCACTCTGTTCTTTAATCCATCAAACCAGATGCAAGCTACAGCTGAACAGAGAGAGGGGAAAGAAAAAATCTAACCAAGAGAAAGTATTACCATGCAGCTTTAATTGATTGTGTTCAGGTCTACCTGAACTTCTTTTTAACTTTCTCTTATAAAGAGAATTTACTGTGATGGCGCGAAGATTCGATTTTAAGATTTTGGTGGATTTACACGTTTTGAGGTCCCCTGAGTCCAAAAAAAAAGTGTTTTAATTATTGTATAGGGCATTTTGAAATCATTTTATGTATGCTGATTACCAGGAATATTTTATATATATTATATACTTTATGTTGTAAACTCTTATAGATACTAGACCTGATATGCACCTCAACCTGTACCCCAGGTTCAGTCATCCAACACACCTACCTTTGGAAGAGCTTTGAGAAAAGATTCAGTCTGTTGATTGGCAGCAAGCGAGAATGACTGTCCAGTTAAGAACTCTAAGTGCTAGTTGTCCCTGGCATCCAGGTTTAATTCATTTATCTTGCAAGCCAAGTGAATGTAGACTTTTTTCTAATTTTTTAACTAAGTTTCTTTGGCAAAGAACAGAGATAAGTTTAAGTGGGAGTTGGATGACTCGAAGTAAGCAAGTGGTCATTTATTTTTTACTTGACTTTAATTTATTGGTTATTTCGGCTAGTTAATCCCAGGTATCTTGGTTTAGCTCATTTGTCCTCCCTCCACTTATAATAAACACAAATCTATTTTTATATATAGTAAATAGTCTGGCAATTAATAGGGCACATAGCTTACTCGTGTCCTATTTTGTATATTTAATGCTTTTACAACCAATAGAGCAAGTTGTTGCAAGAGCAACATAACTTGCTGCTAGAGCAACATAACTTGCTGCTAGAGCAACATAACTTGCTGCTAGAGCAAAGCAAGTTGCTGCTAGATCAACACGAGTTATTTCTAGAGCAAAACGAGTTGTTTCTAAAGCAACACAAGTTGATCCTAGAGCAACACAAGTTGATGCTAGAGCACCACAAATTGATGCTAGAGCAACACAAGTTGATGCTAGAGCAACTCCAGCACTCGTGATTTTATTAGTGTTAATAGAAGGAAAATATGCAACATAAATATGAGAGAATCAGCTAGATATCCATTTGAATGTCTAATTTACTACTCAGGACATGAAACCGATCTAATCTAATAACAGAGAGGGAGGGGGGAATTTGCATACTAAAATAAATAAATATATATATATATACATATATATATATATATATATATATATATATATATATATATATATATATATATATATATATACACAAATATCTTATATACATATATATTAAAAATATTCTAAAATACATGTTTTTTAAGCAAACAAAAATGGAGGCAAAGAAACAAGTTGAGAAAAATAAAACTTTTTCCATTTTATATTAAACGAGAAAGTAAATGGTGGGATGAAGTTGAGAGGGGGGGGGTAGGATGTAATCAATGATTTGAGAAGCAAAGAGGCCTTGTAGAGAAAAGGGATTGAAAAAACTTTACTGTTGTATATACAACATTGGGTTTTAGAAAATAGAACCGTGGGAGCCAGCTAGAGGTTTTTTTGTGGCTAAGAGTAGAAGCTTTGGCAGCGGTTCAACCAGAACAACATAAAATATTAAACCGGCGGAGATCGGTTTTTTGTTGGGGAGGGAGGGAATTCGAACGAGGAAATAACAGGTAAGGATTTCTGAACAAAGTACTTTTTATATATATATATATATATATTTAGGTGTTTTTTCTACAAAAAAAAAAATCGGAATGTAAGTTTATTTATAAAATAAAAACAAATCCAAAAAAGATAGTATACTTTCATGGTAAAAAGAGTTAACTTAGCACTGACATAAAATGGACAGTTTTTCAGATTTTTGAAGTGAAACTTCTTTAGCCTCGGTAGATAAAATTGGCTTGGATTAAACGACATCGATAATCGAAGTATGTGTTTCGAGACTCGCCCAAGTGAAATATTTTTCAAGTGAAATGAATGATATTGCAAGTTTTTGTTTTGAGGCTCGTCTGTGATGGATTTGCATCAACTGCTGGCCTAAGTCGGCAGTTATATCCATTTTAATAATTAATATTATAAATGTTGTTTTTATGTTTTTTCTTCATTATTCGCTAATATTTTATTAATTGAAATTATGTTTCTTTGAGAAGTTATCTGACTGTGGCGGCATAATGAACTCTAATTTATAAATATGTATGTTGCGTATTTAATAAATTATTTATATAATATATAAATATTTATATATTACTTAATTAAGGTTTCTTGTGCTATTTCATTATTAATTAAATCTAAGTAATAACAATCTTTTTTGTATCTCTATCTTGGAACCTACATATCCTCATTTCAATGAACATATTATTTAAGTAGAGCAATTTGATTTGATATACGACTAAAATTGAGTTTCCTGCTTCATCTAGGAATGATTTAAACTCTGAATTATATATATGACATATTTATATAATTATATTATAATAATATGTAGGAGGAACATAAAATCAACTGTTTCTAGGAACTTAAGTTTCACTGCTAATGCGTCTCACACATATTTTTTATTAATAAGTTTTTAGGAAAAACAATATCATAAAGGAAAGATGAAGAAAATAACTACTAGGTAATGTTTCCACCATTTTTATCTCTTTTTATAAAAAAGTTCATACTTAATGAGAAGCACGTTTCTTTATAGTTAAATTCGTGGAATGTATTTTAGTTTTTTAGTTTTTTTTAAAGAAAACATTTCGCAGAATTCTTCATAAAAAATGTCGTATAATTTCAAGAATTAAACCTGCTGCAATTTTATTTTAATTTATTTCTTATTAACAACCATAAATATTAACATAACTATTATGTTCGTTCCAACCCAACTTGTGACAGTGCTTTATCCGTCCTCCAAGCTGTTCCAAACCAAGCTGGAATCGTTTACGAAGTGTTTACTGTACGGTCCAAACGATTCTCTGACAATACCAAGTAGTGTTTTGTATGAAATGCGCAGTTATGTCAATCGTCACATATATTATGAGCAAGAAGGCTCTCTATCTTTTAGGTTTCTTTGAATGTTTAAATATGGTGCCAATAAAGTTACAAAACCCTTTGACGATGTTTTATTAAAGTACAAAGTAAACGCTTGAGCACACAACCTGTCCTGAAATGATTCGCTGGACGTTGCAAAGAGCACTAAAAATGTGGGAGTTGGAGCAAACCTCTAATTACAATATAGCATTAACACTTACAATGATAATAGAAGATAATTGCGATCAATTCATTTAATAATTAGGTGCGGCAAGATAATAATAATCTTGCCAAATTATTTATTAATTATACAATTGTGGATGCAATAATTATACAATTGTGGAGATGTTTATGATTGAAGCGAGCGTAAGCGAGCTTCTTAGATTCAACGAAATATGCATCTTGTCTGTCTGTCTGTTTGTCTGTCTGTCTGTCTGTCTGTCTGTCTGCTGTCTGTGTGTAACGTTTACGTGTCCGACGATAACTTGAGTAAAAGTTGACCGATTTAGTTGAAATTTGGTATACATCTTTCTTTTACTAATACTCAGGCTAAGTTAGTTGGACAGCGTGATCCGTCCAAGAGTTCGCGTGCAATGCTCGCGTAAACGTGAGCTTCAAATTTAAAATTAGAATTTCAGGACGGGAAAAAATTCTATCATCACCCATTCGACGAGACAAACATTTTTTACAAATAACATTTTTTTACTAAAACCAACAACGACATTGTGTGAATTAATAAAATCGCTAAAACCTAAGTATTAGTAAAAGGAACATGTATACCAAATTTCAACTAAATCGGTCTACTTTTACTCAAGTTATCGTCGGACACGTAAACGTTACACAGAGACAGACAGACAGACTACATGCATATTTCGTTGAATGTAAGAAGCTCGCTTACGCTCGCTTCAATAAATAATAAGCTTAATGTTATTCAATGTGAAGTTGGAACAATACTTCAAAGTTTTAATTATAAAGCAACTTTGCTGATAAAGAAAATAAGCTCAGTTTTTAAAATAATAAAAATCATCTAAGTAGGGAGTACAGGGTACTTAAGAAGTACTTCATTTTTTTAAATAATTTTATCAGAGGCTACTTAAAACATTTATTGATTGACTGTTAAGACTCGTGAAGGGTTAAGGCTTGAGAAGGGTTCTTCATTCAAGGGAAAGGCAATTTTTTCTTGAAAGGATTATAAATAAAGTAACAAGGAGAAAATATTAAGATTTTTGATTTAACTTCTACAACAGACCAGTTTGTTAGCAAAGTCAATTTAAACATTTTTACTATCGACCATAATTTAAAACTGTTCTACAAAAAAATTGTGCAAACAAAATAGACTGCCAATTGGTATGGCAGGCACAGCTTCCTCGCATCCTATCACGTACTTTATTGATTTTACGCTTTTACAAGCCATTGCTGTCTAATTTGTTTAATTGTTTCCCCCGCTTTTTTTATCTGTAAAAATTGTTCTTTTTTATTTTTTAATGAATTAAAGTACCAATTTAGCAAAAGTTAAAGAGCGCAGACGGTTCATATTAATCTGGGACTATCTGTGGGTAACTTTCGATAAACTATAAAAGTTTCATTCAAATCAAATAAGTACTTTTGAGGCTATAGGTGTAAATAAATGTATGTTGGTGCGTATGTGGAAGAAAAACAAATGAGCGCAGAAGGTTGAAACTTATATGGGACCAGTAACGACGTAATTATGATCTACCACCCAAATTTCAATGAAATCGGACGAGTAGATTTTATAATATGTTGGTTTGCAAAAATTAAGAGACTGATTGAAAGACCGATAGACAGACACACAACCAAAAATAATCCCTGATGTCAGAAGGATTTCTGTTTTGGGATTTTTGGAATGTGAGATAGACTTTGTATGCTGTAAAATATTTTCGTTCTCCAGAAAAATATATAGCTTCCGTTACCTTCGATAAGCCTGGAAGCAAAATAAGCCATCACTACGCCAAATCAGCTCTAAGCGGATAGAAAGTCTTATAAGATACTACATAACATTAAAAAATTTAGGTCCTCAGGGGTATTAAAAAAGTGAAAACTACTTCATTAAGTTTTTTAAGGTGATATTTCGTCCCTAACTTGGGACATCTTCCAACCTGTAATGTATTTAACCATTAATAACAATAATCTTTACAATATAGCTTTCAATTATACAATCATTATTCCTTTTATTAGTGTGGAAATTATAACTACTAGTTAAAATTAATAATAATAATTAAAAATAATAATAATATACTAACTGAAAAATTTTAAATTATAAGACAAAGAACAATATTATTAAATAAGGAGAAAAATAATAAGCAATTAATAAAAAAAATTAAAAAATTTTAGAAAAATAAGGAATAATATTAATAATAAATATATAAAACTAATAATAAGAATAAAAATGTAAGTGTTTACCTTTATTCGAGGTCTTGTGTTAAAAATCAAAAAGTTTAATACAAACTATTTTTTGTTAATTTATTAAAATTTTTTTTATAAAAATTATAAGAGTCAAGGGTTGTTGCCTAGCTGGCAACTAGTCACAGACTAACTTCTATTCGTAATCTTATCTATTATGATAAGAATTATCAGTGTAATAACAAAGATGTTTATCTACCACAGTCCTTACTTAGTTCACAGTCCTTCTTATTATTAGTTTTATATATTTATTATTAATATTATTCCTTATTTTTCTAAAATTTTTTATTAATTGCTTATTATTTTTCTCCTTATTTAATAATATTGTTCTTTGTCTTATAATTTAAAATTTTTCAGTTAGTATATTATTATTATTTTTAATTATTATTATTAATTTTAACTAGTAGTTATAATTTCCACACTAATAAAAGGAATAATGATTGTATAATTGAAAGCTATATTGTAAAGATTATTGTTATTAATGGTTAAATACATTACAGGTTGGAAGATGTCCCAAGTTAGGGACGAAATATCACCTTAAAAAACTTAATGAAGTAGTTTTCACTTTTTTAATACCCCTGAGGACCTAAATTTTTTAATATTATACATAATAAGGGACTACAAACATTATATATTATATATAAAATGAATACTACATAACATTTTATTAAAAAAAAAGATCTTAATATAAACTATAGGGGAAATATAAATTAAATAACAACAAACTGTTTAACCTTTTTGTGCTGCGTAATTGCCAAGTCCGAAAATGTTTTTAAATTTAAATGAGTACAGTGTTTTGAAAAAGAAAATGTCTGTGAGAGACAGACAAAACCAAAATTTACTTGAACTGGATAAATTAGACCTAGTAAAACTTACTTGGACAGGATTAGACTTGACTAAACCTATGACCTTAAACTTTTTACGCGAGACTTTTTTGGATTTGACTTTATTTTGTAAGTAATTTTTTTTTTTCGTTTCATAGCTTCTTGTTCATTTTGGACACATTATAATATAAGAAAAGGGATAAAATATAAGGGAAGGAAATAAATAGTCACAGGAAATAATTATCATCTATTAGAAGAAGGAGTTTGAAATGCAAAGGCAAAGTGTCAAAGTAGGAAACGCAGTGGGTGTTCAAGTTGAACTAAACAATTATCTGTTGTACGTGAGCGGACGAATAGGATGTGCATGTTAACAATCTTCGAGCTCAATCATCAATAAAGATCAATCAAACTTATTCCACTATAAAATTCTATTAGTGAGAGTCGAAGTTCTCTACTAGAAAGCGCTAGTTGCGCAAGCTACAATTTTTTAAATATTTTGAATAGCCGATCACTCTATTAGCCTTGAAAGGGGAAAACAACCAGATTTTTTAGGGATTTCGTAAGGTTTCCTTAATTTAAACATTAAACATTAACAATATACAAAAATTCACTTTGTATGTTGTAATAGATTTGTGCGAAAGACAAAAACATTAAGGATTATTTATAAATTCAATAACTTTACATGTACTTTTATCAATTGAAAAAGAGATGGGGAAAATTCATTAATTAAGAAGCAAAGTCGGGGTAGAACCATTGTTGAAAGATATCCAAACAACAATATGATTAGAAGTTTGAAGTTGGCTAAACTTAGAAGTTGAAGAAGAAAGTCCATACACTTCTTTACAAGACTAAAGTTAAAGCCAGACCAAGTGACTATTCAAGTAAGTAAAGTCGCTTAGTTTATTATCAACTAATTCCTTATCTTTTTTCAAAATATCGATCAATAGGGACAGTAAGGAGTCTATTATCCCTTCAAAAACGTAGACAATGGATATACCAGTGGTCCATTGCCCATGAATTTTGCTGCCTCTAATAACCCAAAGCACTTAATACACTCCATAATGTAGATTGTATGTTTTTTATTTACGTTATGGTAGCTAACTATCAATATAAATATTTTCTGCACTTAATCTTAATATAGTGCAGAAAATATTTATATTAAAAAGTCCCCATTAGTGGTAGAGAAACCCTCATAACTAAATTACTTTTAGTAATAAGTGTTACCATATTATAAAATTAATAAATTATCAAGGGGGGGGGGGGGGGGGGCGAGTTATTCCTTATGAAAGGAACCGTATATTCCAACACAGTCTTTTATTTATTTATTTTTTAATATTTTTAAAGTTTCTTTCTCTAGGTTTAAATTTTAAGTGGAATCATCATCGGAGTACAAAAAGATAATTAACAGAAAAGAGACCGCACTTTGACTGCATACCAAATATTTCGGTTTTTTTGTGGTTCTGTCTATCGTCTGCCTGTCGCTCAATTTGTGCGAACCAACATATCTAAAAAATTTTACTGTAATATTTGAATGGTTTGTCGAAAGTAGCCCGCAGATAGCCCCAGATTAATTTCAACCGTCTGCGCTTTTAAAATTTTGCTGAATTGATATTTTAATTCATATAAAAAATTACAGATTTAAAAAGTGGGGGGGGGGATAAATAAAATCATTAAAGTATACGAAATAGGACGTGAGGAAGCTGTATGCCACACTAATTGGAAAGAAATTTAAAATTTAAATAGTTTATGTAATTGAAATACGAGTATCTGAGTTTTTCTTATTCTCAATAGTTGAGCTTGAGAGCTTAATTATATTGAGATATAATTAAAATGTGATTAAATAAAATCTGCATCTGAAAAAAAACAAAAAAAACGGAACTGTTCTTTTGTGTTTGGTCATATAAAGAGGAAGTACTGTGATGGCGCGAAAATTCGATTTTGAGATCTTAATGTAATTTACACGTTTTGAGGTTCCCTGGGTCCAAAAATGTTTTTGAAATGCATGTGTGTCGTCTGTCGTCTATCGTCTGCGCAGAAGCGTGGAGCCTAAACTACTGGGCCGATTTGGTATGCATGTTCAGAAAAATCATACCCCGAGATAAAATCTAGAAATTAAATTTAGCTCCATATTTGGAGGGGGGGGGCTACGCCCCAAAAACTGAAAAACTGAAGAAAATAATTTCTCGAAAATGCTTTCGAGAAGTTATTTCAGTGATAAATTTTGATATAATGTTCAATAATAATTAAATGTACCTACGAAAACTAATAAATGGAAAACAGTGGGCTAAGTAATTATGAACTCGTATATGAGAAAGTTTGTCAGAGTTGTCTCGGACCGATTATTTTTTATTTACCGTCTCTAACTGTTGCGAATGATTTTTGTATACATACTCGTATATTTTCTTACATATAATTTTACTTTATATTACAAATTATTTAACTATGAATAAAATTATTGTAAATAGACTGCGAATTTGTGTGGCACATAGCTTCCTCGCATCCTATTATGTACTTTATTGTTATATTATTTTATTTTTATTGTGTAAAAACTATTTATCGTTTTTTGTGATCTTTAACACTTCATAGCGGTGTCGCTGTTGGATTTACTAAAAAATTTTATTTGAAACAAAAAATGTTTGTCTCATTGAATAGATGAAGTTTGATTTTTTCCCCGACCTAAAATTCCAATTTTAACTTTGAATTTCACGTTTACGCGAGCGTTGCGCGTGAACGCTTGGACGGATGTCCAAGTAATGTTGTCCAATGAACTCTTCTAACTCCTGAGCATTGGTAAAATGAACATGTCTACCAAATTTCATTAAAATCGGTCGACATTTACTCAAGTTATCGTCGCACGTTTCAGGATTCCCGGACACACAGACCGACAGACAGACAGACAGACACGGAACCTAAAATGTTCCCTTATGTCTGAAGCGGATTTCTGTCTTGGAATTTTTAAAATCGGAGACAAAAGTAAACACAATGCTACCGTTTCCTTCGGTAAGCTCGGAAGCAAAAAATACGTAAACCGTCGCTTACACGAATATATACACTTAGAAACGATACATTACCTTTGACACACTTCTAATTCTATTTTAGAACGTGGGAAGTGACGAGATAAGCAAGTCATCTTAACTTTATTTACAAATAAATCCATGGCGGGAGGGGGGTTGTAAACGTCTATTGATCGGCTCTGGGAGCTTGTTAATGTCTATTCATTGTGATTGGCAGTTAAGTCAATTCCTGAACTTGACGGCTACGAGGATTTGGCTGAGTGACGCTAAGTGGGAGATAGAAGAAATCCCCTTCGCACTTACCAGTCTAAGCCTTATTGGCTCTTCAAGAAAATATAAAGTAGGCTGCAGCCGATTCGACACCAGTTAACAGAGAAAGTCCATCTCAACTTACCACCTTCAAAATATAGAAACATATTTACAGGAAGGCTACAAAGAACAAATACAAGGCAACCAAGTTGGTCTCATGTCAGTCAATCGGCCTATCCGTTAACATGTAAGCGTATGCTCATACTATGAAAACTATTTGTTCGATAAGAATGAAATTTAGATAGTATGCGTTAAAATAGTGAGTATCAATGAATTAGGAGCGGCACGAGATCGTAGGTTTGATCCCTTACCGTGATGTTATGATTTATATTGCTTACTAATGATCACACCATACTCGCTTCGGCGGTACAATGTACAAAAGTATGTATGATGTGCGAAGTGGCTGTCTACTCTTCTCGATTTTGTGGCTTGAACTCTCTACCACTGGGCTAGTAAATATGGCCTAATTGCTAGGTTCGAACAAGTAGTTCGTCCTACCTGTCTAGTATTAGCACCTTTCTAATCCAACTAGCCTAGAGATTGCCCCATATTAATTCGTATCACCTAGACGCATTGATTCTTCTAGTACGACACAACCTACTTTACTCATACTATATATATTTATACTGAGATGACCATTCGTCCAGTTATAAGACACACTGATTGACAGAAGAATTTAATTTAAATATAAATAATAGAGACAAAGAATACAGCTTTCAATTTATGAAAAAATAAAAATATATTTCACTGTAAAACGCTAAATATTTAAATGAATTTAGCCCAAAAATAGAGAAAAAAATTATAATTTTCGCAATGAGCCAATTTTTTGTTTATTTTTTTTGCCAAAAATTGAATCAATTGTGAAATGAGAACAGGAATAGAAAAAGCTAAGTTGCATTTAATTTTATTTTTTATTAATATAACATTAAAATAATTTTAGTTTTTCTTCCTACGCTAAAGAAAAACCATTTCGCTATCAATATTAAAATTAAATTAAATATAAAAAAAAGTCCAGTCATGGATCATGACTTAATGAGCGAATTTTCAAAGAAATCTGCGTATTATTGGCTTATAATAATATAGGAAAATTTTGGTTTAGAATTTGGATTGGTGAAAAAAGAATTGTGCACAGGGGTACGGGGTACTAAAGTCAAAATAGTATTTACCCTTCAAGATGCATGTCATTGGAAAGCTCTTTAAGAGTACAGTAAATGTTGTTATTGTTATGTACACTTTTGTCATAATTTCATATAAAAGGGGGGTAAAATGGAAAAAACCCGTTTTTATGCTATTTTTGACCCTAAATTGTCAAAATTTGACCCCTAAATGAACTCCAAAAATTCTGGCCAACGATCTCATCCTTTCTTTTGATATTATTGACATTTTAAAATTTGTTTGAAATTTTAAGTGCATCCTATGGGGAGATATCGTCTGGAGTGACACATACATATATACATACATCCATAGAAAAAGTGTTAAATTTTAGGAATCGATTCAGAAAAAATTTCCAAAACTTCGCATTACAAAAATTTTGAAGCCATTGCTATAGCTTAATTTTCTTCGAAAATTCGCTAAATGGTTTTTAAGTCTTAAGTTTTAAACTAAAAACTAATATAATACAATTAATTAAATTTACTTTTTTATATTTATGGATAATTTAATTCGTTTTTTTTTTTTTTTTTCATATTTCCCTCCCTGTCAATTTTCAACTTTAATTAATTTTATAAATTGAATGTAGGAGATAGACCCAGAGAAGGTGATTGCTCGGAAATTTAGAGTTCTCTATATCTTAGATAACCGAAATGAAATATAGGATTATTTTTGAAAAGAGGTTGTCTGTGAATAGGTGGGATTTTTATGGGACATTTTTTGAGAGGGTCATGAAGTATTTTGTTGGGCTCTCTGCTAGAGGATTGCCAGCACGTCTAAAGGTGATATCTGAGGTAGAGTTAGATGGTGTGGAAATGGATTACTCTGGACTCAGAAGAGTGAATGGAATCGGGATAGAATAAGGCTTTCTACGGTCAGTTAGGCTACAGCCAACTCCCAGCCAAGGATTTCACAGCAACCAAAGAAACATTAATCCAAAAAAGAATTTTTTCCCCCAAATCCGATGTTAGGGAAAAACTTTTCGAGAACACTGGAATCCTGGAAAATAAACTCGAAAGAGAAAAAAAAAGTTTTTAGTTTATCGTAAAATAAAGCCTCACACAAAAAAAGTAAAAGCAGGCACCGCAGACTTAATCACAACTTTTAAAAGAAAAAAATACGAGTAGTTTTAAAAACAGCAAGCTTTATAAAACGAAAAAAAATCTCTTTTTTTGAAAAAAACTAAAAAAACTTGATGATTCTCTTTTTTGATAATGAAGGATAAAGCTAGTAACCAAGATCGACCAATCCAATGAGACCTAATAACGATAGCTACCTGGAAATTCTTTCGATTCTTGTTCTTGTTATAACTTTCTCCAAATTACAAGCTGATAAATCCTCATATATATATAGATAATCACATATATATATATATATATATATATATATATATATATATCGATAGATAATCCCATCCCTAGACGCTAGTTTTTACAAAACTTTCACAAAGTAATCACCCAACAAAGTCCGGTGAATGAATCAATCATATTATCAAATCATTCAGACCGCTAAGTTTAGTCTTATAAGAAAAAACTTTAAAAAAATTACATCTTGGAAAGGTTGAGCTCACGTAAAGGTGCGTTTAGACGGTTCAATTTCATTGCTCCATATGATTGAACGACACATTTTTAATCTAATATGAACGCCACTAAACGGTTAAGACTAAAACAATCAAAATTGAGTCACCACTGACAAGAAATACTCTGTCAATTAGTGTGGTATAGCTTCCTCGCGTCCCATTTCGTATACTTTATTAAATTTTATGCTTTTTCAGTCCATTATTGTCAAATTTATCTATCCCCCCCTTATTTTCTAAAACTGTCAAAAGTTTGTTTTACATGAATTAAAGTATGAATTTAGCAAAATTTTAAGATCCCGAAATTGAACTGGGGCTATCTCCAGGTACTTTTGACAAACCATCCAAATTTCATAAAAATCAGAGGAGTACTTTTGAAGATACAGTTGTAAATAAAAGTATGTTTCTGTGCATGTGGAAGAGAAACAAAGGCGTATAAAGTTGAAACTTATATGGGACCAACAATGGGCTAATTATGACTTACCATACAAATTTCTTTCGCGCTCTTTAGGAACTAGGTTCAAACTAGTACCGAATTTGGATTTGTCACCTTTCGCAAGCCCATCTACTTTAATTTTGAATTAGATATCTTCAACTATTTTAAAGGTATTTTAATTTTTCGTAAATTAAGTTTCACTCTCAACACTCTGCATCTTTTTAATGACTAACTTTTACCAACACTGCTGACTTAATCTTCTTATTTTCAAGTAATGTCCCCTGTTTTAATATCAGCTGTTGCTCAATGGCGGATAAGGTATGGAACACAATGTATTGGTAGGCGAAGAAGTTAAATAATAAGGTTTCTGACCTTATGATTGAGGCGTTAATTGAACTATTGAGTCATGATGACTCACTGTTAATGAATGTTATTCAGTAGAAGATGCCATTCTAGTATTCATGGCATAATTAAAGAATGCCATTCATTAACAGTAAGGAATGAGGATGCGTAAATTGGGATAGACTAGTGAAAAGACTTCATTAATGATACTCTTATGAGGCTACTGATGCAGTGCACTAACAAGAAAATACTTCTGCTCCTGAACCGTTGAGGGGTTTTCCCCTTAGAACAGTGTCTGTTAATTATTATCGCTAATTAGGTTTTCATTATGTCTCATTGAATGAATCCAAGCAAGGATCATGATGATTTTTAAATAATTTTTATTCTTACTAATAATACATCCTCGGTATATTTTGTCAAACATAAGAAGTTACATTTTATATATCAACTCCTGGAAATATCATAGGACCACAGAGATGCATTTCTGTATTTTTGCCTTATTTTTAGGACCTGTCCTAATGGGGAAGCGTGGGGGGGGGACTTTTTTTGCGTTTTGTTTTAATATTTTGGGGGGTAAAATTGTCGCCATTTTAAAAACACAATGTATTTTTGTGATCCACATTTCATACCTTTAAAATGACACCCGACTTTGATTTTTCAAATAATACAAATTTTGGGGCTCCATCGTTACGGCCCCCTGAATTTCTAATATTTTACTTTTCTTAGAGCAACTCCCAGAAATTTAATTGGACCACAGAGATTTATATTTATGTATTTTTTCCTTTTTTTAGGACCTATCCAAATGGGGTAGTGTAGGGGGGGGGGGTACATTTTGGGTTTGTTTTCATTTTTGGGGGGTAAAATGGCCGCCATTTTGGAAACACGATATATATTTGTAATCTACATTTCAATACCTTTGAAATGATACCTAACTTGAAAATTACAAAAAATATAAAATATTGCGATCTATTCGCAATCGATCGCAGATCGCAGAAATTTGGAGTGTTTAAGCCCGCAATAGTGTTTCTGCATTTGGACAAAAAAGTTTAACTTGTATACCAAATTTCAAGTCTATAGCTTCAGTAGGTCGGGAGATATACTCCAAGATGCGACGGACGGACGGACGGACGAACTACCAAAAGCATAAGGGGTTCTAGGGCGAACTCGAAACCATAAAAAAATATCTACAACTCAGACAAACCTTCTCATATACGAGTTCATAATTACTTAGCCCATTTATAATTACTTAGTGTTTTCCAATTATTAGTTTTCAAGATTTCGTAGGTACATTTAATTATATCGAACATTTCATCAAAAGCTATCAAAATAAATTGGTAAGGCGTGAAGTCTCACGTAAAAAGGGTTTCGTTGGTATTGTGAACACAAAATTAGAAGGGGGGAGGGGGGGGGGGAGAGAAAAGTTTTTTTGACAAAATGGCGCCGAAAATTAAACACTATCCATAAGTGGTATATATATTTGTAATCTACTCTTGAATACCTTTCATTTGATACCCCACTCAAAATTTAAAAAAAATATTTTTTTTCGAGTAACGTGAATTATCCGCCATCTTGGATTTCCAGTAGATCAGATCAAATTGCTAATCTTATTTTTTCTATGGCCCAGCAGACCACACATTTTGCATATTTTTCTATATTTTTAGTAACAGCGGAAATACGATTTTAGGGGGGGGGGGGGACACGAAACATTTCGAGGTTTTTTGACAAAATGGCGCCGAAAATTAAACACAACCCCTAAGTGATATATATATTTGTAATCTACTCTTGAATACCTTTCATTTGATACCCCACTCAAAATTTAAAAAAAATATTTTTTCTTGAGTGACATGAATTATCCGCCATCTTGAATTTCCAGTAAATCAGATCAAACTGCTAATCTTATTTTTTCTATGGCCCAGCAGACCACACATTTTGCATATTTTTCTATATTTTTAGTAATAGCGGAAATACGATTTTAGGGGGGGGGACACGCAAAATTTCGATGTTTTTTGACAAAATGGCGCTGAAAATTAACCACTATCCCTAAGTGGTATATATATGTCTATTCTACTCTTCAATACCTTTCATTTGATACCCCACTCAAAATTATAAAAAAATATTTTTTTTCGAGTGACATGAATTATCCGCCATCTTGAATTTCCAGTAAATCAGATCTGATTGCTAATCTTTTTTCTTCTATGGCCCAGCAGACCACACATTTTGCATATTTTTCTATATTTTTAGTAATAGCGGAAATACGATTTTAGGGGGGGACACGCAAAATGTCGATGTTTTTTGACAAAATGGCGCTGAAAATTAACCACTATCCCTAAGTGGTATATATATTTCTATTCTACTCTTCAATACCTTTCATTTGATACCCCACTCAAAATTATAAAAAAATATTTTTTTTCGAGTGACATGAATTATCCGCCATCTTGAATTTCCAGTAAATCAGATCAGATTGCTAATCTTATTTTTTCTATGGCCCAGCAGACCACACATTTTGCATATTTTTCTATATTTTTAGTAATAGCGGAAATACGATTTTAGGGGGGGGGGACACGCAAAATTTCGATGTTTTTTGACAAAATGGCGCTGAAAATTAACCACTATCCCTAAGTGGTATATATATTTCTATTCTACTCTTCAGTACCTTTCATTTGATACCCCACTCAAAATTTAAAAAAAAAAAAAAAATTTCGCGACGTGAATTATCCGCCATTTTGAATTTGAACAGCTGATAATTATGAGTTCGCTATATTTTTCCTGTGTGCGCGTCAAAACGATCTTTTATACTGGAAAGTTTCACGTTTTTATCTTTTTTGGTTCAAAAGTTATTGGAACCGTACAGAGTGACAGACGGACACAGGAACGAAACTATAAGGGTTTCTTTTTTTTGGTTTTACCAACGAAACCCTAAAAATAATTTTTCCTCAGCGGGGTATCGAACCTGGCCTCTCTCCATCCGCATTTAAAGCTATTTTCTCAGGAACTAGATTTTTTCCTGGAAAACGGCTTATATAGTTAGATTCTTCCCATTTAAATAGACTATATTTTAAACATGTATATCAAATTTCGTCAAAATCGGTCCAGTAGTTTAGGCTCCAGGCGTCTGCGCAGACAGACACTTTTTTCGACACAGGGTAGCACAAAACGTATAAATCACTCAACATCTCAAAATTTAATTTTCGCGCCATCACTCTCTATATTTTCTAATTTCTCATTATATGGGAAAGTAAAAAACTGACTTATTTATTCATATTAGGTATTAAGAATTAAGTCAGCTGGCAATCTATAAGTTTATTTTATACATGTGCTGCAGGAGATACGCACCCTAGCCACGCTCAAGGAAGCATGAATCTTACTGCACTTTGTACTTGTGCCTTTGAGTCCCAAATGTATCCCGGAAAGGGAAGAATGGCAATGCTTCTTTCCACGCGGCAGAAAACTCTCTCTAGGAAGAAGTATGGAATCTATTAAAGATAATACATTTTATAAGGTCCATCCTGGTGGGCTGAAATGTGGAGGAGAACTACCGCAGCCTATGAAGGAAGTCATCAAACTTTACTTAATGGATCATCCCTTCAGCTAATGGAGGACAGAGGGGTCTATAGTCGGAGTAAATTATAAACCCTCCGACGTAACACCTCTCCCAACTTCACAAAGTATTCAAGTATCATATCAAAACTTCAACAAGCCAATATTCAAAAGCCAACGCAATTTCAAACAAACCATGTTTCCGACATTTATGAGGGGTGGTGTTATGTTAACTTAAATATCAAAGGGAACAATAAAGTCACACTTGCCCACGTCAGTTTTCCTAACACATAGTAATACCAAATATTTAAGAAGATTGAAAACACATCGCTAGTATACCTGCAAAACCTCGTAAGTCCGATTTTTGGGATTTTTTTTTTATTTCATATTTCGATAGATGTAGGTCGACTGCGTCTCCGTGTGAAATATTGTACGTTTTTGTCCACTACGACGCCGTGAGACAGCGATTGAAAAAGCTGGTAAGTCGAGAAGGTTACAGGGAAGGTAGTAAATCCTCGTATGTCTGAAGAAGAAGCACGCCGCTCGCAGGCTACAGCTCAGTTCTGGTTTCAAAATAAGTTAAATGACTTATATTGACAAATTTGTATTTAAAATTATTATATTATTAATTTTTTAAGTTAAACTTGCGTTTTTATTAATTATAACAACTATTTATCACGAGTTTTAATGAGGTTTTGCATTTCAGGAGACTTACATGGTTTTATACGATGCATTGTTCTAAGGAAATTCAACTTGCGTGGTTTGGTACCATATGTATAAAAACTTACGAGGTTTTAATTACCTTACGTGTTTTTATCCTGGACTTACGTGGTTTTATTTACTAGACCGCACGTAGTAAAATAAACATACTAGGTTTTTGACAACTTACCATCTTACATAAATGTTTACTGTTTTGGTTTTTTTTTTGCTTTTTTAAACCTTTACAAACTATTATTATTTACTTGACGATGCCGATTAAAATATGTCTTAACTTTTTATCAAAGGATAATCGCCCCGAGGGGAAACACCTGTCATCATTGATTCCTTCTTGCTACTTCGATTGTATTATAATTTTTTTAAACCGTTAGAACTTTTTTTAATTTTACATAATCACCTAAAGTACAAAACACACATAAGGTTTATACTTTTATCTACGATTGATACGAAATATAAACATTATATCTTTGTTTAGATGCGTAGAAAGTGATTCTTTACGTACTTGTATTCATTGCGCATGCGCGTCTCATAGTTCTGAATAATTCCTCTTCTTTACCACACTAGTGCGGTAAAGAAGAGGAATTCTTCAGCTTTACGCACGATTAGCAAGTTTGTTTACATTTAACAAAACTAATTTGCTGTTCTTTTATTAAAGTAACTGTTTATATCGAGTTTTTAGTGAAAAACGATGAGTGAATCAAGTGACTTTGACGAAAATGTGGAGAATAATAATCCTCCAGAAATAATTAATTCGGCAAAAAATACAACTAATGAATTAATGCCATCTTTATCAAGAGAGAGATATGAACTTACATACACCAAGTTATTTTTTGCTGTATTTATTATTTAAATCTAACAATCGTAGATAAAGTACGGTACGCAACTCGTGCGAAAACGGCATTTTGCATTGCTCGTGTGGTTTTACCACCCTCGCTATCGCTCGGGTGCAAACTCCACACTTGCATGCAAAATGCTACTTTCCGCACTCGGCGCGTAATGTACTATAAATTATAAATTTTCTATGGAACAATGATTATTTTGTGTTTTACAATTCTTTAATTATTAATTGAATATTACTGGCATTTTTATCACATTCTCAGCATTTTTCTATTTCAATATCATTTTTTCGTACATTTAATGATTATTATTATATCTTTAAAGAATGTAAAAGTTTTTATTAATTGCCTATGAAACATTAGGTAGATGTCTAATAAAATTATATTTTTGTTTTGTTTTTAACTTTCATAATAATATTCACTTGCTGTTGGTTCTAAGAATTGTATTGAATTAAACAATCAAACTACGAATTCTTTTCCGTTGTTTCACTTACAAATATGTTCATTATAAGTATTAAATTTTATTTATTTATATTTTTCCTACTTTTTATGTTTTTTTTTTTTTTTTATTTCTATAAAGTAAATACACAAAATAGGTAATTAAAAATATATTTATTTTTCTTTGTAAAACCTTGTAACTCGACAAAAGTTCTTGTCTAAATCCTCGTAAGTACAAAATCAGTCCACAAAATCATAATTTAATTATAATTTTAATTATTAGTGTATATAATACCTCAAATGGTAGTAAAACATCATATATATGGGCAACGTGTCATAGAAGTAAAAGATTAAGCACTTATTCAGTTTTTTTGCTCTCCTGTAAAATTTTGGATTTGGTACATACGAGGTTTTGCAGGTATACTAGCGACATGATTCTTTCTCCCTACTTTACGTGAAGCAAACAATAATTTTGTTTTGACAAACTTAAAACTAGCATAAATTTGAGATATAAAAAAATATACTATCAAATGAAGATAATTTAGATTAAATAATAGTTAATTATGCACCTAGGGAGTAAAGTAAGCCATTATTCCCTGAGCAAAAAAGTTGGTTCTTGAGGCGAAGCCGAAGGAACCATGGTCCCTAAATCCCGAGGCTAAGCCGAGGGAATAACTCTAATTAGCTCACGAGGCGCAGTACAAGTAATGAATATTGGGTCAAAGTAATGAATACGCTTCGGGATGCATATCGTTGAAAAGCTCTTTAACAGTACAGTAATTGTTGTTAAGTACACTTTTGTCATATTTTCATTTAGGAGGGGGGTACAATGGAAAAATATAGCTATATCTTATTTGTTCTTTATTCAAATCTACAGTTTTAGCCCGATTTTGATAAAAATTTGCACACTTGACCTTCAAAGCAAGGAAAAAATCAAGGTCTACATGAATTTTTGAAATTTAAATTTTGGTACACAGGGGTAAGGGGTACATGTAATGAATACGGGGCCAAAGTAATGAAGTAAGTACCCTTCGTGATGCATATCGTTGAAAAGCTCTTTAAGAGTACAGTAATTGTTGTTACGTGTAGTTTTGTCATATTTTCATTTAGGAGGGGGGTAAAATGGAAAATATAACTATATCTATATATAAAAAGAAGAGTATCTATATGAGAAAATGTCTTTTATACAAATCTACAGTTTTATCCCAATTTAATGCATTTTTACACTCTTTTTATTCCAAACAAGGTGAAGGTCACTGCCTACATGATTTTCAAAATTAAAATTTTGGTACACAGAGGTACGGGGTACAAATGTCAAAGTAATGGATACCCTTCATGATGCATACTGTTAAAAAGCTCTTTAAGAGTACAGTAATTGTTTTTACGTGCATTTAGGGGGGTAAATGGAAAAATATATCTAAAAGTCAACGTATGTGTGTGTGTTCTTTATACAAATCCATAGTTTTAGTCCGATCTCGATCAAAAAATGCACACTTGACCTTCAAAGGAAGAAAAAATCAGTGAATTTTCGAAATTTAAATTTTGGTACACAAGGAACAGGCTACAATAATGAATACGTTGTCAAAGGACTGAATACCCTTTATGATGGATATCGTTGAAAATCTCTTTAAGATTACATTAATTGTTGTTATGTACAGTTTTGTCATATATTTTTCATTTAGGAGGGGGTAAAATGGAAAAATATAGCTATATCTTATAAAAAAAAAAGAAGAGTGTCTGTATGAGGGTATGTCTTTTATACAAATTTACAGTTTTATCCCAATTTGATGAATATTTACTCACTTTCCCTTAAAAGCAAGGGGGAGGTCACTGTCTACATGAATTTTCGAAATTTAAATTTTGGTACAAAGGGGTACGGTGTAAAAATGTCAAAGCAATGGATTCCCTTCATATCATGCATATCGTTGAAAATCACTTTAAGAGAAAAGTAATTGTTGTTATGTACAATTTTATTTAGGAGGGGGTAAAATGGAAATTTATAGCTATATGTATAAAAATCAACAGATGTGGGTGTATGTTCTTTATACAAATCTACAGTTTTAGTTCGATGTCGATAAAAATTTGCCCACTTGAACTTCAAAGCAAGGGGAAAATGACAGCCTACATGAATTTTGGAAATTTAAATTTGGTACACAGGGGTATGGTACAAGTAATGAATACGGGGTCAATGTAATGAATACCATTGATGATGCAAAAGCTCATTAAGAGTAGAGTAATAGTTTTTAGTTAGAGTATTGTTTTGTCATATTTTACTTTAGGGGGGGGGGGCGAATTTAGGATATTTGAAAATTTGCTTATCAAAGAGGAGGGGGTATAGAAATAGGTGGGTGAGCTAGAATCTAGATATTCTTGCATAGTAAAATAATTTATATGTTTCATTATGGTTGTTTATAAACTTATCTAATTATAATAACACTCCGTAGCGAAGCAAGGGTACCCAGCTAGTATATACAATAAAATCAAATAAAGTTAAAAACTTACTAAATTAATTAGTCATTGGTATTTTCTAAAAGTCAGCAATATGAAAAAGGAAAAGCAGATGTAGGAATTTGGTAAACATCCTTTCATCGTTTGTAACATTGTTTAAATATTGAAGCATGTCTAGTGTCCTTGTTGCGTTGAATTCTTAGTACTAACTGATTCTAGTAATGCTACATCGACAAGCGGCAACTAATTGATTACATGCCGTTATATTGACACTGCATATAGTTCTCTCGCGGGTTCTATAATATATCAAGTTTAATTAATAGCAAACCAATAGTATTAATTAACAATCCAAAAACATGTCATGACACGCTGGATAATACTAGAGGTACCTTTATGCTTTTAGGATTATATATTAAAATATTCCTTGCTGTAAAAACCTGTATTTTATTTAAACGTGTTAAGAATTTAGAGTGCGGCAAGGGGGCGTGCCAGGTGAATTTATTTATTATAAAAAGGGTGTACGCGGATAATGACAAATTAATTTTTTTCGAAGAATAGTCACTCTTCATAAAAATCTCCTGCTGTTCTTAAATGTATGTTTTTGTTCCAATTGTACCCAGTACTCAAATAGTGCAATTCACGAAATTTGGTATACATGTTCAGAAAAATCATACTGCGAGGTAAAATCGGGAAATTAATTTTAGCTTCAAGTTTTGGGTTGCTACCCCCAAAACATTGAAAAAACGTGAAAAAAAATATTTCTCGAGAACATGTCCAACGATTTTGATTAAAAAGTTCTAAAATGAAGTCCAGTTAAATACGAATCTAACGACATAAGCTGTTTTCACGGGAAAAATCTAGTTCCTGACAAAATAGCTTTAAACAAGGACAGAGAGAGGCCGGAGCTCGCTAAGGAGAAATAATTTTTATGATACATTTTGATGTTCAATAATAATTTTATTTAGCTATGAAAAAATTGAAAACTAATAAATTGAAAACACTGGGCTAAGTAATTATAAACTTGTTTATAAGAAAGTCTGTCTAAGTTTACTCAGACAGATTTTTTTGGGGTACTATTCCAAATTTTCGAATTTATTAAAAACTATCAAAAATTGAATTTAAAAAATTACCTCACGCCATTTATAAAAAGTAAAATTTGTCTAATTCTGATATAATATGAGAAAGTTAAAATTATATTAAATATTTTTTTCTTGAATAGTCAAACTTTAGTCTGGTTTTGGGATCAGGGAACATGTTGTACAAAAATTAATACCATACATTATTTAGGAACTAGTAGAAGATTTGATGGAAGAATGGCTTTTCTTCCTCGATTTCCTCGAAAAATCGATTTTTTTTTTTTTTTTTTTTTCATTTCACGTATTGGCACCCCGATCCGGGGACACACTGCATACTGCTTATTTATGGTCTGATCTTTCGAATTGATACCGTTTCCTTAATTTACCAAAATAAACGAAGCTGTATTGTAGTATTTATGCCTTAACAGCAGAGCTGTGAGTAAGGGGGATGTGAGGGTCCGTATTGATGGTGTTTTTTAAAATGCTAAAAAGCCTACTTTGAACTATATTATGGGTCTGATATTCTCAAAACACATAAACAAACTTCAGATAAAGTATTTTTTTTGCCACTGAACCGGACTACAAACATATAAATACACCGAAAAGACCATAATTATAAAAAAAAACGTATTTTGTCAATTAATAATAAAATAATATTTTTTTCGCAATTTCCACAAAGTAGCATCTTTACTTTTGGTCGGAGAATGGTCAAGAATTTTTTCAGATTTTTTGCACTTCACATAAGCGAGATAGAGGGGAGGGCACTTTTCCTACCCATTTCAATACGCAGGAAAATATAAGGGTCCTTGGTTTTGCCTACGGACCCTAAAAATCGTTAAATTATTTACAAACTTAGAAACGAATAATAGATGACGAATATAGTTGTACGGATCAATGTCTAAATTGATTAGTTTTGAATAAAACTTGTATGCTTTGAATGCACTTGCAAAGGCAAAGTTTACCATTAAATTGACCCGAGCAAATGTTATTACTTCATTTAGACTGCTTACCTCCAAATTAAAACATTTAGTTATAACGATTAGTTCGCTCCAGTTAGTCTCAAATTACCCCAGGTTAAATTATACTTGTTATAATTAACATAAGAAACAAGTAATTCCGTACGTAGTTTACTAAAATTTAAGATAACTGTTTAATTTGTAGTAGAACAGTAAAAGAAAACGTTTTCATTGTAGTAGTTATCTGCGTTTTTTTACTTCTCTTTACCATAATGAAAAAAACAAAATTATAGCTTTCAATTTATTGTTAAAAATTAATGTTTTTTTACCCAAAAAAATATCAAAACCGAGATCAACGGAACTGATATTTCCTCCTACATACTTCAGCCCACCAGGATGGACCTTATAAAATGTATTATCTTTAATAGATTCCATATTTCTTCCTAGAGGAAGTTTTCTGCTACGTAGAAAGAACCATTCTTCCCTTTCCGGGATGCATTTGCGACGCAAAGGCTCAAGTACGTAGTGCATTAAGATTCGTGCTTCCTTGAGCGTGGCTGGGGTGCGTATTTCCTGCAGCACGAGTATCAAAAAAGAAAGTTTCTAACAGATTGCCACCTGACTTAATTTTGAATGCCTAATATGAATAAATAAATCAGTCTTTTTACTCGGAAGTCACGCATACTACTTCTTTTTTACTATTCCTTACCCTAAAGGAAAAGTATTGTTTTCACCCAAAATCTGAAACCGAAATTTAAACGGAATTATCCGATTTGGGTTTTTTAAGACAATTTGAGTGGTTTGTATGTCAGTTTGTCAGTGTCACTCATAACTCCCAGAGTTTTGAGCTAGAGAGTTGAAACTTGGTAATAAAATCAGTTATACTGCCCGGAAAATCATACATTTACGACGTCATTAACCCATTATGTTATCGTCAAAAATTCTTATAAAGTCAAAAAAATGTCTAATTGCTCTAAAATTTGCACCATTTATACAACTCTTTTTAAGACAATCATTTCCCCAGAATTTCATTTTTATATCTGCCGCCATTTTGGAAATATCGACTTTTGAACTTTGATACTTTAACGGTAAATAATTTCTGAACTATTTCACCGATTGAACTGAAATTCCCAAGAATGATACCTTTCTATAAGATAAACAATTCCTCCGTATTTTTATCTTAATATATGTAACTAGTTTGAAAATATCGACTTTTGAATTTTATATAGGAAAGTTGTTGTTTACATTTTTAAATATCTCACTATCTCGGATCTAATTATACCGGACTTAACTTTTAACGTAGAAACAAAAATTTATAATTCACGTAGGTATTTAAAAAAAAAAGAAATTATAATTGGTAATTAACAGTACTGAGACGCCCTGTGTCCGATTTCTTTTTATAATATTTCCTTTCATTTTATACTTCGTTGTGTTTCACTAAATATTCCGAGGGTGTATAATTAATAAGAATTAAAATGATTGATACATTATTATGATCCTTGCTTGGATTCATTCATATTTTTGTCATTTATAGGTTTATGTTTGGTTGTATTATTAAAATTATTTTAAAATGTTTGGATAGGTACAAGACACATATATGCCAAATTCCAAAGTGATCAAATTATGATATAAAATACCATTTTATATATGGTTTATGTTTCTTATAAAGAGAAGTATTAATATGGATGAGATTTTGGACCGTGTAAATTTGAGGTCCCCTAAGTCATAAAAAATTGGGTTTTAAAAAATGTGTCTGTCTTCTGTCAGTGCAGACGCCTGGCGTAAACTTCAGGGCCGATTTTGACGAAATTTGGCATACATGTTTAGAAAAATCATACCTCGAGTCAAAATCAAGAAATGAATTTTAGCTCCAAATTGAGGGAGTTACCCCCAAGAACTCTGAAGAAAATAATCGAAAAATGATTATACGGAAAGAGGCCGGGTTCGATTTCCCGCCGAGTAGAAGTTATTTTTATGACATATTTTGATAAAATGTTCAATAATAATTAAATGTACCTACGAAAACAAATAAATGGAAAACACTGGGTATGAACTCGAAAAGGAGAAAGTTTGTCTGAGTTGTCTCGAACCGATATTTTTTACTTGCTTTATTCATATCAGAAGAGGTACAAATGCAAAATTCTCATGGCTACACATGTAGGCCGTGTTTTTTTTTCTCTGATGTCGTATTTTGAGTCTCTTACATGTTCGTTTATTTCTTCTTTTGTTCGCAGTCTCTTTCCCATTGTAGTTTAGTTCCAACGGGGTTTTGGTCTTTTTTTGTACAAAAAATTCCAAGACCATCCCTACGTTGATTCTATTGCTTTCCTTACTAGTAGAAATCCTTCGACTTGGTCCCAACATTCCCTTTCCCTTAGCTACCTCCCTTGTCAGGGTAAAACCAACTTTCCTATTTCTCCAAACCCCCCCCCCCCCCTCCATTTCTTCCTACCCGGGACTTGATCAAATAAATTCTACTTCGAAAAATCACTAGAGTTACCAAGGAGGTAAGAAAAATGGAATTTGATTTCCAAAAAAAAGAGTAGATATAAAAATAAATGTTACCGAAAAATAAAAGGATACTCTTTTTATTTCGAGCTACGTTATAAATAAAAGTCGGTAAAATAAAACCGGAACCCTTATCGAGTTCCGATACTCGTTAATGTCAGGTTCTATCTCCAGAGTTATTCATAAAATTTTTGACACAAAAAAAACATGTTTATAAGGGTGGATTTCTAAACCAAAATAGAAAAAGATTAATAAAAAGGCCCATTGTATTATAATAGTTGTCCTCAAACCCTACAATACCAGTTTTAATTTTCACATTTTAGGGAAACCAATTTTCGGAGGCTTTTAGAAACCTAAGACTGCGTCAAAATTAATTTTAAACAAAACAACCTATTATTTTATATTTGCCAGAAGCAAAGAATAAAAAAATAAGAATTATTAATAAATTTACAACCTATTTTATATAAAGAAAATCAAGGTCTAAATCAAGGCTAAACTTTAATTTAAACATAAGAATTCAAGTACAACATTCAAGCCAACAGGGAAAGAGCACATAAAATGAGATTATAACATTAGAAATCAAATTAAAATAAAATGGTTATGCATGGTGTCTCACGTGAAAAAGGATTTTGTTGGTATTTTGAACATTAATCGGCACAGGAAATGCCAATAAAAGAAATGCACAATGGACTTATAAAATTTGGAAATATCAATTTTCCTAGGATAAATTAATCAGATAAAATTGCTATTCTTATTTTTGCTACGGCACTGTATTTTTACATTTTTAATTTTTAGTAACAGCAGAAATATAGTTTTAGGGGAGAGAAAGGGGAAGGGGGGCACGCAAAATTATTTTATTTTTTGAAGAAATTGCGTGAACCAGGGACCCTTTAATTTTTGATTCGGTTTTTGGGGTCTTCCGGCTAAATTTGTTTCTATTTTTGTATTTTCATATAGAGCAGGATAAGAAAATAAAAAAAAAAATGTTATTTCATAATATAATAACGTATATGGTTAATAATCTACGAAACCCTAAACAGTTCTTGGATACAAGTACTTCCCTGTTATTTTTATTTTATTTACGAGGGGGGGGGAAGGTATCATTACAAATTTCGTTTCATATAGATAGATGAAACTGGTTATAGATAGATACATTTAATTATAACGAACAATATTATTTTTTAGAGCATTCAACATTTATAAGACAATTATCAGTGCTAAGTATGGATACATAAGTTTGTTTGAAGAAAAATTTGAAAATAGTGAGTTAAAATTATGAAATAATTTTAAAGTTTTTAAAACCCAGAGTATTTATTAGTCTCCAACTAAGACCGTAAAATCAATATTATAACAAATAATAAAATGTTAACGGTTAACGTAACTGAATATAAAAAATTTCATTACTTTAGTGAAAATGTTATTTAAACATTTCTTTAAACAAGATAAATTAAAGTAAAGAGCTAAAATAAATAATAATAATTTATAAAAAATGAAATGTAATTTTATTTTTTGTGAAGTTTTTTTTTTAGAGTATTTGACTTAAAAAAACAAAAACGATATAACATGAAGTCTCCACAATATTTTATAAATTATTTTCCCTTGTGTCCGAAAAAAACAAAAAAAAAAATTAAGGTAGGGTTTATTTTCCAAGAAAATATAGATGGGTTATTCCGTGTTTTTCCTGTTCACTATTACATCTCTTTTAAAGATCCGATTCTAAATTCAAAAATGAAGAGGGGGGTAGGAAAGGCAGGAGTTCATGAAAAGAAAACGGTACGAAAAATGAAAACATGGAATTTAATTTGGTTACCAAGCAATGAAATAATTAGTGTTTTTATCCCACAGTGGAAAAACAGGTAAAAGCAGTTTACTCTGGCGAGTAATTTATACGCCTGAATCTACTTCAAAATAACAGAACAAAAAAAAAAAAAATCTCAGACATTTAAAGAGCTATAGAAAGTTATAAATATTAAAATCCAATTATGTTGGAAATGAAATTATTAATAAATAATGGAAAAACCAAGTTTGTTGGATATAAATAGGCTGAAGAAAAAAAAATCCCCCCCCCCAACTCCTTACCCATACCTGCCATTCAAAGTCAGGGATCCTACCAGGAAACCCCTCCACAATATTTGAAACAAAACTTTAAAATAAATAAAAAATTCACTAATTAAAATTAATAATTTTTTATTTGGTTTTTCCTCTTTATAAAATAAAATTTCATTTGATTTAGACTATTATTTATGAAACAATTTTACTAACAATAGAGTCAATTAATTTTTAAAAGACTAGGAAAAAGCTTTTTCTCCTCTTAATATCCGAATTGTTTATTTTTTACCTCACTTCAATTTCAGGAGTTTTTAGAATTTAAAAATATATATATACAATAGAATCATTTTACTATTTTAAAATTGCTCTAGTCAGCGGTTATTATGAGTTAAAATTTAATAAAAACTTTAAAAATATTGTATGAATCTACTACGATCATGTAACAAATATTATTAAAAGTAATATGAACTAAAAATATCGATCTAACGTCAGATTAAATATAAACGTTTTATTTTATTTTATAGATGAATGTCAAAATGTTAATATTTCTGAAGAATGAAGGCACAAGTGAAGTTGAAGTCAATAGAATAATAAAAATGAAAACCTCTTAACAAAATTAATTTTTAATTTCCAAAACCAACTTTCGGCCTTGTCCATCATCTATGAACAGGAATATATATTTTATTTTAATTAATATTTCATATTTAATTACAATAAAAAAAAGTAATAATACATAAACTAAATCTAGTATATAGTATCTAGTATATAGAGATAAAGGGGGGGGGGACACTTTTCACACCCACTTCAAACTCACCTATACGCTCCAAAAAAAAAAAATGTTTTAACCCTTAAGTTATTATATTAGTTATTATATTAAGTTATTATATTTATTTATTATATTATTTATTATATTACCCTAATTGTTTTGAGAATTTTTTTTTTAAGTCACTATATTTTTAAAGTGTGTGGGTAGGTACTATATACATGTATGCCAAATTTTAAAATGTTTTGGACGAAATGTGTAGCCGTCAGAGCAGGCGACAGACGGACGGACGGACAGACAGACATTCGCAAGAAAATATTCAAGGGTCATTGGTTTTGCCTACGGACCCTAAGAAGTAATATTTCTAGTGATTTCTTTCCGTTATAGTGCATATATAATACATACATGTATAATGTGGTACAAATATTTTTAATTTTAACTTGTACCTCTGTTATTCATTTTTTTCTTTCTTCATACGTATATTTATATTATTTTGGCACCCCCCCCCCCCCCCCGCCAGGGGCCGCCCGTGTGCACACAACCCTTTACACCCCCGCTTGGACTGGCCCTGAATATGTCCACTTATTATCTAGTAGAGCAGAAAGAGGACTAAATACACGAATGGATGGATCCATTGAAATTATTTACATTGGTTTATTTGTCGTCTATATTTTTTTTGCTTGGCACAGAGCATTTGTAACAAATAGAGCATTTTAAACACACAGAGCATTTGGAAACACATAGAACATTTGTAACACATAGAGCATTTTAAACACAGAGCATTTGTAACACATAGAGCATTTTAAACACAGAGCATTTGTAACACATAGAGTATTTTAAACACACAGAGCATTTGTAACTCAGAGTATTTGTTATTTAGCATGCCATAGTTTTTAATATATACATTTTTACTTTGAGGAAGATGTCGATACGAAATGTCTAATCTACTGTATACTAGCACATTTAATGGATTTTCTTACACGTTTTGAGGTCCAAAAAAAGTGGTTTTAAAAAATGTCCCTCTATAGTTTGAAGTCTGTAGTCGTACATTTCGTACATTTAGATATAAATATGTAAGTTTTAATGTAAATGATTTAATACTTAATTTACCTATCAAAAATGGTTAACTAAAAATAAGCAATATATTTTCATTTAAAACTGGGAAAACGGGACATTTAAATTTATAAAAACAAAAAAGAAGTAAAAACAAGTCCCATTCTACGTTTAATTAATAAATTAGTTGAATGACGTTTTCACAGTTATTGTGTGGTGTTTTATATTTCCCTGATGTTATTCATCAAATTCAAAGCAGCGAGTTGATTGTAGATGATACCTGTCAACAGGCATTGCGTGTCGCTTGAATTTCCCAAGCCCGTGTCAAAATTCCCTTGATGGATGGGCAAGGACAAAAACCCGTTCTACCGGATAAATATTTCATAAATTTCCATCAGAATTATAATGGTTTGGGAGTCGGGTGGATAATTGGTGAGATACCTGGGAGGCCAGGTCAAGTTCCATCATGATTAGACCGAGGGTGGACCGACGACATGACCACGCCTACATAATCACCTTTACTTATTAACAGTCTGCTGATTAATTTGTACGAGAGAGAGGAAATTTAATCAATTGTTAAAGCTGATTAAATACTAAATTACACAGAACCTGAAAAGGCACATTAATCAGAGCGGGTGTGTTACGGAAATCGCATGAAACAATCCTTCTAAGAGTTGACGAATTGCCAGGGGAAAAAGGTCTGAAACATGAGAGGAAAAGCCATGATTCAACGGAGAATTAACAATTAAATTAACAACATATTATGTCAGCAATGAAATGGAACTACATAACCATTACAGCATTTTAATTGCACTCATATTAACTGCTCAGTGCAATAAACGTAATATGAAAAATGGGAGAGGTGTAATCTATGTTTGTATAGATGTATTCATACTGTTAAATCAGTTTGTTTGACTGAGGTTTCATAGAAACTAGTGATGTGGTGCATAAAGAACTCGCGTGAAACAAAAAAATAAAAGATGAATTTTGCTCTTATATCGGTCTAGTGCTCGGTCCCGGCCTTAAATTTGACCTGAAACTTCGTAAGTGGATTCATTTTGAGTATCCTACAACTTTTTATTTATGAAAATTCTGAGACTTGGGGCGTTTTTGATGTGGCATGCGTCAAACGTCCTCAAAATCTTTTCTTATATTTTTATCCTTTTTAGGGTCCATAGGCAAAACCAAGGACCCTTATATTTTCCTGCGTGTGTCTGTCCGTCCGTCCTCTCGCGTGCTCTCACGGCTACACCTTTCGTCCGATCACTTTGAAATTTGGCATGTATGTGTCTTGTATCTACCCACATATTTTAAAAATATAGCGACTTAAAAAAAATATTTTTCAAAAAAATTAGGGTAAAAAAACTTAAGGGTTAAATTTTTTTTTTTTTTATTCGACACCGTGAGGGGTATCATATGAAAGGGTACGTCGAGCTGATAACAAAAATATATAATTCTTTGGATATAACTTTGATAGGGCGAGCGTAGGCAAGTTTGAAGTGGGTGTGAAACGTGTCCCCCCCTTCTATCTCGCTTATGTGAAGTGCAAAAAATCTGAAAAAATTCCTGAACATTCTTCGACCAAAAGTAAAGATACCACTTTTTGGAAATTTCGAAAAAAATAATATTTTATTTTTTATAGACAAAATACGTTTTTTTATAATTATGGTCTTTTCGATGTATTTGTATGGTTGTAGTCCGGTTCAGTAGTTCAGTGGCAAACAAATACTTTATCAGAGTGTGTTTTGAGAATATCAGACCCTTAGAATGGTTCAAAGCAAGGTTTTTAGCATTTTAAAAAAACACTGTTTATACACTTTATAGTTAAACACTATATAGTGTGGCCTACGGACCCTCGCTGTGTGCGGACTAGCACACACTTGACCTGTTCATTTGATATTTTTATCCTTCTTTTTGTGGGCTATACGACCCAAAATTATTAGCCATTCCATTATTTCATCGTAAAATATTTTATAGATCATGTGGTTTTCATGACCTACAATTATTTTTATATAAATAATAACCCGTGAAATTTACATGTTTAGTAGGTCAGGGTAAAATACCCTTGATTTTTGTAGGCCAGTATATAATCATAAGATTTTACTATTTTTTATCCAGCAAATGTGCAAAAATTAGCCGGTTATATATAAATTACATAACATCATGTTGAGGGTGTAGATCTTGCTAAATGCCCCAATAATTTTGTAGTCAATATATTTCCCCATGTTTGCTTTATAAAATTTTGCAATTCAAGCAGAAAAGAAAGTGTAATTCGTAAATTTCCTATACATCGTTAAATTGACATGTTTCACGCATGCCACATCAAATACCTCAAATTGCCACACAAATTCTCAGAATTTTCAAAGAGAAAAGAGTTGTAGGTTACGCCAAAATGAATTCAATCACGATGTTTCAGAGGAGTATTTTTCATTTTAATATTTAAGGCCGGGACCGAGCACTAGTCATATTTGTATTCTATGTACCCATCAAGAAAAATTTTTCGGGTAAAAATTTACATATTATTAATCTGCCTCGAAAGAGGTTTAAAATGGTTTGCTTATATAGCATGGCACTTTTTTACTTTAGCACCCCCCTTGGTTCTAAACAATAGTCTGATATATTCCTTTGTCCCAAGGTACATTGGAATAAATATTCCTTCGTCTTAATAGTAATTTAGACTAAGGAATATAATATGCTACTCTGTATAATGTTCCTTTGCGTCTAAATAACTATTAACCTAAAAGGCACTTTTTTACTTTAGCACCCCCTTGGTCCTAAACAATAGTCTGCCCTACAAAAGCCTCAAAGGTTTGTGTGTTTGTCTCCCTAATATAAGACATTGAGACCTGGGGCAGTTTTATATTCCTTTATCTTAAAAGTTGATGGGGAATGATCACGAAATAGACTATGGGGTATGATCACAATTATATACACAAGTGTGATATTCCTTTGTCCCAAGTCGTCTTAATAGTAATTTAGACTAAGGAATATATGCTACTCTGTTCCTTTATCTAACTATTAACACAATGGGATGTAGGGGGGTGCTAAAGTAAAAAAGTACCATTAACATTTTTTCAAATCCACATTTCGGCCATATTTGTGCTCAAAATGCCGGCCAAACAATCGAAATTTATATTCATGTATGATATGTCATGCTATCTAAAAAAATATTTTGTTTCGTCGTCCGCTATATTGGCCGCTATCTTGGAAATATTGAGTTTGAAATTTGATTAGTTACACATGTTCTTTTTCTACTCTTCGAGACCTTTAAATTGATGTGTAATGCTGACTAAAAACTCTTGTTTATATTTGCTGACTATATCTTGAAGATATTTAGTGAGATATTGCAAAAATTTATAGAGTTGTCACAAATCCTTAGATGCCAATATTTTGTTCAAATTGATCAATTGTTACTCCAGTTATCGTTATCGACAGACACAAAAACTTTTCAAAACCCAAGTTTCTGAAATGAAGAACTCACTAATCTGTTTTAAATGCTTCTAGACTTTGATTAAGTAAATTCTCGGCTTAAATTTGAGAGAGTGGTTTTTAAGATCTAATCTATACGATTCATGGCACCGACTGATCAGCATCTTATTTAAGGTAATGCAGTGTGGTTTTAACTGAAGCGTTTCCCGAGAGAAAAAACGAGTTGTAGGGCCATGGATTGTGTTTGTATTGTGATGACATTAAAGACTAAGAATTACCATGAAAGGCACCAAGAAGAAGATACAGCTCCTCTGAATTGATTGTAAGGAAAGAAGGATAAAAAACCGCTCACGCAAACGCCCCCATATCTTTTCGGGTGTTCTATTCCACAGGCGGTTTTCACGCCGCCTTGAAAATAGAACCTGTTGCTAAAACCGCGGCGGTTAATAAGTCGCTTGTGCGTACACTTCCATTAGAATCCATGGGTTAAATAAAAGCGGTGGTTTCCTCGTCGTAAGCTGTCGAAAAACCGCCTGTGTGAATGGGTTTTTAAAGTGATCATTACATCCTCTTACTCCACTTCGAAGCGCTGCTGTAGCAAACTGAGTTTAGATCTTGGGTGATAAGAACCGTGAATTTCCAGCAGAGACTGCCTCTGCTTCAGTAGTACGTCTCTACCATCCTTGATCAACCTCTCCGCGGGGCCAGATTTAGGCATAGGCGTGAATTGTGTGAATGGGTTTTTAAAGTGATCATTACATCCTCTTACTCCACTTCGAAGCGCTGCTGTAGCAAACTGAGTTTAGATCTTGGGTGATAAGAACCGTGAATTTCCAGCAGAGACTGCCTCTGCTTCAGTAGTACGTCTCTACCATCCTTGATCAACCTCTCCGCGGGGCCAGATTTAGGCATAGGCGACATAGTCAGCAGCCTAAGGGCCCTCATCACGAACGATATTTATTTTTTAATGCTTCCATTAACTTCGGTAATCTCAGAAATTGGAGGAAAATCCTACTTATTCATAGAGAACGTGACAAAAATCTTCGTTTTAAAGTAAAAATATTCAATCTTAGTCCAGTTAACAAAGGAAACATTGCGGAACTAAATCATTAAACTAAATAGTTTTGATAGATCATTGATGATTGAAATTGAGCAGATCAAGTCCTGAAAACTTTCAGGGAAACCGGAAACCTGAACTTTCTAAGGGAAAGCTATGGCCCTAATCTTGGAAAATAGGTTTAATTATTTTTTTTATTTTTTTTTTTTTTCAAATATCTAGAAAATGATTAGCTTTACCGGTGGAGGGGGATGTGGTGCGGGCGCACCACATCAACCGCCCAGGAGCCCACATACTTTAAATCGGGCCCTGCCTCTCCGCCCATTGCAATGTAGATTTCCTTAGCCTTTTATTACTCAACTTCTTCTTAATGAATAGCCTACTCACTTCCAAAATATCTGCTTAATGATGGGTGTGGATAAGGGGATATAGGAAAATTTTAGATAGACAAAGAAAAACTCAAAACTCCAATACATAATTACTGCACTTCACATTGCTGTTAAATATGATGACTCTTAGAAACCTATAAATCAATAGCAACTTTTTAGAACTGGGGTGATAAGGCGCTTAGCGAAAACAAGGAGGGTGAAAGAGCAGGACAATGGAACGGCAGTATGAAAGACATTGGTTTCCGCCTCTAGACATGTTGACAATTCTGTCCATCTTTATCAGCTGACTCCTTGTTGATTCTTTTCCATCTCTTCAGTAATATATTGATGTGTATTTCAAGCCTTATCACTCTTTCGTTGTGTATTCCTTTTTTTAACGTGGTTTCTAGTGTTTAATTGTATTTTCGTTCCCTTTTATGATCATTTGCAAAATCAAATTTTGGCCGATATTTACGATGAAACAAGGATCTAAAAGAACTTCAATGTACATTAAAATAGAGTAAATTTCAGAATTCTTATTTTGCTTCCGATCTTACCGAAGTCAACAGAAGCTAAGCTATGTGATCGTTCTGAAGAACGAAAAAAAACCAAGACAGACATCAAGAAACATTTTTGGTCCCGTGTCTGTCAGTCTTTCACTCAATTTTTGCGAACTAACATATCTTAAAAACTAATCGTCCGATTTTAATTAAATTTAGATGGTAAGTCATAATTAACCCATAGTTGGTTCCAAATGAGTTTCAACCTTCTGTGCATTGCTTTCTGTTCCACATTCGTACAAAAATACATTTATTTTCTAATTGTATATCTTTAAAAGTACTCATCGATTTTTTAAATGTGGATGGTTTGTCGAAAGTAGATCGCAGATAACCCTAATTTAATTTCAAGCGTAAGCGCTCTTTACATTTTGTTAAATTGATACTTGAATTCATGCAAAAAATCGAAACAATTTTGACGTAATTGTTGAACGTAACCTACAGATGTTCCCATATTAATTTCAACCATCTGCGTTCTATAAATTTTATTTAAAAAATCGTGACAGATTGAAATATTAAAAAGAGTAGGCAATAACGGTTTGTAAAAGCATAACATCATTCAGGTACGTATTAAGGACTCTAGGAAGCTATGTGTCACACTAATTGGTGGATTATTTTTTTAAATATGATTTATAATCAACACGTAATATTATATATAAAATCATAATTTTAGCCTAATATTGTCCTAATATTTTTTTGTCTTTTCCCTTATTAAATTTACAGTGATATATTTTTTGCTTATATTCTCTATAATTTTACTTTTTCGTATAAAGAGAAAGTATTGTGATTGTGTGAAAATTCGATTTTGAGATTTTTATGAATTTACACGTTTTAAGGTCCCCTGACTCAAAAAAGTGGTTTTAAAAATATGTCTGTATTCATCTGACTTTGCAGACTAATTTTGATATTTTGGCATGCGTATTCAGAAAAATTATATCCTGAGTGAAATTGAGAAATTAATTTTTGCTCCAAATTTGGGGGCGCTACCCCACAAAAGCTCTGAAAGAGGTGGTTAGAAGAAAAAAAGTATTCCTCGAAAATGGTTCCGACTATTTTGATTAAACAATTCTAAAATGAAGTCCCTTAAATTAAATGTACCTAGGAAAACTAATAAATGGAAAACACTGGGCTAAGTAATTATAAACTCATATATTAGAAAGATTTTCTGAGTTGTCTCGGACCGATATTTTAAATTTTATTCGACAAAAATGGTTTATGGTTTACTTGATTTTTCAAAACAATTTTTTATGAAAAATTCTTTATTAGATGATGAGATTCTTTATTTTATTTTGAATTTAAATTGGTATTTTATTATGAATTTACATGTAAAAAGATTCGTTAAAAAATATATTTCTACTGTTTCAAATTTCTAAATTTGACAAACTTTGATATTTTATGAAGATTTTTATTTTTATTTAAAAAAATATGCAAATTAGAAAATCAATTTGTAGATTATAAATAAAACTTACAGTAGTGGAACTTATAAAACTTTAAGTTAATCATAAGTTAAAGCAGTAACAATAAGGATGTTGAGACCAATTTATGTATTAAAATTAGTTCAGTGGTGTTGATACGATGAGCAAATAACTACATAACAGACTGTAAATAAGCTTGTTCTAAATTTATTGAGGATATAAAATTCCAAACGTCACATAATTCAGAGAATTGGAACTTTCTGTAACAAATTATTAATTTGTGGTGGAGCTAAGCTCAACTTTAATGTTAAATATGACAAAGCTCTTTTCTGTTAGTAAGAGTTGCTTCTTGCTTGTCGACTCGGCTGAGAAGATAGCGATTCAGCGTCTGTGTAAGGAAATGAACTCAGCTATGTTTTATTTCCTTGTTTTCAAGTATAGAGTAAAATACGACATTTTAAAGCTGATTTATTTAGTTGTGAGCCGCAGACGGCCCCGTGGGGGGCTTCTTGACTTAATCCACATCTCTGTGTGTGATCCTACCAGAGAATTACGTCTCACTCGATTTATCCCGGTGTTGAATACAAAGCTAGACTTTCTTCGGTCTTAGTAAGAAGTCTGGCTCATAAACTATCCTTTGAAAACGGGCGAAATCTTCATGCCTGAAGAGACATTTCTTATAACAAATAGCTTTAACTCTTCGATGTGAAAATTAGTTTGAGATTTTATTACGTTAACCGAATAAAAAAACCTCTGCAACTCCCGTCTCTAAAAGTAAATTCCTTTATACAGCAGGTTACTTTGTGTTTTACGAGTAACCTACATAACGATGTGTTGCACCTTTTACTCTCATCTCAATAAGGGTTGCATCGTTGGCAGCAATAAAACCCTCTAGAAAGAATTCACGACAAGAAATTAATTAAAGACTTTATTGGAAACACTTTGTGCATAATATATAAACTGCAAAAGAAAATAAACAAAAACAAAAACCTCTTTAAAAGTTAAACATTTAAGTAAATAGTGGGAAATATAAACAAGGAAACACAACGCTTACAATGTATATAGTAATTTATATGAGGCACACAATCATACTACGAACTAACTATCGACGAATACTATACTAGGTGTGCAATGCAATTATCTGCTTGCAATATTGAGCTGATCGTGCATTTTAATCTTAAATTTTATTCATGCGTTAAAATTCTTATTACATTAGTTTGTATGCATCACGCCATGACCACATTTATCAAAAACTTGCCCTATATTGTTGTTGACGGGAGTAGTAACTTCGCATCGCTTTTTTTAAGAATCTGCATTTGATAAATTATATTATTTGGCTCAATTAACTAATTAAATAATATCATTCAATGTTTTTATTAGCGAAATAATGCAGTTCGCAGTATATATTAAACAGCAGATAGTTAACAATAAACATTTTTATTTATAAACAGCTGAAACCGGATAAAAATAGTAATATATCTAATTTTTAATTAAAATGCATTTTTTACCTGTTATTCTATTATACCCCCCTGTTAAATGAAAATATGACAAAAGTGAACATAACAACAATAACTGTACTCTTAAAGAGCTTTCCAACGACATGCATCATGAAGGGCATATATACTATTTTAACTTTTGTACCCAGTACCCCGTATCTCTGTGTACCAATTTGGACCATTTCAGATTTATACCTTCCTGTGGTTGGTCACTACGACCGTGCCGAATTTTGTGCGGGTCAGTTCAGCTGTTCAGGGAGTATGTGTCCAACCAATTGCAAAGTGTAGTATAAGAGCTTCGCTTCGCTCAGCTTAATGAACAAAGAGCAACATACACATGAAATTTATTAGATTCCTTTTTAAATAAATAAATAAATTTTAACTTCTTTTCTGAAATCTTCGATATTAATTTTGCTTTTGACATTTCCGAAGATAACGGAAGCCAGTGGCGTAGGAATTCATTTTTGACGGGGGTGGCTCGGCTCCTCCGCTGAAGGGGGGGGGGGGGGTAGATACTTTTTATCAGACTGCAACCTATCCTCTCTCTACACCCCCCCTCCCTATAGAAGGGGGGTCCGGGGGTCCTCCCCCGGGAAAATTTTGGAAAATAAACGTTTAAAAACAGCATTTTAAGCTGTTGTAGACATATTTTAGAGCAGTTCAAATATTCGTAGGTTTCGACTTCTTAGAAAACAAATTTAAATAAGTATTTCGTCTTTTTCTCATGATGTCTATCAAAATTTAATAAATGTATAAGAATAAATTGTATACACTGTTTAATAAGTAAAAATTAGATTTTATGCACTATTTTATAAAAGTATGAAAATAAATAAATTGAGGTAAAGTGAATGGAGTCAAAAACAATTTACCATTCTCAGTTTGACACGATTCGCGAGAGAGCTAGGACCTGACTAAAGAATCAAAAAAGGCCGGGTATAGAGGAAAGAGAAGAGAAGTCTCCTTATCTAGCTAAAATTCATAGTTGATAATGTCTAAAAGAATAAGAGTGGTTCAACCCCCTACAACGACCGTGGTTGTTTTTTGATAAACGGGGTTTGAGCCGCGCTTCTGAAACTACTGATAGCAAGTTGACAAAAATCAGTCTGATAAATAGAACGAAACTTTCTTGTCATCAACGACAGAGCAGGTGCTATTTATTTTGATTGACTCAGTTAATCACGTCATTAAGATTTTATTTAGTTTAGTGTTGGTGAGAAATAGAAGTCATGATAACTCTTTGTGATGTGCCGACTGCCGACTTGTTGGCTTTACTAGCCGCCCTTATCTTCCTATTTAAACCTACCCGTCGCGTGCGTCGGCGCTTCAAATAAATTAAATGTTTATAATATATACCATTTTATTAATGTTAAAAACATTTATTTGAAATAAAATATAAATGTATTATTTTCCAAATCATTCAACAAAATTTTAAGCATGTACTAATTTTTATTTTATTTGTAATTTTTTTCCCCTTCAAATCTGACGGGGGGGGCTCGAGCCCGATAGCCCCCCCCGTTCCTACGCCACTGACGGAAGCTATATAATGGTTGTGAAAAGCAACTTTTTTTCATTTATTTTATTCATTTATTTAGTTGTGAGCCGCAGACGGCCCCGTGGGGGGCTTCTTGACTTAATCCACATCTCTGTGTGTGATCCTACCAGAGAATTACGTCTCACTCGATTTATCCCGGTGTTGAATACAAAGCTAGACTTTCTTCGGTCTTAGTAAGAAGTCTGGCTCATAAACTATCCTTTGAAAACGGGCGAAATCTTCATGCCTGAAGAGACATTTCTTATAACAAATAGCTTTAACTCTTCGATGTGAAAATTAGTTTGAGATTTTATTACGTTAACCGAATAAAAAAACCTCTGCAACTCCCGTCTCTAAAAGTAAATTCCTTTATACAGCAGGTTACTTTGTGTTTTACGAGTAACCTACATAACGATGTGTTGCACCTTTTACTCTCATCTCAATAAGGGTTGCATCGTTGGCAGCAATAAAACCCTCTAGAAAGAATTCACGACAAGAAATTAATTAAAGACTTTATTGGAAACACTTTGTGCATAATATATAAACTGCAAAAGAAAATAAACAAAAACAAAAACCTCTTTAAAAGTTAAACATTTAAGTAAATAGTGGGAAATATAAACAAGGAAACACAACGCTTACAATGTATATAGTAATTTATATGAGGCACACAATCATACTACGAACTAACTATCGACGAATACTATACTAGGTGTGCAATGCAATTATCTGCTTGCAATATTGAGCTGATCGTGCATTTTAATCTTAAATTTTATTCATGCGTTAAAATTCTTATTACATTAGTTTGTATGCATCACGCCATGACCACATTTATCAAAAACTTGCCCTATATTGTTGTTGACGGGAGTAGTAACTTCGCATCGCTTTTTTTAAGAATCTGCATTTGATAAATTATATTATTTGGCTCAATTAACTAATTAAATAATATCATTCAATGTTTTTATTAGCGAAATAATGCAGTTCGCAGTATATATTAAACAGCAGATAGTTAACAATAAACATTTTTATTTATAAACAGCTGAAACCGGATAAAAATAGTAATATATCTAATTTTTAATTAAAATGCATTTTTTACCTGTTATTCTATTATACCCCCCTGTTAAATGAAAATATGACAAAAGTGAACATAACAACAATAACTGTACTCTTAAAGAGCTTTCCAACGACATGCATCATGAAGGGCATATATACTATTTTAACTTTTGTACCCAGTACCCCGTATCTCTGTGTACCAATTTGGACCATTTCAGATTTATACCTTCCTGTGGTTGGTCACTACGACCGTGCCGAATTTTGTGCGGGTCAGTTCAGCTGTTCAGGGAGTATGTGTCCAACCAATTGCAAAGTGTAGTATAAGAGCTTCGCTTCGCTCAGCTTAATGAACAAAGAGCAACATACACATGAAATTTATTAGATTCCTTTTTAAATAAATAAATAAATTTTAACTTCTTTTCTGAAATCTTCGATATTAATTTTGCTTTTGACATTTCCGAAGATAACGGAAGCCAGTGGCGTAGGAATTCATTTTTGACGGGGGTGGCTCGGCTCCTCCGCTGAAGGGGGGGGGGGGGTAGATACTTTTTATCAGACTGCAACCTATCCTCTCTCTACACCCCCCCTCCCTATAGAAGGGGGGTCCGGGGGTCCTCCCCCGGGAAAATTTTGGAAAATAAACGTTTAAAAACAGCATTTTAAGCTGTTGTAGACATATTTTAGAGCAGTTCAAATATTCGTAGGTTTCGACTTCTTAGAAAACAAATTTAAATAAGTATTTCGTCTTTTTCTCATGATGTCTATCAAAATTTAATAAATGTATAAGAATAAATTGTATACACTGTTTAATAAGTAAAAATTAGATTTTATGCACTATTTTATAAAAGTATGAAAATAAATAAATTGAGGTAAAGTGAATGGAGTCAAAAACAATTTACCATTCTCAGTTTGACACGATTCGCGAGAGAGCTAGGACCTGACTAAAGAATCAAAAAAGGCCGGGTATAGAGGAAAGAGAAGAGAAGTCTCCTTATCTAGCTAAAATTCATAGTTGATAATGTCTAAAAGAATAAGAGTGGTTCAACCCCCTACAACGACCGTGGTTGTTTTTTGATAAACGGGGTTTGAGCCGCGCTTCTGAAACTACTGATAGCAAGTTGACAAAAATCAGTCTGATAAATAGAACGAAACTTTCTTGTCATCAACGACAGAGCAGGTGCTATTTATTTTGATTGACTCAGTTAATCACGTCATTAAGATTTTATTTAGTTTAGTGTTGGTGAGAAATAGAAGTCATGATAACTCTTTGTGATGTGCCGACTGCCGACTTGTTGGCTTTACTAGCCGCCCTTATCTTCCTATTTAAACCTACCCGTCGCGTGCGTCGGCGCTTCAAATAAATTAAATGTTTATAATATATACCATTTTATTAATGTTAAAAACATTTATTTGAAATAAAATATAAATGTATTATTTTCCAAATCATTCAACAAAATTTTAAGCATGTACTAATTTTTATTTTATTTGTAATTTTTTTCCCCTTCAAATCTGACGGGGGGGGCTCGAGCCCGATAGCCCCCCCCGTTCCTACGCCACTGACGGAAGCTATATAATGGTTGTGAAAAGCAACTTTTTTTCATTTATTTTAGAACCCAATATTGCCTAATTAATTTAATTATTCACCCTTTTTGTAAAAGAAAAAGTTTTTGTTTTGTTACACGAATAAAAGTATCAATTTAATGTACTCAAGGGGTTAAAATTAATCTGGGGCTATCAGCGGGCTACTTTCGACAAACCATCAGAATATCTACCAAGATTGGATGAGCACATTTGAAGCTATAGGTATAAATAAATGTATGTTTGTGCGCATATGAAAGAGAAACAAATGAGCGCAGAAGGTTGAAACTAATATGGGACCAAAAATAGGCTAATTATGCCCTACCATATAAATTTTATTAAATCGGACAAGTAGTTTTAATATAGGTATGTTGGTTCACAAAAATTGTTTGACTGACCAACAGACAGACACGGATCCAAACCTGTTTCTTGATGTCTAAAACTGATTTCAGCTTAAAATTTTTGAAATAGGAGTAATAAAAAAATGTTTGTTCTTCAGAGCGATCACATAGCTTACCTTCGGTAATCTCAAAGAAAAGGTAGGAAAATTTAAAGAAATTATAAATTTAAATTTACGAAAATGGGTTGTAAAAGGGTAACATCATTGAAGTACGCGAGGGAGCTATGTGCCTCAGTGATTGGCAACTATTTTAATTTATTTCGTTTCGAAATATTTCACTAATAATGGAATATTAATAAATAATAACTTTTTCTGTTTTCATTTAATAGGAAAGGGGGAACAAAATGGATTTAGGAAATAAAACTACGTAATCACAAAATATATCTAGGAAATAGAACTAGGTAATCACAAAATAGATCTAGGAAATATAACTAGGTAATCACAAAATAGATCTAGGAAATAGAACTAGGTAATCACAAAATAGATCTAGGAAATAGAACCAGGTAATCACAAAATATATCTAGGAAATATAACTAGGTAATCACAAAATATATCTAGGAAATAGAACCAGGTAATCACAAAATAGATCTAGGAAATAGAACTAGGTAATCACAAAATAGATCTAGGTAATCATAACAGCCACATTCTGACCTTCATTTTGCAAACTATTTTAAATTAACCACCATCCTGTAGATAAAGTCATACAATAAATGCGGCATTACACGTTTTAAGCCGTTTTTACTAATTACGTTTTGACATTTTTTTTTAAAATAAAAACATAAAAGAGACTCGATCCACTCAATGGACTCCCTTAACATATTATGTTAAGAAATGTATTTACGTATGGTTACATAACATATGTTAAGTGGCACTTCTTAAGATTGTTACTCCCCTTATAAAAAAAACAGAGGGGGAGTAAAAATCTAAATAAAGGTGTATGCACTGTTCTTCTTTAGACTGTTACACCTACACCCCTTATAGAATCAGAAGTGTGATATTCCTTTGACCCAAAGTACAATGAACCCAATAGTTATTCCCATCCCTTTGTCTCAATAGTTATTTAGTTAAAGACATTTGACATACTAAAGAAGTACCTGTTAAGTAACTTATTTACGTATCATTACTTTTCATAGCCACCATTATATTATCACAATTTTATTTGTTTTATTTTTAGTTTAGTTTAGTTTTATTTTTATTAGTTGTTATTTGTTTTAGTTTTATTTTTAGTTTTATATTTTTACTTTCTCATATAAAGAGAAAGTATTGAGATGCCGCGAAAATGTGATTTTGAGATTTTGATGGATTTACACGTTTTGAGGTCCCCTAAATTCAAAAAATTGGTTTTTAAAAAATGTCTGTCGTCTGTCTGTGCAGACTCCTGGGCCGATTTTGACGAAATTTGGCATACATGTTCAGAAAAATCATACCCAGAGGCATAATCGAAAGCACTGTACACAAAAAACTAAAAAAAAAAAAAAAATTGAAAACAGTTTAAAGTAAAAAAGTTTAAAATGTAGTCCATTTAAATACGAATCTAACGGTACAAGCCATTTCCCCGAGAAATTCAATTCCTAAGAAAATAGCTTTAAACACGGACGGAGAGAGGCCGGGTTCAATTCCGACGAGGAGAAGTTATTCTTATGATAAATGTTGATACAATGTTCAATAATAATTAAATGTATCTAGGAAAACTAGAAAACTAATCAATGGAAAACACTGGGCTACGTATTTATGAACTCGTATATGAGAAAGTTTGTCTGAGTTGTCTCGGACCAATTTATTTTTTTTAATTACTATAAACAATATTTGGTCTTTTCAAATTAAAGTTGCGCTATATTTTCCAACTGCCTGCATTATTCCATTTATCTTTTGTTGACTTTGTTTTGTGACTTTCGTTGTTTGGATTTCTACTTGCGAGGGTATAAAGATAACAACGTTAATAGTTTTCCTAACTAGCAGAGAGTATTTGATTGCATTCTAGTCAGATACAAAATATTTTCTAAAAAGCTTGCCGGTTAACTTTGATTGATTCCACGCTTAGTCTAGGAAATAATTGATATAGAAGCCCATATTTAAAGAGATTTTATTTGTTAACTAATTTTAACCGTCTGAACTCTTTAACTTTGCTAAATTCATACTTTAATTCATGTATAAAACCAAAACAATTTTGACACTAAAAAAAACGGAGGAGAGTAAAATAAATTAGACTATAATGGCTTATAAAAGCATAATATCAATAAAGTTCGTGATAGGATGCGAGGAAACTATGTGCCACACTAATTGGCAGTCTATTTTTAATAATTAAGGCGCCAATTTGGCTGGACACGACATCATGGAGGTTACATCTCGTGCAAAAATAATCGAGCTTAAATTGAGATTAATAATTTATATATATATATATATATATATATATATATATATATATATATATATATATATATATATATATATATATATATATATATATATATATATATATATATATATATATATATGTAAGCGTGCATATACATACCAACACGAACATTTAGTAATATAATATCATTTTTTACGTTTTCCTTTTTCTGAGTCACAAACATAGGTTATTTACTCAGTAAATTCACTTAATATTTAAATTAGAACATTTAAACTATCTTTACTCACTTTCTTATAGTTTATTATGTTCTAGTGTCTATAAAAAATATAAATTTGCTTATTTAAATCTTACTGTTTACGTGAAAATCGAGTTAAAAGTTCAAATATATACAATGACTTATATATATATATATATATATATATATATATATATATATATATATATATATATATATATATATATATATATATTTCAGTCCAACAAAATTAGATTTTTACTTCTGTTTTTACAAAACAAAGGAGGCAGAAGGTTTCCTTTACTTTCAAGCTCGAGTTAAATGAAAATAAAAGTAAATGGCAACGGTAGGTGAACTAGTAAAATACCCGGGAGAAAAAAAAGGCCGCCCCCGCGCCCCCTCCTAAAGGGGTAAAACTTTATAGAAGTGGAAAACATTGTGCTTTTATAGATTTCAATTTTGAAACGACTCCCGATTTTATTTCCTTGGCAATTCTCTCGGAGGATAATAAATTTTTACAGAGTAAAACTGTGTTACAAACGAACCGTAAGTAAGAACGTGGTAAAGAAATAAAGCGTCAAATATATAAATAACAGTATACAGTGAAATACAGTTGGAAAATAAACACCTTGTCTAAACAAAAAGTTTATACTGCTTCTAAAAATGGAATATTATATCAATTTTACAAGAGAGAAAATAAATAATTTGTATACTTATAACTGAGAAGTTTAATCAATCTCTAAAAGGGGGCCAATAACTCTTTAACAAATTTCGGCCGACGGTTTCTATATTCTTTGTTTCTTCTATATTATTGTCATACTTTTTTTGCTCACTTAATATATATAAAACAAATTTAAAAATATATAAATATATCTTTCTGCCATCTGTGTAGACGTCTGTCATCCATGTTCAGAAAAATCATACCCCGAGGCGAAATCGAGAAATTAATTTTAGCTCCAAATTTGGGTAATAGAGCCCTATTACCCAAAAACTAAAAAAATATTTCTTGAAAATTCTAAAATTTATTCAATTTAAATACGAACCTTTCGGTATAAGCCGTTTTCCCGGAACAAATCTAGTATCCGAAATATTGAATCCAAAATATGAGAAAGTTCGCTTGAGTTGTCTCAAACCTTATTTTTTAATATTATTTTACAGATTCTATTCAGACCAATGCGAAGCCGTTCAAAAATTAAAAATTATTCTATTTTATAAATTTTAAAACATTTTGAGCTGGCATAACTTAAAAACGAGTTTAAAAACTTGGAGCATTTAGTAAACTTTAAAACGGTGTTTTATTAATATAAAATATTTCTAATTTAAATTGGCGAAAAAAGTTAAATGGAAAAAAGGTCACCTAAACACAGCTGGGATAGGGATGGTAGGGGGGAGGCTGGCAGGGAGGTGGTTGGGGGAGGGCTAGTATTGAGAGTCTCGTGTAACTGCTTAAGAGGTACTTATATCCCAAGTTTTCTTTTAATTAATTTGGACAAGGACGCCACCATTAGTTAAATTTCTGATGTGCTCACAGTTCTAATTCCTTTAGGTAGTACCTATAAAGCATTCCTCAGATAGATAGACAGACAGACATATTGTGTTATTTTTTTGCGGCCCATCTCACCAGTTTTTTATGGACTGATCCAGAACTTTTATGGACGGAATAAATAGAACTTTTTGAAGGTCCACGAAAAAAAAAAAAATACTTATTTTCTCCATTGCATGGAAAACATTGAATCGGGCATTGAATCCACATATCGACATGTCAAAGGCTTTTTCATGCAGTGGAGAAAATCAGTAAACATTTGTCTAATTGATATAGTAGATAGATATTAAGGTGTGAAATTATGAAACATTAATCCATTTTAATTACCATTTTGTCCGCTAGGAGCTCTGATATCATTTTATATAAAATTTAGAACTTCTCTCGACGAAATATATTACTACAATGAATAAAAGTGAAAACCGAACTACCTGCTATGATATTTTAACTTCCTGGCATGATAATTTATAGAGGTACATTTTGCAAGTCGTTAATTGAAACTTCAGCCCGCCTGTCGTCAAAATATTGTACTATAAATGAAAACCTATCGACCATCTGTCAAATCCTAACTTCCTTACACGATATTTAAAAGAGTCACATTTTTTCGTGTTGTTTTTTGCGTGACGGACATTTTTTCTGTTCACCAGAGCTAAAACATATCCACGTTGAAAGTTTGAGTGCCACTGATTCAACACCACCACAACTCACATACATCGTATGCCTGGAAAGGTGAACGGTCGAGAATTGTTGGCACAACTTTGCTTAATTTATACACTTGAGAGACTATATCCCTTTGTCAAACAGTACATTTGTATATGAATTAAACATTTGAGAAATAATATATCTGTGATTTGTTCATAGGAGAGTTGATATCCCTTTGTCAAAAAAAGTATATGTTGGAGTGAGGCCCTGCCATCTTTTCTATAAACCGCCTCATATTCTTCAGTTATACCAAAGCCTTTGTTAATTATACAAAAAACAAAATAGGTATATTAAATGTATGTGAATATCGTAACATCAAATATATATATATATATATATATATATATATATATATATATTTGAAAATGTCTGGAGTAATATCTACGACTCTACAACGAAGTTATGGTGTATGAAGCAGAGGCAGTTGAAGGCAAGGGAATATTAATTGGTATTCGAGATGGCTTTTCCCTTCGCCGGCAATTGCTGAAGGAATCCGATCCTACACCCTCCCCCTGCACCCTCTCTCCGGCTCCCTCTCTCCCAAGTGAATTCTTGGTGGCAATTACCCGCAGCTTATTGAGTTACTCTTTTTCCTCTTCGATAGAAATCAGTTTAACGACAAATTTGTAATAGGACAATAATTCTGGAGTTTAAAAAAACAAATAATTTATTGTTCAAGGTTAATGCGAAAGTTTAGTCATTCATTAGATAGGTAAATGAAAATAGTCTGTCAATTAGTGTGGCACATAGCTTCCAATTTCATAAAATTTAATGATTTGATGTTTTTATACCCAAATATTATAAAATTTATTTAAAGTAGCAATTTAGCAAAATTTTAAGAGTACAGACGGCTAAAATTAATCTGGGGCTATCTGCGGGCTACTTTCGACAAGCTGTACAAATTTCATAAACATAAGATGAGTACTTTTGAAGATGTAGGTGAAAATAAATGTATGTTTGTGCTCATGTGGAAGAGAAACAAATGGGCGCAGAAGAAACCACTAGATAACCATTAAATAGTGGTTAAAACCTACACACCTCCACCTTAAACAAACGAAACTATGAAAGATCTGAGGATTGAGGGCAACATAATATGGTTCTTGACTGTTTTAAAATAAGTAAACAAATAAATAGTCTATCTATTAGTGTGACACATAGCTTCCGTGTCACGTATTTTTTATGTTATTCTTTTACAAACCAATATTGCCAAATTCATTCAATTATTAACCCCTTTTTTTAAAAAAAAATAATTTTTTTTTTGTTTGTTTTGTTACTCGAATAAAAGTATCAATATAGCAACATTTAATGTGCGCAGGTGGTTAAAATTAATCTGGTTGCTACCTTCAACAAATCTTCCAAATTTCTACTAAGATCAGATGAGATGGACGCCGAAGGTTGAAGCTTATGTGGGACCAACAATGGTTTAATTATAACCTACCATCCGAATTTCATTAAAATCGGACTTGAAATTTTTAAGATATGTTGATTCGCAAAAATTGAGCGACCAACCGACGGAACCAAAAATGTTCCTGGATGTCTGACTTTTCCTGGAATGTTTGAAATCAGAGACATACCATTTTTTTTTGTTACAAACTATAACATAGCTTCTGTTTCCTTCGGTAAGCTTGGAAGCAAAAAAAGTCCCCTACCCCCTCTTAACTTTTGAACACTTTAAGATAAATTAATGAATCTTGGAGGATCCGAACCATGTAAAGGGAAGTTTGTTTTCATGCTATTGTGCAGTAGGGACAACCACCCATTTTGCCCCCAGGCTTCCCAACTTCAAAATTTCAAACTGAAGTGTGCGGCAAAAAATAAAAATATTTTATTCCAATTTTTTTTTCAATCTCCAATATTTTGCCCCCTATATGGTGCAAAGTATAAAAATGGTAGATTTCAGCGCTTGGGGGCCAAATGGTGGTTGCCACTACTACGCGAGTGGATGAATATATATATCCCTTGACATGTTACTACAGATCCCCCAAGTTCCATTATTTTATTTCAAACCGTTTAGATTTTACAACGATGTAAGTGATATTTTTTTACTATTTTTGAAGGGTTATTTTGCTATCTTTGCCCCCATATAGGGTGCAAAATATTAGAGATAGAAAAAAGTTTCAAATAATTTTTGTTTACTTTTCACCGTAATATCCAAATATGCTATCAAATATATACACTCCAATTTTAAATTTTGAAGTTGGGTGGCCTGGGGTTGGTTGCCCTTACTGCAAGATTGCATGAAAAACAAATAAATTTAATTATTTTAATTTAAATAAATTTAATACAGTATAGGTCTAATATAATCTAAAATTTTGAAGAAGTTAAAAAAACTTTCGTCGAAAAAGAAGAAAAAGGGTAGGATATAAAAGAAGGAAAAAAGCAAAAGATTCTATAAGTTCATAAAAATACGCAACCACTTTCTTTTCAATAAAAATTTCCCGGAGGTGTACCATAAATAATGTTATTTATTTATGTTTTTACGATCCCTTTGGGTGAAATAAATAGAGAAAATTTTAGTTTATATAGGACCTTATAAATAAATATTAGATGAATGTACAAGTTTTTCTGATTCAGAATAAATATATTCATCTAGTTAAAGCATAGTTCAAGGATGCAATGCGCCACTGTAAAGAAAAGTTTCATTTTTATCCTGAATTGGTTCGAAGTTAGAGCACAGAATTGCTTAAATATTTTACTTTAGTTATTATAATTTATATATATATATATATATATATATATATATATATATATATATATATATATATATATATATATATATATATTATATATATATATATATACAAAGTAAAATCTGCCAAAAAAGACTGAAGAGATCAAATAAATGTGGTCCCTTTGAATTAAATTAATATTTAAATATAATATTTACGACTCTCGTTGGTACATAATTGAGGTTAAACTAGCATTTTATTATACATTTGATAATTTTTTGCAATGGAGAGTCCTATTAATTGTACAGGGGCCATTAAAGAGGAAACAATAAGTGATAAGAGGAAAATAACAGAAGGTTAAATTTCTGCACCCCCCAGTTGAGTATTATTTAGAAGTCGGAAACTTATATATAATTCATAGAACATGTTTTTCATAATGTCATTAAGAATAAATGATATTTATTGGATTTATTTTAATTTTCCCATTTATTTTTATTCTATGTTAAATGAGCGCAAAAGGTTAGTATGTACCGTAGTGACATTAATATGGAACAATAATTGGGCTAATTTTAATGTAATATTTGGATTATATTTAAATCGGATATGTATATTTAAGATGCGGGATTTTGCAAAAATGTTCTATGATTCTAAAATTCATTTCTGTCGAGAATATTTTGAATTTGGAAACATGAAAAAAGTTTGATTTTCAGAGTGATCATATGCTTTCGTTACTTGCAGTAATCACGAAATAAAATCTTATAAATAAAAGGAAATGCTTCTTTTATGAGTTCAGAATATATACAAATATACAAACGACAAGGAATACAGACACTATTGTATTTGCAAATGCTTGATAAGTTGACTTATATTCTTGCTTTATAAGGCATAATATTGATTGATTCATTATGGTTTAGTGAAATTTGCATCCTTTGCATGTTAAGATATAATATACGGCAGGAATGATATATGCACTAGTTTACTCAGATTTAATAAAAAAGAGACAAGGCAAAAGTAAACTCAAAATATTGACGAGGATACTACATGCTGGATCAAGCATTAAAAATACAAACTCCGCAGTCGGCAAAGGAGGGATAAAAACGTAGAAATAGAAAAAGGATAAAAAATCGTCGGCTCTAGAGGAGAATTATTCTCCGCATTGAATATAATTTATTTATTATAAATTTTCTTTTTTACCCCTGCTTTTCTTTGACGGTAGAGAAACTACTGAAAGAGCCTGGAGGGAAATAATCCCTATTATTAATAACATATCTGACATTAAACTGTATATAACGTTGAAATATATATGAGACTTGCATCTGAGACTAGGAGTGCACTTCTTTATACCACGTACAGAGAGGGAACCAGCTGCAAACTGTATAGCAACGATAAAATAAAAAGAAATATACTGTTATAAATTCTTTTTTGCTCTTTCTTGGCGAAAGAAATACAAGAGTTGGTGAAAAAGAGAGTATAAGATACTCATGGGAGGCGTCAGTATTCGCCGACGGATGTGATACAAAGCGTTTAAAACCTGGATGCACGGACCCTTTACGAGAACAGTCACTTTACCCGTGAGGCAGCTAATTAATTAAATATTCCTCCTTCTAGGGCCCTTCGAGACGTTTTATCAATTTGTTCCCATGCTTAAGGAGGTGTATAAAAGGGAGAAGTTTCCTCTTGCCGTCGAGGTGGAACGTCACAAGTTTTAAACTGGATGAACACGGTGTGAAGCACGAGGCAGTGTGCCGGAGCAAGTGTGAATGTTAAGTGTGAAAGAGAAAGTGATAGGAGAGAAAGAGAAACGAGGTGAAGCACACGGCAAGTTAAGTTGCCTCCAAGGTAATTAACTGCTTGGCTAACTGCTTAGCAACTTTCTTACCTTAGCTTGGAGACTAGTCTCGAGACTGGCAAGTAAAGCCAAACTTTGTCATGTGACTCGGACTTGTTCCAAAGTGTCGGGATAACAGCGAAACTTTGTCTAAGAAAAGAACTGCTATTTACTAACGAGCAACTTACACAATCAGATTAGAATGAGTCTTCGACGAGCAAGCGGCAACTTCAAGCAATTTACATGTCAAATTGAGTACCGTGGGAATGTCACGCTTTTCTTTACCTTCCTAAATCCTTCATTGAATTTAATCAAGTTCTTTCCACTAGATTCTTTTGATAAATCAAGTATTACCTTACAAATGAGGTAAACTAAGAGAAGGCAGAAGTGAATTAAACATAATAAGTACACAAACATAATATGTAAGGAATTAGAATGAAATTAGTGTGGTACGGTTTAATAAAAACAACATAGTACAATAATGTACAACCAATTAGTTTCGTAAAATTTAGTTATCGCCCACCACTTGTAAACATTCCTATCCTGTATGAACGTGAACTTCGCTCAATCACTCATGTTCACAACTCAATTCTCATTCGAAGTCTATTATGTGAAAAGAAAATAAATGAACAAAATTAATATAATATAACTTAATATATTTTAGTTTATATATATATATATATATATATATATATATATATATATATATATATATATATATATATATATATATATATATATATAATCTTTCTAATTTGGTTATAAAACGAGTTTGACCTTCTATTCTGTTCTAATCTTTATTTTTTTAAAGGAGCAAGAAAATATTCCTCAATAATAATGATATTCCTCTGCAAAAAAAAAAGGGGGAAAGGGGAACAAACAAGAAACAACTTTTCCACTTTTCATCTTTTACAGAACTAAAAGTTGATATTTTTCTGTGTCTCCAAGAGAAAACGCAAGGGGATGCCCCTTAACGGTATCAGAACCGGTAGAATTTAAAATTATAATTTCATCCAGTTCTTCATCTCGTCTTCCCCCTTTCTATCTTGAGTTAATATTTTTCTTGAAAGAGCAATATCGCCTGAGTTTTTCGTCGAGGGTTTCATCTCGGTCACCGCCTCAAGCTACGCGCCCTGGCGGTGTTTTCTTTAACTCGTCGGTTATATCCGTTGTAGGTTTCTCCTTCAAAAGATACAGGGGGATAACAATCCTTCAAATAATTCTCCTTCAAAACGAGAGTTCTATCTTCAAAGCCCCAATCCCTTTTCTTTTCTCCTACTTGTCATTCTTTGAATCATTTAAACCTTTGATTTGTTTAACTTATACCTTTCTTTATTTTATTTTAAAACCGTGCTCTTTTTTGTAGGCCTTTTTACATCCGTCTCAATAAAAAAAAGGTCAATTTATATCCTTACTCTTAGAACTGCGGTTTATTATTCAGTCTTTTTAATTATGAAACAGAAATCAAAAGGGTTTACGATCAAGGGGGGGGGGGGGTCTGTGAATAGAAACTAAATTAATATCTAATGAAAGATCTTTTAGCGGTTTCTAGATTCACACAGTAAATATTAACTTTCACTTAATGATGAATGTGAAGAGGAGAACTAAAACAAGGAAGTACAAAAGGAACAAAAATATGAATAAACTAAAAAGGTTTTATTAGTACTAACAAAATAACTAGCAGACACGTGGAAGAAAAGAGAAAATAGAAAATAAATGCTTAGTGGTCTCTCTTTAGAACATAGTATCCAATACTAACTTATCTCTAATTTTTTTAAAGAAATTCAAAATTTTAAGCCCTTAAATTTGACTCTCCCTCGTTAGTCTTAGCTAATTCATTCATCCCGAATTACCTTAATCTCTGAGTAGGAAAAAAATAAACAAATACAAAACACACAATACCATACTATTTTAAGACTAATAGATGGAGAATGTTCAATGGAATCCAAGAATTCAATAGCTGCAAAGAAATTCCAATGAACTATTAGGTCATAATCAACTACTCTATTAGGTAATCATTAACCAATGCGATTGGTTGTTTTGACAGAGATTATGTGGTACCACTTCTTAATTATAATTATGATTAGATGGGTTAATACACAAGTAACTCAGCAATATTGCCACTACAATTTTATATTCAATTAAATGCCGAGAAATCCAGTAGGAAAATAAATATACGCATTGCTGAGCACTATAAATCTTGACAGGAAATATCGAGAACACGTAAAAGTACTCAGTTTCGCTAACCATGTTAGAATTCAATCATATATTTCATGTTGATAATTATTTTAATTAATTTCACCGTCTATTAGAAGACATGAGGATTATTAACCAAGGGAAATGTGTACTAACGTTATTCATTATATACGAGTGAAGTAAAATGATTATCACTTATTTAGTGGTTAGAACAAAATATTAGTTGCAACTTTGAACATTTTTTTTTTAAATTAGACCTCAAATTTACTTACAGAATTGTCTAAATATATCCAGAATAAACAGAATCACTTACCTAAAACAAATAAAGAAAACAAAATCAATAATTTAATAAATAAACAAATTCAACATTTTTATAAAAAATGTTTGTAATTAATAGATAGTAACAACAAGTATTAAAAATTAACTAAGAACATTACCACCAACTGACTTGTTGGTGGCTCCAAAAATACATTCAATTACAAACAGTATTAACTATTCATATGACTACAGAGTTAATTATTAAGTTTACAGAGTTATGTATTAATGCGACATTCTAGCTAGGAACAACAGTCTGTTTGAATATTGCCTACAATATCACCATTTAAAACATTATTTTGCTTTTTTGTCTGCAAATCTTGTAACCTAAATTTGGCCCACTTTCTTGACTACCTAGAGAGCTGAAACTTACAATAGATTATGAATTTCCGATAAAAAAAAATAATACCAGATAATATTAAATTAGATTATATTACTATTTTTATTTTTCTGGACGAGGTTTTAAGGTATGCTTGCATACATTGAGTGACAGAAAGAGAGATACGGGACCAAATCGTTACCTGATGTCTGAACCGGATTTCTGTCTTGGAATTTTTGAAATCGGAGAATATTTCTCATATTTCAAAAATTCCAACACAGAAATCCGTTTCAGACATCAGGGAACATTTTTGGTAACGTATCTCTCTTTCTGTCACTCAATTTATGCAAGCTAACATACCTTAAACTCTCGTCCAGAATGGCGAACCGATCAGAGGAAACGAGCCGAGCATTGGTCTCAGCGCATGCCCAGTCTAAAGTGCGCCTGCGCATTTAAGGCTGGGCATGCGTAGAGACCAATGCTCGGCTCGTTTCCTCTGATCGGTTTGGCAGTCTGGACGAGGCTTAAAAACTGCTTGTCCCATTTTAATGAAATTTTGATGGTAGACCTAAATTTGCTAATTTTTGGTCCCATATAATTTTCACCTTTTGCACCCATTTGTTTCTTTTCCTCATGCGCATAAACATACATATATTTACACCTATAACTTCAAAAGTACTTATCTAACTTGTAATTATCTTTTATAGTTTATCTAAAGTAACCCGCAGATAGCCCCAGATTAATTTGAACCGTCTGGGCTTTTGAACTTTTGCTAAATTGATACTTTGATTCATGTAAATAATAAAAACAATTTTGATAGATTTAAAAAATGAACGTCAATTGGTGTGGGATAAAGTTACCTCGCTTTCTATCACGTACTTTATTGATTTTATGATTTTTGTCTAATTTGTTCAATTGTTTCCCCTGTTATTTAATATGTCAAAATTGTTAGTAGACAACTAATAATAGACTATTTATATGTTTACTTGTCTTAAAACACTTAAGAACCATATAATGCCCTCAATCCTCAGATCCTCTATTGTGTAAAGGTTGATTAATTAGTTTTAACTACTATTTAATAGTTATCTAGTAATTTTTTATTAAAAGAAGAAAAAGTACTCAAAGGCTAAGGAGTTATGAGTACCTAAAGGGTTTGAGCTAGTAAGCTATGGATCACTGAAATAATTTTATAATCCTTGAGTCCTACGCCTTACACAGAGCTACCCCTCGAGGCTTTGACTCCCTTCACTCTTTTCACTAAATCATCAACATTTCACCCCCTCCCCCCTCCACAACAAAGTGTTGATAACTCTTATCAACATCCCCACAATAAAGTGAATAGCAATCTTTTCCCATTCCAACTTTGCTTTTATTGGCTCAACTTATTCTACCTCGCATTTGAAAAAACCAAATATTTAATGATAATATATTAAATGTCGAGTTTTTTGTGATTACGGTTTATAAAATTACTTCTTATTTGATGATGGAATAATGGTGTTCCCGTTCCCCCTTCTAACATCAAAATAACACTTACACTGCAGAGTGTAATGTAATCGCATTTATTAGTTTACTGTGGTATCCAATGGAATCACATGTATTCATAATTTGTGTACCAGATTACAATATTTGACTCATACAATAAAATTATCCCTCATTTTGTAAATTACAGCCTCTCATGGTTCTATATCGTTTTGAAATTACTCTGAGTTACATTTTTAAAGTCCTCGCTGTCATTACTTACACCAAACCTTATGCGACAATTAGCTAATGAACTATACTAACAATATTCAGTGTAAATAATTTGTAAAATGAAAGTCCTAACGGGCAGCAGAGTCTAATATGATTACCCAAAATCGAATTTTAGAGTGAGGGTTTAAGTTTTATTATTATGACTATATCTATTTGAAGTTTTCGTTTAAGGGTCTTGTAAACCGAGCAACATTTTACTCAGTGTCTTTGGCTGGCAATAATGGTCGGGCTACATTGCTCAATACCCAGAACTTGCCGGTAATAATTTCGTATGGCCATGCTATTTTTCTGTATGGCCCGGCAATTTTTCTGTATAGCCCGGCATTATAGAAAATATGTAAACATTGCCCGGCCATGTCTTATTGGTTTGTATATAAATGTATGTTCATATGTCTGTTTATGTGATTTTTTTTATAAATCAGCATACAAACGCTAGCAAAAACTTCCTCAATTTCGGACATTTATAAAGAATTAACTTTTTAGCAGTTTATTACCCTATATAAGTATATTTGTAAAAAAGAAACTCTGGGTTTCTCCATATGGTCTATCAGTCTATCGGGTACTCAATAGTTGTTGAATAATTCACATTCCACTCAAGTTTCATCAAACCCTATATTTCAACCCCTCTGGGTCATTTTCAAGCTTTTTTTACACCAAATTCAAGGCATTTACGTCTCTTTATCACTATTCCAATACATAATTTACATCTTAAAATATACAAACAGTTAACATATTAAACATTTGTTGGTCTAAAATACTTGAAAATGACCCAAAGGGGTTGAAATATAGCGTTTGATGAAACTTGTGTGGAATATGAATTCTTGAACAATTATTGAGTACCCCATAGACCATAAGGAGAACTCCTGAGTTCTTTTTGACAAATAAAGAATTAACGTTGTGAACAATAAAAGAGCAACAAAAAAGGCCGATAATTTATTTGTTTGAGCCGATAACAAGCACTCATTAAAAAAATCAATACATCAAAAAAGACGTTAGCGAAATATTTCCGGGACTTATCTGTCTACGTGTTACCCGGCAACACATTGAGAAAATGTTACCAGGCAGAACAGATATCTTGCCTGGCCATGCCAAAATATTTTCGGACTGGATATTGAGCAATCTAGCCCGGCCATTATTGCCGTAAAAATGTTGCTCGTTTACAAGACCAATCCTTCAAACAAATCCGTGTTCAAAGAACTCTTAACCATCTTAACAATCACCATTTTTTTCAACATAACTATTACAAAATGTCAGTTTTTCCCCAATATTTATTATCTCTTAAAAACGTATTATTTTTTCAAGAGTTTCTGCTTTGCACACGAAGTTATCGACATTTATTGACAAGGACTAATTCCTATTTTAATACAGATCCACGTTCCCCATCCATGACTGCCCGCTATATTTTCCTTTTATACATAATCCTAATCTTCGAAGCATGTTTTTAGCCGATTCCAACCCCCTTCATCCTCTTCTCCAGCCTTCATTCCTTCATTGTCCTGTTAAATCAGTTTTTTTATCCTTTTTTTCTCCTATCTCGAAGCTTGTAAAAAAATAATCCGATTTAAAACAACAACAATGAACAAGAAGAGAGAAAATATATAAAAAATAAAAAATATATATATATAATAGTTATATATTTCATTTTTATATTTTATTTTATTTTTTATTTATATTTTATTATATATGTACTAGCCTTCACCCCGCGCTCTGCGCGGAGCTCATGCTTACGTATTAGTGGCTATGTTTCCTATTATCATGTAGGCCTAGCAATTAAATGAAATGCTTAATAAATTTTGTTTCCAAAGCCTTCTTATTGAACAATCATCAACCATTGGTGCCTTAATTTAATTACCAGTATCTTCTCTCAATATGGCAGTTGCACTAGTAAATAATTAATAACTCTTGTTCTAGGACCAATTAATAAAACAATAAAAACTCGATTTAAAGAGGATATGTTTGAGGTTTAAGCACTCCAATCAGAAATTAAATCGGTCAATAGTTGCGGACTTCATAAGAGCTCAAAGTAAAAGATTTTAAAAATTTAGTAAATTTAGCTCTATTTAAGGTAGAGCCGATGAAGGTACGACAAAAAGTCATAGGACCAAAGTTGTAGATTTTTTAAAATTAGTTACCGCTGGCGCAATCAGCTTGTCGATAAGACTTAACTAGCCACAATAAGCCTTCAAAAAACTTCCAAAAAAAAGTGTGACTGCCATCTTTAATTTTTGAAGGGGGGTAAAAATATGTTTTTTTAACTTTTCCGATTTTTCCAGTCGGTTTGGGTCTATTTCCGATCAAACGCAAAAAACCTTGAGTCTCTAGGTGGTCTATAAGTACCCAAACATTTTGATTAGCGAGTCTGTTGGGTTTGGTTACGGTGGGTCAACCTAATTTTTTTTACATTTTTACAATAAAATGGTTAATAACTTTGGTTCTACTCAATATTTTTAGATGAAACCAAGCCTACAAATTGCGCAACATTTTTGCGCTAACCTCTGAAAAAATTAATCGATTTCATTTAGCCAGTTTTGCGTCAATAAAGTCGGACTGGGGCGACAGGCACACATACCCACATACATACATACATACACACATACACCTAGGCCGGATTGGTTTTTAGAATGTATAAAATGAAAAAGTATCCAAACAAAAATCAATTCTGACCAATGTACAGACAAGACTTTAATTTTATATACATAGATAAATAAAATCTCGTCCGATTTTAATGGAATTTGAACTTTTTGGAAGGTCATAATGTTAGCTCATTGTTGGTCGCATACAGGTTCCAACCTTCTGCACCCATTTCTTTCTTTTACACATGCGCTCAATCATACATTTATGTACACCTATTTCTTTAAAAGTACTCATTTGTTCCTTATGAAATTTGGATGTTTTGTAAAAAGTAGCCCGCAGATAGACCCAGATTGATTTCAAGCGGCTGTACTCTTTAAATTGTGCTAATTTGATACTTATGTAAAAATTAAAATAATTGTGACAGATTTAGAAACGGGGGAAAATAAAATAAATTTGACAATAACTGGTTGTAAAAACACGAAATCATTCTCAGAGTAAGGAAGGGGTAGAGAGAACAATACTATAGAATCGGGGTCTCAAAAAGTGGTTATTTGCTACACCCCTATACTAAACCTCTCAAGCGGCAGTTTGGTGAAACAGTATCGATATCTCGATAAAAACTCGAAATTTATCTGATGTCAGCTTATAAGGATAATAATAATGTGATATTTTCTTGCGACATTTAATATTTTAATACAGTTTTCTTTATAACATGTATGCATACAGTTTTCTTTATAACATATGTACTTTAATGTTTGTTGTAATGTGTGTTGGCATAATAATTATTTAAAGGCAGTTACGTTGTTAATAACAAAAGCAATCTTATATAAAACAAAATGGTCTTCTAAAGCAATCACATCAGGTTTATTTCTTACATATTTGATATTTTGACATATTTGACATTTCGATAATAAAACAATCAAACAAAGCACAAGATGAGGTTAAAGGTTTTGTTGACAAGCGTCCGTGGGAACGGAAGGCCAAGGAATAGACCAATAAGACAAGGACCAGTGACCACGTGATGTTGTCACTATAGTTAGGATCTCAGAGTAAGGAAAGGGTAGAGGGAACAATACTATAGAATGGGGGTCTCAAAAACTGGTTCATTATGCTACACCCCTATGCTAAACCTCCCAAGCGGCAGTTTGGTGAAACAGTATTGATATCTCGATAGAAACTCGAAATTCTGAAAATCTGATGTCAGCTGATAAGGATAAGTATAATGTGATATTTTCTTACGACATTTAATACTTTAATAGTTTACATTATAAATACATATGCACTTTAGTGTTTGTTGTTAACCGATTTAATTATCTAAAGGCAGTTACGTTGTTAATAACATGTAATAGTTCCAGTTCATATATAACCAAAGCAATCTTATATAAAACAAAATCGTCTTCTAAAGAAATCACATCAGATTTTTCTCTTAAATATTTGATATTTTGACATAATATTTGACATTTTGATAATAAAACAATCAAACAAAGCACATGACGTGTAAAGGTTTTGTTGACAAGCGTCCGTGGGCACGTAAGGACAAGGAATAGACCAATAAGACAAGGACCTGTGACCACGTGATCGTGCTGTTGTCACTTTAGTTCGGGTTGAGCTCGCTTGAGAGGTTTAGTATAGGGGTATAGCATAATGAACCACTTTTCAAATCGCATTGCTCCCTCTACCCCTTCCTAACTCTGAGAAGTCATTAATGTTTCCGAAATAGAGCCGAGCTACACGAATTGACTATGTGTGCACGAAGCTATGTGCTACACTAATTGGCAGACTATTTTAATAATAGTTTAATGTTTTTAAATTAAATAAATTATTTGCATTTTATATATCAGTAAATTTACAAAAACGATCAAGTCACTATTCTCAAGAAGAGATAAATTTAGCGTTTCTACAACTGTCTTAAATATTTTATTAGTTTCTTACTTAATTAAATCTCAATTAAATTATGTAGTTGCATAACTAATTAATTTCTTAATTCAATAGGCATGCCTGCATGTAGCAGTATAATTGTTCTAATTATATATAATGGTTCTATTACATGAAGCTGATCAGGATAGGATACATGCAAGATGAACATGCTTCTCTAATATGTTAGCATGTACACCTGTAGGTATCTCCAATTATGTAGGTATAATACCTATAGATCAGCCACGTGAGCCCACCTCGAGATTTTATCACTGAAAGTTTTAACCTTGACTCACTAAAACCGACATCCTTTTAGGCTGGGATTATATTTTAAATATTTACGTTCACAGATTTTATTAAGAGTAACATTCACTTTCCTCCATACATTTTAAAGCCAACGGGGTAAACAAACCAAAGAAACGCCCGTTACAATTCAGTGTGTTTCAAAGGATGTGTCTGAAAATTAAGTGTATGATTTCTTGGCTAATTCTAAAAAAAAAAAAGTTCCAATTAACATTGGTCCGCGAACGCACCGTTTCCGAGATTCGTGGCTTATTTTTTTGACAATATCTCAGGAACTGTTTTAAATACAAAATCCAGCTTTTGTACAGATCTAATAATTAATATTAGCTACTTTTTGAGTCCTAATTCAATTTTGGTTCCGAGCATACCGAAGGTAACAGAAGCTATGTGATCGTTCTGAAAAACGAAAAATGTTTAGGTCTCTGATTTCAAAAATTCCAAGACAGAAATCCGTTTCAGACATCAGGGAACATTTTTGGTTCCGTGTTTGTCTGTTGGTTGGCCTGTCGTTCAGTTTTTGCGAACCTATATATCCAATTTTAAATTTGGGTTGTAGGTCATAATTAGCCCATTGTTGGTCCCATATAAGTTTCAACCTTCTGCGCCTATTTGTTTCTCTTCCACATGCGCACAAACATACATTTATTAACACCCACAGCTGCAAAAGTACTTATCTAATTTGAATGAAACTTTCATAGTCTAAAAGTAATCCGCAGATAGCCCCAGATTAATTTGAACTAAAGTTATATAGAATAAACAAGTTGTTGCACTGGATTTTTTTTTTTCGTTTGGTGAGGTTAGTTTACTTTTTGCCCACCACGCAGCAGTGCAATCTGTATGGGGGCTAATTTTCTACACAACTACATTACAAACTATAACTTTTTTAACTTAATTGAGGTGACCAGACGTCCGTACTTTTTACGGACAGTCCCGAATTTAAACTAGTTGTCATGTAATATTTTTTTCCGTATACAGATGCTAATTTGTCCCGAATTTTTCAACATATTTGAGGTTTTATAAATTAATATATGAAGACTTTTTGAAATATAATACGAAATAAGTGTAGAATTATTATAAGTTTTTCTACAGTTTTTCATGACAATATGTTTAATTTATCTACATATATGAAAGTCAACGTATATGTGCATAAATTTGTATATATATGTATGTGTGTTTGTGTTTTGTTTATACAAATCTACCGTTTTTCTTTCTGATGTAAAAATTTACACATTTGATCTTCAAAGCAAGGGATAATCATTGTCTACATGAATTAGAAAAGAGATTAATCGGATGGCTAAGTTTTTCTTCATTTTTTTTGGCCTACAACCACTTTTACAAAAAGGAATAAAGCAAGTCTTCATATTAATCCTTTTCTTAAACAATTCTCAATAAATTGACGTAATTTTAGAAATGAAATAAAACATACAAAAGCAAGAGAAAAGAACGAGACCCTGTCATAACATCTTGGGGTCTCTAGCGGGTAAAAATATCCGCTAGAGTGCAGGCCAAACAGTATGGGGTTTTACTGTTTGGCCTGCACTCTAGAGGATAAAAATGCGTGACTTTTTTTCGACCCGAGATTTGAAACATCAAACCTAGACAGTGCAACAACTTGTTTATTCTATATAACTTTAATTTGAACCGTCTGCGCTCTATAACTTTTGCTAAATTAATACTTTAATTCGTGTAAAAAATCAAAACAATTTTGACAGATTAAAAAGAACGGGGGAAACAATTAAACCAATTAGATTGTGGCAGACACATCTATTTGTCATAATGTATTGACACATGACAGATGAAATTTATATACACGTTTATCTTGTTAGATTAATAAATATAGTTGGATTTGTGTAGGTGTGGAAAATACTTGACTTTATTTGTGTATTATATATGTTAAGACCGTCTCTCCAAAGTGGTGACCCCGACGAGATTTGAACACGCAACCTTCTGATAATAATGGCTTGTAACAGCATTAAATCAATAAAGTACGTGGATAGGATACGAGGAAGCTATGTGCCACACCAATTGGCAGTCTATTTTTTTATACATACCGGGTTCGGAGATTTTAAGGGTGCGTGAGAATTTGTTGCCCCTAATTTCTATGAAACTGGGGAAATTGACATTCTGAAAGCACATTTGGAACCTCCAATATTTTCTGCACAAAAAAGGTACTCCTAGTAAAAGCTTTAACATAAACTGTTTTAGAGAAGAATTATGTATTTTATGATGAAAAACATGAAAAAGAAGTAGCAAATATGTTTTTTTGTTGATAAAAACGTTTGTTTTTTTATCTAGAAACCCAAAAGTCTACGTCACTAGCATATGAAAGAGAATAAATTAGGCTCAATGTGTAGCTAATATTAATGATAAGATGTTTACGAAAGCTGAGTTTTGTATCTCCAAAAATTCCTAAGATATCGTCAAAAAACCAAACAAAAAATTTTTTTTTTTTTGACACCCAGTATCTCGAAATAGGTGTGTTTAGAATTAGCCAAGGAATTACTAATTACCTTCATTTTCCAACAAATGTTTTGAAACACCCGATTATATGATCTACCTCCATCGGTTCTATCTTAAATTGAGCTAAATTTTTTTTTTTTTTTTAAATGTTTGACTTGACATCCGCAATTGTTGACTGATTTAATTTCTGATTGGGGTGCTTTTAAACCTCACACGTTTTAAGTCGAGTATTTTTTTTATTCATTTGTCTAGAACTATAATTATTAAATATTTACTGGTGCAACTGGCGTATTGAGAGAAGAGACTGGTAATTAAATTAATACACCAATGGTTGATGATTGTTCAATGACTTCCACGTCAAATTGGTTTTGCCGAAGTTTATTTTCTCATTAATTTTATCTTTTTTTAGCATTGTTATTTATTACTATATTACTTAGATTCGATCGGCTATTTTTTATATACATATATAATTTCAAGATAAAAAGAACTTTTTATATACTACGTTTTTAAATTTTCTGTTAAATCAAATGTAATGATGATAATATAATATAATAGTTATTGTTATATAATATATAATGTTAGTAAAAAAATAAAAAATCCAAATTTATTTACTTCATTTAAATGATAACCATCTAGAGAGCTGATCTTAAACCTATAAAAGGACAAATCTTTGTACAACGGATCTCCCCTACACCAAATCTAAACCGTGCGATCGATATATTTGAAAAAATATAAATAATATAATCAATATATTTCCTGTTTTGCTGTCATTCAATGTTTATCTTTTATTTATAAAAATCACAAATTTGAAACCCGTCAAAATGAAGATTGCGTAAATATGGAATATGGCAAAACAAATAAAATAACTTGCGGATTTTTCCAAACTAACTTTCCATACAGCAAAATTTGCTGAAAACCAATTAAATTCTGCTGAAAGATGGCTAAAAGTATTAAAATGATGCATTGTCATTGTGTTCTGAGCTATGCTAAAAGTTTCAAATGTCTAGCTATTCGGGAAGTGAGTTAGAAATCGATTGCCAGATCTGTACCGGACAAACAAACAAACAAGAAAGCAAGCTAATAAAAACGTAGTAATAAATAGACTTCAAACTACGATTGTAGAGTTTTATATTCTTAGTAATGGAATGAATTATTTATAATATAGTCCTGATTCTATTCCTAAAAGGTTTTGGCGCGGGGTTAAGGCTAGTTTAATTATTAAAAATGAAATCTATCAGAGCGGACCATTGTAGGGAACTTTAGAATCATAAAGAACAACTAAGCGTTTCTTCCACTCTTCATTAAAAATTTTAAATAGACCTTTAGATCATGTGACCATTAGAAATAGCTAAAAAGGGCAAAAACTAAAAAACTAACCTTTCTGGCATTTACACCTAGTTGGTCTGGCTGAATGCCCAGTAAGCAGGCTGTGTGAGGAATAAAATAAAGCCTCGTCTCGCCTTTTCAGCAGATTTCCTGTATTCACTCGACTGAATTGGAAAAATTTTGGCTAATGGTAAGAACAGTAGATGGAGTGAACGGTCCTCAAGCGCACGGAATAGTAACCTCTAATAATAATAAATATTAATCCGTGGATCAGTCTGTTGGAAGTCTTATGCCAGCCAAGGGTCTTATACAATTATATTTAGAGAGTGAAATGGGGTCGATATGTCGCCCCATAACACCGAATAAACCTTAGCCTTCAGTAATCGGGCTGTACCCTCTACTGTGAGAAAACCGTTAACACCCGTTGAAGAAACAAAAAAAAAATCGGTCCGAGACAACTCAGACAAACTTTCTCATATACAAGTTCATAATTTCTTAGCCCCAGTATTTTTCCATTTATAAGTTTTTGTAGGTACATTTAATTGTTATTGAACATTTTATCAAAATTTATCATAAAAATAACTTCTCTTCGACAAGGAATCGAACCGGGCCTCTCACTGTCCACGTTTAAAGCTATTTTCTCATGAACTAGATTTTCCCGGGAAAACTGCTTATATCGTTAGATCGGATTTAAATGGACTACATTTTAGAATTTTTTTTAATCAAAGCGTCGGAACCTTTTTCGAGAAATAATTTTGTTCTTGAGAAATAAGAGTCATGAATCAGAGAGCAGAGAGTGATTATGACTCAAAGTTAATTTTCTTTTATTCTTTTTTAAAATTAATTGACAGTAAAGTGATTTAAACTGACATGTTACTGTATCAGTAATACTTTTAAAAAAAAAAAAATGTTTGACTCATTTTATATAAATAAAATAAACACACAAAAAAAAAATTCAGGTTTGAAAATGTCTCAAACGAGAGACGAAATTATCACCTAATAAAAAATAATATAAAAAAGCAAATGTATTAGCCTTTTTCTAATTTTAACCCCTGAAGACACAAAAGAAAAAGAATATATATTTTGTTTCACGTTTTTTCAGAGTTTTTGGTATGATCTTTCTGAACAAACGACGGACTACTGACAGACATTTTTTAAAAACCACTTTTTTGGACTCAGGGGATCTCTAAACGTGTAAATACATCAAAATCACAAAAGTGATTTTTCTTGCCATCACAATACTCTTTATTTAAGAAAGTAAAAATTCCCAACCACAAGACGCGGTTAACCAGAAAACCATGATCAAAAAAATCTGACAAAAGTTAAATAAATATATATCGTGTAAATGTATAAATTAGTTTTATACTTTTTTTTAATTTTTACTTTCTCAAACACCTAGTATGTATAAAGAGAAAGTATTTTGTTGTGAAACACGATAATAAGGTTTTTGGTACGTTTAAATGTTTTAAGGTCTCCTGAGTTCAAAAATATTTTTTTAAAACTCGTTCCTGTCTAATATCTGTGTAATCTAATCTGCAGAACCGATTTTGATAAAATTCAGTATATAATTTCAGAAAAGTCAGACTCTAAGGTGAAATAAAGAAAATTAAGCTTATTAATTAATTTGGTTAAAATGCATTTATTGAAAATAAATATGATGATCAAAATATGATTAATACAGTGTGATTCAAATCACACATTTCATCAAATCTATTGGCGTGGACATTATCATCATCTATTGGCATTATTGTGGATGCATCCAAATATGTTTTTTAAAAAAATGGAATATTAATTGAAAAGAAAATTTTTGTAGTCCATTTAAATACTAGACATCGCGTGGCTCATCATCATGGAAGCGAGCTTAATGCAATAAATTTTAGGTATTAAGAAAATATTTAATCATGACAAGTTGATAGTTAAAGAGGATGATTGTAATCGAGAGCCATGTAGTGGGAGAGAAGGGTACCTTTCTACATATTCCTTAACTAACATGTTCCGACCATCGTCATTTCAACTATTATAAAATGTATCACTACACAACAACTTCCGCTTCAATTAAGTTGACATTTTACAAGCCTGTTTCACTTGTGCTTTAAGACATGTATATAAAGTTTTATTAAAATCGATACGTTAGAACGTCAGATATAGGTGAAAATATTGTTTTCTCTATTTTAAATTTTAGGTCCACTTTAATAGTTTTAACGATCTTTATCACTTCATAGACTTGTCGCTGTTGGTTTACTAAAAACATTTATTTGTAAAAAAAAAAAATGTTCGTCTCATCGAATAGGTGATGATAGAATCTTTTCCCGTCCTGAAATTCTAATTTTACATTTGAAGCTCACGTTTATGCGAGTATTGCGAGCGAATTCTTATTACGGTTAACGCTGTACAACAAACTTAGCCTGATCATTAGTAAAAGGAACATGTATACTAAATTTGTCAATTTTTACTCAAGTTATCGTTGAACACGTAAACGTTACTGACAGACAGACAGAAAGGAAGACGTGATGCATATTTTGTTGAATGTAAGAAGCTCACTTCCGTTCGCTTCGATTAATTTAACCAATTACCCTGAAAGTCTAGTTTTTAAAATTACAGGGATATAAAAAAAAAAGGTTATTTGTTTCAAAACATTTTAATAGCTGGGTAATAAATTTAAACAAATATTGTTAAATAAAATAATAGGGTTTTGACTAAATAATAATAATAAAATAAAAGTATAATCAGAATTAAACGTTTCGTAAGAAAATGTAAAAAAGGAATAACGGGAAAACAATAAAGAAAAAGAGAAAAAGCAGTTAAAAAAAATAGTTAGGAAGAAGTTAAAAATGTGGCGGAGGAGCTGAATAGTCATAGTAAAAGAAAGAGAGCAGGGCTACCATAATAAGAAAGGAAGCTTGAAGTGAAATAAAGCTGGTTTTAAATAAAGGGCAGGGCTGTAAATATCGTTGAGCTCCATCCCCCCCCCCCCCCCCCCCCCCCCCCCCAAGTGGAATATAGGTACGAGGAGTAGGAAATATAGGTCTAGGGAACCGTTTGGACTATAAGCGAAGAGAATCTACTTTTAACTCTTGGCTAAAAACCATTAGTGCAGCTTCTATTAAAACCTCTTGCCTTCCTTTTCTTCTTTAACTTTAGGGTCAAAAAAACACCTTAACACTTAAGTCTCCTTGTCCAATAGATTTAAAAATAAATAATATAATATAAAAAAAAATAAAAGAATTAAAAAGGTAACTAGAGAAGAGAAATATAATTACCAGATAAAAAGAAATTGATATTATATATGTACTACGTTTTTAAATTTTCTGTTGAATCATATGTAGTGTTGATAATATATTGTTATTGTTATATATAGAGAGTAAAAAAAAAAATAGTTCCGAATTTATTTACTTCATATAAATGACAACCAACTATACAGCTGATCTTAAACCTATATAAAAGGACAAATTTTTGTAAAACAGATTTAGCCAACACCGAATCTAAACCGTGCCATCGATATGCCCCCGTGTAGGGGACGGTAAGAGAAGAAAAATGAGTACAAGTAAAGAAGTACAGATGCAGAAAAATTAAACCGATACCTAGGACACAAGTGTAAACAAACCTGGTTGTCACACGTCAACTAATTTATTTCTTTGTTTACTTTTCCAGTTACGTTGTCATTCAATGTTTATCTTTTAAAAATACAATTAGTTTTTTTTACGTAACAAAAAGGCCTGATATAATCATTCTTGAACATTTTAACAATTTTATCAGCCATAACAGGTACAAAAATAAAAAATCATAACTTTGAACCCCGTCAAAATGAAGATCGAAAATATGGGTCATGTCAAAACAAATAAAATAACTTGCGGATTTTTTCCGAACTAATTTTCCTTACAGCAAAATTTGCTGAAAACGAATTAAATTCTGCAGAAAGATGGCTAAAAGTGTTAAAATAGTGCATTGTCATCGAGTTCTGAGCTATTGTAAAAGTTTCAAATGTCTAGCTAGTCGGGAAGTTAGTTAAAAATCGATTGCAAGAATTGTACTGGACCCACAAACAAACGAACAAACAAACAAGAAAGCAAGCAATAAAAACGTAGTAAAAAAAGGGAGTAAACCCCACTAAAATTGCAAATAGATTAGGCTTAATGAAAAAGTTATTTTTAAGAAAAAACATATGCTCTTTTTTAAAAAGCCTTATAAATAGTGCGTCAATAATTTTGTGGCACATAGTTTCCTAGGGTCCTATGTCTTATAAATTAATGGTTTTTTTCATTGACAACATATTTTTAACAAATTTATTTAATTTTCCCTTTTAAATCTTTCAAAATTATTGTGATTCTTTACAATAAATTAAAGTATCAATTTATTAAACATTTAAAGAGCGCAGACGGTTGCAATTAATTTGAGGTTATCTGCGGGCTACTTTCGATAACCCATCCCAATTTCATAAAAACCAGATGAATACTTTTGAAGGTGTAAATATATGTATGTTTGTGCGCAATGGACTAATTATGACCTACCATCTAAATTTCAATAAAATCGGACAAGTAGTTTTTAAGATATATTGGTTCACAAAAATTGAGCTGCTACATGTTTGTGTGCATGTGGAAGAGAAATAAATAGGCGCAGAAGGTTGATACTTATATGGAACCAACAATGGGTTAATTATTTCATAATAGTTCTATTATTTCATAATAGTTAGTTTTATTATATCATAGTTAATAAAATTTCATTAAAATAGGACGTGTATTTTTTGAGATATGTTGGTTCTCAAAAATTGAGTGACAGACAGACAGTCACGAAATTAATAGTTATTTACGCACCAAGGGAGGAAACAAAGTCATTACACCCTGAGCGTTTTGGTTGGTTCCTGAGGCGTAGCCGAGGGAGTTATTTAGTTGGTTCCTGAGGCGCAGCCGAGGGAACCATGAAGTTTAATCCCGAGGCATAGCCGAGGGAGTTAATTATAGCGAGGGTACTATGACTTTTTGCTCCCGTGGTACGTACAAGATTTTTCCTTAAGAAGGGAGAAACTCAATACAAATAAAACCTAAGATTTTGATTTATCTATTTATTTAGGTATTAATAACTAAATTTACAAATGTTTATTCCTTTAATTTTAACAATGACTTTTAAAAACAATAAAAAAGTTTTATAACATCTTATAGTAAAACAAAATAATGTAAATTAAATGTGCAATTCATCAATTACAACTATGTTTTCTTTGATTTCTATAGTAACTTTCTATAACTATGTAACAATATAATAATAATTCAAATGTTTATTAATACTACAAAATGACTAACTGAATAATATTTAATTTATTTGTGTTTATCTCTAAAATACGAGAAATCAAAAACATAAATATAACCTGATTAGACGTAACCTACCTCTTTTCTAAAAGTCTTGTTTAAACTCAGTTATGAAGTCATACGATATTTTAAAATGACGATAAAAATTATAGTATCACGGCAATTAAAAGTATGTTATTTAAACTCTCTAATATTCTTTAAAAAAGCTGTTAACCAGTCGAGTCATTCAGTTAAGAAAACTGCTACTACATAGTTACAAAACAGGCAACACTGATTTTTAAAGAATAATAAGTTGGCTCTACTGTTACTTTCCACCACGATTTTTACTTTCCGCCACGATTTCTACTTTCCGCCACGATTTTCACAACTAGGCTGTAATGGGATCATTTCCTCCCTATAAACTAGGGTGGAAAGTTAATGTTTTCTCCCTTCTGGAGGAAAAAATGTTTCCTGATGTCTGAAACGGATTTCTGACTTAAATTTTTTTAAATCGGACATAAAATATTTTCGTTCTTAGGAAGGATCACATAGCTTCCGTTACCTTCGGTAAGTTCGAAAGCAATATATAAAAAAAAACTAAGAAGGAGCAAGGTAACAAGAGAAGATTAAAAAAAAAAGAAAAAAGAGTAAGTAAAGCCAAACTAAAAATGCAAATTGATAAGGGTTGATGGAAAAAGTTTTTTTAGAGAAAATATCTGCTCTTTTTAAAAAGTCTTATAAAAAAGTAGAGAAGAAAAAACAATTTATTTTTAAAAAAATCTATCCTTTGTAACTTAATGAAGCCTTTGTTGTAAAAGGCGAGGACACACTTTTTAGAAATACAACACAACTACAACTAGTATAAGAGAAATACTGCAGAATGTCTAGAACAATTATGCAAACAAGGTAAATACATAAATACAGCCACTCTAAAATGTATTATTTCTATACTAGGTTAAGGTTACACATTAGAAAACTAGTTATTTATGTAACTTGGCAGCAAAATGGAATTTTACTGACGAGAGATTAAGTTAGCCTTCAAGCCGGAGGCGAGGACAGAATATGAAAATAACTGCTGAGGCAGGTAATGAATACACGAGGCAGAAATGTTTCCTTTGCTGCCCTGTTGCAGCAGAGAAATGAAACCGCTAAAATACCATCGTATTATATTTATTAACTATGCATATTTTATAAGATAATAACATATTAACTAAAATAAAATGTTAATTTAAAGAATCAAATGAGAAACTTTGGAATAATAACAAAAGTGAACAGCACAAACTGAATCAATAAAAAAATACAAAACACGTACATATTAATAATAATCAGTTGAATGTTTAATTCAAGCTGCAATGTTGTCAGTTACTCCTCTGATTTTAGTTTTTTTTTAATTAAAGACCTACTCTCTTTGAACTTATTAAACACTATTAACAAATATAAACGATTTATTTTATAAATAAAGAGATTGTTTTTTAAAGTTTACTTATCAAACTATTATTGGGTAATAAAAGTTTACAATACCAATAGCTAGGGGATAAAGAATAACTATATAAACTGTTATTGCCAACATTATAACCGTAACATTACATTTCTCTGCCCGAAATTAATTTAATAATGCCTCATTTTGGTGCCGCAAATAGATAAACTATTATTGTAGTGTTTTAAACTATTATTATTGTACGGTTTTAATATATTATTTCAGAGTGAGTTAACGGTTACAATTCTTTGCAGGCATATATAATATAACAACTAAAAGGTAAGTTTTTTAACTTATCTATAACTATAATCCTTGATAGACGGTCAAAAAGACACAATTCAATTGAAATTTGAACTTGAATTTACATTTATTCAAAATTATTTATTATAGTTCATATATAGGCTTTCATGGATTGACTCGTAATAAATAATGTGGTATTCCGGTGAAATCCGCGTAACCAAGAAGTTAAAGTCCGACGACCCCACCACCCTCACAATCCCTTGCCGTTGCTGCAAAATCTACTTCGGACAAACTATAAGACTGAAACCGCCTACATACATCTTAGATCAGCGATGGCTCAGCATTTTGAAGAAACCGGCCATTTCATTATGTTTGAGGACATTCGGGTTCTAGCATGTTAACAAGTATCACAGCAGGGTGGTAAGGGAGGCTATTGAGATTCTATATTTCAACAGAGAGGATGGTTTCACCCTTTCTCGGACCTGGAAACCTCTACACTTGTGCTAAGCAGAAAACAAGAGGCGGCGCGGCGCCACAGTTCCTTCCCGACTTCGAACATCACCCGCCCGACACATGAACTCAGCACATGTGGCAGCACATTCCGGATTTCATCATCCCGACAAAGGATCATCCCGACGTAAAGGAACAGTAGTAACTTTAACATAACTAAATCTAACCTTCCTATTTACTAGGCATCGCGTGGGACACTATCATTGAAGCGAGCGTATAGTAATAAATATGTATTGAATGTTGAAAAAATAGATAATCATGAATCATGATGAGTTAATGGATAAAGGGTATGATAGTAGTACAGCGGCTAGTATGTAGTAAGGGAACCACCCAGCATTCTTACTATTCCAGTAACCAAACATCTCCTTTTCAATTATTATAAAATGTATGACTTCACTATACAAAAACTTCTGCTTGTATCAAGTTAAAAATTTACATGCCTGTTTCAATTGTACTTTAGACGATGTATATGAATTTTTATTAAAAGCGTTGCGTTAGAACGTAAGATATCGGTAAAAACGTTGTTTTCTTTACTTTAAACGTTTAGGTCCGCTTTAATAGTTGTAACGATCATTATTAATTCATAGCGGTGTCGCTGTTGGTTTTACTACAAAATTTTATTTGAAAAAAAGTTCGTCTCATCGAATAGATGAAGTTATAATTCTTTCCCGTCCTAAAATTCCATATTTAATTTTGAAGCGTACATTTACGCGAGCGTTGCGCGAGAACGCTTGGGCAGACAACGTTTTCCAACGAATTCGTCTTGAGCATTGGTAAAATGAACATGTGTACCAAATTTCATCAAAATCGGTCTACTTTTACTCAAGTTATCGTCGTACGTTTCAGACACATACACACACAGACAGACACAGAGCATATTTCGTTGAATGGAGGAAGCTCGCTACGCTCGCTTCAATAAAATAAAAAGTAAAGTTTTACAGATAACAATAAAAAGTTGTCACATTTTTCTCATATTGTCTTCAAACTGAATGAGTTTAAATAGGATTTTATACAATTTAAATCGACTCAGAGAGTTGTCATTTCTGTTAGTATCTTAACTTAAAAAGACAAAATAAATCTAAAACAGAATAATAAAAATAAAACAATAAGAAAAAAGATTACTTTTCAATTCACATAAACAATGTATCAGGCATTGTAATTTTATCAATCGAAACCGTAAAAGATTTTCCTCCTTTAAAGTAAGTAAAAAAGAAAATAGTGAGATTGAATGGAAAAGATAGAGAACCAATATATATAAGAAACATAAATAAATTTGACAACATAAAAATGGTTGAGTAACTGGAGTTGACATTCAGTAAAAAATAAAAAGGTACCTAAAACTAAACCAAAAGAGAAGAGAAATGCACACAAAATCCTTTAAAAACAAAATAATACTTTTTCTCCCTATTTTTGACTCAACTTATCACCCGATTGGGGGACATGTAAGTAAAAAATCTTCCCCAGGAAAATAGCGCAGAAAAATACAAAAGAAAATAACACTAATATCGACGACAGACAAAAGAAGAAGGAAGATATAAAAATCTAAATTTGGAATCCTTATAAAAAAAAAAAAAAAAAAATGTAGATAAACAAGGTAGAATATAGGTGAATCCACCTTAAGACTTACTCCCCCAGATGGGACTCTTCAACATCTGATAATAGACATGGCTTCCCATATATATATATATATATATATATATATATATATATATATATATATATATATATATATATATATATATATATATATATATATATATATATGTATATGTATATATATATATATATATATATATATATATATATATATATATATATATATATATATATATATATATATATATGTGTGTGTGTGTGTATGTATGTATGCATACACTAACCATAATCTAATATACAAGACACAATACGGAAACCATATACACAGATACAAGATGCAAGGAGAGAGTAGGGAACACAGAGGTACCCTGTATTGTATATCCCCTAATACAATATAAAAACACAGCGCATCCCCAACTTTATACATCCAATTTTATTATGGGCCCGACACCACTACTGACTCAGACAGCCTGTTTTATATGTCTCTTATTTCATTCCTTACGCATATAAAAACGTATTTTTCCTCTCCCCTCCCAATTCCCCCTCCTCCTCTATTCCCTGTCTCCCGTTTCAACAGCATCTATTTTTTTTAACAAAAAGAGGGAGCTTTTAGAGAGTCAAAAGGTCGCAAAAAGTTAAATCTTTACGTTATTACCGGTATGTTTATATGGCATTTTCTTAATGAAAAAACTACTGCAAAATTGTTGGTAATGTATTTTTTTTATATTTTATCATGTAAGTTTTTTTTCTAAATTGGTCGATAGTTTCTGTAAATTAACTCAAATGTAACGTCATATATGCATGTAAATTTGTTAATTAAAGAAAAAATTATTTTTCCTACTAGCGAAAAATTACGCATCATTGAACTGTTTTTAGGCATGAAAATTTAATGTCTGAGGATTCAAGAAAAAATTTACAATACGCAGCAAAATCGAATTTAGCTGAGGATTTTTCCAGTCTAAGCCACGCCCACATTCCCAGCTACAAATAAATAAACAAACAACCTTTTGTTTTATATAATCTTTAACCTAAATTATTTGAATAATTTACTTAACAATATTACGAATTTATAAATAAAGGTTTATAAATACTTATAATATAATAGATAATATTTATAAAATAGAATGGAGTAATAAGATAAAAAAAGAAATCAAAATATTACAGAAAATAGTTGGTCTTAAAATAATCATAAATAAATTAAATTAGTGGCAATACTGCAGCTGTCTATTATCATCATTTTTTCTTTTTTCAATAATAGTATTTTGATAAATATGTAAATAAGTAATATGAAATAATTATTATCTATAGGAAACATTTTTCTGCCGCCAGTAGGAAAAATATTGTATATACAACAAGGCAGCAAAGGAAACATTTCTGCCACATTTATAAATTTCCTCAATTGAATAAATTACCTGCCTCGGCTTCGCCTTGGCAGTTAATTTCCATAGCCTGACCTCGCCTCCGGCTCGGATGCTAACTTAATCATTCGCCAGAAAAATTCCATTTTGCTGCCCAGTTACATAAATAACTATAACTTTATAAACAATAATTTTCTGTTAACGAATTAATTTGAACTAAATCCTAAATCGATCATTTTTCTAAGTGAAAGAATGCTTAACTTATTTTAGAACTTAAATAATCTATCAAGTACATTGATTAAGTTAATAATTTATAAAATATAATTAAGATTAAACTAAAATAATTCGATTTAAAAAGGGTCAGCAGGTTTACAAGACTTCGCCTCTCCCTAGAATCTTTGCATGCGAGTGTGGAGTTTGCACCCGAGCGATAGCAAGGGTAGTAAACACCACACGAGAAAAGCTAAATGCAGTTTTCGCACGAGTTGCGTACCGTACTTTATCTACGATTGTTGGGTTTTAATAATAAATACAGAAGAAAAAAAAATATTTCAATAAACTTCCTGTATGTAAGTTCGTATTCTTCTTTTGATAAAGATAGCATTAATTAATTAGTAGTATTTTGTCCCGAATTAATTATTTCGGGAGGAGTATTATTCTCCTCATTTTCGTCTTAATCACTTAAATCACTCATTGTTTTTCACTGAAAACTTGATAAAAACAGGTACTTTAATAAACACACGTTATAATTGGTTGAACAACTTGGCAATATAATACAAAATGGTAAAAAGATCTGCCTAAACAACTAAACACGTCGATACATGTTGGATAACCGACCCAAGTCAAAATATAAATCGCAACGTAAATAAGGCCCTTAAAATTTTATTAACTTCAATAAGAATTCAGTGTAAGAAAAAATAAATAAGCAATAAAGCAGTGTATTACAACAATATAGTAACAAGATAAAAAAAAGTGTAACAAGTATTAAAACTGGTGCATGCACAAATTGCAGACAATTATACATTTGTCTCTGCTTATGAGAAGTTATGAACTATTTAGATAGAAAATCTTAACACGACGTTTACTATATCCAATATAAAATATTCTATAGAACGTTTTATTCAAAAAGGTCGGTATTAAAGTGCACAGTATACCACTGTTGATTTTGAATAGCTGGAATTATAGATACGAAAACACCTTTTTTTTTCTCCCTTGCAGGTTAGGGGTCTCTTGCTCTACCTATTCCACCAAGTTATTTGACTTTTATATTGTTTGAAAATAGTTTTTTTTTAATGTAAATATAAAAGCACGAGCTGAAGGTAATATAAGATAAAAAAAAAGTTTTTCCTACCAACTCCTAACTTAGAACACAACGAATATAAAAAGAGAAAGAGTGAGAAGAAAATTCTTTGGAAAAAAGAAAAAAACTTTTTAATATGTTTCAAAAGCTGTTATAGTTAAGTTCCTTTTTCAGGGAGAAATAAATTTTTGTTTTTCGGTTAGTTATTTCACCATTATATTACGATTAGTTTACGTTATTACTTTGATACAAAATTTAATAACCTCGCCGTATCAGTTTATTAGTGGGGCGTGTCTTTATGTAATTATTAAAATATGCACACATTTCTCTCAAAATAACATTCTGAAACTAATATTATCATATGTTAAGACAAACCAAAAGTAATTTCAGTACAAATAATACAGTAACACAATTTTTTAATGCACTTACAAGACCTTATAGTTCAGGAGATCAAAAAGAGCGTTAAAGCTAGAATTTTGTATATAAGTAAATGTATTGGTGTCTTTTAAGAATAAGTCATTGTCTAAATTCGTCTGTGGGTGGAGAGCGGCCATGACCCTCCCTTTTTGGTGGATAATGCGATTTTCATGATCCTGAGTACCAACTTAGTAGAACAAAAATCAAGTACATATATGGTATTCTGTCACTTAATAGGTGATTTCTTTGATTTGAAGTAATTTTTGACTAACTAACCTATTTAGTGACGAACTATTATCAACTTGATTTTTTGCCTACTAACTAATTTTGTACTAAGGATCATGAAAATCACATGGTCCACCAAAAAGGGCTGGAGATGGCTGCTCTTAACCGATTGGTTTTTTTCAAATGCCTATTGCCATGCTATGTCCCGCAGGTGAACTTAGCCGACCACATATTCATCTGTGAGAATTTATCTAAACAAAGAGACAATATTTTCTTTCTTATTTAAAAATCTATTATAACAAATATTCATATTATTATTCTTTCGGCATCTTTGTATAAAATAATTATTCTTCGTATCTTGCAAAAAATAAATTGATATTTTTTTCTCAAAAACCATAAAATTGTCTACCATATCTTCTTCAAACGCGGGGCCCAATATATTATATATTAAAGGGCTAATCTGTAGTGGGCGACAGTCAAGAATCGCTTGGCAGCTCAATTTCGATTGAGTTATACACTTTTCTACTAGATAATATCCCTTTGTCAAAACTGTTTACTTTTAAGATTTATACATTTGAAAACTTATATCTATATAATTAATACATTATAAAGGTGATATCCCTTTGTCTAAATAATTCATTCGAGTAAGACCCCCCCCCCCCCCCCCTTTTTCTAACCTCTTTTCCTAAGGTGGCCTGTTAACTGCAATTTTACCTATTAAAGAATCAGACAAAAAATTACGTAAGATAAGTCTTATGCTACTTGAAACAGGGACCTCTAATGAGTTAATACGAATTCATCGCAACCTTACCAGAAATTATTGTTTTCTTATGATTCGTTGCCCCCCTCCCCCGCCCCGCGAGGGCAGTGGGGCAACTGCTACGCCCCTGTGTCGACTTTAAATTATATATCGTATCAGGTAAGGTAGTTAAGATTAAATTTATAAAAAGCTAAAGATTGCTTTGATAGGAGTTGGAAAACTGTAGAAAAAACTTCTGAACAAATAAATTTTTGATTCGTTTACGTTATACCGTAAAAAGATGCTTTACAAATTCATTTAACCGCCGTCGGGTAACGACTTCAATCTCATATATATGAATATGTAGAACGCAAATTTGAAATTATAATTTCAAGTTAATCAAAATGCATGGGAAGTATATATGATAAGAGGAAGACTAAAAGTCAACTTGCGTAGCTCGTGCAAATTAAACCTTATAATGTTTTCAGGCTTACGCTATTTTATTTACACGGAGCTCATGGGGAAAATTGGAATATTGCAGCTTTTTAAAATCGATTTAGTTATTTCTCGAAAGATATAAGGGGGTTGGAGAGATTGAAAATTGTAAAGGGTAGGGATGTGTAAAAGGGCAGAGGAAATATTGTACTACAAATATATGAGAGACGGATGTAGGGGAAATATATATTTGGGGCATCGAGTCTGAGCGAAAGTGGTCACGGGGATCGTAACAATATTGAAGGGAAGTGCGGTGTCGGTTTTAGTGCGGTATGCTAATTTCTGAAGGGGTTGAAACCCCTGAGGGGGTGCGATCCACCGTGGAATGCATTAACCGGCTTATCAGTGTAACCTGTGGACCGAGGAGGCTCGGACAATAAGCGTTTAGGCTCGGTCACGAACTGATGCCATAGTCTCTACTAACTTCTCACAAACCTGACAAAAAAGAAAATTGGACGGAAAAATTATTAAAGCATGATCGAAACGAAAAAACTAGTTATAGAATATGTTCATTTTAAAGATTTATTGAATCGTCAAACCTAATAATAATAATTTTCAGTGCACTAAAAACTAAATTAACTTTTGTATAGTAGAAAGTTAAACTTTTGAAAAGAACAGGACTTTTACTTTATTTCTTTTAGAAATTATTTATAAAATCTCAACAATGATATATTGTATTTTTAAACCATAAAATTGGGGTTGTAATCAAGTTATGAATAATTACGCTTGAAGCGAATATCGCCAGTTAGTAACTCTTCGTATCATTATAAATATATAATAATATAATATATATTGATTCATTATATATTTTTAATTTTAAAAAATTAAAATTTAGATTAGGGCATACTAAAGCCCCGTTTCCATTCTAACAAGTTGCAGGCACATGTGGCAAGTGCAATTGGAAACAGCTCCGCAAAAGTTCAGTTACACAAAACTGAAAATACCTCAACCACAAACAAGAGAGCACGTAATGAACCTATAAGCTGTTAAACGGGACTAAAACTGCAAAGAAAAAAAAAAAAAAAAAAAAAAGAGAGCACGTGTAGGTAGGGAGCAAGGTTTAGTTATGGTTTGGGCAGCGAGTATAGACTGCACCGCGCGTGCGCCTTTTCCCGGGATATGTTGCAAAGTGCGTTTCCATTGCCCGTGGCACAAGCTGTGTCCCACAGTCGCTTGGCACATTTTTGTCCCCGGCACATGTCCCACAACATGTTGCAGACTGTTTCCATTTCAACAAAATCCTGGAACTTGTGCCGGCAACATGTTGCGGGACAAATTTGTTCTAATGGAAACGGGGCTTAAATTGAACAAAAAAGTTCCTAGGTACTTTCAAATTGTTCAAAAAAATTGCGGCTCTTTCAAGAAAAATATACATATATTATTTTTTCTATTTAAGCCAAAACAATGAACTAAGAACAATTTCAAAGGACATATAATTACGTCTACAATTGCTTCTGCAGCTCTATCCTACCAGGTGTTACAAACTTTGAAAAAAATTGTATTTTCTTTAAAATATGGTCACAATTTTGATCCTCCATAAATACTGTTAGAACGCCGAGAGAATGTACTTGGAAAAATGGATCTTGGGTCGAAGTTTCAAACTAACTATCGACTTTACTTCGAGATACATCGATGTTCCTCTAGGGAGAGTCCCCTGTAGGAGTTCCAGGCTTTACTACCTTGCAATATTATACTATACACTCAATAGTCCTGGTCACCATTCAACCTAACTCTCTTTCATTCCTTTTTATGGTGATATAGTAGATACATTATTAGAAAATAATAAGTTATATTATTTTAACCCATGTTTGCTATCAAAGTAATATTTGAAAACGCATGATATCTTACTAATTTTAAACAGTATATTAATCTGTAATCTTTATCTCTATCTGTATACTAAGTATTGATAGGGCATTAGCAACTTCACGGGTTACTTAGGATTATAAAAAGGGGATGGATGAAGGGATGGGATTACTTATCTGTGGATGGCGATTGACCTTAGCCTATAAGCCGCGGTCTTCTATCGATTTGCTTAATTATTATTAAAAGTTGTGATGTATATATATTATTTATAGTATTGTTTTTAACAAATGACATGACAATGTTAACTTCATTAATATAAAATAAAGTTATGTAATTAAACCTAATAATGTTCGTTTAACTTGAACATAACATGGCGCAGTTCGGTTATTAAGAATATACAATACCATATCAAAAGTAAGAAACAAAAGTAATATATACATAAATTAAATCATTTACTTATTTCTTGTTAATCAGTAAAAATAAAAAAATGTCAAAGGCAAGAGCACAAAGAAAGAAAGAGAAGGAGGAACCAGAGTCCCGTGAAGAAATAGATGCCCGGTTTGCCTCAGAAATAAGAGAGCTAAAAAGCACCATCCCCCTGCTTATAAGTACTAAATGTTGTGGTGCTGGTGCTAGTAAATTAAGTGGTGACGCGGGACAGGGTCTCAAGTTAAGTAGCGGCATTCCGGCTCCTGACAAGTTAATTGAAGAGTCGTCTTTTGGACAATATACAGATTGGCGGCATAAAGTTAAAATTATTTTACGTTGCAAGGTTTGAAGATAAGTGATAAAGGGCAAGTGACAATTTTACTTGCGTCTTTTATGGAGCAAGCCATGGTGGACGTACTAAAAGTAGTCCTTAAAATTGACAACCTTGGATAGCATAGAGCATGTGACGTTTTAGATCAAATTGAAGAGTACTTCAAAAAGAAGGAGAATGTACGAGTGCGACGATCACTGTTTTTACAGAGGAAGCAAGAAGAAGGAGAGTCATTTTTTAATTTTTATAGAGAGAAAGTAAAGTTGTTCAAGCTCAGGGATCCATGTACTCACACTCACTGCTATGAAAAATATATCATGGACCATCTGATCGAGACTCTTCACGATCAAGAAATTAGAAAAAAATGTAGAGCGCTTTCACCTTCTGCGACTTTAAATGACGTGGTCATGCTGTGTGAAAGGGAGGAAGCGGCATCCAAAGAAGAAACACAGGCCAGTAAAAGTGTTAGTGTTGATGCTGTAGGCCAGAAAATAGAGGAGACCGGGGCTCAAAAAAGCAAAAGAAGGTGTAGTCGGTGCAGCAATAGTTGGCATAAATCCTTAAAAGAATGCCCGCAAGAAACTCTAAAATTGTGCAAAAATTGCAATGCTCGGGGACACTACTCACGGTGCTGCAGGTCACAGCGAGTCCAGGCTCTTAACGACACAGCTAGTGAAGATGAGAAATTTAGTTGTTTGATAGTTAAGGCTGTCGAAAGTATCAACAAAATGAAGAGCTCACGCAGCATCGAGGTAGAGGTCAAGCTAGGTGACAATAAATGCTGCTCAAAATACCAAGCTACACCGGATACCGGTGCAGAAGTTTCTGTTGCAGGAGAAGATTTTATAAAGACCTGCAAATACCCGATGAAACATATTCAGCAGTGTGCTGTGAAATTACTGACGGCTGATTCGTCAAGACTGCAGGTGCTGGGTTTTGTTGAGTGTAAAATAAGGTACGAACAAGAAAAGGCCCAAACACGAATTTATATATGTAAAGGAGTTAAGGAGCTGTTGTTGGATAGATCAACTATGAAGAGATATTTTGACAGGAACACCAAAACGCTAAAGGAATTAAAAGTAGGCACATAGGTGTGGATTCAAGATCCCATTACAAAGCGGTGGATCAGGGAATAGTAGAGGTTGGAAATAACCGGAGATATACTATCAAGTTAAGCAGTGGTCGTGTTTACGAGAGAAACAGAAGATTTATACGGCCAGCGGAATAAAAAATTAAAAATAAAATAAAAAAATAAAATAAAAAATAAAATGAGATGAAAGGGGAGATGTGATGTCTATATATAATTTATAGTATTGTTTTTAACAAATGACAAGACAATGTTAACTTCATTAATATAAAATAAAGTTATGTAATTAAACCTAATAATGTTCGTTTAACTTGAACATAACAAAAGTATATTTTGCATCCGAGCTAACCGAAGATAACGGAAGCATTGTGTTCACTTTTGAGAACGAAAAACTTTTATGTCTCCGATTTTAAAAATTCCAAGACCGTTTCAGACATCAGGGAACATTTTTGGTCTCGTGTCTGTCTGTCGGTCTGTGTGTCCGCGAATTATGAAACTGTGACGATAACTTGAGTAAATGTCGACCGATTTTAATAAAATTTGGTAGACATGTTCATTTTAACAATGCCCAGGACGAGTTCGTTGGACAACGTTATCCGTCCAATCGTTCGCGAGCAACGCTCGCGTAAACGTGAACTTCAAATTTAAAATTGGAATTTTAGGACGGGAAAAAAATCTAACTTCATCTATTCAATGAGAAACATTTTTTACAAATACAATTTTTTTAGTAAAACCAATTGCGACACCGCTATGAAGTGCTAAAGATCGCTAAAACTATTAATAGTTTTTACACAATAAACAATAAAGTAATATAACAAAAAAGTACATGATAGGATGTGAGGAAGCTATGTGCCACAGTCTATTTTTTGTGTGTTAATCTTCAGTTAATCCCTTTAATAAGATATTTTTATTTTTTCTTGTGTCTTTAGGAATGATATAATTAATAGAATCTTAATTATATTAATTTATTGGCAATATTTCGCCCAATCCTAGCCTTTTGTCTTCATTTAATATTGTGGTATATAAATGTTATTAACATTTGTTTGGAGTGAAGGATTAATAGTTAAATACGCTCCATATCACTGCAGTATTCAAAAGTTACTCTTCAAAAGTAGCTTAAAGTTACTCTTCAAAAGTAACTTTTTAACAATACTTTTTTAGGGTTTCGTTGGTAAAATCAAAAAAAGAAACCCTTATAGTTTCGTTCATGTGTCTGTCTGTCTGTCTGTCACTCTGTACGGTTCCAATAACTTTTGGACAAAAAGAGATAGAAACGTGAAACTTTCCAATATTAAAGAACGTTTTGACGCGCACACAGGAAAAATATAGCGAACTCAAAATTATCAGCTGTTCAAATCCAAAATGGCGGATAACTCGCGTCATGTGAATTTTTTTTTTTTTTTTAAATTTTGAGTGGGTATCAAATAAAAGGTATTGAAGAGTAGATTACAAAAATATATATCACTTAGGAAAAGTGTTCAATTTTCGACGCCATTTTGTTTAAAACATCGAAAATTTGCGTGTCCCCCCCCCCCTAAAATCGTATTTCCACTCATACTAAAAATATAGAAAAATATGCAAAATGTACGGTCTGGTGGGCCATAGAAAAAATAAGATTAGCAATTTGATCTGATTTACTGGGAATCCAAGATGGCGGATAATTCATGTCACACGAAAATAAATATTTTTTTAAAATTTTGTGTGGGGTATCAAATGAAAGGTATTGAAGAGTAGATTACAAATATATATATCACTTAAGGAAAGTGTTCAATTTTCGACGCCATTTTGTGAAAAAACATCAAAATTTTGCGCCCCCTAAAGTTGTACCCCTAAAATCGTATTTCCGCTGTTACTAAAAATATAGAAAAATATCCAAAATGTGCGGTCTCATGGGCCAAAGAAAAAATAAGAATAGCAACTTGGTCGGATTAACTGGGAATCCAAGATGGCGGCTAATTGCTGTCACGGGGAAAAAAATATTTTTTCTAAATTTTGAGTGGGGTATCAAGTAAAAGGTATTGAAGAGTAGATTACAAAAATATATAACACTTGTGGAAAGCGTTTAATTTTGCACGCCATTTTGTCAAAAAATATCCAAATTTTGCACACCCCCACCAACTACTAATTTCATGTTTACAACACCAACGAAACCCTTTTTATGTGAGACTTCACGCACTATCAAATCATCCTTAAGTCCCAAGAAAAAGAAAAAAGTATAAATGTAATATGGAAAATGTTTCATGACTCAAATCTTCTTACAATAAATTCATATTCATTGGTTAAATTAAATGGCTGAGTAGCTAGCTTTGGATTGCTTGTAATGGTTTTTACTTTTACCTTTAAATTGGAGTAAAAGAAGGGGAAGAAAAGGAGAAAGAAAAAAAAACTTATTTTCCACTATCCCGCAAGTTTGGTATTTTCGAATTAGAAAGGGTGGTACAAGCGAGTAAGTGTTACGGTGAAGGTCCAGGGTGAAACGGCGGCAAGGTTTCAATGGGTCCAGGGTATCAGGCGTAGAGGCATTTAGATGTGCAACGGACCATGTAAAAGGGGAACTCTCCAAACATGTATTGATTCTATGCGTTTGGCTAACCACCTATGAAATGTCCTCTATACCTTTGCCGGACGGTACTGTTATGTACGAAGGACGGTTATACCACAGGTAACCTCACTACGGCCGACCACACGGATCTATTTCAACACAAGCAAAGTTGGGCAAATCCTCCTGCAACGATTTATCACCGGGGGGCTACAAATAGCAGCTTCTCCGCCAACCGTTTCCCCCACCCACGACTACCTGCCCTATTTAAAAAGGTGTAATTTGCAATAAAAAGAAAATTCGTTTGAATTTACGCGTGGCCTACCCTTAAAGGTAATCATGTGAAATTAATGTTGTGGAACAGTTAGCATTAGAACAGAAAAAATATATATACCGCATTAAACGACCATAAGATCAAATGTAACGAACATATACTTCACAACCCTCAGAATGTTAACTATTAACTCCTGCAAGTACGAGTATAGTAGAATCTTTAACAGGGTTTCAAAAATCACCCGTTAATAAGTTTCATCTAATATTAGGCAATTAAACAAATGTGTCTTTAATTACCATCTTGGTCGATCGTTAAATATACTGATTTTATACACATGCTAACACCCATAAAGTTATCTAAATGTAACAATATGTTAGATTTTAATCGAGCATTATTTGTTGTAAAAAATAATTAAACAGGTAAGAATTCACAACTTTCATGAAGTCTTACCATACTTTTATATTATAAAACACGTAATACATAAAAAATATTAATTACATTGATAAGAACTAAATAGATAATGTTACTAAGGTCAATAGAACAATAAATACACATAAAAAAGGCGTAATATAATACTAGATTGTTTAAATATCTGTTTTATAATAAATGGTTGTTCGGCAAAACACTTTACCAACAGCCGATACAAAATTTAAATTTAAATAAGTTGACTATTAAATACAAAGAAACAGTCTCTCCAAGGAAAAGAAACTTGTTTATTTATCAAAAAAGATTTTTACAATCAAAGACAAGATAGGACCCGGAAATAATAGTGGGATATATATATATACAATTATATGTGGGGACTGCGATTCTGTATACGTAGGACAAACGGGCCGCAATTTCTAAACAAGAACTCCTACAATGTCCTAACAGTAGATTTAACCAGCATCTCATTGAACTTAATCACGTACAAGCTAAGTATAAAATCGGGTTCCTCCATTTTGCCAAATAAGAACGCAGAGCTCGATTCACTGGAGAACTTGGAAATTATCTGAATTCTTCTTATTTCTTAATTTAGCTAATGACTATTTCGTTAATAATGCCCGAAGGAGCTAAAAAAAATATATATTACGGGTATGTTATAAACGTTATATAAATGTTATTTGCCAACGTAAACCAAATAATACATTATAGCAGATAGTTTGCGGAGAAACTTTTCTCGTTCCTATTGATTGTGGACTACCCTTTATTTCAATCAATAGCTTTCTTGAAATAATAAAAAATAACATTTGTCGTTTTTACACATCAACTGAGTTCAGTTATTTACAATCTAATACTGATTAGTTGAGGCTTGAAGCTAATATCGCACATCAATAAATCCAATTGAATCAAGTGTATTACTAATTACACAAATTAGTAAGCAGAAGGTTCATTTATAAGAATTAATCCTAGGTCGATAAATTTACCAAGGAAACATTAATATGATCATACCGGTCTAGACTGAGGGGTATTTTGGTCTAATGGAAAATTTTCGGGTTTCAAATAAATTATAACGAGACCCGTACTAGAAGTACCCAGTGAAAAGGGTTGAGGGTGGTTTCGGTTACAAAACTCCTCTATCTTTTAGGGTCAAACCTCCGGTTAGAACGAAGAGGGCAGTCCTTCGAAAACCGTTTCATTTCGTCCGTGGGGAAGGGGGGGAAAGCGGCAACTGTTTTACGCTTTAACTGAATTAAACCGGTGGGACATAAAGTGACGTAATTCTGTTAGCGGTTCAAACCCCCAACTGCCAACTGGTAACGAGTATAAATGTTTAACGTGACTTCCAAGCGGGGGGGGGGGCAAACTTAAAAACTTTTTACTCTTCTACCTCTAGAGCAAGGGAGGCACGGCGAGGAGACAAGTTCTAATCTCAGCTAGAGAACGAGGGAGAGGAAGGGAGAGGGGCTTAGTCTGAGTTTATTTGAATTATCAAGCAAGACTAGCGCCTTGAGTCTCTAAAGGAACAAGTTTTTAGGCAAACTTAATCACATTTAGATCCTCCTCCCATTTTATATAAAAGATTTAAGAATAAAAAAGTAATTAAAATTAATTTTAAAAAATTCTAGATGTTTAAGTTGTGTTTTCAATTAATCAATTATCTTCTTTTTAAAAACAACTTATTATTTCTTCCTTGTTTTAAAAACATCTTACTATTTCTTCCTTGTATTTCGATAATGAGAAAGGGTATTTCACGCCTAGCACCTCTGTGTCTGCCTGTTTGTGACAAATTGATTGTTCTGTAATTAATTTATCATCTAATGAAATTATTCGCTTAGCAATATTCAATATCCAGTGCTGCAACCTCACTAAATTCTAGTTCTTAAATGGAATATCAAGGAAGTTTATTTATCAGGACTGCAGAGAAGGGTGAATTTAGAAGTGTGGCAATCACTCTTAAAATCTAAGTAACCTGATGACTTGCCCCGTCATGTCTTCACTACTAACTTTAGATTAGCCACTGGTCATGAGTCATGACTTTAGAAGACCATCTCCATCATATCTAATAACAACCCCTGTCTGCCCCATTTGTAATAACGGAAGCCTGTACAGTAAACACCTGACACCTTGCTCAGGATTAATGCAGCAACGACTTATCGTAGAGGGACAAAGCTCTCACAAGCTATCATCTATTGGATTTACTCTATTGAAGTGTCAAAGCCATAATGACCAAAGGCCATGTGATGGATTAAACAAGAAAATAAAATTCACAAAATTCTAACAACCCATTTCATAATACCCCCGAAATGTAGCTTTATTGGTATAAAATATGTAAATATGTAGATCACATACTTACAAATGTTTATCACTGTTCATTGGAGATGAATAGTGATCCCTGAATAATTTAATATTTTTGTTTCCTGTGGGTCTATAGGGATTACATCTCCCATGTAATATAAACATAATTTTTGCTATAGTCTCTGCTTTGAGTAATTTTCAAGCATCTACGACTGTAACAAATAATTACAACCATATTAAACTCTTATTCCTCTATGGATATTTTCATATCCACTCTATGGATATTCATCATTGTTGTCGCTTAATGTCATAATCATAGTTAAACAAAGTTTGCAATTGTGTTGTTAGGTTTTGGAATTTGGGTATTTTAATAAGTAACTGTGCAAGCACTTCAAACATTTTATTATGACGATTTTGATGAAATAACAACAGATTTAGATCTTACCTCATGTAAATGGTAAGAATTGCTGTTTTCCAAAAAAAAATTCTCCACTGCCTTAATTACTATTAAGCGACGACAATAATTGTAGAAACTACCCACAGAGGAATAAGAGTTTAATTATGGTTGCAATTATTTGTTATAGATCCTTTAAAATGACTCGAAGCTGAGTCGATATAAAGCAAAAATTATGAGGAAATTTGGATTATATAATCCCTAATTACCCACAAGAAATAACAATATGTACTTACAGGTTAGCATAGAAAGAAGGGGAAAAACTTAAGTAAATATAAATAAGAATAATTGGATTTCATAAAGCCAAATTTAGAAGGGACAGTTTTGATTTGTTACAGGATAAAATGATTTAATAGAAATTTAAAATCCGTGTAGAAATACATCTGGCCTTTGAATGAAACACTGTCAACCTTAAATTATTTTTTTCTTCCAGTTATTAGAGGTCGACCAAGAAGTCATGGAAATGAGAGGAGTGCGCTAGTGTCACCATGTACAGTCAGTTTTTGATATAATAGACCACGGTCAAAAAACACAGTGTTGTTCTTCTGTTATTAATAATTTTATTTTTGATAACTTCTATAATTTTTGCAACAGGCAGTACCTGATAAGAAATCACTAATAATATACGATAATATCTTTATATTATTATTTATTTATTCTTCATAATAATATTCTTTAAATCTAAATCAATATTCTTTTTCCTTAATCTATTTTTTTCCTCCTCTTTATTTCTGAGTTTGATTTGGATTTAGAACAGTTGTGACTATAGTTCGTGTTGTATAAAAACAAAAAAAACAGGAAACCTAACAGATTGGAAACCTTCCTGTTGTTATTCGTGAGATTTGACATAACTGGGCATGTCATACAAACTAGGAATGGTTATTGTCTTAGCACCCGACTGTACTGACTTCGGCACTACTCGGAAGTTCCTTTTAAACGAAGTTAAGCTTTCCGTTTCTCCCGTGTTCATGACTTCTTGGTCGACGTCTAGCGAATTTCTAATATAGAGGGTGTTTAAAAATGACGAGGCAATATTTAAGGGGGTGATTTCTCAGTTCAGTTTATGAAAAAAATGCTATAGACGATAAGAGTGATAGCTATTTAATTTGTTCAAAATCTAATAGCTATCAATCAATTGAATGCTCTAAAGTCAAATCAATTCAATAAATGTCTCGGAAACACGACAGACGACAGTGTGTATGCCACCAACTTTTACCAACTTTTTTTAGATAAAGCCACTAAATATACAACTTTATGTTTCTCAAATTTTTGTCGACTTCGTTTTCGAGATAACTTTTGAAAAGTTGCTTTGTTTTGGAACTACAGGGGAGAAACAAATATTTGACAATATCCTAAGTATCAACATATTATAACCAAAAAAAAAAAAACTGTTCAAAGTGACCACTTCCAGCTAGGATACAAGAATCCAATTCCCTCTTCATTGACTGGTGAACACTCTTAAATACACCTGGGTCGTTTCTAATTGAGTTACAGTCAGTGGCGTACACAATGAACCTTGGAAACAATGCATTTCCGAACCTATGTTTATAGAAACTTTTTTCATTAAATCAACTGAGAAATCACCCTTTTAAATATTGCCACTTTTGTTTAATGACCCTTTATATCCTTAACTATTATTGCTAATGTATGTTACTTACAGACGTTAATTAGGACAGACTTCGAACCAACAGTAAAAGCTTGCTCATCGAATATATTCACTTGAATTAATTTGTTCAAAATCTAATAGCTATCAATCAATTCAATGCTCTAAAGTCATATCAATTCAATAAATGTCTCGGAAACACGACAGATGACTTTTCATTAAAACTGCGCTTTTCTGCTCGAATTGTTTGTACTAGACCGCAATTTGTCCGTACCTGAGTCCTCAACTCACATGAGTAAACTCTTCGTTGCCTAAAATTGCTATTTTGTTAAATAGAATTTGAGGAAAGGGAAAGTTGGAGGCGAAACCAATTTACTTCATTCCCTCTGTTTCCCGGCACCAACTTTCCTTTTATCCAAATTGATGCCTCGCTCTCGGTCCTCCAGATACTTCTCGGAAAACCCCTATAGATAGTAGACCTTTTCCCATTTACTTTTTTCTCCTTCTATTCTGTGAAAATTCTATTTTTTTTTATTTTTTTTATACAATAAAAAAACCTAATATATTATTTATAAAATATCAAATAATCATAATATTATCTCATCTTTAAATAAATAAAAAATATTTTTAATTTCCTTAACTTATTTGCAAACTCAGTTTCCTGTCAGAGGTTTAGTTAAAAATAAATTAAATACGTCGGACATCCGCAACACGATATTGACCGTTTAAATACCATTTTAATCTATTTTTACTCATGTATTAAACATAGGTAAAAAAAATTGGTCCGAGACAACTCAGACAAACTTTCTCATATACGAGTTCATAATTACGTAGCCCAATATTTTCCATTTATTATTTTTCGTATGTAAATTTAATTATTATTAAACATTTCATCAAAATGTTAAATACTCTGCCAATTAATGTGGCACATAGCTTCCTCGCAAAGAAAAGACCGAATTAAGAAAAATAGCTCAATAAAAATAATCAAAAAGTTGGAACGGCGTGGCACTGTTCCAGTAAATATTTAATAAAGTTGAAGAAATTTAAACATTTGTTGGAGAAATAAAGCCTCCAACAAGCACCAAAAGTTAGCGCACATATAATTAATTTAATAAACAAATATAAAACTGCAACCAAATCGTAGAAACCACTGTATAAAAAGTTTTTTTTTATTTTACCCCCCAAAACTAAAAATAACACAAAATAGAATATAACAAAAATTAATCTACTATGCAAGAGCTTTTCTACGATATAAATCAATTATAAAAGATTAACTTTAACATTTGTACCCCTGTACTCTGAGGTACCAAAATTATATTTTTAAAGATCAACAATACAAAAGGGCATTCATTTAACTAATAAATACATATAAATAAAAAACCTAATATCAAAAAAGTATTTAAACCCTTTAACCTACAACAAAATTATAAATCGGTACAAAAGTATACGTACAAAAGTTTTAAAAAATCAACAAATAAAATAGCTTTAATGTACATATCAAGGCCTTTAAAATGATATACGACACAATATTAAAAACCAAAAAAAGTGGTCACGTGACACGGCACATGGGAAAGTGTTTACTCTCATGTTCTCACCAAGTAGGATGAACTAATGAAATAAAATATACTCAATTTAAAGAGCATTAGTGTGAGATTCAATCGCCGCAATCAGAAATAAAATCGGCCAACTATTATAGAAACTATGGCCATTCAAAGACAAAAATGGAAAAAAATAAAACCAAAAAATAACAAAATTATCACCATCTAAGGTACAACCGATGATGATACGACAAAAACTCATAGGACTAAAGTTGTAGATCTTTTAATATCAGTTACCACTTGTGCTATCCATTTTCTAATACGACTTACCATTTAGCCGCAAAAAAAAATCAAGTCGCCCATTATTATTTTTTTAGGGGGGAAGAAGGGGGAAAAGTGAACTTTTTATAGCTATTTTTTGTTCACAATATGGACGTTGCGCGTCGAATGGCGCAAACCGCAAGTCTCTAGCTCTTCTGGAAGTGGGTAAACAGTAATGTCAGTCAGCGAGTCAGTTAGCCATGCTGCTTTGTAGTATAAGACATATTAATTTACCACGATTTAAAGTGCGCAGACGGTTGAAATTTGGCAGGTGTTATCTTCAGGCTACTTTCGATAAACCATAAAAATTTCATACAAATCAGATGATTACTTTTAAAGATATGGCAGTAAATAAATGTATGTTTGTGAGCATGTGGAAGATAAACAAATGAGCAGAAGGTTGAAACTTATATGGGACCAACAATGGGCTAATTATGACCTACCACCCAAATTTCATTAAAATTGGACGTGTAGTTTTTAAGATATGGTGGTTCGCAAAAATTGAACGACAGACCGACAGACAGACCGACAGACAGACACGGGACCAAAAATGTTCCCTGATGTCTGAAACGGATTTCTGTCTTGGAATTTTTGAAATCAGAGATATAAAATATTTTCGTTCTTCAGAACGATCACATAGCTTCCGTTACCTTCGGTAAGCTCGGAAGCAAAAAAAAAAAAAAACTTCACAACAGGGGAATTGAACCCGGGCTCTCTCCGTCCACGTTTTAAGCTATTTTCTTAGGAACTATATTTTTCCTGGGAAAAATGCTAATATCGTTAGATTCGTATTTAAATAGACTACATTTTAGAATTTTTTAATCAAAATCGTCGGAACCGTTTTTTTTCACGTTTTTTCAGAGTTTTTGAGGGGTAGCGCCCCCCAAATTTGGAGTTAAAATTCGTTTCTCGATTTCGCCTCGGGGTATGATTTTTCTGATCATGTATACAAAATTTCGTCAAAATCGGCCCAGTAGTTTAGGCTCTAGGCGTCTTCACAGACAGACGACAGACAGATATTTTTTAAAAACCACTTTTTTGGACCACTCAAAACGTGTAAATCCATCAAAATCTCAAATTCAATTTTCGCGCCATCACAATTCTCTCTTTATATGAGAAAGTAAAAAAACAGTCAACTTGATGAAGGCCAAGAAATATCGATTTCATTCTATAAACTCATTATGCTTTCATGATGAGTTTATAGAATATTATAGGTGTAGTTCAAACCAAACAAAGTCTTCTTACAAAAAAATTGTAATAAACAATTGACCGGTTTCGAATGTTCTAAAGCAGCCTTCTTCAGATAATCTTACTTCTACTTTCAAAGCTAATCCAGTAACTCCTAGATTATCTGAAGAAGGCTGCTTTAGAATATCCGAAACCGATCAATTGTTTATTACAATTTTTTTGTGTGAAGACGTTGTTTGGTTATTGAACTACACCTCTTTCACGATGAGTCGCTATCACAAATTGCAGAAAAACACAGTCAAGGATTTTATAATTGCCATCTTTATACATCGACCCCGCTGTGTATTTATACTTAGCATACATAAATGCTCTTTACCTACAAAAACAATTTAAATTATAAGATAATTTAATCCAGTTTTATTTATTAGTTTAAGTTCTATGAATATCTAGGAGCTTTAAACTAAAAAATGCTAATTAACAATCAAATCTGCGTGTCATTCATCTCTATGCAAAGGGCAATACTGCCTAAGGCATAGATTGGTATTGATTGGTAATCACCGAGGGAAGGAAATTTCCATTTGAAACCTGTCAGTTTAGGGTAACTGACTATTGCCCCTACGTTTATTAACCACTTATTTCAATCTCATCTGATAATAATCTTTCAACTTGTTATATTTGTCATTTTGAACTTTGATATTTAATGTCAAGCCTACATAAAGATAAAGACCTACTGAAGGTTAACCAAACATGTAATACACACATAAATACACTTACACGCTAGTACGGCTGTGCTAGTCCTACATATGTGATTCATACTGTGGACAACGTATGTTGTGAATTCTCCACAGGCATCTGTTCACTAACTACTTACTTTTCAAGAGGTCCCCTTTCTTTGAAATTTATATAGTATCCCCGTTTCAAATCCTCAGGCATGATTTCTTCTTCCTACATTACACGATGTTCCGTTGCAATGTTGTTCATCATTATCACCTGTAAGATGACTGGCCATGTCTGGAACTTTATCAGTCCATGTCTAGCTCTTCATCTCCTTCGGTGCTCTCACCACTTCAGAGCGCATTGGTGGCTCTACTCTAATCCTGGGGTCTGGTTGAGGAAGTTCATCGGACTCTATAATCAGATTTTTGTCATCTTGCGCGTTAAGGACTTTGTGAAAGTGTTCCTTCAGTCTGCCTAGTTATTCGTTGTTGACTATTGGTGAAGTGGCCACCAATATTCAGCTTTTTTGGAACGAAGTTCCTTATCGCGGACTAGGAGTTAGTCCGAAAAAAACGAAATCGACCGATGTCGATAACTTGAGTAAAATTTAACCGAATTAGTTGAAATTTTGTACACATGTTCATTTTACCAATGCCCAGGCCAGGACGAGTTTGTTATCCATCCAAGCGTTCGCGTGTAACTCTCGCGTAAACGGAATCTTTAAATGTAACATTGGAATTTTAGGGCGAAAAAATAATTCTACTTCATCTATTCGATGTGACAAACAACTTTTTTAAATACAATTTTTTATTAAAACCAACTGACACAGTTATGAAGCGTTAACTATTAAAGCGGGCCGTTACGTTTAAAATAGAGAAAACAACGTTTTTACCGATATCTTCTAACGAAAGGATTTTAATAAAACTTCATATACATCGTCTAATGAACAATTGAAACATGCATGTAAAATTTCAACTTGATACAGGTAGAAGTGGTTGTGTCGTGAAGTGATACATTTTATAATGGTTGAAAAAGAGACGTCTGGAGCTTCTTGTGAGTGGGTGGAATAGTAAGAATGCAAAGTGGCTCCCCCACTACTAGACTCTCAATTACAATCATACTCTTTAACTATCAACTCATCATGATTGTCTATTTTCTCAATATTTAATATCATTATTTTGTATACTTATAAATCATTATAAAATAATTTTAAAAATATAAAAAAAAAAAAATATTATGTTCTTTTAATTTTATCTCTTTTCTAACTCCGTCATGAATAAGTAGTTAGCATCGTATATGTACTTGGTAGTGTGATTTTATAATTAATGTTTAATGAAAAGCATAGGAACTTTGTTCTTATCGTGTCCTGTTACTGTGTCCTTCTCCCGGAGAGCCTATTGGTAATCTTATACTTCCTAGATATCCTTTGTGTCCACTGCCTCAAGCACGTCTTCCATCGGTCCTTCCAATCACTACCGCTTGTCTTTCCTGGTTAACCTCTTTACCTCGCTGTCTAGTTTGTTGTATTCCTCAGCGATGTTGAGTCTTCTGTCATGCTGATTACATTTGTTCAATGCAAATTATAATTTCATGTTGTGATGCAAATTAGCTTGTGTTAAATTATAATAATGGTATTAACTAGTATCTACATGGGCATATACAAGTTCACGAGAAAGGATCGATTTGAGACAGGATGGATTCTAATCCACATGTTTACTTGGATCATCTAGCTCAAGGTATATATCACTAAATATCTTCACATAGATGAGTACCTTTCCTCACAGTAGTTTCGACAGATTACACTAAACTGCAGGGTGAGATTATATGTACATTACTACCGCAGCTGACAGTGACAGACGATTGTGATCGATTAAATTAAATTGATTTACTTGAAGCAAGTAATAACATAACGCTAAATGTCAGTTATATAGATATGCAAGTACCTCTACTCCAAAACATTATTTGTAAGAGCACTATAATTATATGGAACATAAATATTAATATGGAATATACAAGTATAAGCTAAATATTAATGTTTAAACACTGAAGCTAATGAGTGAAGTGATATAAGGTATATTTGAAACAAATTTCACAGGAATATCTCACCGAATAGACATACATTCAAATACATATACAAACATCAAAAATAAATTTTACGTTTATTATTTAATTAAAACATCGGCTGAGTATAATTCATATGCAGATGATTATAATTCACATCAGCTGCTACTTGGTTTTTATAAAATTTAATTTGTAAATTATTTATTTGTCAAAGTAATAACATATTATATACATTGCTTTTTATGCAAGAAAGATTCCCGTATTAAATAATTACATATTTAATAATAAATAATATGAAAGCGAAGTCATATGGAAAAAGTGTTGAAAAATATAATTTTATCTACGATTGATACGAAATATAAACATTGTATCTCTGTTTAGATGCGTAGAAAGTGATTATTTACGTAGTTTTATTCATTGCGCATGCGCGTTTCATAATTCCTCTTTTTTCCGCCCTAGTGCGGTAAAAAATAAGAATTCTTTACCTAAACGCACGATTAGCGAGTTTGTTTACATTTAACAAAACTAATTTGCTTTGTATAATTATAGTAACTGTTTATAACGAGTTTTTAGTAAAAAACAATGAGTGATTTAAGTGATTATGACGAAAATGAGGAGAATAATACGCCTCCCGAAATAATTAATTCTGCACAAAATACAACTAATGAATAATTAATGTCATCTTTATCAAAAGAGAAATACGAACTTACATACAGCAAGTTTATTTTTTTCTGTATTTATTATTAAAATCCAACTATCATAGATAAAGTACGGTACGCAACTCCTGCGAAAACTGCATTTTGCTTTGCTCGTGTGGTTTTACTACTCTCGCTTTCGCTCGGGTGCAAACTCCACAGTCGCATGCAAAATGCTACTTTCCGCACTAGACGCGTAATGTATGTAAATAACTGTCAGTTATTTGTTTTGTTTTGTTTATATTTAGATTGACATCGTTGCTAGGACAACGATGTCTAACAGATATTATTTATTAATTTATATTTGACTATTTTGTGCAGTTAGTTCATGAGATATATTAAGAGGTGTTTAATAGCTTGTAATTTAATTATTCTGTTACAGGTATGTTTGTCTATATTATTTACTATCCAATATTGTATTGTATTTATTTATTTGGAACTATAACAATGTTTGTATAATTGTATCTAATTCAATATTATAATTCTGTTACAGACATAATAAAATCTTGTTATTATTCTACCTTACAAATTAAATTACACCTATTAGACTGAGTTCAAGATGAGTGGAAGACTATTTGTTCACATTATAAAGAGAAGTGAGAAGGACTTTGAGTTAGCCGGCCTATCTGAGGATAAACAACTTTGGTGCATCCTTCCGGTAGAGTATCAAGATCTAATAAAGGAACACAAGGTATTGTTTTCTAAATCTTCTATTAAACGCGCAGTTAGCGCTATTAAATCAATAAATGGGCACCGTAAGGTAGGGGTAAAGATAGATGAGGACGTAAAAAGGGAATACTTCGATGAAGATGAAAATTTATGTTATAAGAATATTCCATTAGAAGAGTCATACGTCAATTCTGATACCGTTGCCATGGTTTCTAACAAATCTGAAGAGGAAATATTTTTAATAAAACGAATAAAGGAATTAGAAGATAAATTAAATATTTCGGATGAAGTAAAATTACACAATATTGAAAAGAAATTTATTTTAGATAAATTTAATAAAACCCAAAATCCTACTGACTGGTTAACTAGGTTTGAAAATGAATGCCGTAGGCATAAAATTACAAATGCAGTAAATATGATTGAGGCTCTCCGTTTCTTTTTATCTAGATCATCTACAGACAGGTATGAAGTTAATCTGAAGAAAATCGGTCTTTTAAATTGGTCTGAATGGAAAAACTCTTTTTTTACAGTATTCATAGATAAAGGTTGGAATAAAGTTAGACAGGCTTACAGTTACAAGTATTTAGGAGGATCTCTTATAGACTATGCCCTGGCCAAGGAAAAACTATGCTTAGAAACGGAAGCCAATGCTACAGTTGTCTCTAGAATTAATATGGTCGCAGTAGGATTGCCTTTAGATGTACAAAATAAACTCGATCGTCAAGAAATAACAACTTTAGATAAATTATATAATGAATTAAGAAAAGTCGATGAAACATATAATAAGAAAATGAAAACCAAGAGTGATTATAAAAGTAATGATAAGATAATACCAACTAAATCAAATTTAACATCATCTAACAAAAATATGACTAATGATAAAACAAATGAAAAGCCCTGCTATATGTGTAAAGCTCTAGGATGGCAGAATCGATATCACCCTACAAGTGAATGTAGAAACAAAAATTTATATACGTCTAAAAAGAAAACTAATCTACATGAAGCGGAAATGATGAAAATTGAAGTGGATAATAATTCTTTAAACTAGATAGCCCGGAGAAATTAGATTCATTAATAAAACTAAATGTATTAATAGATAATAAAATGAAAGTAAAGGCGGTTTATGACAGCGGCTCAAACGTCAGTCTTATAAATCAGAGAGTTGTCGATTTGTTAAAGTCGAGTCTTATAAAGAGTAAAAATGCATTTAAAACTATTAATGGATTTAATTTCAGTTCGGCCCGGGCAATTATCATTCTCAAAATTGGAAATTTAGTAAATAGTTTAAATACTTATGTTGTTAAAAATAATAATTTTTCATATGACTTATTGTTAGGACTAGATGCTATTAAAAAATTTAAACTTATACAAGATGAAAACTTAAATATTTTACAAAAAGATGATAAAAATAAGAGGATTTCAATAGAACTGAGGGATAAGATGTCGGTTAGAAAGGAAATAAAAGATGATAATAATTCAGATTTATATTTTAATAGATTGATTCAAGAAGATAAAGCAGATGACAATTTAGATGAAAATTTTGAAATTAATTTTAATGAAAATATAGATGTAAATGAATTTCAAGCAAACCTACAACATATTCATGATGAAAATAGAAAAGAAGAAATTTTAAAATTAATAAAGAGATACAAACACATATTTGCTAAGGATAAATATGATGTTGGTAAGGTCAAGTCTAGAGAAGCTGAAATCAAGTTAATAAGAGAGGAATATGTCACAGCAAGACCATATAAATGTTCTCTACCTGACGAACAGGAGATTAAAACACAAATAAAAAAATTATTAGAAGCTGACTTGATAGAGGAATCAGATTCACCTTACGCATCTCCGGTGAAGTAATGTGCAACATTAATTGGCTAACTATTTATATTCGTTACTTAAATTATATAAGGCAATATAAATTAATTATAATTTTATAATTTTGATAGGAGCTGTATATCCGATCCAAATTAACTGCTTATATTTTTACTGGTTAGCGTCACAGGGGAAAAAATTAATTTTAGGTTTAATAAAATTTTAAAGAGTACAAAAAAGCAATAGGGGGTCTCTCCAGGAAAGTATTTAGCCTTAACTAAGTTGACTAATGCTGTTATATTTCAATATTTCTGTTCCAGGAATTAAGTCCTCGTAGGATTGTTACTTAAATACTAAATTGAATGTTGTTCATTGTTATTCTCACATAGTTAAACTGAAACTTGAATAACAAAGAACTGTTAGTATGCAGTGTGTAAGTGTTGTAGTATGTAGTGCTACAAAGGAAACTCTAACCTGTCATCTTTATAAACCAGTAGAAGAGAAACTTTTGTCTCAAACTTAAAAAGAGTGGATCCAAGGAAATTCGATATAACTCGAGGTAATCAGGAGGAAAATAAATTTAAATTATACTACACTTTAAGTTTACTCCGGCACAAAATGAAACTTTTAATTATGTTACATTATACCGTCGTAATGAACTTCATCAAATTTATTACCATAAACTTGAATAATAATCTTTAAGTTCGGAAATTAAATGAAGACTGTTTTCGATTGTTTATTTCCAGAACAAAACAAAAGATTTTTTTGTTGTATTTATTCCCTTGCAAACCGAGTCGTAATTGGCTAGACATATATTAAATGTTAATTAAATTATTCTATATTTACAATATTAATAAGTAGTAATTAAAATACTAGAGTAAGCCATTAATTAACAACAGCAATTAATAATGTAATTAACTACTGTATCGAATATATTATCCACCCAGCTGTTGAACACCCTTATAAAACAATAAATAAATCAATCAATTTGTCTAACTAGAAGCAATTTCAATAATTAATATCTTTGGTGAAACGAAGTACAATTTTTAATTCCACATATCACATACGAATTGACGCGAAAATCAGGTCACGCCAGAACTGCGTTACACGTCGTGACCAGCTCGACACCTGTGGATCTGGAGTCTAAATTCGCCCGGTCACATGTATTTATGCGACTAAAAAAAGAAAGCCCTACCCGCGTCTCAATGTTCGCCCGCTTGAATTATTATTATTTTGTTGTTTGATTATGTTTGCAACAACCAAATATCGTCTCCTGTCATAGTTTATTGTTTTTCTAGGCTCCAAATTATAAAGTTGTTTTCCTACACGCGTCAGACTGTTGCAACACATCAGAATGTAACTAGAGGTTGATGAGAACCTGCTCGGTAGTTTCGTGAATAACAATGAGTTGTAATAAAAAACTTTTATTTTTTAGCGCGGGTAGTTACAGATCTTCTTCTTCCATTTCTGGTGAGAGGGAAGTTCTCCCATTTGAAGAAACCGGCGGGAAATAAAGAGCGGGAGCTAATGAAATCTTGAGCTCTTGTCACGAGTTATTGTCTGTTATCTACGAATATATCTCGCTTTGTTCTAAACGTCATGAAACAATTATTATTGGTTTTCTTACATTTTATGCCTGCTAAATTAGTATTCATATCGAATAAACTCCTAATATTGAATAAAGGCAAATTAAATACCTATCTTTTTAAATTCTACAAGAAATGTCTTGTGTTTTTGTCGTATTTTATTAATATTTAATAATAGGGAATTTAATTATTTATTTAAATGAATGTTTGTACTAAATTAAACTGTACTACATTATATTATACGAACCGTTAATTTTATATGTAGTAAAAGACGTAAATCGATTTAGATATCTATTTAGATAAGTTATTATGTCTATTTGAAGACCAACAAATCAAAGAAAACATGTATTTTATAGGAATAAATGTGGTTGCCTTAGTTTAGCAATAACAAATCATACTAAGGAATATAATATACTACTCAGTATACGTTCTTTTGTCTAAATAACTATTAAGACAAAGGGATATAGTGGGGTGCTTAAGTAAAGAAGTACTGATTTTTCATAAGCACTATATTTGTAAGGAGAAATGGGCTGAAAAATAAACATGAATTAATTAATTTGATCTGACTAAAAACAATTAAATTACTTTGCAAAGGGTGAATAATGGAAACAGGAAAAGTAAAAAGATGTTAAAGTCGGCTGATTGTAAACAGTACCTGTACAACAATGACAGGTAGTTAGCAGATCTAATAATTATTGTGATGTAACATCGGTGGAATTGGTTGGGTGGGTTCGGATTCTAGAATGAAAATTTAAATAGGGGAAGGTATAGTGGTAAAACAGAGTTGTAGCATTAGAGACAGGCTTACCAACCTATCTTGATTTACATTTCCCCGTGAAACGAGCCTGCTTACTCCTACACTGTACACTCCCACCAATACACCTCACATCAATTTTACATTTAATGGAAACAAATTGTCTAAAAACTCCTTACTAAAAGCGTATAATTTTAACAAGGTTAAAAATTTGTCATTTGATAATTACAATATCTGAAGATAAGATAGCAGATAACAGATAGGTTATCGCCTTAATATAAAGAAAATTTGAACTGGGATGCTGTACAAAGTTTAATGATAAGTAGAACAATTTTAATGAGACCTGAACTCAGATTTTGATAAAGAATTTTATAAACCCTGTGAACTTAGGTGAGCATCGTCGGGCCCTGTATCGGGCGCGACGACACAATGCAGGACATGGCGCAATGCCGAGCCAACATCTTAACGACGTAATGTCTGATGTTGTAACAGTTTTTATGTGCCATGCTTGCGTGATACATCCCTTGGTATCTCTCACTCACACAAACTGTGTAACTGATTGCAGTGTGCAAACACGGCATCATATAGCTGATTTGTTTTGCCAGCCAAGCAAGTATGACGTTATGATTCCTCGTTCGTCTCTCCTAAGACCTATATCTGATCTTCTGTATCTGGTAGGTCCAGAGTTAGGTCCAGAGTTGGGTGGGCATCGTCGTGCCCCTGATGAGTCGGACGCGACGAAACGATGCTGGACATGACGCAATGCCGAGCCAACATCTTAACGTTGCAATGTCTGATGTTGGAACAGTTACTATTTGCCACGCCTGCGTGATACATACCTTGGTGTCTCTCAAACACAAACTATTTGCTTCTCCAATGTGTGATATTTACCGATCATCATTTGAAAAGGAAACAAAGAGCAATAACACTAGGTTTTCACACAAAGTATTTGTAATAAAAAATAACCGGTTTTGGCTACTTAATAGCCACATTCAGATTTTAAAGTAATTGTTCACAGTAACATGGTATCGAAGTGATTGGGCATAAATACCATCATTCGCATCGATACCATCTTACTATGAACACTTTAGAATCTGAAGATAGCTATTATGTAGAAACTGATTATTTGTCAATACAAATAATACGAGTGTGTATTATGAGAAATAATAATACGAGTGTCAAGAAGTACAGTTTGCACGTCATGAGTTGTGACTTTTGACAGCGCGGGAAAATCCGAAAAATTAGGGTGGGGAGCCAATGAAAGATCAGGATTTTGAATTCTGGAAGATTGGGCCAACTAGGCAAACAAACATTTTACTGTTCCCACCCATCCCACAGGCATAGTGGCTTCACTTTTTCCTCAATTAGGTTGGCCAATCTCAGTATCAAAAGTCACAACTCTAATTACTACACAAGTACTAATTAGTGTGAAGACCTAGTGGGTTTTTTTCCATTTTAAAATTATGACCTATTAACTACGATAAAGTTAAAGAATAGTTAAAGTTAAGAAGATAAAGTTACCGAAGGTACGCAAGAATTGTAATCGTTCTGAAGGACAAATTCAAAAATTTCAAGACAGAAATCCTTGTCTGACATCAAGGAATAATTTGGTTTCGCGTTTGTCTGTCGATATATCCAACATTTTTTCGATCCAACATATCTTAAAAAGTTTAATTTTAAAGAATTTTTGATGGTAGGTCATAATTAGCCCATAATTAGTACCATACATGTTTCAACCATACATTGGTTTTTACTTTTATAAGTGCCTATATCATAAAAAGTACTCATTCGATGTTTTAAGAAATTTAGATAAAGCAGCCCATAGATCAACTCATGTTAATTTCAACTGTCTGTTTAACTAGAATATTGCAAAATTGATAACTTTATTTATGTAAAAAAAAAAAAAATTGACTTATTTAAATAAAGAAGGGAGGAAGAAATTAAATAAATAATACAATAATGGATTTTAAAAGCAAAACATGATTATTGTTTGCGATAGGACATTTGGAAGTTGTTTGCTAGACTAATTGGCAGACTATTTCAATTAAATTTATCATTCACCGCCATCTGTTTTTAAGTTTTTATACAATGGTGATTGTTTTAGAAAGGGAGAGAGGAAATATTTATTGCGGTATTGTATACAAGTTCGAGATGATTACATTAAAGATATTTGTTTGATTAAAGATGACATCCGTGTGTAAATCAAACATGAAATTCCAATTTGTATATTAAAGTTTGGCTAGACTTTTTATTCCGGTGGAGGAGGGAGAAAAGAAGATTTATTTTTATAGAGTTACAACTGTGTCTGGCTTGATTTCAAATTCCTCCTGTTTCCTACACATATTGATTTTTCCTTAGCCATTGTGGATTTCCAAAAATACATATAGGACAATGCACGATTTTATACTAATCATCTCGCCTTACATCTTTACTTTAAAACGAAATTATCAGAAAAGGAAATTATGATTATAAATAAACAACAAAAAAAACAGAGAATTAAATATAAGAAAATAATACAATAAAGAGATAAAATAATTAAAGGGATAAAACAGAATTGTATAAGAAAAACGGTTATGTAAGTTGGTTTTACAAGAAAAATATAATGAAAAAAATAAAATTATATTTTCATTACTTATCAATTGAATAAGGCAGCTCACTGAATCGTAAATTGAAAAGCACTTACCTGAAAACAAAACGAAAATAAGCCATTAATAAATAGATAATTTACATAAACAGAAATGATAAGTGTAAAAGATAATTATTTTAGTAAACATTTAAAGTATTAAATAATGTAGGGCATTTCGACAGTATTTGATAATTTATAAATGTTTTATTAAAACTAATTTATAATATTACGAGTCTTTAAGCCCGTGGCAACAAGTTTAATTATACTTAGAAAACAAATTAAGTAAAGTAGTAAAATTTAAGTAAATTAATTTAGATAAGTTATTATTATATCTAATTGAAGACCATTAAATCAACCATAACATTTATTTTTATTGGAATAAATGAAAGAGTGATGACAAACTTTGCCAACCTACTTAAGTAGAGCAGGGAAAATGGAGGTCGACATTCAAGCCGGTCGTCCACTGAAAGCGACTACGCACGACTAAGCGACCAGGCGACTATGCGCGACAGGAGTCGTCCATTGTAAGCGATTTCACGAGACTGCCGGTTCACTTCTGTGCGCAATACCGTGTAATGTATATTGTTCATTCTGTAAATTCTTGCTGGTGATTTTTTTTAAATGGATCTCACTTGGACTTAATGGACTTCATGTACATTTTGGAGAACCTCTATCTCTCGAGGAGTTGGTTACAAACCCGTAGAAGAAATCGGAGTTGGGTTAACCCAATATTAAAAAGGAAGTCAATGGTAGAATTTCATCATCTGCATGGCGATTTGCAGAAGGCCCCCTAATGTTTTTCAGTTATTACAGGATGCGTCCAGAGACCTTTCGCTACATTTTGAATATTATAGAGCCATCGATCATCAAAATGTCGAATTTTAGGAAGACAATAACACCTGTGGAACGTCTAGCATTTACTTCCTCACCAACTCTTTCCCACAGTTCGCGCTGAATATCATGGGAATGATACAAATTATTCCTCATATCCCATACTAGGGTTTTGTTATAAATTTGCGTGACTACTTTTTCTATATCCATGGTAAATATACTAATAATAAGTGCTAAGCTTAGAGTAAACAAGGTATTTATAATGGCGACTACGAGAGAATAATCCCATTTCAGTGGGAACAGTCGCTAGTCGCCTGTTGTCGCCGGAAGTAATGCGTAGTCGCCTGCTCAAGGTCGCTTGCAAAGGACAAGGTTATATAGTACTCTATATATCTCGAAGATTCATTGAGTTATGTTCAAAAACCGTTAGGTTTAACTGCCGGACCCCTTAGAAGTAATAATATGCTGGATTTTTTTGTTTAGTATTATTATCATTATTTCATTTTTTTTTTTTTTTTTTTAAATATAAAATATCCAATTTTTTATGGAACCTAAAATATTTATCTTTCTAAAGGTTTACTATTTTCCTGATAATAATTTATATTATTAGAATTTCAGAACCTAGTTTGCAATTTATGTTTTCCTTAGCAGCTTTAAATTAGAGGCGATGATAATTTTCCACTACATTTACTTTAATTGGTTCTAGCGCATTTAAATTAGGACAGAATTATTAGCAAGTTATAAAGTATTTTATCAGATATTCTTACTTTTGGCATTTAAATTGTACCCTAAGTCGAACAACTGGACGACAAGCACATTGAGTTCGGTCCGAGAGGGCATAGTGATTGTATCTGGCTCTTCAAAGTTTGAATAATTATACGTGAAAATTTAACTTTCGCAGTTTAATTTTTGTACAGTTTTATACAGTGAAGTTTTTCTTCAATAGTGGTATTGTTTTTTTAACATGGGAATTAATAATATCGACTAAATTAAATATCTTTTAAAAAAGCGTGTGATAAGGCTTATCCTAGTTTTGATTTAGAATCTAAAGAAGAGGAATAATTAACTGTTTAACACCTGATGTAAATTCGTAAAAAGGTAGTTCCAGCTTTCATAATTTTCACAATTTATTATAAAATAACTGAGAGTTAATTGCCTTATTTAATTGTTTTAAAGGTGATCATAACCTTCATCCCATTTAATTTATGCCAGAAAAAATTAAATACGAGAGAAGACTAAGCTATAACAAGTGCAACGGTGGCTCAGTCGGTTAAAGCGTCGATATTAGGATCTCTCGTTAGACAGAACAGTGGGTTCGATTACCGGTGGCACCACAGTTTTTAATTTAACATAGGCTACTTTTTCGTTCGAACTTTTCAGTAGTGATTGATATTATTTAGTGCCGTCGCCGATATCAGCTTAGACAGAGTGCGGTAATATAAACATCAAAGACATGGATGAAAATAACTTTAGAAAACTACTAAAAGAATTCAGTAACGATATTAAAGAGGAGATGAAGGAAACAATAGACCAGCTGAGTAAACAAATAACAGAGGACCGGAATAAAATATATGGTAGAATTGAATCACAAGAGAAGCGGTTGGACGATGTAAATCGGGAATTAAGGAAAAAGAACATTATTATACACGGCCTTGAAGAAAAGAAGGATCGGGAAAACTATTTTGACACCGAGAATGTTGTTTATGATTTAGTGAATAATGTTTTAAAGCTTGATTTAACTGTAGAGGAGTTAGATTGCGTGCGCCGATTAGGACACAAAAACGATGGAAAAACAAGACCTATAGTTGTCACTCTAACTACCTACAGGAAAAAAGTAATGATTTTAAAAAATAAAAAACTTCTGAAAGGTACACCGATTTTTATATCTGAAGATTTCCCAAAGAATGTCTTGGAGAAAAGGAGAAACTTGATACCCCAGCTGAAAGAACTAAGAGAAAAAGGCAAAAAGGCTTTTCTAAATTATGATAAGTTAATCATACAGGACATGGATAACTCAAAAAGAAGAAGAACACCAGACAACTCCCCTGTTCAAGATAAAACATTTAAGAAAAATAAACAGACCCCAGGGAAAGACCAATCTACAAAAGACACGGGTACAAGGAAACATTTACAAAACAAATCCAAGCCTGATCAAGAGAAGGATGACAACATAGTATAGCAACGATTGAATAAAACGCAGAGATCACGGACACATAAGAAAGCAACGCAACAAGGATATCAGGTAAAACCAAGCTTAATAAGTCAAACTTCACACCAACAATTTTTTGATTTAAACACAATGAAAATATTATTTTGGAACATTTCAGGCATGTCAAGTCTGTACAAGTTAGATAATCAACAAATCGATAATCTTCAGCGGTATGATATGTTATGCTTAACTGAAACATGGCTAAGTGAAAATCTAATTAATCTACCGGCATTTCTGTCTGATTACCAATATATATCTGTTGAAGCAGTCAAAGATAAATCTATGGGAAGGGCTAGTTCCGGAATTCTTTTTTTGTATAAAAAAGAAATGGAAATAAAAATTAAAATTTTTAGTAAAACTGATTTATGGTTATTTGTAGAGATTGGATGTTCTGATTCGGATCTGATTTTGGGCGTTACATACTGGAAACCGACTGTGGATATAGATACATGCATAGACCTCTTCTCTGAACTTCTGAACCAACTACTAGATAGTAAACCGGACACTCCTGTCATTATAGGAGGGGATTTTAATTGCCATATAGGAGAGCTCGATACCTGGGAAGAAACTACTTTTGAAGGAACTAATTTGAAACATCCTAGAGTTTCTCGAGACAACAAAATAGATAGGAAAGGTAGGCTTTTAAATGCTTGTATGGACAGTTATGGATTGGTCGTCTGTAATGGGCGAACTCAGCACGACTACCCGGCCAATTTCACTTATTTGGCAAGTAATGGTGGTAAAAGTGTAATAGATCTAGTCTGGGTTAATCACGGCTCGCTCCATTGTATTGAAACTATGCACGTTGAAACTCTTAGCCACTGCATGGATCATAGAGCTTGTGTCCTCCATTTTGAGATTCTACGGGGTGCGAAAATCCCTAATTACAAGAACCTGGCTCAGAATAAAAATAGTTTAAATTCGATAAACTTACCCTATATCAAATGGAATAATATTAAAGAGGAAGAATTGCAAACATATCTTAATAATTCATTTAATTTATATTTTGACAGCTCCAACGTAGACGAACTAAATAACAATTTGATGTCAGCGATAAATAATGCAGCTAGGTCGGTTGGATTAATTCGCAAGAGCGGCCCCATTAAATTATATCCTAATAAGAAAGGAGCTCCATGGTTTAACGAGTCTTGTAAGGAACTCAAAGACTCTGCAGAGGCGGCTTTAAAGCTTTGTAAATCCTCGTCGTTTTCTGAACCATTCCTAAAAAATTATGTTGAATTAAGAAAAATATACCGACGACATCTAAATTTCACAAAAAGAGAGCATGAAAAGGCAATTGTGGAACAGCTATCGAACGTAAAAAATAGTTCATCATTTTGGAAAATAGTTAACCAGTTAAGATTCCGCAAACTCACCGAATGCGCTATATCCCCTGAGTTGTGGCATAATTATATTTCTTCCTTGTATCCAGTAAAATTAACAAATGAAGTGACGTATTTTAGCGTGTCAGATCCTGATCTTGATGTTGACATTTCTTTCGAAGAACTTAGTGATTGTCTAGGGAAGTTAAAAATTGGAAAATCGGCAGGTTTTGATGGAGTGCCCAATGAAATACTAAAATATCTGCCACCCTCATGGGATCACTACTTACTTAATTTCTTCAATGTAATCCTGAACACCGAGGTGTTTCCCCACGATTGGTCAAAAGTTATTGTCACAATGTTGCATAAAAAAGGAGATAAAAAGGACCCGAACAATTACAGACCCATAGCCTTAGCTGATACTTGTCTAAAACTTTTTACATCTATTCTATTAAAGAGGCTAGTACAGTGGGCCGAAGCACAAAATAAAATAGCAGAGGAACAGGCGGGTTTTCGCAGCGGGAGATCCTGTATGGATAATCTATTTGTTTTGTACGCCATTATTAATAACCAGGTATATGTAAAAAAGAAAAAGCTATTTGTCATCTTCATTGATTTTCTCAAAGCCTTCGATTCAGTGGATCACTCGATTCTTTGGCAAAAGTTGTACGGTATCGGTGTTAGTGGAAAATTAATACGACTTTTAAAATACTTATACGATTCAGCTTCACTATTTGTGAAACAGGAAGGTAGTGTATTTAAACAAAGTATTAGTATTACTAAAGGTCTTTTACAGGGTGAATCTCTTTCCCCAATTTTGTTTTGCCTGTTTATTAATGATATTCTACCATTTTTGAGATCGAGAGGAATAAGTGGTATAAGATTAAACGGCTCAACAGATTTGTTATCTTTGTTGTTTGCAGATGACATTTTTCTAGTAACAGACACCAGGAAGGAAGCCCAGAAAATATTAGATGAGCTGTCCAACTATTGCTCTCTAAATGGATTAAAGGTGAACGTAGCTAAAAGTAAAGTAGTCGTCTTTAAAAAACCAGGGCTTTGCAAGTTAAACTCGCTACACTACCTTAATGAACAAATAGAATACTCATCCGAATATACTTATTTAGGAGTACCTTTCAGCTCGTCCGGAAAATTTTTAACAGCTTCGAGATTTTTCGTAAGCAAAGGACTTAAAGCATTAGGAGCAATACAACATATCTTATCGAAGGGGAAATCAAAAGACTGGGATTCCAAGATAAAACTATTCGAGTCAATAGCAGCTTCAACAACACTGTACGCTTCTGAACTATGGGCTTTGAGGTACATGGAAATCATCGACAAAGTTACAACCAATTTTTATAAAAGGTTATATTTTTGGCCTGTAAATACACCTAACTATATTGTTTTTTTAGAGACAGGGTGTGTACCTCTTAAAGTCTGTGTGTTCAAGGCTGTGCTAAGATGGTGGATGAAACTTCTATCGATGGATCAGCATAGGATCCCAAGGCTTTGCTACGAAAAACTATTTGATCTGCATAATAGAGACTTAAAGACAGAATCAAATTGGGCTACCCAAGTCTCTGACCTACTTGTCACTTTAGGCTGTCAACACATTTGGAAAGCTCAGGACCCATCAGTTATAAGCAAGGAATTTGACAATCTCGTGGAAAAGTATACAAACCACTGCCTATGCCTAAGCATAGATGGAGCGATTCATTCCAAATATTCCCTTGTATATAGACATGTGAGCACGTTAGGTCTGGGAGAGAGCTATTTAAAATATTCTTGTAGCTTAATAAAATTGAGATTAGTAAGCCAAGTAAGAGTAGCATGCCATAAGAAAACTATCCTCTATCATAAAAGGAATAAATACGTTATTGATAGTGGACAAATTTGTTCTTTTTGCCTAAAATGTGAATATGACAATATACACCATTTTTTCTTTTCCTGTATACTATCCGATCAAATTCGAGCACGCTATATCGATATATATTTTCCAAACAAGAGCTATTGTCTAGAAAGATTGTTAACGATAGAAAACATTGATAAGTTAAATAACATATTCTTTTATGTAGATAGTTCACTAAAACTCAGATCAGCAACTTCTTAAATAACTACAATAAATTTTATACACTTTATTCAACTATTGCCAATATGAAAAATATGTGTAAACAAAGTATGTGTGTAAATGATACATTTTCATTTCTACTACTTTTATTTCATTGTTATTATTATTAGTTAAGATACAAGGGTTTTTAATTTTAAGCAAAGATTATTATCTGTTTATAAAATAATAATTACGTCGGAATTTATCTTTATTCTTATTATTGTACAGTTGTTTATACTTAACTTTTATTTCTATTTGTTTCTTTTTACATACACATATGTATATTGTATATGTATGTAAGTTGGAATGTATGTATGTGTGTACGCATATTATTGATATAGGTATTTGTTTATTCCCTATTCTTGATGTATTAATTATATAATGATATATTGGTTAAACATTTATATTATTGTTAGGCCGGACTCCTTTGCTAAGAGTCTTGTACTTATGAGCAAATAAACATTCATTCATTCATTCATTCATTCATTCATTCATCATCTGCATGGCGATTTGCAGAAGGCCCCCTAATGTTTTTCAGTTATTACAGGATGCGTCCAGAGACCTTTCGCTACATTTTGAATATTATAGAGCCATCGATCATCAAAATGTCGAATTTTAGGAAGACAATAACACCTGTGGAACGTCTAGCATTTACTTCCTCACCAACTCTTTCCCACAGTTCGCGCTGAATATCATGGGAATGATACAAATTATTCCTCATATCCCATACTAGGGTTTTGTTATAAATTTGCGTGACTACTTTTTCTATATCCATGGTAAATATACTAATAATAAGTGCTAAGCTTAGAGTAAACAAGGTATTTATAATGGCGACTACGAGAGAATAATCCCATTTCAGTGGGAACAGTCGCTAGTCGCCTGTTGTCGCCGGAAGTAATGCGTAGTCGCCTGCTCAAGGTCGCTTGCAAAGGACGAGGTTATATAGTACTCTATATATCTCGAAGATTCATTGAGTTATGTTCAAAAACCGTTAGGTTTAACTGCCGGACCCCTTAGAAGTAATAATATGCTGGATTTTTTTGTTTAGTATTATTATCATTATTTCATTTTTTTTTTTTTTTTTTTAAATATAAAATATCCAATTTTTTATGGAACCTAAAATATTTATCTTTCTAAAGGTTTACTATTTTCCTGATAATAATTTATATTATTAGAATTTCAGAACCTAGTTTGCAATTTATGTTTTCCTTAGCAGCTTTAAATTAGAGGCGATGATAATTTTCCACTACATTTACTTTAATTGGTTCTAGCGCATTTAAATTAGGACAGAATTATTAGCAAGTTATAAAGTATTTTATCAGATATTCTTACTTTTGGCATTTAAATTGTACCCTAAGTCGAACAACTGGACGACAAGCACATTAAATTATCAATATAGAAGCTTTTCAATTTTCCGCTTATATTATATTGAGAAGATAAAGCAAGTTTATTTTGCAAAAAGTGAGGGGGTTTTAGAGGGGGAAAAGCCTCGGCCGCAAGTCTCTGGACCTTGGGAAGGGAGGGGGCAGGCTCCAAAAGCGTTTTAAATTTAACGGTCGACTAGAAGGAGGGGAGGGAAAGGAGAGCAGAGGAGAAGAACGAGGTGACAAAAACCCTTGGGATGTTATAAACCAAGAGACGAAGCGTGACAAAACACTTAGACATTGAAGTGATAAGAAACCAGAGGTGTTTCACAGCGAGATAAAGCTCTAGTGATATAGACCATGATGACAACGGCATCGTCCTTACGAGGGTAATGTGATAACAGATGAAGAGTGATGTAAAGTGATAAGATGACCCTGGAAGTGACATAGGGAAATGTGAGAGGAGAGTTGATCGATGTTACGCCCTTCCTAGGTTCGCTCTCTTCTTCTCTTCACCACCTCGCCCAACTTGTCTCTTCTTCACTAGTCCCACGTATCCAAGAAAAAGAAGATGAAGACGAATTGAATAAATAATAATATAAAAAGAGTCAACGGAATAAAATCGTCGTTGTATTGGTTTTAAGCAAATATGACTTTTTGAAAAAGTAAAAAGATTTATTTTAAGTGTGTTTAAAACAGATGTTATGACCCCCCTCTCGTTTTAATTAAATTCCTCGTGCCTTATTTATTTAAACCGATAAAATGTGTATAAACCCTTTTTTTATATAAACCGGACAGCTCTTTATTATTTAATTTTAAAAATGACTACATATAAATGCCTGAGATCAAAATTAATTATTTTATAGCTATATAAATGGTAAAAGTTGATATTCCATATTAATGCTCTCGTAAGTAAAAAATGTAATTAGTAATTATAATTTTTATACTTTTTTTTTACTTTAATACTGCAACAGCTTGTATATCGTAGTAATAATTTTAATAAAATTATATTAGATTGATACTTTGCTCTTACATGCATTGCTGTAAACTTCCGAATAAAGGCTTTACAGATCGATTGGTTTAAACTAGACGCAGGATTATCAGACATAGTGGGTGTGTCATAGAGGGGGGTAGTTGTAAATAAGGAGAGGCAGTTAGACTAATAGAAAGAACTAAACGCTGAGGCGGCAACTTTGTTATTAACGCGGACTACAAGGCACAATACAAGATTTGGAAATCTCCAAAGAGCGCATATGCGAGTTGAAAACAAGTTGACAATTTGGGTTATAACGTTAGTGAGGTTGCATTAAGAATCCACCAGGGGTGCCGGGTTGCTAACTTCTGATCTAAAGAGAGATATAACGAAATCACAAACTAAGATTGCATTTCTAGACGTCGCGTCGTCCAAGATTCTTGTTACGAATTCAACAACCTTGAACGTAAGGTGCACTATGAATAGTTTCAATTGCAGTAGGATCTCCTTATAACGAACTTGTGGACTACGAAAACCTCTATATACCAAATATTTTTTATGTCCCCACAATTTCTCCTTACAAAAGTGTTTCTATAGAATGAAAATAATTTCTCTACAACGAACAAAATTCATAGTAATAAGAATAAAGATCCGACTGACAAACTTTCTGTAAATTAATATTTGTGTTGTTTTTGCATTCCTTTATTTTTTAGACTTATTTTTAGGAGTTCCTTGCTTTAGCACTCTAATAATTTTGCGTATTCTACCTCGATTAGTTTAAGTGGAATCGGAATCATCTTTGCACAGTGTAGAGAAATCTCTTACTCTCAGTTTAGAATTCGTTTCGGACTTCTATAAAGCTCTTTACTTTTTACAGCGTAATTCACTCGCCGTACAAATGTCTGAAAGAAAATTACTTTCAGAAAAAATGAACCTATTCAACGATGTAGATAAGGGAATGAAGAACAAAGAAGTATCCCGTAAATATGAAATCGGTCCGAGTTCAGAGTCTAGAATTTTGAAAATCCGGGACTCAATATATAAATATACGAAACAAGTGGAGATTGTTAAAAAAGATTTAGAGATTCAATGTATGAAGACGTAGATGAAGCAGTTCTTTTATGGGTGAAAATGGTGCGGAATAAAAATCTTCCACTTTCAGGACCACTAATTTTTTCTCTAGAACAGAAAAATTAGTGTCCGTCCCCACTACGAGGCCTCTTCCCACTTGTTGGACCGAACATGCGCCGACGAGGCTCGTTTTTAGGTTCCCGTGCCTGTCTAGGCACTTAAACCGCTACAGTGTTTTATGGTCAGAAGCGTAGTATTGTAGAAAATTAAGGATAAACGTCCAAAAATGATGTTTATTTAACGTTTTTTGCAAAAATCTTGAAAACTAAGCTGTTCCGGATCCATGTTTATAGGAACAGTTGTGTTCAGCGTCAAATTTCCTTTCCCGAAGTGTTGTGGTTTTGTTCGGAGAAACTTTTTTTGCATTTGTACAAGAATTGGTTGAGATCCTATCCGAATAATTTCACGTTTGGTAATGCTCAATCCTCCATAATTAAAAAACTAGTCTGCTGAAATAAAAAGTTTTTCTCAATTCACTAAACTTCTAGCATCTCTTAATTAAGAGTAGAAAGCTCTAGAAGATCGAGGTCGAACTTTAAATAAAATCCAAATTTTTAAATATAACAGAACTTAAAGATGCTTAGCAGCTGATAATTTGAAAATCAATGAATGATTCTGAAAGGCTTTTTTTATGTTCTTTACATTTGTCCAATTTCTCTAGGTATCTCATTTAGTTTTTGAGATATTATGGAACTTTTGGAAATTTTCGTGAACCACTCTGCAAAAAGAAATACATACATTGATATCTCGAGAGAACAATAATTGAGAAATGGGCATATGCTTACTTGTCATTTTTTGTTGAATTTTTCCCATAGAATCCGCCAGTTTCGTTATGACATTTTATCGCGGACCATTCATTATATAGTATATATATATATATATATATATATATATATATATATATATATATATATATATATATATATATATATGTGTGTGTGTGTGTGTGTGTGTGTGTATATGTGTGTGTGTGAGAGAGAGAGGAGTATGCAAAAAATAAAATAAATATGAAAATTCCTATCTTCAAGCTAATCTTTATACTGTAGACTTTGAGCTTGGTATACTTGATGTTGTTTTATTCTTCTTCTATTTTTATTTCTTTTTCAACATGGATAGATAGATATTGGATAACTATATTCTCGACCAGGACCAAGGAACATTGGGAGTCCTCTCAAAAGAAAGAAATTTGTCAAAGGATAAAATAAGCAACTCTCATCTGAATGAACACGATATAGAATAATATTGAAACTAGAACAAGAAAACAAATATATTAAAGACAGTAGTATGCTGTAGAGTATTTTTTATTTTTTTTTTTCAAAACTGCTAAAATAAAATGACAAATATAAATATAAATTATGTATATAAATACACATAATACTTCAGATACAGAAGAAAAAAAAGGAGATTCAAAAATGTATTTTTGAACACACTTTTAGCTTTGGTTTCTAACTTGTACCACCAGTGCAAAGTTAGACAATTTTTGTTCCAGAAAAATACAAAGAAACTTATTACCATTCAAGTAATATGTAAAAGACTTTTTTTATAGTTATATCAAATTAATTTTTTGAAGTAACAAATTAAATTTCTATTGTTAATCAAAATATATATTTATAAATGTAAATGATATTACCTACTTCAATATTTAAATTATATACAAGCTATTGAAGCATGTATTTAACTTAATTTGCTAATGTAGGTGAACCCAAACAAGTAGTTAAAAAAAAAAAACTTCTAACAAATTTAGTGTAATGTATAAATTTAAATCCATTTGAATAAATATGTATAATAACAAAGTTTTATAAATATTTAATAATTTAAGCTTCTTATATACTTATTATTAAACAACTATTACTTACAATTATCAATTTCTAAACTACACTATTACTAAAGTAGGTATATACTGTTATACACACATATACTATCATACTCACAATATCAATAAACAAATAAATCGCTTTACTTTTGAATGCAGGTACTAACTATTTATCCGGAAAAATAAAAATTCATTTTTTGTACTATGTTATAGAGTAAGACAAAAAAAAATTATGATAAAGAAACATATTTATGACTCTACATAAATCAAACTGAAAATATTTTCAATATGACTAAAGGCCAATTCGATCATAATATGAAATATCACGAAAAAATCAATGCAAAAATCAAATACTCTATAATATATACTAGAGGGAACATCTGTATTCCACACTTAAAGAGAAATACATGGGCCAAAACAATTTTGTGGGTAACGAGAGATTAGTTTTATAGTTAAAATTCAACGTTCATTTCACCCGCATAGCACAGAGTTTTTGGTTAGTATATAATTAATATTATGAAGACTAAAGGGGGAAAAAACAGTTTTGTCACTTTTAAAAAAGACAAAATTAAAATAATGGTAGAAAAATATAATGGTATAACTCAATGAAATGTTACATTTTCCACTTTAAAACGAGCAAAACATTTATTTTTTATGATAAAATAAAAATTATTTATTATATAACCATAATAATTAAGAAGATTATTTCGAAAACAGACTAAATTTGATATTATCATTTTTCAAGCTAGCTTTTTCTAATTATTTTTAACAAAGTTCTTTTATCTCTTATTCATCAGACTTCGACTATTTATTTAACTTTATATTAACAGATTAATTTGATAAAAACCGAGAAAGATTTCTTTTAATTATGACGTTATTTATTATAAGTTGTAAATTAATATTCTTAAAATTATTGTTTAACTAGGTATTTTGGCGCTAGGACTTACAACACGTTATTTCTAGATTTTAAAAAACGACCACGATAAATATCAAGAACGTAATTATTGTTTGAAACCGTTGCTTAAAGATGCGTTTAGACGGTTCAATTACATTGGTCAACATGTAATGTCAATTCAATAAAATTACTCATTGCCATTGTCGATGGAAAAGAAGTTTAACAAGTTCAACTTTTTAAGCATTTGTGATTGAATAGCTATGGAAACATAAAATTTAACTGTATAAACAGCTGGTTCAATGTTATTTTCTTTTTTATGGAATCGAAGGTTACAGCTGCATAGGTTATGTTTATGGTTCTTGTAAGGTTTTGATAACAGATTCAACTTAATTGCTTCATCTAAACAGTACAGAGGCGTTCAATTAGATTGAAAGTGTGTCGTTCAATTTCATTCAATTAGATTGAAAGTGTGTCGTTCAATTAGATTGAGAGTGTGTCGTTCAATTTCATTCAATTAGATTGAAAGTGTGTCGTTCAATTAGATTTAAAGTGTGTCGTTCAATTTCATTCAATTAGATTGAAAGTGTGTCGTTCAATTAGATTGAAAATGTGTCGTTCAATCATATTGAACAATGAAATTAAACCGTTCAGAAACACCTTAAGGCGTGTATCAAGACATATAACCCACTCCCCCAAAAACATCTAAATACCATTTTCTGTCAATGTAACCGTAAAAAATAATAAATAAAACCATCTTAAATATTATACTTATATTACTTTAATATATATATAATTTTCAATTATTATTTGTATAATAAAAGGAAGTTGTTGCTAAAAAAAATTTGAAATATAGTTGAAATTCACAGGATTAATAACTAACTCTTAAACCTAAACTTTACTAACATAACTAAAATTTGGTTTGAAACAAAAGTTTTCTGTAAATTTTCCTCTTCTTCGTGATAATGATTTGTGATCATTTTAAAGCCATTTTCAGTCGTAGTTCTAAAGGAAAGCTGGATTACTTACTTTATTTAGCTTATAATCCTAGAGATTTATTTCTCTGACTAACATCAAGCTAGAATTTTGTGTATAAGTTAATTTTTTGGTGCCTTTTAAGAATATGTGGTCGGGTAAGTTCGTCTGCGAGACATAGCTTGGCAATAGGCATTTGAAAAAAACAAACCGGAGGAGAGCGTCCATGTCCATTTTGGTGAATAATGTGATTTTCATGATCCTGAGAAAAAATTAGTTAGTAGACCAATAATCAAGTTGATGTTAATTTGTGACAATAGGTTATTTATGTAAATATTACTCCAAATCAATGTGGTCACCTATCATGTGACGAACTAACATCAACTTGAGGTTTTGTTCTACTAACTAATTTTGTACTCAGGGTCATGAAAATCACATTGTCCACGAAAATGGGTGGGATATGACCCGGAGGGTTTTTTTTTTTCAAATGCCTTTTGCCAAGCTATGTCCAGCAGACCAACTTAGCCAACCATATATTCTTAAAAGGCACCAAAAGATTAACTCAAATACAAAATTCTAGCTTGATTTTAGTCTGGCAGTTTTCTGCATTTTGCACGCTATCTCCTGGAGTATCAGGTATTTTTATACCTAAACATATATTATGTTATGTTAAATTATATTATAGTATATAATAATTATTTTAAGAACAAAGTACTATCCCTAATATCTATGAACTAGTAAAACAAGAAAATGACATGATTGCCCTTGATATAATACTCATCAGTATAAAATGCACAAAAGGGGCAAATGTAATATTACAAATTCGATTTTAATGCATAACAAATAACTAGAGAACCAATTTAAAAGGATATTCTTACACAATATTACAACATAATGACAACTACATATTGAATCATCATGTTATACTTATAGTCTTCGAAAAAGTTGACTCCAAGACAATACCAAAAGAAGAAGAAGAAAAAGAAGTTTCTTCAGACTTTGGAAAGGTCAATATATTTTCTAAGAAAAAAACTTCATCCAACCCTAAGGTCCAAAATGGTTTCCCTTCGCCCACAGTCCCCTTCGCTCTGTAATACTACCCAGCTGAGTAAATGCAAGCATTTTTCAACCTTCTCCTCCTCCTAAAAAAGTCAGGCATGTTCACATTAATCATTGTTTACCAAACCCAAGCTCTCTCTCTCCTATCACTTATTTTCATATAGTACCCCCCCCCCCCCCCCCCCCCACTCCCTACCCCCTAACTTCCTCCAAACTGAGAAATTTGTCAGTCTTTTCTCAGTTTTATTGGGCTTACTTCAAAACTTTTTTTCTTTATAAAGAAAAAGCTCATAATTCATTATAGGCTCTAATTGAAACAAATGTTTCCGGCAACTTTATCTTAGTAGAATCTAACGCAACTAAAATGATAAATTTATTAAGTGTCCAAAATGTCAACTAAATGTATATTTTAAAGCAATTTGTTAAAAGAGAAATAAATTTATAAGAAGTAAAAAAACAAACAAAAATGGAAAACATACTGCCACATTTTGATTTTCTTAAATAATTAAGTAAAAGTGTTACGAAAATCTTACGCTTTTAGTTTTAAATATTTTTATTTGCGGCCTCGGAAATATGTTTTGTAAATTATCGTAAAGATAATATACATATTTCTGAGTGCCAGGTAATATTTTGTATTTATAATTTATTTACTTTATTCTATACAGTGCCGGACGATAGGGCATTATTGTATTCAGAGTTTTGGTACCTTTGGCCGCGACCGGGTTGGCCGTATGTTGGCCGTATGTTGGCCGTATGTTGGCCGTATGTTGGCCGTATGTTGGCCGTATGGGAGATCCCCGTTGAGAGACGGATCTGGTGACTACCCACAACCTGTATACTGTATACGCCGAGAGTGAAAGATCAGTGCTTTTTCTCCATAAGCTCTACCACTCTACCCAGTTCTGACAGGGGACACGTAGAGAAACTCGGCCGCCTTCGACGGAGGAGAACCCCAAGAGAGGAACCAAGTAGCTTACACCATAAGGGGCCCCGACCTTCAGAACCCAGTTACAATACTTGAATTACATACTATCCTGTCGGTCTTAAGCCTCCGTACCCCGCCGCTTCGGGAAAATAAATGTTAGACCTAGCCAGGGTTATTAGGAAATAAATTAAATTTAACTAGCTGTTTTGTGATTTTCATGTTATTTATATCAGGCACACTTAGAAAATTATTTTAATTGTTATTGTTAATTTATAAAGCAATTTATTAATTGTTAGGCATGTTAAAATTTAGATACACGTATGTTATTTTTATTATTTTTTTTTTTTTGTTAGATTATTTAGGCATCGAACTAACCCCTAATAACCTATAGCTTTAGAGTTATATATAGAACCTTGATAATAGATTTAAGTTCAATCACCTCGCACGTGTGAATACAGAAATGTATTCCTTATATTATTATTTTATTTTTATTTATTTTTTTAATTTTTTTTTTTGGAACGAAGTTCCTTATGGCACGTTCTGGAGCCCGGGAGTGAATCACAAAAAAAACGACCAAAATCACCGTCACAAAATAATTGTCACAAAATAACCAACACAAAATAACCGTCACAAAATCACCGTCACGCAAAATCCGTCACGAAATCTACAGATGACGATAACTTGAGTAAACGCTCACTGAGTTAGATGAAATTTGGTACACATGTTCATTTTATCAATGCCCAGGCTGAGTTCGTCGGAAAACGTTATCCGCCCAAGCGTTCACACGCAACGCTCGCGTAAACGTAAGCTTCAAAAGACGGGAAAAAGTGTTATTAAGAAAGCCTATTACTTGACTTGTTTTGATTATTTTTGTTATATATGTGAAAAATGTCACTTTTTTGTAAAAAAAAAAAAAAAAATATAATCATGTAAAATTTCACCCTGCTACAGCAGAAGCTGAAGAGTAGGGAAGAGATATATTTTATAATATTTTAAATTAATTGGCCGGGTAGGTAGAAAACAGTCCTATTTCAATCCAAACTCCTTTAACAAACATACTCTCACTATAAACTCATCATGATCAACTTTTTACTTATATTTAATATATATTTATAGTAAGAAGCTTGCTTTAATTATTCAAATAATGATTTTCTTTTAATTTTGCCTTATCTCTGTCAGGTACAAACAGTTCGTTACTTTTAATTTTGTCTCTTTTCTAACTCCGCCATGTATAAGTAGTTAGCAATGTATACGTACTTAGCAGTGTGATTTTAAAAAGGAACTTCGTTCCTACCGGGTGTCCCGCGACACCACACGTATTTTTTTATTTAAATTACATCATATTCAGGTGATTTTTTTTTCATTTTGTTAATTTTAAGAGGGATTTCCTCTTCTTCCCTCTTGCTGAGTTCTCCCTACATGAGGTGGCGCCCTTCTCCCCTTATTTCCCTTATTCTCCTTAAGTCCCTCAGTATAACTTTTTTCCCTTCTTACCCCACCCTGCAACCCACTGAGTTTCGCCGAATAACCGTAACAAAAGAAGTTGGACTGCGACAGTATAAATTTATGTTTATTGATATATTTGTCATACAAATTTTAAGTAATTATATAACGATAAAGAAAATTTATATAACTCATAAATTAAAAAGGCATTGAGGCTGTAAGGAAAGCTCAGAGCCAATGTAACCCCACTTTCTTCCAAACCAAAATGAAATTTTGGATGGCATGCCAGGTGAACTCCAGACTCAGACATTTCTTAAGAATTCTAACATTTTTGCTGAATTTAAGACTCCATACACAATCAAACATTTTTTCTTTTTTTTTTTTGCGCAAACATCATGTTTGCGCAAACCTGATGTCGGACAAATTTAGGCCATACACATCAAACAGTCCCATACACGGTTAATATTTTTGCGCAAACATGATGTTGGCGCTAACATTTTGACTGTGTATGGGGGCCTTTAGAAAAGTGGTTTAATGACGTTGGACATACATAATTTTCCGAGCATCTTCACTACATGTAACTAACTGTAGGAGTTATGCTTGACATAAATTTGATATGTCAAGTCTTGACAAATTTGATGTAAATTTATAAAAAAAAATAACTAGAATAACCAATTTAAAAATATATATATATTCTTACACAACATCGTCAACTAAATATTGAATCATCATGTTTATGTTCATTTCTTTCTGTCTAGAAAAACAGACACACACATAGACAGACAAACATCCAGCTAAAAACCACTAAAATCGTCTTGATCTCCCGAAACGGACAATTCCGTTGAAATCTTAGTTTTGGATTTTTGGGTGAAAACAATATTTTTTCTTTTTTCTTTATATAAAAAAAAGTAAAAACATGGTTAGCAATAAAACTATTTCATAACATAAAGCGAATGAAAGTGGAAGCTCTAAAAATGATTGGCTAACAAAACTTGTTGAGCTGTAAAATGCGTCATTAAATCAGTAGAAACCAACAGTAACCGTTTAATTACAACCAATAAAACTTAAATTGTATAAATAAAACTCAATATGGTGAGAGAGTTTGCTTGATTTATATTTTACAAGCAAAATAATAAAACTATTTTCATTCATTTCTCTCATTTATTTTATTTTTTTCCTCTATTCAAGCAATTGATAATTCATTGTACAATATTTAATCTTATATTTGTTCATTAAACCTTCAAATGGATTTAAAACTCGTAACATCCAATTTTTAAATTAAACGTAATAATTTTTCTTCTAATAAATTAAAAAGATTTTTTTCAAAAAAAAAAATCCTGTTAAACTGAACAACATTTATTCCTCCTTTTTTTATTTTACAAAATATTCCTAAATTCCTTTAAAAGGGTTTTTTCCTCATAAAATTTAATTTTAAATTAATAGTAGTAATATTTAAACCAAATACAGATATTGTATTTGGTAGCTGTGTACTCGCATTTACTAATTAGTGTGATCAATTATGGTCTTTTATTATAATTATAGTATATTAAGTATTTTTACATAAGTTTAAGTTGGAACATTTTAACAAACATGTCTGCTGGATATCTGTGAAAACATGTGCTTGCACAGCTGCTAATGTCATGTTCAGTATTTATGTCAGAACATGACATAAAAAGCTGTGTAAGAACTTAAACTTTTTAACTAACGATTTTGATGCAATAACAAAAGATTTAAACTCTTATCTCATGTATATGGTAAGAATTATTATTTTTACAACTAATTTTTGCTATTACTATTATTATTCAGCGACAATAATGGTTGTTAAAGATATTCATAGAGGAATAGGAGTTTTATATGGTTGTAATTATTCGTTATAGGTGCTTAAAAATTACTCAAAGCAGAGTCGAAATATAGCAAAAATTATAAAGGAGAGTTTTTTATGTTACATCCCTTAAGACCCACAATCAACAACAATATATACTTGCAGATTATCATGGAAAGAATTAGCGAAAATTAGGGAAAATTGAAGTAAATTTACATAAGAATAATTACATTCTATAAAGCCTAATTTAAATGAGACTATTTTTGCTTTGCTATAGGAAGAAATGATTTAATAAAAATTTAAAATCCGTTTAGAAATACATCTGGCCTTTGAATAAAACACTGTCAACCTTAAATTATTTATTTTCTGTTATTAGCGAATTTCTAATATAGATGATGTTCAAAAAAAATAAGTGGCGTATTTAAGAGGGGGGATTTCTTAGTTCGTTTTATGAAAAAAATGTCTATAGACATACGAGCGGAAATGTATTATGTTATGTGTTATTATGTACAGTGTGTATGCCACCAACTTTTTTTAAATAAAGCAACTAAATACGAATATACAACTTTTTTCTTTTTTGTCTCTTGAGTTTCGTCGAGCTTCGTTTTCGAGATAATTTTTTAAAAGTTTCTTTGAAACTGCAGGGCAAAAACAAATACTTGAAAATATATATATATACATATATATATATATATATATATATATATATATATATATATATATATATATATATATATATATATATATATATATATATATATATGTATATATATATATATATATATATATATATATATATATATATATATATATATATATATATATATATATATATATATATATATATATATATATATATATATATATATATAATTAAAACATTTAACAACTAGTTTGCCACTTGTATTCACAATAAATACCTAACTGAGAATATAATTTAATCCATGAAATTTATATGTATATAGACAGTTGTGCTTTAAAATAAACTATTTAAAGTCTGAAAGAGGAAAATAATGCTTATCAGGGAAAATAGAAAGAGAAGAAGTCACTTTATTTCTACTTTAGTTTATCGACTTGGAAAATTTTCAAATGTATTCAAACAAAATACCCTGTTCGTAAAGTGAATGTGTCAAGGATATTTTCTCAGTTCAACCCGTTTTTATAGAAGTATAATAAAACCACTCTTTTTCTACTTGGAAAAGCACCAAAAGGGATCTAAACGTAGACTTGGTTTCTTCTATCAGATTATTTTTGTTTGTATTAGCGGATTAGCAAAGAATATCTTTTACCACATGTTAGAAGTGTTTAGCATATACAATGCAAGCACTATGTGAAGTATCAACTAAAAGAAAAAAGCTAGATAGACAAAATGGTGTCCGTAGGGAAAATGGACGTAGAAAGCCGCGAGAAAATGTTAGAATCTAAATATTTGAACATCCACCTTCCCCCGGGGGAAAACTGTTATGCAATATCCACTTAGCGTTTCATTCGTGCTGGGGGAAAAGACTTTCTCATTATCGTATCTATCTGTTTGTACTTATTACGGACATTGTTTGACTTAGTAGCTGAAAATTTGGCATTTGCACACAAACTTTCGGCACAAAAAAGAGGGGGGAGGAATATTATATTTTTATTTAGTTTGTTTTTACCTTTTTAATACAACTGACATTTACACCAAAATAGACAAATTAAACATTTCGGGAACATAGTTATTGAACATAAAATTAAAATAGTCTTTGTGTGGCACATAGCTTCCTCGCGTCCTATTTCAAATACTTTTATCTACGATTGATACGAAATATACACATTTTATCTCTGTTTAGATGCGTAGAAAGTGATTCTTTACGTATTTGTATTCATTGCGCATGTGCGTTTTTATAATTCCTCTTTTTTCCGCCATAGGGCGCAAAAAAAAAAAAAAAAATTCTTCACCTGAACGCACGATTAGCAAGTCTGATACACCTAACAAAACTTATTTGCTGTTTGCTTAATTAAAGTAAGTGTTTATATCGAGTTTTTAGTGATAAACAATGAGTGATTTAAGTGATTATGACGAAAATAAGGAGAATAATACGTCTCCCGAAATAATTAATTCAGGACAAAATACAACTTATGAATTAATGTCAACTTTATCAAAAGATAAATACGAACTTACATACAGGAAGTTTGTTCATTTTTTTTATTAAATCCAACAATCGTAGATAAAGTACGGTACGCAACTCTTGCGAAAAAGGCATTTTGCTTTCCGCACTAGACGCGAAATGTACTATAATGATGTTATTCCCTTTTAAATCTTTTAAAATTGTTTTGATTTTTTACATGAATTACAGTATAAATTTAGCAAAAGTTAAAGAGCGCAGACGATTGAAATGAATCTGGGGCATTCTGCGGGCTACTTTCGACAAATTCCGTCACCTTCGGTAAGCTCGGAAGCAAAACCTTAAAACAACCATTACTCGAAATCAGAATTTATCGATTTTTTTAACCAATACACATAAGTATAAACAATAAATATATCAAAGTCGGTAAACGACATCATATGGACAGCAAACGACAGCCAACTTGTGTTTTAGATACTTTCCTATAAATTGTAAATATAGATATAAGAAATAGAATTCCTACGCTAATTGTGAGCGTAAGCGAGCTTCTTACATTCAACAAAATATGCATCCATGTCTGTCAGTAACTGTGTCCGACGACAACTTAAGTAAAAGTTGACCGATTTAGTTAAAATTTAGTATACATGTTCCTTTTACTAATGCTCAGACTAAGTTCGTTGGACAGCGTTATCCGCCTAAGATTTAGCACTCGCGTAAACGTGAGCTTCAAAAATAAAATTATATTCTAAAAAGATTCTATCATCCCCTATTCGATGAGACGAACTTTTTTTTCCGTAGTAAAAAAAACCGAAGTAAAACTAACAGCGACACCGCTATGGATTGATTAAGATTGTTAAAACTATTAAAGCGGACCTAAACGTTTAAAATAGAGAAAAACAACGTTTTTGGAACGAAGTTCCTTATGGCACGTTCTGGAGCCCGGGAGTGAATCCGAAAAAAACGACCAAAATCACCGTCACGCAAAATCCGTCACGAAATCTACAGATGACGATAACTTGAGTAAAATCTCACCGAGTTAGATGAAATTTGGTACACATGTTCATTTTACCAATGTCCAGGCTGAGTTCGTCGGAAAACGTTATCCGCCCAAGCGTTCACGCGCAACGCTCGCGTAAACGTATGCTTTAAAAGACGGGAAAAAGTGTTATTAAGGAAGCCTGTTATTTGACTTGTTTTGATTATTTTTGTTATATATGTCAAAAATGTCACTTTCTTTTGTAAATAAATAAAATATAATCATGTAAAATTTCACCCTGATACAAGCAGAAGCTGTAGAGTAGGGAAGAGATATATTTTATAATATTTTAAATTAATTGGCCGGGTAGGTAGAAACAGTCCTATTTCAATCCAAACTCCTTTAACAAACATACTCGTTCACTGTAGGATTTTTGTGGGTCGTTGAAGGGTTTTTTTTAATAAAATTGTTTCGTTCACACTTTTGTCATTAACGTTTGGCTATATTTCGCCCCTCTTAGACGTGCCTGAAAACATCAATTTATACATTTTTTTCAGATTGTTTGGTAACATTAAACATTGATTATATAAGTAAAAGGTTAATATTACATAAAACAACTTCGCAAACCCGGTATGTTTCTTTTATTATTGTTAATATGTCCGTTCTATTATAGTTTTCTTGGTTACAATGTAATATTAACCTTTTACTTATATAATCAATGTTTAATGTTACCAAACAATCTGAAAAAAAATGTATAAATTGATGTTTTCAGGCACGTCTATGCCTCGGAGAGGGGCGAAATATAGCTCAACGTTAATGACAAAAGTGTGAACGAAACAATTTTATTAAAAAAACCCTTCAACGACCCACAAAAATCCTACGATTTATATAAAAAAGGGACAAATAAAACAGACCACATAGGTACTATTTCACTATACACTATACACTCATCATGATCAAATTTTTTCTTATATTTAATATATATTTATAGTAAGACGCTTGCTTTAATGATACAAATAATATAATGATAATGATTTTCTTTTAATTTTTCCTTAACTCTGCCAGGTACAAACAGTTCGTTACTTTTAATTTTGTTTCTTTTCTAACTCCGCCATGTATAAGTAGTTAGCAATGTATACGTACTTAGCAGTGTCATTTTATAATTTTTATTTAATGAAAAATGTAAGGAACTTCGTTCCTACCGGGTGTGTCCCGCGACACCACACGTATTTTTTTCCGATACCTTAAGTTCTATCGTAACGATTTTAATAAAACTTCATACACATCGTTTAAAGTACAATTTAAATTGAGACAGGCAAAACTTTAATTTTTTATTTATAGATTTAAGAAATTAATGAAAAGGAAATATACATAATTATCAATGAATCATAATATGATGCACACAATGAAACGAATTTTCACATTAATCTGAGTATGATATCTAAAAAAGAACTTCACCAATATGAGAGACACCTTAACGCCACGCCATCAAAAAAAAAGAGGAGCATATTACCATATTGAAATTTAGTGACACGTTGCTATGTACATTTAGGGTTTGTTATAACGATTTCATAGCGTGGCAATGTTTTAATTAATTATTCAACTGTTGAGATCAAATCTACCATTTCGGTTAAATCCCCCTCCCCTCTTAGTAATTTCCATAATCGGGCATTATATAGTCAGCTTGCATTGATGTAAACGCAAAATCCTTACGTTTTTGAAACAATTTAAATTACGTTCTGCTCATAAAAACATTTCCACTGTGATCATTTTGTTATTATTGTAGACTGTTAAAATGTCTCCTCTTTTAAATTCATATTGTATTGTATGGTATAGAGCACGTTCAATTGTACGTAATTCAACGTATTAACATTATACATCTAAAAAAAAAAAAAAAAAAAAAAAAAAAAAAAAAAAAAAAAAAATACTTCTAAAGTCAGAAGGCAACCAAAAAAATAACAATATTGAACGCATAAGAAACACGTGTTTTTAAAACTTAAAAAGCTACATGCCTATATAAGTAAATTGTAAATTATCAGGACAAAGTATGCTTAACTCTTTACATATATATTATTTACACCTTTTTTTATGCTTTTCCCCTCTTAGAAAAAGATTAATCAAAAGATTATACCAAACGCTGAAAAAACATTTTTCGTTGAAACGAGCAATTAGTCTCCTTACACCGTAGTAAAGACTTTGCGAAGCAGTAAAAAATCTATATGCATTCATATTTTAAAAGCATGTATGTTGGTAATTGCTTGAACAAGACTACAATGCATCACGAATAAACGAGGATTTTTAATAAATACTTTAAATTCTATTTAAATATTAAACATTCATTAAAAATTTTTACATTTATATTATAAAAATGCATTTAATTATTTCTAAAAATTAAAAAAAAAATAAATTAGACCATATTGGGCCGTAAAAGCCAAACACCATTCAAGAACGCGATAGGACGCAAGAAAGCTATGAACCACCACTATCCACCATAGCGACCACTAGCTATACAATTGGTGGTTTGTCGAAAGTAGCTAACAACCATACAGATGGTCCCATATAATTTCAACCGTCTGCGAGTAATAAATGTGGCTAAATTGTTTCTTTTATTTGTATAAAGACACTAAACAATTTCGACAGATGTAGAGTAGTCTGCAAATTAGTGTGGCACATACCTTCCTCGCATCCTATCACGTATTTTAATAATATTGTTTTTACTAACCATTATTGTTTTAACAATAATTAATTTAGCCAAATTTAAGGAGCAAAGACGGTTAAAATTTAAATTGGGTCTGTGAACTACATTCGACATACCATCCAAATTTATTTTTAAATATTTCAAGATAAAAAGAACTTTTTATATACTACGTTTTTAAATTGTCTGTTGAATCATGTGTAACGTTGATAATATAATTGTTATTGTTATATAATATATAATGTTAGTGAAAAAAAAAAAAAAAAAAAAAAATACTTCACAACCATCTAGAGAGCTGATCTTAAACCTAGAAAAGGACAAATCTTTGTACAACGGATCTCCCCAACACCAAATCTAAACCGTGCCATCGATATATTTGAAATAATATAATCGATATTTCCTGTTTTACTGTCATTCAATGTTTATCTATCACAAATTTGAAACCCGTCAAAATGAAGATTGCGTAAATATGGGACATAGCAAAACAAATAAAATAACTTGCGGATTTTTTTCGAACTAACTTTCCGTACAGCAAAAATTGCTGAAAACCAATTAAATTCTGCTGAAAAATGGCTAAAAGTATTAAAATAATGCATTGTCATCGTGTTTTGAGCTATACTGAAAGTTTCAAATGTCTAGCTGTTCGGGAAGTTAGTTAGAAATCGATTGCCAGATTTGTACCGGACAAACAAACAAACATACAAACAAACAAACAAGAAAGCAAGCTAATAAAAACGTAGTAAAATCACATGGCTTTAAATTACGTGACAGGACGGGAGAAACTAAGTACCAAACTAATAGGTATACTTCTTTCTTCACCACAGCTTTTATTGCACACAATAAGACCTTTAAATCGACCACTCATTTATTAGTATCAGACAAATTTGACTTTTTCTAAATGGCGGCGGAGGGGAGGGGTCTTTTAAATTCGATTTTCGAAATTGCGTAAAGAAAGAAACTTATAATGGTACCTTCGCAAAATGATAAAGAATACTTTATTCTTGAATTGACAAAATTTCGTTTGGTTTCCTCCTGTACGATTTATATTTACGATCTGATTTATGAACAAGAAGGAGATTTTATGAGGAATGACTTTTCTTCGTAATTTTTTTTTTTTTTTTGTACACGTATTGGCAACCACATCCGGGGACACACTGTGTATATATATAATTCAAGTTCTGAACAAATAATATATATATATATATATAAATTATTTTCATATATATATATATATATATATATATATATATATATATATATATATATATATATATATATATATATATATATATATATATATATATACATATAAATTATTTTAGTTAAGAACTTGAATCATATTTAAGTAAAGTTTATGCAGATAATGGAGGATAAATACAGAGAGAGAAAAGAAAGGGTCAACAGGTCTCAAGTGACTCTTGGTTATAATCCGCAGGGTGCTAGTTTATGAAGGAGTTTTAATCATGAATTAATCTTTAATATCTGGTCGTTCAAGAGGACGAGTTAGAGAATTGAGCCCGTGACAGAGTAGTGACGGTTCCGAGATATAACTCTGCAGTGAAGGTTTCAACATGGAGGAAAGGGCTCATTTGAAAGGACGGGGGGGGGGTTGAGTTTGCCAGGTCTAAAGGCTTCTACTAGGCACTGCCGTGTATCTTGCCAAGGTAGTCTAAGAGACGAGCCCTTAGTTTGTTTGTCGTAGCTGCTATCTGGCCTCTCTAATATGTTTACCGGGTGCAAACAAGGCTCTTAGGCCGGGGGTTCTCTTCTCTGCCGCCGCGGCCCCCCTCAGGATTATATTGGCCCCGAGGCCCGTCTTCTCTCCCCCCTTAATCCTCACCCTATCTCAAGGGGCCCTCTAGACTAACTCCCTGTCTCTCAATACACCTGTCTCTCCCGTTAGTAGTTCTGCAAAAGGCGAAAAATACAGAAAAATCCCAATTTTTGTCTCCCACGTTTTCTATTTCCACCATCTTGGTTTTCCAGGACTCTTAAATCCCAAAAAGCATCAAACCTTACAAGGTCCCTGGCAACAGTTTTTCTTCTTCATCCCTTTCCGCCTCTTGGCATCCCCCGTCGACATATTTCAACTCTGTATTTCTTCTGGATAATATTATTTTGTTTCCTTTATAAATCCCTATTTTTTTTTATTTTCTTTGCTTTCTCCTTCTAAAAGAGACAAGTTACTAGTAACAAAATAACAGAAAATATGTCATCGAAGTAATAACACAATTACACATGTTACACAAGTGTAACATAATAAATAGTATTATTTAACCGAATATCTACCGACTTTCCAATAAATAAATAAATAAATTGACTGCCAATGAGTGTGTCACCTAACTTGCTCGCATCCTCTCTCGTACTTTATTGATTTTATGCTTTTACAAGCCATTATTGTCAAATTTATTTAAATGTTCTCCCATTTTTAGGGTTTCGTTGGTAAAACCAAAAAAAGAAACCCTTATAGTTTCGTTCATGTGTCTGTCTGTCTGTCTGTCACTCTGTACGGTTCCAATAACTTTTGAATAAAGAGAGATAGAAACGTGAAACTTTCCAATATTAAAGATCGTTTTGACGCGCACACAGGAAAAATATAGCGAACTCAAAATTATCAGCTGTTCAAATCCAAAATGGCGGATAACTCAACTTATGCGAAAAAAATATTTTTTTTAAATTTTAAGTGGGGTATCAATTGAAAGGTATTAAAGAGTAGATTACAAATATATATATATCACTTAGGGAAAGTGTTCAATTTTCGGCGCCATTTTGTCAAAAAACATCGAAATTTTGCGTGTCCCCCCCCCCTAAAATCGTATTTCCGCTCATACTAAAAATATAGAAAAATATGCAAAATGTGTGGTCTGGTGGGCCATAGAAAAAATAAGATTAGCAATTTGATCTGATTTACTGGGGAGCCAAGATGGCGGCTGATTGATGTCACGGGAAAAAAAATATTTTTCTAAAATTTTGAGTGAGGTATTAAATGAAAGGTATTGAAGAGTAGATTACAAAAATATATAACACTTGTAGAAAGCGTTTAATTTTTCCCGCCATTTTGTCAAAAAACATCGAAATTTAGCTTCCCCCCCCCCCCCCCTAAAACTATATTTCCGCTCTTACTAAATATATAGAAAAATATGCGAAATGTGCAGTCTGATGGGCCAAAGAAAAAATAAGAATAGCAACTTGGTCGGATTAACTGGGAATCCAAGATGGCGGCTAATTGCTGTCACGGGGAAAAAAATATTTTTTCAAAATTTTGAGTGGGGTATCAAGTGAAAGGTATTGAAGAGTAGATTACAAAAATATATAACACTTGTGGAAAGCGTTTAATTTTCTACGCCATTTTGTCAAAAACATCCAAATCCACCCCCCCCCCCCCCCCCCCCCCCCCCAACTACTAATTTCATGTTTATAACACCAACGAAACCCTTTATACGTGAGACTTCACGCACTACCAATTTATTTAATATGTCAAAATTAAGTTTTTTATGCCTCCGATTTCAAATATATATGCAGATGCTGTATAAATATACACCTATATATATAATACATAGGTACAATCATTTATTTGTAAATATTATTGCTTCCGAGCTTACCGAAGAACTAACGCGGAAGCTGTGTGATCGTTCCAAGACAGAAATCTGTTTCTGACATCAGGGAACATTTTTAGTTCCGTGTCTTGAACCAACTTAACTTAAAAAACTACTCGTCGGATTATATTGGAATTTGGATGGTAGGTCATAATTAGCCTATTGTTAGTCTCATATAAGTTTCAACCTTCTGCGCCCATTTGTTTCTCTGCCGCATGCGCACAAACATACATTTAATTTCATCTATATCTCCAAAAGTTCTTATCTGATTTTATGAAATTTAGATGGTCAGTCGAAAGTAGCCCGCAGATGGCCCCAGATTAATTTCAATCATCTGTGCTCTTTAAATTTTGCTAAATTAATACTTATATTAATGTAAAAATTCAAAACAATTTTGACGGATTTAAAAAACAGTTTTTTTTTAATTTGACAATAATAGGTTTAAAAGTATAAAATCATTGAAATTAACGAAAGAGGACGCAAGGAAGTTATGGGCCACACTAATAATTGACAGTCTATTTTTTAACAGTTTAATGTTTCAATAAATGTTTAGTTTTCAATAATATTGCGAGGAAAAGGAAAAATGTTAATTGCATTTACTAGTAACAATGTTCCTATATGTCAACCCTTGTTCTCTAAAATGTCATTTTTTTTTAAATTAAAACTTTTTTTAATTCAATTTATTAATATTCTGAGGGGCGGGCTACCAGAGGGGCGTACTGTACGTGATCTGCTTGGCCATTATACAATTTCTCTTGTTGGGGCCCTTGAAAAATATAATGGAAGAGAGAGTTACAAATATAAGGATGTCTTATATTTATCTCTTCTTTTTATTTTTTTATGTTCCTGCGTAAAATAAGACATTTTCTTGAAGCCATTATTCGTTAGAAATGTTTTTACGTTTTTATGAGTACTACATTAAGGAAAAACATGTCGTTTTCTTATTTACAAGTACATACAAAATAGGGATATCATATTTTTCTTAATAAATTGTATAACGTTAAACAATTAACTGAGCTAGGTTACCAAAGGGTTTAGGTATTTAAATACCTATTAGTCTAGGAGATGCAAACAAATGTCTGACAAACTTCAAGCTAGAAATTTGTGTATAAGTTAATCTTTTGATGCCTTTTAACACTATAATACTCACCATGAGTCATTTTGACTCACTTACAAACTATAATTGTATTATCTAATCAGCAACTAGCGGGAGAGGGTCTACCTGTCAGGAATGTTATCACCAAACTATTGGCTTCCAGCCTCCGAAGGGTTAACATCAGGAAATGACATAATTCAGGAAATGACATAATTTCTTCCAAAAAAAAAGCTTTAATAAACATAAGTGGGTTAGTTTGACTCATATTAAGTATAAAAGTGTTTTTTTATAAATTTTATGCGTCAATTAGATCCATGTTAAAAAATAACCTACAATATTAGTGAGTCATTTTGGCTCATGTTTAGGAATAACGTTCGGTTATATTTATTAGTAAATTATTAATTGTATTATTATTAATATGATACGATTTATTATTATTATTGGATGAGAAAATTGTATATTTGATATTTGCCACTGATGAAAGTTTGAATTCAAAGTTGGAACTTGAATGATATATTTATTAAATTATTATGTAAATAACAAGTTTAAATATGTTTGTTTATGAATTAATTAAATTTAATAATATTGACTCAATACTGCCTTCTACATCAAAAGAGACATCCCAAACAAAATTTCCTTATAAACTCAGAAGAAAGTCCTCAAAATAATGTCATCGATTTAATGACCTTAAACCCCATTTGTGATATTTTTTTTGCCATTATGTAAAAACTTCATTACAAATATTTAGATCTAATATTGCTCTAATATTAATTTTTAGATCTAATATTGTTATATATTATAAAATAAATCTAGCTCGCTTTATTAATAACTGTTATTCATAGATAATATTTGAAATAATATAGTGAACATTTTTGATGATTTGTAAGTAAGTCATAATGACTCATGATGAGGAATAAGCGCCTAGTTCAGAAGATGAGTATTCTAGTGTTGAGAATATGTGGCCGGCTAAGTTCGTCTGCGGGACATAGCTTGGCAATAGACATTTGAAAAAAATAAACTGGTGGAGAGCAGCCATGTCCTCATTTTGGTGTACAATGTGATTATTCATGATCTTGAGTACAAATTTAGTTAGTAGATCAAAAATCAAGTTGATGTTAGTTTGTCACTTGATAACTGACCACTTTGATTTGGAGTAATATTTGATTAACTAACCTAACAAGTGACAAACTATATGATCTTGAATTTCGGTCTACTAACTAATTATCTACTCAGGATCATGAAAATCACATTGTCCATCAAAATGGGCGGTACATTGCAGCTCTCCACTTCTTTTTTCAAATGCCTATTACCAAGCTATAACCTGCAGACGAACTTAGCCGACCACTTATTCTTAAAAAGGTATCAAAAGATTAACTTATATACAAAATTCGAGCTTGATGTTAGTCAGATAAATAAATTTATTGGACTATAAGCTAAATAAAGTAATCCAGCTTTCCTTTAGAACTACGACTGAAAATAGCTTTAAAATTATCACAAATCATTATCACGAGAAGAGGAAAATTTACAGAAAACTTTTGTCCCAAACCCAAATTTTAGTTATGTTAGTAAAGTTTAGGTTTAAAAGTTAGTTATTAATCCTGTGAATTTCAACTATATTTCAAATTTTATCTTTTTTTAGAAACAACTTCCTTTTATTATACAAATAATTTTCAGCTGTAAAGGAAACAAACTTGTGCAAAGTATAAAGCACGACTTACAATTAAACCCTTTAAAAATAACTACTTAATTAAAACCTTAGTTCTGTAAATCACAGCGATAGAACTAAATGTATATGAAATAACAAAGAATGAGTCAGGCTCGCTAGTTCGAATTTTACATAGCAAATATTTTTAAGCTTTTTTAAGGAAACATCATTATCACTGTAGAAAATAGTCCAATTTGAAAAAAAGGTTTATGAGATGGTGATTTTATACAGATAAATTAGCGTTAAAATTACATCAAGTGCTTTTATCTAGTCTTCCTTGACCTGAGGTTCGCAAATACTTCAACTTTCATAGTGAAAAATACAAGATAATTCTACTTTTGTCCTGGCATAAAATGTTTTAAGAGAAAGGATCAAGGATTCATCTGTCCTTCGAAATAAGAAAACCAACCTTATTAATGAATCAGTGTTACCTCTGACAAACTTTCATTTCAGTCCGAAAAGGTTTCATTTTTCGCTAAACCTGACATTTTAAACCAGAAGGAGGGGGGGGGGGGAAACGGTCATTTATAAGAACCTTTTTCTATTTATCTCTATGAAAAAATTATCCCCTTTTCTTTTTCGTTCTCACTCCCGGAAAATCTGAATGGGATTTTCATCCTTTTAAGAAGAAACAATAGAAAAAGAAGGTACGAATTTTAATAATCTAGTGATTAATTTAAAGAAATAAAAGTATAGAAGAAGAATGAAAAAAGAAAAAGGGCTTTCCTGGCCGGAATTTTCGCTGGGAATTAATGAGAGTTGGTAATAGTTAAAAATTAAGAGGTCTAAATTAACAGCGTTAAATCATACTCTTGTTGAGAAACAGTAGGACTTCTTCCAAGCTCATCATCCTCTGTTAATGATACTTTATGGTATAAAAAATGAGCAGAAGAAGTTACAAAAAGGAAGAAAAGAAAACGAGGTGAGGAGGAATTATTATATTATACTTTCCAGCGTCTCGAGTTTGAGAGAAAAGTATAGCTTCTTATTAATTAAAAGGGTTTAATTAGTGTTTAATTTAAAGTAACTCGATTCTGTTTGTGCTTAATTCATTTATCTCTCGGTAAATTTGCTTTATGAGGCGGAACCAGAAAGCTTTTTCAATTTATAAACCCAAAACTAGTTTCCTTCGTAAATAAATAGAAGGAAATGATGAACTACAAGAACATGAGGTATATGCACTATATGTGTATCGACTTAAGTTATGGTAAATGTAGGTAAGTTAGTACAGGTACTAACTTATCTTCATTATGGTGGGAGTATTACCTACATTGTGGTGGGAGTAACATCATAAAACTCTTACTAGTTAGGTAGCCCTGTGGTGAAGTGTTTTGCTTCCGAGCATACTGGAGATAACGAAAGCTGCGTGATCGTTCTGAAGAACAAAAATATAATGTCTCCGATTTCAAAAATCTTAAGAGAGGAATTTCGTTTCCTGACATCAGTGAACGTATTAGGCTCCGTTTCTCCGACAGCCAGATAGCTGGTCAATCAGTCACCCAATTTTTGCGACCCAAAATATCTCAAAAACTACACGTCCGATTTTATTTTTGAAATTTGGGTACTCTTTTACTTTAGCACCCCCTATATCCTTTTGTTTAGAACCAAGGGGGTGCTAAAGTAAAAAAGTGCCTAAATGTGGATGGTAGGTCACAATTAGCCCATTGTTGGTCCAATATAAGTTTCAATCTTCTGCGCCAATTCGTTTCTCTTGCACATGCGCACAAACATACATTTATTTACACTTCCATGTCCAAAAGTAAGTTCACATATGATTTTTCTGAAATTAAATTTAGATGATTTGTTGAAAATACCCCGCTGACAGCCTTATTAATTTCAACCGTCTGCACTATTTAAATTTTGCTTAATTGATTTTTTATTTCTTCAGATTTAAAAATCTATGGGGGGGGGAATAAAATAACTTTTACAATAATAGGTTGTAAAAGCATAAAATCTAGTACGCGAAAAAAGCTATGTGCCACCTTAATTGGCAGTCTTTTTATAAACAATTTGCATAACTTTTCCTGTCGACTCTAAAGGAAAAAAAAAAATATTTTAACATAAAAGTAAAGTTTCAAATACATATAAACGACTAGCATATTATATAACTTTATACCTCCGGTTATGAATTTCCAAAATATCTGATCCATTGAGATCAGGAGTATTGAAGGTCTTTCAATGTGGCAATTTATTTTTTGTATCAAGTGAAGCGTGGAAAAACATTGAATGTAACATGGTTGCCATTTTTGTTTAGTTACTGTACATTGTATATTCCTCCCCTTCGTAATACATTTTTAGGGTTAACATAAATTGAAACAAATATTGTAAATCAATACAAGTTAATTTTTTTATGTAAAAATGTAAAACAGGAGAGTTTTATTATTATTAAAAGTATGAGCTTCATCAGGCTGTTTTCATATTTAGAGTGAGTGATTTTTGTTGTATAACTAATTTTTATTCGAATAACGTTTTTGAAATAAAAAAACCTTCTTTAATTTGTATAAATAAATTGTTTTTGATGGATATAATTAGGTGCAATTAAATAAAATAAAAACTGGTTAGTTTTATTCATTTAATGTCAGACGTTTCGACTCTTTATATAAAGTCATTCTCCAATCACAGCTATACGTACTAAAAATGTAATGTATATTATTTCAAACCATTTTTTTTTTTTTTTTTTTTTTTTTTTTCATTTGCTGGAAAAATTTGAATTAATACTATTTGTTAATATGTTTCATTTTATGAAAACACTGTATAAGAAACGAGTGAGGATACTACCCTGCAGTTAAAGGGTAGATTGGAGATGATGAAAAGTTACAGCAAACGTGGTAAAAATGGTTTGCTAAATATGATTTATGCCGGGTTTACACGATCTAAGTATACTTGGTCTAAGTCACTTTGATCAAATCCACTTGGTCCAAGTGTTTGAGGAACTTTGAAGCAAGGTTTACACGCTCCAAGTAACTTTAATCAAATCCACTTGGTCCAAGTGTTTGAGGAACTTTGAAGCAAGGTTTACACGGTGCAAGTAACTTTAATCAAATCCACTTGGTCCAAGTGTTTAAGGAACTTTGAAGCAAGGTTTACACGGTCCAAGTAACCTTGATCAAATCCGCTTGGTCCAAGTGTTTATGGAACTTTGAAGCATAGTTTTCAAGATCCAAGTTAAGATAGATTGTGTGAAATGTTTTTCCCTCCTAAACTTTCAAAAAAAATATTTTTTAATTTTAAAGATATTTGTAGTGAAATTGTACTAATTAAGTTTTAAAACAATGGTGGTACCTTTTTGTAAACAAAACCCAGCATAACCTCACATCTTTTTCATTTTTTGACAGCTCGTTTTCACAAGCCTTTCAGAGAAATCTTCACACTCAAATTGAATACTATTATTATTTAATTACACTTTTAATAAAGTTTTCCGATCTTAAAAGGCCAATATGAATTATTTTTTACTAGACTAAAATAGAACAAATCTAGAAAATTGGGTGCAATAGTATATTTTTGTTTTGGCTCCGAAGAATATTTAACTTTAGAAACGAAACATTAATTTCACATATCATTCAGGACAATATTGCCGAAAGAACTTGGCGAAAGAGTTTTTTAAAGAACCAATTCATTAAATTGATTTGTTTTGTCCATTACTCCAAATTACACTGATGAACGTGGTTCTTTATGTGTAGAAGGTTTCGTAGAACTGCATTCATCTTCATATCACTACTGAGATGGAATATAGTTATTAATACACGGTCCAATATCCATTAGACCTACATCGTCAATCTTGATCAAAAATAGAGAAAGGTGTTAACTTGAAGCTCCAAAGTTAGAGGATTTCAAGCAGATTGCGAAAGCTAAGTAGTCAAATGAAACGGTGACATGAATGTGAGGTACTTTCATCTTCTCTGTATCCATAGTCAAATCTATCTCCATTGCAAGGTAACGCCTTCAGGAGTCTTTCAACTTTTAATCAAGAAGTGATTGCGTTTCGAAATTCATCAAAAGCAGAAGATTTGGGAAGATGAATTGATTCGCAGAAAGCTACTTTTTACGTTCCATATCCTACGTTTACTTTTTACGTTCCCATATCCTCTGTACAAATATACGAAATCCATTTGTCCTTCTGTAATCAAATGCTGATTGGATTGAAGTAGTCTTTTACCCAGCCAAAGAGTTACTTAAAAAAAAAAGTAACTAAGTCAAATTGCTGGTATAGATGCTATCTCTTAATTCCAACCATATATCACATTATTCAACAATCCACCTGTCGCCCGTTGCATATCCTATATGATTCATTGCTCTTCTCTACTTTGCGATCATCCCCTTGTGGATTTACGAGTAGTTTATCTTCTATAGAGGTCAGCGATAAATTCAGAGACAGATACATTATAAAAAGAGCATTCCATCTATTTTCCCCTGTTATTCCATATATCTCTTCCTTTCCACTTCACGGTGGTTAATGTTCGTTACGGAACCACTGTCACGCTTTTGTAAAGATTTGAACTTTGATTTATACTAACTTCCATGAAAGTGAACCGTCAATATTTCGCGGCACAAATCAAACAAACGGCTAGACGTTTTACTAAAAACTAATAGCATTTTATTTTAAACCTTTAGTAATGTTCGACCTGCTTTTTACCTCGTTTGATAAAATCGAAAACTAACATTTTAAATAACAAAACAATATGGCTCAACAAATATACATAGTATATATAAACAAACAATTGATTACAATCGGACATATAGTGTAGGGAAGCTTGACACGAGAAACTCCTTTTCTGTCAGTGTATTCAAGGTGTTAATATTTGAACTCCAATAATTGGATTGAAAATTAAGTAGATAACTAAAGGGTATTTTTTCCTGCAATGCGCAGGAAACATGAGACCCACGGCAGATACTGCTTTCAGATGAATATTAACAGTGTCATTCTACAGAAAGAGTGGATTACGGACATCTTCCCTCAAAGGAAAATCTCTTACTTAAAAATGTTCTGTGGCAGTAACTTCAACAGAAATCTTATTTCACTGTAATCAAATAATGCTTCAAGAATCATCACGATATGTTTCCTTTTTCCTTTCTCATAGAGAGAAAGTATTGTTATGAAGCGAAAATTCGATTTTGAGATCCAAAACAGTGGTTTTTAAAAAATGTCTGTCTGTCATCTGTCATGCAGACGCCTGGGGCCTGAACTACTTGGCTGATTTTGACGAAATTTGGCATACATGTTCAGAAAAATCATACCCCGAGGCGAAATCAAGAAATAAAATTTAGCTCCAAATTTGGGGGCACTACGTAAAAAAAAAGAATTGAAGAAAACGTGAAAAAAAAAAAAAAAAATTCCGACGATTTTGATTTAAAAATTATAAAATGTAGTCCAATTAAGTACGGATCTAGCGATATAAGCCGTTTTCCCGGGAAAAATCTAGTTCCTGAGAAAATTGCAGTTTTACTTTACACGCGGACGGAGAGAGGCCGGATTCGTTTCCCCGCAGAGGAGAAGATATTTTTATGATAAATTACATAATGTTCAATAATAATTAAATGTACCTACGAAAAATTCGAAAACTAATAAATGGAAAACACTGGGCTAAGAAATTATGAACTCGAATATGAGAAAGTTTGTCCGAGTTATCTCGGACTGATTTTTTACTATACGCTGTCCAATTCATATAAATTTTATCTGAATAAATTGGTATTTTCAATATTAATGCTGCTCAACATATCCTGGCTTGTGATTTGAGGCTATCTATTCATTAATATATTTTTAATCCCCTTAATATTTTATTTATTTATAATAAATTAGATTTATTTATAATATTACGTTTTTGATTCCGGGATACTTTATCAGGTCAAATAAATATAGCGAACTATCTTTATTTTAACTTAATTAGTATTGATGTCCAATTTAAACATTTTTATTAATTATAATTTTTTTTTTATAATTATCCTCATTTTAAGCAATGTTAGAAAAATTCATTTGTAATTTAATTTTAGTGATTAATTATTGCTTACATATAGAACCATATAATTAATCTAACTACTACTACTCCATGAAAACACACACTACCTAAACTGGTCTGGATCTATCACAAGATCGAATATTGATTAGAATGAATTAGTTGTAATGGTAAGTCACGAACAAAGGTTATTAATGATAACAGAAAAAACAGGATTTCTTTGTGGTTGTTGTCAGCTCAATTAAATTATGAATGTGATATTTAACGTCTGAATGTAATTAGCAATGGTGCTCTAGGGTGTGGTGTTGGTAATAATACAAATTTAAACCTCTTTAAAACCAAAACTACTCATTTTCTCCATTTTATGGAAAAATATTGAATAATGGGTATTTTTTTGGGTATTGAATCCACATATTATCGACATTTCAATGCTTTTCCATGAAGTAGGGAAAATCAGAATACATTTGTCTAATTGATCTAGTATATGGATCTTAAAGTGAGAAATAATGAAACATTAATCCATTTTGATTACCATTTGCTCCGCTAGGATCTCTGATATAATTTTATATAAAGTTTTAAACTTCAATGTTCAATAGGTGAAATAAAGTACTATGTACAATGAATACAGGTTAAAACCACAACATTACCTCCTATTATATTCTAACTTCCTGTCATAGATATTTAAGAGCGTCACATTTTACATGTCCTTAATTTAAACTTCAGCCCCCCTATCGGCAAAATATTGTACTATAAATGAAAACCTTTCAACCTTCTGTTAAATCCTAACTTCCTGGCACGATATTTAAAAAGCGTCACATTTTTCATGTCTTTTTTGCTTGACGGACATTTCTTCTAAAATTTATTTCTGTAAAATAAATTTTTATTTTATGCCAGCTTGAGAATGACCCAAGAAGGAGAGTCGAAATATTGCAAAAGTCCTTAATTGACGTAACTAATCTAAAACATTCTATATTTTTGACCTTATATCGTCAGAGTTATGATAATCCACATATCGTTAATTTGTAAGATACAGAGTAAATAGTAAATGCAAATCAAAAGAAATGTAGAATTGTGCACAGAATATAGTATTAAAAATTTCAAGTGGTAACTTTATTTTGTTGGCTACACATATCTTTGAATAGGAGCACTAAAATACACGTTTCATCTTAGTTCGCCATCGAATATTATAACTCTGAACAAGTTTTGAAGTTATGTCAAAAGGCAAGTGAAAGAAACAGACATATTGCCCGCTGCGGCTCGTTACTTTGTCTAAATATTATGCTACAATATTTTATTAGGGACGGATATAAGGCGTCATATTAGAAGCAAAAGGACCCGGGGCCCGCACCTGGTTGCGACACCTCGACAAACTGACGACCCACTTCCCCCGACCCTAACTCCCGCGAAAATATACAATTCTACCCGGAGGTAAGAAAAAGTAGGCGGGAGAAATATAACCTCTCTTCAGTCTACAAAACCTTACCTCGCTCTCACATACGAGTCAAACAAATTGCCCGAGCATTTTTATTTCTACTTCTTCGCCTACTTTCTTATGCTTCTATTATTCTCGGCGCACTCCTTACCTTCTTCTCCACATCTAACCGATCATTCTTAACACTTTTATTTTTTTTTTTACCTAGTTGCCACAGTGTTTTCCATCCAATTGGGAGCCATTGCTTGGCTTTAAGAGAAAGAAATATATGAAACACATATAAACTATAGAGGAGAGGGGGGGGGGGGGTGAAAAAATGAAATAGTATACATATACATATTATAAATGTGTGTAGAAATAAGGAAACAGTAAATCATAAGATACAATATCTCAAAAGCGAACCCGAATCGAAAAATGTAGTTTAAAAATGTATTGCAGCGTAACAATAGAACGTTATGCTAGACATTCCAATTTGATAAATCAAAACCATGACTCCTTTTTCAACCCAATAATTCGACCAAAAAAAAGTTATTTTGCCTTTAATATATTAAATCAAATATTAATTTAATATTTAGTGTAAATTTACAAAAAAAAAAAAAATAAAAATCAGTTATGATTAAATGCAACCACTAAAAAACTGAAAATAAAATGAAAAACACTAAACGATGATATGAGAAAAGTATACTACAACATAATCGTACATTGGACAATTTTTTTAAATAATTACACCAGCCCTAAAATACAGAGATGAATTAAATATCAAAACATATTTTTGTTATAATGAGTTAAATCATTAATAATTTAAGAGTACACCGTATTTTATTATATAAATAAGAAATAATGATGAATTGCAAGGTGTAATAATTTAAGCAGAACAACTTATATCATGTTAAAACGTAAACTTTTAATGATCAGTGACGGGTATAACCAGTTTCGACCGCCCACTCCCAGAGAGCACTGAGGTCAATAGTAATATTAAAGTATAGTTTTCATAATCAATGGAATTAAATTTAATTATCATCAAGTAATATAATATAATGTAAATTAGCAACCTTATATATAAGTGTAATTTGTGCGTCATAAATGATTAGATTCTCCAATAATTAATTAATAATCATTGGTTACTTTCAGTGATAATTTTAAATTAATTTACATCATATCCAAGTGTCACATTTAATGTTTTTAATTATTTCCTTATGGGAAAATTTAATGTTATATATATATATATATATATATATATATATATATATATATATATATATATATATATATATATATATATATATATATATATATGAATGTGTATTATAACTTTTACTGGAACCAACTCAAGGCACTTTGGACCCCCCTCTATTATTTTATTAAAGATATTTAGATTTATAAAATTTGAGTTTATTACAAACTGAACTAGAAATAAAAATTTCACACCTCTACCCATATTAGTTTATACGATATGTGAGCCTAAAGTTTTGTTATTTTGAGAGTGATCTATTGGGTGATACGTCACAATTCTAGAAACTTAAAATTTTGTACATAGGTAGAGTAATGCACTAAAATTAAAAAATCCGAAATATCTGGGGTTCTTGCCCCTCTCAAGGCTACTAAAAAAAAAACGCCAATTCAAGATATTTAAAAAAATTACAACTAGCACTGCTAGTGCTACCTAGTAGAGAACTTCAAAACTAAAGTATTATTTTACTCTCATTAATAGAATTTTATATTGGAATAAGTATGGTTGAGCTTTATTGAGCATTGAGCTCGAGTATTTGAGCTGTGTGTAAACAAACATACACTTTCCGCTAGTCCACACACGTATACTAGATAATTGTTTATTTCAATTTGAACACCCACCGCGTTTCATACCTTGCCTTTACATTTCAAATCCTTTTCTCTAATCAATTATTATTATTCCCTGTTACTATTTATTTTCTACTATGTCCTTCGATTATCTTCCAATTATATCCTATATTCCTTGTTCTTATCTTTTCTATCTAATCAATATTTTTTTTACATATTATTATATTCAAAAAGAACAAAAGGTTAAGAAACGGAAAATTACTTACAAAATAAAGTGTAATCCAAACAAAAAATAATTGCGTAAAAAAATAAGCCAAGTCTAGAGTAAAAAGTTTTGAGATCACAGGTTTAGCCAAGTCTCCCCCTGTCCAAGTAAGTTATACTAGGTATAATTTATTCAGTACAAGAAAAAGATGTTCGCCTGTCCCTCACTCTAATCTCAGTCCCTTACTAACTCAAACATTTTCTTTCCCAAATCACTCTACACTACACATATAGATTTAAAAAACATTTTCTGACTTGGCAATTCCGCAGCGCAAAGAGGTTAAACATTGTGCTGTTATTTAATTTATATTTTCCCTGCGGTTTATATTAAGACCTTTATTAAAATAAAATGTTAAACAACTCTGTATCCTCGTGCTGCGTAATTGCCAAGTCATATTATTATTTTTTTTTTTTTAATGTCAACGTGTAGCGTGATTTGGGAAATAAAATGTTTAAGTGTGTAAAGGACAGAGAATAGGGAGGGGGACAGACAAACGACATCATTTATTAGTAAAACTTACTTGGAGAGTGGAATAGTCTGCAAAACCTGCAATTTCGTAAATTATTACGCAAGACATTTTACTTATGTGTTTTTGTTGAGATTAGAATAATATAAATTAAAAAAAGTTTTAAATCCTATCTAGACGCCCTCTAATGGAGGTAGATGTAAACAAAAACCAACTATTGACCAGTGTAATTATAAGTAAAATTAATGTTATTAAATTAATAATTGGTTGTTTTAACTGAGAATTTTGTGGTACCACTTCATAATTATGACTAGAGAGGTTAATACATAGTAACTCAGCAATATTGTCACCACAATTAAAATTGTGGAGACAATATTGCTAAGTTAATTTCTATTAACCTCTCTAGTCATCATTATTATATAAATTTATGTAAAATTATTCAGATATAATTAGAGGAAAAAGGGATGACTTAAAAATAAAATATTATTAGTGGAAGATCAGAAAATATTTTTAGTGATAAAAATGTATACTTGAAAGGTTGACAAAAATAAAGCGACACAACAAGGGGTAATGACAACGAGGAGTGATAAAACTTCCTAGAAGCTTTAATCATTTTTCTTCAAATCTCCGACAAAGGGTCATCAGCCCGCCTACATGAGTTCAGGAATTATTAGCTTTTGATATAATACAAAACTAAAATAATTCAAAATAGACACAATAAAAAAAATAAACAAATCAAGTAATGGAATTAACCGCATTAAGATCATCAGTGCGCTCAGAAAAATAAATCAGTCTACAGTCCCTCCTTCCTAATCCAGTAATGATTTTAGTAGAATTCAGGCGTTTGGAGCCATGTATATCCCTGCAATCTTTAGGGTATGCAATATGCAATACACTGTATTCAAGGTAGGGTCGCGAAAATGTTAAGGAGACATTTATAGGGTCGCAGGTCACAGCATCAAAAAGGTTGGGAAACGCTGCTCTAGATATAGATGATGATTCGCAATGTTTCAACATAAAATCGTAGAAACTATACTACTTAAATTATTATACCTTACAATCCATAATTATTTCGGTACTTCTTTTAGACTGTTACTCCCCCTATGTTTTGTTTAGAATATAAATGGATATAATTATTTCTTTATTCCTTTGTCTAATACACTATTAAGGCAAAGGGATATTTAATCTAATGTACTTTGGTACAAAGGAATATCACACTTCTGTTTTTATAACAGAAGGAAGTAACAGTCTAAAGAAGACCATTCCGTGCACCTTCTTTAGATTGTTACTCCCTTCTGTTTTGTATAAGAGGAGGAACAGTCTAAAGAAGATCATTCCGTACACCTTCTTTAGAGATCATTCTCAGAAGATCATTCTGTACAAAGGAATATCACACTTCTGTTTTTATAACAGAAGGAAGTAACAGTCTAAAGAAGATCATTCCGTACACCTTCTTTAGATCGTTACTCCCTTCTGTTTTTTATAAGGGGAGGAACAGTCTAAAGAAGATCATTCCGTACACCTTCTTTAGAGATCATTCTCAGAAGATCATTCAGTACAAAGGAATATCACACTTCTGTTTTTATAACAGAAGGAAGTAACAGTCTAAAGAAGACCATTCCGTGCACCTTCTTTAGATTGTTACTCCCTTCTGTTTTTTATAAGGGGAGGAACAGTCTAAAGAAGATCATTCCGTACACCTTCTTTAGATTGTTACTTCCTTCTGTTTTTTATAAGGGGAGTAACAGTCTAAAGAAGACCATTTTGTACACCTTCTTTCGATCGTTACTTCCTTCTGTTTTTTTATAAGGAAAGTAACAGTCTAAAGAAGTGACATTATTTATTATTTATAACATATTTTTTGTTAAAAGAAGAAAACTAATTTTTTTATTTTAAAGAAAGCAGAAAACCTTGATGAATTATATCTTTACACCCATTACCAGTTTGTTTTTTTTGGAACGAATCAACAATACATTTTCTTATTCTTAGAATAAGAAATTCACTTTCCTCTGGTAACCACTGAGAATTGTGTGAGGGCTTAATTTTATTTTTTAAAGCTTCCTACTCTTTCAAATATATTTCTTCCTCTTATTTTGAATTCTGGCAATATTAATTTTAATTAATTTTACTTTTATCCTTTCAACTAAGATTTTTTTCTTCTTCTTCTTTTTTTAGGAGGACAAAGATCCATTCAATCATAATATATATATATATATATATATATATATATATATATATATATATATATATATATATATATATATATATATATATATATATATATATATATATATATATATATATATAATATAAACATCCAGTTTGAGGGAGACGAAAGGAAGTGAGGAGAAGGGGGGGGGGGGGGGGGGGGGTGTAATGAAAAAAGTAATAAAGGGGAGATCCCATTCCATTAAATAGTCATTATTACAGTTAGAAAGATCTTACGCTAGTGCTAAAACTCATAAAGTTTTCAACTCTTTATATTTTTCTCAAGCGAAAAAAGAAATTCGAGTGGAAAAACGGATGAAGGGAAAAACAAGGTCCAAACACTGCATCATGCTCATTTTCCTCAGGCTTTAGCTTTTTTCCCCTGTTTCTTTCACTCCGTGAATACACAAGTATGATAAAGAGAAAGAGGTTTCAAAACAGCTAGTATATGTTACACGCGATATACTCAACGAGTGTATTCCGTCCGAGAGTAAAAAAAAATATATTCGAGAGAGAAAAAAAACACAAGAGTGTTGTTACGTGATTTTATATTAAGCTGTGTAACGCGTAAATACTCTAACTTAATATGGTATCATCTAATTTTGTAAACCTTATTCACACGTATAAAGGAAGAAAAAGTTAAAAGAGAAGAAGGTCTTAATGAAATAACAGTAATGGTAGAGATGTACGAAATTAAGTACCTCTATCACTCCATAATACGTGGGTCATCTGGAACATAACTATATTAGTAACCGTTTCCGCATTGAGCGGGGAAGAGTGGGGGGTAGCGCCACCATACCTGTCCAGACGCATACACGAGCTCCAATCGTCCATAAAATGGATGGTTGGTGTGATTGTTCGTTTGCCATCTGTATCCTCTCAAAGTGAGTGCTTTAATAAAAATTCTCGCCAAATGTAAAATCCGCATTTACAAGTTTTTAGCAGCTGATGTTCATCGTGAACTTTGCGCTGTATATGGATGAAATATTACGAGCAAAGGAGTTGTACGCCAGTGGGTTAGTTTATTTAAAAGTGGAATAACAATCATTCATGACGAGGAAAGGAGTGGTAGGCCACTGCTTAGTAGGACCCGAAAGTCCTTTTTAAGAATCACATGGCAAAACAAATGGACTCTGCTTTAGACTGTCTTATGCGATACGAGGAGAAGAATTCCTGAATCGAGTTGTAACAGATTTAACAGCGCAATGTTCACGATGAGTGCAGCAGAAAATGTTTTTGGTGTAACACACCTTATACAAGCGTGGACTTCACATTTGGCGTACATTTTTATTGTAGTACTCATTTTGGGAAGCTACAGCAGGTGACCAAACGATCACACGACTTTCCTACATACACGGCTGCGCGCCTACGCGTCTTTACAGGAATCAGGCTATACCTCTACTACTTCCAACGCAAGGCACCAACGGAAATTTTTTTCTGGATGACCCTCGTGAATATTATTAAATATTTAATTAAAAATTGTATTAAATGAATAAAATGCACATACTAATAGTAAATGCACGATAATCATAATTAGCGATCATTGAAATTAAATTGGCTGTACTTAAATTAATGTGTTATGCGTTGTTGTCAATGCCCTAATAAAAAATAAAATACTTATTTTATCACCTTTCTGTGTTCTCTTAAACTCTTAAAAGGGTTTTATAATATAAATATCCTGTTAAGGAAAGTGCTTTAAACACATTGAAGATTTAGCTCCTTATTGTCATTTGATTTATGAAAACAAAATTATGCATTACTGCTTTTACTCCATATGACATTATTTCATGATAAATGTGTTTTCTTGCCTAGCAAGATAATACGTTCTTAGTGCAATACCTATTTTATTTAGAGCAGATAATTCTTTACACAGATTATTTTAACACAGCATTTTGTAGGTCGTTGTTACAAAATACTATTTTGTGTACATTTTTGTGATTGTGAGAGACGTTAACTTACAAAAAGTAAGAAATCTGCAGTAAAGTTCCGTCCATCACTGAAATAAAAAAGTGTAAATGATTCTATATTTCAGAAGGCAAAATTAGCTGATGAATTGACTTTTTTTTAAATAAAATAGACTCCCAATTAGTGTGACACTTAGTTAAAAAAAAAAAAAAAAAACATGGGGACCATCTGTCTACCTATCCACTAAGTATCCACCAAAAAGTAAAATCGGTCCGTTAGACCTTGAGATATTACGTTTGCGCATGCACAGTGGCTACTATAAATCCAATTACAATGACATTCATACGAGACCATTCAGAGCATAACCTTCGTAGTGCCAGAAAATTTCTTTAAAGTCGGGTGAAAATTGTAGAAGTTATGTGTGTGACAAGTTGGAAGAATTCGAGGACACACAGACTGACAGACTGACACGAACCTAAACTTGGTCAAGAAGGTCTAAAACGTAAAATGCAAGTGGAAAATTTTGATTTTGGAGGGAAAAAATGAAGAAAATCCTTAAGCTACCTTGGTAGACTCGGAAGTGATATAATTGTGTTTTTAAAATCGATATATTATTATAGGTTTAAAAAAGGAGAGATTTATAGGTTTAATAGGTTATTATTATGTATCCGTGTTTTATGAATAAAATGTTGACCTAAAATCAACTACAACAGATTGAGAAAGCTTCAATACTGTGATAACATACATTAATAGTAGATTTTCCCATTAAAACTTGAACCATTATTAACTTATAACAAGATAAACACAACTGTTGAAACTGCAAAAGACAAATTAATTATAAATCAAATCATGATTAAAGGAAGTAAACTAGGAATATTAATATAATCATCAGAGTAATATTATAAGTTGCAAATTTTAATAAATATTAAATATTTAATCTTCCGGCTACATTGAAAAAATTTTTTTAGTGTCAATTTCAACTGTTTAATATTACTCGTATTTTGAGTGTTTATTAGTTTTATTTTAAGCACAAAATATTTATTTTGTTTAAAAAGAAAAACTTTTTGGCAAAAATCATTGTAACTGTTCTTCGGTATTCATAATGGCAGGTTTTATTGGAAACTCCCGAAGTAAAAGGTTTTTAACTTTTACAATTATTATACTTCAGAGAAGAATCATGGAGATCCCCCCCCCCCTCTCAAAACAGCACACGTGCTTCGCTTCAGATCACGAACAAAAACCAAAAAACTAACACTGCTTCGATTTTACCCCTTCCAACAACGATTTTCAAAACGCTGGAAATTAAGAATTAAACTTTTACCGAACCACCTGCAAAAAGCTGGATGGAGGAGGGGGGGGGGGGTTAAAAAGGAGATATGGAAAAACCAACACAAGTTCACCCTGCCTTCACAACTTTAAATTGTTAATACCTCCATCTCTGTTCACACAAATGTAAAGCTCTTCGGTATTAAACACGATGGTTTTTTCAACGAGGCGTTATAACCATGAAAATTTTCGAACCAAATAACCACGGATTTCGGGGGGGTAGGGGAGTTTTATTCCGATGGGAAATGATCGGAAGATAGGGAAGGTCGTTTTCAGTTGAAACGTTTTACTCCCGTGTTTTAAAAGTTTTGTCCACTTTAAATTTAAAGGGTTATAAGGGGGGGTGGAGGGAAAGAGAGTTCAAATTATCCGAAATTGTTCCCTTAGGTAGAAAGAGGTTTAGAGATCGGTCACAAGCACTCCCCCCCCCCCCCCCCCCTCACCCCCTCCCTAACCTCCCTACCCCCACCCACAGTAAGGGCGTGACAAACCCTAGTTACACTTTACAACTCTGCAACTTATTGTCAGAAAGCGAGAAAGAGTGTAAAACGAATAAAACAATCACCCAATTAATTTATTAAACTGTTTGATGCTCCTTTGAAACAATCGGAATAGAACCATGACAATGTCACCACCCAATTCTATATATTTTTTTACTATATTCTAACATATTGAAAATAACATATTGATAAATAAAATATACATATTTTTATTGATAAATAAAAATTCTGCCAATTAGTGAGGCACATAGATTCCTCACGTCCTATTTCGTATACTTTAATTTATTTTATACTCATATACAACCTAGTATTGTCATATTGATTTAATTTTCTCCCATTTTGTAATAATAATATAATAATATAATAATGTAATAAATATTGTTGTAAATATGTCAAAATTGTTTTGATTTGTTACCTGTATTAATTTAGTAAAATTTAAAGAGCGCAGATGGTTAAAATTATGGGGCTATCTGCGGGATACGTCAGACAAGCCATCTAAATTTCATAAAAAATAGATGAGTATTTTTGAAGATATAGGTGTAAAAAAATGTTTTTGTCACTAGTATTTTACATTATATGTTAACAATTACGTTCGTTCTGAAGAACGAAAAACTCTTATGTTCCAATAAAATTTTCCAAGAAATATTTTTGGTTCCATGTCTGTCTGTCGGCCTGTCACTCAATTTTTGAAAACTACCATATCTTAAAAACTATGTGTCCGATTTTAGTTACATTTCGATGGTAGTTTATAATTACCCCATTATTGGTCCCATATAAGTTTCAACCTTCAGCTCACATTTGTTCGTCTTTAATATGCGCTCAAACATACATTTATTTACACCTATATCTTCAAAAGTACTCATCTATTTTTTATGAAATTTAGATGGTTTGTCAAACGTAGCCCGCAGATAGCCCCCGATTAATTTCAACCATCTGCGCTCTTTAAATTTTACTAAATTAATACATAAATAATTTCAAGATAAAAAGAACTTTTTATATACTACGTTTTTAAATTTTCTGTTGAATCGTATGTAATGTTGATAATATAATTGTTATTGTTATATAATATATAATTTTAGTGAAAAAAAAAATAGTTCCGAATTTATTTACTTCACATAAAAATGACAACCATCTAGAGAGCTGATCTTAAACCTATAAAAGGACAAATCTTTGTACAACGGATCTCCCCAACACCAAATCTAAACCATGCCATCGATAGATTTAAAATAATATAAATAATATAATCGATAAATATTATAATCGATATATTTCCTGTTTTGCTGTCATTCAATGTTTATCTCTTATTTATAAAAATCACAAATTCGAAACCCGTCAAAATGAAGATTGCGTAAATATGGGATATGGCAAACCAAATAAAATAACTTGCGGATTTTTTCCGAACTAACTTTCCATACAGAAAAATTTGCTGAAAATCAACTAAATTCTGCTGAAAAATGGCTAAAAATATTAAAATAATGCATTGTCGTCGTGTTCTGAGCTATGCTAAAAGTTTCAAATGTCTAGCGATTCGGGAAGTTAGTTAGAAATCGATTGCCAGATTTGTACCGGACAAACAAACAAACAAACAAACAAGAAAGCAAGCTAATAAAAACGTAGTAATTAAGGTAAAAAATCAAAACAATTTTGACATATTTACAAAATGGGGGGGGGGGGGGGGGAATTAAATAAATTTGATAATAAAAGGTTGTAAAATCATAAAATCATTAAAATATACGAATAAGGAGCGAGGAAGCTTTGTGCCTCACAAATTGGAACACTATTTTTTTTACTTTTGAAGATATAGAGGTGTAAATAAAAGTATATTTGTGTGCATGACAATCTATTATTTAATGAAAATTTGTTGTTTTATTGGGAAATAACAACAAATAAAGTTTTTGAATTGACTGGAGGGTTATTTCTGTTGGGCCGATCGTGATGCAGTGTTATTCAAAGGTACTAATAAAACGCAATAAATAATTGTATCAACATGGGGAAAACATACTAAACATGTTTTAGAGACTGACATAGAAATATAAGTGGGAAATGAGGAGGTCACTTGAAAAGTTGAAATTGGCTGCTCTTGGCCGGGTTTTCAATATTGAAAAAGAGGGCCCACTTGACGTGCTTTTATCCACTTATTGTATTTCACTGGAAACTTTCAGACCGGGATTTTCGGTAACCCTAATCGATTATTCTACGCTCTAACTATACACAACATTTTTATTTCCTAATATTTATTGCCTAACTAAAGTATTGAAAACACCACCCCCAATGTACGCAAAAAAGAGCAATATTTACATTATAATGTACAAGCCGTTAAGCCAGTAACAATGGGCTTAATTTTATATTAAAAAAAAAGTAAAATTAAGTAAATTAATTTAGATGCCTATTTAGATAAGTTATCATATCTATATAAAGACTGACAAATCAACACAAACCTTTATTTCGTTTCTATGAGTTTTTTATTCAAAACCCCTTGGAAACGGTGATTTCAAAACTTTTTGAGTTCACGGTCACAACAGCAAATTTGTGGTTTTGTATAAAAACTTTTTTGAAAAAATAGCATGGAAACGGGTATTAAATTGAAATATAATTGAGACATGCGCAGTAGGTATGATGAGCAGAGATATTATAACCTGACTCAACTATAACTAATCTGGGAGTTTATAGTTTTCAAAACTGTTTTGTTTTGGAAACTCCTCATGGAAACACTTTTGGTTTAAAACCAAAACGGGTTTGAGAACTCATGGAAACGTAGCAATTTATTTCTATTAGAATTAATGTGGTTGCCATAGCTAGCAATAACATATTATTTCCAGGTGCGTCGTCGGGACACTACTCGATTATATAAATGATTGTAAAATAAAATTAGTTAAGCTTTCTGGCCTAAAGAAATTAATTTAGGGGTTTAAAAGGATCAATAAACATCATAAATATATAATTTTTAATTTAACCCTCTTTAAAAGTTTTGAGATGGCGCGAAAATTCGATTTTGATGTATTTACACGTTTTGAGGTCCCTTGAGTCCAAAAAAGTGGTTTTAAAAAATGTCTGTCTGTCGTATTTGCATACACGTGAAGCATAAACTACTGGGCCGATTTTGATAAATTTGGCATATATGTTGAGAAAAATCATACCCCGATGCGAAATCGAGAAATGAATTTTAGCTCCACATTTTGGAGCGCTAACACCCAAAAACTCTGAAAAAACGTGATTAAAAATTATTTCTCATAAAAGGTTCTGTCAATTTTTGATTCTTAAATGTAGTCCATTTAAATACGAAAACGAGATTGCCGCGTTTTCCCGGGAAAAATCTAGTTCCTTAGAAAATAGCTTTAAACGTGGACTGGGAGAGGTGAGGTTCGATTTCTCACCGAGGAGAGTTATTTTTATGGTAAATTTTGATAAAAGGTTCAATAATAATTAAATTTACCAACGAAAACTCAAAAACTTATACAACGGAAAACACTGGGCTAAGTAATTATGCACTCGTACATGAGTAAGTTTGTTTGAGTTGTCTCGGACCAATTTTTTTTTTTTTAATTTAATTAAATTACTACAGTAGGAACTTTTTATTGAATATAAGTTATCATTAGGACACTGGATAACATTCTAATTATACAATCTAATGAAATCAAATAAACAAGAATCAAAATGCACACATGCACACATGGCCGACAAATACAAAACTTGAAATAATATTGTATGTATGTTATAAAATTAACAAAAATATATTTGAATGGGGTTCAAATTTTAACCCCCCCCCCCCCCCCCCCCCTCTCCCCTCCCTAAACCAATTTGTTTCAATAGTTATTTACAAAGTAATATATAGAGTAGAATAATAAATATATTCCTTAATCTAAATAACTATTGAGACAAAGGGATATTTAGTCAAATGTACCTTGGGACAAAGGAATATCACACTAGGGTATATAAATAATAAATGTGATAATATCCCTAAGTCTAATAAACTATTAAGGCAAAGGAACACATAGTCTTACACGTGATAAGACTCGATTTTGAATTTTGTTGGGAGACGAACACACAAATCTTAGAAACTTTTGTTGGGCAGACTATTGTTTAGAACCAATGGGGGGTGTGCTAAAGTAAAGAAGTACCGTTAGTTGGAACAAATGTTCAAAGTTGCACCAATAATAAATAATGGTACAAGCTAGTAATTAATAAGTAATAATCTAATGCTGTTAAGCGAGACGTAAAAAAAATTAATGATAGACCTACGTATAATAAAGAAATACTTATATTTAATAAATAACTAAATATGTAAAATTTTATACTACAGATAATTTTTATTTCAAAACTGTTTATTTTATGAATATACCTTCTGACTAATGAAATAACCAAAATATATTATCGGTTGTAATAAAATTACACCGGTTACCATAAATCATATCAAGGCTCTGATCGTATACCAGGCAGTGGGTTCATACAAATAACTGGTTTAACAGATTCATTCTTTATAATTTTTAAATAAAATAATAAATGTTAGTTTAAAAAAAGCAAAATGTAAATGGAGCTTTTAAAAAATATATTTACGAGTACATTTTTGTGACATTTTAGAAAAATATTATAATGTTGGGTTTAAATCTTGCCAACAGGTAGAAAGTAATAACAATCATTATGCGACTTTTTTTAACTTACAAAATATACTTTTAATGGCCATCAATACCAATTTTACAGACGATTACGTTAAAAAAGAAGTAGTTATAGTCTTTTAACACTAAATAAATATATATATATATATATATATATATATATATATATATATATATATATATATAATGTATATTAAAGCCACTAACTTATCCATCACAGTATCTCTAGAATGGCAAGAGGTAGAGACCTTAAATTTTGCATGGTGGTTCCTCTTACCCTCAAATGACTCGCTAAGAAATATTTTTACGATACACCATCTTGATTCAACATGGTGGCCATTAATATGCGGAATTCAACGATATCTCCAGAACTAATTGAACTAGAACGTTGAAATTTGGATGTTAGCTTACTTTTATTCATATATTTTTCAATTCACCATTTTAAATCTAGGTGGTGGCTATTAATATGCAAATTTCCCTCAAGACCTCAAGATATTTCCGGAATCTTGAAATTTTGAAGTTTGCTTCCTTTTATGACATAAAAATTTTTGTAAAACGTTTTCAAATCAGTCATTTTGATTATAAATTCTAAATTATAATTGATGTAAGATAATATGGATTTTCTATAATGTTATATCCCTAAGGGAAAATAGGGTCAAAGTAAAAGAAAGATGGGGAATTGAGGCCAGACAAACCTTCTGAAGTTTGGAAGTTAATGCTTGGGGTAGGCTTCTCAATAAGTTGGACCTTCTTATAACGAACTTCTACACAAGGAAAATCTCTATATAACGTATTTTGTTATATACCACGAATTCTCTCTATAAAAGTGTTTCTACAGAATGAAAATAATCTCTAAAACAAACGAAATTCATAGAAATAAGGATAAAGATCCGACTGACAAACTTTATGTGAATTAATATTTATTATTTTATTAGAACCATTTTTAGGAGTTTCTTATACTAGCACTCTAATAATTTTTACGCATTCTACCTCTATTAGTTTAAGTTGAATTGGAAACATAATAGAGAAATCTCTTATTCTCAGTTTAGAATTCGTTTAGGACGTTTATAAGGCTCTTGACTTTTCACAGCGTAATTTACTCACCGAACGTCTAAAAAAAAATTACATACAGAAAAAATTAACCTATTTAAAGACGTAGATAAAAGAATGAAGAACAAAGAAGTATTACTCAGAGTTCAGTGTCTGCAATTTTAAAAAAACCGGGATTCAATATTTAAACTATACGAAACAAGTGGAGATATTTCAAAAATATCTAGAGATTCAATGAATGAAGATGTAGATGAAGCAGTTCATTAATGGGTGAAAATGGTACGGGATAAAAATCTTTCTATATTTTAGGACACTCATTTTTTCTCAAAAAAAAAAAAAATAAATAAAAAATTGATCAATTCAATGAAACTTCTATAAAACGATTTTTTTTTGGAACCACCAATTTCGTTAAATGGAGATTCGACTGTAATACACATTAGATAATTCCAACTTCATCCCGGGGAAGGGATGCACAAGGAAACAAACCTCTGCTATTTCCGGAAAGTTAACAATTAAAAGAACATCAAACAATAAATAAGGAGGGAGGTAGAACTCTGTGGTATCAAGATATTTTTGCTTGATGAAATTATTTTAGTTGATTGCTTAGTTTTATTATTCTCAACGGTAGTTCATAAACCCATATATGTAATTAAAAAATGCATTAATAATAACATAGTCCGTAGCGAAGCACGGGAATCCAGGTAGACCAATATAAAAAAAAATAACTCGTTTATTTATAAGTTATTATAAATTATTATAATATTATTTTATCGTTTATTATAAGTACTATAAATGTATAATTAATCAAAAAAAGTTAAATTACTCTTTATACCTACATCAAATGGGATTAAATCGTAAATAAAATTAAAATGTAAAAAAACTAAAATATATATATTATATAAATTATAAATGTTGTATGCAATTACAAACTTTCTAATTATACTTTTTTAAACAATGTTTTGATAACTTTTACTTTTAGTTTTATTAAATTCGTTTCTATTTAATCGTGCAGATATTTTTTTTATAATATATTTTTATCAAAATTATTTACCCAGTTAGGCACTACATTTGAGCAAATAAGTAGGGTCCGTAGGCAAAAACGCTTGTCTACCTGTCTTGTTTGTCTGAAAGGACCTGCTCTCCGAAAGTGAAAAAAAAAAAATAATAATAATAAATATAATAACCCCAATTACAGGAAAAAACATAGGGAAGCCCCCCAAAAAAATAGTAATGCATCAATATTCCTATATTATTTAACACAATATAGGAAGATGACTTAAGTACAAATATTATATTTGGTTTCAATGTTGTACCAATTAATGTTTTTCGACATGTGCCCTTGAAAATTGCGTTTTCATGCCCCCCATTTTTTAACAAGTCAACGGTTTTTATGGAATTCTTTAATTATGCATATATTGTGAGAAAAAAATGTTTTTCCCCCTAAAACTTGAAAATGTATTATCTGAAGGAAGGATTGGGCTGCACACTTTTTTTCGTTTGGACAATAAAAATTCATATAAAAGCGATTTTTCCCATCATTATAATAATAAGATCAATAGTTATAAAACTTAACTAAAAGAACACTTTTAATGGGCACTTTCTTGATTTGGCTGGGCCGTTTACGCTGGTTAACGAAATCGTCCTATTTAAAAGTACATACCTGGCCAATTTATTACTTCTTCATATAAAGAGAAAGTATTGTGATGGCACGAAAATTCTATTTTGAGATTTTGATGGATTTACACGTTTTGAGGTCCCTTGAGTCCAAAAAAGTGGTTTTTAAAAAATGTCAGTATAAACTACTGTGCCGATTTTGACAAAATTTGGCATATATGTTCAGATAAATAATACCTCGAGGCGAATCGAGAAATGAATTTTATGGGGGCACTACCCCCCAAAAACTCTGGAAAAACGTAAAAAAAAAAAAAAAAAAAAAAAAAAAAATCTCAAAAACAGTTCCCTATACTTAATACGAATCCAATGATATAAGCCGTTTTCCCGGGAAAAATCTAGTTTCGAAGATATTGATGAAAATAAATCTGATATTGTTGAGTATCGAAAACAAATAGTAAACAACAACCTGTTGAATGCATTTTAAATAATGATAAATATACAGGGTGATCCAAAAGTTCGGCAACGGTTATAATATCTCCGGTTATAATTGAGATATTAAGTTCCCGTTTGCGGGTATCTTAATCATTTGTAAAAAATAACTTTTTTTGTGGGTAATCATTTTTTCCGCCTTATTGGTTAATATTTAATAATAATTATTTAATATTTGATTCAACTTTGATATTTTAAATTGGAACACCCATAAAGTGATACATTTTTGGAAAGGTCTTGAAAAAAGAAAACATTTGCCGCAAACCCGAGCTTTCTATCTACTTCCGTTTCAAAATGGCGGACACTCAAAGTTTAAAAATTCACTCTTTTTTTCTTATTCTCAATAGTTTAGTTAGAAATAAAAAAATCGGTCCGAGACAACTCAGACTAACTTTCTCATATAATCTCTGTCCCAGATCCCAGAAAACCTAGTTCGTTATCAAGTCATAGTTTCCGAGATATTGATGAAAATAAATCTCATTTGGTTGAAAATCGAAAACAAAAAGTTAACAACCACCTACTGACCACATTTTAAATAATAAAAATTAACTAAGCATCACGTTAGAAAAAAAAAATCATTGAAGCGAGCTTAATGCAATAAATATTTAATTTTATATTCATGTTTCCTGGGATCTGGGGCCGAGATTATATGATTAAGTTTGTCTGAGTTGTCTCGGACCGATTTTTTTATATCTTACTAAACTATTAAAAATAAAAAAATATCATTTTTTAAACTTTGAGTGTCCGCCATTTTGGAACGGGAGTAGATAGAAAGCTCGGGTTTGCGGCAAATGTTTTCTTTTTTCAAGACCTTTCCAAAAATGTATCACTTTATGGGTGTTCCAATTTAAAATTTCAAAATTGAATCCAATATGGCGGCAACCAATATGGTGGAAAAAATGATTACCCACCCAAAACGTAGTTTTTTACAAATGATTAAGATACCCAACGGGTATTTTAATCATTGAAGTGAGATCAAGATAGCAAACGGGAACTTAATATCTCAATTATAACCGAAGATATTAAGCCGTTGCCGAACTTTTGGATCACCCTGTATATATTATAAACTAAGCATTGTGTAGGTTTATCATTGAAGTGAGCTTAACGCAATAAATATTTAATATTAAACAAATTAATAGTTAATCATGATGAGTTTATAGTTTAAAAGGGTGATTGGAGTAGACGGTAGTGCCGGGTGGGACTCTCACTTCACTTGGAAGGTTTTACAGTAACCCTCCTAAAGGTGGGTTCACGGTCACAGCATATCCGTCGGTATTGATAACAATATATTCATGAGATTAGGGACCGAGATTATTTAAGAAAGTTTGTTTGAGTAGTTGTCTCGGACCGAATTTTTTTTTTTTTTTATGGGTGCTTTTTAAAACAATTTATTTAACCAGCAAAACTTATGTGTTGCACAGGTTTAGTCGACAACTAAACTGCAGTCATTATTAAACTAGAAAGGTGGTATTACCAAAGTATCCCTCTAATAATGTTTAAGATGCTATTCTGTTATTGGTACCTAAAACATGCCTGTAATAAATCACATAAAAAATAGGATTTATTTGTTTGCTGCATATTTAAAATAAAATTTGTTCACATAAAATGTACACAGTTTTATGTATTTTTTATATTAGCAGATAGATAAATCGACAGAATTTATTTATAAGAAAATATTCGCTTTTTATAATTTTAAAATACACAGATAAATCTTGTTGCCTTAATTTTATTTACGTTAAGTAAATTTCACAAAGTCTCCGTAAAAAACAGGGATTTTCTTTTCTGCTTTTTTTTGGTTTAATAAACTGCTCGTTCGTAGTAAAAACAAAAAAATAAAATAAACGTAAAAAGAAAAAATATTTCCATAACAAATTATTTACCATGACATTCAATTATTTTATAAAAATTCCAATAAAAAATGAAATATCGAAATGCATAAAACGTTTGAGTAAAAAATATTGGGTACCTAAATTTTAATAATACATACATGTAAAATAATTTTTAAGAAATAACATGCAAATAATATTATCATTTATTAAAAATATAAAAATAATTTAATTGTAAACTGGAGTTAAAAAATAACAAAAGGAAGATAATTGACGAAAACATCAAAATTAATATTCCTAAAGGAAAATCCCCTCAGATACTGCCAAGTATATTAACGGCTACATTTTTTTTTCTTAACACACACCTAATAATATTTCTTTATGACTAGAAACATATTTTACAACTTTGTAACTTAACTTTAGAAACTAATATCCGAGAATCTTTTTTCAAACTTTCTCATGAAAAAGTTAAAATTTCATTATTCGTACAAAGTAAAAGAAAAATAAAATAAATATCTAGCTTACTAAAGTTAAGTTTTCATTTAATAAGCTAATATTTTATTTAATAAGACCATGTATGGATAATTAATTTTTAGAATTTTTCTCACTTAAGAAAAAAACATATTTTTATGAACAGTATAAAAGGTAAGTGATAAAGGTACTCTATCTTAGTGAATTCAAAGATTAAAAAATAGATTACTTGATTTGCCTAATTAGTTTTAAATTTCTATTATTTCTTTATCAAAGCAGCTGTTTCTTAAGGACCCCTCGTATGATAGATAGGATCATTTTTTTTTTTTCGATATTTGCCGACATCAATATTACTATAGGTACTAACTGTTAAAAAATTAATAATAATAAATTAATCATGCTTGAAAAAAAAAGCTAATATAAGTATTAAAAGAAAGGTTTTGTATTTAACTAATAATTTATTTTTCTCATTATAATAATTCACTAGTCAAAATATTCGTCTACGGTATGCTTTATATTAAAGATAATTTGAACTACTCACTAAATTAATTATTAATATTATTATTATTCCAAACTACACACTCACACACACACATTTGGTAGTTACGTAGTTATGGTAATATCAAGTAAGTGAACTAAGAGGAATCTATCAAGCTCAAGTAAGTAATAATATTCAAAGTTATATACAAGTATCTCTAAAAATACTTTATTGTCGCAAAGCTTCTTCAGCTTAAGTAGTAAGCTGTGTAGTGATAGATTTTAAGTGCTCAGTTATAAGTTATGTCCTTAAATATGACTACCGTATCTTAGCTAAACACTTTAATCAAATTAAATGTTATAATGTATAGATTATATAATATATAATAATGATATTAATTAATATTTAATAATGATATAATGTATTTGTACTTATATTTATTATTACTTTATAAATACTATATTTATAATAACTATATTTATTTATTATTTATTTATATGTATATTTATTTATTATATTTTACTTATTTATTATGTTTTATATTATTTTTATTATTATGTATTATATTTATTATTACTATAGTTATTTATTGTTATATTCATTATTTATTTATATTTATATTTATTTATTATATATTATTTATTTATTATATCTATCTATATTAATAAAAAAGTTTTGTAAACAAACAAATGTGTTAAATTGTAAAATGTCAAATTGTCAAATTGTGTGAACGAGCGAAGCGAGAAGGGGGCAGAGCCCCTTAGTATTATAGTACCTATGTATTATATTTACTACTATATTTATTATTACTATTTATTACTTACATTATTTATTACTTTGTTTCTTGGTACTTCTTTAGATTATTACTCCCCTATGGTTTTTTTTAATATAAATTTATATAATTATTTATTATTTATTCATTCCTATGTCTAAAAAAACTATTAAGACAAAGGGATGTATAGTCCAATGTACTTTGGGACAAAGGAATATCACACTTCTGTTTTTATAAGAGGAGTAACAGTCTAAAGAAGTACCCAAGGTTTCTAGTTTTTAGTTATTATTGCTAAAAAAATAAAAAAATAAAACATCGCAACATAACTCATAAATCAGTAGCGTACACAGAAATTTTTTTCGGGGGGGGCCCAACCTAATTTATCTTATATGCGGGTTTAGCATACCCCATAATTTATTATAATTGTAATTTCTCCCCCTTTTCATCACTCTAATTTCAATTTCATATATTTAACCTCATATTTAATTAAATTAAAATCCTATGAGATAACACCTCACTATGTGATGTGATCGTTCTAAAGAACGATTATGTCTCCGATTCCAATAATTCCAAGACAGAAATCTGTTTTTTTTCAGACATTTTTGATCCCGTTTCTGGCTGTTAGTCTGTCTCTCGCTTTAATTTTGGCGAACAATTCTTAAAAACTACTCTTTCGATTTTAATGAAATTCGGATGGCAGTTAATTACCATATAAAAAGTCCATTGTTGGTCCTATATAAGGTCCAATCTTCTGGTCCCCTTTCCCTCCACCACATTTCTCCACCTGCCACCATTACTCTTCCACATGTGCACACACATACATTTATTTACACCTTATCTTAAAAAATATTCATCTGATTTTATAAAACTTATTTGATAGAAGCTCACAGATTAATTTTAACTGTCTGCACTGTTTAAATTTTGGTAAATTGATACTTTAAATCATGTAAAATTCAAACCAATTTTGACTAATTTAAAAAAGGAGGGAAAATTGAGTAAATTTTACATGAATATAGTATCAATATAGCAATATTTTAAGAGCGCAGACGGTTGAAATTATTCTTGGGTTATCTGCGGGCTACTTTAAACAAACCGTTAAAATTTCATAAAAATCAGATGAGTACTTTTGAAGATATAGGTGTAAATAAATGTATGTCTGTGCGAATGTGGAAGAGAAATAAATAGGTGCAGAAGATTTAAACTTATACGGGATCAGCAATGTTATAACCTGGCTAATAATTATGACCTACCATTAAAATTTCAATCAAATTGGACGAATAGCTTTTAAGATATGTTGGTTCGCAAAAATTGAAGGACAGGCGGACACGGGACCCAAACTGTACCCTGATGTTGAACAGATTTCTGTCTTGGAATTTTTGAAATCGGAGACATAAAAATTGTTCGTTCTTCAGAACTGTCACATATCTTCCGTTTCCTTTGGTAAGCTCGGAAGCAAAACGTAATCCATACTGCAAAAGCAAACGTGGATTTGGAGCACATACGAATTTCAAATTTTTATCTAGAAGAGAATTCTTCTCTAAGAAAATGAAATACCTATTGCAAAACAAAATAATCATTCGCTCATTCGCTGGGTAATTACATGGGACATTTAACATCAAATGTTTTCTGAACGCTTTTTGAGTTTTTAGATTTAAATTTACTATTACTATGTAATATGAATCAGTTTTTTCACAAAATGATAAACCGATTTATTTATATTGCCTCTGTTTTCCCACTACATGTCGACGAACACTAGTCCGACCTGAGTCAGCAAGAGGGGAATGCCGCATAGACAAGAGGACCCACGTAGCGTTCTACACACAATCCTGGTCCAAAACAAAAATTTGCTACTGAAATCCACAACCATCATTTTCCCATTTAAGCCAGTCTAGTGTGCATATTTTAATTCAATTAATTTTATTCCATCGGCAAAAGTTCGAGTTGACTCGGGCCTCATTTAATTTAATGTGCTTAACACCTAGGCCGAACCGGCAATTGGGTCATTTATTAAACGCATCCCAATTTATTTTGATGCATAATTTCCATCGACAAAATCGGGCCTACCTGCAATCAGGCCGATTCATTGTACTCATCCTAATCAATTCAATGCACTTAATTCTATAGCAAAAAATCCGGGCCTAGCTGTCAATCGGAGCAGTCTATTTTTACGAATCCAAATTCAATTTATTGCATTAGGATTCGTAATGAATTGAAGCTGTCCTATAATGCAACCTATGCTATTGAACTGGACTAAAACCACAAAAAAAAACATTGAATTCAATTGGCAAAAAATCGGGCCCAGCCGAAATTGGGTCGATCAAGTTTAATGTTTTTAGTTCCACTGGCAAAAATCAAGGCCTAGTCGGCAAATGAGCCGATTTATTTCATGCATCCTAATTTAATTCAATGAATCTAATTCCATCAGCAAAAATCTCGGTCCAGCCAAAATCAGGCCGCTATAGTGTTTAATAGTTTTAGTTTCATCGACAAAAATCCGGGCCCAGCCGACAGTCGGGCCGGTATAGTGTTTAATAAATTAAATTCCATCGGCAAAATCCGGGCCCAGCCGACAGTCGGGCCGGTATAGTGTTTAATAAATTCAATTCCATCGGCAAAATCCGGGCCCAGCCGACAATCGGGCCGGTATAGTGTTGAATGAATTTAATTCTATCGGCAAATCCGGGCCGAGCTTATTTGGGGTGATTAAGTGTATACACACCATAAGATAATACTTAATTAATTCCTTTTATTGGAAAATATTTACAGCCAATTCGAATGCATCTGTCATTACTGTGTTTTTTTAGTTTTAAGTGTATGGCGGGTCTTAGGTATGTAATCATTTCGGGGGGGGCCAGGGCCCCTTGGGCCCCCCCCCCTGTGTACGCCACTGTCATAAATAATATCTCGCCATTTGTATACATATAAAAACAAAAGGCATTCTTATAGTATGTAATAATATATAATATCAAAAGAAGAGAATGTAATAATAATAAATAAAATCTAAGCGATTACATATATAAAGACAATAGTACAATATCAAGAATTGCTCTCTACAATAAAATAATATAATTATTATACACTAGACGGTCTATATAAAGTTTAATTAAAGCAATAAACCATTTATAATAAACTTTTCTAACAAATATTACAATTTAAACTATTATTTTCCTGTTTTATTGGCTTCAAATCGGTTCTATAACGCTAATAATCGCAGAAACTTGCATTTTGTGATGCAATATTTAAGCTATACCACAAATACTACATGGTAATTTTACACATTAATCGTTAATTTATTTTTTGATAAATGAATTTGGCACTTCTTTAGATTGTTACTCCCCTTATATAAAAAACAGAGGGGAGTAACAATCTAAAGAAGGTGTACGAGATTTTCTTATTTAGACTGTTACTCCCCTTATCAAAACAGAAGTGTGATATTCCTTTGTCCCAAAGTAAATTGGACTAAACATCCCTTTTTCTTAATAGTTATTTAGTTAGTCATTTTTATTCTATAATAACGAAGGGGAGTAACAATCTATAGAAGTACAATGAATTTGATGTTTTAAGTTTTTGAAACACTCCGAATCTCAATCTATGTAAATAATTATAGGTATATTTAGTAATAATGTATGAGTGGGTGTGTTTTTAACATATATAATAATTAACAATCGTTGTTAAGGAAGAGAAAATTAAGTTTTTTTAAACTAAAAAAAAATCATAATAAATTCTCTTATAAGTTCTTGTAAATAGAATGTATACTAAAGATATTTTGGTAAATTACGGTGTTATAGTAATGTAAACTAAGTGAACTTCAGAGAAATCTGTCAAAAATAAGTCATATTTACTTACTTAAACAGTCTTTTTATTAGTCAATAGTAATCTAAACGTTTCATAAAGATCCGGACATCATTAATAATACATTAAACATAAAAACAAGTGAGAAACTAAAACAATTAATCATCTTAACGCAGTCAAGTTCATTTATTCTAAATTAAACAAGATGAACAAAAACTGAAAGATATTCCTTTTAAAATAACGAATGTAAAAACAAGTAAGAAGGAAATGTATTTAAACTATAAACTAATAATATTAAAGTAAATATTACTATTAATAATATTAATATAAAAATTACTAATAAATTTAAAAAAAAAATTAAAATGTCTACGTTTATTAATTTAATTAATGCATTATTATTTCTTTTGAACATATATTAAATAATATTTATTATAAATTAATTTAATGTTCAAAAAAAAAAAAATAATAATAATAATAATTGATCTAAAATATATGTACTAACACGTTAAGCCTTCGAGGTCAAATACTAATTACACTATGACATTTAGCTATTTATTAATTGATAGTGGAAACAAGTTATTTGATAATTTAATTAATTAGATCACAGGGATATTACATGGAATGATTCAGGGTCACTTTGAAAAGGGATGCTGCGAATGGACCACTATTTGAATTCTAAGCATTGATTATAATTATCATCTGTAAAATAAAGTAAGTCCTTCTAGAATGAAGATGTCGTTGTTATCACATATTTTTATTTTTATTTAGAGTAGTTTTGAACTTAAAATATACCGATCAGATGATAATTTTAAAGGATATAACCTGCCTTAAGTTTATTTTAAGGTTATAGAATAAAAAGCACACTAATATTCGTTAAACGCATGCTCACTTTAAGAAATACATTTAAAAATAAGTTACCTAGAGGTAGCTTATCGAGATTTGAACACCTGACGCAGGGAAAAATGAGGAAAACGAAGTATGATAAGGCGGAAAGGGCGCCCGAGGCGGGACGCGGGGGACGCACCATCCCACGGTTCGCTGACTACTGAGGGGGCGCGCCTTGATGCGCCTCCAGGGCGCATGAGACCCCCAACCAGTTCCTCCTAGCGGCTAGACCTTCAACTAACTACTGCCCTGTAGTAAAATCCTTACGGGTACCTCCAGTACTCACAACTTACAACATCCAATCATCTGATCAGCATATTATCCTCTAATAATATAAATTGCTGTGCGTGAAGTCTCGCTTAAAAAGGGTTTCGTAGGTATTGTTAAAATAATAAACCACTATGGTTTAGAAGTATGACAGGTTTAAACAGAAATAAGGACTAAATGTTATTATAATGTGTAATATATAATTGAAGAAAAATCGGAAAATATCCTTTGTAGAGTTGATCACAAAAATATATATATCCAACAAAACTATAAATAAAACAAAAACTAAAATTAAGTGCTGCGAATAACTAACACTTAACACTAACTAAATGAACAATAATTCTTCGGACATGGGACCTGTCTTCGGCGGACACTCCTCAATGAATAATCCAACGAAAGAAAATTGTTTTTGACAATATTGTGTAAAAAATTTAAACAGCTTTTAATTTAATGAACCAACAACGTCATTTTGTATTTCCAGTTCATCAGATCCAGATTCAATGTTAACTTTTCTATGGCCCAACAACCGCACATTGTACATATTATTTGGTCTTAATTTATATTTCTATAAAGGGGTGCGGAAAATGTTAATCGTTTTTAACAAAATCGCATGGAAAATTAAACAATTTCCGCAAGTGTTAAATATTTTTATCTACGATTGATACGAAATATAAACATTATATCTCTGTTTAGATGCGTAGAAAGTGATTCATTACGTACTTGTATTCATTGCGCATGCGCGTCTCATAGTTCTGAAGAATTCCTCTACTTTACCACCCTAGGGCGGTAAAGAAGAGGAATTCTTTAGCTTTACGCACGATTAGTGAGTTTGTTTACATTTAACAAAACTAATTTGCTGTTCTTTTATTAAAGTAACTGTTTATATCGAGTTTTTAGTGAAAAACAATGAGTGAATCAAGTGACTTTGACGAAAATGTGGATAATAATACTCCTCCAGAAATAATTAATTCGGCAAAAAATACAACTCAAGAATTAATGCCATCTTTATCAAGAGAGAGATACGAACTTACATACAGCAAGTTTATTACTTTCCGCACTCGACGCGTAATGTACTATTGTAATCTACTCTTTAATACCATTCATTTGATACCCCAGTCAAAATTTAAAAAAAAAGTTTTTTGCCTGACATGGCTTATCCGCCATTTTTGATTTGAATGGCTGATAATTTTGACTTCACTATATTTTCCTGTGTGTGCGTCAAAATGGTTTTTATTATGGCAATGTTTCATTTTCTTATCTCTTTCGATTCAAAAGTTACTGGAACCGTACAGAGTGACAGACATCAGACACAGGAACGAAACTATAAGGGTTTCTTTTTCTTGGTTTCACCTACGAAACCCTAATAATTACGTACATATAATATTTGGATTCAACATTTTAACTTTTTCTTTTCGAATTTTAAGTATAAAAGCAAACAAAAATTCTAACTTCATTCACTCCTTAATAACACTGCTACTTGTTATATGTTTACAATATATGTTAACAATGTGAAATATAATATGTTTACCTTATTATTTAACTGTTTTTGCGCATGCCTAAATAATATAATTTAATCGTTAATCGTTAAATTATTAATTTTAAAAAATTGTGGAACTCTTTTACTTATGCCGTCAATATGATATTTGTACCGTCAACAGAATGTGTTATTATGTGAATTACCGTCACAAATTGATAAAAATGTAACTAGTTATTGTTCCCAGACCCCCTGCCAAATAATTCAGCCTATTATATCAAAGGAGTGAAGTCTACATTGTGGCCAATTCACTAGGCCATCGGTATCAAGTGTAGTCATAAAGGGGTTACGTGGGCTATGCCAAGGAGAGAACTACGAAGAAACGAAGAAATAAAAAAGTAGCCCCCCCCTCCCCCCCCGTCCTGAAGCAGTCTGCCAATTATTGTGTCATATAGCTTCCTCGCGTACTATGTCGTATAATATATAACTTTTATATCCTATTATTGTCAAATTTATTTGATTTTCCTTCGTGTTTGAAATCTGTCAAAATTGTTTTGATTTTTTACATGAATTGTATCAATTTAGCAAAATTCAAAGAGACTGTTGGAATTAATCTGGGCTATTTGTGGGCTACTTTTGACCTATAGATGAAAGAGAAACAATTGTGCCCAGAAGGTTAAAACAAATATGGGACTAGATGCGGGCTAATTATGACCTACCATTCAAATTTCATTAAAATTGGACGAGTATAGTTTTTAAGATACGCAAAATTTTGAGAGACAGACCGACCGACACACACGATACCAAAAATGTTCCCTGATGTCTGAAACGGATTTCTGTCTTGGAATTTTAAAATCGGAGACAAAAAATGTTCGCTCTTTAGAACGGTCACATAGTTTCCGTTACCTTAGGTAAGTTCGGAAGCAAAAGTTAGCTATCAACGTAGTGATATCTACATTGCGGCCAAGCCTGCTTTATGCCTTATTCAGAAACTGACCAAGTGTTAAGCAAAAAAAATAAAAGACGAGTCTCGCTCATGAAAGTAGGAGTAAAGTGTGATTGTGGACTTAAGAAAGACCAGACTTCGCAACAATGTAGATATCACTACCTTGATAGCCTGACTCTTTGGGAGGGAGTCTGGAACTTGGCCCTTTTATTCGTGGTTAAGCTTTTGATGGAGATTGATTTTTCGGCTCAAACAAATTATTTTTTTAAACTAATAACTGATTATTATAATGTTATCCGGAACGTGTCCTTGTCCTTGTGCAAAATTTCAGAGTGATTTGATTGCTGATTTCGAAGTGGACGAAATATAGATAACAAAATTTGTCTCTCACAGGTAAGAGAAACATAATATTTAAGCGGGACGCTAGAGGTTGCTCTACTCTACAGTGAAGTCTGTCGTAGGCCCGTGGATGAGTTACGTCTGGAGGTAGTTCCAACCCGCAAATGTGACAAGAAGAGGAACAGGGTTTCACATCACAACCGAGTTATCTCTACCCTACGAAATATTTCCCATTTTAAATTACATGAATTAAATGGAAATAAACTCACTTTCTTTGCACTGGTAGTGTTTGATTACAATTTTGTTTGAATTTCACCAATAACCTTGGCAATTCTTTTCTTTAGCTTAGTTACGATAATATCCTGGCGTTCCACCATATTGGGTAACAATAAAATTCAGTGTCAACTATTTGTTGGTGTTAGATTATTGTTTATTTTTTTTAAATAGACTTAACTTTTATACTTCAGAAAATAAACTTCTTTTTTTATTTGATCCTACTCTTAGCCATTTTTAAAGTTTCCAATAAATCAAACAACCTATTCAAAGAATTAGGAAAATAGTATCATTTCTAGCGGTTTACGAACTAAAAGGATTAAAAAAAATGGCTGTGCGTTAAGTTTCACATAAAAAGGATTTCGTTGGTATTGTGAACATGAAATTATTAATCTGCAGAGGGGCTACCAATTAAAAAAAAAATGTACAATGAACATGAAAACTACTTTTTTTGACAAAATCGCATGAAAACTTTAATAATTTCCCCAAGTGTTGTATAGTTTTGTAATCTAATTTGTAATAGCTTTCATTTGATTTCCCACTTAAGACTCAAACTTAATTTTCCCGTAACATGAACTATCCGCCATTTTGGATTCCTAGTTGATCAGATTAAATTGATATTCTTATTTTTTCTAAGGCCTAGCAGACAGCGCATTTTACATATTTTCTTTAACAACTGAATTATGGTTTGAGGGGGGTGTACTGTACACGCAAACTTTTGATATTTTTTGGCAAAATGGCGTGCAAATGAAACAATTTCCTCAAGTTTTAGTATTTTTATAATCTACTCATTAATATCATTCATTTTTACACCACTCAAAATTTTTAAAAAATATTTATTTCCAAAAGAGTAGAAAAACGCGTGCGATTTTTCAACGACCGATGATTTTGGGGTCGCTACTATTTTTCTGTGTTAGCCTCAAAAAGATCTTTATTACAGGAAAGTTTCATTATTGTGTCTCATTTGATTCAAAAATTAGATATTGGTACCGTGCTATATATATATATATATATATATATATATATATATATATATATATATATATATATATATATATATATATATATATATATATATTTATATATATATATATATATATATATATATATATATATATATATATATATATATATATATATAAAAGTGTGTGTGTAAAGATTGATTTTAACAATTTAACCAAAAGTAATATAACAATATTATCATTATCTATTTTTAGCAAATCTACAATAGACAGTTGTTAGATTAATTGCTTTTGTAAAACTAAGTTCATATTTCTTTTTCTTGTATTTTTTCTTGTTCTAGTATAGGTACAGATCTACACCAGGAGTGCTGAAACTTTAAACTAACAGTTCTTATGTCGTTTTTCTTTATTGAGTTAATTCAATTATTTTGACTTCATTTTCTCATGGGAATGAAACAAATAGTTTCAGGAGTCAAAATAATGAGTTTTATATTAATGATTTATTAAATTGATTTGAGTCGTAAATTATTTTTACTTTTCCTCACCTATGGTAGGAAACGTATTGTTTTCACCCAAAAATTTGTTTTTGAGATTTCAACTTAATTATCACTTTTAGTTGTTTTTGAGACCTCCTAAGTGGTTTTCAGCATGACGTTTGTATGTATGTATGTGTGTTATCGTCGTAGCGCCCAGGGTATTTAACCTAGAGAGTTAAAACTTGAAAGAAAAATCAGTCCTTACTTCTAGTTGTGCCGCCCGGAAAATCAACATTTTCCGCCATCGTAAACCCAATTTGCTGAGTCAGCAAAAATATTAAAAATTCGTAAAAAATCGAACAGTGGTCCGATCGAGTTGAAATTTGGCACGAATGTATCAATTATACATTATTATTTTTCATCTCTCTGTATGACAAACAAATCCACCAAATTTGATAATTTTGTTGTAGTTACCGATTTTTGAATTTTGGAACTTTGACGGTTAATAATACCGAAAGTATAAATACCTTTTTGACATATAGCATATCGTTGGAACCAGTAAAAATTAGGGAAAAAATATATTTTTAAAAAAAACGATGAAATTTCATTTAAGATTAAAAAATCACAGGGAAGTACTTGCGTCCAAGTACTTTTTAGGGTTTTGTAGATGAGTAAGCATACCCGTTATGTAATTATGATTTTTTGTCTTCGATCTCCCGGGTTCGATCCCCCGGGGGGTCACAATATTTTTTATCAGTAATAAAGACAAGATAAATTACATTTTTCAGGAAATTTGCATCGCCCCACCATAAGGTATAACCATGAATTATTTCGAAATTTTAGCACCAGCCGATCTATAGTGGTTGGGGGGGGGGGAATTTTTTTTGGGTATATTTTGATTTTTTAACTAATAAGAAATGCAAAATTTAAAAAAGCATACATATATTTGTGTCCTACTCTTCAGCAGCTTTCATTTGATACCCAACTAAAAATTTTCAAAAAATAAAATTTTGGGTGCACTTCACTTTTTCGCGCCCAAAATTGGCAATTTTTAAAAATTAAGGATGCACTCCCGGAATTTTCATCGCGCCACAATAAGGTATAACCATGAATTATTTCGAAATTTTAGCACCAGCCGATCTATAGTGGTTGGGGGGGGGAATTTTTTTTGGGTATATTTTGATTTTTTTTAACCAATAAGAAATGCAAAATTTAAAAAAGCATATATATATTTGTGTCCTACTCTTCAGCAGCTTTCATTTGATACCCCACTCAAAAATTAAAAAAAATTAAAAATTTTGAGTTTATTACATTTTTTCGAATTGCGCATGCGCATATCTAATTTTGAACTTCTGTATATTTTTCCTGTGGTTGGGTCAAAAAGTTGCACCAGTGTTTCAAATTTCAGCATTTTCGCTTAAACGGTTCGGGCCCTATGAACCAAAGAGCGACGGACAGACGGACACATCACCCTCGGCATAAGGGTTTTGAGAAGTATCTACAAAACCCTAAAAAGAGCATAAATATTAATTAGTGCAATACTTATGTTAAACGTCAAAGTTTCTTTAAAATTCAATTAATTAAAGAAATTAAATAAAATAAATAAAAATAATGTATAGTTTTTTTTATTTTGAAAAATGATAGTAAAAAAATCAGTTAGTTTAAAACGGTCCAAGTACTGACCACGCCCAATGTTGAGCAGCAGGAGAGACCACTTTAGTGGGTTCGAATTGAGGAAAGGTTCCGAGGTACCCCGTACCCGATGTTTTTGATTGTTGTTATTATTATTTTTTTTTTTTTTTTTTTAAATCGCATTACAATACAAGATATAAACATAAACACTTTACCTTACCCCACCCTCTCGTCAATTTAGTAATTTCTTTGAGAACATCGACTGTGTTTTTCTCCAATGTGTAATAGTGTTAAACAAAGTTTAACACTACGAATACCTTGTGATGTTCACAAGACAATTCACTCCTATATTCGGGTACAGTGTACAGTGATGAAATCTCTAAGCCTTATAGGAAAATCTACGTCCTCTTGATCAGTAAATTTATCCAAAAGGTCACTAACAACACTGCCTCGATGAATTAAGTAGAAGATAAATAAAGACTTGCCAAGCTTACCATTACTATTGGTTAATGTAGTTAATCTTACCAATGATGTAAACAAGTAATCCCGGAAAATTCATAATACATATTTATTGTTTAACAAGATTTTTATTGCAGTAGAAATTTGCAAATGAGTTATTTACTTCTATGAAGTAAGTGTAAAATGACATTATTTCCCCCAATGCAGCCTACTTTAAAGGAGCTTTACTTTTTTTTACAAAAAAAGAAAGAAGAGGGTTTTAATAATAAAAAGTTTTGGATGAGAAAATTTTATTTACTTTTTTTTCTCTTTTACGCATCACTGCTTTTGTTTTAAAGTTGTATAATATAATCACTGTTTCATTTCCTCGTTACTATGCTGAAAATATCTTAAAACAAGTAAAAGCAATAAGGAGGCGGGGGGGATGAGAAGTAAGGCTATCTAAAATGTCATCTACCAAGTAAAGCAAGGCGAGAGCAGCGTTTAAAAATAATCTAGTTAAAAAAGACATTTTTCGTAAAAAGAAAAAGTTAGCGCTAAAAACTTTAATGTAAAACAAAGTGTTAGAAATAATTGTTGCAGAGATTGAAACTATAAAAAGAAAAACAGGATGTTATTTATTTTGGGTTTCTTTATTTATTTGATTATTTTTATAAAGATTAAAAAACTATCCCATGACAAAATATAAGACGGCTGGCGTAAACACTAGAAAGGATTAGAAAACTTTTCTACTGATGACTCAACAGAAGTGTACCTCAGTCCTTCGATAGCTACTTATTTATATTTCAGACTGCCGAACCGAAAAGAGGAAAGGAGCCAAGCATTGGCCCCTGCGCATGACCAGTCTTAAGTACGCCTGCGCATCTCACACTGGACATGCGCAGAGACCAAACACTCAGCTCGTTTCCTCTGTCCGGATCGACAGGTAGGACAAAACTTAAAGGTGGGTTCACAGCCAGTGGATCTCCGCGCGTATCGGGCAGTATAGATAACAATATATTCATGAAGCCGTGAAGACGTGCGTCGTCGCTGGTTCCCCCCACGCTACTCTCCGTTGAGTCAGGTTATAAACAAAGCCGATTCGTTTGTTCATCTACCATCTACTTTACGGAAGGGATAATATTCACTGTTAAAAGTTTTCTTGTGATTTTACAATAAACTTATTAAATAGTTCAATTTACAGTTCATGATTATCTCTTCATTGCATCCCCTCCCCCCCCCCCCCCCCACCACTTATTTCTTTTTAATCTGTGCCCCTCCCAAAAATAAATCCTGGGTGCGCCACTGTACCACGGTTTCCAAAAAAAAAATTAACCCTAAGTTTTTTTTTAACCTAATTTTTTTTTATAATATTTTCTTTAAGTCGCTATATTTCTAAAATGTGCGGGTAGGTACAAGAGACATATATGCCAAATTTCAAAGTGATCGGACGAAAGGTGTAGCCGTGAGAACAGGCGACAGACACACGCAGGAAAATATAAATATGCCTTACGGTCCCTAAAAAATAATGCTTAAAATGTACATATTTAAAGTATGATAAATATGTATACCAAAAATCAAGTGAAATGGCCATTACCCGACTTCAGTAAGTATGTATTCATTATCTCAATAACCTACTTAACATGTGACCAATATCAATAAATTGTTAATATTTTAGGGTGAAATGACGAGAATCTGAAAGATTCAAATAAAAAATTTCAAGAATATAACCAATTTAATGTAATATAACTTCTAGTCAATCAGGTTGGTAAAATCAAAAAATGTGTATATGTTAAAATTAAGTAATTATCATCCTTTAAAACATTTGTTAATCTCTTGTCCAGAGAATAATTATACTTTGTATAATCTAATATTTAAATCAATTTTGGTTGAGTATTGACATTTTCAGTTCTCGACTTACTTTGATTTTTTTTATATAAAATCTTTACTTCACTAGAAAACTACAATTTATACTAATATTTTCATTTTTAGTTATTTTTCATAATAACTTTTTATACTAGACACAAGTTGTTTTCCAATTTATAAAACAGCGTTTTAAAATATATCCGCAACTCACAATCCTAATGTTGACATTTTCTCAACAAATTATAAACAAGGAGGCAAAGTTTCTCGGGCTTGAAAGCCCCTAAGGTATCCTACGGGCATTTAGCTAAGTGGAAGCGGTTCTTAGCTGCCACACAAGCGCACTTAGCAGCGAGGAAAGATTGCTCCAAGTTATGGAAACTGTTGAAAGGGGATGCCACAACGTACAGGCTTGAATAGCTTGTATCACAAAGGTATAGCAAGAATTATTTTTCTCATCAGAATTAATTTACCCCATGTATAAATGCTACTATAGTTTGTTTTTAAACATATAACTAATATAATTATTATTATTTTTAGTCCAGTTATTTTAGTCATAAATATATGGCTGCTTTTCCAAAAAAATCGGAGCTTAATTTTATTCCCTTTTTTGATCGCTTCATTTTGACATACTGTGAAACATATTGAAAATCGTTAACGAGATCGTGGTCGCGTTAATAGATATTCAAGGGCAAAGGTCAACAAATTCGTTTTTTTTGTGAATATCTCGCAAAAAATCAGACACATCAAGGTGGTTATCAAAATTAAAGATAAGAAAATTTCCCATAAAAAAAGTCTTATTCTTTTTTTACGAACAATAGACGGTTTATGGAATATAGGGCGAAGGAAATCTATTAATGTTTAGTATCCGTCGCCACACCACTTGTTACGTATTTTTTACGAATATCTCGCTTCCTATGGTTCAGACACAAATTAAGGTCATTATCAAAAAGAAAGATTAATGAATTTCCCCCAGAAAAGATCTCATTCATTATTTACGTACAATGAACGGTTTAGCAAAAAACCTAGCTTAAGTAGTTTTTAAGATATGTTGATTCGCAAAAATTGAACACAGACAGACAGAAACGGAACCAAAAATGTTCCCTGATGTCTGAAACGGATTTCTATTTTGGAATTTTTGAAATTTGGGACATAAAAAATTCTCAGAACGATCACATAGTTTCTGTTACCTTCAGTAAGCTGATCTGTATCCAAAAACCTTTTAATCTATTTCAATGGCCAACCTATCGTCTATAATAGAGAAGGCGTATCGAAATTTCTTTTGGTGTAACAATAATCAACAAAAAACTTTGTTAAAATCAGAAATAGTCGCAAAGTAGTTTACAATAAAATTTCCATTATTACATTATTTAATATCTAATTGTACTGTGTTAAAACTATAATATATACCATAAACAATGTCTTCTTTCTGACTTCGATTTCTAAGACCAGTCTAGCTAAAATGAGAATTTAAGTAGCTTGAGTGGAAAAAAAAAAAAAAAATCCCTAACCCACTAAATTAAGTTTATCTTACTACTACAATAGAATTCGTTTCTACAATTACAATACTGGGGAAATCCTATGCTAATGATATAAAAAGGATTTATGTTTCAAAATTCTTTTAGTATTGGTTGATTGTGTGCTATGAAATTGTTCCCTTCTCTGGTCTAGAGAACTTTTGATTTATTAAAAAATCAACAGTTCTCAGAATCGGAACATTTCTTTTGAAATAGCTAAATCTACTTAACCTTTGCTATAGGATTCCTTTATATGGGGGAAAGCCCAAGATGTGTCCCCCATTCCCCTTTCCAAGCGAACTAGAATAGGGGAGTGTAGGATCGATGTGAGGAGGGTAAAAAGAAGACATGAAAGTTCTCCAGCTTAGAGGATGGACCCGGATAATATAGAAGCTGGAAGCAGAACAGGGCGGGGAGAAGGAATCGGGAACACGGGACAGACTTTGATCTGGCCCGGTGGCATGGAAGAAAACACCTTTGTGTTTTAAACCCTAGGGAACGGAGCGCTCTGAAAAATATAACACGTAGACCCTAGCTCCTCATCCTTTAACACCTTCCTATCCGAAATACCTTGCCCCGGCTATAACACCTCCAATATAAAAGCCATCCTTTTAAACCATCGATAACTTACAATAACCATCTTATCCAAGGGTAAATATATAAATAACTAAATGGTTAAAGACCACAAAGAAACACAAACAAGTGAATAATTATGAATGTCTAATCCAAAAGAATGTTCAATGCACACAGAACCTTACTATATTACATGGATAATGACATAATATTACAAAGGATTGGAGTAGAACACACCGAACCAAGCATAAGCAACGGAATTTATACTCTATTAGTACTATTTAGTACTCTAAATATTTATTAGACGCTGTCGTTTAGTGATGATACGTCGTACCTTCTATTCCAATTCTAATTAATAGGGTATACTCATTAAAAATTGTTAAAAAGATAAATAAAAAAAAAATAAAATGAATAAAGCTTTCTTTCAGATCCTGATTTACCAATGAGCAGACTAGGCATTTGCCCGGGGAGCCGGTTTTAGAGGGACGCCAAAATCTTATGAGAAGGGAGAAACGGGAGAGAAATCAGAATTGGAATTTGTCGACCTTTCTTTTTTTGCTCATCTCCCCCTCCCCCTATTAATTCAACGAATGTAGAGAGTTTCTTCATTTTAGAGCCAATGGCTTTCAAAGGTTTGTGTGTTTGTTTGTCTAACGATAACTAGCGTAAAAAGATACCGCAGATTTTAAGAATTCCCATCAGTTTAAAAAATAAACATTAAATAATGATTATTACTATTAAAAAACCTTTTCTTTTAATGGTCTTAATAAATATTATTATTACAACACGATCCACCGGTGGTCAAAATTAACCATTTCTTACCAATAAATTTAAAATTGATATGTTAGGATTGTCTACCAGTCCAGTCATCACACTAATATATTTGCGTAGAAAATTATAAAATCTAGAACATAATCTGAGTTTTATTTTAATTGTAGGCGATTGGTTTGATTTTTCTAACATAACTATTTTTTTAAACATTTCTATTTCTATTTAAGTTGTCCCGTTTAATTAAATATATAAGATTACTGATTTGTGTCAATAGGGGTGTGTTTAATATGAAAAAATGCTACTCCATTTAGAATTTTTTCAAAAACGGCAATATTCCATTCCTCTTCGGAACATTTTCAAACCTGTACAAAAATAAAATTACAAAAATCTTTTACTTAAATAAGTAAAAGAGTACCCCCATATTGGCCGCAATCTTGAAAATTTTTATAACTAGGCATCGCGTGGCTCTATCATTGAAGCGAGCGTATTGCAATGAAATACTGAATATTGAAATTTATTAATCATGATGAATGTCATAGTTGAAGATAAGCGGAAGAGGGTAGTGTAGGGAAGAGTGGGGGTACTCGGTACAAAGCTTTACTTCCTAAACAAACCATACACTATACGACTATAACAATCTTCACCACCCGCGGTAGCTTTTAAACAATTATTATAAATGTATCTCGTCACTACGCAAAGAATTTTGCTTGTATCAAGTTGAAATTTTGCATACCTGTTTCAATTGTGCATTAGATGGTGTATATGAAGTTTTATTAAAATCGTTTCGTTAGAACGAAAGATATCGGTAAAAAGGTTGTTTTCTCTATTATAAACGTTTAGGTCCGCTTTAATAGTTTTAGCGATCTTTATTAAGTCATAGCGGTATCGCTGTTGGTTTTAGTAAAAAATGTTATTTGAAAAAAATGTTCGTCTCATCGAGTAGATGATGATAGAATCTTTTCCCGTCCTGAAATTCCAATTTAATTTTTGTACCTCTCGTTTACGCGAGCGTTGCGCGCGAACTCATGGACGGATCACGCTGTCCAACGAACTTAGCCTGAGTATTAGTAAGAGGAACATGTATACCAAATTTCAACTAAATCGGTCAACTTTTACTCAAGTTATCGTCACACGCGTAAACGTTACTGACAGACAGACAGACAGACAGACAGACAGACAGACAGACAGACACGGAGCATATTTCGTTGAATGTAGGAAGCTCGCTACGCTCGCTTCAATTACATTTTCTGTTTCTTCATTTCAAGACCTTTAAATTGATATATAACATGTCATGGTGATGGTGATGGTGACTAAAAACTTGTTTTTATTCACCCACCATATTAGCCGCCATCTTGAAACTTTTAAGTGTAAAATTTTAATATTTGCATAATCTTTTCCTACACTTCAAGACCTTTAAGTTGATGTATAACATGTCATAGTTACTAAAAACCTTTTTTAGTCACCCGCCATATTGGCCGCCATCTTGAAAATATTAAGTGTGAAATATCCAAAATGTGTCCAGTTGCCTCAAATGCCGAGATGCACCTGCGTGCCGAATTTCATGTTCCTAGCTATAGTAGTTTATGAATTGAAACAAGCAACGAACAGACACCAACGGACAGACAGACAGAGCCGTTATATAAGGTTTCTTTTTGTACTTTGTACAGAAACCTAAAACCATAACATAGATCTGTGTGAACTTAATTTATTAGTTATATTAAATGAATATTCATTTATCCGAGCAGAGAATTAAAGCAATATTTATACCTTTAAATTATAAATAAATTATTAGTATTGGTTTAATAAATATAATAGGATTGAGAGAGAAAATCTAAGATAATAACTTAAGGAATGGAGACTACAAAGATTAAAGTACAACTCTCCTTTATCACTATTAATTAATTATTAAAGGCTATTTTAACTGTTTATAGTTTTCATTTATATTTTTAAAAGATAAGTAGACACATTAAAAAATTCTTAACGCTAAGAGTTTTTACGAATGAATGAGCGTTAATATCTTTAGGAAGTAAGCTGTAATAGAGAATTAAGCCATCAATCAACTAGATAGATGGGCCTTTACTAAGCTGGCTTGCCAAAGGATTTAACTAGGTAAACAGATCACTTAGTCAGATTTACAATAAAGGCTGACCATCACATTAATTAATCCAAAATGAACTGATTTGGTAATGGTCCAAGTTTAGACCTTCTCTTCCGCGTGGGCTTTACAGAGCTTTAACATCTATTCTATAATTCATTACTTAGAATTTTTAATAAAGGTGCTAAGATTGTGTTTATATTAAGGATTTCTCTTGAACAGCAGTGGATGAGCTGCCATGGGGCCAGTGAAGGTAAAAGTTGGGGAAGATAATAGGTAATAGTAATTTGCAGGGGCGTAGCGAAAATAATCCCCCCCGCAAGATGTCGAAGTGGGCCCCAGAACACACACACATATATGCAGGGTGGTCCAAAAGTCTCCCCCCCCCCCCTTAACCTTTTAACGGTTTGAGATAAATTAATGAAACTTTGGGGATCCGTATCATGTAAAGGAAAGTTTGTTTTTATGCAATGGCGCAGTAGGAGCAACCACCCACTTTGCCCCCCGGCCACCCAACTTCAAAATTTCAAATTGGAGTGAATATTTTTGATAGCATATTTAAATTCTACGGTGAAAAATAAGAATATTTTACTTCAAACTTTTTTTATCTCCAATATTTTGCCACCTATATGGGGCAAAATTATAAAAATGGTAGATTTCAGAGCCTGGGAGGCAAAATGGGTGGTTGCCCCTAGTACACGAGTGGATGAATTCACACTTCCCTTTACATAGTACAGATCCCCTAAGTTCCATTAATTTATTTCAAACCGTTTAGATTTTATAACGATACTAGCTGGATACCCGTGCTTCGCTACGGAGTGTTATATTAATTTGATAAGTTTATAACTACCATCAAGAAACATATTATTTTACTATGCGAGAATATCTAGATTCTCTCCCTTCCACTTATTTCTATAGCCCCTTCTCTTTGATAAGATAATTTGCAAATATCCTAAATTTACCCCCCTCCTAAATGAAAATATGACAAAACTGTACATAACAACAATTACTGTACTTTTAAAGAGCTTTTCAACAAAATTGCTTCATGAAGGGTGTTCATTACATTGACCTCGTATCAAAAAAATCATCAAATTGGGATAAAACTATAAATTTGTATAAAAGATACACCTACTCTCATACGGATACTCTTCTTTTTTTTATAAGATAAAGCTATATTTTTCCATTTTACCCCCCTTCTAAGTGAAAATATGATAAAACTGTACATAACAACAATTACTATACTCTTAAAGAGCTTTTCAACGATATGCATCATAAAGGGTATTAATTACTTTGTCCCCGTATTCATTACTTGTACCCCGTACCCCTGTGTACCAATATTTAAATTTTAAAAATACTTGTAGACAGTGATTTTCCCCTTGCTTTGAAGGTTATGTATGCAAATTTTCATCGTGATCGGACTAAAACTTTAGATTTGTATAAAGAACATACACATATTTATATATATATATATATATATATATATATATATATATATATATATATATGGCCGCCATCTTGAATCGAAACGCCCGATTGGTAAACCATTTATCAAAAGTTTCTACTTTCATAAAAAGTTATGAAAACAAAAAACTTTTAAATTTCAAGGTTCTAGTGCAATTGGTTCCGTAAATATCGTCTTATTTTTTATATAAATGGCCGCCATCTTGAATCAAGATGGCGGATTTTTAAAAACATTTCTTAGCGAGCACCTAGGAGATAAGAGGAGCACACCTACAAAATTTCATGGTCATAGGTCCAGTGGTTTCAGAGATATCGTGATGTGTCAGTGAGTGAGTGGTATTTGGATTTTATATATATAAAGGTATATAATTTATAAGTGGTTTCTTTTTTACTATTTTCAGAAGGGTTATTTTGCTATCTTTGCCCCACCTATAGGGAAAGATAGCAAAGATGCCCCCCTATAGGTGGCAAAATATTTGAGATAAAAAAGTTTGATGTAAAATATTCTTATTTTTGGCACTTGTTTAGATGGTTACTCCCTTTTAAGGGAGTAACCAATTCGTTTTTTTATTTATGTGACCTTGTTTAGTAGGTTACTCCCCTTTGTTGATTTTAGTTGGTTACTCCCTTTTTTGGTTACTCCCCTAATTTCTTGATTTGGCTATTTCTATTTTTAGTTATTATCAATTTTAATATTTAATACATTCTTACCCGGGGATGTAGAAAAGCATTGGGGCTTTTGTTGGGGTTAGAATAGGGGGAAAGAGAATATTCGCAAAGAATTTATGAAGGGAGTAACCATCTAAATTAGAACACCCCTTAGACTAATTCAGATGGTTACTCCCCTTTAATAATATTATTAAAAGGGAGTAACCATCTGAACAAGAATACCCCTTAGACTAATTCAGATAGTTACTCCCCTACACTAATAACAAGGGGAGAGGGGAGTAACCGTCTAAATAAGAAGACCCTTTAGATTAATTCAGATGGTTACTCCCTTTCAATAATACGTTAAAAGGGAGTAACTATCTGAATAAGATTGCCCATTAGACTAATTCAGATGGTTACTCCCCTACATTAATACCAAGGGGAGTAACCACCTAAATTAGGACACCCCTTAGACTAATTCAGATGGTTACTCCCTTTTAATAATATTCTAAAAGGGAGTAACCATCTAAATAAGAATACCCCTTAGACTAATTCAGATATTTACTTCCTTTGAAAAATTCCAAATGGAATAACAAATTGAATTAGTCTAAGGTGTTTTATTAATAAGATTTAGATTTGGTATTGATGTTTTATGTTTGTTATGTGATTTTGTTTTATTTCCGTCTTTGATCTTATTGCATCTCGTTCATACACAAACATAAAAAAATGATTATTATAGTATTTATAAACACATAAGGACTATGTTAGATTGATATATGGTTGGTTATAAGATTGTATGTTATTGTTATTCCCTTGGTCATATTTGTAATATTTTATGTATTTTTATTTTACATAGATTTTTGAGGCGTTTTTTATTTTTTTTATTTTTTTATGTCATGTCATGTCAAATTTTATTTTTTTAAAACTTTGACTTTTCAAATTTGGAAGTTGTCTGTGTTTAATTGTGTGATTTAAATTTATTCATATTTTTAAATAAAACTCAAATGGACGTGTTAATCGATTTAACCCTAAGAGATGTTTATAAATTAACCGAAGATAAATCTAATTGGGATCTTTACAAATTCTTACAGGGTAAGTTCTATTTAGTTTAATATCTTTAGTTTTTTTTTTTATTTTACTATTGCGTGTTTAGTGTAACAGTAATATAGTATTGTATTGTATTCTTATCTGAGCGTTTATTGTTGCTTATAGGTATTGGTGTCTTTCAAAAAAATCGGGCATGCCCAGAAAATGGATGTGGACGAGATATGAAACTTCGCCCACCAGTAGGAAGGCGACAGTATGGGACTTGGTGTTGTCCAAGAAAAAATTGTAGAAAAACATTAGGTGCACTGTCTGGGACTTTCTTTGAAGGAGCCAGATTGGGACTTGTAGAAATTTTTCATCTGAGTTTCTTATGGTGTTTGGGAATTTACACCTATGATGCAATTAAAAGTGAATTGAGAAGAAGTGATGGCACTAAAATTTCACAAGCAACTGTTGTAGATTATTGTAATTTTTTTAGGTAATTATGCTATTATATTATTATTATATATTGTAATGATTACTATCCACGGTTAGAAAGAAATTATTATCAATTTTAAGATATCGACAAATCTTTCTAGTCAAAACCGTTGACTACATTTTTGTATAAATATATTTATAAATGTATTTATTTACAGAGATGTATGTTGTAAACATTATCAAAAAAATGAAATTTTGATTGGAGGTCCAGGTGTGGTAATCGAGATTGACGAAACGGTTATATCAAGAAGGAAATATAATCGTGGTCGATTAGTAAGTGAATTTTATGTATTTATTATTAAATACATAAAACTTATTGGACGAACAGACTGTATTTTAAATATTATCTTACTTTGATTCGTAGTTTACCTACTCATAATAATACTAATATTACTACGACTCTTAATATATAAAATTATTTATTATTTAAAATTATTATTAGATTTAATTTTATTTTGTGTTGATTTTAGGTAGGAGATCAATGGTACTTTGGAGGTGTGGAGCGAGGTAGTGGTCGGTGCTTCTTGGAAGCAGTGGATAGGCGTGATGCTCACACTCTTCTAAACATATTAAAAAAACATGTATTACCAGGATCGATAGTCGTGTCTGATGGATGGGCTGCTTATGGCGGGATTGAATCTTTGCCAGGTATTTGCGAATTTAATTTTTTGCTACACACAATTTTGATATCCTACTAATCATGTTTGAGTCTAAAAATATTCCTTTGCATAAAAAATTTAAACAATGGTGTAATCAAATTCTGACATTTAGAAGAGTTTAAATTGGTAATCGATAACTAATATCGTCTGATTTTCGGTTTCAGAGGGTTACTCTCATTATGTGGTTAACCACTCTCAAAATTTTGTCGACCCAGAGTCTGGTTATCATACTAATACTATTGAGAGTACCTGGCAGAAATTCAAGGCTCGCCATAAGCGGCATTATGGGACCGCAAGATCGTTGTTTCCATCATATATTTCAGAGTTTCTATGGCGGCGGGATTTCCCTCAGGCACAAAGATTGAAGGCTTTGTGGGAGGGAATTTCGTCGTTTATTGATAAATTTTTTTTTTGTATCTTTATATATTTTTGAATATAAAAGCATAATATATTTGTTTTTCATTATTTCAACATTGTTTTATTCCATTATTGTGATAATAATTTCTTGGTTACTCCCTTTTGGTGAGTAACCAGGACTTGGTTACTCACTTTTGGGGAGTAACCAACAATGGGAGTAACCATCTAAACAAGTACCTTATTTTTCACTGTAGAATTTAAATCTGCTATCAAAAATATACACTCCAATTTGAAATTTTGAAGCTGGGGGCAAAGTGGGCGGTTGTCACTACTGCGCAATTGCATGAAAACTAACTTCCCTTTACATGATACGGATCCCTCAAGTTTCATTAATTTATCTCAAGCCGTTCAAAAGTTAAGAGGGGGAGGGAGACTTTTGGACCACCCTGTACATATAAATTAAAAATAAACAGGAAGGGAGGAGTGGACCCAATTTTTTATTTTCTCATATTCGTAAGATATATAGAGAGAAAGTATAGCTCTGCCTCTTAAACACTCGGAAAAATATTTTACAACGAATCTAACCAGATAAATTGTTTTCCCAGCAAACATTCAGTTTCCGAGATATTGATGAAATAATTATGATTTTGTTGAAAATTGTAAACTACCCCCTGTTGAACAATTTTTAAAATAATGTTCATACCTGTTTGAGAGAGGAAGAGAAGAGGAAGAGGAGGTAGGGAAGTTTCCTGACTATCGTTTTCTCCTGCGGCGTGGTCTGGTAGATGGAGTCTTGCAACCCGGTAACGGCTTTCTTCATACGATCGGATCGAACCGGCACGGCGCACTTACACGATTGGCGAAATCGAAAGTTCTTATATAGAAGAAGAGTGATGATAATCACGGCCACGGAGAGGAAAAGCACATTTAGGTAACTTGTAAAAGAAAAGAGGAACTACGTCGGTCCGACGCGCACTGGAGAGACAGAGGCAGAAAAAGGGTTAACCAAGTACCTATTTATTTATTGAGAGTATTATAACAACATGTGACATGCTAATCAAGAAATTGTTTATAAAAAATACTACTTAAAATGATATAAGTTTCCACACGAAACCCACCTGATTGCAGTGTGGGTTTATTTCTAAAACTGATGCTTAAAATTCTATTTTTGAACATTTATTTTTCAAAATTTTCCCGGGGGAGGATACATTTTGACTGTCGAGGTGAAGCCGAGGCAGGAAAACGTTATTTACCTGCTGAGGTGTAACCGAAAGCAGGTAATCTTTAAACGAGTCAGGAATGTTTCTTTTGCTGCATAGTTATCTACTAACGGCAGAAAAATTACACTAAAGATTTTAGTACCTGATTTAGAGGCCAATAAACTTTTCTTGTATGACGTTGCAATTCCGGGTGGCGTGTTATTAAACAAGTCTTCAACGTCTTGCACAACATTATCATATTTGTATTTAAACTTCAAAAACCTAATTAACAAATTTATCAAAATAATAACAGAAAACGATTAAATTATTATCATCTTTTTTGATAGATAAAAGATTTAAAGTACCTAATGAAAGTTTTAAAATCAAATTGATGACTCGAAAGTTTGAGTAAGTGTAATGACTCGAAAGTTAAAACAAAACTAAGCAAAACAATCAGTGTTGCCACTTTTTATTAACAGCTGTTTTTTATCTCAATTTTTAGCGATTTTTTAAACTAATCATTGTAAAATAATAATATTAGTTTTATTATTATAATTTTTAAAGGTATTTTCAAAAAACATATAAATATTTAGCAGAATATAACGCTTAAATATACATAATTACAAGATAAAAAGAACTTTTTATATACTGCGTTTTTAAATTTTCTGTCATAAATAATAAATTTCAAAGGCTAATTCGGATTGTACGTGCCCCAGAAATTTTTCGTACTTTTTCCTACTTGATTTGAGAAAAATTATATATGTATGATTTGTTCATAGGAGAGTTTATATCCCTTTGTCAAAAAATATGTTGGAGTACACAAAATTAAGGTTTTTAATATAATATACGGGATTTTATCACCTAACCTCAAAGTGGGGGCACGTACAATCCGAATTTACCAACTTTCTATACAGCAAAATTTACTGAAAACGAATTAAACTCTGCTGAAAAATGGCTAAAAGTATTAAAATAATGCATTGTCATCGTGTTCTGAGCTATTCTAAAAGTTTCAAATGTCTAGCTATTCGGGAAGTTAGTTAAAAATCGATTACAAGATTTGTACTGGACATACAAACAAGAAAGCAAGCTAATAAAAACTTAGTAAAAAACGAACAATGTGGGAGAGTTCATAACCTGAGATGTAGTAACTTTTTCTTAAAATTTGGCAGCCTGTTTATTTTGCTGACACTTTGAACTTTTGTTGACACTTGGATACAGCGATCATAGAATCCTAAAACGGAAAGATTTCCAACTCCCCTCTTTATCTACCTGTGTTAGAGTACTAGCGCTCCACAGGAATTTGCGGTTAATATTGTAAATAAATCTTTTACACCATTCAAAATATTTTAAGTTTCTTAATTCAAAGAAATACATTTATAAATTAAATTGTCAGTATACTAGATTCGAACCCGGTTAGCTTCGCATTCGGAGCAATCGCTCATCTCACACAGCCACCGAGGCTGGTTTTTATTTATTATGTTTGTTTACAAAATAGTACAAATGTCTAACAACCAGTATTTGTTTATATTTTAGAATTCGAGGAATGTCAAAAGATCATAAGTAGTTTACAATTTTAACCGCCATCTGCCCGACCAGCGCTAGTGGTCTTACACCTCTAGAATACTGGAGTTGGATACCCATGCTTGGATATTATGCTGCGTGTTTTTATGACATGTTACCAAAGAATCAAGAAAAATTACATTTTGAAGATTGAAAACAGTACAACAATGCCTAATTTTGCTGCCATGAGTAGATAAAATATGTTTTAACACAACGACCAACCAAATTCCAGAAACGTCTCAGTCAGTGGAGCTGACTACGTTCTGGAAACATGCTCTCCCACCCAGGTTTACGGTTCAAATTCTATTTAACCAATTAGCCCAGTAGAGCTCATAATATGTATGGTTATACATACTTTTTACTCTCTCCTAGCTTTTTTCGTTATTTAAAGTTGATTGTTTTGGGTTATTCCCCCTGCACTGCGAGATGCCAAATGTTCACCGTCATGAACATGTTAATAATATACTTTTGTCAATTTAATTAAATATAAAAATAAATTCTGCTTAAACTAATTATTAATTTGTTGAAATCTATTAATTTTTTGTCATGAATTTGTCATAAAGTGGAGAGCTGTAAGTTAAAACATTAAGATAATAAATAAAATATAAAAATAATTGGATTAAGTGGATTCTAAAATAAAAACTAAATCCTCCGTTCAATTAAACTGGTTCAACGGTTCAACATAAAAATGTATCAGTAATTAGTGAACTATTCCTACCTTCTCTTCTTTTATTTGTTTGTTTTTTTCCACCCAGGCCTTCTTTCAGGAAAAAACCAAAAAAACTACTCTTTAGTAACTCAGTATTGTTGAACAGTAGCATGTCATCCAAAATATAGTGGTGTATTCCGTAGACACTCTGTCATAGATGCAATTGTTTACTATTATGTATATAGATATTGCTTAGCGTTTAAAAATAGATTTTATTCTAGCACACATTTAGAGCAAAACAATAATAATGATATAAATGATTGACAATTACAAAAATAAAACATATTTAAATTTGTTTTATTATTTTCTTAATTTATAAAAAACCGTAGTTTAGTCTCATGGATTATAAGCACAAAATTAGTCAGTCTCAATTATAATTTTCAAATTTTTAATTTTTCTGCATATTTTTATTATTTTATTTTTATATTCAGGTACCATATTAATTTATTTTGTATTATATGTATAAATTTCACTAAAATTAGCGTAATACTAAAATTTAAGTGAAAGCGGCGTGGGTCCTGTCAGGACAATATGGGCACAGAATTTAAGTATAATCATGTACGATGTCAAACAGTGACTGATTCTCTTGATAAAAGCAAGAAATGTAGCTAAAAAAATAATAATTTCCCTAGCTTCCAATCGCACCCACATCTATCTCAATTTCACAGTTATATCTCAAATTAGGCCCCACAGGACCGCACGTTCCCGAGGGTTAAGTGTTCTAGTAGTTAAGTGTCGTTGAGAGTTACAGTATATTTTAAGTGAGGGATTATTCCTGTAGCAAAACGGACTGTGGGAATTTTTCTGAAAAGTGTTAATGCTCAGTAAAGTGTTCTGCAGGATAGCAATAGAGATGAACTACTCTACTCTCTTGGAGGATTGTTGGAAATGGTTTTTCAAAGATGGATTAACAGCTGATACTTGACTTTTTGGAGTATTATAGAAATCAGCAAAGTTGTACCTTTTTTCCTAATATTTTAAAAGCTCTTGACAATCTGAGGGTTGAGATATTTCTTTTTTTTTTTTATGACTGCTACCTATTATTATTATTATTATTTATTACTAATTATCTATTTTTTTGTAAATGAATTTATTATAAGTTAAAGGAGCTTGCTCCAAATCTCAGATATTTTTTAATTCAAGTCTAGTATGTTCAAATGGGCAGGACAAAACACTTGTTGAAACTTCATAATTAGACCATATTTCAGGCCCATTTTACTAGTCACATGGTAGAGGGCTGCAGCCACTTCTCACAGGTATGTCTAAGTCCTATGACTAGTCTCTTAATGCCTGTTAAGAAACTAATCTTGGACATCATTTTGAATTTTATCATTTTATGATAAACATCAGGGCTAGGAAGGAAGCTAATTGAAAAAGTTCAATTTTTATTCTTATCTCAATAAATTATTATATTCTGTTAATTTTTATTTTATTTTCATTTAACGCAAATCAATCTGACTTCAGATCTGAAACTAAACTTAGATTCTAGTCTCACTCATTAAGTTTAATGTTCTTCCTCAGTAATTATAATTTCTTTCAACCAGGAGTAAAGGTCAGACTTGAAATGCAATGTTCTATTATTAAAACCTAGTTCTAAGGTACACAATAAAAAATATTTTTTAATAATAAACTGATTTATTATTAATTTTAGTATTCTTTTGAAATTGAAATTTTGTCAGTGTACTTTACTTTTCCTGTTACCTTTTTATTTAATAAGTATGTTTAGCTCTAAAGCCAGGTAATTAGATTATGAGACTAAAATAATTTTAGATTATCTTATTTGCCTTACCTTTTGCTTTCGTTTCTTATTGCTTATCCTCCATTTACAACGTAACTTTTTTTTCTTTCAATCTATTATATCGCTAATTCTCTAAAAAGGAGTTTCTTCGTTTTACCCTCTTCCTCATTTTCCTAACAACAAACTGGTGCCTATTTCCCGGTTGTCCTTTCCTATCCCACACCTCAATCACCCTACATCATCTTTCCTCTCTTCGCTCTTTTGCAGCTGAAACCCAGGGCCGCTGAGAGGATTTCCGGGCCCCTGGGCAAGTTAGCACCTGGGCCCCTTTAAACAAATAAGGGGGGGGGGGATACGAGGGTCCGCCCCCGGAAAAATTTTAAAATTTAATCACCAAAATATGAGTTTTAAATATTTCTGAGGGCATCTTTGTCCTTTGAGGGAAAGATGTTTGGTGGGGACAAATTTTAATGTTAAACTTAGATGGGCTAAAAAAAACAAATAATTGAGTAGTTTTGTAGCTGGTATCATTAAAATCCTTCTTTTACAATTCATAAAATAAATTATATAAAATAAAATATAATATAAATTGTTTGCTAAAATATTGAGATTAAGAAAAAAAGTTACGCATCTTGTTTTTATACAAATGTTGCATTTCTATAGGAAAAAATATTAATATCAGTATGCCAATATGATTTGTCTGTCAGTTCCTCTCCTATAAATCAACATCTACCATATTGAATAAGATAAAAATCTAAGTACATAACTAAATGAAACACTAAAGTTCAAACTTCCATACTTATGACACATTTGGAATAATTTTATGTTCTTCACAATTAGTGATGAACTTAGCACCTGGGCCCCTTTAAACAAATAACGGAGGGGGGTCCGGGGGTCCTCCCCCGGAAAATTTTTAAAATTTAAGAGCAAAAAGATGAGTTTTAAGAATTTCTGAGGGCAAGTTTGTCCTAAAAAAATATGTTTGGTGGGGACGAATTTCAAATACATATGTACTGCTGGTTAAGTTTGTATTTGTGTTCTTTTTAATTTCCATTGCGTGAATCAACTTTGCCTTCTAAACTTAGCTAGGTCATTAGGGGCCGTCGCCAAAAAAAAAAAAAAAAAATCTTAAAAAAACATTTGCGTTAAGAACTGAATGGTCCCCTTACAATAGTATAGAAGTATAATTCCAAGTTAGATTTTATTATGCTCTCAAGGGGCCTCTACCGACATTGGTACAAAGATAGTAGTTTCATGTTTTGTTTTTTAGATTTGGGGGCCCCTTGGCTCCGGGGCCCACCCGCAATTCGGGCCTATTATAGTTACCACTTTATAGTTGGCCACTAATCACAATATCCATCTTGCCTTTTTAGTTGTTAAAAATCCAGAGCCGCCCCTGGAAACCCGGGGCTCAAGGGGGCCCGAGCCTGTCCCTTTCCAACTTAGCTAGAGCATAAGGGGCCCCTCGCCAAAAAAAATTGATGAGAAAAGAAAAGAAAAAAACATTTACATTCAGAACTGAATGGGGTCCCCTTTACAATAGTATAGAAGTATAGTTTTAAGTTAAATTTTATTATGCTCTTAAGGGGCCCCTACCGACATTGGTACAAATATAGTAATTTCATGTTTTATTTGGGTTTGGGGGCCCCTTGGTACCGGGGTCTGCCCGCGATTCGGGCCCATAGTTATGCCACTAATTGCAATACCCATCTTGCCTTTTTTGATTGTAAAAAACCAGAGCCGTCCCCCGGAGGCCCGGGCCCCCTAGAGACCCGGGCCCCTGGGCATTTGCCCCCCTTGCCCCCCCCTGTCGGCGGCCCTGCTGAAACCTTAAGCGACTGAGTCTTGGGACAGATGTGCTATAACATATGTCAAAATATCGTAAAGTAAATTATTAGTTGTTTTGACTGAGATTTTGTGGTACCACTTCATCATTGTGACTAGAGAGGTTAATAAAAAGTAACACAACAATATTGTCACCACAATTTCATATTATAAAAGATACGCGTTTAGACATACATATACAGTAAAACCTCGCTTACACTACAACCTCAATTACAAGTGCAATTTTCCAATCCCCTTGAGATTGCCATAACACATAATGTTACATTAACCTCTATAATACGACTATTATTATCCAAACAACATCAATAACACGGATTTTTTTTCTAATTCACAACGTAACTCAGAACCTCTATAGTCAACCTCAATAACACGACTCTATACAGGAATGGGTCGACCTTGAACAAGTCTAGACTTGAAAACCTCGCTCCCAACCCCTCGATAACACGACTGATAGCCAAAATAACCTCCTCAAAAAAAGAGCACCTCGATAACAAGACGGTTTCCTTAATCCCCTTGAGACACTTCTTATCGAGGTTCTACTGTATATCATCTTCAGTGTAAGTGTTAGCTGATGTAAGTGTCAACTGATATGTGAGATTTGTAAAGGTGTATAATATATCGGACAATCAGGTAGGAAAAAAAATGCACGAATTGCTGAGCACTATAAATCATGGCAGAAAATATCGCAAGACAGACACCCAAAACATGTAAATGTATCTAGCTTTGCCAACCATGTAATAGAAACTGATCATACATTGTCAATAATTATGAACTACTACAAACATGTCAAAAAAAATAGGAAATTAAGACTTTTTAGAAAACTTGGAAATTCAAAGAGAATATAGAATTCCAAGACACAAATATTGAATGTTTCAATAAAAGATCTAATCTTAACCACTCTGCCCTTGTAAAACCTATAACAAATTATTTTGTAAAATAACGTATATTAGTTTTAAGATACACATAATTTAAGTACAGTAAAATAGGATATTATCGTTAAATTTAAGCAGTTAAAAATAATTCTTTACCTGACTGCCTCTATATCCCTTACCTTTGGTTCCTTAATCCTCCTATAGTCCTAGTCTACCCTCATTTTGTATACTGTTATTTTAAGTCATAAAAGCTTGTAAAATAAATGGCGTAGTAGTCTTTCACTTGCTATGCTAACACTTTACACTGAAGATAATATAAATGTTGAAACATGAATGTTTTATAATATAAAATTGAGGTGACAGTGACAATATTGATGTGTAATTTGTTATTAACCTCTCTAGTCATAATTATATCATTAAGCACTAAAGCAGTTTGACTTGGGAACATAGTCGGTAACTGGTCACCACCCTTAATGTCAACACCTAACAAGGTGTTGACTTTTAAAATGACAAATTTGGTATGTTATCTGTCACAATATTAAGAGTGGTGGGACAAAATAACTTAAAAAATGGTGATCAGAAAACCTGAATTGTTATATCTGCAGATATTTACGCACCTTATAAACACCAGAATAGGAATTAACTTTATAAAAGGCTGGGTCATCTAAAAAAAATTAATTAATTAAAGTTTTACTTTTTTATTGTTTGAAAATATTATTTCATGAAAATAACATGTTATGTAAAAAAAGTTTTTTTGGTAACTGGTAACAGTAAAAGAGAATTTGTTGTTTTTTTTACCATTATTCCGGAATGTTACAACATGGAATTGATTCATAAAAGCTTTTATTTCTTTATTAATTGTTTAAAATCCAAATCTGTCTTAAAAATTCTCAATTTAATGCTTTCTTTATAAACATGATTTTTTTTATTTTTATTTTATTGTAATTCATCAAATAGTAACATCAAATTTAACAGTAAGTTTAAATATTAACAAAAAAAAATAGAACAACGATGTTTTGGCGATAACAAAGAAAAATTTTTAAAAATGTAAAAAAAAAAAATTGTCTCTAAACTTAATAAATACAAATCTGTGCTATGACATTATTTATTAATTTATTGATTTTCTGTCAATAAAATGTTTGTAAAAAGGAAAAATTGCAAACACATCCATTTTAAGAAAACACGGCTAGAATCATGAACGATTAATCTATGTAGTATCTTACAGCAAATTGTCATGTAATCACATTATACTTTTAAGGTGTTTAATACTTATTGCAGCACAAGGTAGAAATAATACAAACATTAAAGATATTGTTTTTTTGTAAGGCAACGTGTGATGCAAGCTTAACAAGATCTAAAAGCTTTGATTTCTTATTCTTAAGAGTAACATAAATAAAATTCATTGTTTTTTGAATAAAATTATATAGTTCATTTAAGTTTGACAATCATCTGTTCAAGTTTGGCTTCGCTGGCTCCGGAAAATTTCTCCACCTAAACATGAAAAAAGAAACAGTGTTTAATATCTTACATCTATTTACAATTGATAAGAACAAATAAAAAATAAACGCTCGTTAGGGTGTTTCATTTTTCCAAAGGTGGGATTTTCATATGACTTTGCTTACGCCCCGAGTCTAAGTGGTGTAAAAGATATATATGCAAAATTTCATGAAGATTGGATAATATTTAGAGGTTGCACACTTTGATCAGTTTTGTAAAAGTAGGCAAAAAATACGGTTTTTCAATATTACATTTTTTTATTGGGAAAACTAGAAATCAAATACTTAAAAAAATATTAAAACTAGACACTAAGATTAGTAGGTAATATTATAGGTAAATATTATATTATATTAATTAACTTTGAACAATGCGATATTTTCTTTTGTTCGCTTGGTGACGACTTTTCTGTGATGCTCGGCTACCTCAACAAGAATTGTTTTTGATGTTCGTCCATGGGTGATTCCTTTAACTTTTTTATCAGATCATTTCCCCTTTCTGCTGTATCATTGACCACCTTAAGAGCATGTACCAAGGAGCTTGCTTCTTAGAGAATCGTAGTGGATCCCAAACATTTCAACGAAAAAATTTTTTTTAGTAGTAACGAAATGGTTTAGGTCTTTTCCTTCAAAAACTAGGTTTTAAACGATCCTCTAATCGTTTCATTTCCTTTTTCTTTGCAAGTTTGGTTTCTAAATTTTTATTAATATTTTATTTATCTGCCTGAGTAATACGTTCGTCCAAAAATTTAATCCTGCATTTGTTTCTGATGGATACCAAATAGTTTCTCAGCAACTGTGAGAGCACTTTACTTAAAGTCTGCATCTGGGTAAGAGCTCAAAAGCTCCAGCATATCCAAATAATTTTTTGGAGCCCATTGACTTATAACTGACTCGTGCCAAAAGTTAACATATATGAGGCTGACAAAAAATAGAAGATAAGATTATTATTAATTAAGCGAACAAAAGAAAATATCGCATCGTTCAAAGTTAATTAATATAATATAATATTTACCTATAATATTACCTACTAATCTTAGAGTCTAGTTTTAATATTTTTTTAAGTATTTGATTTCTAGTTTTCCCAGTAAAAAAATGTAATATTGAAAAACCGTATTTTTTGCCTACTTTTACAAAACTGATCAAAGTGTGCAACCTCTAAATATTATCCAATCTTCATGAAATTTTGCATATATATCTTTTACACCACTTAGATTCGGGGCGTAAGCAAAGTCTGCATTTTTTTTAAAATTTTATTTTTTGCCTTACAAAATGAAACACCCTAACGCTCGTCTCTAATCTAGATATATCGTTAAAAAAAAGTAAAGAGGGAAACAAAGTTATGTAAAACTATTTTAAATATAGCTCTTGATGTCACATTTTTTGTATATATAGTCTGTGAGATAAGTGTTACTCATCAGATAAAAAACTGTCCTTGAAGCCTTCAAACAAAATCATGTTAATTTTAATCAGCATTTCCATCAGACAAAAATAGTAATACAATTTTTACAAACTCATTTATACAATATGGAGCTATTGGATATTCTCTATCTATCAAAAACAGTAAACTGGGGTTAAAAAATAAACGTACACCTTACACATAAACTTTTACAACAATAATTGTTGGTTAATTTTCAAATATTATACAGCGATATCCCGAACTTACGTAATAGGTGGGACCACGAAGTATACCGTAAGTTAGTGCTGGGGCGACGATTCTTCCCAGGCCGATTCTGAGAATCGATTCCATCTTTCTAGAATCGATTCTAACCTGAGAATTGATTCTAACCTGCAACTCTAGTTAATAGGAGGTGTTTTATGGAAAAAGTGTAGGGGTAGGATAGAAGTAATATGGATAAAACTGCAGAACAAGAGCCTGTTTGTAGAAAAGTAGGTGGGGCCTCACTCTTTTGTTGTTAAGGGCTTTTAATATATTTTTTAGAATAAATAATCTATATATATAACTAAGAGTGACAATGACTGACTGATCAAAAATTCTCCTACTTCCCATTCACATAGAGATCTGAAATTTGGTACATAGATAGAGTGTACCATAAATAGAAAATTGCGACCATTTTGATTTCGATATATGGCCACCATATTGAATTATAGCCGCCATCTGGGATTTATTCACATTCTATTATCTCAGCTTCAAGAGGGCCTAGAGGTCTGAAATTTGGTGCATAGACTTATGGCACCTAAAGAAGAAAATTAAAGACACATTTACTTCAACATATGGCCGCCATATTAAATTATAACCACCATCTTGGGTTTAATAATACTCTATTATCTCAGCTTCCAATGGACCTAGAGATCTGAAATTTGGTGCATAGACTTATAGTAGCTAAAGAAGAAAATTAAAGGTACTTCCACTTCAACATATGGCCGCCATCTTGGATTTAATCAGATAATATTATCTTAGCTTCCAGAGGATTTAAAAATCTTAAATTTGTTACATAGATTCATTGTAACTAAAATTGAATATTATGAAGGTAGTAAAAAATAGAATAATTGAAAATGCACAAAAAAATAATATAACCTACGTTTACTAAAATATGAAATTATGTAACAATAAAGATATATTAATTATATTGTTTTAATTATTATTTACACACAGCGCCAACTTCTAGACGGATAAGGTGTGCGAAGCGCACCGATCCGGCTAGTATATATATAAATAAAATAATTCATACATTGTAGAAAGTGTCTTTCCTTTTAGAGCCTCTCGTATCAAATATTGCAAGGCATTACTTGCTTTAGTTTAAGTTTTTGTGCTATAAAACTAAATATCCACTGATTATTTTTTATTTTTTTTTATTATTATTATTATTATTCATTTGTTAGTAAAAAAAATAATTGAATACTATGCAAGTTTACCATTTGGGAGTTCTTGATAAAGAGGAAAGTAGGCATGGATTGGATTGCATATTTTTCAGCAACATCTTCACACTCGTCCACATCAACTTTCAGGAAAACAACATCAGGGTGGGCAGCAGCCAGCTCCTATAAATAAACATTATAAAATAAGATATTACAAAAAATAGAATCGGCAAATATTATCAAAAAATAGACTGCCAATTAGTGTGGCACATAGCTTCCTCGCTTTCTATCACGTACTTTATTGATTTTATGCTTTTACAAGCCATTTTTGTACAATTTATTTCATTGTTTTCCCAGTCTAATATAAGGTCTATAAGTATTATATTATAATACTTTAACTAAGAGTAGTTCTACAACCCAATGTGGACTTTGGCTTGCCCCATGATTTGTCTCTATTAATTATCAGATTTATAATAATAGTCTATTTTAATATTTTAAAAATATATACACATATACCAATCATTAAATAATACCAAAAAATACAACAGGAATAAAAGGTTTTCTATCATGGCACTAGAAAGGTCAATTGTTGGGATGAGTAAAAGCTAAGTGCCCCCCCCCCCCCCCCCCCCATTAAAGTAAATAGTTTGTTCAACCCACTTTCCTTAATAATAAAATTATTGATTGAATATTGACCATCTTTTACCCTAGAATCTACTAGATGTTGTTTCATACCCTAAGGCTAAACTTCTTTTAAGAAGAGTTGAAATTATTAATATATTATATTCCCTACAAAAAAATTAGCTGACGCAACAAACCCTTCTCCAGTTTTATATGTATCCGGACACTGTCCGGATCAACAAAAGTCCGGATCAAAAAGAATCAGCTTTAAAATATCTGTAAACTAGTTTAAGTTAAGTAAAACTAATAAAAAAAAATCCATGTTGTTATCATAAAAATGACTGTTTAGTCTCAACGAAGTTCCACATTTTAAACCTACAAATTGATTTAGGATAAAAACTTATTACCAATATTCAGTAATACCCTGATTTACTTCAATTCAGAGTAACACAACAAGTGAATCTGTAACTTTGTTAGTTGTGAAATAAAAAAGTAGATATTTAGTGAATGATATGTTTCAACTTAAAACTGATTTTCATATATCCATCAGGATATGTGTTTATGAATCGTTATGTTTACATCAAATTGAAGTCGAAATCAAAACCGATTGACACCATTACAATTTTTCATTTTCATATTGAAGTAACTTTTATTAGACTTAATTTTGGACTTAGTGAAAGGAGTTTTATCGCGTATTATACTTGTATTTCTATTTGGACTATTTTTATGTTGTTTTTTTTTTTTTGTTGTAGTAGTATTCTAATACCCATTAAACATTATTCTAATACTTTTTCCTTCTGTTGGGTCAATTAGGGTGAAAATATATAATTCAACACATTAGTGTGAGCACTAATGTGACAAACCAACTCAGTTGAGTAATAATGTATTCCAATCTTCTCAAAATTAGGTAAGATGTAAATTTTAATTTTATTTGTTATTAGTTGTCGATGTCTTAATGAAGTTATATTAATACTTATTATATTTAATGTTAATCAATATGTATACGGAGTGTTAAAAAAATACTTTATGATGTTTTAGGCATGATTATGCCCCGGAGGGGGGCGAAATATAGCCAGTGCTCACACTAATGTGTTGAATTATATCTTTTCACCCTAATTGACCCAACAGAAGAAAAAAGTATTGAAGAAATAGGGACAAAAAACTACTTATGATTATTCTAATAGAGAGTAACACCATTATTGTTTTCCGTTACTTATCGTCTGTAAAGGTTTTATACTCCCCTCTAAATTATTTTATTTCCTTAAAACTTACTTAGTATGTAAATTTAATATCTTTATGAAGGTTTTCTTATAAAAGTTATTACATGCATAATCCATTTTTTTTTTTTTTTTTTATTTATTTGTCCAGGAGATAGCGTGCAAAAAAGTGTCTGACCAACATCAAGCTAGATTTTTGTGTATAAGTAAATCTTTTGGGGCCTTTTAAGAATATGTGGTTGGCTAAGTTCATCTGCGAGACATAGCTTGGCAATAGGGATTTGAAAAAAACAACCCGGTGGAGAGAGGGTCATGTCCCGCCATTTATGGTAGACAATATCATTTTCATGATCCTGAGTACAAAATTAGGTAGTAGACCGAAAATAACATTATCTACTAAAATGGGTGGGACATGGCCGCTCTACACCGTTGGTTTTTTTAAATGCCTATTCCAAAGCTATGTCCCACAGATAAACTCAGCCACATATTTTTAAAAAGCACCGAAAGATTAACTTATGTACAAAATTCAAGCTTGATGTTAGTCAGACACTTTTTGGCACGCTATCTCCTGGACTATCAGCAACAGGCCATATAACACTGTTAAAACCTAAATTACACTTTCATTTGGTAATATCAAATGTACTTATTGTAAAGCAACAAAATAGAGCTCGGAGATTTCTGCAGAGAATAACAAACTTACCTCAAATTTAGGAGCTATAAGCTTGCAAGGACCACACCAGATGGCAAAGAAGTCGATTACGACCAAGTGTTCTCCTGCATCCTTAAGTTTGGCCTCCAGGTCAGTCTGTAACAAAAAAAATATCATAAATAAGAATAAAGTTATAATATCATAAATATCATAATAAGCAACTCATTATAAAAGAGCAGCCCCACAAATATTTTATTTAATAAATATATTGTGTTTCTCTCTAATCAATACTTTTTATTTAAATTTTTAGGAAGCAAAATTAGGGTGCAGCTTAGATTTAGCATATACATACTGAGGAGCCTTACACCCTTAAGATAATCTAAAGCCTTTGCTATTGGGGTGCCATATACACTGCAATGTGATTCCTCTGAAGTAAATCTAAAACTTTAATTTTGACATTTGACTGGTCCTTGCTTTCTTCAAATTTTATTTCATTAATTCACAGTCCATATCCCCTTAGTTACCATTTAATATTAAAATTATTTTTACTAACTACTCCTTAGTGCACTCACTCCCCTCTGAAACCTAGGTCTAAACACCAGTAATGAGTTCATATCTCAGTGAGGTGAGACATTTTTCACACTGTAGATCTCATCGTGGAGATGAGTAAAGTGACCAGATCATCAGTCCTGTAATAACCTATGCTGTTGATTGGGACTTTAAAAATAAAAACAACTTAACTACCAAAAACATCTACATTATAAAACTCCTTATACAACTTAGCTTTTAAACTCCTTATTATAATAATAGAGCTTTTAAGTCTATTATTTTATTTTAATTTTAAGTAATTTAAAAAAGTTGACTAATTGTATTTTAATGACTATATACATTAAGTTTTGCAAATTTCTTGTTAATTGTTGATGAGTTATTGTCTGTAAAAGATTGATTTAGCTGAGTGTTAGCAAATCATTATAAAAGAGCAGCCCCACAAATATTTTATTTAATAAATATATTGTGTTTCTCTCTAATCAATACTTTTTATTTAAATTTTTAGCAAGCAAAATTAGGGTGCAGCTTAGATTTAGCATATACATATGAAGGAGCCCTACACATTGGGGTGCCATTTACACTGGGTTGCAATACACTTAGGTGCCATACATTGCGGTGGCCATCTATTGGATGGTATCATTCAATACCTTTATATAATCTTTTTCCAATTTTAAAATATTAAAACCTAAGTGCAGATAAATTCGAGTTCGGAGAAATAAAATAGATAATATATCAGGTTTAAATATTATACAAACATAATTCTATAACAAACCAGTTACAGTAGTATAAGAGTAGTTTTGTAGTTAGCGTTCAGTTGAAGTAAATTTAAGACACATTTCCTGTTTTTAATTAAGTAAACATTAGAAACTTCCTTATCAGAGAAATTTAAATTATTAGATAACAGATTTATTTTAACAAATTGCCTTATTGAGACTGAACACTAGAGGAAGATAAAGAAAGTGATAAAAATAAATAAATACATTATAATCACACCAATGTAAAACGTGATACTCTAAAACTAACATTATACTCTAAAACTTAATGTTACACGGAACACACCTCTAATTATCTTAAGGTTAAAATATTGACAAAAAAAAACATCAATTTTTTATGATTCTGAATAAGAGAGAGAAAAAAATATTTTGTTATCTTCCTTCCTCTTTCGCATTTACATGCATGCAACTACAGTTAATAATAGTAAAAAAAGGGGCACATTAAATTATCCTTATCTATAGTTATCTTTATCTACTACATAATTAAACAACTTATTTTTCAAAAGAAAAAAAAGCAACATGAATTGTTAACTAACCCTCTGTTTAATAACATTAAAGTAATATAACATCATCAGAGATATGATAAAAATCTAGCATGATTGTTATTCATTCATATTTTATTACATTTTTTTAACTCCATATTTGTATATAGGATAGAAGCTTTCATATCTGGTGCTGGTGAAACTGGCCGCTCTGCTGGGGATGACTCCATACACGACATCCATATCACCGATCTCTCTGACCTTGTATATAAAAGGCAAAAGGTCTGTTTACCACTGTTTTGTGATGATGTCTACCATTCTGCTGTAGTTTTTTCGGAGGGCTTTTACACCCAAAGACGCAGGCCACTAAGGTAGGGCCCAATTAAACAAACCCGTGTTAGAAAACAAACTCTCCACATTTGTTTGAAGTGTTTGGTTGTTAAACATGTCTCCACATCTCGATTTCAAATCAAACCGAGAGTGTAGAATAAGGAGTTCCCAACGGTGTCCAGGTGGACCCCTTGGGGGTCTATGGAAATTTATAGTATTCCAGTAGTCTATTGAGGGTCGTTGATGAATTTAAATGGCTTGAATATTGATTATTTCAAGAATCTAAAAGAAAAATTTGTTTATCCTTAAAAAATTAAACTGTTTCTTAAGCCGTAAACTTCTGTAAATAATGCTGGTGGATAAGAAGCATCTTACAATTTTTCATTTTTAATTGCAAAAGACGGATATCCATATACCACTGGTGAAAAATAATATCGCCCACCATCAATAAAAGAGGTAATAAAAACTGTTATGAAAATGAACCCTGAAACAATTTTAAAAAGTATTCCGCACAGTAATTACTCCATTCAACGTAGTAGGGATGAAATGTCAGAAAATACTAAAAAAAAATCCTTAGTTTGTGAATTGCAAAAAAGAAAATTTTCTGTGCAGTTGAATGTATGCACTTTTTGTAGAAACAGTATTATGATGTTATATATTCGATATTATAACTCCAGATTAAGAGAAATTACAGAAGAATTTCTTTCAGCAAACTGTTACATATGTACGTACACTACAAGTGAACATATATTTGTTTTGAAAATTTACACTGAACAATTAAAACAAGATACATTATGTTAGCTATAGTGACTACAAATATAGGAAATTTCAGGCCAAATATTAAAAAAATCAATAAATCACACAATGACCACATTAATAAAAATCTAACCAATTACAATATCGATATATCTGAAATTTATATATAACCCTTTTTATAAATTTCTCAGCACAAATTGTTGTACTTAAGATTTAGTAATTGCAATTATTAGTATTCTGCTAACGTTGTATGCTGTGTATTAATGGGAAAATGCAAGGGGTCAATTTAGATAATTTTTTAAAAGGGGTTGATGAAGGAAAAAGGTTGGGAACCCCTGGTGTAGATCATGGTTTCCAGGGAGAAACCTGGTGGCGCTACTCTTTCGAGCAGCTACCTATTTGTTTAAACAATACTGGGTGAAAATTGAGCAGGGGGCCAGTCTGGAAATTGAATCTCATTTAGGGGATGTCTTAGTCTTCATTGTTATTCATTTTAATATAACTCATTATTGTTTTATTTTTTTGGAATAATACAACATTTTTAATTAAGAAATATTTAGAATTTCTCTTCTTTTATTGAATTTGCGAAGATTAATTATTTATTTAAGATTTAATCATTTAAAATGTCGGTTAACTCTGATGTGCAATCTTTTACCCTAAAAAGCTATTAGATGTCAACATAATTATTTTAAATGTTCCTGAGATGTTTATGTTAAAGCTATATATGTACTTTATGTTATAATATATAACTTTAGTTGTAATACATTATACTTTATTACTTTACACCCATTCAAAAATATATTTTATAATTAAAAATCTTGTATTATTCCAAAAAATAAAACAATAATGAGTTATATTGAAATAAATAACAATGAAGAATAAATAATAAAAATAATTTGAATAAAGAATAAATATATCTTTCCAATTTAAATAAAAAAAGTTATATAAAAGTGCCGGCAATTAATTGCTTCAATTAAGAATGTGTCAAAATTAAATTCCTTTCTTTTTTAATAAATAATTTGGAGATGCAGTTTCAAATATTAACAAAACAGACGAAGAAGTTCATTAAAAGTGACCTTTGAAATTACAATCTTGCAGCATGCCTTTTAGAGAGCCTTGTGATAATATATAAGCATTTGTGATAATTTTTTAAGCTAATGAAAACAAAACGTAACATGTAAAAATAACCTAACATATTCAAAGAATATCATCTCTCTCTAGAGTTTAAATATTGGGAATTCAAATAATGAGCAGGTTAAATATTAGATTAACAACAATTTGTAATACAATAGCATAATTTATCTCCCTCTATGTTCCATTAGCTTCTGGTAAAACACAAAAGCAAATAAAATTGTGTCAACCTCTTTCGTACGTTGTTTGGCAAGATAAAGAAGCATTTATTTTGACAGTTACCCCCAATCTGCTTTCCTCTGACTAATGGGTTTTTATTCTGCTATAAATGTAAAATGACATACTCTCATATTGTGTATTAAGGTGAGAACCGTGTCACACTCCGCTTGTGCCAATAACTCCAAGGGTAAAATAGCTGGTCTCTCCAACCAAAAACAACTTAAAACCGAACATTATTTGGACATTAACAGAGTACAAGAGTGTGAATCACTCACTTTATAATTACTGTCTAGAGCTTTATCTTACAACAGCGAAATCTTTTCCGTTAATAATAAAATTATTCAAACTTAAACATTAAACAGAAATAACTGAAACAGGTCAGTGAATGGAATCAGAGAACAGAACAGAACCAAAATAACATAAACAATAAGATAATAATAACAGTAGTAGTGTCATAATTATAATATAACATAATAATGTTTATAAAAAAAAAAAAACACATCAAATGTAATAATTGAATCTTATAACAACAAAGTTTAACAAAATAAATTTCTCAGGATCAAACAGAAAGAAAATAAAACTTGGCAGAATCCAAGAACCATTTCTTTAACTACTACACTTCACTAAATACTTGTAACATTTTACCAATAAAATATTGAAATAATTAATCACACAATAAAATAACATTTCTAGTAACAATATGATTCATCATTAGTTTAAATAAAATCATTTTAAAAATGTTGTTCTGAATAAAATTTGATTATCGTAAATTAAATTGCAATAGTAATAGTACATTATGCGTCGAGTGCGGAGAGTAGAATTTTGCATGCGAGTGTGGAGTTTGCACCCGAGTGACAGCGAGGGTAGTAAAACCACACGAGCAATGCAAAATGCCGTTTTCGCACGAGTTGCGTACCGTACTCTATCTACGATTGCTAGATTTAAATAATAAATACAGAAAAAAATAATTTTCTCTTGATAAAGATGGCATTAATCTTGAGTTGTATTTTATGCCGAATTAATTATTTCTGGAGGAGTATTATTCTCTACATTTTCGTCAAAGCCACTTGATTCATTCATTTGTTTTTCAGTAAAAACTCGATATAAACAGTTACTTAAATAATAGAATAGCAAATTAGTTTTGTTAAATGTAAACAAACTCGCTAATCGTGCGTAAAGCTGAAGAATTCCTCTTCTTTCCCGCGCTAGCGTAGTAAAGAAGAGGAATTCTTCAGAACTAATCACTTTAAATAAATAATCACTTTCTACGCACCTAAACAGAGATATAACGTTTATATTTCGTAGCAATCGTAGATAAAAATGTTTACAGTAAGTCTTCTTCACTTTAGCTGATAACTTAACCTCTGAAAATTATTACAAGATTTTGATTAAAAGTAACTTGGGTTATTGTCAACCCACATAATATGTAGTTGAATTTAAGTTGTTATTTTAACCTTCCAAACAAAAAAAAATTAGTTATAAAAATTTCACAATATTGTATTATAAGAAAATTGTATTTAATTGTTGTATAACTTAAGAGTTATATTTACCAAAAAAAAAAAATACTAATTAAATATATGATAGTTATCTAATGTATGGGACAATATTTATATGCACACACACACAATACAAATACACATATATATTAAAAAAAAAGTCCAATCCTGAGAGAAACATACATTAAACAATACAATAGATTAATGTATATTACAATAATATAAAATGCATTAAACATCTTCTCAGGAAATGTACAATGATAGCTGTATATTTCTATAATTTCCTTGTTTCTATCTCTCCCCCCCCCCCCTTAAAAAAATATATAAATATATATATATATTTCATATAATTTATTTAATAAATAAGATTACAGAAAACGTTATACAATTACACTAAAATAAGTTTAAAAAAAAATGAATCTTGTATCTTTAAAGATTTTTATTGCATTGCATAATTGTATTAATCATTTGAATACCAAGAAAAAAAAAAGTATTAAAAATGCCAAGAAATGTTTGAATCATACTCATATAGATGGAAGAGTAAGCATCTTGGATTCTTGCAGAGAACCAACTCACTTGATTACCTTCCTAATGACCTTCACCTAAGCACAACGAGTGCTTATGTAATAAGGAAGGATAATAACAACTATTCACTAGTAAAAATAACTCCCTTTTATTATACAAATGCAAATAACTCAGTACTACAGCAGCATTGAAGTAATAAATAATTTACATTAAGACAAAAAGTCTTTTGAAATTTTAATCAGAAAAATATTTAACTCGAACACTAAGGAATGGAAAAAGTACATTAAAAAAAAAAACAAAAAAAAAAAACGCATTCTTAACTATTTATAAGAAAAATTGTTTTTATTTTTATCAATGATCTGTTCAGTGTGATTACATTTGATTTTTTTCAGATGTTTACACTAGCCAAAATAGGTAAAAAATGGTTAAAGACTTCTAAAATATACATAAATGTCAAAGCAGTTTATACCTTTTATAAGTTAAAAGAAAACCTAGAAAAAAAACTGATTGTTTTAACTAGTAAGAAGATATAGCTGTGCAACAATTAACAGCAACAGATGATACCTTTAGAATTGTAAGAAGTTTAACGACAATCCTGAAGCAACAACTTTTTATAAAAAATGTAGAGAATTTCCTTCAATAATTTGTTAGGCTCGGCTTTTTAATAATCGATAGTTAAAACTTAGGTACGGAAAAAAAAATACATTAAATGCACCGTTTGCATATACATAACTTGTGTTTAATCATCTGACTAAGTCAACCCAGTAAAACTTGTTTTAACCGTCAAGAACACATCATTATTAAAGCATACAATATTATTACAATTAGAATTGATTTGTGACACAGGTTCACTCTCTCAAGTTGCCCAACTTAAGTAAGGGAGAAAATAAAGATTTAAGGCTTATCCGGTGACATTTATCCAGTAAAACCAAGCTGGGAAACCTAAACTGGATTACCCAAATGGGGCTAATCTGTAGTGGGTGATAAAGTCGAGAATCGCTTGGCAGCACAATTTCGCTGGATTTATACACTTTGGAGATTATATCCCTTTGCCAAAACAATTTATTTTTAAGATTTATACATTTGAAAGCTTATAACTATATTATTAATACATTTTAGAGGTGATATCCCTTTGTCAAAATAATTCATTTGAGTGAGGCCCCCTCAATTTTCTAACCTCTTTTCCTAAGGTGGCCTGATAACTGCAGTTTTACCTAAAAATGAAATTGCTCTAGCCTCACAAATCAATAAAAAACACAGTCAGATATATCTAAATCTTAAGTAGTTAGTACCTTATCTTCAATATTTTATTTTACTATACCCTTCATATAATATTGCTTGTACTTATGTATTATATGTTTATGCAGTTTATTTTAAGGAATAATACCATAAATAGGTAAATATATATGCATAAATCTTACATAGCGTAAGAAAACAGTAATGAAAAACTTTATAACACAAATTCTGTAGTAATCAATAAATAGATATAAAGAGCGTAAGCCAATGACCCAATACTTAAGTATTGGAAGCAAGTTCAAGGAAATTTTATAAGAACAATACAATACTATTTACGGACAAAATATAGATTTCCCTCTTTCATTTTATAATAACCTAAACTAATATGTTTCTTCATTAATATCCGATATTTCAAGTGACAAATTAATGAACACACCCTCTTTACTAATATTATAAGTAGGATTATGTTCTTAAAAATAAATATATATAATAATAATAGTGACAGTAACATCATAACATGTTATAGTTTCAAGGGAGGTAGAAGTAGAAATCTATAAAATGCTTCTCAAGCGCATTAATCAAAGGCCGGCGCCGCCGCCGATGACTAATACACCGCAGTGCCGTTAACCTTTTAGATATAAACCCGTTTAACAACACTTGAGCATAATGAAAAACAATTGAGTAGTAAAATTAAAAGCATGGTTCAATTAAAAAGCAATATACATCAAGTAAAATACGTACACAATCATTAACGTGATGAGACATGGTTTGTTAGATGTGTTGAACTTGGATCCGAATAACTTCTTAAAACCGTAAAGATCGGATTATCGAGAGTTTATCTTTTAAATTTATAATAATAAAATTTACGTTAGACTAAAGGAGTAGTAAATGCACGGACAACGTTCGGGGGTCTGAAGTGAGAACTGAACGGAACTGAAGCCCGAAGGTGAATGGTGATGGTGAAACAATATGGCGCGAAGACCTTGATATATAAACAGTGCTGCCAACTGGATATAAAAATAAAAGCTGCTGGCTGATATGAACTCAAGTTTTTATGAAAGTATCCAAGGATAATAAATACTCAACGAAGTATCTATCTACCAAAGTTTATACCCAAGTTGAAAGTTATAGACAGAAATGTTTATTTAACAATAATTGTTAGTTGGTTGCAACATAATTTCAAGTAGGGGTTTCTTCTTAATTGATTAGAAAGACCCCCCTTCTTTCTTAAAAATGTCTATTAGAATTGAACGATACCCTAGAGCGGTAATAACCAATTTTATAAATTTGGGTAATATTTAATATTAATACAAGGAAAATATCTAAGAAATGTTAAGTTAAGAATGAAATCATAATTATGGGTAATTATTCAATTAACTTGTCGGGAAGCATGACAAACTGAAGATAACGTCATTATTATAATAAAAATTGCTTGGTCGACAATAATGTGTAATTACAATTGGTTCTCGACTTACGACTACAAGATACACATTCAACCAAGTTTACAATGGAAATTACGTATTGTAACAATGAATCAAACAAAATATATATTGAAAAATCTTAAGGAATGGGATTAGAGCCACAAAAAAAAAAAAATAATAATAATAACGGGGGGGGGGGACTCAAGCTAAGTAAATAAAGAAATTTTAATCAAAATGAATTCTTCACTGTTCAGTCTAAAGTGATCATTCATCTGACTGTAACAAAACCATTTCTATACAAAAACAAATTGCACTTTTTATAATAATATTAATATATAGTAGTATAAGACATATTATAAGTAAATTTAGTCGTCATTTTAGGTTTTCTGTTCCAAAAAAAATCGGAGCTACATTTATTTTCCTTTATCGCTTCATTTTGACGTTCTAAAAAACATTGAAAATCTGCAACGAGATATGGTCGAGTTAATAGATATTCAAGGTCTAAGGGTAACAAAACAAAGTTTTTGCGGATATCTCGCTTCCTATGGCTCGGACACCAAATCATGGTGGTTATCAAAATTAACCACAAAAAAGTCTCATTAATTTTTTACGTACACTGGACGGTTTACGGAATATCTATGAATATCTAGTATCCGTTGCCGCACCACTTTTTAGGTATTTTCACAAATATCTCACTTCCTATGGCTCTGTGACAAATTAATGTAATAATAATAAAGAAAGATTATTAAATTTCCTACAAAAAAAGGTCTCATTCGTTTCATTTTTTACGTACAACGAACGGTTTAACAAAAAATTTAGCTTACTCTAACTTGCGTGTGTGTTGTGAAGCATTTCATCAAGGTAATTTTTATAAGTGTGACATTTTGTTAGGTTTTATTTAATTTTATTTCTGAACATGAGGTTAAAAATTGAAATTAGAGTGTTAAAAGGAAGGAGAAATTACAATTATTCGCTAGAAGATCTGCGATTTTATTATTAACTGATGATAGTTAAAATGCCACTTCTTACAGAGCCACCTGCCACTTCTTCTTCGTTAAGTTTAAGGAGTTCCTTCCAAAAATGTTTGTCATATTATATCACAATGCCCTTTTTAATATATTAATAATAAAAAAAATAGTAAAATGTATAACGTCTAGATAATCCTGCTTAGCATAAGAATTTGATTGGTAGCTTATACACCAATCTCATTTATAAAAAGAAATCATAACACATCCTACAGTAAAGCAAGGACACCCAGATGGTGCATTAATAAATTTTGGATATGCTAAACCCGCAGAAAGTCATTCAATGTCAAGTTGCCATTGTATCCTATACCTATAATTATTTCCAATGGTTGTTTACTGCATTACTTTTGATTATCTTTTATGATAAAGAATAGATAGGATATTAATGGATAAAAAGAAAAAAAAAATGTTTTAAAGCAGCTATTCTCAAAGGGGTCCGTGTGGACCCCCTGGGGGTCTATGGGGGGTCTATGGATGTCTCTTTAGTAAAAATAAAAATAAATGAATAAATAAATAAATAAAATGAACATAATAATATTACTAATAATAAATAAAATAATATTTATAAATGAATATTAAGGTATTCGTATTGTAATAAAAATAATAAGTAAATATAAACTAGATTTGGGGAGGAAGTGAGCATGAGTAATGAAAAAGTATGTTTTGATAACTTATAAAATATGTCCAATGCTTTGATATGAGAGTTTAATCCCGAAATTAAAACCCCCCACCATACCACCTACCCCTTCAACCGGCAAAAACATGTTACTAGCTTAATTTTATTAATTGCATATAATAAAACAAAGAAAAATTAATGATAGTTTTGTTATTCATTAATATGCAGCTATTTTTACGGTAATATTATTTGTTTTATTTATTATTATTATGGTTTCCATGGATTTTTTAAAAATTTTTTTAGAATTACTTACTTAAACCTTTTTTAACCTAAAATACTATTACACATTACTATTTTCTTAAAATTGAATTCTGATTTGGGAATGTTAAATTTAATCATTAAAAATATAGATATAATTATTGATATTTCAGTTTCTTTCTTCTGTACAATTTCCCCTCATTTTCCTATTACTATGTGTTTTAAAATGAGTCGTCTGTGGTAGCCATTGCACACACACACACAATTAGATGTGAATATATATATTCCTTAGGTAGGGGGTCTATGAAAAAAATAAAATTTCTACAGGGGGTCTATGGAAGAAAAAGTTTGAGAACCCCTGTTTTAAAGGTTACTGAACTGTCATATATCTCATCAAGACAATGTTGATTACTTTCTAATAATAGATTAAAATCATAGATAATTAAATAATTTGTTATAGGTCAACTGAACAACCCTTTGCCTAACAAGTTATACAGCAATAATTATTTTTATATTTTTTTAATTGATTAAATGTAATTATATATTATTAACAATTTTCCACTGCTCATACAATACCTTCACTTTGTACAGTGTTTTTAATTATGAATTTTGGTGTTTAAATTTAATTATTCATTTAAAAAAATATTATTTAAAAAATATGTATGGGACTCTCACGCATTAGAAGTGAAACTTAAGTTCTAGTTCAGTTGATTTTATGCATTGCTCTTTTTACATTTGCAAATGATTTTATTATTTCAGGATTGAGAAATGGTTATGTGGAATTTATATACATGACATTTTAGCGAATAATGAAGAAAAAACATGAAAACAACAATATATATATATATATATATATATATATATATATATATATATATATATATATATATATATATATATATATATATATATATATATATATATATATATTATTACATACTAGCTGAATACCCGTGCTTCGCTACAGGGTGTTTTATTTTCAATTTAATGGATTTATAAACTACCATCAAGAAACATTTAAATTATTTTACAAAGCGAGAATATCTAGATTCTATCAATCCCCCTTATTTCTTTACCCCCTCTGCTTTGATAAGATGAGTATCCCAAATTAGTAATTGATTCCGACTAGGTACTGAAGAAAAATTCTAAAAAAAATTAAAAAGGAAAAGCAGTGGTATTTTCCTTCTGTTTTATTAACTATTGTCTTAATATCTAAAATTAAATCTAAATATTTTTTGACAGCGATTGAATAGTAATTTCTTAAACAGTTCTTCCTACAGAAATTTCCACAAAAGAAAAAATATTTTCAGTAGTTTCTTATGCAATTTTGGTTGAATACATTTTTTATAAAAATGAAATTAGAATTTTGAAATCTATTTAGAAGCCCCGTTCTCTGCCTCATATAAAGCTACCAAAACGTCTTATAGCCTATATCACCCGCAGAATTGAGCTTAACATTGTACCCAAGAACCTCCAAAATCTATTCAGCCATTTGGACGTGATTAAAGCACAGACAAACAGATATGATATTTTCTAAACTTAAATTCAAAGTCAGGACTATTCATTCAGTGGAAATACAAAATTTGAGCCCAATCGGATAAATGTACAGTGTACAGTCACAACAATTATTAGTTTGTTATACATAGATATAGATATATTTTTCCATTTTACCCCCCTAAATGTACATTACAACAATTACTGTACTCTTAAAGAGCTTTTCAACGGTATGCATCGTGAAGTGTTTTCATTACTTTGACATCTGTACCCTGTACCCCTATGTACCAAAATTTAAATTTAGGAAATTCATGTAGACAGTGACCTTCCCTGTGCTTTGAAGGTCAAGTGTGCAAATTTTCATCGAAATCGGACTAAAACTGTAGATTTGAATAATGAACACACACACACAAACATCCGTTGACTTTTCTACTATACGTTGACATTGTAAATTGTGTAACAAAATTTAAATTAAGACTTACCCTTTTATACTCGTATAAAAGATTTTTCCAATTTTACCCCCTCTTAAATGAAAATATAACAAAATTGTCCATAACTACAATTACTCAATTACTGTACTCTTAAAGAGCTTTTCAACGATATGCATCACTTCCTCAAAATTTCAAGTCTCTCGGTTAAGCAGATTTTGCTGTGCGTTGATTCTATGTCAGTCAGTCAGTCAATTGCCACTTATATTATAGATTATTATAATGTATACATAATATTACGCTTATATACCAATTCTGGCTATTAAAAAAATTCCTACCTCCTTGGTGCAATGGTTAGCACTTATGCCTGCTGAATCAGAGGTCGGTGGATCAAAACTTGTCCAAGTGAGAGATTTTTTGAAGGAAAATCAACTGCTGACTTAAGCCGGCAGTTGATTTACCTGTAAAAAAATCTTTCATTTCACTTAGACGAGTCTCAAAACACAAACTTCGTTACATGCATTTTCGTTTCATCCAAGCCAATTTACTCTACCACGCCTAAAGAAGTTTCACTTCAAAAAAATAATAATAACTGTAGGTACTTAAAAATGTGAAGGTACTTAAGAATATTTGGCTGGCTAAGTTTGTCTGCGGGACATAGCTTGGCAGTAGGCATTTAAAAAAAAAAAAAACAGTGAAGAGCGGCCATGTCCCGCCCTTTTTGGTGGACAATGTGATTTTCATGATCCTGAGTACAAAATTAGTTATTAGACTAAAAATCAAGTTGATGGTAGTTTGCCACTTAATAGATGACCTCTTTGATTTGGAGTAATATTTGACTAACTAACCTATTAAGTGACAAACTACCATCAACTCTTTTCTAACTCAAACTCCCTCGATTATTGGTATACTAACTAAGTTCATACTCAGGATCATGAAAATCACATGGTCTACCGAAAAGTGCGGGACATGGCTGCTCTCCACCGGTTTGTTTTTTCAAATGCCTATTGCCAACGACAAACTTAGTCGACCACATATTCTTGAAAGGCACCAAAAGATTTACTTTTAAACAAAATTCTAGCTTGATGATAATAATCAGACACTTTTTTGCACGCTATCTCCTGGACTAAATTTACTCTTGGGGTGTTATTTCTGAAATGCTCCACACTTCTATTTATAATAACCGCAGGTAAAAGACTGAGGTCTTTTTTTACTCAGGGAACCTTGAAGATCGTAAATCAAAATAGAGGTTAATCATTACTAATTAATAATTTTAGTGTCCTACTGTTTTTATTTCTACACCTCACCCGCCATCAATAAGAAAATTTCTTCATAAATCAATCAAAATCTCAAAATTTTATTTTTCGTGGCCCTCACACAATACATTTTCTCTAAATATATGAATATAATAAAATAAACACACAACAAAATTTCAATAAATTAAAATTTATTAATCTTTTAATTTTTATAAGTTTTAATGACTAATATGGAAATTACACATTGGAACAATATTGCAATGAAAAATATTTTCAAATTTTATTTATACAAAAGAATATTGAATAAGCTCATAAACTATTTGGAATCATTTTGTAATTACAGAGGCACCATTATTAGAATTAAGGCTGAACTGTGCATTTTATTATTATAATTATAATTATTATTTTGTAAAAAAAAAAAAAAAAAAATACTATTAAATAAAATCACGATATAACAAGAACCAAACTATGTACAAAATAAACTATATTCACACACAGCTGCAAAAAATAAATACATTTTTTTTTTTAAAATAATATTTTATTAACAAAGTAAAACTGAATCTTAAATAATTTGAATTATCAAATCCTTAATTATGAAAAATTCATAATTCCGTAACACTTCAAAATATTAACTTATTCCATTTATAATTAAAATAATGTTCTAAAAAAAAAGATAAGGGTGAGATTCAAGCACTTTACTAATTCATAATATAATAAAAAATTATTTTTACATTTTTAATTAAGAAACAGTATAAGTTGGAAAACAATCTGCAATTGATTGATGTGGTCATTGCAGAAGTATATTTTTTAGTGATTATTCTTCATGACAACACAACTACAGTAGAGTCTCGCTAATCCAGACCATGCTAGTCCGGACATCTGGTTAATCCAGATGGATCTCAATAATTTTCTAATAATGTACCATCAATAAACTTTTAATTTTTATCAATAAGATGGAAAATGTTTATTCTAAATCAGTTTGAAGGTTTATATACTGGGTCTACGTTGAGATAAAACAGTCACTTTTATAATAAAAACATTTATTTTAATAATGTTACCCAGTTTTTAAACTAGTGTTACAGACATTTAAAAACTGATTCTTTTTAATCCGGACTTGCAGTGATCCGGACAGTGTCCAGTCCCATCAAATGTGGATTAGTAAGACTACTGTACCTCTGAAAATCCCAAAACCGTACATAAAAATAAAACCAGTTTAGAAATGGTTCAATGAGGAATATAATAATAAGTTACACCAAAGTAGTTATAGATAACAAATAAATTGTTCCTTATTAGTTTTAGGCAAAATTTTAAAATCTATTTTTTCCAATTATTCTTTTATTTTGAGGTATCAACAACTTTACAGTCTTCCAATTATTACAGGATCTTTTAATTTTATCAAAAGGTTTTTTTTTATCAAACTTATTATAATAGAAAAACCACAGATTAAGTCGAGGAAACATTAAATCTAATCATACGTGACCAGCACTATGATTAGAAGTATAAAAATAAACTATCTACAATATTTATTTTGATATCAGAGAAAATTATAGAAAATTGTTATTATTTAACGATTGATACATTAAAATATTATAAATATTTAAATTCTATTATAGAATATAATAAAAAATACTTACAAAGCTTAAAAAAGATAAACATCATACACTTGTTTGGTAAATTACAAAAGATTTATAAAAAAGAGGTGAGGAGAATAGAAAGATACATAGAAAATATTTTTTTTTTAAATTAATATTTGTAGAAAGTTTACCGTAAAAAGGTATATTCACAGACATTATTTAGCGTATAAACTTGTTAGAAAATTGTAAATGAGATGATTTTTGTAATGGGTGGAAATCCTTCAGATATTTTATCTACTACAATTAATGACAGGAATTATTGATAACAGCTTGTGAAACAAGTTGAAATTGTAGAGCACAATACCTTAATTCTCAAATATTTCTATCTGAAATCAATATATCAATTTGTAAAGGCGGTGACACACTAGAGCATTCGCCCCGAATGAGCATGCATTTCCGTTCGGCTCGTCCTATCCATTTCTAAGCAAATTGGGGCGAACGCATGCTCATTCAGGGCAAATACTCTAGTGTGTCACTGCCTTAAGGAGTATAGTTCTTACTTCTTCATCTTAAGATATGTATTAACTAAGCCTTAACATGGCCTAGACCAGCTAAAGGGCTAATGCATCTATCTATATGTAAAGGATGACATAGAGTTAGTGGGTTGTTCAAATAGCTTTAAAAATTGTTTGGCATTCGTAACTGGGTGGACGCCACTTCATTAGGAAGCAACCCATTTAAGGGTAAACAATGTGCATGAGGCCCCTTCGAGGGGTCAAGAATGCAGAGTCTTAGGACATTAAGACAAAAGTTAAATTATATTCTATTATATGAGCATATCATTATTATTCCTTTCCATTCATTCAATCTTATAATTATTCATGTATATAAGTTATAGATGGCTGAAGAGGTGTACTAATACGTAATGACTGTTTCGTTTAGACGTTTCCTGTAAAAATGTCATTTTTGTCATGGTTTTTATTACAATACATCATTTAGTCAGGGTGCCCATAGGCAAAAAAGTCAATTATACATACTCTTTCCAAACCTCTTTGTATGGCTCGTTTAGGCCAAGTCTGACACCGAGTCTTCTGTGATTTTATTTGGTTTTGGGGCGTTTTTCATTATTTGAACCCTGTAACTTTGACACGTCAGACTGGAAAATCAGAAAAAGTTCTGAGTCAAACAATATTAAAATGTTGACTTATAGGGTTCAAATAATGTATCTTGAGAAAATTAGCTGGATATTAATCATTAATTAATATTAATTCATGTACAGTAGGACCTTGATTATCCATCTACCAATTCACCGTCTTTCAATTGTGGCCTGACAGTTAAGTGGGTAGAACTGAAGAATATGAGGCGGTTTATAGAAAAGATGGCGGGACCTCACTCCAACGTATTTTTTTGACAAAGGGATATCAACTCTCCAATGAACAAATCATACATATATAATTTCTCAAATGTTTAAATCAAACAAATGAACTGTTTGACAAAGGGATACAATCTCTCAAGTGTATAAATGAAGCAAAGTTGTGCCGCCAAGCGGTTATTGACCGTATCATCTCCTTCAGTTCAGCCGTTAAGCGAATCGCTTAACTGTCAGGCCACATTTGCCGAGCACACTGCACTTTCTTTGACTCCCCATGTTTCTCCACTACCCCCAACACATACGTGATATCAAGGCACTACCTGTCAATTATTACTTAGTTTACCAAGTTTTTGTGCCCCTAGACAAAAATAATAAAAAGAAACTTTAGCCATACAATTTCCCCCTTTCTTGTTTAACCTTCTTTTTGTTTATTTGTCAAGGCTCCAGTTCCTTGAATGGTTATTAATCAAAGGTTCCCCTTTACTTCTTTTAAAAAACGCATAATAACCCATTGAACACGTTTGGATCTACTGTGGTTCCGTGTTGTGCTAACCCTTGCTGGTGGTTGGATCCCTAGTAGATCCAAGCACACCTTTCTGGCACTCCTTGGGAGAACCCTCTTACAAGGGTCCGTCAGGCCCGTTGGCATTTGTATCCACAGAGGGTTCCAACAACAAATTCTTTTAAAAGATACACTCTTAAATCATGTAATCTCATTTGCTACTATTTAAACGCTCCACAGAGTTAAGTTCTTGAATTAGGGACAAATTGGTTAAGATAAAATAATAATTTCTTTATCAAGTTATGATAACAGTGTGAATGATATTTATTATACTGAAAAGGTTTATAATTCCCAATACTCATTTTTTTTTTAAATCTCTACTAGAGGAAAAATCTTGATTCCACCCATTTGCTGAATATAAGTTAATAATTAAAGAGTGAATTATAAGATAAAATTAAAAAGTAGTTAGCATTGTGGTAATCAATAAAAACAAAGAACTAATGAAAACCAAGTAATATTAAAATTACAGGTATTTTTAAAAATAATATTAACAAAAAACTACTATTAACAAAATACTACTATAACATTAACAACTGTTATAAATAACTACTATTAATAAAATAGTAACAAAAAAGATTAAATAGCTAAATATAACTTATATAGCTTTATTATTCCTTTAAAATAGTGTTCATGGATTGAATTTACAAAAAATTGAATTATGCTAACAGTTTATAATGTCATATAAAATTAGATAATGCCTAAAAATTAATAAGTGAAACAGTTTTAGGCACACATCTTTTTTTTTTTAGAAACAAATTGATTTTAAGGCCTATAATACCACTATTATTTATAATTGAAATTTTATGATTGATTGTTTATAGAGGTTTAGTTGAGTATGAGAGATACTTTATTACAAAAAGGTATATTAAATTATTGTTTGATCCACTACTTTAAAAATTAATAATAAATAAAAGTAATGAATTGAGTAAAATTATTTATTATTTTATAAAAATTTGTGAGCTATTGCCAACTCTATACATCAGTGATAGATACAAAATTTAGCTAACCTTATAATAAACTAGGCATTACGTGGCTCTGTCATTGAAGCAAGAGTAATACAATAAGCTCCTTTTCAACTGTATCACTCCGCTACACAAAAATGCTTGCTTGTATCAAGTTGAAATTTTACATGGCTGTTTTAATTGTACTTTAAACAATTCATATAAAGTTTTATTAACATTAATAAGTTAGAATGTAAGATGTTGCTAGATAACATTATTTTCTTTTTAAAATATTTAGATCTAATGGAAGAGATCTAAATCTAAGATTTAATGGAATTATCGACCTTTATCCATGTTGATTTTACTATAATTTACAATTTTAATTTAAAACACACGTGCTGTCTTACCAAACACCCCAACTTAGCCCAACACAGTCAACTTAACACAAGCATTGGTAAAAGGAAACACGTATACCAAATCGGTCAACTTTTACAACTTTTTTGTGGCAATAACTGACACGTGTAAACATTACTGACAGACAGAGAGGGTGCATATTTTGTTGAATGTACGAAGCTCATTATGCTTTTGCAAATGTTCATAAAGGCAAATAATATAATAACTTTTAAAACAGTTTTATTGCGTAAAATACAGATTAAAAAAAAATAGCTGAAATGATTTGATTTCTGAATGATATATCCAAAATATAATATAAAACAATGGAAGAGTTTTATTTGATGTATTTTTTACCGTTGATTAAAATAACAGAAAATTCATGATTTTAAAGAGTAGATGTAAATTGGTGTTATAACTTACAAAACACACATTATCAATTTAATTAAGTCTATTATCTGCGTAATCTATCTACATTTTCTAATTAATTTACACTTATTGGACCATTTTTAGAAATTAAACAATAATTATACTATAACGATTCCAGTAGTTGAAAGAATACGTAATAATTTAAACTAACACATTTTCAATGCACATTAATGTGTCATTGGTAGCAGAAGACTATAAAATTGGTTGTCACATAAGTCTTATAACTAAAAAAAATATATTAACTAATTAGTTTGTTCGTTAAAATCTAAAATGATTCCAAGTAGTTATATCGAGCCAGTGGCAGCAATTAATTTACTATTTAAGTTAAAAATTTTACTAGATGATTCAAAATAATAAATAGCCGTTTGTATTCTACATCAAAATCTTTACACATTATTTGATAATTCTCCTACAAACATTTCACGATATATTAAGATTAATTACTAATTTTATTTATTTTTTAAATCTAAATAGGTCTTAAATTAAAATAGGCAACTGGCTAATTTAAAACATAAAATAATAAATTAATTTTTAAAAAAATAAATAAATATAAATTTGAAGAATTAAATATTAAAAAGCGCATATGGTTTAAAAAATATATATTATTAATTTTTTTTAACAAAGGCGGAAATTAAAAATACAAAAAAAACAACAAATAAACACAAAAAAAAATAAATAAACAATCTCCATATTTTTTTTTTTTTTTTTTTTTAAATAAATAAATCTGAGTGTTTTTTAAAGAAGTATTGATGCTTGAAGAACAAAATCAATACGTGAAATAAATAAATAAACAGAACTTTCCTAATTAAAAATAATTTATTAATTCAATAAAGAAAATTCAGATAGAAAAAAATAATATATATTAATGTATATATCTATATACAACAAAGAATGCAGTCAAAATGTTCTTTTTTTTAAGTAATATCACATAGCAAATGGGAAATAATAGTTATTTTTTTAAATACCTCAATATCTTACTTTCAATTGAAATAGTTTTGTTCCATCAATGCAATTTTAGAAAAAGAAAATATATATATATATTTTTTTTTTTTTTGGCAACTGATTTTTTTCATAAAGTCCATTATTTTTTTAAATTTAAACCACCTCCTTTTCTTTCCTTATAATAATAATAATAATAATAATAATAATAATAATAATAATGAAAATAATTAACATATTCTTCAGAATTAGCCAATTGGTTTTTTTTAAAATTGTTAATGTTTCTTTTTAGATTTCCAAATATTGAAGTTGGAAAACAGCGCTTTAATAGGTGAATTATATATTAGTTGTTTCAGCAAGGTGTATGGAAAATTATTAGATCCCATTCTTTTTTTTTGGGGGGGGGGGGAAGGAATAAAGATAAATTTCTATTAACTCATTATTATCTATATTATGACTTAGAAAATACAGTAGACGTTCAATTATCCAAAATAATGTTGTATATGGTAATTCCGTTAATCAAAAATTTGAATAATTAAAATTTACCAAAAAAAAAGGGAAAGATATAAAATTAATCAATCCTGTCACAAAAAGCATTTTTGTTAATTTATCTATAGTACAGTAAAGAGTGAAAAAAATATAATTATACAGCTAACAACGGTCTGTTTAAGAATTAATTAAGCGGTGGCTTTTGATTTCTTTTCCATGAAGTCAGTTCGGATAATTGAACGTTCAGATAACTGACGTTTGGATGCTCTACTGTATTGGGGTATTTTTGAGAAGAAATTTGAATGATAGTTTCGGTTTTTGATGCCATATTAATCAGTGCACCTAAATAATCAAATGATTGTTAAATCTTGGTTTCTTCTCTCTGAATAAATCTATAGAAAAAGACAAGCTAAAAACCTGCTTTGTTATTAAAGTAATTTCTATTTATGTGGAGAGACAGTTAGGGTTCTTTACAAAGATTGAAAGTGGTATTTTATAGACTAGTTACAAGTCCTTCATTTTCTACATACTAGAATCATAAATTAACAGTCAACATGAAATGTGAGTTAAAATTGATTAACTAGATTTTTTACTTATTTAGGATTCGAAATGAATAGCCTAAAAAAACCAAAGAAGAAATAAGCCGAAGAATGCTGGCAGGAAGTAGAGCATACTATGCTAATAAAAAGCTTTTCAGAGCCAAAGTGCTATCCAGAACATCAAACCTAATGCTCTACAAATCTCTCGTAAGACTAATATAGCATGTTATGGATCTGAACCATGGGTTTTGCTAAGTAAAGAAATAACACACCTAAGAGTCTTTGAAAGAAGAATAATTAGAAAAATATTAGGTGTTCACAAGGAGCATGGTTGGAGAATTTGGACCAATATTGAAATAGATGATTGTCTTGGCCATGAAAGACATTACCAGGTTCCAAAAAAGCACAAGGATAAGATGGCTAGGTCATGTAATGAGAACTCAGGAAAGAGAAGTAAAAAGCATTCTGGAAGCACAAATAGAAGAAAAAGAAGGGGAAGACCTAGAAGCAGATGGGTAAACGATGTCAGGGAGGACCTACAGACCCTTGGAGTTGTAGCTTGGAGAACTGTGGTCCAGATAGGGATATATGGTGAGAAACAGTTCAAGAGGCCAGGGTCCACCTAGGAGAGGTAGAGCAGGCAAAAGTAAAGTAAGTATTAACTTTTGGCACTCAGATTAGCCAACCTATAAGAGGAAAAAAAAGAGCCACTAGGCCTATGGAAGGGGTGGGGCCACTAACATTTTTATTTGTCTAGTTGGCACGACCCTCTCGAATTCAAAATCCATGGTTCTCATTGGCTCCACTACACATTTTTTCTATTTTCCCTCACTGTCAAAAGTTTATACTAATTGTAAAAAGAGTATACATTATTATCTCATAACATCAGGAGAATGCAACTGGGAGCATTTAGGATAATATAGTTGAATAATTCCTTCCCTTATTAAATAGAAGGGTTATACTATCACTTAGAGCTAGCTTATTACAGTCTACATGGTGTGTTTTAGTGTGGGGACAGCATGGGAAATTTGAAAAAATTGGTGGGGGGGGGGGGTCCACGAGAGCTCAGGATTTTAAAGAACCTGAACTACAATTGGCTACCCACGCCATTTTTTCAATTATTGGCAGCTTTTTATTGCAAATATAACCAACCTCCTTATAAGCAACTTCTATACGACAAGTTTTTGTCCCACGAATTCTCTATGAAAGCATGTTTCGAACGAAAATAATTTTTCTACAACAAACAAATTTCATAGAAATAAAGGTGAAGATTCGACCCACAAATTTTCTGTGAATTAATATTGACGGTGTTTTTGAATTCCTTTAATTTCTTAGAACCATTTTTAGGAGTTTTTTGCACTAATACTATAATAATTTTTGCGTATTCCACCTTCATTAGTTTAAGTGGAATTGGAAACATCTTTGGTCAGTATAAAAAATCATCTTCTCAGTTTAGAATTAGTTTCGAAAGTTAATTGTAAAACTCTGGATTTTTTACAGCGTAATTTAATCACTGTACAAATGTTTACAAGAAAATTACTTTCTCAAAGAAATTATTTATTCAAAGGCATATAGATATAGGAGTGAAGAACAAAGAAGTCTCCTGTAAATATGAAATCGCTCTGAGTTCAGTGTCTACAATTTAAAAAAAACCAGGATTCAATATTTAAACTATACTAAACAAGTGGAGATTTTAAACAAAGATCAAGATGAAGCAGTACTATAATGGGTGAAAATGTTAAGGGATACAAATATTTCTCCTTAAGGACCACTTATTTATTCTCTCTCGAATAAAAAAATTGTAGAATTCTACAACAATTTTTTTTTCTGGAATCATCAATTTCATTACATGAAGGTCTGACTGTTTTTCAAGACCTTAAAAAACCACCAACTGTAGCAGTTGCAATATATGCTGATGACAGTAGATAATAAAATTAAAAAGTTAGATACCATTTATATTTATTACAATATAATTGAAAATTTCTTTATCAACATGATTCACACTAATGGCAAAGTTGAAATATTTGGAATTGTAACCATATCTAACTAGAAGGGCCAAATTGCCATAAAATTGATTCTAGACATCTTCTTTTTAACAAGACATGTTATAAGGACAGTTACTTTGAGAAATTTTAAAATCGGTGAGGCCAAATAATAAAATTTTATTCGTAGTAGCCACTCCATTTAAGTAACACTACCTTTTTTATCATGCATCCACATGCTGTAAATGAAATGTGTCCTCATATCTTGAAAATAAAATAAGACTAGTGTAAATATATAATTTACAACTAAGCTCTACATTTTACAAGAAAACTTTTAAATGGTTTTTAAAAGATTTTTCTTCTACTTAAAACAGTATCGAAAAATCTATTTTATTTTTTGTTCAAAGAATATAAATTAAAACCATAAATTGAATACAAACCGTATTCAACCAGATGTTAACATCATGCAAAGGCTCCTAATTGTTTATCTATGGAAACCAATTCAATAAAAAATTCATTAAAAAAATATTGTTTAATTATTACATAAGTCTAAATAATTAGCGAAAGACCTTAAATGGCTGGTACAGTAAAAACCCCCACTAATAAATTAATAAGATCATAATATAAGAACTAACTAAATTGTCCAAGAAGATATTTTATACTTAAAGAAAATCACTTAATTGTACCAAGTAATGAAAATTTAAAGAAAAATACAAAATTTAAGACGCCATTTAAATTAAGCATCAAAGGTTGCTCAATATTGAATATAATTTTCTTTTTTTATCTTAATAAAAATTAAAGAACAATGCATAACAAGGAAATATTGTTTGAAATGTATTAAAAAATAAAATAGAACAAGACATAATTTTCATTATTTAATATTGTATTCATTAAATACAGGTTCTTACTATTATATTGAGATGCGCTTAATTTTCTTCTTTTTTTTTATAAATACTTCATTTTTTGAAATGATAACAGTTATGATATTATTAAAATAAGAAAATATGTAAATTTGTCAGAATAATTTCAGTAGTTTACTTCAATGAAGAGCAGGCATTTACATCTCCTTTTATTTTTATAATAATAATTATATAAATATCCAAATATGTTAGGCTTAAACAATTTCAGAGATTATTTACAAAATAATTAAATTATTTTTTTTTTTGCAATTGCAAATACTTTTTTTTTAATTCAAGCCTCTTTTCCCTTTATAACATTAAATTGTCTTAAAATAAAATAATTTTATGCCTATAGTCGTGGAATTATGGTAATTTTCTTATTTGTTTAACTAGTTTTAAAGAATACCACACTCAAACAACAAAAGAAAAATTACATGAATTTTCATACGTTTAAATTACTTTTGAATATTTTGACTCATGGTGGCATCCTCTTTTGCTTTGATAACTAAATCAAGGGTTTCTTTAAAAAACAAACAAAAATGAATTAAAGAGAAAGGTGATCTAAAGGTAGTAAGATGGGTTTTAAGGTCAGAAGATACTATCTTTACAAATTTGATAAAGAAATATATTTTATCTACTTGCGGCAGCAAAATGAGGAATTGTTGAACCGATTTTGGGCTGAGAAATGTGATTTTACTGCCTGGGCGGTAAAATGAGGAAACATTTTGCTACCCAGGCAGCAAAATGTTGGAAATAACAGTTTATACTATTTATTTCTATCTTATAACATTATATTATAGTTCAATAAGTAATAATTAATAAATAAACGTTTTAATAATAAAATAATTTGTTAAATAAGTTCAATGAATAGTAGATCTTTAATTGAAAAAATAGTGGAGTCACTGGCTGCACTGCAGCTTCATGTAAACATCCAACATCCATATTATTATTATTGAAGTCATTCTAGATTAGACTAGCTACTTTTCTTGATTTATCCTAGTTACTTCTTTTCTTCTAAGTAATAGAAGATATCTTTAATACTTTTAGTAATTTTTTAGTAAAAATATAAATAAATATTTTATATTGTGTGCATTATGCATTCAGCAGTTTTGTGAGTTACAAACGTGTGTTCTGAATTTTGTTGTTATAGATTCAGTTTGCTATTCACTTATTGTTATTATTACCAACCTTCTTATTTGATTTCTTGATGAAAATTAATTTTAGTTAATACATATGTTGTTATCTTATTAACATAACATAGTAATTAACTATGTTATATTAAAAAGATGGTATTTTAGCAGTTTCATTTTTCTGCCGCCTTGTTTATTCATTGCCTGCCTCTGCTTCGCTTCGGCAGTTAATTATCATAGCCTATCCATAGCCTTCGGCTCGGAGGCTAATATAATCACTTGCCAGTAAAATTTCATTTTGCTGCCTAGTTACATAAATAACTAATATTATAAATAACTTATATCAAAATAAAATCATTGTATTTTGTTTAAGTGATAAATTGATCAAAATTGTGATAGTCTAATTTAATAAATTTCACTTACTAAAATAAAAGAAACATCCTTCAAACGGCAGAAATACTCCAGCTTATATTAGATTACTACAAATAAAGTATTTAAGATTACAAATAAATTATTATTCACTTTATTTTTAGCAGTTAATATTATTCCTTTAAGAGCATCTGCCAGTTACATAATTACACTCCGATAAATAAATAACTTTTACAGGAATAAAGATCATTCTTAAAATAATCAAAATTTCCTCTATACATCGATGAAAGAAGTTTAGGTTTTATACTTGATATACTCCAAAAAAAAAAAAAAAATTATATTTTGGATTGTTATTTAGAATGATAGTTATTTTGGGTTAATTTCCTTTAAAAGACAGTAGGGCTAATGTATAACTAAATTATCAATAATAAATAGCTTGTGACGCGAATTTCACCAGAAATCCAAGCTATTTATTTCGAGCCAGCCCGCAGATCCCTACACACCACGTTAAAGTATGTAGTGTACCTGAACTACCTTTAGCTCACCCATACTTCACTTAATATGGTTCAACACAAAACTTTCCCATTAATTTATCCTCCTTTAGACAATTCGATGGGAACAAAACCGAATTCTACTATACAATACTTTATATAATATTTCTTAAAACATTTCCTTTTATTTACAGTCTTATATACAACAAAAGGGAGGACACAAAAAAATAATTAAAAATAAAAATAATATGATTGACAACATCCTTTATAATGTATACTGGCGATAATTGTAATTCATGAATCTTGACTTTAGGAATAGACTTGTTTATGTCTTAGAGTTTGCCGGTTTCTGTTTCTTAGCCGAATCTTCATCTTCTTCCTCTTCTTCATCGTTGATTCCAGCAAGGAGTTGTTTAGCAATAAGGAACTCGTTGTAGTGAGACTTACGCTTACTGACAAATTCCTTTTTCCTTTCTGAAAGAATTACAAAAATCAATTTACAGTTTCATGTTTACAGACCATTTCCATCCAGTGTGAAGCAACAAGTTTTAACAACCTGTTGAAACCCAAAAGAATACTTTAAATTAATTGCTCATTTTTATAGCACATTTTATCTTCTATTCTTAAAATCATTAAAAAAAAATCAAAATTTAAAATTTATCGCTAACCCCCACCTCAAAATAGCTAGGATAGTACTGCATAATCTTATCCTTTTATTTAGACATATTTGTAGTACCCTGATTTTGGACAGGTTTTTAAGGGGCATAATCAAAAACTATTGTAGTTTAAAAAAAAAATACTTGACCAGGGCAGATTAGCGCAGATCAGAGGCAGATTGAGGGGGCAGATGAGCACAGCAGTAATGATAATCATCATAAAACAGAATGATTCGATCGGAGAGAAGTACGAATATAAAGTTAAATAAATATTCTATACATAGAAAAAAAAATGCATTAGAAAGATGGGATCCCAAATGTGTAGAAGATCAGTACCTAGCCAAGTCTTAACCCATTGAACGTGTCTTCCAATTCAGGAACGTCATACCCATACCTCTGTGGCAGTTTTAAATAATACCAATTGAAATTACATGATTTAAAAGTGGATCTTTTATAAACAATGTGTTGTATGTGTTCTCTAAGGATACAAATGCCAGCGGACGTGGTGGGCCCTTGTATGAGGGTTCTGGCTGAGACTCAAGGAAAAGAGCAGCGTGACAGATAGGTGTGCTTGTATCCACTAGGGTTCCAACCATCACCAGCCTTAGTATGGCACAGAATGCACAGTAGATCCAAATGTGTTCAATGGGTTAATTAAGAGTAAAAAATAAATAAAAATGAAGGAAATAATTATTTAAATGAAGATAATTGAATTATTGAGAGGGGAACAGAGATCTCTGAGCGTTAAGAGGTGCAGGATAATTAAATTACCATTGAGCACATCCGGTTTAAATTCTTTCTTTAAATCAAATTATAATTATTATTAACAATGGGAGATAGACAGAGAAAAATAGACTCCAGCGCAGGGGCTCGAACCACAGGCCTCTATATTTCCAGTATAGTGCTCTTGCCAACTAAGCTACACTGAAGAATAATTTCCTCTGTCAATAACGATAACTAGTCCCAAATTAGTTCGAGTCCTGGTGCTGGAGTCTATTTTTCTCTGTCTATCTCCCGTTATTAATAATAATTTTAATTTGATTTAAATTAAAATTTAAACTTTCCGTAATATGAATACTACCAAAAACTTAAAAATGAATTTTTAAATGCAAGCTTGTTTAATTTAATTTATAAGCCTAAACACAACTACACCATTAAGTTTTTTGTCCAGTAAAATTATACACAACAGCTGCTCAATTAGCTTCGTAAATCTAAATACGATTGTTAATAATTCACATTCTTTAAAAAAGAGGATTGATAAAAATACATACTTTGTTCTTCAGGGCTAAGCATTTCTTCCTCCTCTGGTTCACTATCTGTCTCCTTGGCTTCAGACTTAAGAGGCTTTGATCCTTCAGCTTCCAACCTTGCAAATAATAAAGAAAATAAGCTACATCATAAGACTATCACTTAATTTGAAACCTTAGATATAATTAAGCCACATTTACATAATATGCATGTTATTTTATAAATAACTTGATATATAAATAGTTTGTTTTCAATTCTATATTACTATTTCTATATAGAAAATCAGAGTTCCAAAGTACAAGCCGAGAAAAAAGCACTATCAAAAATATAATATCGCAAAAGGTTTGAAGGGTGTGTACAGGGTAAGTGCCAGACACAGACTGAAGTCTAAAAGAAAAATATATAGGAAGAGTAAGAGTGAGAGGTGAAAAGATTTTCTATATGAAACCTTTTTCTAAAAATACGTTAAGAAATATGACTAAATCTTAAGTTTGTAAAAGATAAAAATATTTCGGAAAAAAAAAGAAAGAAAATAAAAAGCTTTATTTATGGCTCTATAAAAGGAAAAACCCTCCAAGGATGAAGGGAACAAGGTACAGTAGGTTCTGACCTAAGCGACCTCACAGCCTAAATAAAGATTACGCAGACGGCAAGTGATTTGAGTCTGAGTCACCCACCCTGCTAGCAACCCCTTTCAGTTTATTCCATCACTAGAAATATAAAAACCCCAGCGCCATCTATTGATCATATTAATAACCATTGTACATCATTCTAGTTTCAACAGATAGCGTTAACAGTCACATACGACGTCTAGTAAGGCTTCCAATGGTAAACATACATAAAAAACTTCATAACGTTCATGGACGTTTATATTAAATAATGAACTCTTTTAATTTTTTTTTTTTTTTTTATTATTATTTCTTTTCCTTACTTTTAAAGGAAGAGTATTGTTAGGGTTTCATAGGCCATCCTCTAAACCCTTATGCCAAGGGTGATGTGTCTGTTTGACTGTCGCACTTTGGTTCAGAATCCCGAAGTTAAATTTTAAAAAACTGGCACAACTTTTTTACTCACACATAGGAATAATATATATATAGTCCAGGAGATAGCATGCAAAAATGTGTCTGACTAACATCAAGCTAGAATTTTGTGAATAAGTAAATCTTTTGGTGCCTTTTAGGAATATATGGTCGGCTAAGTTCATCTGCGGGACATAGCTTGGCAATAGGCATTTGAAAAAAACAATCCGGTGAAAAGCGGCCATTTCCAACCCTTTTTGGTGGGTAGTGTGATTTTTATGATCCTAAGTACGACTTAGTTAGTAGACCAAAAATCATGTTGATGGTAGTGCGTCCCTTGACAGAGGAATACTTTGATTTCGAGTAATATTTGACTAACTAACCTATCAAGTGACAAACTATTATCAACTTGATTATTGGTCTACTAACTAAGTTCGTTCTCAGGATCATGAAAATCATATTGTCCACCAAAAAGGGTGGGACATGGCCACTCTACACCGGTTTGTTTTTTTAAATGCCTATTGCCAAGCTATGTCCCGCAGACAAACTTAGCCGACCATTTATTCTTAAAAGGCACCAAAACATTTACTTACACACAAAATTCTAGCTTGATGTTAGCCAGACACTTTTTTGCACGCTATCTCCTGGACTAATAGAGAAGTTAAAAATTTAATATGTGCATAAACAATTTGTTAGTTTTCTCATTAGAGAAGTAAAGTAAGTTATTAGATACTGGAATTTCAATAGTTCTTGCTTCATTATTAACTTCACTACTGGACAGTGGTAGACGCAGTTTGAGTGTAATTTTTAATTTAAAAAAAAAAACATATTTGTTACCTGGTGGCAAGGTCCTCTGGATTAACAGTATCTACTTCATCAGGCTGTGCTCTTTCAAAAGGAGTCTTAGGTTCATCTATTTTCATGTAACCGTAGTCTTTATCGGGAGGATGCAATGTTTCCAATATATTCATTTCATCCCATTTTGTCTCTTTCTTACTACTCTTCCGTAAATTCGAACAAATAGGCAAAGTATAAGTGGATCTGACAACAACACAAAAAACAAATCAGAATAATTAATTAGATATAAATACATGTATTACTTGAAATAATGAGGTACTAAGCTTGATTCTAAAGGACAAGATAGCCAAATTAAGATTCTATGATTTCCTAAAGGAAAATATGGTTGAATACTGGAAAGTTAAATCAAACCTAAAACAAATCAATAACTAATTTTAAAAAGAATCTTATATGAGATATTAATAATGAATAAGTAACCAAGATGAGGATATGCAAATATTTAAAGGATTACATAACCATTGACATTATTAATACAAAGGATTTTCTTTTAATGACCAAAAATCAACAATATAAACCATTTGGTCTTAACTGCTGTTCCAAAAACTTCATGTTAATATAAAAGGATGGCAGGGAAGAAATTGAAGGTATTACACCTCTATTCAGTAATCTGTACACATTTGTGTGAGTATTCATGAAAAAAATTGGTGGATTATAAAATTTACATCCATTTTTTACTCTACCTTTTTCATTGGTATGCATTTAATAGTTTCTTCGTGTATATTATATAATATTATGTTTCAAGTAACTTTTTAAAATAAAAATTGGTATATTAAATATTAATACACATGTTAGACAACTTTTAGTTTGGCTCCACTACCTTTCAGAACCGTCCCTTTGGACCGTCTTTTTGATTTTTCCTTTCTTTCTTCCCTTCTAACAAGATATTGGCAGCCTATGCAAATGTCCAGTCTGCCCATTGGTAAATTTGGGAATGACAACAAACCCCTGATTTGCAAAGTTCTATGAGCCTGTTACTTTATTATTCAATCCATTAAGATTACCTCCATCAACACTCTAATTCCGAAAGGTACTGATCTAGAATTGGTATAATTCGATTCTCTCAAAGTGTTCAATTGTTTAAAGTCTAGAATTTTAAGGATGAAAGTCATGTTGGTAAATCTGCACTATTTGGCCCACCAATTTACTTGCAATTTTTTTTAAACTGTTCCTTTTTACATATATTAAAAACGATTGTACCATCTCGGTAAATTCAATAGTTTTTTTGTAAAAAAAAAAATAAAAGTGTCACTTTCGTAGGGAAATGAGGAAGGTTATGGTGAAAAGTACAAATCTTAACTTAAACTAACCATAACCTTCCCTTATTTTTCTTAGGAAGCGACATTTTACGTATTTTTTTGGCTAAAGTTAAAGTGATAATTTAGCGAATTTTGTACTTCGATTTGGACATCTACCTGGTCTATACACAGCAGGGTTGTTTTACTTCAGAAAATGAGCGGAGCACCACGAAGCGGTGCGGAGTGGCCGTTAAAAATACTTCGTTTCTGTAAACAGCACTGAACACTTCACTTATACATACTTTTCTAAAAAAAAAACTATTGAATTTACCGAGATGGTACAACCGGAATCGTTTTTAATAAGTAAAAAGATACAATTTAAAAAAAATTGCAAGTAAATCGGACGATTAGAAATTGGTAGGCCAAATAGTGTAGATTTACCGTCATGTTTCCTTTGCTTAAAATATGCAAATCTACAGAGTACAGAATAGTAACAACAATCTGTACTTTTATTCTAAAGAAAAGGTTTAAAATAATAATTTGGGGTATTATTTGATATTTTTATTGTATTATTGACCAAAGTGGGTAATAAAAGCTTCATGTAATTTATTATAGCAGTATTTAATTCATTGAGAGCAATTACCTTTTACCTGCTAAAATAATTTAAAAAATTAAAAATAAAGAAAATTATTTTACAGCCAGTCAGTACACCAGACCCACATAAATGTCAGAATAATATTTACTTGAATAAAAAGTTATAAATTCAAAAGAATATGACTCTATATCCACTTACAACCATATTAGGTATACATTCTAACTCTCTTTAACCTATTAATTTTAACGATTAGAGTAGAAGGAAACATCTATGACGAATTTAAAGTTTGAAGTGCAAAGATGTGACTAATCTTACGTTTGACGTATTCCGGTTAATTTTCAAATAGGTACATCATTCTAAAACAACAACTACATTTGGACTATTATTTTTGACAATAACTAAAGTGTTATTTCTCTAAATTAACCGTGAAAACACTTTTAGTCCACTTAAGTACATACATAAAATACAACAGAATATACATGTAAGATAGAGCATGTAAACTGAAACCCAACGTCTAAGGTGGGAGGGTATTTTATAGTCTAAATTGAATTAATCGAAGGCGACAAACATCTCACTTTAAACTCTCAATTGAGGAAATAAGAACAAATAGCGGATCACCGCCTCTACAGCTTTAATACAAATAAATTACTTACGAAGTGGGTCTCTCTTTCGCTTCGAAACTTGAAGAAGATTTCAAAATTCCTTTAGAAGGTTTCTTTTTGAGATTTTCAGTCGGATCATCGCTTCTTCCTTCCATGGCGTTTCATTTAATTATTCGGGCCTTATCAAGTAGTAAACAAAAAATTAAATTACGATTGGGTACTTAGATTAACACTCGTGAACAGCCTAGAAATATTGATGATTAAATTTTCTTTTTGGAAATGCAGCATTATGCAAAATTAAACAAGCTGGAGCCGGTTCTCCTAAATATTAAATATTTCAAGCGAGCATCTTTTCAGCAGCTGGGCAGCAACAGTAGAACAGTGTTACCGTTTTTTATTTTTTTGTTGATAAAATATTTTTCTAAACAAAGATTTTATCTTTGCTTTAAACCCGTTTTCAGGTTAAAATAGGGAGGGGCGCCTCGAACCGGCAACAGCATTGTTATATCAACAATCAACATACATCCATATATTTACATTATCTATGGCCCATGTAATGTTATAATGTATAAAATTATTGTTAAAAAGTAATACATTCACCGAACTACTCTTTCCGAATACAAAAAAGGGAATATCTGTAGAATACAGTTCCCAAGTCCGCAACACACTATTTTTATTCTATTTGACTATTTGTTTGGAAGTTTGTGACAAAGGAACGTAATCACTTTTGTGTATATAAACTACTAGCCGTCATCTCGTGCACAGCGCGGGGCTCATGCTAGGAATGAGTGGCTTCGTTTCATGTTATTAATTGTAAAAGTCAACTAGTGATAATGCAATGCTACAAGTCAAAACAGTGTGTTGCGGGCTTGGTTACCGCATTCTTAATTTAGCTAAACCCAGAACCAATAGACACACTTATGATAAGGATAAAATGCGGGTTTAAACTTACTCTAATTTTTATGTCTATATTGTAGAATGTTTGTAAAAACATCCTATATATACCTACTCTTCTAATGTTTATCTTTTTTTTTTTTTTGAAAAATCTGAAATCAAATATTTACCAAATAATTTTATACTCACATGCCACATAAGTTGTACCTACACATTTAGTATGAACCTGGGTTTTTAATAAGGCAAAAGTTAAAATCTAAAATATTTAAAACTCCTTCCTTTTAAAATAATACTTTACAAAAACCATTAACACTTTTTCATGCAATGCAGGTTTGTGGCTTCGAACAGAACTAGATAATAGATAAATTAAGGCTCTGTGAGCCTGACTTCGACCGCGTTTCTTAATGATTTAATTTAACTATAATTGTACGTTAAGACATTCTAGTCATCTTTAAGGTCGTTTCATTTAATGGTATAATGTTTTTGCGACTATTTCCGACATAGTTCTTTCTTTCCGGCCTCGTATTTCTCATTATCTTATTTGCTAAAATTTACTTATTTGTTTTTGAAAATGAAATTCACTGAACATTTATCGGCTCACATAACTCCCGAGTGGAGGAAACAATACATCAATTATGAGGTTGGTATAAAATTAAGTAGCAGCTAAATATGTTTATCTGTAGTAGATAAAAGAGAAACGATTCGCAAGAACTAAAACATTACGCAGTTTTTGTAGTACATAACTACCTGAAACTTATTTACTAAATCATCTCCCTTAACTATGATTAAGTTTGTAAAGTTTTAAATACAATGTAGCAGTCATTCAGGTAATAAGCTATTCAGATATAGGCTCTAAACTTTGAGCTGTGGGTAAAATCTCAATTCTTATCACTTTACTTTTACGACGGTTTTGAGTTCTTTGGCTCTATGAGTAAATCTGCTTATATTTTGGTAAACGGAATGTTCTCTACCGGATAGGGCTATTCTGCAGTGAACCGAATGGTCGAGAATCTCTTGGATTGATGTATACATTTGTTACAACAGTACATTCGAGTGAGGCCCTGCCCAATTTTGTAAGCCCCTCACCACACTAAGATTTATTGATCTTCAATGAATTTCATGTGCATTCTTTTGTCCAGCACACTACAGCTATTAAATATCTATAGATTATCAAGATTTCATTGGTAATGTTTAAGTTGTAAAATCTAATTTTAAAATCATAAGATAGATTTTAAAATAAAATAGCCTTAATCTCAGCCTTTCATTCTAGCCTACAGTATACGCAATACAAGTTGCTACTTTTGAGTCTCAGATTGGCCAACCCATATGAGGAAAAAATAAAGCCATTAGGCCTGTGAGAGGGTGGAGCTAATGACATTTTTGTTTGCCTAGTTGGCCCGACCTTCAAGAATTCAGAATCCTGACCTCTTATTGGCTCCCCACCCTAATTTTTTGGATTTTCCCTTGCTGTCAGTAGTCACAACTCATATTACTGTAGCATTTATCATTAAGAATAAAAATGTATGACTTCCACACTTTCGACCTTTTTTTAAGTGTCATCCTTGTTAATATGATCCGGCTGTTGGAATATTACCTTGCTAGTAGTTAGATATATCTTTCCCACAAGATCTAGGAACACATTTTAATTAATTGAAGCGAGCTTCTTACATTCAACAAATTATGCATCCTTTCTGTCTGTCAGTAATGTTTATGTTACCGACGATAACTTGAGTAAAAGTTGACCGATTTAGTTAAAATTTGGTAAATATGCTTCTTTTACAATGCTCAGGCTAAGTTCATTGGACAGTGTTATTCATATATATGGCCAAATTACTAGGTTCAATCAAGTGGTTAGTCCTCCTTGTTCTCTTCTAGCAATGCTGTACACCGAACTGGATCCCAGGAATCTACTATGGAATCACTCGTGTAAGACTTTTGTGAACAAGTTAGCATATCGCTTTCAAGCTATAAGCAAACTGGGAATCCTAAGTTGATTTATTTTTTATAACAAACATTAAAAATGTTTTAGTACACAGGCCACCATAAGAAGTGAGTCGCTGATTGATAAAGTTTTCTTACCTTATGGAATCGCTTATTTATGCCTTGTCCACCGATGAATTGGGTATATGGCAACTGGGCACTGGGCCATTTCTTTTTTGTTGACATGCCAAACTTGCCCTTCTGCGGGAACATTGAAAAGAGATAGATAAAGTTTTGGTTTTCACAGGATCGTTTAATTAAAGTATTTAAAAAACAGTGGTAAAGGTGGCCACCGATAAGAGTGGGCTGTTTTCTTTTCAACGTCCCCGCAAAGCGATATGTTTGGGGCGGTGTACACCCCAAACGGCCCACTCTTATCGGTGGCCACCTTTACCACTGTTTTTTAAATACTTTAATTAAACAATCCTGTGAAAATCAAAACTTTATCTATCTCTTTTCAAAACTTTATCTCAAGTTTGGCATGTCAACAAAAAAGAAATGGCCCAGCGCCCAGTTGCCATATACCCAATTCATCGGTGGACAAGGCATAAATAAGCGATTCCATAAGGTAAGAAAACTTTATCAATCAGCGACTCACTTCTTATGGTGGCCTGTGTACTATTTGTTTGGTTTTTTTAGGAGATGAAGTCTATGCTGTGTGCTGCAATTGAACAGGCACCCTCTGCTGAACTTGTAGAGCCAGAAGTTCTATCTCGGTACTTCGCAAAATTTGATGAAAAGTTTTTTCATTATTGTGATAAAGAACTGACAAAGATAAACACCTTCTTCTCAGGTATTTTTAATCTCCATAATTATTAATTATTATCTAGATCAGATTGAGATGTTAACACTTCCTAAATAGGCGAACAGACTCGTAGAATATTAAATATTCTTTTGGAATCATTAAACTTTGATCCTTGTCAAATCAGGAGCAGATTGCCTTAGGCGGCTTTCACACTAAGAGCGAGGTGAGACCGACCCTAGCACAGTACTGGCCGACTCTGAACGGCCGATCATCCACCACTCAGTTTGATTCTACTCGCTCAGTTTGGCCTGGATTCGCTCAGTGTTCAATATGAATAGCCTCATGCTGATTCATGTGTTCATTTCTGAAACAAAATCAGATACGCTCGGCCTCGTATGCAGTGTGAAAGCCGTCTTAAGCATGTTGACTATATTAAATACTTCTACTTTTTTCTTTTGTTACTACACTTTTAAGTTCTATTATTTGTTTTTAATACCTTTACTTATACCACTTGAATAATTTTTCTAATGCTCTACTAACCTAATATTTCATTCTTATGTATTTTCTAATTACAGAAAAGTTAGCAGAAGCGACTCGCAAATATGGTAATTTAACAAGTGAGCTGAGTGAAGCTTTGGAAATAGAATCAGAGAGCAAAAAAAGTTTTTTTCACCGAGCTAAGATACTTAAGAAGAGAGATGTACCTACTAGAAAGCTTCAAGAATTGCGACTGGCATTTAGTGAATTCTATCTTAGTCTTATTCTTCTTCAGAACTACCAGAATCTCAACTGTACTGGTTTCCGGAAAATTTTAAAGAAACATGATAAAGTAAATATAATCATTGATTTTTTACATATAATATCTTGTACCTCAGGGGTAAATTAGACACATTTTAGCAATTACAGTTGAAGATTTTCTACTCTCTAAAAACGGAAAATTGAGCTGTAATTCTTCAAAATGTTCAGAATTTTAACATTGATTACAGTCGTACCTCCATGCAACGAAATTGATGGTCGCTATTTAAATATTTTGTTTTATAGATAGAAAAAATTAGTGGTTCTGAAAAAGGAAGATTTTTAGCCCTAAAATTTTCACCCATTGCAAAACTGTCTCCATACTTACAACCTCTAGATCTTTTGCAAAAAAATCTCTACCTAATGGTTTTGTATGGTTTAAATATTGAATCCTGGTTCTTCAAAATTAGGCACTAATGACAGTGTATTGACACTGAACTTGGAGCGATTTCTTATTTGCAGGATACTTTTTTGTTCTTCATCCCTATATCTACGTCTTTGAATTGATTATTTTTTCTTCTTTTAGACATTATTTTACAATAATTAAATTACGCTATACAAAATCAAGAGCTTTATAAATTCTAAACTGAGACTAAGAGATTTCTCTGATGATTACGATTCAATTATAACTTATGAAGGTAGAATACACAAAATGATTAGAGTGCTAGAGACAAAAACTCCTAAAAATGGTTCTAAGAAAATAAAGGGAAGCTTTATAATAATAAAGGAAGTTGTGTAGAGAAATTATTTTCATTCCGTAGAAACACTTTTATATGGAGAATTTGTGTAGACATAAAAAATATTTGTTATGAGATTTTCGTTATACAGAAGTTTGTTGTAAGGAAGACCAACTGTATATCTTTATTTACTTACAAAGGACCACAATTATTCACCATCGTAATTTACATTCCGCAAGACTTAAACTTTGGTAACACTTAAATAGTCGCACGACTTCACTTGAAGCCTTGTGCACAAGGTACATAGATAAGAATATATAGGTGTAATTGGTAAGAAGACATTGACTTCTAAAAGTGGTTCACTAGTGGTTATAATTTACACTGGCTATATTAATTTACTATATGTAATTTGAATCTAGGTTTCGCAGTTTACATTATAAATATAACAAGTTACAATTTTTCTTGCTCAACTTATTTTCCAGGTGAATAAACCTCGGAGATTAAAATTGATCAGTTTATTGAAATAAAATGCTCCTTGTTCCTTCCTTTATTTTATTGAAATAAAATAAGTAATGTTACAGTCTTTACTTTTCAGCTCATGTTTTTTTAATAATTACTTAGTTTGCCATAACTGCATAGTTAATAGTTTTAATGATTACTCTAATTGTAATGATTTTACTTTTATGATCAATGTCTACTCATTGTTTATTATTTTGTCTTTCATGTACCCTGCTTGTGTTTTTTTTTGCTGTAAAATTAAAAATTAAATTAAAATTGAAAATAAAACTATTATTTGATAATTCAATACAGACCTGTTTCGACTACTTTTATTGATCACTAAAAAGCCTTGAAATATTCTGAATTAGTACTAAATAAAATAAATGTACTTAACTGAATTATAGATTTTTACTTTCTCATATAAAGAGAAAGTATTGTGATAGCTTAAAAATATGATGTTGAGATTTTGATGGATTTACACGTTTTGAGGTCTCCTGAGTCTAAAAAAGTGTTTTTTAAAACATGTCTGTCTGTCATCGGTGCAGATACGTGGAGCCTTAACTACTGGGTCAAATTTGACAAAATTTAGCATACAGTTCCGAAAAATCATACCCCAAGGTGATATCAAGAAATGAATTTACCTCCAAATTTGGAGGCGTTACCCTCAAAAACTCTGTAAAAAAATAATTTCTCTAAAACGGTTTTGACGATTTTGATTAAAAAATTCTAAAATACAGTGCAAATAAATACGAATCGTGTAAATACGAATTTAACATTATAAGCTGTTTTCTCCTTGGAAAAATCCAGTTTCTGAGATATTGATGAAAATAAACCTGATTTTGTTGAAAATCGTTAGCAATAACTAAACCACCTGTTGACCGCTTTTTAATTTTTAAAAAAAAATAATCAATTAAATGATATAATATGGAATTTAAATATAGTTTCAACAATATAAAAAAGTTTGTCTGAGTTGTCTCGGACCGATATTTTTTATATAAAAAAGAAAATTGTTTCTACTCCTGGGGAAAATGTTGGTTCCACGTTTTGGGTTTATCTGTAAGGTTTTAAGACTAAATCTTGAATTACTAATATTGATATGTTGTCAACTTAACAAGAAAAAAGTCAGCCAAATAAAGAAGATCTAACCTCATATATAGGCACTGATATTATTATCTTTTTTAAAAAGTTTAAACATAGATAAATTTTTGATTAAAAAAATTATAAAAATAGTCGTATCTGTAAAGATGAAATCACTTCCTCTTGACTCTTGCTTGAAATGTTTGTGTTTTTTCCCCTCTAATTATTAATATATGTCTAATAGGAATTCCCTTCAAGATAAAATAGAAGAAGTGTGATAAATCCAAATGCGTCTGTTTGCATCTTTCTTATTTCGTGATACGTAGAAATTGACCTGGAACATATTTACTCTCAATTTTCACCCCAATCCAGCAAACACTTGAAGAGTCTCATTTTTGTCCATGAAATATGTAAGTGTTAAAGGATCATGGTGAATGTTTCAAGATTTTATTCCTTCTTATTAAAATGACTATGGATTACTTACCTTATCTGTAATATTTAATAAATCCTGTTTTATTTTATATTTGTTCAGTTATTATCATCAGATGCGGGGGCTATATGGAGAGGTGAAAGAGTGGAAGCGGCAGCATTTCATCTTAATAAAGATATAGATCGTTTAATCTCCGAGGTCGAGGTGGTAGTCACGGAGAAGATGGAAGATGGTCATCGTGGAAGGGCTATGAAGCGTCTTAGAGTGCCTCCCTTAACTGATCTCAACAGCCCTTGGACTACATTTAAAGTTGGTCTATTCTCCGGCTCGTTCGTTGTGCTGATTCTTGCTGTAGCTATTTCATGTAAGAACATTTGATAATTATTCAGTTTAAAACTCTTAACTTACTTCAACAATTTTGTCACTACTGTATTTTTATGTGAAATTGTTTATACTTATAACTTACTAATAGCAAAATTAACTTGATAATTACAATTACTAATAGCAAAAATTCAAGCTGCCTGTTAACTTTTTCTAAAAGAGTGTTCTAGTTTGAAAATGTTGCTGGATTTTTGTTTGACTATGACTCTGACTGAATTTATGTCTCAGATAGAACGCATTATAAAATAAAACAAAACGCAACTGTTATTTATGTTAAGTTTTTAGTAAAAAGCATTATAGCACTGGCTTGAAGCATAACTTTATAAAGTACCAAGTAATATTACTGTTGATTATAATCACAAACTTCTTCTAGTTGACTGAAAAGTAAGTTGACATTAGTTTGTCACTTAGTAGGAGACCACTTTGATTTGGAGTAATATTTGAATAACCAACCTATCAAGTGACAAGCTTACTTCAACTTGATTTTTGGTCTACTAACTAATTTTGTACTCAGGATCATAAACATCACATTGTCCACCGAAATGGGTGGGACATGGCCGATCTCTACCGGTTTTGCCAAGCTATGTCCCGTAGACGTTCTAAGCCGACCACATATTCTTAGAAGGCACCATAAGATTAACTTAATGCACAAAATTCTGGCTTGATGTTAGTCAGACACTTTTTTGCACACTATATCCTGGACTATTAAAGTTTTTAAAACATTTTTTTTTATTTATTTTGTTTGTAGGTGCTAGTCATTGGAACGGTGGTGGAGCCATGTGGGAAGCTGCTATGAGGTTGTTTCGCTGTCCGCTGCTTATTGTACAGTTTCTACTATTAATGGGCCTCAATGTTTACGGCTGGAGATCGTCAGGTGTAAATCACGTCCTTATTTTTGAACTGGATCCTCGTAATCACCTCTCTGATCAGCACATTGTTGAAATGGCTGCCTGCTTCGGAGTTGTATGGGCAGTGGCTGTCTTGGGGTTTGTATATATTTCTTTTAAAACAATTTCATTCTTACTTTTACTGAAACACTTAAACTTCATACGTACTTGCTTAGCCATGATGTACAGTCAATCCTTAACATTCGCAGAGTTAACTTTCAGGACTTCGTCTACTCTTGTGACTTAATTTTAATATTCACTTACTTACCCTGCTTATTCACGGATAGCTACATTGAAATAAAAGCTATATTGTCCCTTTTAGATCTAATAAGATGTATTCAGAGAATTGGGATGGTAAAATGTAATCGCTTAAAAATATGACCAAAAGTCCTTCGATATATCGTGAATGTACATTGAAAACTTAATTTGTAGATAAAAAAAGGTTTTTTAAGCATCAAATATAAGATGAATCCCGTTTTTCGAACCAAAAATTTGGAAAAAAACATCAATGCATCAAATATATGACCATCTAGCACCCTGTTTCAAAGGGAAAATCTTCCATTCTCTTTTTTTTAACAATTTGTTCAGATGTCCAATTTCGGCAGTCTACCTTGAATATTGAATCTTTATTTAGATGTAAGTCACATTTGAATCTTTATTTAGATGTAAGACAGACTCCATGCTGACAGAGAAATAGCAAGGTTAGATTTTGAAATAAAATTTTGAAGCTAACAAGAAATAAATAGGTACAATGGAACCCCTTTCACCCAAAATCTCTTTAGAAATTCCTAAAAATTGATGAAATAGGAGGGCCAGACAATGATATCCTGGCAAAATTCAGAGAATTGGAAATAAAAAAGTAAAAGCACGATCTCAACGGTACTCTTAAAGAGAAGTTCGTAGAAAAAAAAGTTGTTAGATATGTTGCACTAGAATACATCGATTATAAGATGCACCTTGAATGTAAGATGCATCCTGATTTTCACTGATTCATTCAAAGCAATACGGTATAATAATTCTTATGCATTTACATAAGTCATTTTATAAACTTAAGATACAAAGTACGTATTATGGCATCTTAATTGAAGCGAGCTTCTTTACATTCAACGAAATATGCATCTTGTCTGTCTGTCTGTCTGTCTGTCTGTCTGTGTGTAACGTTTTCGTGTCCGACGATAACTTGAGTAAATGTAGACCGATTTAGTTGAAATTTGGTTTACATCTTCCTTTTACTAATACTCAGGCTAAGTTCGTTGGACAGCGTGATCCGTCTAAGTTCGCCCGCAATGCTCGCGTAAACGTGAGCTTCAAATTTAAAAGTGGAATTTCAGGACGGGAAAAAATTCTATCATCACCTATTCGATGAGACGAACATTTTTTTCAAATAACATTTCTTAGTAAAACCAACAACGACACTGCTATGATTTAATAAAGATCGCTAAAACTATTAAAGCGGACCTAAACGTTTAAAATAGAGAAAACAACCTTTTTACCGATATCTTACGTTCTAACGTAACGATTTTAATAAAACTTCATGTACATCGTCTAAAGTACAATTGAAACAAGTATGTAAAATTTCAACTTGATACAAGCAGTAGTATTTGAGTAATGAAGTGATACATTTATAATAATTGTTTAAAAGCTATGACGGGTGGTTAAGATTCGTATAGTCGTGTTATCTGAAGGTTTGTTTAGGAAGTAAAGCTTTGTACCGAGTACCCCCACTCTACTCCACACTACCCTCTTCCACTTATCTTCAACTATGACATTCATCGTGATCAACAAATTGCAATAGCCGGTATTTAATTGCAATACGCTCGCTTCAATGATAGAGCCACGCGATGCCTAGTATACATTGACATTCATATGCACCTTTTAAGACCAAGAAATTCCTAATCAGAAACAATATTAGAAAATTAAATACCATCTAACTTTTGGTGGCCACCTTGCTTAAATATTTATTTTAGAAGGAAAATTATCTATAGATTAAGAAGGAAAATTATCTATATCATACTAACAAGTTTTTAACTGTGTATATAATCCTTGTTACAGATTTGTCTACAGTGATGATATAGGAGTACCAAGGTTTGCTTACCCCTTAGGCCTAAATCTTCTAATGGTGGGCTTCCTTTTGAATCCAACCAAGACTCTTCGACATGAAGCACGCTTCTGGGCACTTCGCGTCCTTGCAAGTATTTCTTACCTTTTTACATTTGTTTAACATTTATTTTTAACTTATTCATTTTAGTTTTTAAAACACCTCATTAGGAGGGGGGTACATTTTGGGTGTATATAGTTAGACCCGAAGATAGCATGCAAAAAAGTGTCTGATTAACATCAAGTAAGAGTAGATAGGTGACCACTTTGATTTGGAGTAATAACTAACCTATCATGTGACAAATTAACATTCACTTGAACTTTGGTCTACTAACTAATTTTGTACTCAGGATCATGAACATCACATTTTCTACAAAAATGGGCGGTACATGGTCGATATCCACCGGTTTGTTTTTTTCAAATGCCTATTGCCAAGCTTTGCCCTGCAGATGAACTTAGCCAACCACGTATTCTTAAAAGGCATCAAAAGATTAACTTATATACAAGATGCTAGCTTGATGATAGTCAGACACTTTTTTGCATCTCCTGTACTAAGTGCCATAAGTCCCTTATTCATGATTTCATGGTGTAAAAATGAAGGTTAGATAATGTTACTAATTGATCTTAACTAATATTCTGTTTAACAGGGTCGAATTGTTGCTTCACCGTTCTTCTACGTTGGCTTTGCAGATTTCTGGTTGGCTGATCAGCTTACTAGTCTTGTTCCTATTTTCACAGATGTTGTTTACTTCTCCTGTTTCTATGTCACTTTGGATAACTGGCAATTAACAACTGGTAAGTTTTTCTCTTATCAGAAGGGCAAACATTACGTGCATTATGCCTTGTTTAGATGGTGCCTTTTTTCTTGCTACTAGTGCATGCAATTTGGTTCACATTAGTGAAGGCATGCCCCATAATTTACGTCTAGTCAGTAGCAAGCAGGAACACATGCTCCCCGGTTTATTTAGGTTTCTTTTACAACTTCTAGTGCTTTTTTTTTACTATTACTTATTTTTATTTTGGTAAATTGAATAATTTGACATCATATGTTTCAGATACACAACAGGATTTATGCAGTGAAAAGACATTCATTGCTAAAGCTCTCGTCACATGTCTTCCAGCGTGGTTTCGTTTCGCCCAGTGCCTCAGACGTTATAGAGATACTAAAGAGAAATTCCCTCACCTTGCCAACGCAGCCAAATACTCTACAACTTTCTTTGTCGTACTTTTTGCCAACTTATATCGTGCTAATTCTAGTAAGTGATATTAATATTAGTTAATAATTTATGTTTTAGATGCCATTTTGTAATAACTTAATTTTTTATATACTTTAAAATAACCTAATGATTAGCTGTAAGCTATTTTACCCTATAACTGTCTTCTAAAATATTAAAATGGACATAAGAAGGAATATTTATTTTGATACTCTTTTACTTTGTTACCCATCATAACAGGAAAGAAAGTGGTGGGTAACAAAGTAAAAGAGGCGCTCCCATTCATCTCTTTTACTTTTTTACCCACAATAACAAAAAAGAAAGTGGTTGGTAACATAGTAAAAGAGACGCACCATTTTGCACCCATTCATATCTTTTACTTTGTTACTCACCATAACAGAAAAAAAAGTGGTGGGTAACAAAGTAAAAGAGGCGCACCCATTCATCTCTTTTACTTTGTTACCCACCATAACAGAAAAGAAAGTGGTGGATAACAAAGTAAAAGAGTGCCTTTATTTCTTCAATATCTGTTTTTCTATTTAGAAAATAAACAAATTTAATTATCGCTTCATTTTTTACACAGATTTATATAAAATCATAATTGCCTCATCTATGAAGAATGCAGTGGACTTTCAAATCCACCATATCTATATCCTGGCAGGTTGTTAAAGGGGGGGGGGGATAATTCATACTGAAAGTTTTAAAACAGTGCATAATGTTGATAGCTGCTTATTTTTATGGTTTCTTTTGATAATACAACTCATGAAAATCACCTTCATCCATTAATTTAGAAGAAAAATCAGTGTAGAAGTAAATTGAAAACCAGTAGTATGAATTAAAAATAAAATCTTGTTTTTCAGAGAGTTATGTTATGTCATCAAACCCTTATCTATACCTTTGGGTAATGGCATCCATAGTGAGTACCTGCTATTCGTACACATGGGATATTAAAATGGATTGGGGCCTGCTTGATAAGAGTGCTGGAGATAATAAATTTCTCAGAGAAGAAGTAGTATATTCATCAAGTGTGAGTACCTTAATAGTCACTTCTTAACTCACTTGATTTCATTTATTTACACTTGATTTAATTTATTTACACGTGATTTCATTTATTTACTCGTGATTTCATTTATTTACACTATGCACTCTAAACATGTATGATTAATAAATATATTATTACTCTACCCATATATGGCTTTCTTTTTAGTTAAATCTTAACACTTGAGTTATCCAATTTAATAAAGCTATTGCAATCTTTTTTTTTCCACTTCATTGTAAAATTATTTCTGGGATGGTTGAATAATTATTATGATCTACTTTTAATAAGATAATATCTGAAGAGAAATCAATGCGCAAGAAGGTTGAAACATACATGAACAATGATTTAATAGTTCCTACCATCCAAATTTTATTAAAATCGGGCGGGTAGTTTTTAAGATATGTTATTTCCCAAAAATTTAACAACAGACAGACACGAGATCAAAAATCCTCCCTGATATCTGAAACAGATTTCAATATAGTATATAGTATATACTATGTACAATGTTGAATTATTCTAGAATGTCTTTTACCCCTAGTACAAAGGGTATTATTAATAAATGAATACACTTCTTCAACCTATACTTACACAATTATACATTAAATAATCATAAAGCTAGATTGAAATTTCATTTTATAGAGGATGCTTGTGTCATAAGCAGCAACTAATTTTCAAATTTTAAGATTTTAACCCAAATGGAAGACGGAATATATGACAACCACAAAAATTATAGACAAATACTCTCCATCTTGAATTAAATGGCAGTTCAAACAACTCCCTTGTTAACAAACCTCTACATCATAGAAGGATTTGATGATGTGTGGGTCTTCCAGCAAAGCTGAAATGAACCACTAAGTAAGAATTTTTCCAAATTTGATGTCTAATGAGGCTTAGTTTCCCTTTAAAACCTAATCTGCACAGCTGCCAGGACTCCTTAAGTAGACTCAAAAGTGCTCTGAGGCTAGTGAAAGCTATGTGATCCTGCTGGAAAATGGGAATTTTTTTTCTCCAATTTCAAAAATTCCTGGACAGAAATCTGTTTCAGATATCAGGGAGCATTTTCGATCTCGTGTGTCTGTCTGTTGTTAAATTTTTGCGAAATGACATATCTTAAAAATTACTCTCCCGATTTTAATGAAATTTGGATGGTAGGTCACAATTAGCTCATTGTTCATGTACGTTTCAACCTTTTGCACCCATTAATTCTCTTCCACATGCACACAAATTACATATGAATTCGGCTAAATTTATACTTTTATTTATGAAAAAAAAATTGAAACCATTTCGAATTTAAAAAAAAAGGGGGATATTTTAAATAAATTAGACAATAATGTGTTAGCATCTTTGAAGTATACTTGATAGGATGCGAGGAAGCTATGTGCTTCACTAATTGGCAGACTATTCTTAATTAATCTACTTATTGAATGTATAAGTGTGCATGTGTGTTGGTGTACATATGTAATTTAATGTATGTTATTTATTGTATGTATGCGTGTTTATGTCTTACGAACTTACTTTTATTCTTTTTATAAAATGTGTTTAGAGAAGTCAATTTTAATGGGTATTTTAGTTTTATGCAAGCTGATAAATTTACATTAAGTGGGTTTGAGCAGCTTAAATTGTAAAGTATGTGTTAAAATTAAATATTAAAAAAAAGGGGGGGGGCTTATTCTTTTAAACAGTTAAAGATCTGATGATTATATTATTATTATACTCTCATCTTAAACGAGAAGTTACGATTTACTTGTCAATATGTTTCATGTTGTTAGACCATTTAATTTTACCATCTGTACATACTTTCAGAAAAATATGTCTTGTAACTTAAGGTGTGTTTAGAAGTTTGAATTTCATTGCTCCATGAAAATGCTCATTGCTATTGTCAATGGTAAAGAAGTTGAACTTTTCAACTTATAGCAATAAGTATTAGTTCGACTTTTTAAGCAATTTCATTGAATGGCTCTATGGATACATCAAATTGAACCGTGTGAACAGCTCGTTCAATATGATTTCTTTTTGATGTAATGATGGAAGGCTTCAGCTGGAAATGTTTTTACTTTCTCATATAAAGGAGAAAGTATTGTGATGACATGAAAATTCAATTTTAAGGTTTTGATGGATTTTGCGGTCCCCTGACTCCAGAAAAATGTTTTTTAAAAAATTTCTGCTGACAAGTAAAGCCTAAACTACTGGGCCTATTTTGACAAAATTTGGCATACATGTTCAGAAAAATCATACCCCAAGGAGAAGTCGAGAAATGAATTTTAGCTACAAATTTGGGGGCCCAACCTCCCAAAAACTCTGAAAAAAAAATTTACAAAAAAGGTCCTGACAATTTTGATTAAAAAATTCTAAAATGTAGTCTATTTAAGTACGAATCTAACGATGTAAGCTGTTTTCCTGGGAAATATCTAGTTCTGCTTCGGAGAGAGGCTGGGTTCGATTCCCCGCTGACGAGAAGTTATTTTTTATGATAAATTTAGATGAAATGTTCAAAAATAATTAAATGTACCTATGAAAACACGAAAACTAATAAATGGAAAACACTGGGCTAAGTAATTATGAACTCTTATATGGGAAAGTTTGTCTGAGTTCTCGGATTGATTTTTTTACTTCCACTGGGGATACAATCAGATTTTTTCATCTAAACAGTACAGAGGCTTTCAATGAGATTGAAATTTTGTCGTTCAATTTCATGGAGCAATGAAATTGAACTGTCTGAACTCGCCTTTATTTTATAGAATAGCTGTATAATAATTTTTTGACGTCAGGTTCCACACTGAACAACAATGTACTGTGAAATAATCTTTAACTAATACATAAGTGAATCCTCGTCCAATTTAATTAATCCAGGTGTTGGTTGGGTGTGTTGTGTCTTGTCTTTAGTAAATGATTTGTCTAATTAACATTGTTTTCAGTGGTATTACTACTTTGCTATTGTGGAGGATCTGTTGTTAAGGCTTGGTTGGGTTCTGTCTCTTTCTTTAACCGAAATGGGCCTCGTGCATGCCGAACTCATGTTCACTATTTTATCTTCCCTTGAGGTTTTCAGGTAAACTAATCAACACTTTTTTTCTTTCTTCTATTTTGTTATGTGTGGGTAACTAAAATATATATTTTAAGTATAGAATATTTTATTTATAATTCTTAAGTATGAATACTTAAAACTATTTTGAGATTTTATGGATTTACCCGTTTTGAGGTCCCTTGAGTCCAAAAAAGTAGTTTTTAAAAAATGTCTATCGTCTGTTTGTCATCTGTCTGTGCAGACGCCTGGAGCCCTAAACTAATGGGCCGATTTTGACAAAATTTGGCATACATGTCTAGAAAAATCATACCCCGTGGTGAAATGAATTTTACCTCCAAATTTGGGAGCTCTACCCCCAAAAACTCTGAAAAACGAATCTAACAATATAAGCCATTTTCCCGGGAAAAATCTAGTTCCTGGGAAAATAGCTTTAAACACGGAGGGAGAGAGACCTGGTTCGATTGCCCACCGAGGAGAAGTTATTTTTTATGATAAATTGTGATAAAATGTTCAATAATAATTAAATGTACCTTTGAAAATGGGAAAACTAATAAACGGAAAACACTGGGCTAAGTAATTATGAACTCATACACAGGCCCGCGGTAAGCATGTGATGCGCTCTGGGCCCAAGAGACACCCGCGCCCATTGACCCCCCTCATATAAAGAGAAAATGTAAGTTTGATGGATTTACAAGTTTTGAGGTCCCGTTTTAAAAAGTGGTTTTTAAAAAATATTTGGGTGTCGTCTATCTATGCAGACGCCTGGAGCCTAAACTATTAGGCCGATTTTGACGAAATTTGGCATAACATGTTCAGAAGAATCATACCCCGAGGCGAGAAATTAATTTTAGCTTCAAATTCGGATTTGGGGGCGTTACCCCCAAAAACTCTGAAAAAACATTTAAAAAAAATATTTCTCGAAACGGTTCCGACGATTTTGATTAGAAAATGCTAAAATGTAGTCAAAACAAATCTGACGATATAAGCGGTTTTCCCGGGAATAATTTAGTTCCTGAGAAAATAGATTTTGTTGGGCCTAACCTCGTGCGCCCCAAAACAGCTGCGCCCCTGGGCCGGGGCCCACCGGCCTATTTGTTATATAGGCCCTGCTCATATATGAGAAAGTTTGTCTGAGTTGTCTCGGACCGATTTTTTAAAAATCTCCACTTATTCTGTATAGTTTAAATATTCAATCCCTGTTTTTCAAAGTGTAGACTTTGAACTTTGAGAGATTTCATATTTATGGGATACGTCTTTGTTCTTCATTCCTTTATCTATGCCTTTGAATCTATTTGAAAGTGTTTCTTTTAGACATTTGTACAGTGAGTTAATTATGCTGTTAAAGGTTAACAGCTTTATAAACGTCTAACTGAACGTCTTAACTGATAGTAAGAGATTTCTCTATACTGTGCAAAGATGTTAGAGTGCTAGTGCAAGAAACTCCTAAAAATGTTTCTAAGAAAATAGTATTTTTATGGTTCTAAAATAAATAAGGTATTTAAAAACACCGCCAATATTAATTCACTGAAAGTTTGTGAGTCGGATCTTTATCCTTATTTCTCTGAATTTCGTTCTTTGCAGAGAAATTATTTTTGTTCTATAGAAGCACTTAATATAGAGAATCTGTGTGACATAAAAAAAAAGTGTTGTATATAGATTTATAAGGAGATCCTATTATTATAAAAAAAAAAATACTTTGTTCCAAATAATTCTTCTCAATTTTAGTTAAATTTTTCTAAGCTGTTGAACGGGACTAACCCCCCCCCCCCCCCCCCCCAAAAAAAAAACTTTTATTTATATTATATAATTATTTTCTTTTAATTGCAATTGCTTTTCAGGAGATTTGTTTGGAACTTCTTTAGACTTGAAAATGAACATCTTAACAACTGCGGCAAGTTCAGAGCAGTAAGGGATATTTCTGTTGCACCGATGGAATCATCAGATCAAAGTGAAATCATCAAAATGATGGACTCCGAAGATGGAGTAATTAACAGGTCAGCCTTCATTGCTATAATTATATATAAATCTCTAATTAGTAAAGGAACATTTAGGGAACATTTTATGTCAAAATATTATGTCAGATCACAGTTATAATATCCTATTTGATTCTTTGGTAAGACACTCCTCACACTAATTAACAAATTGAATAGATGTGTAAAGTGGCTAGCTAGCTAATTCCTCCACCCTGTAATGGCTTAATTTTTATTGATTGGGGATATTAAAAATTAAAACAAAAGGATGTCTATATGGTTATATTAGTCTTAAGCTGATATCTTAAAAATAACAGAGTTTTTATTTGAAATTAACATTATTTTTGTGTTAAATAAATTTGTTTCTTAGTAGGCTGAATAATAGTTTAAATTTGTTTAATTAGGAGCATGAGATGTTGTAGGAGCTAACTCAAGGATCCAGTGCTACACTTTGATCCAAGCTGACATTGAACCTCCAAGGTCTCATGTGGTCTGAACTACCTCCTGTTCTAGTCTTCACTCCTAATACGATTCCTTTCTTATTTCGATGTTTCTCATTGCATTTTTAATGCTATGTTAAATATAAGTTGAGGATGTTAGAGGAGGGAGGGGTAAAAATATATTCAAGTATAAATATAAGCCAAGAATTAAGTAAGTAAAATTATCATAATGGTAATTGTTTCAACCATTATCTTGATGGATCTACTCAAAGAATCGATTTGATGTGTTAAGTTTATTTATTTTCCATTATTCATGGTCACCATTAATATTTGCTTTTTTTGGTTTGTCAATAAACTGGTGGTACATTTTATATTTTTAGTATTATAAACTATATGTTAGGTACCATGAAGTTCTTTAACTAGTTTTGTACTATGTTAGTCCACTAAATACTTACTTAATATTTCAATTGGCACTATCCATTAAAAAATAGTTTATTTTAAATAATATTAAATGAACAAATCAAGGGTCTGTAGATCAAATCAATTAATCAATCAAATGATTTTTGTACTGATTTGAAAACTACTGAAATAATAGACAAATAAAAAAAAATGAACACCTATTCGTCAGCTTTCAGCCTATCGCCAATCATTAGTTATCCTCAAAAAGTATTGTACATGTAAAGTTATTATTGACTTAACTTTTTTGTGCCAAAATATCACTTCCAAAAGTACTTTATATTAGAGGTGTGCCAAACAGTTCTTCGTGGAACGGTTCCGACTGTTTCGGTTCTGTAAAAAGAACTGTTCCAAAGAACGATTCCAAAAGAACCGTTAGAGAACTGTCAGCCTTAGACTCTTCTAGTCTTGTAGTAGCTCTTGATCTCTCTAACAGTTCCCTGCTCTCTAGACTCTACATTACCTCCTTCCATTTATCCCACCTTCACTTCTCTGACCTAGACAGTTCTCTAAGACTAATTGTTCCTAACCCAAATGGTTCTGGGAATTAAATTATCAACATTTTGACTAAAAATTCTTCATATTAAAAAATTTTAGTAGTATTAATAGAATAATACTAATATATACATCGCTAAATCGAATAAACATAGTGTGATTTTATGTTAAAATAATAAGGGACTGAAAGAATAGCTATTTTATATTTAAATCTTTAAAAATAGAATGTTTTGAAATATTTTAATAGAAAAAAATACCTATAATTGAAAATAAAATATAAAGTATTTCACACTCTGGTGACTGGTTTATATTTCTTGTTTGTACCAAGGTTTTAATGTTTTATGATATATTTGGTATGTGTAGAAAAAAAAAAATTAGATAATTATATTTTAAAATAAATTTAAATAAAAAAAGTATAATGTTCTATATTTGTATTGTATAAAAAATAATATATATTTAAATGATATATTTTTCAGACACAGAAAGAAACCTCCAAAGAAAAAAGAAACTAAACTTCTGTTAGAACCTCCCACCACTCACAGTTCTACCGATCAAATCTAACATTTTCATATTTTTAGGTTGCTCGTCTTGCTTCTGTAAATTGCTGAATTCATTAAACAGAATTTACTAAAAAAAATCTCAAACTAAATTAAGTCCTGATATAAATATCATTTATTATGTAAGGAATTTATGTTAACATATATATTTCCTTATTTTTACATAACTACCTTTTTATTGTTATCATTATTATTATTTCTTTTTAACTCTTTTCTTTAGACAAAGTTTTCTCAATTTCTTCAGTACCATGAAGTATTATTTTTTTGTAGAAAATTTTTCTGTTTTTTTAACTTACCATATTGATAATCGAGAAGAATTAGTTTTTACAGAGATGCTTAAGGTCTCTTGAAAACCATAAAAATAACTCCTTAAAACTAATAGGTTTGTTCCAACCAAGCATTGTACCGTCCGCCGGATCGTCACTAGCATGAGCAATGGATAAAAGCCGTTCCAAGCCGACTTGTGACAGTGTTTCTTACCATCCACAAAACTGTTCCATCCTGGGATTGTTTGCGAACCATTCACTGTACTATCCCAACGATCCTCTAAAAATACCATGTACTGGTTTGTATGACATGTGCAGTTATGTCAATAGTTACAAATATAAGATAAGGCACTTATATTAACTTATGTACTTATTATTTTATTTTCTTTTGAGAACCAAGCCCTGTGAGATTGTGATAACACTCTAGGATTAAAATTTGTATTTTAGTCAATATTTAATATAACTTAATCAAATCTTTGAGTTACTTGTGCGATTTAACATTTAACATCGTTGGTACAATTTTGACATAACATCCCTCTTATGTCAGAACCATGAATGTGCAAAATTTCATATTCTGGGTTTATTAGCTATTTGGACTTGTTTTATAATCTATGTTCTGTCAGAACCCCGAATTCGTGCCTGCATTGTATCAGCTGTTATTGGCTATGGCAGTTTGATGAATGTGAAATACTGAAACAATAAATATGCATTTTCAGAAAGAGGGGGGACACTAGGGCCAAAAAAATTGTCTGACTTGTAAGCCCAATACAATACATACATACATTTTGCTGTACATAAAGAAAAATTAATCAAAATAGAAGTCAGAACTACAGTGTACGGTGCCCCTTCTTATAGTGATATATTCCTTTGTCCAAAAGTTATTTAGACAAAGGTATATTATCTCTGCTGTGAATAGAAATAAGAAATATTATGTTTAAAGAATATAGAAGGAATTGTCCTTAAAAAATTAGTTTAATAATAAATTTCAGGCAGGGGCACTGTAGACTGTAGTTCTACCAAATAGAATAGATGAATTATGGAATAGAATGCTGAATATGGATCATAAACTTTAAAACGCCATTTCCCAACAATGTGGAATTTGCACATTCATGGTTCTGGCATAAGGGGGATGATAATATCTTCTGATTTAATTTTCTACTTTTATTTTATTGACGACTTTAAATAAAATAACTCTTTTTAGTACACTAATATAAAAAGATAAATCTAACTACCTCTAAGAATCAGGAATTAATTTTCATAATTCTGGAAACCTACTTAAACTGAACATAAAATCTCCATCAAGATGTTGTTTTTAAGTATAATTAACACTACAGTAATGGTAACATTACGGTTAAGGGGTAAATTTGCTTGATTTAAAAACTTACATATGAAGGATAACATAGAGAAATTCTGCAATATATAATATGTATCTACTCACGGCAGCATAATTTAGCATTACTTTACTGTTTTTAGGCTGGAAAGTACTATTTCACTGATTTTTCATTAAAATATTAAAAACAGGTGGGAAAGTAATATAAACAGTCAGGGAAATATTTCCCTGCCTAGGCAGGAAAAGTAGTGTTACACACACACATCACACATCTGTTTTTGTTTGGGTTTAATTTTATTTTAATTTGTGTTCTTTTTGTTTAGTTTTATACTTGTTTTATTACAAAGCAATATTATAATATTAATATGTTTACCAAAGCTTTCATTTTTTTTTTATCTAAATAGCGTGAGTAGATAAAATATTGTTTGCAACAAGACAGCAAAGGCAACATTTCTGCCTCGTGTATTCATAGCCTGCCTTGGCAGTCAATTAGGTAAATTACCTGCCTTGGCAGTCAATTAGGTAAATTACCTGCATTGGCAGTCAATTAGGTAAATTACCTGCCTTGGCAGTCAAGTAGGTAAATTGCCTGCATTGGCAGTCAATTAGGTAAATTACCTGCATTGTCAGTCAATTAGGTAAATTACCTGCCTTGGCAGTCAATTAGGTAAATTACCTGCCTCGACAGTCAATTTTCATAGCCTGTCCTGGCCTCCGGCTCTGAGGCTAACTTAATCACTCGTCAGTGAAATTCCATTTTGCTGCCTAGTTACATAAATAACTATTTTGTGTTCATCATGAGTTCTTAAAATTAAGCATTTAATGACATTGCCAAATGATTTTTTAGCTTGCATAAAATATTCTAATTCAACATTCTAAAGCTAAAGCTTAGTCTGTGCCGTGACTCAATGCATCTTAGTTGCGGGGCTCAATCGGCGCTGCTGCGACATTTCATTGCGTTCCTGCAGCTCAATGCATGATGGGTCTACACGATGCTTGATTTTAGTCTTAGCTCAGTCTTGCGGAGCTGAATTGTAGCAGTGCTGATTCAGCTCTGCAACAACGAGTCCCGGTATGGACTAAGCTTTAGAGGAATTGTGCGACATTTTAGCAATTTCATGAGATCTATTTTCTAGTCACTAAAAACAGATTATTGTGCAGTGTTCTTTCTTCAACATGTATAAAACATTTTTACATTGATTATCTTTTTTTTCTTACAAAACAGATAATTGTGGACAATGCTTGGCCACAATTATCTGTAAGTGTAAAGCAGTATATACCAGAAAGTAAATACCACAAAAAGTCAATTATTTTTTGAGCATTTAAAACTAACGTTTTTCTTGACTAGATTTTTAAAGAAATCTAATTCTTGAAAGAAAATCTCCGTAATTAAAAAAGTTATTTTTTTAATTAAGTAAGTTTCTAATTTTCCCTGTAATGGGTGATAAAAAATTAGTTAAAACACTATGTTAGTAAAAATGTAAATTTTGTGATTGAATTACTTAATGAAATTATTAGTAAACTTTTTTTGTGATTTGCCGAATTTTCAAAGAAAATAATGTTTACTTTTCTTTTGCAATTAAATGTTTGTTACTTAAAATCCAAACTATTACAGTAGAACCTCATTGCTCCTAACTAATTGGGACTGGGGGGTGTGGTTCGAATTATCAAATATGATGCTGTTAAATTGTATTAATCGCTTAAATGTGGGTGATAAATATTATTATAAGAATAAAAATTCTATTATAGTGTAAAACATTGTTATTATTTGTGGTAATATTTATGATCAGTTCAGAAGGTAATACAAAATTAAAATTAATTTTAAAAAGTCACTAATTTTCTTGTGTTATTGTTAGCCTGTGTTTTACAAGCTACTTTTTTGGCTGGTGATATTCGGATTAGCTGTCGTTCATATTACCAAGGTTTGGATTAGCGAACGTTAGTATTACCAAGGTTTGGATTAGCGAACGTTGTAATACTAATGTTCGGATTAGTGAACGTTCATATTACCAAGGTTCAGATTAGCGAACGTTCGTATTACCAAGGTTCAGATTAGTGAACGTTCGTATTACCAAGGTTCGGATTTACAAGGTTCTACTGTATCAACTATTAAATTATTGTTTACTTAAATTTATTTGATGTACTCTAATAACTTAGTCATTACATATATTTATTTGAATGAGAGTTTTTATTGTCTAATTTAGTAAATAACAGATGTTTTATATAGAATTAAAATATTTATGTTATTGCTGTTTTTTGTTAATTTGATTTTAAAATTCAAATCTGTGATACTAGCATTATATTATATTCTAAATAAAATTTTATTTATCCAATTATGAGATTTATTTTATATTAAAAAAATAATCCTGATATCCATGAGACCAGTTGATACTATAACATGGGCATGTCCCTTACAAAGTTAAAGCTGTGGTTTCAGTAAACTAAATAAAAAATAGACTACCTAGACTATTGGTGTGGCACATAGCTTCCTCGTGTCCTATCACATACTTTATTGATTTTAAGCTTATACAAGCCTTTGTATAAGCGTGTATTTTTTTAAAATCATCCCTGAAAACTGAAATTTTGAGAAAATTATACAAGCCATTATTGTTTAATTTGAATTAAACAATTAGACAACTGAGGTTGATGTCTATGTTGCCATGCTAAAATTTTCTCTCATTTAAAACTGTATAAGTCTTGGGACTTATGAATGCTAACGCTAACTTTCCTAAGCAATATTTTTATCTTAAAAAAATAATGGGGGAAATGAAAAAAAACATTTGCTTTAAATGTACCAGTTGCACACTGAAAGTCTTTTATGTTCACAGTAGATATTTGTTGTATATTCATCCAAGAGATTACAAGCAAATTGTTTTTCTTCGTAGAGAGTAGAGATGTGCGTTATTTAACGTAATAGGTAAAATAATAGGGTTCCAACTGTGTCACCTATTACAGACGTGACAGTGACTTGGTTAAAGCTATTAAATTTGTCACTGGTTACGGAACGGCCCCTAAATATTTTTAAGGTAGGTGTAGGTTAGGTAGTAAGTAGTAGGGTAGCATCATGTGGTAGTAGTGGGGGAAAGTTCCTTTTCCTACATGTAAGCCTTTGGCCTGTACCCTTCTCTACTTAGCAGAAAGCCCTCACTCTACCTGGTTCCGTTCCACACAGAGACAAGTGACAAGGGATAAGATATAATAAATATTAAATATGACGTTTTGAATACTGGAACTGGAAGTTCCAATACCTATTATTTTATTAATAGGTGACAATGTCACGGAAAGAAAGCCCTAATACCTGCTTCGTTCCTTGAGGGCACCATAACCAGACCAGTTACGGTGACAAGATTTAATAGTTTTTTTTTAAACACCTGAACCAATACTCTATATCTTGAAATATCGGGCTTTCATCGGCCACTATTTTTTAATATTTTCTCGTGCTGATTTAACTCTTCTCTCTACTCGACTTGTCCGTTACTTACCTATACTGTAAAATCTCGTGTATAATATGCACTTTTTTCTAAAATCGGGGTGCGTATTATACACGAGTGAAAATATTACTTTGTTTACAATTTAATTTTTACCTCAATAGTTAAAAAAAAGCCAGCTATTACAGTAGTATATATAAAGTTTTCGGGTGTTTTACACATATTATAAAACATGAACGTAAATATACTTTTTTTTATAAAAACTGATTTTATGTATCTTATCGTATTTATTTTTGGTAAGGTATCTACCTACTTATTTGTATTCTCTCTTTTTCAGACAGAGAGACTTGTTTCTTGTTATCATCAAAGTTATTTTATTTTATTTCGGTAATTGATCGAAGTAATTGATAAAGTACATATATATATATAATATAAAGATAAGTTTTACACCGGCAACGCCGTGAGATTACAACGGCTTGATTACAAACGGCTCAAAGGCAATTAACAATTCTACGAATTGTTAATGTCTTTATATTTATTATTCCTAGTAATGATAAATATTCAGAAGAATACCTATCCATAATTTTATTTATGGATAATTAGATATCTTAAAAACAGTATGTACCTAGTTTTCTGTAAGTACGTTGCAAAGTTTTTAAACTTTAAACTATTAAAAATTATTATTGTCTCACGTTCGCAGATAATAGTTTAGCTTTAGTTGTCGTGTAATTGTGATAAAAATATAAAGCTATACATATTTGAAATTACAGTACAATGTGCAAAATATTAAATTTATTTTAACTGCTTATTATACGCGACTATTTAATTTTCCACAAATTTTAGTTAAAATTTTGCCTGTGTATTATACACGAGATTTTAATGTAGTACTTATGCTCATCTCTATTACTTTGTTTTATCACTCCTTTTTATAATTCACTCCACATTGTATTATTGGTTAATATTACATGCATATATGACAAAAGTGTGTATTGATTTCGAAGTATTTATTTAAAACAACTACTGACCTCCCCCCCCCCCCCCCCCCCCCCTCCTCATTTCCTAGACGAATATAATTTAAATTTAGGGTATATTATAAGGAATAATAAAAAATATAATATCGGGTTTAACTTTATATATCTTCAAAGCGTTGTTGTTCTTGCTTTGCTTGTTATTATTTTAATATTTTGTATAATTGTAAAGTTGTAATGAAAAATAAAACATTTGTCCCCCAGGTACTTAGACTCTACCCCAAGACCCCAATAATCCTACACACCTTTGATCCTCTACAAGATGTTAATTCCTCTTTTGCCGATAGCCCGGACACCGCCCTCCCACTTTCCTAATGACACCACCGCACCGTTATAATAGCTTATGGCTTATAGACAATTGTAAATGAATTGTTCCATGACATTGAAATCATATTTCTTCAATCTAATTTTGGTTCGTTTCCGGGTGTTTTCTGTTTCATGCAATAATTAGATTTTGACTTTCCTTTCATAACTTTATTAAAATTAAAATCATTTTATTCAAGTTTATTTATTTAATTTAAATTACATAATGAATGAATAAATACTCATTTTTATTATTATGTACTTCTAAATATTATGTAAAAAGATTGTTCAGACAATGCTTTGAAGATATAATACGTTATTATAATTTTTATTATCTTTTTATAATACCCAAAATTATACCTAATTATATTCGTCTATGATATTGCGACTTATAATATCTCGCGTACAATACGCACATTTTTCCCTCCAAAATCGGGGTGCGTATTATTAGGTTTCTGGTTTGCAGAGGTTTTAAACTTGCAGGTAGCAGATATTTTTTTCAGTGACAGTGACATTGTCACCTATTAAAAAAATAATAGGTATTGGTACCTAATGCCAGATCTGGAACGAATCCTTAGAGGAACGTTGCAGATAGCAGACATTTTTTTCAGTGACAGTGACATTGTCACCTATTAAAAAAATAATAGGTATTGGTACCTAATACCAGATCTGGAACGAATCCTTAGAGGAACGTTGCAGATAGCAGACATTTTTTTCAGTGACAGTGACATTGTCACCTATTAAAAAAATAATAGGTATTGGTACCTATTACCAGATCTGGAACGAATCCTTAGAGGAACGTTGCAGATAGCAGACATTTTTTTCAGTGACAGTGACATTGTCACCTATTAAAAAAATAATAGGTATTGGTACCTAATACCAGATCTGGAACGAATCCTTAGAGGAACGTTGCAGATAGCAGACATTTTTTTCAGTGACAGTGACATTGTCACCTATTAAAAAAATAATAGGTATTGGTACCTAATACCAGATCTGGAACGAATCCTTAGAGGAACGTTGCAGATAGCAGACATTTTTTTCAGTGACAGTGACATTGTCACCTATTAAAAAAATAATAGGTATTGGTACCTAATACCAGATCTGGAACGAATCCTTAGAGGAACGTTGCAGATAGCAGACATTTTTTTCAGTGACAGTGACATTGTCACCTATTAAAAAAATAATAGGTATTGGTACCTAATACCAGATCTGGAACGAATCCTTAGAGGAACGTTGCAGATAGCAGACATTTTTTTCAGTGACAGTGACATTGTCACCTATTAAAAAAATAATAGGTATTGGTACCTAATGCCAGATCTGGAACGAATCCTTAGAGGAACGTTGCAGATAGCAGATATTTTTTTCAGTGACAGTGACATTGTCACCTATTAAAAAAATAATAGGTATTGGTACCTAATACCAGATCTGGAACGAACCCTTAGAGGAAAATTGCAGGTAGCAGAAATTTTTTTCAGTGACAGTGACATTGTCACCTATTAAAAAAATAATAGGTATTGGTACCTATTACCAGGTCGGAGCTGGAACGGTGTCACCTATTACTCAGATTTAATAGTTTAGCCCATCCCTAGTAGAGAGGTTTTTCAAATGAGAACGCCTTAACGGATTATTATCTATTATTTAAACATTTCAATAAATAATTTTTGTGTTCATATGAAATATGTACACTATTAAATTTTACTGCAGCGATATTTCTGATCAATATAACTCTTGAAAAAAACTAACTACACTATCTTGTAGGGCTTAAAGTGACACTGATACGTTACGTTCCTTTTGGATCCTACCTCTCCAGCCCCTCTAGTACCAAAAAAGGTGTTTTTGATAGTGTACTCTTTTAGCACAAGTAATTTTTTACATGAAGACCAAACTGAATAAAAAGTATCCTATCTTGCAGAGGATACTTTGGAGATGGCACCCTACTGTGAACTTTTTTCAATCCAAACCCCTTCAAGTGGAGTTATAAGCCTCCAAAGTTGTGATTTCCATTTATTTTATGTTCAGGGGCATATTCATTTTTTGATGAGGGCAGGTTTGGAAATGATATGGTTGGGGTGCTTCTATTAAAGACTAAATACAAATTAAGAGAAAAACTAAATTCAATTTAATTATTACTGACCTTTTCATATGAACACCCCAAATTCTTATCTGTATACAATATATATGAATAATATATATACAATATATATGAAATAATTCATATACAATATATATGAAAATAATAATTTTTTTATATGAATAATATCTTTATATTATTCGATGAATAATAAGGTAGGCGAATAATAATCAGGTGCTGGACATCAGCACCTGACGAGTCTTTCTATGAAATTCCACAAATTGCCACCTCCAGGGCCGTTTCTAGGTGTTTTGCCGTGCTTTCTTTGGCTGTTTAGTACCTTCCTTTCCTTTATTTTAGGAAAAGTCTGTAATAAAATCAATTATGTCCAGCTGGTAAGTAATGCCTTTTTCTAATAATGTTGTGGACTTTCCCACGAGTCTTGGCTCATAAAACCGCACAGATAGGTTTCTATTAATTTGAGTTTCTCATCAAAACGTTATTTTTACCTCACTTGTTTTGGTCCATATTCAACCAAAATAATTCTTAATTTGCCTCCTCTTGAGTTACACATATTAAGTCATTATTCAGTATGCTTTTGAAAACAATTCGATATTTTAATTTTTCCTCTATTTATTTATTTTTGTTGTTAGATATTAAACATTAATTTTTCTCCTTCCTTTTTCCGCCCCTAAAATTTTTCTGCCTAGTCTTGCCTATTATTAGAAGTGGCCCTGGCCACCTGACCCAGCATCTGGTTGTTCTGTCCAGTATTTATCAACTATCGCTAATTAAAACTTTATGCTTAAGGGCTATCTATGGTTTGATGAATAATAAACATTTTTTATAGCAAACTTCTGAACTATCACTGATACTACTCCCTTTATCATTATAATTTGAAATAATTATTTTTTATATACTGGACTTTCATTATAACAGACAAGCCTTAGGCGGCTTTCACACTGCGCGCGAGACCGATTCCGCTTGAGAAACAAATACATGTATCAGCATGGGGCTATTCTCATTAAACGCCAAGCGAGGCCGAGCCGACCCGGGCGATTTGTTTCAAGCGTTTTTGTTAGCTAAGCGTTTTAGGCGGCCGAAGACGCATTGTGAACGGTTTTAAGTGGACTGGTAGATTATCAGCCAATCGGTTCAGTCTCGCGTGCAATGTGAATACAAAAATGCTCGGCCCGGCCTCGCACTCAGTGTGAATACAAAAACGCTCGGCTTGGCCTCGCACGCAGTGTGAAAACTGTGTTAGGCTCTATTAGTCTGTTATAATGAGGTTGTACAGTATTAGGTAAGGTCCTTTAGGCCAATCATTTGTATCTGATAATCTAAGTATTATGGGATAAATTCTCTACCAGCAAAAGGTTATACAAAATATAACAACATGAATTATTTCTTTATTTTTAAAAAATAAATATAACAATAGTTATAAAAGCATAAAATTTCAAATAACATTTATATTCTGATTGTATAATATTTAATAACTTTATAGAAATTGTGATAGGACATTTTCCTGCCATTGACCATAGTGAGTTGAAAAAAAAGTAACTCAAAAAGAAAGATTTTTTTCTGTATAAAAAAGGACATTATCGCAGATAAGCAGAAAACCAATGACTTCTTGACACTCCACATCTAAAAAAATAATATTAACACAAAATAAGTTAGATAACAGAAAAATGTAATAATCATCTTAATTGTAGCAGTCTCTTTCTGGTCCACATCATTCTAATTATTATTAAATTTGGCATATGCAATACATATTTGACAATTAAAAATTTGTACATAATACGCTTTAGAAAATCAGGGATAATTTTATGATTGTGTGCATTGCACAAAAGATTCCTTTTTAGGGTCCATAGGCAAAACCAAGGACCCTTATATTTTCCTGTGTGTGTCTGTCTGTCTGTCTTTCGCCTACTCTTACAGCTACACTTTTTGTCTGATCACTTTGAAATTTGGCATATATGTGTGTAGTACCTACCCACACATTTTAAACATGTAGCAACTTAATTTAAAAAAAAAAAATAAAAATAAGGGTTAAAAAAAAAATATTATTATTTTTTTTTTTTTTTGATGATAAATGAATAGTAACTCAAGTAAAAACTGGAAAAGGAAGTAGTAAATAATTTAGCTACTAAGCTTCGGAACCACTAATATTCTAACCAAAATTTGAAGAAAATTCTCCTTCAATATATTTTTATATTTAAGAGGAATATAGTAATGCATAGGATTACAATAATTCATAGAAGGAGGGCCTTTGAGTACCACATTAAACTAAAAATAGTTTTCGGTAATCAGGCTGCGGTATTTTAAAATAAAAGTTTTTAGTAATTTCTGAAGTAAAAAGTTTACTTAATTTACAATAAAATTAGTTGAATTTGTTATAATTTAACGTACATAAAATTATTGTTAAAATTAACACACAATTATCATTTAAGCGGCTTCATTTGATTACTTAAGAGTAAAAAAAAAATAAAAATAGAAATAATAAAATGAAATCACGTGTGAAAAGTCGTTTCTTTTGTTAAAAGAAACATTTACATTCATATTTAGTGTAGCAAGTAGTTGTACTATGGTTATTTTTCAATTTCCCACCTATAATGGCAAAACGTAGTTAGAAAAATCAGCAGGTAATTGTTTTCACCTACTTATAATACGTTCCGCTATGTTAGGATGAAAAAAGAAAGGTAAAAATTGTGGGTATAATAATTTTACCGAACATAATTAGTACCATTTGAGTGCAGTTTAGTAGACAATTCTATTAATCTTCTTCCCATTCTTCATTTTCTGAAGATGATGTGGCTGACTCGGAATCACTGTGTATTGCTGTAGATCGTTTAGCTAAAGCATTAGCCAATGCTGCTGCTAACCCTCCTTCTGGTCGATGAGGCTTTGCATGTTGTTCATCATTCTAAAATAAATAAAAGTAATAGTTGTCGTTACATAATTTTGTGTAAGCAACACTGCTTGGAGGTTTTATAAGGTTATAATGAAATTGTATTATGTGTTCTATGGATAAATATTATAATATAAGTGTGTATTAATTAAAGAAAATTAACTGATTTGTTATTGTTTCTTCATTCTTTCACAACTAGAATCTAGAATATAGTAGTTACATTGTTCTTTTAGTCATAAATATGGCTTCTGTTCTAAAAAATTCAGAGCTTCAATTTTTATTTTAATCGCTTCATTTTGACGTTCTAAAAAACATTGTAAATCAGCAATGAGGAAGTGGTCAGGTTAATAGATATTCAAGGTCAAAAGTCAACAAATCGAAGCACTTTATTATCCAAACAGTTTGTTGTATGTATAAAATTAACATAATGTTTCATGTATGAAATTTTGATCTGATCCTCAATTGGTCTCCGAGCCAGAGGAAGCGAGATAATTGCAAAAATACGTGCAATAACAGAACTACACAAGTTCTAGAAAGCTAGGATTTTTGCTAAACCGTTCGTTGTATGTAAAAAATGAATGAGACCTTTTTTGTGGGAAATTTAATTTTTTTTTTTTTTTTTTTGATAATCACTATAATTTGTCTCCAAGCTATAGGAAGCAAGATATTCGTAAAAAGTGGTGCGGCAACAGTTACTAGATATTCATAGATATTCTTCGCCCTATATTCTGTAATCCGTCTATTGTATTTAAAAAATGAATGAGACTTTTTTGTGTGAAATTTTGTTATCTTTAATTTTGATAATGACCTTGATTGGTGACAGAGCTATAGGAAGCGAGATATTCGCAAAAAACCGAATTTTTTGTCTTTTGATCTTGAATACCTATTAACGTGACCACGATCTCGTTGCCGATTTTCAATAAGTTTTACAGTACGTCAAAAAGAAGCGATAAAAAAAAAAAATTGAAGCTCCGAATTTTTTTGAAACAGAAAACCTAAAATGACTGGACTAATATAACAATAATAATTATCATTCTAATTTTTGTTAACTCACTGCTAATTTATAATTTGCTTTGATTAAAAATAATGAAATGTAAGATTCAGTAAAAATATGAATACCTTTGGTACAATATGAAGTTTAACTCCATGTCTTATCTGCTCCAGAAAATCACCCCTGCCGCCAGAGTCATTGACATCACCCTGTGTCAAGTTAGTCTGTTTTCCTTCATTAGTAGACTTTGTGACAGGCTAAAACAATTTAATTGTTAGAACTGATGAGTATATATATAGAAATAAAAGAAGATAATTGTAATAGGAGAATTTACCTATTTTAGTAGGTAGTAAAAGCATCTATACCAAAATGGTAGAGTCTTGGGCATTTTTTATAGAAAAGGGCCCCCCACTTTTTTTTAATCTAATATACCTTCTGACAACCGAATACACACTTTTTTTGTGCAAAAGTGTGATATTCCTTTGTCCCAAAGCATATTGGACTGAATATCCCTTTGTCTTAGTAGGTAGTTAGACTAAGGGATATAAACTCTTCTGTATAAAAAACAAAAAGGGGGGCCTTTTTCTATAAGAGTACCGAGTCTTGGATAATGTGAGTTGGATGGGACCAGCACTAACTCGAGTTACCAATAAACTCGGATTATTTGAAATTTATGAAAAATGTGATTTGTAATTCTACTTTTTTAACTATTTATTGAAAAATAATACTTAAATTCACATTTTATTTTCATTACGTTTTAAAATGATTCCATCCTATTCTGTTTCCAATCACCCACTGTTACACACCTAGTTCCAGTGCAATTGCTTTAGTGACACACCGGTATCTATACAAATATTTTCACAGCAAACAGAAATTGGGTATGTTTTTTTTACTCATATAAAAAATGTTACACGAAGTTAAAAAAAAATGAAAAAATTTGATTTAGAACTGAAGCTGCTCAGCTTAGAGCGATTCCATTCAAATCATACGGATCTATCTCAACTAATACTGTCCTGTCCTAATTGTGTTTAATTCAGGGAAGCCGCTCTGTCTCCTTCTTTCCATGAACTCTTGTTAGGCTCGGATTATTAAAAATTGGATTATCGCAGCTCAGACTATTGAGACTACTACATTGAGATGTCTTCCATATTTTAACATAAATAGTTATTATATTTATGGTTTAATTTTTATACCGTTAATTGGTATAGAGGCTTTGGTACAAAATTAACTAATGGCTTTGATTCTGTATATATTATTATTCACCAAAGTAAACATGTATAATTGGATAATTCATCTAAATTAAAAACTGTAAAATAATCATTTTATTGATTTATTTTTTTGAGATGACCTCTATATACGGTCCCATATCTAACGATGATTTTATTGTTACAACAGTTTATCTTTCAGGTACAGAAGTATTACTTAATACCAGCTTATTACTTAAGGCAATACCTTAAGCTCATACCACCTTACTTAATCTTAATACCAGCTAATTACTTAATAAGCAGGTTTTTTTTTAACATTTCTTGCATATCATGAGTTGTTTTCAATTTATTCTCGTTCATAACAACTAGATAACTATTAAGTTACTGGTATTGAATAAACTGCATTTAATAGGAATAAGTATAAAAGTAAATTATAAAAGATACCTTGAGGGTAGGACCAGATTTGATCGATTGCATTAGAGCTGAGCGAGGATCAGCTGGAGGAGCTGTGGGAGGAGGTGGAGGTGGTAAGTGAGAAGGGGGAGGAGGTATATTAGACAAGGGGGGAGGGGGTGGTATGTTAGACAAAGGGGGAGGGGGAGGTACATTGCAGGGTGGAAGGGGAGGGGGAGGAATAGGGCGAGGAATTTCACTGTACTGGTAGGCATACTGTGAATTTGGAGGTCTGCTAGATATCGGAGGTGAAGGATCTATGTCACTCTTCACTGCTTCCATACCTCCATTATCTTCAATGAACTGGTATATGAACCCTTTTGTAGCTGGGTCCTTCAACTGACTTTCTGAAATACCGGCCTGGAATAAAAAAAAAATATATATATTCTTAGGAATAACATGAGTTACAGAGAAAGTTAATTATAATGCAGTGATCCTTTGATTATAAATTTACAATTTTTTTACACTAGAACTGAGCAATAATTTGTAATAGTGCCTGGTGTTTCTAGTTCTAGCAACTTTCACTAACTTGGTGAGTAGGCTTCCGCGGGTAGACTTGTAAGGAACAGCTGGGTTTTACGGTGAAATATCCTCAACTTTGTACTCATATGTCCTTAACTTTTTTTCTGAAGAAAACGGCCATTAAGTTTGAAGACATACAAGTACTAGCTTCTGTCAACAGGTATTACAGCAGGGTGGTAAGGGAGGCTATTAAGATTGAGAAACAACCAGAGAACCAACCCAACTCAAGGAACCCCTGGAGAATCCAGGTATAATTTTTCGTTCCAGAAAGCTAGTATAAATACGTCGTCCGTCTAAATAAAGTCCGTGTAAATACGCCATTCACTCCAGTCATCAGCATGTCTTGTTGTTGCTTCGAGTCAACATCACGATGCACCACACTCATGAAGATGCTTCCAGTAGTGGAAGTGAAACGTCGGACTTATTTATTTATTTTACATATTTCAACCTTCGATTTCAACTCCTTCGTGACATGGATTTCACCGGAAAACCAAGCTGTTTATTTGCTTTCAATAACTTCACACTTTCATTTCAGATGAAAAATTGCTTGGATAAAAACAACTTACAGATCTGAACCGTGGGCCTGGGTATTAGAAAATAGATAGAAGTATATTGGGGAGAACACGTTACAGGGCCGTTGCCCACCCTACTGACCTGACCAGCACTACGTTCTCAGGAAGTGATCCACTATCTAGTGTTAAGGACTTCTTTTGATTTTTACTCCCCTTATAAAAAATAACAGAAGGGAGTAACAATCAAAAGAAGGTGTACGGAATGTTTATATTTAGACTGTTATTCCCCTTATAAAAACAGAAGAGTGATATTCCTTTGTTCCAAAGTACATTAGACTAAACATCCCTTTGTCTTAATAGTTATTTAGTCTGTCATTTATATCCCAAAATACATAGGGGAGTAACAATCTAAAGAAGTAACAGTGTTAATACATCTCACCAAATATATTTTGATAATTAGCACAGTATACCTGAATGAAAAAGCAGTGCTTAAATTATTAAATTAAGATTAAAATTTAATTATTGTTAGTATTAACTTCAAAAACTATTAACCGAGGATTTCACAGCTTTAAAATTAAAGTTGTACAGCCTATGTCACTAAGCTTAAGCAATATTTTTCATAAAAATTAACTGACCTTTTGGAAAAACCTTTGAAGCGGTTCGTCATCAAGAAAGTTAAAGTTGGGTGAGTTGTCATAACCGAAGTGACTCAAATGCATAAAATTCTGTGGTGCCCCTATCATATCTTTGCTTATTTTTGTCTGTTTCTTATTTTTCTTTTTTTTGTCTTGCTGTCCAGAAAAAGAAAACTTATTGCTAGTGCTAGGTTGCGGTAACACCTTATTATTAATAGGTTTACTTAAAGAAAGGTCATTGAAATTATTATAACCCATCGAACGATTATCTAAAACATAAAACAAAGGATTAATTTAATTTCTTTTTAGATAAATTACTTTTGCATTCATATACTGACTTCTAACAATAATAACAATCAAAATATCATTTTAAAAAATAACTGAAGGCAAACGTTTGATAGAATTATTGAATTCTTACCAGTTTGAGGCTTTCTCATTTTCAATTTTCCCGAGACTAAATCATACAACATATCTCCTTCATCGTCATTAGCAAAATTGAAAGCAACAATGCAGTCCTAAAATTAAATAGATAATTATTTAACAATTAACGAGGCACAAATTGTCCTGATTATCTTACTTAATTAATCTAATAAAAATTAATTTTAATTAATCTGATAAAAATTAAATAAGTAGCAATATTAACCAGAGATGGAGAAATGCAGAAAAAGCTTTATTTATTTAGCTTAAAAAATTACAGTTAGGTAATGAAATAAGTGAAGATAGGTGTCTCATTGTTAAGGTACTTGCTTTTTAACTACTTCCTTAATATTAACATATCTGCCTTAAAGAAGAGATGAATTTGATTTCATCTCTTCTTCAGATATGTTAATGCTAGAGTTAAATTATACCTAGTGTTAGTATTGATGACAAAAAGTTTTTAAAAAATAAAATAATTTATAATAGGTGTTCTCAAAATGTAATTACACATTTTTAACATAAAATATAATAGTTGGTATTAAAGAAAAAAATATATATATAATATAGAAGGCATAGGAAATGTTTATTGGGAGTGATAAGAGATAATAGAAAATACATGATGCACTTCAGTTAATGACTCACAAGGGGCAACAAATTAACCATGTTAAATTTCTGGAAAAAATTCTTGTCCACTAATGAACTCTACTGTGTGACCATAACTAAACTACCCTTTTTGTCGATCTTAATATAATATTGACTTCTTAAACTTCATTAGTATTAGGCACCATGTAGTTATTTAAGTAATATCATCATTGTAACTGATTATATTTGTCATTTTAGAAAATAAAGACTGATAATGACCAAATAAGAGTCGAAACGTTTCTTAATGGGTAAGGATTAATCACGCCTAAAGATCCATTTACCACATTAACAATTCAATTATAAAGGAGGGTTTAACGTATTCTACAAGATTGACATCAATAATCAAAATCTAATCTTTACCTCGGCCTCAAAAGCATGAAGATTGTCATTAAGTTTAAAATACTCCATATAATTGTAGAGTTCATGTTCCCAGAGTAACATCTTATTGTTGGGACAGTAGATCCTGAAGAAGTAAGATCTCAGATTACTATCTTTAACAAAGCAAAGGACTCCGACTTCTGTGTACACCCAGTCGTCATAATCGGTCATTCCTCCCGCGATATACTTCTCCACCACTGTTGTAGCTAACGACTGTAATAAAAGCACAAAGTAGAAAAATATTAAAAATCAAGGGAAAATGATTAAATAAACAATGTACGAAATAAAAAGAGACATTATTATTATTACCAAACACTCACTATAGCGTTTCTGTGATCAAGTAAAGTTTCACAAAGAATCGATAGGAATAACCAGTTTAAAAATTGAAAAGAAACATAAAATAATCATAAAAAGTAAAAATACTCACAGAACATTTTGGTCCTAATAATGCAAATATAATATCATTTTCTTGAGGAGAAAGTAAACAAGTTGATTTATTAGAGGGGGGAGGCATTCTTAACTTAATTAATCTTTTTTCTTTCTAAAAACTGAAATAAATAGTACAAACCATTTGCTAAACTAAAATATAACTATAAATAAGTATTTTTTAATTTCTCTTATCGTTTTCCACTTTAGTGATAGAGGAGAGATAAGTCAGAAGTGTTGCCATTTTAATCTCAAAAGAGAGATAACATTTCAAGGGTGTTTAGTTGACTAGACAATCTAATAATCAGGAGGTTAGGTTGTAAATAAAAAATTATCATAGCAACTTATTTCCAATCAAACTTTATAAAATAAATTGCTTTTGAACAATTTTATTTCTACATTTCAAAGAAGTAGCGGTAATTATATTAGTGAGAGAACTCGGTTACAAATATACATATTATTTGTAAGTGGTTGACATCTTAAATCAAAATGGCCGATAAGAAACTCCTTTTAAAAAATTGGTTTATGTCATAAAGGAAGCCAAGAATTTTTCATAAAAATGGCCGTCGTCTTAAATCAAGATAGCAGACCCTAGAAAGATTTATAAGCAAGCACCAAGGGGCTAAGAGGAACCTACCTGAAAAATTTTTATAAATGGTTATAGGTCAGGTGGTTCGAGAGATATTATAATCAGTCGTCAGTGGTATTTGGAGTATAATAAACATGGTTATTACAAATGATGTTCTTGATTTCAATAGAAAATATTACTGGATTAATATGTTTTTTCCGTGGTAGGCTGTGAAATAATAACTTTAGAGCCTAAAAAACATAGCTAAAATCCATTTTTTCATTATGTGGACTTAACATTTTTTTTACCTTCTAGGGAGAAAAAATAAAAACTTGGGTAGTTATCAGAAGTGCCGTTTTTAGCGCTGCAATTAAGTAGACATGCTTCTTAGTACGATTAAAATCAACAAGATGTCAATGCGTTTTATCTTTTTTTATAGGGCAACCTCTTTTAGGTTTCTTTTTTAACTTGTTCTTTGTTTGCTATCAAAATCATTTTTTTCTTCGTATGTTACGCTCTGTTATTATTTAAAAACAAAAATTGTTGTTATTAAATTAATTATGGAAAGTGAAAACGATATGTTTACTGAAACTCCACCGGAGTTGAAGGAAATGGCGAGAAACGCCGTAGACAAAAATGTCCCAGAGAAAAGCAAAGCTCTTTATGAAGCTACATACAATTTATTTAGAACATGGACTCAAGAAAAGAGTGTGTCTAATATTTGCTATAATTATATTGATTAATATTTAATGTATTTTTCATTGTCTGCTACTTTGGAAAAAATAGCATATGTTACTAGACTGCGAAGTGTTTTTTCTTTACCTTAGCAATATTTACTGTCGAGCGAAGCGAGACAGTAAATATAATTGCTGCGGTAAAGAAAAAACTCACTTCACAGTCTAGTAACATAATATACTATTAATACCACTTCAGTTTAAACCATTTTATTTCTTTTTAAATAAAACTACATTTATGTACGCTTGAAATAATGAACATAATTTGTAATAACCCTGTATATACATAGACTAGCTGGATTCCTATACTTTGATATGGAGTGTATTATTTTTAATGTTTTAACATTTTACTTGGGTTTTACTTTTAGTTTTACTTTTTTTTAACTTATAGATATGAAAATCTCAAGCTCTCATTGGTTCTCTCACGCTGTCTGAGTAAACACTAATTGTAATATCAGTATAGAATCTCTAAATTATAAGTAAAAGATTGTGACTATGATCGACTAGTATACTAAATTGGTCTGCATTTAATTTGGGCTATTCTGGTTCTTTAAAAAAAATTGATCGGTTAAGATTTATAATTTTTGTTCACTGTGCATAGGTTCTATAATAATGTGATAGAAACAAGTAACTTAAATACTGAACGTTACCTCACTCGTATTCAGGCTCCGATAGAATGATGTCGCTTGTGTGAGGCACGTAAACACGAGTGACTGCTTCTAGGAATGTTCTCATAAGATCTTGAGATTCGGCATGCATTTTACGCCACAGATACTCGGCGATGTACAAATCGAACTGGTCCTTGACAGTTCTACTACCGCTTTGCTTTTTAACAACACTTTTTACTACATTAGTATGTACACCACTATCTGAATCCTCGAATTGAAGGGAATTTTCAACTGCAAGTTGTTTAAACTCTTCGTCGTCAAGGCAGTCGTGAGTCTTCCAACAGTCGGAGTAGATTTTCGTACCGGGTAACACAAAATCCCTTATGATAGCCAGAAGATCACTCTTACCCCCTCTGTCAACAACTTTAAGGAAACATCTATTCGAACCTCTTTCGACTCCTCCAATAACCCAGCCTTCTTCTTCGGTCGCTCCTCGGTTAAATTTTCGTTTGCCGAACTTACTTTCGACTATTTCGACCTTCTCTCCGATTCCGCCGATCGGACCGCTTTGTCTGGCACAATCGTCCATACATATTTCCCTGAACAGACTACGCCAATCGCAAGCCGTACTTGTACTCAAATTTAACTCGTAAAGTATATCTTCCTGTGAACGGTTTCTGACGAAGAATTCGGTCATCAACAGAATATCGGTTAAGCTCATATGACTCCAAGAGAACCAGCTGCCTCGCCGGATAGTCCTTTTGACGCAGTGGCGAGGTTCTTTGTGCTTTCGACAAACCCACTCGTATTTATCAGAGATATCCTCGCGTTTAGTTAAATTCATACGTTTACCGCACTTCGGACAATCGTAGAAACTGGAAAGCAGTCCTAGATCCATACAGAACTGTATTACGTTTAACATTCCGTCGGTAGACATTTCTGCCAGAAACTGCATACGATATAAATACGACAAATTAATACGTTCTATACTCATCTTTTATAATCCAGAAGTTAAAAAGACGAATTATTTTGAGTGATGCCAGTGATTGGTGATAAAAACAGAGTTGATACACTTCCTAATAAAACTTCACTTCAACAAGGAAAGAATAACCTTTATAGCTTTTCACCTTGCACCTTTACACATTTGTAGCCCTATCCTATAGCAATCAAATCACAAATCACGTACTGCGATTCGGAACAATCGGAACGCGGTGTCTATCTGTTATCTATTTGTATTTGTCTAGATCTACAAGGCCCCAATCTCAATCTATACATATGTATATACTACATACTCATTCGTACTTATAGTTTGTAGTCTAAAGGCCTCAATCCAGAAACCATAAACCCTAGCATTGAGAACTGACGGTATTAACTATTAACTAAATAAAATAATTGACTACTTGTAAATATTAAAATAGATTGAGGGAATTTTTAGGGTTGGGACTTGGTACATCCATGTCGATATATTTAAACATCGATGTTTAGAGTTTCGATGTATCGGCAACATCGAAGTTGACCCGAAGAAATATCGAGTAAAATACGAATACGACAACGAAATTTGCGATTTTCTTTTTCTTTGCTCGAGGTCAAGGATGGTGTATAGGCTCGAAGTAAAATGTTGAAAGGCCAGTGACCATATTTTTGTTTTTTGCACTTGCACGTCAGGTTGGTTCTGTTCGATTTCAAACAATCGAAAACGAAAGCATCGCGATGTTTAGCTATCGATCGTCAATCGTCGATAGTTAAACATCGATGCTTACTTGGGACATCGATCATCGATGTCCCAACCCCAACCCTAGAATTTATGCTGGGTTGGTTTCACTTTTATTCTTCACATCTCATGATCTCATCCCTTTTTTCGTGTATTGAGTCATGATAGGTTATTCTTCAATTCTTCCATTGCAGGTTAAATAAAAGATTTACGTGGAAAACTAAAAAAAAGAAGAAGGTATTGAAACTGAAACTGCAGGCTTTTTGCGGTCCGCAGGCAAAAGTGAGGATTTTTATATACACTCCTGCGCTTATCTGTCTGTAATGCTCCTGAACTCCAAAAGTACTCAACACAAGATTTCGAAACTTTGAAAATAACCCAAATCAGGAAAATTATAGGGAAGCCGGAAGCCGCCAAAACTCATCCTTCAAAATCTAGGAGTTGCAATTTTTTGTTAACGTAACTGTGAGAGTTTTTGTTAAACTGTAAATGAAAGAGATGAACGCTCTGAGTAAAAATATATATTTTAGTTTCGTTTTTGTACTAATTCATCTTTACCCTTTGCGCCATGTTTCCTTGAAAATATAGTTTTTCTTGTCTCCCCCCCTCTAATTTTAATTAAATAAAATATCTAAAATTAATCATAGTTGTTATTCTTTGTCATAAAACAAATGAATGGGGTTTTTAAATGAAAGCTACTGAATATTAGATTATAAATATATAACACTTTATGAGTATTGTGCTTTCTACAACCGACTGCCTTTTTGGCGCCCACATTTTCCAAAAAGAAATGTCCACCCTTCTGTATCTTCTTCTCCAAATTCTCATAACTTGTTTTTACTACAATATAATGAAATTCAATTTTATTTAAGTTTTTGGTAGTTTTCATACTATGGAAAGTTTAAATAATTTAAATCAAATTATAATTATTATTTACTACGGGAAACAGACAGTGAAAAATACACTCCCGCGCCAGGATTTGAACCACGGGTCTCCTGTATTTCCAGTACAGATGGTCTTGCCAACTAAGCTACGCAGGAGAATGATTTTTCACTGCCGTAATCGATAACTAGTCCCAAATCCAAGCTTTCAATATTCATATACATTTAGACAGTCAATATTTATACAGGAGACCCGTGGTTCAAATCCCGGCGTGGGAGTGTATTTTTCACTGTCTGTTTCCCGTAGTAAATAATAATTATAATTTGAATACAATATAATGATATTTCTTTACATTTTTGGACATCTAATTTATTTTGAGTTTTCTGGAATGAGTGCTTATAATCGTCCCTATAATTAGAATACTTTATACTAATAACACGAATGCTAATAATACAGAGCCGAGGACTTGTCAAACAGCCTCAAAAACATGAGAAATATAGGATGAAGCTGGCATCGGTAAAGAAAATTGGACCCTGAAAGTGGCATGAGCTTATATCTCACAGTATCAGCAAGGATCATTCCCATTGACCTCCTGGCATAAGAGAAAAAGAAAGTTGCAGAGAATAAGAGCGAGGACAAGAAAGCAGCCACGCTAGAAACAAGAATGGCAACAATAATGCAGTGGCAGACCGTGAAGGCAAGGTGAAGCAACAGGAACATGGATACCAGGATTATCCATGACTTGGCTCAGTAGACTAACAGAAGCCACAATGAGGTGAACTTATACCTGTTGCAGTTGCTCAGGACACGGGTTGTTCTGGGCGTACCTCCACGGAATAGGTAAGCTATCCCAAGCATGAGGCTGCATGCACTGCATCGGCGAGATGGAAATGCTTATCACTCCTTTACCTGTACTTTTAGGAATAAGGAGAGGTAACGATAACCTGACAAAGGTTGTGGGATACTTCTTTAGATTGTTACTCCCCTATGTTCTTTTAGAATATAAATGACTATGACTAAATAACTATTAAGACTAAGGAATGTTTAGTCCAATGCACTTTGGGACAAAGGAATATCAGACTTCTGTTTTTATAAGTGGAGTAAAAATCTAAAGAAGAACATTCCATACACCTTCCTTAGATTCTTACTCCCTTCTGTGTTTTTTATAAGGGGAGAAACAATCTAAAGAAGTGCCGGTTGTGGAAGATATAACCCCATAAAACCTTATCGGAATAATGCTAACTAGCAAAGAAAATTGGACATATAAAACCTCCTTCACAGGGAAGATCCTCCCGCAGAAGATGGCAAGTGAGTGACTAGAACTGACACATTAAAGGAACAACAAAAACAAGGATAGGCAAGGAACAGGAAAAAAGGATATTGCCACATAGGCCATGAAAAAAGGCAACACCATGAAGTAATGAGAAAAGTAGTAGTAGTAAGGAGGCGGGGAGGCCAAACCTAGCAATTATACCGCTTTCGAGTCCTTTTTGCCAACCCCTGAACTCACACCCATCAAACTACCTGAGTGTTATCCTCAAATTTCCTAGTTTGGGTAACAAAGGAGAGAATTTCTTGCTACTCAGTAATTACAGAAAAATACCAACATGCTGGACTATGCCTAGGAATAGGGTGCAGTCCTTTTTAATGGGGCTAAGAGGCAACACCCCACTACCTATTGAGCGGCTTTCTCAATAGGGACTCTGTCAGATACTTTTGCTCATTATATAAATATACATATATAACTATTGTTATTATACAGTATGTCCCAGGATCGACTTGACGATACGTAAAGTGACCAAAAAATTTCATTTTTCGACAAAAAGTCATTCTTGATCATCCCTCCTGCTTGTCATTTAATGAAGATTTATCGTATTAAAAATGTTGTATCATGTAACCTGTTGCTAAAAATTGCGATTTTTTATAATCACACAAGAGAGAACTGGTCTAAATTTTAATTTTATGAAAAAAAGTCATTCTTTATAAAAAATTATATTTTTCTAAATCAGAAAGAAAATACAAAAAACCATATAATTTGTATTTTACCCCCCCCCCCCCCCCCCAACATTACCTCATTTTTAAGAATAACATTCAATTTTTTTAAAACAGAGGTATCGTATTGAAGATTTTGTTGATATTAAACAATTAATTGTTGAAGTGAGCTTTTTGATTAAAATAAAAATTTAGTGAAATTGAAGTAGATTAATTTTTATAAACAATTACTAACAAAACATTTTTTTAATAATGTTATTATTACAAAATATTAAAACTAAAAACAATAGTAAAAAAAGTATTATAAAATTGTTATCAAAGTTATCAATCTAAAAGTATCATGATTAACTATTTCATCACTATGTGTTTAATGACAATGCCATAATAACTTAAAGTGAATAAATAAATTAGTATAAGTAAATAACATAATACACAACGTAGTGTTGCCAACAGTTGTTTTGTTTTATCAAAAGTGAGGAAAGCGGGGGGGAGGGGTAGAGGTGAAATACAAATGATTTTTTTTGTATTTTCTTTCTTATTTAGAAAAATATAATTTTTTATAAAGAATGACTTTTTTTCATAAAATTAAAATTTAGACCAGTTCTCTCTTGTGTGATTATAAAAAATCGCAATTTTTAGCAACAGGTTACATGATACAACATTTTTAATACGATAAATCTTCATTAAAAGACAAGCAGGAGGGATGATCAAGAATGACATTTTGTCGAAAAATGAAATTTTTTGGTCACTTCACGTATCGTCAAGTCGATCCTGAGACATACTGTATATTATAAGCATTGATATTACCATATTGAGTTTCAATGGGGCTGACAGGTATAGCAATTTGCCAACTAATTTATTTTTGCCACAGCTATTTCAACCTGTAGCTGTAGCTAAACTCATCATATAATTAAAAGGAAAAACAAGAGACATGATTTCAACAAGTTTTCTTATTTGTAATAATCAATTTACATATTATTTAACAATGATAATAAAATTAGTTGTAATTAGAAATACAATATATTGTCAATTATAAATAATTAAGTGAATAAAAATATAGATATTAACAAATAGTGGCCGTTATAACTTATATTTATTAAAAGTTTACCAGAATGCACGTAGCATAAGGCCTTCGATGTTTTAATAATCAGTCAGTTTGAATTGTGTGTTAAATAATAAGAGTAAAAAATATATATACATTTAACAGCTAAAAAATAACGATACATAGGTGGGATTCAAAGTTTAATACTGGCTTTAACTTTAATAATTAAATAGTAAGAGTTAGTATATAACTTTAAAATAGTCAGGTGCAGTTACATAGATATATGTAAATAAAGTGGATATAATTCAAACATATCATCTAAGATGGTAGTGTTATTTAAAAAAAAAAAAAAAAAAAAAAATGACTAGGAAGAAGAACAAAAAGAAGACGTTAAGTAGGCAAGAAGTTAGAAGGATAAGAAAATATAGGTCTTGCATTTTAGGTTCATTTTTATCTATGTGAGATTAATAAGAAATTTATAATAATAAAATCTAAGACAATTTATAATCATGATAGAATAATCTGATACTCTCATAATATTTATATCAGTTTCTTCGGCATCAAGTGAGATAATAATGATCTTCTATCATCATTTTACTGTCTATAATTATAATATTGATCAGATTTATAGTTTCCTCATTAATGATCTAAAATTATACTTGTTTTATCCCCCCTCCCCACCCCTTTTAATCAGATATATAATAAAATGAATAGTACATAAATATAAAAGAAAAAAATCAACAGGGAAGGAAATAGTTACACTGTGTATTAATAACATAGGACATATCTCTAAGTCAGTTTTGAGCTCCAGAAGCGAATTCTTCATAAATGTTTCTTCCCACATCTGAAACAATAAAAATAATTTTATATGATAACAAAAAAAAATCCATATTTGCATGGAAGTAAGTTGTAGCCTTAAATTATCTTTAACTTTATGGGTAACAAAAGTAACTTGCGGCAGTATTTGATAGCAGTTGGATTATGGCTGTCACATAAATTTAAATTTACTCGACGATATTTTAAAAAGCCTTAATAAGTACTGTAGGAACGCCGAGAGAATGTGCGTGGAAAAATCGATCTTGGGTCGAACTTTTAAACTAACTATCGACTTCGCTTCTAGATATATCGATGTTCCTCTAGACAGAGTCCCCTCTAGGTGTGTCGACCTTTTCTACCTTGTTTAAAAAGTGACATTAGTTCGGCGCATTTTAACAATGCCCAACTTTAACATCTCACTGCTTTAAGAGTTCTTATCCAAATCAAACCAAATTGACAGGGTTTTTAGAACTCATATAAATGTAGAAGCCTACGAAGTTTCAAGTCAAAAAGTTAATTAGTTTTACGTTAATTAACGAATTTAATGGGATCTGATATCCAAATGAACCCAATGAAAGTTATTATTAAACATTATTTTTAACGTTTGTTGATACATTATTAGAAAATAATTAATAATATTATTATGGTATCAAAGTAATAGTTTAAAACGCATGATATCTTACTTATTTTTAAATTTAATCTGATTATAAATTATAAAATTATATTTATTTTAAAAAATGTATTACATTTTTAAGAAAACATTAAGTATACAAATTTTATTAAAAATATTTTAAAAAAAATAGTTTCTTTGAAACGTATTTTTTTCTTTATTTTTGTGTTAAGGTTTTGTCTTAAAATAATAAACCAGTCCTATGATTTTAACCCATCTTTGCTATCAATGAAATATTTTAAAACACATGATATCTTACTAGTTTTAAGCAGTACTGTAATTTTTATCTGAATAATATGTACTCTAAATATTGATAGGGCATGAGCTACTTAACGGGCAGGTAGGACTTAGGATTATAAAAAGCGGAAGGATGAAGGAATGGGATTAGTTACCTTTGGGTGGTGATTGACCTTAGTTTGGATTGGGATAAACCCTTTATTTTTTAAAGAAGTGCAATATTTCATGGAAAATTCTAATAATTTATACATATTTGCAAGAAAATAATCTGATAATACAAGCCGCTTTCCTTTCAACAAACTGTCCCACTAAAAATAAAAAAAAAACAACAACAACATATTTTTCAGTCAGTCTTAGGACAATCGCTTTGTCGATAACATCTTATATTTCCGTGATCATATCTTTCGTATTTGTGCATCTCTTAGAAAATTTGAACTGGCACTCTTATTTCTCTGCTCAACGTTTTGTTTTTATCTGTAAGTACATAAAATTACTTACTTTGGTACATACGAGTACATCCCATCTCAACGTATAGTTTTTTTGAGCGTGTTTCTTATTTTCGCCTTAATTTTCAATTGTCATATATAAATAGTTCTACATTAAATAATGGATAACAATAGAAATATTTGTAAAAGAAAAAGAGGAAAAACAATTCACAGCGATTTTTGGGTTCATTTGGATATCAGATCCCATTAAATTCGTTAATTAACGTAAAACTAATTAACTTTTTGACTTGAAACTTCGTAGGCTTCTACATTTATATGAGTTCTAAAAACCCTGTGAATTTGGTTTGATTTGGGTAGGAACTCTTAAAGCAGTGAGATGTTAAAGTTGGAAATTGTGAAAATGTGCCGAACTAATGTCACTTTTTAAACAAGGTAGAAAAGGTCGACACACCTAGAGGGGACTCTGTCTAGAGGAACATCGATATATCTAGAAGCGAAGTCGATAGTTAGTTTAAAAGTTCGACCCAAGATCGATTTTTCCACGCACATTCTCTCGGCGTTCCTACAGTATCTGAAATTGGAAAATAATTATTTGAGAGATTTGTTGAATGAACAGTTAAATAGTCCTGTGCTGAGAGAATTAAATTAATTTTGCGATGATTCAAGAACAGAACGTTATTAAATAGATTAGTTACCAATATTTTGTTTACCCATCCATTAGTAGTCATAATAGTAATTAGCCACTTGTTTGAACACAGTAATTAGGCCATATTTTAGGCCCACTTTAGTAGCCCTGTGGTAGAAAGATCCAGCCACTTCACACATCATAACTCTGAAGCGATAAATTAATAAATAAATAATTTTACAGTTCAAGTTGATCAGTTAATACTCAATACAAAATAATAACATAACGATAGGGAATAGAGAGGATCATTGTACAGTTAAGTTGATCAGCTAATACACAATGCAAAAAAATAACAAATTTAGGGAACAGAGAGGATAATTGTACAGTTCAAGTTGATCAGCTAATACGCAATAAAAAAAAACAAACATACATTTAGGGAATATAGAGGACAATTGTTTGGTTAAGTTGATCAGATAATACGCAATACAAAAAAATTATTGGGGATAACAAATATTTTAAACAGTAACAAGTTTCCTTTGTGGAGGAAAACACTCCTCTAATCAGTCATTTTCAGCTAATTGAGAGCAGTGTAATTGGTGTGGCGGAATAAATCACTTCAGCAAATCTTATCTTAGATGAAAACAACAACAATGCAGGGAGCCACTCCTTGAAGTCAAAGGATCAAGTAGAGGCACATTAAAGGTCGACTAAGAAGTCATGGAAATCTGAGGAGTGCGCTAGTGCCGTTGTTTTTGTGTCATTTATAGTCAGTTTTTAATAAAATAGGCCACTGTAAAAAACACAGTGTTGTTCTTTTTTTATTAATAATTTTATTTTTGATAACTTTTATATTTTTTGCAACAGGCAACACTGTACCTGATAAGAAATCACTAATAATATACGATAATATTATATTCTTATTTATTGAGTAATCATAATAATATTCTATAATAACAAATACTTATTAGGTTTGTTCCAACCCCGTTATTTGTAGCGTCCTTTGCATTTGTATCATCCCGTGGATTTGTGGATCGTTTGAAAATCGTTTAGGACAGTTATGACTATATTTAGTATCGTATAAAAACAAACAAAACAGGAAACCTAACAGATTGGATACCTTCCTGTTGTTATTCGTGAGATTTGACATAACTGTGCATGTCATACGAACTAGAAATGGGTATTGCCTTAGCACCTCGGCAATCCTCAGAAGTTCCGACTTTAAACGAAGCTAAGCTTTCAGTTTCTACCATGTTCATGACTTCTTGGTCGACCTTTAGCATCACATAGACTTGTATCAAGAAGGAATAGTCATGGAACCCTTGGTAAATGCAATCAACAAGAAGGTTTGGTTTAAAAAAATATCAGTCGATAGTAAGGAGTCAATTTCAAATTAGCTAAATGGGGAGAAGTAAATAATTTACCTTGGGACTTAGTTCAACTAGGTCAGATTTGTAAGTGAGTCAGATTGGAAGCTTAAGGTGGGTTCAAAATTTCCGATGGGAAAACATAGTGCCTAAGTATAAACAGCTCTGGTAAGGTGGGTTGACTCTTATTTTAGGACTTGTGATTGACTTGGCCTAATCATATTAATTGATGGGCTGGTATTAGTGATTAGGCCATATTTTAGGACCATTTTACTAGCCCTGTGGCAGAGAGTTGCATCCATTTCACATATCATACCTCTGTACATAGTACCGCTGAAGTGAGTATGATGTGAACATTAGTGAGCCATGTAAATCAGAGCATCATGGCGAGGGATCGAACCCACGACCTCGTACCGTCCTTGATTCACTAATGGCTGAGAAGACTTGTTAAGTAATTTAATCCACACCGCCCTGTTGGCTCTCACCCATCCATTATAATATAACACAACTTACTTAATTAGAGTAAAATGTTAATTTGTAATTCCAGATAAACTTCAGATATTAATGTAGCTTACCTTAAACCGTTAATCATCATCCCATTCATCGTTATCTGAAGATGATGATGAAGAAGTATCACTCTGAATGACCATTGCTCGTTTAGCAAGTGCATCAGCTAACGCTGTTGCCAATCCTCCTTCTACTGGACGAGATTTCGATGTGTTTTCATCATTCTAGAAAGAAAAAAAATCCATAATATATATATAATTAGCCCCAGCACAGCCCAGGTGTATATAAAAATCAAAACATTGGTGAAAAATAAAATAAATAAAAATAAATAAATAAATAAATAAAATAAGTAAATGTATATAAACAGCATCAGTACACTGTAAAACAAATATTTATATATTGAACACTGTGTTGTGAGAGAAAAATGTATATTCCTTTTTAGGAAATGTTTATATCATAAAGAAATTACTTATTTCCAAATTTCTAAGTCCTAGATCAAGGATTTCTCAAGATATTACAATCTCAAGAATTAATAGGTAATTAGGTGGAATTTAGCCTTAAAAGTAACACATAAATGGCCGCTATTTTGAAAATGAGAGGGTATTAGGGGATGAAATTTGACCAGTATTTTTACCAGGGAGAAAGGTTGCCAAATTTGGTTAAAATACCTCAAAAAATGAAAAAAAAAAATTGTATAAAGAACATACGTTGACTTTTATACATATAGTTATGTAGATGTTATTCTAACATGACACACAATTAGAATTGAGGATAAAAATATAATGAAATACGTTAATACCTTTGGTACGGAATTAAGTTTAACTCCATGCCTGATCTGTTCCAATAATTCACATCTACCACCATCAGATTGTGCAGGTGGTCGACTTCCTCCAGTTGAAGAATTAGATGATGTACTAGATGATGTAGAGACAGGCTGAAACAATTCATTGTTTTATAACAAAATCGTTATTTTTAAGTAAAAAGACAGATTGGTTGTGTTGACCGATATTTTGTGGTCAACAAGCATAATAATTAGTACACACTTGAATAAAAACACACTGGTGGTTGTTTTTTTTTTTTTTTTTTTTTTATACCAGTGGGTTTTATTTAAATGTGTACAAGATAGATATTTGCAACAAATTCTTATTCTATATTGTGATATATGTTGGATAAAAGCAGAATAAGTGCCCCACTTTCAATATTAGGTTTATTCCAACCAAGAAGTGATCATCGCAGGCATGGCCCAATGGATAAAAACTGTTCCAACCTAATTTTTAACAGTGTTTTGTACCGTCCTCCAAACTGTTCGGAAGGACGGTAAAAATAGGGGGGTTGAAACAAACCTATCATAATAATAAATTCAGAATTATGACACATCCAGCAACTTTTGTTTTAAGTATTGTAACCTAACCAGCAACTGCAGTCATTTTGAGCCCATGTAATATTATCTGCCAGATAAAAACAGCCCTTTACTTTTGGCTTCACCTATTTCCATCTCCGAGTAAAAGTCAGGGTTTACTCTACAGCGAAACCAATTAGCTGCCCGGAAGCTAATAAAAAGCTCTAAAGCCTTTGAGTAAAGGGGTTTATACTTCCTGTTAAATAAATTGTCTTAAATTCTAAGTCATGTGACATTAATTAATTTTTCAATATGCTCAACTCTGAGTATAGTTGAAGATTCATTTAGTGACATAAACATTAAGTAACAAATCACTCATTATTACCTTTAGAGACGTGCCAGACCTGATGGCTTGCATCAGAGCAGACCTTGAATCCACAGGAGGAGCAGGAGCCGGAGGGGCTATGGAAGGAGGAGGGGGAGGAGGAATATTGGACAACGGAGCAGGGGGTGGGGGTACAGTGGGAGGAGGCGGAGGAGGAGGAGGAGGAGTATGTTGAGAAGAAGGGGGAGGTGGAGCTCGAGGAGGTAATGTTCTCATGGGAGGTGGAGGGGGTGGCTGCATGGGTACAATAGCAGGTGCCTGCTGCTTGGATCTGGCAGGTACAGGAGGAGCTAGATCAGTCTTCACCGCTTCCATACCTCCATGTTCCTCTATGAATTGATAAATAAAACCTCGGGTATCTGGGTCTTTCAATTGACTTTCCGACACACCGGCCTAGAAAAAATAAAGTATGAGAAAGTATGCAAAGTTGAAGTACCAAAAAAAGAAAACTCAAATTAAGGAAACATTTAGTTAATTTCACTATTGCTTTTTACAATTAACATAGTAGAACTGATTGGAAAATGTTAAATAATACCAACATACAATCTAGTCTAGAACTTCTAAACAAAATAATTTAAAGCAGAAGTTATACCTGGAGATTATCTATAAAATTAAATAATTTACAAATGATTGGTTGTTTTGACTGAGATTTTGTGGTACCACTTCTTAAATTATGACTAGAGAGGTTTATAAAAAGTAACATCATAACAATGTTGTCCCCCCAATTTTATATTAATACCCATGTTTCGACATTTATATCATCTTCAAGGTAAGTGTTAGCATAGTGAGTGAAATACTACTATGCTACATATTTACTTTACAAGCTTTTATGACAAAATAACAGTACAAAGTGGGGGTAGAATAGGGCTATAGAAGGATTAAGAAACCAAAGGCATGGGATATGGAGGCAGTCAGGTAAAACATTGTTTTCCAACTGAAGCTGAGCAATAATATTATTAAAGCTAAAAAAATAATATTTTATCAGACTGCCCCTATATCCCTTACCTTTGGTTCCTTAATCCTTCCATAGCCCTATTCTAACCCCACTTTGTACTTTTATTTTAAGTCTTAAAAGCTTGTAAAGTAAATATATAGCATAGCAGTGTTTCACTCACTATGCTAACACTTATACTGAAGATGATATAAATGTCGAAACACATATGTTAATTAATATAAAATTTTGGTGACAATATTGTTGTTACTTTTTATTAACCTCTCTAATCATATAAATAATTTATTGCTTGAATATTCTGAAACAATTTTACCTTTATAAAGAATTCTTCAAGGTGTTTATCGTTGACCTGATCCAAGTTAAAACCACTGTCTGGATCCCAACCGACATGAGATATGTGCCTGAAGTCCTGCGGCTTTCCAATCATATCTTTACTTAATTTTACTTTTTGTTTGCTTTTACTGCTGGCATACGACTGAATATTTCTAATACCCCCAACACTGGGACTCTTGGTTTGATTTCCGATTCCTGGGAGAGGAACGGCCGGTGTTATCTCAGCAGGGACAGGTTTTGTCCGAGGTATATTGTTATTGTTGTTGGCAATGATGTTATGAGAACTCCTGCTTCTTTTCTCTAAAATGTGTATGAAAAAAGGAAATTAGGTTCAAAGAAATAAATTTGTTAAAAACAAGTTTCAAAGGGTTGACTAAAAAGAGTTTCAAGGTACAAGAGTTTAGTATTTATACAAGTTGCAAATACTAGAAATTCTAAAACAAATCAATAAAAGACTTACCAAGTCTCCTTTGTCTTTTGTTTTCCAATTTTTCTTTAACCATATCATGAAGAACATCGCCCTCGTCTTCATTAGCAAAATTGAAACCAACAATACATTCCTGAAATCAATGATTAATTTAAGATCACTTTAATTTAAAGAAAAAAAAAATGTTGAAGAATCAAATCCTTTACAAAAGAGATATTTTACTTAAAAACAAGGCATATAAGCTTAATATTATTAAGATGAAGTTAGCAACCGTAAAGTATAGATGTGAGGGAGTTAGTGAGGTACGGTCTAAAGAAAAAACTTGTTTACCAACTAGTTTCGTAAAATATATTTACATCATCAGGGTAACATTTATGAACACAATACAAGACTATAAAGAAAGTTGTATGGTAAAGTTTGGAATGTGAATAAGTGAGATTGGAGAAAACAGAGTTTAAGGATTGGATTAGTTAGAGGAACACAAGGGTGGGGAACAAAATGGAGATGAGAGGATTAACAGTTGTGATCAGGTAAAGGTAAGGGTAAAAAGGTGGTGGGTTGCCTTAACTTAAAGATATTACAACAAACACTTAAAAACTAAAATAACAAAAATATATATTGCACAGTGGTTAACTATAAATATGACTCTTTTAACAATTTAAGGCAAGACTAGAAAGGAAAAGAGAGGTGAATATACAAATTAAAAATTAGATATAATGTTATGATAACAGATACTGAGGTTATTGGTGTCAGTTCTAAAATTAACGGTGTTATTAGTTTTGGATATATAGTACATTTCAAGGACATTTCTTCTATAAAAATTAGGTTCTTGAGCAAGGACTATGGGATTCGAGAAATCAAACATGTGGTTAGTGGAATAGAAGTGATTAGTAAGGGCGGTTGGGTTGGGGCAGTTGGGTTTGAGGCTGTATTCGTGCTGGTATAGACGCTTGTGTAGGTACTGGGAGGTTTGGCCAATATAGGATGAATCTTTTTTTTTTTTTTTTTTTTTTTTTTTTTTTTTTTTTTTTTTTCTTTAGACCGTACCTCACTAACTCCCTCACATCTATACTTTACGGTTGCTAACTTCATCTTAATCATATTGGCTGAGTTTTCCTTCCCTCCAACATTATGGGCTACTACGAAGACATCACTATACAATATGGCAATAACACTTCATCCACCATGAAGCGTTATGCGTCTCTCAATAAGAAACTGTCTGCCGTCCGCAACGAAAAGATTTTTCTACTTAAATGCCGACAACACAAAATCACGCCCAGACACATCCAACAAAACTTCAGATGCACCACTACACTTCTCGATTCCACACATCCCTTCAGTAACCAGGTGGATACAAAAGTTACTAATTTTAAGAAACAATTATTAAACTTGGAGATTAAAATTTGTTATTTTAATGAAAACAAACTTGTAAGAGATTTTAATCTCACCAAAAGTCTAATTAAAAATTTAATTCCTGACCAGTTATTTAACGATTTTATTAAACACCAAATAATAAGTTACGATAAGATCTTTAAAACCACTAAAGATATTCAAACAAAGAAATTGGAAATTTTATTAAAACAATATAATCATGTTAAGGTAATTGGTGACAGTAATTGGTTTGTCAATTTAACTTCATGTGATATTCCTGAAAATGTAACTAATATTTTATCTTTAGGTCCTAAATTTTCACTTCCTTTTCCTCGTAATCAATTTCCTATACCTAAACTCATTTCTGACATTGAAGTCGCCCTTATAACTAAAGACGATGATCCTGATTTAAACCATATTGACAATAAAAGAGCTCAATGCGTTAACGCTATCACTAATCACCTTATTAACACTAAAAACAATAAGAACTATTGCATTTCAGAAACTGACACGTACCTAAATAAAAATTTTATTACTGCCAAAAACTTCTTAAAAGATAACCCCAATATATTAATTACCTCTTCCGATAAATCCAAACAAACAGTAGCAATTGACAAACATGAATACGATCATAAAATGGATATATTAGTCTCCGATGTCACAACTTATAAAAAACTTAAACATAATCCAACTAATATTATCAACAAAAAAACTAAAACCCTTATAACGTCCCTCCTCAAATGTAAATATATAGATAATAAGACTAAATTTAAACTTATTAATAATGCCCCTTCCCCTCCAAAAATATACGGACTAGTCAAAACTCATAAACCAAATAATCCTCTTAGACCAATCATCTCATACGTCAACTCTCCTACATATAACTTGTCTAAATTAATCACTAATTTATTACAAAATATTTCAGATCCAATGTTCAACCTTAAAGATTCTTTTGAGTTTAAGTCTAAAATTAGTTCAATTATAGTTCCTGACCAACATATTCTTGTTTCACTGGATGTATCCTCTCTCTTTACTAACATCCCTGTTGATGTTGTCATTGATATTGTCAATGAAAAATGGAATAACCTTCAAAACCACACTACTATATCCAAAACTAAATTTATTGAATGCCTTAAATTCTGTTTCAACAATGGTTATTTCTCCTACAAAAACGAATTTTACTCCCAAATATTTGGTACTGCTATGGGTTCTAGCCTAGGACCTATACTTGCTGACCTTGTCCTCACCAAACTCATTCAAGTTTCCCTACCAAAATTACCCTTCAATTTACCTTTTATTTTTAAATATGTAGATGACATGATTACTGCCATCCCTGAAAATTTAATCCCAACTGTTATTGACACATTCAATTCATTTCATCCTAGACTTAAATTTACCTCTGAAACTGAAATTAATAACCAGATACCTTTTCTTGATATGCTAGTTATCCGTAAACCTGATAATTCTATAATTACCGATTGGTACCGCAAACCCCAAAATTCCGGAAGACTTCTAAACTACTTTTCACACCATCCCTATACTCAAAAATTTAACTTTGCCCGATCCTACCTTAATCGCATTCTCTCTCTTAGTGACATCTCCTTTCATGACAAAAATATTTGCCTATTTAAACAAAGCCTTAAAGATAATAACTACCCTCAAAACATAATTAACTCTATAATTAATACTAGAAATAATAATAATAATAATAATAATAATAATAACGCAACTCCAAACATCCTGCTTGAAAGTAGTAATGCTAAATTCTGTTCACTGTCATATGTTAAAGGTCTCTCTGAAAAAGTCAAAAAAATACTTCAGTCCCCTACCACTAAAATTTCTTTCAAACCCATTAACACCGTTAAGAGACTATACTCCACTCTCAAAGACCCAACTCCTCTCACAAACAAATCCAATGTCATTTACAAAATTAATTGTTCTGAATGCGATTCATCCTATATTGGCCAAACCTCCCAGTACCTACACAAGCGTCTATACCAGCACGAATACAGCCTCAAACCCAACTGCCCCAACCCAACCGCCCTTACTAATCACTTCTATTCCACTAACCACATGTTTGATTTCTCGAATCCCATAGTCCTTGCTCAAGAACCTAATTTTTATAGAAGAAATGTCCTTGAAATGTACTATATATCCAAAACTAATAACACCGTTAATTTTAGAACTGACACCAATAACCTCAGTATCTGTTATCATAACATTATATCTAATTTTTAATTTGTATATTCACCTCTCTTTTCCTTTCTAGTCTTGCCTTAAATTGTTAAAAGAGTCATATTTATAGTTAACCACTGTGCAATATATATTTTTGTTATTTTAGTTTTTAAGTGTTTGTTGTAATATCTTTAAGTTAAGGCAACCCACCACCTTTTTACCCTTACCTTTACCTGATCACAACTGTTAATCCTCTCATCTCCATTTTGTTCCCCACCCTTGTGTTCCTCTAACTAATCCAATCCTTAAACTCTGTTTTCTCCAATCTCACTTATTCACATTCCAAACTTTACCATACAACTTTCTTTATAGTCTTGTATTGTGTTCATAAATGTTACCCTGATGATGTAAATATATTTTACGAAACTAGTTGGTAAACAAGTTTTTTCTTTAGACCGTACCTCACTAACTCCCTCACATCAAAACTTAATATTATTTTAAATACCCAAAGATATCTGCTTTAAAGTATACATGTCTATTACTTAATAAATGTATACATTTAAATACAATAGCGCCCCGCAAACCCCACATCTCTATCTATTACAGAAGCTGAGCTATAAATGTTCAAAAAAGTGTGTTTTTGGCCCACCCTGTACATTATTTACACTCACAGAAGGTGTACAAGGATATTTAACCACAAGAAAAATATAATATTAATAATACATAATTGTAAGAATTACCTCGGCTTCAAAAGCATGAAGATATGCGTTGAGTTTAAAATAGTCCATAAAGTTGTAGAGTTCATGTTCCCAAAGCAACTGTTTTTTATTCGGACAATATATTCTAAAGAAGTAAGATCTGCGGTTATTGTCTTTGACAAGGCATATAATTCCGACATCGGAGTAAACCCAGTCATCGTGACCTGTCCTCCCACCTGCCACATACCTTTCCACAACTGTTGTAACTAAGGACTGAAATGAAACACACAAAAATAATAAAAGAGAAGTTCAAAGTCAGTTATTAGAGGCAGAAATGATTTTTTTAATTGATGCTACATATTGAACATGAATATGGAAGTAGGTTCTTGTCAGACAATGAGCTCAATGTATAAGTGTCCCTTATCATTTCTTGAGTTAATAAATAGACAAAAAACTGTTTTTGTTAGAGTGTGGTCATAAATTACTGCTTCCAAAATGTTGTACACTACAAACAGAATAATACCATATTTTCATACTACTCATTGCAGAAAACAACAACATTTGGATTCTCAAAAAAAAATCTTTGCATTTACAAATACTTTAACACGATGTGCTACCAAAAACAGTTTGTTCAGACATGAGACTGTTTTGAAGATGTGTTATTTGTTTAAGCTTACTGTCTGAGAAACCTACTTCCACATTTAGCATTGACAAACAAAATTATGTGTGTGCTGTCTTGTTCCACGAAGAATGTACTTAATGAGGAACAAACTAAGAAAACATTAAGGTATGTACATACCAATTAAAAAAGGATATCTGTGCGGCCAAGGCATGATATAAATAAAGCTCATAAAATGCACCACTTTTTAGAGAGCTTTGCACTTTGTCAAAGCAGTAAGGAGAGATGTACTGTAGGACTAAAAATCATAATAAAATTTTTAAAGAAACACAAGCATAAATTCTTCTGCACTCGAACTATGCTTTAACATCATATATTTAAAATGTATACTCTTTCTAATGCCTGTGAAATAAATAAAATCAAAAACATCGGTAAAGTTTGATAACAAGAACACATCGAGGCTATGCTTATAGGACAAAAAAGTTCAGTTTTGACCTCCTATATACGCTCCTTGAATTTTGAGATCTAGACTTGGGACACACTGTATAGGTAAAGGAACTATTCTATTAATTTGAATCTCAAATTGTACCCTACTAAAAACACTGTCTTGAGGAGGCACCATGACAGCTTATAAGCAAACAATTTGATCTGTATTTACAAAGAGTGAGTAAACTAGGGCTGGAGGGCCAGACAACTGCTAGCAAATTTTACTGAAATTTCAAAAAATAATATCATATTACATTAACCTCCTAAATTCTGGTCAGAGCAGCCCCAGGTGAAGGTGAGTCAGATTATTAATCTGATTTGCTGACCCCCTACTCCACTTTATTGTGTATCACAGCAAGTCCACTTTAAAGCTAATGAATAATTGTAAATAGCTTGGGGTAAAATAAAAAAATGAATAATGCATGATGAGAAATATATAATATTTAGATGGGTGCAATGACCTTGTGCATACACATATATTTATAGGAGTGCCACATGAGTCAGTATTATATTAGTAATTACTCTAATGCAAAGATGAAAAGTTGTAGCTAACCGTTTGTTAAAAAATAATGTTTTTTGTTTGTTTAATGTGTTCTATTGATTCAATAGAGAAAACAGATGTACAAAATAATTCTAAGTCTTAAATAATATTTTTTTAATCTATCCACCAAGCGCGGGGAAATAGTTCAAACAAACGAAAAAATCATTTTAAATTTTGAAATCTTTAGAAATATAAAACAAAATACTACTATATAGATAATATATATATAATTATAACATCCAAATATAGATTTACACTTACACAACATTTGACTCCTAAAAGAGAAAATATTAGATCGTTTTCTTCAGCCGTTAGTAAAATAGAGGATTTATTAGAGGTAGGCATTTCCTTAGAGTATTTTTAATCAGCAAATAATTATTATCCACATACTTTTAAATACAAAACAATTATAAAATTCTAATAAAATTCAGGCTACACATATCCGACTTGACAGAATAACAGAGATAAGGAATCAGTGTTAGAAAATTGATAAGAAATGTGGAATATTTCACTCTAAACAAAGACCAAAAACATGATAAAAATAATTACTGATTACGTTTTCTAAATACACTGATAAATTCTGATAAAGTTAAAGTATAGTTCAACTATTGTTATTTTGTATTGTATTTCGACTTTTGTTTTAATTAGTATTTTCTCATAATGATTAAGATTTTAGAATGGTTGATTGGTCTATCTGTTTATTCGACGATTTGGCTTTCCCTTGTTACTGGAAAGGTCAAATCAAAGTTTTTAGATGAACACATGACACTTATTTTATGCTTACCTGTCATAACTGTTGGTGTTTTTGGGGTATGTATTTTAACCTTATTTCCAAACAATCTTGCGCCTCTTTTCCTTCGAGAAGAAGGAGTATTCATAGTTTGTCTCTGTCAATTATGTAGCTTTGTTATGGGTTGTGCGGCGTTCTCAGTCATTTGAGGAAAAACTCAATTCTTCTGTCTTTACTAAGTTATTACTCTACGCTCCGTTGGGTATATATAGTTATCTGACACCCTCAAAAAGCAATAAATTAATTAATAACTACGCTCCGGTTGTACCTCTTAGCTCTACGTCAACAATTTAACTACTCCCGATTATAGCATAAAACGGAGTATCCAAAAATTCTCGTCATTATATCGTTGACATGGTACTTTTACTCCTTGTTGCATTTACATCTTAATCTGCGATTTAAGTGGAGTAAATCAAGACGAAGGAGAAAGGCATAAAGGAAAGATAAGTGGGGTCTAAGTATAGTGCAGCAGCGACAAAATCTCAGTTGTTCACATCATGTCAACAAGACCGTGTTGGGGGTAAATGAGCAGAAAGGGGGGTTGCAATAAAGTGTGCTAAAGTACCTTTAGTCCAAAGATAACTGGACATTCAGCACGGCAGTAAAAATAATTTTGTTTCACCCTGTACACATGGCACTTCGCTTTGAAGCTGCTCTATACGAGTATTATACTTTCGTTGCTTGAACACTTGTTAGTTCACATAGAGGTCTACCTTTATCTCCAACACCTCTCTTTCCTTTTATCCTTCCTCTCAATTATAATTTCCCCCTTGTGCTAAAAATACTAAGGGTGAAAGTAGGTTTATTATTATGGTGATTTTAGAGGGTGGAACAAATCACAAATAATTTATTGTGTTGCAACATATAGTGTTACAAGAGATTGTGTGCATAAAAGTGAGTGATAAACATCAAGCTAGAATTTTTTGGAGGAGTAAATTTTTTGTTGTCCTCTTAGAATCTGCAAGACTTATCTTGGCCATAAGCCTTGTAGCTGATTAGTTATTCTAATATTTCTCGAAATGAAGAGGTCCCCTATCAATTGAAAAATTAACATCAACATGATTTTTAGACTAATAGTACAGTAAAATTAGATCAAAAACTGTCCAAACCCAAACATCCAAAAAAAAAAGTTCTACCTCACGCCAAATTGTTTTATACCCTCCTTGCAGTAAGTGGTAAAAAGTTGCACCACTTGCAGCGTCGGGTTTTGCGAGGAGGGGTGCGAAAAGGGGGGTAAAATTGTATTTTTAATAGTTTTTCGCCAATATCTATGAGGTCGAAAACTATGAGGTTTAGTGCTAACTGTGATCTATACAAAATTAATCTATATGAAATTGTGAACAAAAGTGGCCTCATGCATTTTTGTTCTAAAGTAAACGGTAACGGAGGTATGGAGGGGTAAAAATATCAGTATTTTAAATTTTAGCAAAAATTTACGCATATTTAATTATTTTCAAAAGTAATTTTCTGTAAAAGGTAACCCTACGTTACCTGTATTGATTTGAAACTAGACACATCAAAAATCGTAGTTCGAGTTTTCTTGTATAGTTAACGCAAGTATAGTTAAGCATTTCTTCCTTTCGTTATTCACATCAAAAAATGTAGACAATTTTTTTTTTACCACCAAGTACAGCAATGGCTCAATCACAAGAAAGATCCTCTAAAATGGGGTTGGAAAAAGATTGATGGTCATCTGCGTCCTATTACAACTACAAAGGCTGCTGCTCCTGAGGAATTACTCAAACTCATTGTTTGCGCTTGCAAGGAGGGGTGGGTGCAAAACTGTGAGTGTCGAAGGAGTGGCTTGAAATGCTCAAACATATGCATTTATTGATTTGGACATGGGTGCATAAACAGAGATTCACTAAGTATCGACGATGAAATTGATGAAGATGATCCTCACAGTGAAGAGGAGTTTGAATATTGAGCTTAGAGATTTAATGTGTTTCATTACTAATTTATTTCCACATAACCTGTCAAGAGGAGGATGCTATATCTTGCTACTATTGATTGCCAATACTTTTTTTCATAACATATAATTTCACTTTTCTATTTTTGAACATGATTCTATGTTTGCTTCTTTCGTCGAATGCCCGAAAGTTGTTTTTAAAAGTGGTTTAGGTCCATTTCTTGAAACAGAATTTTCCAGATTGTTTTTTTTTTTTTTTTTTTTTTTTTACTATTGCAAGAGAACAATTTTGTCTACAGGCTTCATTTTATGCTTGTCTAAAAGCCAAATAAACTTACTACAACTTCGTTTCTTATGACTTTTCTCGTAAGTGAGAGGTTTTATGTCGATATTCGACCCGAGACAAGAGCAATTAATAAAATTTCCATTTTTTGAGGAGTCATATCTCGGTAATTATTAGGCGTACAGAGTTGCCATTGAACATAAAAGGAAGCCAATTAAATTTACTAAAACTTTATTACATATGACTTTTCTTTTATGCCGATATTCGGCCCGAAACGAGAGCAATACTTTAAATTTTATTTAATTTAACAAAATTGACAATTTTTGATGTGCCCTATCTCAAAAAATATTAGTTGGGCAGAGCTGAAATTGGGCTTATATTGTTGCAAATTTACTTAACTTTAAAAATAGTAATAACGACTAATACCGAAAAACACATAGTTTATGGGTTATATGGCAAAAACTAAAAAAAGTAATTTTCTTTTTCACATTTTTACGTATTACGCAGGTATTACACAGGTATTTGCTCAGGTATTTCGAAGCTGCAAACTTAGGCTGTTACTACCCCAACTGGCTCTAACTTCAATAAAAAAATCTTTCGAAAAAATTTCAAGCAAACTGGAAAATAGTGATATGTTTACCCCTCCATAACTCCGTAATAACAATGCATACGTAACAAAAATGCATAAGTTCATATTGGTTCAAAATTTTATGTAGATTAATTTTGTATGTAACAAAGTTAGCACTAAACCTCATAGTTTTCGAGATATTTGCGAAAAACGATTAAAAATACCCTTTTACCCTCCTTTTCGCCCCCCTCCCTGCCAAACCCGACGCTGCAAGTGGTGCAACTTTTTACCACTTACTACTAGGAGGGTATGGAACAATTTGGCGTGAGGTAGAACTTTTTTTTTTTAATGTTTGGGTTGGAGCTTAATTTTACTGTACTATAACTAATTTTGTACTCAGGGTCATGGAAATCACATTGTCCAGCAAAAAGAAGTGGAACATGGGCGCACTCCATTAGTCTGCTTTTTCCCCCCTGCAGCTTAAGGCCAAGCTGTGCATTGCAGACAAACTTTGCAGACCAGATATTTTTGAAAAAGAACCAAAATTAACTATTTTACACAAAATTTTATATAGATGTCAGTTAATTTTATGCGACGTATTTACTGAACTATAGGGATTTGTAGTCGGTGGGAGCACAACTCAATTATAATTCACTGACTAGATGTTGATGTAGGTAATCCTACATTGTACATATTTATATTAGTTGTTCGTTTCCCCTAACTTTTTGAGACACTTATCATGAAGACTTTGATGTCTTTACATTTTCTTCTTAGAGTTTTTTTTTTTTTTTAATTCTCTGCTGCAAATTAGAACACCTTTTCTCTCTGTTTAAAAAAAGTTATATAAACCAAATTTAATATTTATTTAATTGAAATTAATATTCGGTGGGAAATATTTACCTGCAGATTTAATTATGATATGTGATTTGAAACTTTTTCAGATCGGCTGTTTGGTATTAGTATTGTGGAGGGTTGCAACGTTTAATGATTGCCATGCAGCCGCAATGGAGTTACAAAATGTAAGTTTTCCTTTTAAATGGTTATAATTTCCTAAGCAGAATGTCTCAGATGGAACTATTGAGATTTTTTCTTTGTAGTTCTACGATGCTGTACAATTATAAAACATTATGTATAAAGCCTAAAGTACATGGGGCGAGTTTACAAGCTACAAGCCGGCTTTTTTACAAGCAGCTCGTAAACTAGCCTAGTGTACTCGATGTTCTCGCTCCATTAGCTGCTACTAGAAAAGCTGTGGAAAAAGTTGACTCATCTCGCCAGCTTTTCACAACACAAACAGGGAAATGCCACAACACCACATGGTTTCTACACGCCAGCTACTTGGCTACTGAGCGAGTGGAAAGTTTCGTGTGGCTTGACAACTAGCGCACTCACCGGCTTCTTACTCGCCGACTTGTAGCTTGTAAACTCCCCCCGTTTACTTAAGCCTTAACTTATTATCAGGAGACTCATTAAATCTCATCTGTTTCTGTTCAATTTAAAGTTAAAACTTCATAATAAATAAATTACAGGCAACAATTTTCTATGGTGCATAAAAACAGAGAGTCTATAGTCGATTCCGAAGTCAAAATTAATTTGCCTCTTTTCAACTTCAACTTTTATTTAGAAGACTTGGTAATCTATAACTTATTCAGTTTTCTCAGCTGGCAGCTAGGGAATGCATAACGTAATTTTTAACATGAAAAAAAATCAAATAAAATGTATAAGCTGTGTTAACTTCTTTCAAATCTTAATTATTTTATTTGTTTCAGGAAATAAAAATGGCTCGGAAAGATTTATCAAAAAAAGGATTGTCTTTTGACGACTGAATTTTAACTATTTAATTCCTCTATTATTGTGATATTTATTACTTTTTTAATTTGTTAATTTCAAAAGGCTCTAAATTTATTAAAAAAAAAAAAAATTATTTAAATGAATGAGTTTGGTAATTTAAAAAAAAATCTTTACCAAAGAAACATTTGTAAAAATATTTTTATTTTATTATCAATTTCATGTGGATATTCAGTTGTCTGATAAAGTAAATCTAGTTTCCAACACATTGATACCCATATTTTTATTATATTGTAATGTTTTATAATAAACACTTAAATAATATATTTTGGCTTTTAAATTTAATATCACTATGTGCTTGAAAGTTTGTCTCATATTTTTACTCTCCCCTCCCTTAATGATCAAAATTCCATTGAAAAGTTTGCCATCTTGAATTGAATTTACATGATCAAAACAAACTCACTTTCAAAATTGGTGTTTCTAGATTCAGCGTTATCTGAAATTTACCGATCAATAGGTTACTTAGGGGATTGGATTACTGTCAAATGTATAGATCAAGGGTGGGAAAATGCGGCTCCCATTCAAAATTTTATCTTTTTTAGGTTTGAAGATTACCAAACTTCGTAATAATTTTTATATTTTGTAAACCAATTTATTTGTGATATAATTGAAGATAGATTTCTGAAATAACACTCGAAAAATTGGCTAAGAAATTAAAGTTATTAGTGGTGAAAGAGGATCATGCATTGCAAATGCAGCACAAATCTACTTCTACAGTTGAATTTTAGTAAATCTTGCCAGAATCAAAATATCCAGACTTAAAGAAAGGAGCTAGCAGTCTAATTTCATTTTTCGGCTCAACATATTGCTATGAATATGAATCTTTGTACTCCACAATGATGTCAAAATATAGTTCTCAGTTGACCAATCATCATCCAACAAAAATTGTTGAAATAATTATTTGCATTATCTCTCTCTTAATTGTATTTTCTTATATGTGTACTTTACATAGCACTTAAGACTGATATAATGTACTTATCAGAAGGCACCACTACTAACCACTTGGTACTTTTTCTCAATATAGTGTTTCTCACTGCTACCGACTTTTACAATAACATAACAATAGATAACCCTTAGCTTTAGACTAAATGTAGTACGTAATTGTTTGTATCTACTGTACTTCACATTCCCATTTATAATATTCCTTGTATACATTTTTAAAAAAATCGGTTCGAGGCAACTCAGACAAACTTTCTTATATACGAGTTCATATTTACTTAGCCCATTGTTTTCCATTTATTAGTTTTCGTAAGTACATTAAATTATTACTGGACATTTCATTAAAGTTTATCATAAAAATAACTTCTCCTGAGCGAGGAATCGAACCTAGGCTCTCTCCTTCCACGATATAAGCTATTTCCTCAGGAACTAGATTTTTCCCGGGGATAATGGCTTTTATCGTTAGATTCGTATTTAAATGGATTACATTTTAGAATTTAAAATTTTATTTCACGTTTTTTTAGTTTTTGGAGGGTAACGCCCCCAAATTTAAAGGTAAAATTCATTCCTCGATTTCGCCACGGGGCTTGCTTTTTCTAAACTCTTTCTGAATCGGATTTTTTTCTGAATCGGCCCAATAGTTTAGGCTCCAGGCGTCTGCACAGATGACAGAGACATATTTTTAAAAACCACTTTTTTGGGCTAAGGGGACCTCCAAACGTGTAAATCCATAAAACTCTCAAAATCGAATTTTCACGTCATCACGATACTTCCTCTTTATATGAGAAAGTAAAAATAATATAAACAATTTAAATTTATTCTGAACTGTTAATTACTTCATTAAAAATATGCTTTTAATACAAGACCCTGATCCTATGTTTAATATAAAAATTATTAAAAAATGTAACAATATTATTAATTAATTTATTAACGTAATTTTTTTATTGCGGTAAATTTCATGTTATCCTCTTCAACAATTAAAATTAGTTTTTATCCAGCCATTGAAGAAAAAAAAACGAACTAGAAACAGGTTTGAAAGGCTAAATAGAAGCTAAAGTAGGTGCGAGCCGCGCGAGGGTTGGCGGCTATACTGCTCTCCGAGAAGTAGTCCGCGTCTGACGCCTTGATGGCTCTGAGCCGTCAGCGTCAGACGCGCTCTAGGAAAACACTCCCATAGATTTGTACTAGACCAGTACCTAGCATCAGAGGCGGGCGTAGGAAACACACACACACTAGGAAAACAGCCCTTGATGAAACTTGGGGTATCTGTATCATGTAAAGGGAAGTGTATATTCATCCACTCACCAACCACAATTTTTCAATTGCCATAGAGGGCAAAGGTATTTAAATAAAATATTTTTTATTTTTCGCCATAGAATCTATATCTTCTACCAAAAATATACACTCCAATTTGAAATGTTGAAGTTGGGTGGCCTGGGGGCAAAGTGGGTGGTTGCCCCTAGTGTAGTATTTATTTTTTGTAATTATCCAGCCAGGAAATTTTATTATTACAGAAGAATTGAAATTAAATAAAATATAGAATGGGCAGCAGAACCATTAAGCTGATCATGGTTGATGCTACACAAAAAAAATGTTTCCAAAGAGCACTTTCACACTGGGTAACGTTAGTTACTGTCGCATGTGACAGCGCCGTTTCTGTCTGTGACAGCTCTCATTGTATGCTAAACATTTCTGTCTTTGGGTCACATAAAAGACGTCGTCCAGTGTGAAAACTGGCCAAAAATAGCAACAAAATTATAAAAATGTAAAAAATAAAGTAATAAATTTTATTCTTAATATAAAATCCATACAAAAGGACAATGCTAATACATATAAATATATATAATTTTTTTTTTTTATAAATATATATTTTAATATTTTAAAATATTAATAAAAAGAATAATAAAGAGAAAAAAATATGTTATTGTCTATATAAGTTAGTTAATTACTGACAGTATTCCAAATTACAAGTTTAAAACAAGTTTTTAGGAAAAATATTTTTACTTTTTTTTGTCACATTTTGACTTCTGACTAAGACAATAAAGCTGGTAACTGAAATAAATTTAAAAATAGTTTGTACATCCATAAATATAGCTCTAAAAAAATCAGTCTAAAAAAAATTTAAGTATAAAGATAAATCAATATTAACAAGGAACCCACCAAGTCTTAAATACAATAATTTAAACAAAATCAAACAAATCAATTCAATTATAATAGAAAGAAATTAAAAATAAAACGTATTTATGATTATTTGTCAAATTTTTAGTCATTGTTTGTATTTTTTTAAATATTATTTTAAATAAAAGTTGTTAAGCTTAATAATTTAATTTTTTTTCTATTAAAAGGAAATAAAATAAATTTGGTCAAAGAATAATTTAAATTTTTTTTTTTTTTTTTTTTTTTTTTTTTTTTTTTTTTTTTTTTCAGGAATAAAATAACATGTAAGACATGATTACGTTCTTGTGTACTCAGGACATATGATTATAAGCGCAAGTAATAAATATTTTGAAGACAGGAATGAGTTCCATTAATTATGTATTAAATAAAAAATAGATTGATGTACGGAAAATATTCTATAAACCTACAGTAAAACTACAACCTACCTGCAAAAAAACTACTATTACTTTTATAACTTTAAAATAAATGACAAGTATTTACATACAATTTTTATTAAATTTAAAATTAAACTCTACACCCCATATATATAAGGGGTTAAAAACTATTTACAATGTTAATTCATTGGGATTTTGCATGACAAAAGATCTACATAACATTTCTATAAGTATTAAGAGATTATCGCGTAATTGAAATTGATATTGTATAATATACATGCACATTTATAAAAATAAGGAGGGGCAAGGGTATGCTAAATTGCCTTAAAGACTAAGAGTAAATTTTACAAAATCACAAAATTCTCAATATTAAGGGATTTGTTTTATTAAATGTATTTTTACAAATATTGTAAATTATTCTTAAGTATTCTATTGATTAAAAGAACTTTCAAATACAAAAAAATTGTTTTATTAACTGCAAAGAAATTATTAAAAAATATAGTTATATACAAGTGCTTAAAGGCATCAAAGTATAATCATTACGACTTGTAAGAGACTTATTCAAATATTTAATTTTGAAAGAAGAGAATTTATTTATTTAACTTTGTTTCTTGATAAGTATGATTGATTTTTGAATAAATTATTTAAAAAAATTATCTTAAAGATGTTTGACTTCTTGTTTCACAAATTGAAGATCAAGTAAAAATGTAAACACAAAATTTAAAACAAAATAAATAAAAGTACATAACAAACAAAATACAATTATAATAATTAATCAAAATTGCGTAATTAAAGGAGATTAGAAAGAATAACGGAGTACAAATAACAAATTAATTACACAAACATTCTACAAATAATAACCAGGACATATAAATTAAAAAGAACAAAGGAACAAAGAAAAAAATAAATACATATGTATAGAGAAGGGGACATTGCTTACATCAGTATAATTGTGTAAAGCAGATCAGAAATAAATCTATTAACAATAATACAGCTGGTAACTGAAATAAATTTAAAAATAGTTTGTACATCCATAAAAATAGCTCTAAAAAATCAGTCTAAAAAAATGTTAAGTATAAAGATAAATCAATATTAACAAGGAACCCACCAAGTCTTAAATACAATAATTTAAACAAAATCAAATTAATTAAAATAGAAATAATTTTTTTTTTTTTTTTTTTTTTTTAACCATTTCTATCTTTAAGAGCTGTAGATGGACTGATGTTGCGGTCCTTCTGTTGGACTCTGGTTTTGTTTTCTTTATTTTTTCTGGTGCTTGCTAATGTACTTGGTTTATTAGCTGTAAGTTCGTGTTTCAGCTTGATATTTTCAAGGCGGCATTTCTCAAGTTCCTAAAAAAAAAGGTTGAAAATATTAATAATAATAAAATGATATTATGTAGGAAATACAGATCAGATACCTATATTATACTACTACAGTAGTCTCTATAATCCGACATTCTAAAGTTCAGCACATTCTGTAATCCAGCACCTATCGTGCTGCTCGGTTTCTTACTTTTAGGTGGATTTGTTGTCCATGAACAGGTACAGTTGCCAAAAAGACAATTTACACAGGGTGGCACAAAAGTATGGAAACCCCAAAAACTATGGAAAAAAGCTCTTTCAATCAAAAAGTTGCATACAAAAGTTTCAGGATTTTTCCCTAGCTATTCAATTGCGACCTTGGATTTGACTTTAACCTTGCCCTTTAAGGTCATCTTACATAAATACTTATTTTTATAAAGAATAACATTTTCTCGAAAAATCAAAAATAAGATCACTTCTCTCTTGACCAATTTCAGAAATTTGTACCTTTCGGGTACAGGGTGCATGGTACGAAATTTTTATTGCGATATATCTTTATTCCAAAACATGCAGGAGACTTTATAAAAAATGACTCGTTTTCGAAATATAATTTTTTTTTTTGCATTTACACCTATAGGTAAGTCGATGCGGGGACACCCTGTATATGCAACTTATAAAATATTTTGTTTTATTTATTGGACAATATGTCACTGGACAATCCATATTTCAAATAAAATATCAATACGCACTTTTCAGTTTTAACGATGATCAACCCTGTGAATTCTGAGCGAGGAGAGCGTGCCAATTTTTAGCCCAGGTCTCTCCTGCCCGCAATGACATTAGGAAAAGCATGTTCCATATTATATAGTTTCGGACGTAGTCTGTAAATATTCATTATTATTTTTATTATTATTAAATATGCATAAGCATATTATTGAGCAATAAAGGGATTTTAGTTTGACACTATGTATTTTACATAAAACATTTTTGCAAAGAATTGTTTTAAAAATTTAAGGGATCTGTGAGTTCAGGGGGGCTTAAGGCAGTCAACTAAGAATTCTTTCTTTTATTAAAAAGTATGGTTGGCAAAACATATTGTAAGATGTAAAGAGAACAATTGTATTTGCATACTTACTTTCTTTAGACTGGCAATATTTTGATTTAAATTGACAACATGCTTTATTTTCTGCTTGTTATTTTGATGACCCAGAGCTTTAGCAGATTCTAATGCCAAAGCCTTAAGTTCTTTTTCTGTGCTCTCAGACTTGGATAAAAGGAAGTTCCTCTCCTGCTCAAACTGGATCAGTTGATCTTTAAAAGGGCCAATTATATCTGTCAACTCCCTATTCCTGCATTCCAAGTCAGCAATTCTTGCTTCAAGAGAAGTCACCTTCATTGAATCCCTAAAAAACAAATACAATTTTAAAATGATAAAAGGTAATCAAAAGCATCATACAACATATATTGCTAAAATATATATGCTTATAATATAAGCGACAAAGAAGACAGCATAAAATAAAAATGATTTATTTATTAATTGTAAATTCCGTCAAGCTAGGTCATACAGTCATTGCAAGTTGAAATCACCTGTGGCATCACTTTTTTGCACCTTCAATTTTCCATTAACTTTCAGAAATAGCTAGTAAAATCCATCCGTTAATCATAATAAGTTAAAATAAAATCAGCCTTTTTAATATAATTTTTAGCCTATATTTCAAAATTAAATGGGAAGAAAGTCAGGATTCCACTTACAAATAAATTGCAGAAATAATCTAAATTCGTAAGTTGAGGTTTGTGTGTATATTAAAATCTTGCACAGCTGATAAAAAATTCCACTAGCACATAAAGAGGTGCCTCAAAAGCGTATTAGTCCTTACCCTTTATTTCAAAAACTTTATACAAACTGCCAATAGACAAAAGTGTTCTTATTTCAAGGCATTTGCTATAAAACTTTGATTAATAATGCAATCAACCATTAATAATTGTGACTAGAGAGGTTAATAGAAAGTAACACAATATTACCATATTTTTAAATTAATAATTAACTAACACTTTTCGACATTTTATCAAGTGTTAAATGTTAGCATAGTAAGAGTAAAGATTCTACAAGCTACATATTTCTGCTGGCATTTATGACTTAAACTAACTGTACAAATTGGGATTAGACTAGGTTTATAGAAGGATTAAGGATTGGGTGATAATATTGTTGTGCTACTTTCCATTAACCTCACTAGTCATAATTATGAAGTGGTACCACAAAATCTCATCATGAAAGAGGTGTAGTTCAATAACCAAACAACGTCTTCACACAACAAATTGTAATTAAAACAATTGACCGGTTTCGGCTGTTCTAAAGCAGCCTTCTTCAGATACTCTTGAGGTTACTGGGTTGACTTCACGAGTACAAGTCTTCTTGTACTCATCTTGTAAGTCACTTGTACTCGTGAAGTCAACCCAGTAACCTCAAGAGTATCTGAAGAAGGCTGCTTTAGAACAGCCGAAACCGGTCAATTGTTTTAATTACAATTTGTTGTGTGAAGACGTTGTTTGGTTATTGAACTACACATCTTTCATGATGAGTCGCTATCACACATTGGAGAAAAACACAGTCGAGGACAAAATCTCAGTCAAAACAACCCAATCATTCAAAAATTAATAATACCTTTGATGATACAAATAGTAATTTGAACTAAACTAAATTATTATTTAGTATTAATATGAAATATTCCATATATTTTAAAATAAATTATTTCTAAAAAAAAAAAAAATTAAAAAAGGGTGAACAAAACTTACTCTTTGCCAGAGTCTTTAAGCTGTTCTTTCTCTTCACTTAATCTACAGATTTCTTGTTCTAATTCTCGTCTGGCCACATAGTGTCTGTCTGCAGTTTCCGATAAAGCTTCAATTTCCCTATTTTGTCTTTCTATTGCCTTCAGAAGTTCATCTTTCTGTTCGAGGTATTCTTCAAAGCTAAGGGCCTGAGCAATACGTTCATACTCAAATAACTGAATAGTTTCTTGCTGTTCTTCCACTTTTTTCATCAGTAAGTTTTTGGTTTCTTTATTAAGCTGTGCATTATTTTTCTCTTCGTCTATCTCCACCAAGGATTCCCCCCTTAAGTCTGATAAAGTTTTCAAATGAATAATCTCATCTGCGAGATCCTTATTTTGAGCTTCTAATTCTTGCACAGTGTTAGTTAATTCTGAAACTCTCTCTTTCTCTAAAACAAGTTCAGAAATGATTTCATCAGTATATATTTGATGGTTGGATTCAAGCAGTTTTATTTCTTTCTTCAGTTTGGTTAGAGTGTGCGCTTGTGTTTCGCTTTGTTTTACCAGCACATCATATTCTCCATTTTTCAGGGACAAAGTCTCAATTAAATTGCTCTTTTCATTTTTAATATTGATATTAATTTTTTCCAGATGATCAATAATTTTAGTGCTTTCTTTAAGTTGCACAGTTATTCTGTCTACTTCACTGTCATATTCAGTGGAAAGACTTTCTAAATGTTTAATTCTTGCCTGGTTTTGGGATATTTGGTGATTCATTTGTTCTATGTCTGTCTCAAGGTCTGTTATTCTGTTAGCTTGTTCTGCACAGTCATTTTCAAGGGAATGGTTGGCCTTACTCAGTTGTAAAACTTTATTTTCAAGCTGTTTTTTTTCTTGAAGAGAATTATTTTTGAGAATTTCATATTTATCAGAAAGCTGAGAAAAGAGTGCTTTCTGAGCTCCAATTTTCTCTTGGAAATCCTGCTCCATATCTTCAAGAGCAGACTTCAGATGAGATATTTCCTCTTGATATACAGCTATTTGAGCATGGCAGGAGCTAAGCTGCACGTCAGCATCACTTTTCCTAATCTTGTAATAATCAATTTCACCTAATAGCATATCAATAGTTTTCTGCTTTTCCTCTATATAAAATTTCTGCTTTTCTGATTCCTGGGTAGCAAACTGCCTGTAAGCTTCAACTTTCTCGAGGAGTTGGCTTTGCATGACCTCAACTTCTAGTTTGACAGACTGTTGAAGCGTATCTAAACTGTCCCTTATCACTTGGTTTTCAACTGACAATCCTTTCACCTGTTCTTCCAATCTATTCTTTTTCTGAATTAAATCTTGTTGCACATCGTTCAGTTGATCAACTTCAATTTCACTTTCCATTAACCTCTTACTAAGGACATTAATAGTTTTAGAAGTTTCTGTCTGAACTACTTCATACATCTTGCAACGTTTGAGAGCAATAGCCAAGTCGTCTTTACAGGTGTTTACACTTTCCTGAAGTTCCATCAGCATTTTCTTGTTGGAAAGATTTTCATCAGTTTCTTTTTTTAAAATTTCCATTGTTATTTGATAATCTTCAAACAAACATTTGTTCATATCTTCGACTTTATTAACAGATTCAACATATTTGTTCAGTTGAAGAGAAAAGTCGTGAGCCATTTCATTTATCCTAGTATTAATTTCTTCGTATATTAAAGTGTTTTCAGTAAGAGAATTTTCTAGATCTTTATTTATGGAAATATGGTTTGAAATGTTCTCTTCTAGGTTGGAAATGTGAGATTTTAAGTCATGAACTTTATTTACGTAATTCTCATTATTAGAGTTAATTTCCTGTTGTAAACCTATTAGTTCCTTTTTTAACTTGTTTATTTCTGTTTCGTAATCAGTTTTGTTTTTAGAAGTCACTTGTGTCACCAGAAGGTTGGACATTTTCTCATTCAAGTTGTTTATCTGCTCAATCAGGGTTGCAATTTCTTCATTTTTCTCAATCAATTGGTTCTGGTGCACTCTAGTTAATTCGTTTATTTCCTCAATCAGCCTTTGATCACTGTCAGTTCTAGAACAATAAACAAATTATGAATTAAACAATAACATTTAGGCCTCATAACTATCGCACCATTTTAAACAAAAATGGAAATCCAAAAAAAAAATAAAAACAATCCACTATAATAATCGCTTCAATCAAATATAAACTTGTCAAGGAAATATAAATTCAAATGTATTTATGTGTGTGTCCCATTAATTTATTTTCAGAGACATTTAAAAAAAAAAAAAAAATAGTGTTTCCCTTATATTTATATAATGTTAGTTAATGCACAACAAACAAAATAATAAATAAGCATGAATAACAGTGAAAGCCAAAAAACGTAGCATACATTTGTGCACTTGCAACACCCAGTGTGTAATGAACAGAGACCTTCAAATGCCTTTTTGCCATGGTGCCATACTAAAATGCCACATTTTGCCTATTTTTTTGTTAAAAAGCCACATTTTGCCTTATTTGGGCCAAGTTCTGAGAAAAAAAATAGAAATATTCTAATATTCTAAGGGGTTCTGCTACAACCCATAAAATGAGGTAAGATTCGCCCTTACAGCACGGAATCCAAGGTGCTAAGGATTCCTCAAGTGACGTGAGGGATTCCTATCGTATAGGGTAGTAACTCACTTCGTCATCGCTTCCAATGAGAATAGAATGCAACCTGCCACACGAGGTGGCGCCACCCGCCGGGTAGCACTACCTGGTCGTCCGTCCCACGGTCTAGCCGCCACCTGCTGGTGGCGCCACCCGGTCAGCCCATTGCTTTCAATTGAACCTGTAAGACGTTGCCACCCAAGCCACTGCTACTCAGCCCCCACTCTTCAATCAAATGTAGGGGAAATCAAATCAGGACTAACTGCATCCCTCATATAAGTGTCTTTACTGGTCAAACTGTTCTTCAATATTCTAAGCAATTCGTTGAAAGTTCCACGTGACATTCGGCAAAAATTGTTACTGTCTTCTTTGATGCGGGGTACACTGTATGAAACAAACTAGTATTATTTTTATCTGAAATTATTCGATGAACCCAAAAACGCTTTTTTTTCCTTCTTCTTTCATGAACGAATATCATTATATGCATGCACAGCTCCATTTCTCGACTGCCCAAAAAAAAGTAAAAACTCGGGTGGCGCAAGACAGGTGTTGGAAAAAAGTGGCACCAACAAGGTGGCACATAGTAACACACTTCGCCCCCCGGGTATCACCATCCGGGTGGCGAAGTGTGTCACTACCCTAAGGATTAAGAGCCATTAGCTCTAGCTCATCACCTGTCAATATGGGTCATTGTAGGGTATTGAAAATACCTGTAAATTGTAATAAAGTAGTTAATAGGACTCAAGTTGCACGATTTAATATCCCTTTTACAATGGAAGGGGGGGGGGGAGGTTGGAAAGTTGAAAAATAAATGCCACATTAGCTAAAATAAATGCCACATTTGGCCAAAATAAGTGCCATATTGCCACACTTTTTAGTGCCATATTTCGTAAAAATAAATGCAACATTTTGAAGGTCTCTGGTAATGAATGAATGAGCCCATAAATAGATGCAGAATCCACAGAGAAATGCACTATTCAAAATTATAAATACATTCACCAAAAAAGTATGTTGACTTATGATATTAATTTGATGTACAAATATCCTCTGAGGCATTGAAGTATTAATAATATTTGAGATTACTTGCTTTAAATGAGGGCACATTACAAAGAAAAGCAAGTACAAGCTAATAATCTGCACCAGTGAAGTCATGCAGAAAATCTAATAAACTAACCAACCTTAAACATAGAGGTAAATGTTTAGGAAATTGCACTCCTAGTTTTGACACATAGAAGCCTTTAATTACATAACGAGGAGGGTAATGATCTCTGAAAGCACAAACATGTTTTATAAACAATACTAAAATACATTTGCACAAACATGTAGATTGGTTTATTCTGTCTGACGAAATAGCCTAAGATTTGATATAAAGAATTGTTAACCAAATGTCACTTAAATCAGGAGACTTTAACATAAGTTATAGACCCACTGGGTCAATAACTTATGTGATTGGCAATACTGTAATGTATTGCTAGTTCATAAAATAAAAACTAATCAGGACTCAAATTAGAAAATCCGGATTGAAGTGTCTCAACATTTTATTTACCTGTCTTGAATAACTTCCACACACCATGTCATATATATTAATATCCATAGCAATCGATATAATATATTTATAACGATATCTAGATGTACCTACATATATAATAAATAAACAGTGTTATAGAATCAGTGATAGTGTTCACATCTCACTCCACAACACCCTTCACATGGCGCAGTCGGTAGGACTGTTATATAGTACAGTAGGAGAATAGTTATCAACCATGAATAAACTTTAAAAAGTATCTTTATATTATTATAGCCTAAATATACTCATTACCAAAGTTAATGTGATTAACTTCAGTATAATATCATTTTACTTAACTAGAAAGGGCGCTGAACAAAAACCATCCTACAAGAGAAAGCTATGACTAATATTTGATTCAATAAAAAAAAATTGTGTGTTGTTGACAAAATTGTGTAACAGAAAATCTTATTATTTTGTTTAAATGTACCTTTCATTCCAGATATTATATGAGCATACAATTACCTTGCCCAATTCTTTAAAATTATAAATTATTTGGAATGTGTTATAGCATAAGTAATTAAATAATTTCTAGGCCCAATTATACTTTTACTAAAGTTAATACAATATACAATAATATAAAATAATTGCCTCAGACAATTCTATGGTTGGAAATTCTTCAACAACTACTATCGACTTCCCCCTTTTTTTGTCACTCAATTTAAAAAAAAAAAAACTAGATAATTGACAGTTGTCAAAAGTAAATGGTTTGACAACTATAATTTATTGAGGAGAATATATGTAAACCTTTTTTAAAATCATTCATGAAAATAATTTCCGAGCCTTTAAGTTAATTGCACTATATAAGTTCTGTGAAAAACCTTTAAAGATCTCCGGTGATAATAATAAGTAACAGCTTAACTGTTTCAAAAGATTTCTTCCAAAAAAATTATTTTAACTAAGTTAGCTTGTTCATACTCCTACTATCTTATATCAAAGATTTCAGCAAGATGTCTGACAACAAAAGTTAAAATTATTAATTGGCGATTATGAGGAGTGTGAAATGTTTATATCAAAATAACCATAAATGCCTTTTTGCTAATTGATAGTATGTAACATGAAAATGGGCTGCCATGAAGATGTTAAGTAAAAATTAAATGGGTAATCGTAATCTTAAAGAAAAGGGGCCCACTTTTTTTATAGGAAATATACAGACGAGTTTATATCCCTTAGTCTAACGACCTATTAAGACAAAGGGATATTCAGTCAAATATGCTTTGGGACAAAGGAATATCACACTTTTATACATAAAAAAGTGTGTATTCGGTTGTTTGAAAGTATATTAGATTAAACAAAAGTGGGGGGCCCATAAAAGTGTCATTAAATGGACTGAGGAGCCACTTCTCTAAAAAATTTGTTGGATTGGATAAATGGGACATTTGTCAAGATAGAGCCGCCTTTAAGGCCAAGAATTTTAAGTTATTTATATCATTATCCAATAGTTTATATAACTCCTTACATTCTTAAGACATAGCTATCGTAAAACATCTTTACTTTGTGCTGATAAACCATGGTTGTACCCAATTTTTTACTGTGGTTTTTCACTAGCAACTGTACTAATTACTGCAGAACAAGCAATAAAGTATTAATCCATGTCTGTTTTCACACTAAATATTGTAAAATCTTTAACACTGTGTAATCTACTTGTAATGTAAACGAAAATAGGCCCGAAAGCCGGAATAGGGCCGTTTTTTGTTCCCTCTCTTTCCCTGTCTTGTACAAGATCTTTAGTTGAAGAACTTTCTTCAAAAAGATTTATTAATTATAATGATTTTTATCAAGGAAAAAAAAAAACCTTTTTTTATTGTAATGCCAGCCTAAAAGATCTGAGGCCCCCAGGCTCCACTGGTTTTAGCAAATAAGACTCCTAACTAAGATCCCTTCCATCTATCTTTTATTTCTGTCTTCAAAATCTTCATTTATTATTACAAAATCCCACTAAATAATTTAAAAAAAAACAAAAAAAAACTAATAATAATAATAACAACAATTACTTACATTTGACGAGGATTAAATATATCTGGTAGCGGAATTCTTGAGCCTGCATGACTCCGTGGTGTTGTTCCAAGGCCTTTCCTCATGGCCATTTTTGATGGCTAAAAATTAGCATAGGTGTATGTTAGAAAATATACCAATACTGATGTATAAAGGTATTAAGTTGAGAAATGTACACTCAAAAAGCCCATCTAAACCACCCAGTAAGCAATCCTATAGATTACCACAACAGTGCATTTGATAAAATTATTTCATAAGGATTTAAGCTATCTCTTAACCCTCGTTTTTCAAAATGAACTTCAGTCCTCAAATAAATTGCGGAACTTCTTTGGATTGATACTCCCTTATGTTTTATACAAAAGCAAAAGACTTTGGCTAAATAAGTATTAAGACAAAGGGATATTTAGTCCAATATACTTTGGGATAAAGGAGTATCACACATCTGTTTTTATAAGGGGAGTAACAGTCTAAAGAAGAACATTTCAAAGAACACCTTCTTTAGATTGTTACTCCCCTCTATTTTTTTTATAAGGGGAGTAACAACCTAAAGAAGTGCCTAAATTGCTAGCCTCTCTAGTCACTGTAACCCAAACACCCTGTTCGATTTAATTGTATATTTACACTTTTTCTCTTGAAACCATTCAGGACTGGTTTTGACCAAGTGCTTCATTCTGGCTGCAGTCATATCTACCTTCCAATGCTTCACTAAATATTTAACTTCTGTCATATGGCATAGGAAATTCCAATTTTAAAAATTGCAAGGAAAGGAAATGAGCACTGAACTGCAGGGTAAATAAATATAATGAAGCTTAATATATATGTCAATGCTGGTAAAAAAGTCCCATTGTATAAATGAAAAAAATACTGGATTTACTATAAATAATCACAGGTGTATGATAATATTTTAAAATATTGACAGTTGTTTAGGCCAAACTATTATTTTATAAGGATAAGAGATAAGAAAGCAGCCGGTGTGGTCCAGAGTAAAATACAGGGTTGCTTAAATGAGTTCTTTCATTCATGAAATAAATTTATATACCTAGTGATTATTGTAGAATGGTTGAAATGAAAATGCATATAGTAGAAAAGCAAACTCCTCAGATTACACCATCAGATTGCACATCCTGCCACAAGCAGGGTTGGAAAAAACCCGGGTTTTATAGAAAAAGCCCAACCCACCTTGGTTTTTTAATAAAACCCGGGTTTTTCTGGGTTTTTATGGGTTATTTGGGTTTTTTAAAAAATTGTTATTTTTAACATAGAAAAATGTGTAAATGTAACAAATCTTATTAAAAATGACAAATTGTGTCTAGTAGCCCCTATAAATAAGCATGTAAGTATTACGAAATAATAGTAATAAGAATAATAATAATAAAAATTGGTCCAAAACAACTCAGACAAACTTTCTCATTTACGAGTCCATAATTACTTAGCCCATTTATACGTTTTTGTATGTACATTTAATTATTATAGTACACTTCATCAAAATATATCATAAAAATAACTTCACAACAATAACTCCTGGGCGGGGAATCAAACCCGGGCTCTCTCCGTCCGCGTTCTAAGCTGTTTTCTCAGGACCTAGGTTATTCCCAGGAAAACGGCTTATATCGTTAGATTCGTATTTAAATGGACTACATTTTAGAATTTTTTAATTAAAATCGTAGGATCCGTTTTCGAGAAATATATTTTTTCATGTTTTTTCTACTTTTTGTTTTTTGGGGACGGGTAGCACCCTCAAATTTAGAGCTAAAATTTATTTCTCGATTTCACCTCGGGGTTTGATTTTTTTGAACATGTATGCCAAATTTCGTCAAAATCGGCCCAGTAGTTTAGGCTCCAGGCGCCTGCACAGACTGTCATTTTTTAAAAACTACTTTTTTGGACTCAGGGTACCTCAAAACGTGTAAATCCATCAAAATCTGAAAATCGAATTTTCGCGCAATCACAATAATTTCTCTTTATATAAGAATGTAATAATGTGTATATTTATTTTAAGTGCCTACATTCTATGTACATTACATTGTTATATCTATCTATATTATTATAAAAGTTTTGTAAAAAAAAACAAGATCAGTGAGTGTCAAATTTGTCAAATTGTAAAAAGTTATGAAAGTTTAAATAAATTAAAGATTTCTATAAGCGAAGGTTCAAGGTAGCGGCCACTTTTCTGGGGTTGACGAGCGAAGCGTTAAAGGCGGAGTCTCCTAGTTTATATTATTTTATTTTGTTAATAATATCAAAGTATTTTCATTTTTCATTTTAGTACATATTTATACATTTATAATTTGATATAAATAAAAATAATTGCTTTTGCCCAAGAATAAAATAGAGAATTTTGGGAATAAACAGGATTTCAGAGGGTTTAAGCCACACAAAGCTCAAAAATAATTTATAGTTATCATCGAATTAGGATATAATATGGATATTCTGCATATTTTTTAGTCTCACAGCTCTTGCAATCACACAAGAATACTTGATATAAAAAAATAAAATATTTTTATTGTATATATTTTTTAATAAATTATATTTTTTAAAAAACCCATGGGTTTTTTTCATTTTACCCGGGTGGGTTTTTTAATATTCCCCACCCGGGTGCCAACCCTGGCCACAAGCCACAGGACCTCTGAAGACCTCATGGCATGGAATGTACCCACGTTGTAGGATGTGTACAGTCATAAAAAGGATATTAATAATCTAATAACATGTAGCTTGCTCGAAATATAAATAATTGTAAACCAGAGCACAAGATTTAGCTTAAACCTTTTATGAGATTAACTTAAACATAAAGTTTGAGTACTTACAGTTCTGAAAATAGGAGTTTTTGATGAGCAGCAGGAATCCAAACTTTCCATAGAAGTACGTTCCATTTTTGGTGTACTGAATCTTTGGCCTTTGTCGAATACGAGTGCTTTGACTTTGGTTTCAACCTTAGGATCATATTTGCCAGGAGGTGGTGCGCAAGCTATAAAATAAAATTATATGTTATTGTTATGTGAGAAAGCAAATTTTTCCTTTTCCTTTACATACATGAGTCATTCTCAATTAGATTGGCCATTTCAGAATCCTAGGGAATTTTTAAAATTGCCTAATTATTTCGAATGGAGTAATTTTAAACTATCCTAATTATGTTCCTAGTAGTTGGAGTTGGTATTGGTAGACAATAATCAACTTTAATTGTGAAATGTGTACGGTTTTGAATAATACTTTGGAATCCTCAACACAAGCTATACTTTTCTAGACACTTAAATTAAATAAATATTTGGTAAAACTACAGAACACAGTACCCTTGCCAGATAACTGTCATTAGACTAAGAGGTATTATCACTTTTATTCACTGGAGAGATAGCATCCCTTTGTCTAAACAACTTTTAGTCAAAGAAACATTACTTGTTAGGAAACAATCAAAGGAACATCATTAGGTCGCGTTATCAGAAAGCAACCAAATACTTAAGTCTTATTAAATATTTTTTCAAGATAAAATCAATAACCATTTTCATTCCATTAACCCTCATTTATCTATTTATTTTAACATACAGTCTTCGCACAACTAGAGTCGACGCGTTGACAGCGCGGGAAATTGAGTGACACACAGATTGGCCAACCTCTCTGGGGGAAAAAATAATGCCACTACGAAGCCTTCTTATACTGTTATCCAGAGAGCCTCTCCCCTCCACTAGAGACATTTATCTTTGCCTAGTTGGCCCGACCTTTTGTCCGGGAAACTCTCAAGCTCTCATTGGCTCGTCCCCCCTTTTGCTAGTTTTTCCCGCGCTGTCAACGCGTCGATTCTAGTTGTGCGAAGACTGTAGTAAGTAAATTCGAATTCTGGGCAGCTTAAGAGCACCACATGCCCAAAAAACAAAAAACTTTTTTTGTGAAGACCTTCATTTGATTATAATTGGCCATCTACCCAAATAATGATCCCGCTGTAGGGCACCGTCTTTTGTCCCAATACCTTAAACTGCCACGAGAAAAGTCTTATAACCAATCCAGACAATGTTAAGAAGGTCAGTTAGGAACCCAAAATATCATATGATTGTACTGTACTGTAAACAATATACTTATTACTAAACTGAAACAATATTACTTATTATAGGTTAAATCAATTTAAAATTAAAAAAAAAGAAATAATTAATTGACACCAAAAAGTGCAATTTATTATCACACACCGATCAGATATCAATATACAGTACATTCTTGTAGTAAGCAGTTGAAAAATGATCTCCAAGTCTGAAGTCCAATAATAATTTTAATAATTTTAATTGAACAAGGTTCAAAGGTTTTATTCTATACAAAAATATTGAACCCTTAAGAGATAGGACCCCTTATAGATTATGTATTATAGTGATATAGATAAACCATCTTATGTTAATCTCTAAGTAAATCGTTAAATAAGTTTTTCATATTAAGTATATTTAACCGTTACTTTGTCTATATTGGCCAATGTCTGTACAATAGTAGTAGTCTGCCAATTTGAGTAGCACACAGACTATTAGGTATTTTATTGATGTTATGCTTTTGTTCCCCCTTTTTTTACGTCAAAATTGCAGTTTTTTTGTCATAAAAGTATCAATCTAGCAATATTTAAATGAGCGCAGGCGGTTGAAAGTAATCTGCGTACTACTTTCGACAAATAATTCATTTTTTTTAAAAAAAATCCGATTAGTACTTTAGAAGATATAGGTGAACATAAATGTATGTTTGTGCGCATGTGAAGGAAAAACAAATGGGCTCAGAAGGTTGAATTGAAACTTATATGGGACCTACAAAGTACAAAGGGCTAATTATGAACTACCATTCAAATCGGACGCGTAGTTTTTAAGATATGTTAGTTCGCAAATATTAAGCGACAGGCAAACTCGGAACCAAAAATGTTCTTATGTCTAAAACGAATTACTTGTCTTGGCATTTTTAAAATCAGACAGTATAAAAAATGTTTGTTCTTCAGAACGATCACATAGCTTACGTTTTCGTGAGCTGGGAAGCAATAATGATAAGGAATTAAGGATTAAGGAGGTATAGTAATATTTCAAACACCTGAAATATAAATGGAGAGTTGAAAAAATATAATGTAAATTAAATAATTTTAAAAAATATAATAGACAATCACTTACAGATTTGGTCGTAATATCTGTTAATTTTCGATTTGGAGAAGGCCATGTCATAAAATTCGTTATAGTCAGAAAAAAGTCAAGTAATAAAAATGTAATTTAAATAAAATCTTAATGTGTAAAAAAACAAATAATATATTTAACTGTGATGATATAAAAGAAGAAAAGTTAACGAAGTCATTAAAGTTAAAAAATAAGAGTAAAGTTAAAGTAATAGCATTTAAAAAAGAAAACTGAGCCTGATAAAAAGATTTAAATAATAAATATGAATCGGACGGTTAGCGGTTAGGCTAGGCGAGGCGGTTACACGAGCATTTAAAAACAAGATACGAAGCACGAGAGTAGAGGGAAGAGGGAATGCAGTCTATGGGGAATGCGCAACAAGGCACAAGATATTGTGGTGGGGGCGAACGAGGGGACCACACTCTTCTAACGGCTTTCTGCAACACACAAAAGCTTCACCTGGCTACTAGCCCAGGAAAATAAGGAATTCTCTGCCGAATAAATCCAATAAAGCTGCATTTTTGCACACACCTTTATTTAGGCATTATAAGAAGGGGGTGAAAAGTCCCCATCGATATCGTGCCGGCGTTGTCAGATATTCAAGGTCAAAGGTCACGAAAATTGGTTTTTTGCCATTATCTCGCATTCTATTAATTGGACGACAATTATAGTTATATAACAAATTGTAAATTTTATTATTCTCTACAAGTTTGGTTCTCTTTTACGTACGAGTAACCGTTTTAACGTAATACGCCTCCAAAGAAGCATAAATTGCATAGACTAAACCCGCAACAATTATTCATTCGTTTCCACACCACCTTTGAGGTAGAATGTACGGCGTGGTTTTTTTACATGGTTTCCCCGTTAGGCCTAATCCATTTTTATAAAACTATGGCTATATATATATATATATATATATATATAAATATATATATATATATATATATATATATATATATATATATATATATATATATATATATATATATAATATATGTATATATAATATATATATATATAATATATATATATATATATATATATATATATATATATATATATATATATATATATATATATATATATATATATATATATATATATATATATATATATATATATATATATATATATATATATATATATATTATATATATGAAGTCACTATAGTTATCATATGTGTATGTTCTGCTCGGAATAAAATTATATGTATTTAAAAAAATTGTTATTTATGTAACTAGGCAGCAAAATGGAATTTTTCTGACGAATGTTTAAATTAGCCTCCGAGCCAGAGGCGAGGTAGGGCTATAGCCTGCCTCGGCTTATAAGCTGGGGCAGGTAATTTATTCAATTGACTGACGAGGCAGGAAATATAATATCAATGAGGCAGGCAATATATCAATGAGGCAGGCAATATAATATCAATGAGGCAGGCAATATATCAATAAGGTAGAAATGTTTCCTTTGCTGCCTTGTTGTATATAATATTTTTCCTACTGGCAGCAGAAAAAATTTTCCTATAGATAATATTTATTTCATAATACTTACTTACAAATCAATAAGTATTTATGTATATACCTTTTTTTATAAATTCGTAATATTTTTAAGGTAAATTGTTCAAATAATTTAGGTTAAAGATTATATAAAACAAAAGGTTGTTGGTTTATTTTTGTTGCGGGAATGTGGTCGTGACTTAGCCTGAAAAAATCCTCAGCAAAATACAATTTTGCCGCCTAGGCGGCAAAATCGTATTTTGCTGCATATTGTAAATTTTTCTAGAAGCCTCAGAGAAATTAAATTTTCATACCTAAAAATAATGCGCAATTTTGCTGCCGTAAGTAGGAAAATATATATATTATATTTTTTTATAGATTTTCTTTTATTCGCCTTTGTTTTAAGGTTCAAATAACTCCTGCATAAATATATTTATAATATTGAGTAAATTTAATTTTATCAGGCATTTAAAGCTTATCTTGGACCGAAAACACACATTGTGAATTCCTTATCCATCACATGATACCCTATATTGAAGAAAGATATAATTATAAATAAAACACGTTTTTATGCTTCCTAGAAGGTCAATTTTCCTAAAAGATTTCACCTGATGGTAGGCATTATGAACAAGTGAATTAGATCCCTGCAGTTTTAAGTTTAAAAAATTAGTATAAACTCCGCCTCAAACAGACTTCTTTAGGCACTCGCCATAGTATCATTGGCTGCAACTGCTTTACTTATTTCAAGACGACCAGTTTTCCAATGTTGCTGGGCAAAATCAGCTGGGCTGTTCGGCATTAGGAAATTAATATATTTTAGATTTTCTGAATGCTTGTAAATTCTTCGTTTTTATGGCAACACGGCGGGCCACATAATCGGCTCGCGGGCCGTAGGTTGGGCACCCCTGAAATATAATATACACATGTCATTTAGTATACATGTGCCTTCAGATGCGCTACATCGACCCACTCTTAAGCCTTTTTCGTCTTCATATATTTATCGCACTAATGAAAATTAAACATAAGGAAAACTATGAATATGTTACTACTATCTTAAATGTCGATTCTAACAATACACTAAACGACTTACAACGCTACATATATTGCTATGCTTGAGTAGCCTCCAGACAATATATACAATTACGGAACATTACACACTGACTCTGGCTGCAGAGGATATTGATAATAATATACCAGGTATATGTCTATAAGACTTGTGTATAATATGCAAATATATAAATTAAATTAAAATTAGTGTATTTAATACTATCTATGTAATTATGGAGTGGCTCTTTGTAATACATGTAAAACTAGAATGCGGCTCTCATTGACCTCATGTGGTATAGACCCCCTCACCCCTGGTACAGATGGTCGCCATGTTAATAAAATCCTTTCATTGACCATCCTCATGTCATAAAAAGTGACTGATGGCCAAATTTGAAGGCTCTAATCCTGATAGTTCTAGAAATGTGGGAACCTCAAAGATTGAAAACGACCACCGCCTTTGTGAAAATCAGTAATCAGATTCAGCTCATCTTAAGATTTGGTTAACAATATTTGATAATGTGGGATTTTGCCTTCGATTGAAAAACTCTTAGGGAATGACTGCATCATAAGAGAAAGTTCAAAACTCTAAATGACAATATTGGCGATTCTTGGTTCAGCATAATTCGAGACACAAGGATTAGCGAGTGTTATTTGCCACAGAAGAAAAGGTTGATGATTTTTGACGAAATAGCATGAAAAATTAACCACTTTTCACAAGTGTTATATATTTTTGTAATCTACTCTTTAATTCTTTTCATTTGATACCCCACTCGAAATTTAATTTTTTTTTTCCTATGACAGGATTATCCACCATTTCGGATTCGCAGTTAATCAGATCAAATTACTATTCTTATTTTTTCTATGGCCCAGCAGACCGTACATTTTGTATTTTTTTTTATATTTTTAGTAATAGTAATATAGTTTTAGGGGTGGGGACACGCAAAATATTGATTTTTTTGACAAATTGGTATAGAAAATTAAATATTTTCCACAAGTGTTATATATTTTTGTAACCTACTCTTTAATACCTTTCATTTTATACCCCACTAAAATTTTTTTTTTTTTTTTTTTTTTCGCGTGACATGAATTATCTGCCATTTTGGATTTGAACAGCTGATAATTTGAGTTCGCTATATTTTTCCTGTGTGCGGGTCAAAACGCTCTTTAATGCTGGAAAGTTTCATGTTTTTATCTCTTTTGATTCAAAAGTTATTGGAACTGTACAGAGTGATAGACAGACATACACAGGAATGAAACTACAAGGCTGTCTTTTTTTGATTTTACCAACGTAACCCTACACAAAGGTTTCATTCGTGTGTTCCACAACTGAAAAAACTCTAAAATAAATTATTTTTTGGTTAATAAAAAACAACATTAATTATATATTTGATGTATTTATTTTTTATTTATACAAAACTTAATTTCTTTAAATCAAAATAAATAAATTAGTACACATATAAATAAATTAACAATAATCACAATTCAGATTTAATACCAAAATTAATTTTTTTTAAAAAATCCTATTACTGGGGAGAAAATATGATACATCTTGGGACAATTTTATTGAATGGGGTGTTTAAGTGAAGATACATGTATTGATCATTAGTATGTTGAAAAAAAAAAAATTCTTATGAATTGATAAATTATGAATTGTACTGCAAATTAAACTATTTTGTTCTTGATTTAATTATTTAGCATTATTACAAGTGATAACCCTCATTAATGAATTTATAGAACTTGCTTATATCAATAAAACTCTTAGGTATTAAACAGCAGTAAAAGAAAATCTGGTAGATATCTGCAGATACTATTCCTGTAATTTATATTGTATTTTGAACATAATAATGACATTTTGCTGATAACTTCACTAAGGAATGCAATTACTAAATCAGCCAACTCTTTACAACCACAATGTCGCACTTCTAACACCCTCACTGGCCTTCAGCTAAAAGTTACCACTCATTAGAAAAATGTTGGATAAAAAAAAAAAATTTTGGAATTAAATTTAAAAAAAAAATAAAAATACAATTAATAAATTAAGTAAACAAACACATTTCCCTTCCGGTAATTCCATAAAAGAAAAAAAAAATAGAAATATATTTTAACAGACCATTGTATATCATTCCCTAATGAAAACAACCTCATGAATAAATATAAAACCGGAAAGAGGCAATATGTCAATCAATTTGATAGTAAAAGACGGCAAGTTATTTCCATGAGCTTACAGTTCATTCTTCATATATTTTGGTTTAAGTTCTTCGATCTTTTTTACGAAGTCAGTCTTTTCTATGCATCCGTCGCAAGACTCGTCCCAATCATTGAGTATTTTCTTTAAGTCTCGAACTTTCAGTTTCTTCAAATCTACGCTCTTCAAGTCGATAGTTTTTTCTGTAAAGTAAAATAATATAATATCACTAAAGTTATTTATTAAATAATAAACTTTAAGTTTATAGAAACCTTCTTGTATATATTTTTATACTTTGACGCAAGTTTGATCCCTTTATAAACCACATATATTTTTATATTTGATGATAATTATCTATAGATGGATGTTGTAGGTGTAAGTATGAAATAAAAAGCTTTACATGTTGTAAGGAAATATTTCAACCCTTAATAAGGTCATCCATCTTCAGTCGTTTATTAACAAAAAAAAAAAAAATAATAATAATAATCATACCATCATATCAGTTACAATTTCTAATAATACATAATTAGATTTAAGGATGTTTAAAATAGTAGTGATCTATAGTCTTAAATTCTAAATTTACTTAAAATTGTTATTTACTCACATTACACCTACAACATCCATCTATAGATAATTATCATCAAATATAAAGTTATTTAGTAAATTGTTATCTTCTATTAATCACCTTATCTTAAGATCTTCCAGATAACCCTTTGACTACTGAGATATAATTTAAGGTTGTTACCCAGGCCTGGGTCTCCAAAAAAGGAATGTCCCACCCTGGCCTGAGTCTTATTCTATCTTACACACTAAATTTAGCACACTTTTCTAAGGCATTATCTTTTTCCTCTGCATAGAATTAAGCCGGGTTCCCACGGGGAGTGAAGACTCTACAGTGCCACGCTAGAGTAAAGACTCTTGTGACCCACGCCTGGAGGGGGAAGAAGAGTGAAACTAGCGGAGAACAGTGGAGAGTTCACACAGGGTAGTGCTCACGCTTCTCAGTTTATCCCAGGGAGCCAACCATGAACGAGCTTCTCGTAGAAAAGCCAGCTTCTCTAAAATCTCTATTTTTATAATTTCAACCTCTCGAATCAGTTAAAACTGACTCACTGGAATACAACTTTAGAAACTTCATAGTTTCACCGTCTTGCAATTTAAGAATACGAGCCGACGCTGAAGGCTCAGACATAGTTACCTACTACCTTTTAAAACAACGTGAAGAATATATTATAATATATCACGCATACTAACAAGAAATATAATATAGTATAATATCACGCATACTATAACAAGAAATATAATATAGTATAATAATATAGTCTAAATATAGTATAATATCACGCAAACTAACAAGAAATATAATTCGATGGTGTTGCGCCAAAAGGGCCAATCTGAAAAAATCCACAAGGGCCAATCTGCAACTAATATCACGTTTGTTTTTTTATTTATAATTAATAAAATAAATTTGGTTAATTTGACTTATTAATTAGGTATCCAAGTATATTTTAAATGAATAAAAATATAAATAAGGCATTCAAATATCAATTTTTCATTATAGCTTTTCAAGTTTTAGAATTCAAATATGAAATGCAGATTGGCCCTTTAGGCGCAACACCATCGAATCTGGTATAATATATAATATATTACATATAGCATAATATAGTATAATAATATAGTGTATAATATAATATAGTATAATCAGTGCTCGATTTCTAGAAATTGAGGTGCCGGAACTACAACCTACCTCTTGCCCCCCCCCCCCCCTGTAGAAGGGGGGTCCGGGGGTCCTCCCCCGGGAAAATGTTGAAAAATAAACGTTCAAAACAACATTTTAAGAGTTTTAGACATAAACCCACACTGCAATCAGGTGGGTTTCGTGTGGAATCTTATATCATTTTAAGTATTATTTTTTAAAAACAATTTCTAGATTAGCATGCCACATGTTGTTATAATACTCTCAATAAATAAATAGGTACTTAGGTTTATACGAATAATTAATATCTCTGCACAGTACTTAATTAATACGATCCCTGCCTTAAAAAAGACCTTTGTTGTTTCAGGTTATCATAATTTAGTAGTATAATCTCAACAAATAGATATATTTGTATTTTGAAAAGAAAAATATTTGCCAGTTTAATATATGATGTCCTTAATCAAATTTGTAGTCACTCATTGACAATTATTTTTAAGACAATTTTTTTTTAAGATTTAAAAAAAAGTCTTAGTGCCGATAATTTTATTTTTTATTTATCAGAGAGAGAGGTCCCGGAACGCCGTTCCGCCGCGTTCCGCCTCAAATCGAGCCCTGAGTATAATATATAAAATTAAAATAGTATAATATATAATAAGTAATTATAAAACAAGCAAAGGTTAAAGGTTTTAGCCGCGGGTGGAGGAGAGATGAAAAAAAACAAAGTGTTGCCTCTATTAAACGGCTGGCAACAGGAGTATTCACTCCTGAAAATTAAACAGGTTTGATTTGGAGAGTGAGCGGTAGTGAACTATCCTCACTCCCGGTGACGTCAGAGGAGAGTTCACTGAGACACGTTCACACGGGGCGAGTCCACTCTACAGTGAGCCACTCTAGAGTCTTCACTCCCCGTGGGAACCCGGCTTTAAGCTTATTGGTAATATATTTTTACACTAAGGCCAATAAACTCGAATTTATAGGAATACTTTTAAGAAAAATGGGATTTATTAAAAATCACAGTTGCTAAATGAGTTTAAGAAAGTGTATAAATATGTAAAGAGCATATATAAATTAGTAAAGAACGTGTGTAAATTATGTAAAGAAGGAGTTTAAATATGTAAAGAATTTAAAAACTAAATAATACATACAATAACTAAACAAGTAATAAAACGAGTCCAAAGAAGTAAGCCGGGTCGAATCGTAAAAATTAATAAAATCAAAAAGAGATCAGAACTTAGAGAGGAAGTCAAGTTCTTTAGGTAAAAACTATAAAAGTGAGGAGGGTGCAAAATATTTTGGTGCTGACCTTAGCTTGAAAAATTACTGAAATGAATAATTAAAAATTGCTGAAATTAGCTTGAAAAAAAGCTGTAAAAAGTCTCTTATTTACCTAGTAGCCTAATGATACATTATTTACAGAAAATAGAAAAGGGGGAGGGGACAACTGGGTAGACTGTTACTCCCCTTATAAAAAAAAAAGTTTGATGAACCATTATCTCAAAGCAAATTGGACAAAACATTCCTTTGTTTTAATAGTTATTTAGACAAAGGAATGTATAAATAATGATATCCATTTTTATTCTAAAAAAAAAAAAATTGTGTAACAATCTAAACAAGTACCAAAAAACGTTTGTAATGGATGAGGGATTTCAAAAATGGGGAAAACGCCTAAGCTAGGCACATTCATAAGAGGGTCTGCCAACCCTAGTTGGTGACATCTCCCAATCATCTTCAACCCTCGCTCTATTTACACGACTCTTCAAAGAATGTTTGTAATACCCCAGATAGCCATGAGAAAGCGCTAGATATACTTATGTAAATTTACGCCAACAGCACTGTGCCTCAAACAAAGAAAAGCTGGTTTATATAAATTTATGTCAGTAGACTAATTGGCACGGAAATTGAAAAGGTAAATTTATGTTTGTAGGGTTTTAAGTGATTTATAAAGAAGAATTACGACTAAATAAAACCAATGTTAGAATAGACAATAGTTTACATATAATTATTTGTAGTTTTGCTTACCGTATCTAAGAGCGCAGATGCCGGCATCCTTGGAAGAAAGCCTCTCACATAGTTTATCAATAGGCAGGTTGTACGAGAGAGGTTTTGACACCTCCCTTAGAATACTTGTAGCTGATTCTTCCAATCCACCCAAATAATAGCACTAAAATAAAAAATAAATATATTATATTAAATGTAATTGATAAATACAAAAATAACAGGAGAAGAGACAAAATAATACTAGTTTAAATAGAAATAATTAAAACATACTTTTAATTATTGTGTTAAATGCTATCATATAAAGTTTAAGTTCGAAATGGGACATTGGAGGGGGGGGGGGGGGGGGGGTTAGAGCTATTGCATAATTTTGGTAATTTTAAGGAAAAATGTGCATTATTTAGATAACATTTTCTCTTTCGAAATCAATTTGTAAACCACCACTATTTGCCCCTCCTATTTCGTACTGTTCGATTTACTTACTTTTATTGACTATACTATTTTTTTAAACTGTTTCTTTATACAGGATTTGTCCTTTTATTTCCTGGATCCATTTTTACAGGATTTGTACCGTTTATAGGGTCTGAACATTATAAAAACCATTTTGGTTGTGTCATCCCGATAAATCCAATAGTTTTTTTTTTTTTTGTTTTTTTTTTAAAAAAAGCTACATAAACATAAAGTGTCATGTTTTATGAAGGTTATTATTGTTAGGTCAAAAAGTACTAACCTTAACCTAAAATAATTATAACCTTCAATCATTTTCCCCCAATTTAAAGAAAAATATAATTAAAAAAAGTACATTGAATATATCGAGAGGCTACAATCGAAATTGTTTTTGTAATGCAAAAAGGAAGTTAGAAAAAAAATGAAGTAAATCGGACATTTAGAAATAGGTGGGGTATATAGTGCAGATTTACCCCTCACAATAAATAACATATTCGTTATCATTATGAAAAGGGGGAAATAAGCACTGGGTTTACACAGAGTATTTGTAATGACAGTAACAAATGACTAGTTTCACTTAATAGCCATCTTCAGGTTCTAAATTTGTTCTTCACAGTTTTATTTTACCTAGACCTTCTATAAAAGGTCTCTTTTTTCCAATAAATGAGACATTTTTGGCAACCGACGGGACGCCTTCAAAAGCTTAAAATAACGGGACTGTCCCAGACAAAACGGGATGTATAGTCACCCTACAAACAAGTGAAGTTAAATAAAAGCGCGTAAAATGACACAATAATTAAACAGGATCATCATGAAAGAGGTGTAGTTCAATAAGCAAACAAAGTCTTCACAGGAAATTATTCTAATTGAAACAATGGACTGGTTTGGTTTCAGCTGTTCTAATGCAACTTTCTTCAGATAATCTGATGGTTACAGAATGACTTAAGCAAGTACAAATTAGTTCGGTTATTGAACTCCTTCATGATGGCTCGCTATCGCACAGCGGAGAAAAACATGGTGGAAGATCTTAAACAGGAGTTAACAGTAAAAATAAGGTATCAAGATGGACAATACATAGTATTTTACTTCATACATATAGCAGAGGGCTAGCAATTACTCTGAAGTGAATTTAACTTGGCACTGAATTGGGTAAAAACTCAACATTTTTAGCTGTTCCATTACAAAACTAGTTACCTAAATAATTAATCATACCAAAAATATTACAGTTGGGACAACCGACTAGAAAAAACAACTGAATGAATAAGTCGATTTTTTTTTAAATAAGTATTATATAAATTTATACTTATTCTTAAAACACAAATATATTATAATAATTAAGTCTCGTTAAATAAAACGCTTGGATACTACCGTAATTGTAGGTAAAGGACGTACCGTATATGTAGGACACCGCTGAAACTTTACGAAACAGACAGTGAAAAATACACTCCCGCGCCGGGATTTGAACCACGGGTCTCCTGTATTCAACAGGATGGGTTCTCCGTGGTTCAAATCCAGGCGCGGGAGTGTATTTTTCACTGTCTGTTTCCCGTTAGTAAATAATAATTATAATTTGATTTAAATTAAAATTTAAACTTTCCGTAGTATGAAAACTACCAAAAACTTAAAAATTGAATTACGAAACAATTAAAAATAGTCTAGAAGGAAAGAAAATAGTCTAGGAAGGTAAACTAGATATAGACTGAGACTGAACACGCAAGTCGAATGTTTCAATCGGATGTTTTTGTTTTGAATTTAATAGTGGTAGGGGAAGGGAACAACGGCGAAGAGCTCAGAGCAGAGGAGGGGTGAGAAAGGGCATGACACTCGTTATCTCGTTATTATACATCTCTGAATTACTCCAAACTACAGCCTGATATGATATCGTTATCAGTCGAATGAAAACTTGATATCCACAACCAAATGAATGAATATTTTAAAACAACCGATTAGTCAACTGTTTTCAGTCAATTGGTTCCCAACGCTAAAAAAAATAATACCACACAGTCAAACAAGAACAGAAGTTTGGAACCAAGTTACTTTTAGTACAGATTAAACCATTACTTGAAGGCGGATTGAAAATTTTATTTTTAAGCCTTAAAAAATCTAGCAACACTACAGCCAACCAGTACAGATTGTTTGTGTTATTTAGATACGAGACTAACATAGTTTTAAACTGGTGTTACATGTGGCTTATGTATGAGTTAAACATCTTATGATCATTTATTCAAATTACATTATAGACTTAACAGTTGTCTGCTATGGAGGAAATGTTGTTACTAATAAAAGCAAATTTTACAGCCCGCATACACAATTGAGAGTGTCTACTACATAAAGGCTAAAACTACCGACTTTGATTTAAAAAATACCAATTTTGATAGTGTATTAACTTGTCTATTAATTGAGGCGTCTGCCTAAGAGGAATATCCGGAAGGAGTAGTATACCTTCTAACTGTGATGTATCTGTTGGGATATATAAACTAACCTACAAAATACCAGGAAGGTAAGACAAGGTAGAGGCAGAGGCAATACTTGACCTCAAACTAATTCCTTAAAACAAAAACTAAATATAATTTTTAATAAGATATAAGTAATTCTAAGATAGAGTAAATTTAAGTACTCTATATGGCTAAGCTTTAGAATGCGGTTACCAAGCCCGCAACACACTATTATGGGTAGGTTACACATAGATTTCAGGTTATAATCGAAATACTACAAAAAATCGATTCTCACAGCATTACTTAACATTTTCGTCCCACCATTTTTAATTTTACTTGGATATTCACGAGTTTTTAACGACTTAACAATAGATTGCCTGACTTTTTTACGTACTACGATGTTTACTAGGTTGACAAAACAAACAAACGAAGAGAGATTTATTCAGTTTTTTAGCATAATTAATTAGGGAGATTGACTAGACTGACAAACGATTACGTGGGAGTTCGACAGTTACCGGGCCAAAAAAAATATAAAAATTACGCAAAAAAAGGGATTTTGGCTAAAGTGAATTGTACGGAGCCATCGAATTTTGTACTTCGATTTGGACCTCTACCTGGTCTATATGCAGCAGGGTTGTTTTTCTTCAGAAAATGAGCGGAGCACCGCGAAGCGGTGCGGAGCGGCCGTTGAAAATTCTAGGGCAAAATAAATGTGTACTTTAATTCTGTAAACAGCACCGTACAATTTGCTTTGACCTGTTTTTCCAAAGGTAACAAAAAATAAGCTTAAAATATAAGGTCGAATTACGAGGTTAATGCCGTGCTTTTTTTTTTTTTAAATAAACTCGTATTTTTTCTCGTAATTTTTATTTGTTAAATGGATTTGATATTATAGTAGACATGACACATAGAATAAATTCGATATATCGAAAGATAATATACATACGCTATATCGATATATTAGGTGAAGGTTTTGTAGTGAATTCAAGAAAATAGTGTATTGCGGGCTTGGTAACCGTATTCTAAAGCTGTTCCCTCTATATCAGTGTCAAGTTGTTAAAAAAGTTGATAATTCAACCACTTTCTTATTTGATAGAGATGGTGGAAATTGTTGGAGTATCTCTCTATTCATTAACACAGATTTTTATTAATCCAATGTAGAAGAAATATTTAGGAAACCAACCATTATTGAGTGTTTGAACTCAATGCTATTTTAAGTGCTATTCCACATTATATAATTTGGAATAACAGCAAATCTTTTACATAAATTAAATTAAATAGAGCAAAATTATACTTACAAACTTGTTTTCCTTTAGTTTGGCCGAATTACTGCTGTTTGCAGTTAATTTACAAAACTTTTTAAATTCGGATTCTATTTTAGTTGGATTGCTCCTGATATTATCTGTAAGTTGTTCGTTAAACTTTTCCAGCACAGAGAAACAAACTAGAAAAAAAGTAAACAGATTATATAATGATAAAGACAAAATGACTATTTATTTGGTTAACGGAGAAAAATAAATTATACGAACCTTCACAATCTTCTCGTTTTAAACTTAAAACGGATGTTACCAAGAGAAATAACGATAAACAACTGGGTAAAAACATTGTGAACTGATAATTAACAAATGCGCGAATTACAAAAGGATCTCTTACCTAAAACTAGACATATATTTTAAGAGTTTTTTTTAAAAGAATATTAAAGGTAATTCAGTCGGTATTTCGTAGATAGAAATTTAAAATCCACGTTCATCAATGAAAAACTGTCAGAAGCCAAATGGCTGATTGTGATTGGTAGTCACGTTGGGCTACGTCAGTAGTTTTTCATTTCTATTTCCAACGTTTTTTAATCACTATATTTTATATTGTTTATATTATGGTGAATTTAAGATAAACTAAATGTGCAAGTCTTTCTCATGTAAAATGCTAAATGAAGATCTACTATTTTGATAATTTCAAAGCCCCACCTAGAAATTAAATTAAACCGACCAAGACCCCCCAAAAGAGCCCTTCATAATTCTGACATGTATTGAAGAGGTTTTAAAACATCAGGTTATACTTTTAAAGGCCAAAAGGCACCAAAAGGCATTGTTTACACATGGGTTTTGGTTTTGGTTTTAATTTTAACCCGGAGGTAACTGGTTAAACCGTTGATCTGTTTTAAATGATAGAATAGTTTTAAATCTGAATTTTGTGATAAGAATTTGCCCTGCTTTATTTTATGTATGAGCTTTCTGTATTATTATATTTTAATTTAATTGTTCCTCGCTTATCAAGTTACTAAACCTAAAATTATGGCTCAAAAGAAAGTAAAGAATATGAAACTTTCGTTTGAAGAACTCAACGTCCTTACAAAGGAGGTATAGATTTGTATTATCATTCCTTTTTTGTTAGATTTTATTATTATATTATGGGTAAATCTGCAGCTAAGGGAGCCTTTAGGGAAGTACAACACTCGAATGTACTGTTTCACAAAGAGATGTAACCTCTGAAATGTATTAATCAAGCAATAATATCACAAGTGTTTACAGAACACTGAAGATTAGCCCTTATGGCATCAAAAATTTAACTATGAGTATTTTAATGAAAGAGATATAATGTCCCTATGCCTTAAATTTTATTAGTCAAAGAGATTTTCTAACTTATATACAATGAGTGATAATATTCTGGACATGGGTTCTCCATATCATTACACCAATTGAACGCAGTCCTTATTTTCCACCAAATATTTTTGGCGAGACCTCATTTGCCTTCTTGGATAGGGTGGCCAATAAAAACTTTCTTGGTCAGGTCAACCTGTATACTATTTTGCAGGTCAAAATGTATTCATATTGTCATTACTAAAGTCTTATTACCGGTTGAAATATGATTTTGCAGGTCAGGCAGAAGTAATAGTTTCAAAAAGCTGAAACTTAGTAATTACTCATAACTATACAACCGCTAGTTTGAGAAAAATGTATAGAGATTCCTTTATACACTTCTCTCAAAACTTTCCTCTAATGCTTTAACCATAATCAAGGTACTTGACCTGTACATGAAATTTGAATTTTTTCTGTTATTAGGCTCATAAGGTCACTGTTGATAGAAACTGAAAAGACCTTAATTTTTTATGGGAATAACTGTTATCTTGAATTTTTTAATCAGTTTAACATGTATAATTTTTTTTTTTTCAGGACATTATTTCTAGGTTTTTACAAATTCAAGAGCATAATATACAATTAAAAAATATTTTATCTAAATACCAGCATGAATCCCTTGGGACGTCAACTATATCAAACAGTAAACCTTTCGATTTTTCAAAGTTTGTTAAAGTTTATCTATTATTTGGTTATTTATTTTTAGTTTTATTTGAATGAAAAGAATTAATATGCATTATATTTTTAATTTCAATAAATAACTTGCTCTCAGTTTAATTTAAAAAATGGAAATATGAGGCTATATTTTTATAAGTTTGTTATTTATGTTCTAGGTGGGAAACTCAACATATTTTCTTAAGATTTCTTTATCTGGGTTGGGATTACCATGGCTATGCTACTGTTGAAGATACCCTCAACACGATTGAACATCATATGATGAAAGCTTTGGCAAAATGTAGACTTATTGAATCCCGAGAAACTGCTGAATATCATAGATGTGGCCGCACTGATAAAGGTGTCAGTGCTTTTAGTCAGGTCTGCTTTTTTCTTGAGTTGTTTTACCTTAACATACAATATTTATTGAATATATGCAATAACATAATGATAATTAGTACACTTTGTATCCTGCTTATTGAACCCTTTATACCGGTAATCTTACTTTCCAGGTCTTTAATGCAAGCCAACCTGTGGGTCCTTCACAGACCCACTCACTCTACTTTTTGTACCTGGCAAATAATTTTTCTTACACTCAATGTATGTTAAGTGCATCATAGAAAATAGTAAAACAATAAAACAGTTGTTTTATAGGTTATTTTAAGAGATTATTTTGCGTGTGTTCTAATTATCATTAGTAGTTGCATTTCTCTAGTACTTACTAGATGGGTAGAACGTACCACTTGTTGGAACCTAGCAATTAGGCCATATTTTACTTGCCCCATGGTGGAGAGTTGCAGCCACTTCACACATCATACCTCTGTACATTGAACCGCCGAAGGGAATATTGTGTGGTCGTAAGTGAGCTATATAAATCAGACCGTCAAAGCTTGGGGGAAGAGAACCCCTCAGGGGGGTGTCCTTGCCCTGTTCTGTCCTCAGTTCATAGCTGCAAGTCAGAAATGGCACGGGCTCGAACCCACGACCTCGAGTTGCCTCGACTCATTGATAGCTTGGAGGACCCCTTGGCCACACTGGCTCTCACTAATTATGATTATGTTTGATTACCACAAAATATTGGAAAATAGATCCAATTTTTTTATAACAATAACATCTAAATAAACTCAAAGACTGAGAAGTAGCTGTCATGGGATTTTGAAGGTTTGTGACAAAGGCCATTGTTTATTGCCTGAATTGTTACTAACATATTATTTTTTAGGTGTAAATAGTTCATCTGTTGCTAGGTTTACTACTTGTGGCACATCTCATATTTGTGGTTTTCCGGAGAAGGGCCAGTTTAGGTTGGCCACTACCTAAAGGTTTTTAACAGAAATGTTTTCTATCCTGTAGTTTTCATTATCGGTAGTTTGATGGTATCCAGAGTGGTTGTAACCATCAGGATATTATCAACGCTGCATAATTACAAATTAGGTAATCCATCAACCAATCAGTTTTGTGAAAGGTTTGTTATTGTGGTTTCAAAATTAAGTGTTAAGCTAGGTGGTCATCCTGATAACCATGCTTCTCCGCCAGTGACACTTTTTTTTGCCTAGTTGGCCTGACACAGATGTCTCATTAGCGACCCAGTTTTTTCGATTTTCCCAAGATGTATAATATTAATTTGTAAACTAAACACAAAAGATATTTTAAAGTTAAGCCAAATATTGAGCTGAAGAAGCACAGTTAGGGTGGAGTTAAAAGTGAGATTATCTGATGAAGGCTACTTTAGAACAGCCGAAACCGGTCAATTGTTCATTACAATTTTTTGTGTGAAGACGTTGTTTGGTTATTTAAATACACCTCTTTCATACAGTATATTTGAAATGTATACTTTTCATTTTAATTTATGAATTTAAATCACTGTTTTAGGTAATATCACTGAAGGTGAGGAAAGGGAAAGATGGTGCTGAGTTAGATTACTGCGGAATGTTAAACAGTCTTCTACCTCCTGATATTAAAGTTACCGGGTGGTGCCCTATTCAAGCCGGAGTTAGTGCAAGGTTTAATTGTAAATCCAGGCTTTACAGATACTTCTTCCCTAAGGCTAATCTTGATCTCAAAGTAATTCATTTGTTGATGTTAAGTAATTTTATTTATTTATGAGCTAAGACAATATCAGGGTTTTAGTAGCTAATACTGTCTTGTGTTTTTGGTAAAATCTTTTATTGAATGAAAATGTTGTAATTTTTTTTTTTTTTTTTTTTTCAGAAAGAATGCTAAACTAAACTAGAACTATTTAGTAGATAGTTTAGGAATAAGGTGTGTTAATGTCAGACAGACAGACTAACTCAGGAAATTATACTCATACCATTATACTTTGTTATTCTGACAGCATTGAAAATTGAAAAAAACAGGGAGGGGAGCCAACGAGCTTCAGTTTTTGGCGGGTAGTAGGTTAGGGCAACTAGACAAACAAAAATATCACTGGGCAACCTTAAGATAAACATCTAGTGGTCTTATTTTTTCCCTCACAAAAGTTGGCCGGTCTGAGCTGTCAGATTTACAAAGTATAATAGCATGAGTATAGGACCTCAGATTTCTCTTTGGGCTTTAAAAAGAGGATATCTTATACTAACTTTATTCAGGTGGCCAATATGATGTAATAAGCTGAAAAAACTTTTTTTTTTGTCTTTGGTACAGATTAATTCACTGAATTAAATTATGTTTATGAAAAACCAACAGATGTAAACAATGTTTTGAAAAATAAACTTTTCCTTTCAGTCTATTGACAGACAGATGATTGAGAACATCCCTTATTTGTTGTATAATTTTTAAGTAAAAGTGATGTTATATTCAATGATTTTCCAGGCGATGAAAGAATCAGCTCTTTACTTAAAAGGAATTCATGATTTCCGGAACTTGTGTAAAATGGACGTAGCTAATGGAGTAACCAATTTTACAAGGGAAATTCATGATGTTGAAGTAGCAGTGCTGCATGACCTGGACTCTAATGGTATTAAGTCTAATACAATTATTGTCGAATGCCTTCATCTGATTAAGAGTCCTCTTTTTGCGTTTCTATAAAACCCTAATATTTTACGTTGTGTTGTCTAATTTTTTTCTTTCTCCGTAGGTTACAGTATGTGTGAGGTTAAAGTATTAGGTACAGGCTTCCTGTGGCATCAGATCAGATGTATTATGGCAGTTCTGCTTATGGTTGGCCAAGGACATGAGAAACCAATTATAATCAAAGAACTTCTCGATATACATAACATCCCTAAGTAAATATTATCAAATATTTAGCAATATTTTACTTTTAAAAATCACATTTTTTAAAAAAAGTTTTAGCATGGTTAAATAAAACAATTTGAAGCTTAATAAGCAGGGGTGTACTGGAGCCAGAACAACATTCCAGTACTGCTTAGTGGATGAAAAATTACTTTTTTTGCGTAAAATTTAGTCCCAAAACTAATGAAATTCAAGTGTTTTTACTTTCTCATATAAAGAGAGTATTGTGATAGCACGAAAATTCAATTTTAAGATTTTGATAGATTTACACATTTTGAGATCCCCTGAGTCCAAAAAACCGTTTTTAAAAAATTTCTGTCTGTCCTCTGTATGTGCAGACGCCTGGAGGCTATACTAGTGCACCGATTTAGACGAAATTTGACATACATGTTTAGAAAAATCATACCCCGAGGCAAAATCGAGAAATTAATTTTATCTTCAAATTTGGGGGCGCTATCCCCATTAATTAAAAAAAAAAAAGATTTCTCGAAAACGGTGTTCTATCTCGTTCACATGGTGCCAATTGTCGAGGTAATACCGTGATCCGGATGGTGAGTGACAGTTTATTGTCCTCAGTCTACTCCTTGAGACAATAGCTTGACAGTGCAATTGTCGAGGTAATTGGGCAAAAGTGTTTTCACAAAGCCATTAATTGAATGCCAGTAAACTGTCTTCCTAAAATTGGCATCGTGTAACAATTTGCTTCCCAGTTAGCTTTTAAATTTGCTTTGCTTGCAGAAAACCTCAATACACTTTGGCAGGAGAAATTGGTTTGTGCCTGTTTCACACTGAGTTTGATGTGGAGACACCTTGGTGTATTGATAAGCCACATTTATCTTCCGTCATATCACAACTTCAGGGACTTTGGACTACATGCACAATCAAGTAATCATTTATAATTAGTATTTTCAATTTTATGAACTAATTAAATTAATCCGTTGAATAAACAATACCGGGATATTTCTACCTGTATTTTAAAAATGTTTCACGTTAGGTGTAATTAAAGATTACATTTTACAGGGCGGAGTTAGTTCGTGCGATGCTTAAGGAATTAGAACTACAATATGGACAAGATGTAGTACAGCACCAAGTTGAAATACTAATTGGTTCTAAGAAGCCTAGGCGACATCAACCACTTCTCTCTAGGAAAACTTGTCGTAAGCAATATGATATCTTAACTTAAGTAGATGAGCAAATAACTATTATAGTCGAGGAGATATCGTTCAAACAAGTGTCTTAACTATCAAGCTAGAATTTTGTTTATAAGTTAATCTTTTAGTGCTTTTTAAGAATATGTGGTCGGCTAAGTTCTTTTGCAGGACATAGCTTGGCAATAGCCATAAGCACCAATGTCCACCCCATTTTGGTGGACAGCGAGCTTTTCATAATCCTGAGTACAGAATTAGTTAGTATACCAAAAATCAAGTTGATGGTAGTTTTCCACTTGATATTCAACTATTACACCAAATCAAAGTGGTCACCTATCAAGTTACAAACTAACATCAACTTAACCTTTGGTCTACTAACTAATTCTGTACTCAAGATTATGAATTGAACATTGTCCACCAAAATAGGTGGAACATGGCCGCTCTCCAACGATTTATTTTTTTCAAATCCTATTGCCAAGCAATGTTGGGCAGATGAACTTGACCGACCACATATTCTTAAAAAGGCAACAAAAGATTACCTTATATACAAAATTCTAGCTGGATGTTAGTTAAACACTTTTCTGCACGCTATCTTCTGAACTATTCGATATCTAAATCTAGAATTAAGATGAACGTTACAAATAATTATCTTTTTAATTTAAATGAATGTATATATTTTCAGAATCGTTAGAAGAAAGAGTTGATCACTACAGGAAAAAAATCAAAATTGAAGACCAGAAGAATGATTGTTCTTTAGAATCCACATCTTCTCCCCATCAGTTGGAAAAGCCATCAATGACCTCATGAAGTCGTAATCACTTTTAATCAAAGAGAATTGAAAGTTTTCATTTGAGAATTGTTATATTTTATACAAAGCTAATAATTCTGGTATTCTGCACAGGATGAAGGAATTGTTTAAATAAGAATAATGGGTAAACTTTGGAACCAACGATGTTTTTTTAAATGAATTAGTACAAGGGAGATGAAAAAGGTGCGAAAAAATGTAACAAAAAGTAGTTGAACGTGGTTTTTAATGGCATGACACAAGTGGCCAGGTGAACAGTAATAAATGGCGGTGAAGAGCTATGTGTATATTTGTATCTGTGTGTGTTACCTTGTTTATCTTATAAAATAGGAACAGTGCAGAAGGCAAAGGACTTTTTGCCTAAACTAAAGTGGTCTAAAATATCAGTTAAATGGCTCAAGCACACAATGACCACATTGAATGCATGTATAAATTGGCTGACTACTCTGCCTTATTTACAAAATATTGAGTTTAAAAGAGCAACACTGTAGTCTGTTACAGCTGATGTCATAAAGTCTATATAATTTTCTTAATTTTGTTTCTTCTATATCATTATTAGTGCTGTTGTGTGATGTAAAATTTAAAACCTGACAGGATAATTGTAATTTTTATGATCAGAATGATTTAATTCTACAAAATACTGACTTGGATTAATTATTGTCAAAAAAAATCTCAAAACAGTAAAAAGAAAATATTAAAGTATTACCATGAGTTGTTTTACCCTTATCTAGGTTGTGAATAGATTTTTTTTTTAACCAACGTCTATTCAAGTTACGTGTATAATAAATATATGATGAAAACTCAGGTCTGTGATCCTATAGAAATATATTATGAGTCGATCCATTGGGCAGCCAGGGTTCACATAACTTACATACATTTTAGAGTTGTATGTATAATAAAATTATAAAGCAAATTTCATTTTGGCTTTTGAAAACACATTTTGATCATGCTACTATAACATTTTACACAGTGTTAACACTTATTAACTAATGTTAAAATGTTATCAACTTATTCCATTTTATCAACAATATTCCAGGGAACATCATGATATGATAACTTAAAATGGATGTAGACCAGGAGTGCACAACATTTTTATAAGTGGGAGCCAAATGTATCTTTCAAGGTACAATAATTATATCAAAAAATATTTATTGGTAATAGTGAAATAGACAGACGTACAAAAAAAAAAATGAAAAATTGTATATCATCAAACTAACAATGAGATCAAGTAGTAGGCCTAATGGCCCTAATGAGAGACTTGGCATTGTTTATTTTTTATGATTCTGTCAATATCCGGTTCAATGTTAGACGTAATAATGCGCAAGCTTCCCTCCAAATGTTTATCACTTAGGCGGGAACGAAACTTTGATTTGATTAGTTTCATCAATGAAAACAATTGCTCACATAAGTAGGTTCTTCCAAACAATGTGGGCTTTTTTAAAGCATGATCTTTAAGCGATCCCATTTCCTTCGGTAAGTAATTTCTGTAGAAATCTACGAGAGAAAATTCAGAGAATTTTGTTTTTAACTCATTGTTACACTGAAGATCACTTAGTTTCATTTAGAAGTTAATCGGTACTGTAGCAACATCAGTAGTGAACGGCAGAGAAAACATGCCAAACAATGTTTGAAATCTTCGTTTAAACTCATCTTGAAGATTCACTACAAGAGAAGCATATTTAGCCACATTTATATGAGTTTTAGGACTTACAGCAAAATCGTTAGTTGTTGGGAAATTCCCGGGGGCCGCATACACTGACATCAGGAGCAGCATGTGTCCCGCGGGTCTCGGGTTGTGCACCCCTGATGTAGACAGTACAAATCTTTGATGACATGGATTTTGATGTTTTGAGGTCCCCTGAGTCCAAAAAAGTGATTTTTAGAAAATGTCTGTCTGTCATCTGTGAAGATGTATGGAGCCAAACTACTGGGCCGATTTGACGAAATTTGGCTTACATGTCCAGAAAAATCATACTCTGAGGTGAAATTGAGAAATGAATTTTAGCTAATTTAGGGGGCCACTCATTAATTCATAAAAAAAATTAACATTTAAATTTTTTTCAATTTTAATGTGATAAAACTTAAATTCACAGGCAGCTTGAATTTAAAGAAATGCTATCAATATTGATGGAGATTAATCTAACAGTCTTGAATTTTGATCAAAGTGGGGAAATTTCTTTGGACAATTAATTATTGAACTTGAATGATTCAAAATAACATAAATTAATTGAATAATATTGTATAGCACAATGGTCTTCAATATCTTTTTTTATGATCAAAAAAGAAAACCCCAAGAAGCTTTGTCAATTTGATTTACTTAACTAAAAAAATATGAGTAACACAAAAAAGCCCAAAGACACTTTTTAAAGCATACACACTTTGTGATTGGGTTAAGATAAATAGTGAAAAGATAGATTTATGTATATCAGTTAAATACTCATTTATACTGCAATTTTTTTTATCATAAGGTACCTACTATAAAAATAAATAATTTAATGTGAAATATGATTTCCTAGTTTAAAAAATCAGCTCGACATCAAATAGAATTGAGTATGTAGTTGATAGTAATCATTGAGGTGATATAGTATTTATTTATTTTGTAATAAACCACAGTCATCGTCAGTTCACTGATAATTTTTACAAATAAAGCTTGGTATATATTGACTATAGGGAGGAAAGTGGAAGGGTAGTATTTGGGGTATATTCGGAAAAGAGGAATTAACTTCTAGTTGAGGAACATAGGTGTATGGGGATATATAGATTGGGTTTTCACCCTATTATCTTAATCATGTGACGTAATATTTGTTCAACATTGTAATAAAGTCATCGTGGTTTATGGCAATATACTGATAAATTGAGCTAGTAATAGGGTTTATTATTTGCCACCTTTATTAGAATTGTAGCTCCCTAAGTACATTACTTCCTGAAAAAAGGGGTGATAAGTATAAAGCTGTTCTGAAAATCAAGATTTAGCCTTTATTTGTGACATATAAGCAAAGCTTTTAGAAACATTTTTATACAGGTACCAAAGGATGATAAAATGGGATACATGAAGAATAGCGGATGACCAGATTGTCGAAGGGAAAGTGTTCCATGCAAGCTCTATACAAGCGAGAAGAGCAAGCTTGGATCTCAATGAGAGATCGGTGGACCAAAGAAGGTAGGGAAGCTGATGGTAGTACCACACGTAGAATTGGTAGTGTAAAGAACGACTGCAAGCTACTCCGATAAAATTGGCGATGAACAACGGTAAGAGAAACAGTCTACTACTAGAACCCATGTCGATTTTCTCTTTCCTGCCTTTAAGCTGCTTCCTCACATCTTTCTCAGTGTGTTTTAATTTAAAATGACTAGTCATGTAAGTAGCACACATCTTATAAAATAAAGCTAAGAGAATAATATGCACGGCTAGCAGGCATAGATGGAACATTTTATCGACGAATATTTCTTCGGGGAGAAATCTCCAGTTTACAGTCCATTCGTATAAGAAAATTCTTCCTAAATCGAATGAACCCTTGATGTAGGCCCACGGGTTTGTAAGTAAGAACGGTAATCCGAGCGCCAATTGAACTCCTCCACACAACGACAATAGAAAGAATGTTTTAATTATGCTGAAATGAGTCAAATAAGCGATTAAAAGTGCTGGTGAAAAGAGCAGTACATTCATTTTAATCGAAACAGCGAAACTGTAACAAATACTACCTAAATACCACCTGTCGTTTAATAACAGATTCAGCGACAGATACAGAAAGAACATGGCAAACGGGTCGTTGAAGAGCCTAAGCATATATATCGAATGGATTCTGTAGGTAGTGACACACATTAGAACCAAAACGTAAGGTGGTACTTTTTTGCTCATGATATACAATCTAAAGACTAGAATCAAAGTAGCTGCGTAGAGAACTGCGAAGAGGTACTGTGCTAGCTTAATATTGGTACCCGCGTCGGTGATATAGTACAGCAAGGAATACACATAAACGAAACCTGCTGGGTAAACTAGAGGTCCGGTATCTCCCTTCAACAACGAATAATCATACGTCCCGTTTATAAATCCTTCTACTTCTTGCATATAAGCCTTCCAGTCGATCTCGGTATACTTTACATTTTCCACGATAAAGATGCTTAAAATAAATTCTCCGCACACGAGTAGCACTGAAACCGGCAATAAGAACTTCACATCACATATCAGACTTTTCCAAAAGTTAAAACTACAAACTTTTTCGGCAGCAGCGCGAATATCAAAACTGCTCTTCTTCTTCATTTTTGAAAAATAAAGTAGAGGCAAAAACTATAAATGAACATTCGGCCACATTCGACGTGGATAGTGGATCTATTTTTGAATCGAATTGCCTCTGTTCCTATACTGGAAGATAAGATATAAACAAAATCAGTGTTGTCTCTGATTTTGATAGAGCTGTGTTATATCATATCTTCCAAAATTCATTGGTTATACAAAACTATCACCTCATATCGGGAGCTTTAATGGAACTTATTTATAAATTATTATTGTGAAAAAATGAAAGTTACCGTCACGTTATAATACAATATTTATTAAAATAAACAGTTCTGTATAATTTAATTTCGTTACGTTCTTTCGAGAGACGAAATATTACGCGTAGTGTCGTTTAGGGTCATAGCCCCAGAAATTCCTCACAAGGCCCCAGTAATGTTTATGTACGAACATTGTTACAAAAAGTACTTATGATAGTGTTTATCGAAAAGTTGTTACCTTTTTTAATTTTAGAATATTCCACTCTATTAAATAAGAAACAACTTCAATTATATAGACTTCTAATCTTCTAATAGTATTCTCGGATGGTTTGACAAGTACGGTGAATGGCCTTGATACGCAGACCACCATGATGTGCGTACATTTATGGAAAGCTCCCAAATTCCTTTCTATCTGATTGGTGGTGAGGTACTGCCCTAAACATTAGTGAAGTGAAATGCAAATGGCTGCTAGTCAAGTAATTATTTTGTGAAATATTTTCGTGTCTTTTATTGTTGCTTGTTGTTTTCTCTTTGTGCCAATATCAAGAAATGATCACCTCGAAAACCGTGGAATGTAGGTTTGTTAAATTTTCTCTCTGTAATCGTTTTTTACTCGTAAATTCTTTGTTATGATCGGGCCCGTCTAGGTTGTTACGGTCCCGAATTACAGAATGTTAATTATCCATTAGGTCTTTAACTCTCGGAAAACTTGTGCACTTTGATTTTATCCTATATTTTATAACTTTAAATATGTTTATATGTTTTAGTATTGTGATTTAATTCCAGATTTGTGGAAAATGGGTCACGGGACGTCTCGAGTTGGTAGCTGCCCGTCCCTCCTGGAGTCAAGTGTATCCCTATCTCCGAGGATGTGAATGTCGTGGCTAAATATCGGGCCTATCCGTCGGGCCACCGTACTGTCGGTTGTACCGTGTATTTCGACCGATCCGCTGAAATGGTGCGAGTTTTTATTGTGAAATCGGGCATTTTATCAACGGTTAAACGGGTTCCGGAAGCGTTTCCGTCTTTCGTCCCGCGGGCGAACTCCGTGTTTTAATACAAGTCCGACTTAAATTAACTTTCGTTTTACGATGTCAGTTGGTCGGTTGTGCCTAAGTTTGTTATTGCTGTGTGGGGCTGTGTATTGCGACGATGGATTTTTTCGGAAAAGCGGTGGCACCGAAAGGAAGTTACTATCCGACGGAGGTGAGTCGTCATCCAGTGACATATTTAACAAAACACTGGCGTCGTCGCCGAAGGAAGGATCTTCCAAATTCGTCCGTCGTACACCGGTAGTGACTCCTGCTACCAGTAGGGTCATGCCTTCATATTCACCTCCTAACAGAGGATTCTTTACTCCTCCGCTCCCACCGGAATATCTGCATCCGTTTGCAGACAAACCCACACTCAGAGGTAGTAACAGTGACACTTTGGGTGGCAGTGTTGGTTCCAGGCGACCTTTGCCTCCTCCTCCACCTCCTTTCAAACTTTCTCCAGAGGAATTGATACCTATAAGGCCTCCGGATCTACCTTCTCCTCATCATGGTCCTGACTCTAAGAAGAAGACCCTTAACACTCCAAGTTTCAAGAAGACAGCAGCAGCTGTCGACCCTCCTTTCGAGACTTCCAGCACCACGTCCTCCAACAGGGCTTCAAATGATACCTTCGAATTTGTTCAAATCCTGCCCTACCCTAGTGTATCCAGAATCCTCTCCGGAGGTAGTGGCAGGAAGCACGACGTCCTACAAGACATACTGGAGAGGACAAGGTTGGACAAGGAGCCGCGAACAGTTAAGCAGGAAATAGCCAAAGCTCTGGGGGGTGGAGAGGACAGGTCTCCACCACCGTTGGCCAGACCTGCAGTACCCCCTCCTCAGGGTCCCTCGATAGAAATCGGAGATGAGGATGATGAAGAAGACGACGAAGAAGAAGATCATATGGATCAGGAAGAAGAAATACCTCCTTCTACCGGAGGTAGACACCACTCTGCTCCTGAAGAAGCACAAAAACAGGAGGTAGTAGTAGTTGAAAAGAATCCCGATCATGATCCTACCGTAGGAAGAGGAGATAATGATCAGGAGTCAAGGACTAGGCAAGTCCTAGGCGTAGCGTGGGATATTCACATATACCTCATATCCACACTTTTTGCCATCCTAGCTGTATGTTCACTTATTAACATATTGAGACTGAGTTATAGAAAACATCTGTTAAGTCATGGTTATTTCCTCTCTCTCCATGGCATCCTCTTAACCATAGGATGTATGAGGAGTTTCCTCCTCGTCTACGATGCCTATAATGTTGGCAACTCGTTGCCAGAGGGCGTGGCTGCAGTACTGCTCAATGTAGTGTTTCCTCTACTTACATCGGCCTTTGCCATCTTGTTTGTTTTTCTGCTGACTGCTGCCGAAGGTAAAGCAGCCGGAGGAGGAAGAGGTAGGAGAGCGGCTCTCCTAGCCCTGTTTGTAGCTGTCCATGTCGGATTGAGTGCTGCAGTGCACTTAGTGGGCGGGTCACCTTACCTTCCCCTGATCTGTCAGTGTGTGTTCATAGTCATGAGTGTCGGCCTGGGGCTCGCTTATCTTTACGTGTACAGGAGCTTGTCTGCTTGCACCAGGTGGGACACCGAAAGGTGGGCAGTCGGTCACGCAGTCCGTGTCACTCTGGCCACAGCCATGCTTAGTCTTCTTATGGCAGCGGTTCACATATACGGCCTACTAGGTGTCTCCGGAGACACGTGGCTGTGGTGGGGATATCAGCTCAGTGTGAGAGTCATAGAAGTCTCTATGTGCGGTCTCCTAGCCTGGGCAGGTGTTCAGAGGGCACCACGAGGACCGCCATCTTCTCCTGACGGTGACCCTCCTCCTCACCCTTACCCTGCTAAACTTTATGATGATACAGTGTTCCCTCTTAACTCTCTAGCGAGGCCACCGTCGCGAGGGGTTACGCCTCGTTCTCTTCAACCTTCCCCCAGTATGCTAGTGGCGGAAAACGGTTTTGTCAGGTTTCGCACCCTAGCCGACCCCGACCCTTATCCTTCCACTCATACGTATTCTTGAGCCACTATTCCTGCCTACCATTATAAATTATGTGATGATAATCTCCTACATACACACAAACAACTTCATATGCATGAATGTTAACCCTCCTCCCTAATTCGATTTCTTATTGTACAGTGATGATTTTGGGTTTATTGACCAAAAATTATTTTTTAAAAATGGCAAATTAGTTTTGATGATATTCATTACTAAACCATAATGGTTTTATTTTTTAATTTTATTTATTATTTATTTATCGCTATTTTTCTTGAACTGATGACTGAAGGTTTTGACGAAGATATATCTATTTTATAATTAAAATTAAAGTTATTTAAGGTTTTGATATCTTTCATATTACAATGGTAGTATTAAGGCAAATCATACATCTTTGGAAAATTATAATATGCAATTAGCATTGCAGGACACAAATCTGATCTGACACAAGTCTGATATTATCATAAAAGTGAAGAATTCCTAATTAACTTAAAACAATATAAAATCAAAATGTTTAAAATGCTTATCATGAAACTGTTTCTATATTAAAAATTGATAATAGGTTTTTAAATCATAGGAATCATATACTAATGGTTTTATATTCCCTCTCTACTACTATAGTATTTCTACATCTAGAATTGTTTTGTGGGAGCTTAGGAAAATCAAATTTTGGAGCGGGGAGGTGGTTAGAGATGGTTAGAGCTTAGGAAAATCAAATATTGGAGCGGGGAGGTGGTTAGAGATGGTTAGAGCTTAAGAAAATCAAATATTGGAGCGGGGAGCAAACAATAGCTTAAGATTTTGATGTCTCTAAGATAGGGCCAACTAGGCAAACAAAAATATAACTAAACCTAGAGGCTTTATTTTTTCCCACACATAATTGGATCGATTTAAGTGTCACAAAATTATTCCATTTGTAAAAAAAAAGTGTTTAGTATAATTTCATTCGATAATACCCTTCACTAACTTTTTGAGAGAATTTAATTTAAAGTAAACAAAGAGAAGTGAATATTAACAGCTGAAATATTGTTACTTTTGCATATTTTTTTTTTTTAATTTTAATTTGAGAAGTATTATTTTGTATAAGTTGTACAAAAAGAGGCCTCAATTCTTTTTTTTTATTATTCAAGTTATTTATTTATTTATTTTTTTTTTTTTCTTAAACTTTTTATATTTTCCTCATTGGAAGTGATAAGTTTAATTTTATTAGTATGTTGTTTAGATATATGGAAATGAAACCTACAATCATTTGTCTCACTAACTATGCCCCCGATTGCATTTGAATCATAGCATATTTTTTAAGTTTAGGTGAATGTAGTTAAATTGTTACCAAATTATGTAAATTATAAAAGCACATTCTATTAATACCGTTTCACATTATTATTAAACCTACAATGCCATTTTAAAGATTTTTTTTAAATATAATCCTCTCCGTATAAATATTTGCAGTTGAATCTCAATGTGTTATCCTACCCTAACGATGTGTTGTTTAGTGTGTATGTAAAATTGGCACAGGTAAACTTAATTTAAATTTTCTGTGTTGGAAATCTTGTATTCCCTCCGTTTAAACCCCCCGACTATAATGATAACTTAACCCCTTTACAATTTCGATTTAAAATTAAAAAAAAAATATATATATATTAAATAAATATAAAAAAAACTTAGGTGTATATGTTGTGTTCCTCTCGGTATTAAATAATTAAAAGAATAAAAAAAAACAAATGTACCTATTCTCAAATTTCACATCACATTCCAATTATTTTTTATCAAAAATTTTTTTTTTTATTTTATATTTTTATTTCTCTTAAAATATAAATAACCTACATTATAATTGTCAGATATTATTTAATTTAGTGGGTTTTTTATTTTTTGTATTATTTCGTTTAAAGTGACTGCAATTTTTTTTTTATTTTAGCAAATCGATGCTTAGAATTTTTTATAAAGAAAAAACATTGTGTATATTTAAATTTTTCTTTTTGTACAGAGACTTTTAATTTAAGCAAATTAAAAACTTTGAATATATTTGTATTATATTATAAAAGCTTTTATTTTAATTGTTATCATTATTATTATTTTTATGTATAAAAGATTATTATTATTAAGGTCAGTCTTGATGAGACAATTTTTTTTTTATATATATATATTGCTGCCAGTATGTTCGTAAATACGTAAGTTATTGTTAATAATTAAAATTTATTATAATTCGTACAGTGTATATGTTTACAATAAGACTGGCAAATTTAAATTTGCTGTCTATTTTTTTTTTTTTTTTTTTTTTTTTTTTTCTTATATTTTTTTATTATTATAAATTGATGTGATCTTTTTTTTAATTTTTTTTTTTTTTATGTATAGTGTGTAAAGAATTATTTTTAGAGACTTAGCGACTTATAAAAAAAAATGAACGGTGTAAATATCGACCCCCCTTCTTCTGTTGTAAATTATAAAATAACTTCTTTCTTCTTTTTTTTAAAAAAAATTGGACAACATTTTTGTCTTTTAAGGCACAGTTCTTAATGTTTGACTAACTTAAATTTGACTTTAATAAACAGACAACAGACTGCCTATTGTTTACATCAAAGTTGAAAATTTCTTAAAATATATATTCAAAGATAACCACCGTATCATTAATAAAGACTATTTGTTCTTTGTGGTCAACTTAAATAAAATATAAGATCAGGTTTAAGATATTTAAACAATACTGAATAGTAGCCTTTCATCTGAGAAAATTTATCGGTGACATAGGACAAGATAAGCATTTAAATGTTTACAATAAATATATACAACCCCATTTATTAATATATGTTTATCAATAATCCTAGTGAATAATATGTACTGTATGTTGATCGAATCTATGTTATACACTCCTTTTTTTAGATTGAACATAAAAAATCTTAGTTATTCAAAGTATTTTTACATTATAAGGTCCTTTGTAAATAAAGTCAGATGTTTTCACAGCTTGATATTGTCCTTTATTACTGATAAATTTTACTTATAATAAAGCTTAATTATAAATTAAAAGCAAAACAATTGTATGCGAAATAAAATTACATATTGTAATTTTTAATCGCAAACTTTGCTTAAATACTTTATCTTAATATAATTAATAAAAAATTGAACAAAACTATAACTCAAGACTCATTATATTCAATTAAATATATTATTACGGAAAAAAGAATATATACCTAATATTTTAGGTATAATCTGGTGCATCTATGCTGTTATTGGAACAAAAAAAAATAAAATAAATAATGGTTATTTGTGAATTTTATTTGTGAATATAAATTAATTTTAATATAAAAGCAAAAAAAAAGTAATATATTATAAATTAAATAAATGAAAAAAAAGCGCGCCTGCTAATTAAAGTTGCCTAAAGTAAGGTTGTGGCACTTTTCCGCCCATTCAATTTTTTGAGATTAACAAAAATTAAATAAATGAAATAACGTATACATTAAACATTTATAGATATTATAAATATATATATTATTATACAATATTTATATATTTCGTATGAAGATTAATGAAATGAATTTGTTTACTGTCCCTAGAAATTATTATTTTTTTATTTTTTTGACGTTAGAAGAATTAATATTTGTCCATACACATTGTTTTGTATTAAAAATAACGCACATTATAAATCTGTGGTTTATTCTAATTGTTCCCTTATGTTATAGAAGTAATGAGTGTGCCCTTATTGTGTAACAACCTATTTTCACGTGAAATAACCTATTTATGTTGTTTACCACCGTGTTGATTAGTGACAGGAAAGAAATTAAGTTGATAAAAAATTGTTTGTTTACCTGTAAATTAAACCACTATTCAAAATCTTATCGATTGAGTACTAGTTAATTAACTTAATCCAGATTGTTTCAGAATATAGAAGAAAAATATTAATATTAATATGGGCTAATGTACTTATATTATGATTATAAATCGTTGTTCCCTGACCTTTCCTTCCCTCCAACACTGCCCCCATAAACAAATATGTCCCTCTTTTAGTTTTTTTACAATGTTAAATGATAATTATTTGTACATGAGCATTGTTAGTTAAAATTATTATTGTTCATTAACAAATGCAAATTGATAGGGAAAAACAAATTGATTAACATTTTTTTAAAGTATATTTACCTATTCAAACCCACTTTTTCCGATTCACAAAAAAATAATAAACTGTTTTCAATAATGCTCATAAAATGAATATAATTTAACATTGTAAAAAAAGCTAAATAAAATCTTTTAGTTTATATTATTATATATATGTATAGCTTTAAATTGTTCTTAAGGGAAAATTTTTGCAGGGCATATTATACTGACTTTGATTGAAAGAAAAAACATAAAAGAAAACAATTTGTTTTTTTTCCTAATGTAACTGTGATATTCGATACGCCTTGCGAGGAAAATGCGTTTCTTTTCTTTTTCTTTTAATTTATATTAATTATATTTTGTATTTTTTTTCCTTTTAATTTTTAATTTCAGTACTTTTCGTACTAATATGTATTTTATAAGTATTTTAAATGGAATGGCAGTCATTGTTTTAACTTTCATCTCTTCAATATACAATATAGTGTTCATTATTTTATAATGTGATGTAATACATTTTTAAGTGAATTCTTTTTATTACTCTAATCTTCTTTGGATTATAATGCGATATCTATAGGTTTGTTCCAACTAAGCACCATCTTCACATGCTTGCACAATGGATTAAAGCCGTACCAATCCCGGCTAGGATCCTTTGCGAACCTTTACTTTACTATCCAAACAATCCTCTGTCAATACCAAGTGGTCTGTATGATATGCGCAGTTATGTCAATCGTCACACATGTCAACAGGAAGGTTCCCTAACTTTTAGGTTTCCTTGAATGTTTTGAATAGGGTGCGAATTATAGTCCTAAATCTGTTCCAACTGGATACAATTTAATTAAAGTACAATGTTGGCGCATGCTTATAAAACCTGTCCTAAACAATTCCCGAATGATACAAAGGACGGTACAAATAGAGGGGTTGGAACAAACCTTATACATCGTAGCATTTCTTCTTTTTAACTGTCCAATTATTTATCATTGTTTAATTCAACAAGCAATTATGTGTATTGTAATCTCAATATCTTATTAAATGTTTTTATATACCGTACTGCATCGAATTTAAAACGCACTTTTTTTCCATGATTTTCAGCACTTAAAAATGAGATGGATCTTAAATTCAAGGGCGTCTTTAATTGATGTGTTTGTTTATATCACTTAAAGTGCTTTTAGGACTTTTACAAACGTTAGGTTATTTCTCCCAGAGAATAAAGATGGATGACAAACTTGCTTCTGAATAAATTTAGGGAGAAAGAATTAAAAGGTAGATTCCCAACAAATTTTAAATTTCCATACAGTCTTCCTATGTTACCAACAGCTAGTTTTAGTATTGACGAAAAGCTTGTGATTCTTTATTTCACTTTTTCCAATTATCCTAATTATACAAATCCCCAACATTTTATTTCCGTTCGGATTTAATAGTTCGTCAATTCTACTCTTTTTCAAGCAATTCCAAGTCTACTATTTCTGAGTAAATTAATTTTTATGTGACTAATTTAACCTTTATTTATGTTAATGATGAAAATCAAACTTTAATTAAATTATTGAAGGACATCTTAAATTCGGTATACATTTGTTTATTATTTCATTTTTTTTTTCCAAATATATTCTCAAAATTAGGGTGCGTGTTATATTCGTTGCAATACAGTATGTTTTATTTGTCTTTTAATTCAAGAATAATTCCAAATTTAACTTTTAATCTCATTAGTTTGATGTCTTAGATTATTTTTTTTTTTAAATATTTTTGTGTTTAATCTCTTTGTGTCCTTTCTCTTGCTCATTTTATATACTCTCTTCTTTTATATATATATTTTTTACTTATTTAAAGATTATTTATGTTCATTTTGCATTTGGAAATGTGATTTTTTGTGTATATTATGAAGAGTTATGAAAAAAAACTTGTTTGAAAATGTTTTCCTTTGTTTTAATTGTGAATAAATAATGACATTTAAAAAAAAAAAAAAATACTTCATAAATACAATTTTATGAGTATTTCAACAAAATTTCAGAGAAAAAAGTACTTAACTAAAAAAACTATCAGTTATTGGGTTAGGGTTGATTCAATTCTGTGGTTAACCCTTTTGGGGTGGAATTACTTGCAAAGGAACTTTCGGAGGCACAAGTGGTTTTGACAGAGTAGTTTGTAATATTTTTTAAATAAATAACTATCTTTACTATTTTCTTTTACTAGACATTACTAATAAAAATAAATAGCTAGGAAAACAAAGGATGACTGAACCATTGGGTAAAATTAAAATACATTTATTAGTAGTAAGGAGTTGATGGTGGTAAGAAATTCCGAAAAAAACAAATAAATAATCATGGGTGAATGAAAATATTTGAAAAGAACGTGTTGGTTTAGATCAAAATATTATTTTATATGTTTAGGGGTTGGTACATCACAAGAATTATTTCTTCCATTAAAAAATGTTCTTCTCTATTCTAATAATTTTGTAAGACATTTTAGCTAACTCTTCTACAATCATTGAATGAAATCCGATTGTTGGTTAGGTATATATACATATAAAACACCGTACTAGGGGTACTTTTTTACTTTAGCACCCCCCTATATCCCTTTGTGTTAATAGTTATTTAGACAAAGGAACATATACAGAGTAGCATATATTCCTTAGTCTAAATTACTATTAAGACGAAGGGATATTTATTCCAATGTACCTTGGGACAAAGGAATATCACACCTGTGTACATAGTTGTGATAATATCCCTTTGTCTAATCAACTATTAAGATAAAGGAATATTAAATATAAAACTGCCCCAGGAGTCTAAATGTCTAGGGGAGACAAATACACAAACCTTTGAGACTATTGTTTACAACCAAGGGGGGTGCTAAAGTAAAAAAGGGCCATACTAGGTTTTGGGCTGGCCTCATAACTAATGTTTTCTTTTCTAGTTCTGAAAGGGTTAACCATTTAAAATTTCAATGTTATTCCAGTAATTTTGATTAAACTTAAATGATCTTTTCGTACAAGCTCTCTTTTTGAAATGTATTCTCTCTTCTACAGTTAGTTGACCTAATCCACAAGACTGATTTGTTTATGAGATCAAATCTTAGTGGTATTTTTTTTTTTAAACTTCTGTTTACTGGTTATATTTTATTAATGTAATAGTAATTTTTATTGTATGTTATGTCCAGTTAAATTTAAGTGCAAATATTCTTAGATAATTATTTCACTACTTAGTTTAATGACTGCCAAACTCCTTTTTTTCACACAAAATGAAATGTCTGTTTATAATTATTATCAATTACATAAATATTCATAGCTATAAATATATTTAATAAAATTATCATAGGTAAATGTAAATTTAAAAAAAACAAAATCTATTAGGCATTTTGTTGTTCAACTAGCTGATTTTTTTTAGGTACCAACAATATTGGATTCCGTTACTAATAGAATCTGATTTGTTTCATAATTTAAATGGTTTCATAAAAATATGACAGATTGAACATCTTCCCAATCTCAAAAAGCAGAAATCTTGTATATCTCTCCGTACAATATATAAAATATATTTGTTTTATTTTGTTTTGTTTTTTTAATTCTCATTAATTTTTTGTATATCCGATTTCCAACTTTTAATGTGTTTTTTTTTTTTTGTTTTTGTTTTTGTGGATATACCTATATAAAAAAAGATATTAATTAATAAATAGTTTTTATGTGCCATATTGAATAATAAATGAGGATTAAAAAAATTAAATGAAAACAATGTTAAAATAATAACTGAAAACAAAAAAAAAGCAAGATTTAATCTGGTATTAAAAGACAGGAAAGACATTTGTTTGAATTTTTTAAATAAAGTTTATATAAAGTTAAATAAATATATATCTTTGAAACTGGTGTATATAATTGGTTTGCACTTTGGATTATAAAAATAAAAAAGAACAGTGACAAATTAACGATGTAAAAAAAAAATTGTATTATAGAATATTTTTGTGAAAGAGTGGTTTTAGATTGGGAGAGATAATTGTCTTGATCTATATTTTCACTCTTTGGATGATTTTTTTAGAATTGTAAAGCTTAGTTTAGATTATGGACGGTTGGTGAATTATTGTTTACTTACCCTCTGTCTAGTAATCTTCTGGGTTTTACAATTATTCCGTGTTTTGCCTGTTCCTTATTCCTACTTTCACAATTTTGTTATTAATCGTACCTTCTCCCTTACCCACCGTTAAAAAAAAGCATGTAAAACTATACCTAATTACTGTTACAAGATAAGAGAAAATCACTGTTTTATTACTCCGAGCATTTATCCTTCTATTAATTATTGTTAAAGGTTTAAAAATGAAATGAAACTTAATTACATTACATGAAAAGAAAATTAAAAATAACTGTTTGCCTAAAAGAAAAATGACTGTTTATCTCTCATGATTGTATTTACAGTGTACAAAATAATATAATAATTATATTCCAATTATTAAAAAAGATTTTTTATTATTTTTTTATTTAATCATTCCTAGTTTCATCAAAAGACAAGTAGGTACTCGTACATAATTTATGAAGAGTAAATAATATACTTATTCATCACATCTTCCAATTTAATAACCTTCCTCTGTCTGTGGTGGGTTTAAATAATACGAAATAAGATAACACGATTTAAAAGTGAATCTTTTAAAAAAAATAGTTGTTGGTATCCTCAGTTGATACAAAGGCTAGCGGGCCCTTCTAAGAGGCTTCTACCCGAGACACAAGGAAAAGCGTGGCGGAGTGCTAGAAGGGTGTGGATTCACTGTGGATCCAACCACCAGCAGCGTTAGCACAACATGGAACCACAGTGGATCGTGTTGAGTAAAGTAAATTTGCAATATGTAATTCCGAAAGAAGCGCTCACAATTGCATTCTAGCTTGATGTTAGACAGACACTTTTTTGCACACTATCTCCTGGACTATAACTACAAAGTACAGGCCTATCAGATATTTAATTACCAATAACAATTGAATCTCAACTACTTTATTTCCTAAATCTTATGCCTTCACGGTTAACAATTGGATTCGGCTTATTTTTACTTGTTCTAACCACCATTACTACAAAACTTCTAAATTTCTGATGTTCAACTTCTAAAGCCTACATTCCTGATAATTTTTTAGGGATCAAAATGGTTTTTATTTATGATTATAGAAAACGTCATGTTCATAAAGTGCATCTGAATAAGCAGAACCTTTTACACTGAAGTTTGAAAATGTTTTAATTGTGGATTTATTTATCAACTCATAATTCAACCAATAGTTGGTTTTAATTCAATCCCAGCAAAAGATGGAAACCTAATCCACACTTAAATATTATTATTAAAATGGAAGAATAATATATTGTAGATTAAGTTTTGAAGGAATTTACAAAATAAAAAAGAAAAAAAAAATCACTAATTTATTTAACATTGTAATAAACTAAATTAAAATATAATACTTTTTATTATCAGTCTTTGTTTTGTTGGTTAAGGGGTTGAACTGTTTCAGGAAGTGTTTCGCTGAAAAAAAAGTAATTAAACAAATAAATATTATTTTTTTAAAGGAATAAAAAAGGGGGATATTTTAAATGATTTATAATGGAAGTTTGCTTACCATCCCCAAAATTAATTATAATGAAGTTATTTATTTGTATAAACTTGAAATATTTGGATATTTACCCTTCTAAATGGTTGAGTCGCCGTTTCTTAGCATTCCAGTTGAGGTTGCCTTGATTTTTAAAATTATACAACCATAGTATAATAGAGGATATGAGTCCAACTAAAAATAAATTAGAAGAATTCAAAATTAAATCTAAATAGAACATTCCGCACTATACATTTACATTAAATCTAAGTTGAAAATTACTTTCTATGGTGACATGCTCCATTAGTGCCTGGATAACTTCATGAAACACCCTGTATTAAAGGTAAATATGCACAATTAATTACTATTATAACAATTTTATACCTTGTACATTTGCCAGGACAAAAATTTCTAATGCTTGATATCCAAAATTATCTACAACCATTCCTGCCAATATGATAATAATTGCAAAACTGAAGTTCACCATTGCTTGTTTCCTGTAAAATACAAACTTTTTCTTTAAAACTGATGATCATTGTAATCTGTATAAGATTCGTTGTATTAATATTTATTATCTTACGTTCCGTATGCTGTTCCAAGCATTTTTTCTGGCACAATGTAGGCATATAGAGGGAAGAGTGACGCTGTTAGACAACTAAAGGACATTGCCAGAAGAAACTGTAAACAAAATATTAATTGACTACATTAAATAGTGCATCATAAAATCATAAGAGACATAAAATAAGTTATATGATCTAGATTTCCACCTTCTTACCAGATTCATTTTGGCATAATGTTTCTACAATTACCATTAAAATATGCATTGTACAATGATCTATTATAAAATATTTTTTAAAAAAATAGAACTTTTAAAAGGCAATATAATCAATGTTTAATTAGAGCTTGAGTTTTTGTTGACCAATCAAAAAGCCCTTGAAGCCAGGCGTGAGGGTAGAAGGCCTAGTGAGAGAAAGAGGGACAGCCTGGATGGACAACATCATTATCCCCCCTGGAATGTCTCTATAACATGAACCATGTCCACGGACAGGGGAGAGTGGAAAACAGTTTTGTCTACGATAGCACTATAAGATAGAAGAGGATCCATGTAAGTAAATGTTCTGCCGTTTGGTCTAACTGGTCACTGATTATTTGAACCCATCCTAAAATCAGGGATACCCAAGTAGCACGACTTTCTCCCTAGGATATCCACAAGACCAGTCACTTTGTCCTTTGTCCATTGGCACATCCTGTGGAGGGTAGAATTTTTGCTTTTGGATGCCTCATGGCTGACCCGATGTCCGCTCTTCTAATGTACATGGGATTTCCATAGAATATCCAGTAGGATATGCTATAGACAGTTTTGGGACATATTCTGGTTGCTTAAAGTGTAAATTGTGACAATAGTCATATGTATTATAAGCTACGACAGTTATACCAGTGAGATTTGAACCCGGTACCTCCAGACTGACACTCTATTCACTCGGCTTAGAGTCATTTCTGATTTGGTGCAACTCAAAATAATACTTAAACCTTACACCATAAATATATAACTTTTATAAATAATTTGAATATACTTCAGATTGTTTCATTATAGCCTTCACTGAAACATCGTCCTCTGTGTAACATAAATAGATCCATTTCAAATTAAATCTGTTAAATTTTTATTTATAAAAGCAAAAAGCTTTAGAAATTATGACTCATCTATAGGATGTCCTATGGCTATCAGATGGTCCTATAGGCATCCAAAACAGGATAACCATAGAGGAACCCATGGACTAATGATTATGGACAGGATAAAATCTGGACAAAAGGATGTCCCAGGGATGTCTTTTGGATTAGTTGTGCTACTTGTGTAAGCCTTCTTGAGGCTTCTTCCCCACATAATTAGTTACCGACATTTACTAACTTTATACAAGTATCAATTCTGTTATAAAATGTGAAAGTACCATGCTGAAGAAAGGTGAGACAGTTGTAAAGGCTAAAATAATATGCGAGGTACATGCCAGAGTAAAGCCAAAAACTACAAAAGATATTTCATGTCCTATCTTATCTACTAGTGTGCCTATAACAAATGCCGAAGCTGCTCCCATTAGAGAATAGAAACCTGCTACTGTGTTAGCTTCCTCTTCTGTTAGTCCATGCAATTTCATAAAGAAGCCTCTGAAATAAAAGTAATTCAATAATAACAAAAAAAAAAATATAGTCACATTTCACTTAGAGAATGCATGTCATTGTTCATGTATAATCATTGTTGTTTATAATATTTGTAATTTGAAGTATTATTTAAATCCCAACAAAAACACTAGTTTAAAAAAATATAAAAGCCCCCGTAAAAAGTTGTGAGATCATAGGCTTAGCCAAGTCTCCCACCGTCTGAGTAGCCTTGAAAGGGACAAAGAACCAGATTTTTATTTTTTCCTTTATTTGGACAATAAAGGATGAGTGAGTGAGAAATTTTGATGAGTGAGGGAATGACTTACTTAAAATAATTAATGTATTATTATTAAGATTTTTAAAACACTTTTATATTTATTTAAATCAAAAGAAAGTGTTTATACAGGGTGTCCTAGCTAAGTAAACATATGTCAACACATTCGATGATGTTTCTTTATTTTATTTGTCTTTTTCTTCTATCATCAAAAAGAACAATGGGTAATGCACAGTAGATTGGACTTGACTTATTCAATCTCTTTCAATCCCTTATGGGTGGACGTTGGGCAGAAACAAAGATTCCTCACCCGACTCGATTTTTGGCCATGGCCTTTAGTTCTTTCCATGGTTTTCCCTCTTCAATTGTCCTTTTACAGGTGATTTTAGGTCTTCAAGATTTTTCTTTTTCCTTGAAGGGTTCCTCTCTAGAACCTGCATGATGTCTTCAGTCCTTCAAAGGGTGTGATGTTTTTCCCAATATGGCTTCCCTCTTCTTTAATTTCTTTTTCAATTGTCCTTATCCAGGTTTTCTTTTTCCTTTTTTCTTGCAGGGTTCTTCTCTAGAGCCTGCTGACCGATGATCTATTCAGTCCTTCTTAGTGTGTCCGATCCATTTATAGTTTCTTTCATCCCTTCTACAGCTCCTCATTTGCAATATTTCAGGACAAAATATCTTGAGGATTCTCCTTATTAAGTAGTTATTTTTAAGCACATTATGCAGCTTATTTGTGGTGGTCTTCATGACTTTCCACATTTGACATTTATAAAGGAGAACCTTTATAGAGGAAAACCTTAACTTAATTTGTTCTTCTCCTGACTTGCTGAGATGGCCATATTGGGAGATTTGTGCAGACACCCTTAGCTTTCCTTATCCTTGCTCTTTTTGAAATTACACTGCCAAGATATTGAAATCTGTTTACCTGGTCAATGAATTTACCTTCAGCATCAATTCTGCATGGTTCCTTTTCATAATTTCTAAACATTATGTTCAGGCCAACTTTACCTCCTTCAATGGTACGATCATCCAGTTTCCCTTTCATATGTGGCAGTGATTTGGACAGCAGATACAGAGGTCGTATTCAAAGTCAATGTCTTCCAACCTCTCAATTAGCTCCTTCACTGTAAACCTAATGCATCAGTCTGTCTAGTACCATCAGGAAAATAATTGGCGACAGCAAACATCCTTGACTTACATCTGCCTTGAACCCAAATCACAAGTGTAATTTTTATAGCTAGGACTACCCTTTAATGGCTGAGACACCCTGTATATATAATAAAATAAATAATAGCGCCTTACTACTATATAAATATAATAATTTAAATATAACAGAATTAAAATAATGAAAAAAGTGTACTAGAAAAACTAACTGTGAAAAAGCTAAGAGGATGTATGTGTTCATGCAGAATGCACAGCTTGCAACGACAGCTAGCCAAAATGGCACACCAAAGTGAAGAACATCTGTAAGTTTTATTTCTTTGGTGGCTTTTTCTTCTTTTACGCAACTATTTTCTTTCTTTGGGCTCATGAACAATAACATGATAGTACTTAATACAGATGCTACTGTAAAGATACAAACTAAAAACAAACAAAAAAAAAATTCACTGCTTATAGTGCTGACTATAGTAAAAAAAAAAAAATAAAGAAATGTTTAAATAAAGGTCATGCTAAGAAATAAAGGAGTAAAAAGAAAGGAGGGGAAGATAATTAATCATAATGCTAAAAAATTAAATTTGGAAGGGGATAACCATTATTGTATGAATATTTTTTTTTACCACACTAAATTAGCCATACAGGATTCAATATTACATAATCCATAATCCAATGCCCACTTTTATTAGTTAGTTATTGCTATGCTTATTACTTAAAACTCTCTTTATTAATTACTTAGAACCTTTCAAAAAATATTAATAAGAAATCTTAATTTTATGAATTTATATAGTAGGTAGTACAGTAGAACCTCACTATAATAGGGACTTATAGGGGCTGAGGGTTGTCCACTATTGTTAGGGTGGCCATAAAAAGTTTTGCAAAAAAAACAGGACATTTTCGGAAACCGACGGGATGCCTTCAAAAGCTTAAAATAACAGGACTGTCCTGGTCAAAACGGGGCGTATGGTCACCCGAGCTATTGTTAAATTTATATTCAATAATAATGCAAAAAGGGTGTACATCAATGAAAGAGTAGTTGTTAGCTATACAGCAAATAAAAGATAGCCTAAAATATAGGTTTAATAAGCAATTTTTGACAAATATTAACAAATTAAAATGGGATGCAGGATCTTCGGTCGGAAGATCGTGGAGTTTCCTAGAAAAACTCGTCTATTTTGTCCACTAGGAGGTTTTGCCTTTATTAAATCATTTGCCTGTGAGCTGCTCAATTTGAGGTTCATTATAATTATTAGGCTGGCCCATCCGTCTTAAGGTGAGCTCTTATTGTACCTATATATAGAGTTAGTAATGCAAGATATAAGGAATTATAAAAATTGAATTAACTCACTTATTAACATGACAATACCAACATCTTTGCTACCGGTATAGATCTGCCTGACGGAATCGAGGAGTGGATACGCCATTTCAAACACAGCCCAAGAACCAAGCCTTGACAAGGCTAACGTTAAACATTGTACCATACTTAATTCTTTTCCTTTAAAGTAGTATACTGAGTAGTATAGCAGGCAAATAAGAATAAATTCAACCCCTATTCTAAGACATAAAGTGTTATTAAACAGAAAGTAACATATACAACATAACAGGTCTATTCACACACATCAGTCACGGTACTTCTCCGTTCCATCAGTTCTGAGAAGTATCAGTCACAAATATTATGTTTTCTTGATATTTAAATGGCACCATTCCAAATGAGTCTTTTCTCCGTCACTAAACTGTCAAAATCAAATTTCTCTTCAATGATAAATTTTTTATTTGACTGACGTTATTGTTCTGTGTGTTTATTTCATTTTAAAAAATTGGTTATGAAAAATTTATTTAATTTCTACTTATGTCCCAAGTACTGTATGATTTGTCCAATGTGAACTGTATGGGCACTAGTTAAATCCTTTATATTATTTTCAATTTAGTTTGTTTCGGTGTGGCTGGCTGTTGTCAAAAGCTTTGGAGGGCTAATTATAACACTAGACGTTAGGGAGCACAAAAAAAAGTCGCCGAAGAAAGCCGAAGCAAAGGCAGTCGAGTACGATCGGGTCTAGCCCCGCCCACCACTAGTGCCTATACTGTGCAGTGCATTCAACCCTATCTTCTCTTTACGAGACGCAACTAAAATATTTTAGATAAAAATGCTATAAGAACCCCCTCCAAGAAGTCAATCTATTTTTTTTTACAAGAAAGTATAATGTAGAACTGATTAGGAGAGAGGTTCTTCTTTGGTGTGACACCACGTATTCTAAGAATTCGCAGCAGTTTAAAATATAAACATAACATGTAACATTATTATTAGATATTAATAAAAACCCTTTTCTTTTAATATTCTTAATAAATATTATAATGTCATAACATGATCCACCGGTGGTCATATTAACCATTTCTTACTAATCGATTTAAATTAAAAAAAAATATTATGTTAATATATTTACGTAGAATATTATAAAATCTAGAACATAATCTGAGTATTATTTTAATTTAAGAAGGTTGGTTTGATTTTTGCAACATAACTATTTTTTTTAATTAAATATTTAAATAATAAATAATATGCTAAATATGTAAGATATTCAGTTTATTATTTATCATATTAATAAACATTATATTAATAATTGGCAGTATGAAATATGTATTAATAATAATGTAATGCATAAAATGGAATATGCATTAAAATATCTAATAAAAGCGACCTAATTATTATCAATTTTGTAAAAGATTAATTATTTTATTTAAGATGTCTTTATTTTGGTTTATAATAATTAAAGAGGATTAGTAGTTACACGTAATTAGCATTCTTTTAATCTATGATCTCGTTAAACATTATATGTATAAGTAAAGGGAAGAGTTAAGAAAGAGTGCGTGTTTAAAGTTCTAGAGGAGTAAGCGTAAGGGGGTTGAGGTAGGCTGTGGAGCGTACCCGATGATTCCCGAGTACTTCCGAGTGACTGTCTACGGCGACTTTTTTTTGTGCTCCCTAACGTCTAGTTAATTATAACCCTCTTCCAGACCTCCAATTGAGATGAAACTTAGCATACGGGTTACGCGTTGTGACTTTTGACATTCAGATTGGCCAACCTAAATGAAGAAAGAAATAAAGCCACTAGGTCTGTGGTAGGAGTGGGGCCAGTGACATTTTTGTTTGCCCAGTTGGCCCGACCTTCTGGAATTCAAAATCCTGACCTCTCATTGGCTCCAAACCCCAATTTTTTGGATTTGCCTGTGCTTTCAAAAGTCATATCACACAAACTGTATACATGGTCTCATTTAATAATTATTCTTTGTTTATAATTAATTAGGACAGCCAAATTGATTCTCCGTCACAAAAATAGAGGCAAGGAACTTTACAGAAAAAATGGCTGATAAATGGGTATAGAACCATGATTTTGACTGTTACTGAACGGCGACTAGGAATGGTGACTGAAGTGTGACGGGAATTATGTGTGTGAATACACCATAAGAAAATACATATGAAGTCATTATTATATCAAAGCAAAACAAGTCAAGATATAATAGTTAAGTTGATACATGATTGAAAAAAAAAAAAAAAAAACCTTTTAAAATTAGTGAGGGACCAGCATAGCCAGTGGTTTGATTGATTTACTCCTGAGTCCAATTTTAAGACTTTTTTTGTTGCCTGTGTTGAAATATATATTCTAATCTACATTAAGATTAAAATGAGACTCAACAAGCTCATAATTGACACTAAAAGGTGTTCTAGTACCTAGCACTTAATGTACTTTTGATTAATTATAGTAGTGAAGTATTTAAAACATATTTATACATAAGAATAATATATTTATAATTTTAAAAAAATCTCTTTAAATGTTTTTTTTCTGTTTTGCATCTATGCCGAATAATTCATATTATAAAATAACTAATTTTATTAACTCTTAACAAATGACATATTTCAAACTTACCCAAATAAAAATCTACCAAAAAGGGCCAACCAAAAATGGTTGAAAAGAATTCCTAAAGCGAAGATGAAATGACCAATGAGGACAAATGAAGCATATATCACTGCTCCTACTTTTATTCCAAATACTCTAAAAAGAAAAAAAAAATATTAAAAATAATAACTAGTGATATTTTTGTTAGCCTAGTTGGCCTGACCTACTACCCAAAATCTCTCCCTTGGATACTCTATCCTGGGACACACTATGGCCGGCCATGTTAGACAAATTTTATATTATGTGATCTGACGCAGTATCTTAAGAATGTACAATAATAGAAATGAGACTTAAGGTGAAATAAGATTGAAGAGAATATCATTTGTACCTCTTCAATGTCAAGTTAAACTAACTTCCTTTTTTTAAGATTTAAAAGCATTTTACTTCCAAGCTTACCAAAGGTAATAGAAGAATCGTGCTCATTCTGAAGAACAATATTTTTTTGTCTCTGAATTAAAAAAAAAAATCCTGGACAGAAATCCGTTTCAGATATCAAGGAACATTTTGGGTCTCGAGTCTGTTGAGAACCACCATATCTTAAAAACTACTTAACCGATTGAAATTTTGATTGTGTGTCATAATTAGCCCACTGTTAGTCCAATATTAATTTCAATCCTCTGTGCCAATTGCTTTCCCTCCCACATGCACACAAGCTATTTTTGTTAACACCTTTATTATTTTATAACTTTAAAAAAATTACTTATATATACATGTGAGTGAGTGTGTGGAGAGAGCTACCTCCAATGGACTAGACTAAATTTGTACTTAATCAATTTGTTTCAAATTGTAAAAACTTATTTAATTTGATTGTGACTTTTTTTCGGTTAAATTTATGTAACAAATAATATTAATTATATTGACATTTAGAAAAAAAATGTATTATAACACTCTTACTTGTCTATTAAAAAACCTCCAAAGAAGCAAAGAACAATTGACGGCCAAGAACCCACTGAATAAAAATAGGAGAATTCCTGAGCATTTAATTTCATGTTGGACATAATAGATTTCTGAAGTGATCCCAGGCTGTCATAAGCCACAAACTCGCCTGCAAAATAAGTGCCAAATTTAATAATACAATTTTAAATAAGTTTAATATTACCTATTTTCGAGTTCTGTTTTTACTTATAAATTGTGATAGATAATTGGTAAATTGGTCAAAAAGTGAAGAGCTTAATATATTTTTTCCCTTTTTAAAAAAGGCTATAGGAACATAGATAAGATAATGTTTATTAATGAGTAAAAAAAAGTAGAACAATTTTGACCAACCAAAGAATTTTTATTATCTTTTAATATTACCGTAGAATGGTAATATTCACATGGTTGGACTGGTCATAAGTTTAACTGGGCACTCAGTTTGGGATAAATCCTCTTACGATGTCCCTGACACATTGGTTGAACATTTACTTACAGCTGTGCTAAGTACTGAAATGTTTTAAAAGTATTTCTCTGTTTTTATTTGCTTGTCACAACCGTTTTTGCATGTAATCGGCCATTTTGTTACCAGCCAGACGAGGCAGGTTAAGAGGGCTTCACTGTTTTTGGCAGCAAAGAATGTTGAAAGTTTACAAACTTTTAATATAGTCCAGGAGAGAGCGTGAAAAAAAAAATCTCTGACTAAAATCATTCTAGAATTTTTAGTATAAGTTAATCTTTTGGTGCCTTTAAAGAATAGGTGGTGCTAAGTTCGTCTGTGGGAAATTGCTAAGCATTGGCATTTGAAAAAAACAAACCGGTGGAGAGCGACCATATGTCTAGCCCATTTTGTTGGACAATGTAATTTTCATGATCTTGAGTAAAAAATTAGAAGACCAAAAATCAAGTAGATGTTAGTTTATCACTTGATAGGTTAGTTATTCAAATATTTCTCCAAATCAAAGTGGTCACCTATCAAGTGACAAACTAACGTCAACTTGTTATTTGGTCTACTAACTAATTTTGTACTCAGGGGGATCATAAAAAGCACATTGCCCACCAAAATGGGCGGGACATTGGTCCTCTCTACCGGTTTGTATTGATGTCCTGCAGACGAACTTAGCAAACCGCATATTCTCAAAAGGCGCCAAAAGATTAACTAGTAAAAAATTCTAGCTTGATGTTACACAGACAATTTTTTCCTGGACTAATAGTTAATCATCGTGCTTGAATGTTAATCATCTTCTCAAAGACCATAAAAGCTCTGATCTAACCTCTAAAGAGCTTGATTAGTGTAAAAAAATTAGTTATATTTATAACAAAAATAATGTTTGAAAGGCAATCTTACCAAAACCCAAAATACACAAGTTGAGCATTGCAAAGTACCTATAAAGCCTGCTTTTATTTTTCCAACAACTTCTGTCTAACCATTTATCTTCAGCTTGCCCCATGTTTAGTAGATCTCGGCTTAGAAATAAAAAAATAACATTTTAATATTAATTATAATAAGTTTTATCCTTTGACAATAAAAAATAGAATTGTACATAAATGCTAGTTGCACTGAAAACAAGTTTAAAAAGTTATATGCAGAAATGCAGGTTGAAATGTAAAAAAATATCAAAAATTTAGTTAGGACTTCCACTATACAATACAATAGGTTTCCAAAACAAACACACTTCAAACTGGTTTGGAACTGTCCGACGCATGCGCATCGAACCACATTTGAACATTTTTTGCTAATGCTCATGCGTCGTACAGTTTAAACTAGTTTGAGGTGTGGTTGGAACAAACCTTATATTTGTGTAAAGTGCTAAAGTTTAAAATAATAAAGAAACTTTTGTCTTACCTTTATTTGTAAATTGTTTTAGTTGTAAATGTATAATCTCAAGCAAACCACCTTTAATAATAAATTAACTGTAATAATAAATTATTTATTTATTACAGGTAAATTAGATATTTATCTATTAATAAAATTTTTAAAAGATCCCAATTTATATATATTTTTTATTTATTGATTTTTTTTTTTTAGGTCAATAAACTATCGAGTGTTTGCCTTAAATAAATCACTATTATTTAGAGTTTTCTAAAATTTAAGTTTCAACTAAAAATATAATAATTGCATGAAATCTATCAAAACATATTCTTTAAGCAATTATAACTAATACAGTTAGTTGTTTTTCTGGGAAGGCAATATTTTAGAATAAGTCAATTCACCCATGATTACACTGCTATCAATTAAATCCTCTTACTGTCTTCCTTTAGTTGATCATTGACATCTTTTAAAAAACAAAAAATATTATTTTAAATAATAACAGCTTAATTAACACTGTTTTGTTCTTGAACCGGTACAAATTGTAGCGACACTAAACTAAATGAAATATTTTATGTGATAAATAAATAAGAGATAGATCAGGTATTCCTCATTTATTGGCTAATAAATTGTACACGAAGAAATAAGTAACATTTCTTTGTAAACTTCTATGCGTTAACTACTAAACATAGTTTTTTTTAATAAAATTATAGAATACATTGGAATCAAACACTTTTCAATTTAATTATTAATGAATAAAATGAATTTATTTAAATTGACAAGACAATTAGACTTTGTAAGTTTAGACATTTTTAATAAGTTATTGTTATAATTACTCTAATTTTGCTTCCGAGCTTACCAAAGGTAACGGAAGCCATGCAATCGTTCTGAAGAACGAAACAATTATGTGTCTCCGATTTGTAAAATTGTAAGACAGATATCTGTTTATGACATCGGGGAATATTTTTGGTTACTTGTCTGTCTGTCGCTTAATTTTTTCAAACCACCATATCTTAAAAACTACCCGTCCAATTTTAATGAAATTTGAATGGTAAGTTATAATTAGCCCATTGTTGGCCCCATATAAGTTACATCTTTCTGCGCCCATTTTTTTCTCCTCCACATGCACACAAACATACATTTATTTACACCTATATCTTCAAAAGTACTTATCTGTTTTTTTATGAAATTTATATGGTTTGTCAAACCCTAGATTAATTTTAACTGTCTGTACTCTTTAAATTTTGCTAAATTGATACTTAAATTTAGGTAAAAAATCAAAACAATTTTGACAGATTTACAAAACCGGGGAAAATGAAAAAAAATTGACAATAATGGCGACAATATAGGCAATAATTGACAATATAAGTTTTAAAAGCGTAAAATCATTAAAGTATACAAAATAGGAGCTAGGAAGCTATGAGCCACTCAAATTGGCAGACTATTTTATTTAGACATAAATGTAACTGAATTGTAATTGTTACTATAGAAATAAAGAATATGACTGATGATGACCTTATGAAGAAGGTTCAAAACGTCTTGTCGATTTAAATTAATTAATTTTTTTTTTACTTCTAAAGATCCATCGTATTTATTAATAAACGAATAATATTGGGAAGACTAAAATGTAGAATTAAAATAAATTGACAATAATGGCGATAATATAGGCAATAATTGACAATATAGGTTGTAAAAGCGTAAAATCATTAAAGTATACAAAATAGGAGCTAGGAAGCTCACTGGATCCTTCCCTTGAAGGATCCAGTGTTTGGATCCTTCAAGGGTAGGACGATAAAGAAGACTAACACTGCTTTATGCTATGTGGCAACTATGCTTAGTGCTGCTTTATGCTATGTTTTGCTTGGCTCGAGTAGCCGAAACGTTGCTACATAGTTTGGAGCAATGTTAGTCTTCTTAATATTAATAACTATTTATACAGGGACACTTAGCATTCATACGAATAATATTGAAAAAAAAAAGTATTTATAATGGATTTTTCTCACCCTTTATGATTTTTAAACTAAGATTAAATTTCCTCTAAAAATTATATTTTAAATATATACATCACAGTTTTTAAGTATCTTATTACAGACAAACTTATTAACACTTTTTAACCATTTAAAAAAAAACCTTTTAAAAAATATTTAAATTCTAAAAAGAAATAAAGCACATCAAATAAACAGTTTGTTAATTTGTAGACTACATATAATAAACTATTTGGAATGGTAGAAACATCAAAATACATCTTTATCTATACAGAGGGGGTATTTACAATCCCCTCCCTCCTTCATGCTTTCCTTGAGAACCAAGAATAAATTATAAGATATTCTCATTCATGGAGGTGCTACTTCAATGCATGTATATTGTATATACACAGATATTATATTAGTTTTAATTTTTTAATTTTTTTAAAGGATGTTTCTTGATGAATAACACCAAATTTCACCCTGTCCTCCCATTCCATAATCAATTTGTTTGATAACCTTCAATGATCTTTAATTCATCTTAAACAATCTGACACTAATGCAACTTGTATGCCTCTGTTAAAACCATGTATATAGGAATACAGATGTTGTTGCCACCTTCTCCTACTCCCTTGGTCATGTTTTAAAGTAAGCCAAGGCTGTCAACCCTTCGGCTTTCTTCAAATTATTTTAACAGTGTCAAACTAGATTGACTACAATCATCAAGCTCTTATTTATTCAATAAAATACTTTTTCCTTTTCCTTACTAAAAGGAAACATATCTTTTTCACCCAACAAATCCGAAACTGAGATTTCAACTATCTCAAATATATCTTTAGGTGTTTTCAAGACAATTTGAGTGGTTTTTAGCTGGATGTCTGTCTGTATCACGCATAACTCATTCAAAATGTTTAAGGTTTTTAAAGTAGAGAGTTGAAACTTGGTCCAAGAATCATTCCTTACAAGGAAAATTCAGTCATTTTGATGTCACCAAAATTATCAAAAAATTAGCGATTGCTCTGAAATTTACTCAAATTATACCTCTTCACAAGACAAACATTTTAACAGAATTTCATTTTAATATCGGCCACCATTTTGAAATTACATATCGACTTTTGAAAATTTCACGCTAAATAATTTCGGAAATGTAGGTGCGAATAAATTTACACCAATTATACTTTTAATAAGATAAATAAGTCTGACAGATATTACAACTTAATATCTGTCACCATTTTGGATATCTGTCACCATTTTAGAATTATGTGGTAAGGAAATAACGTTCCGAGACGCCCAGTGTCCATTTATCAATTACTAAGTTACAAATTACAACTATTCTGAATACACGAAGCGATATAATAATCTTTGCAGTTATAAAACAATCTTACACACACGTCATAAATATTAAATAACATAGGCATTTTTTGAAGGTGGTTAGTTTAGTTTTTTCTTTTATTTTCTTCCTTGAAAACAAATGCTACTTAAAAAGTCTTAAGGAATTAATGGAATAAATATTACTTCTGCACATAGTAACATTAGTACACTTTTCCATAAATTAAATTTTAATTTAAAAATCAATATTCGGCCATCATCAGTCCCAACAATGAACAGCAATAACAAAATAATAATAAAAAAAAAAAATAATGATAATGAAATAAGAAAAAAGTAATAATAAATAAAAAAATAAAATACAAATAATAATAAAAGAACCTAAATAATAATAATAATAATAATAATAATAATAATAATAATAATAATAATAATAATAATAATAAGAAAAAAGTTATAATTTATCAAACAAAACAAAATAAATTGTTAAAGATTCAAATTAAAGTTAAATGTTATGGTGTAGACAAAAAAATTAACAATAAAAAAAAAAACACAATGACAATAAATAATTCAAATAGAATGAATTTATTCTGTACCTCTCAATAGATAATTTATAAAAAAAAAAAAATAATAATAATAAAATGCTAAAGACGCAAATAAAAGTTTTTACATTTTTTAGGAAAAAAACTGACGATAAATAATTAAAATAAAAATGAATTTATTAAGTACCTCTCCACTTGTCTTAATGGCAGGTGTATTTTCATCAGATCTGAATTGCTATAAGGGGAATTAATGCTATGAAATTCTGCAACTTTAAGTAGGTAGCCCATTTTGGATTCAAACTTTGTGTGTGCAGAAGCATGGAACCTAATCTACTAAAAAGTTTTAGTCTTTAATTATGGGAGTGTTTTTTTTTAAATCACTTCGACTGCACAAGGGTTATTAGCAGATTTAAAACTTAATTATTTATCTAGACGTGGATCATTTATTATTATTTTTTGATGATTTATCTTTGTTTACCCTTAGTAATTGCATATATTTGTAGGTGGATCCTATAATAGGTAAAAAAGTTTCTCTCTTAATTAGGTGTAGACCACGTTTCAACCTCGCCGGACATTTTCTAGTCTTGTTAACAATTTCTGAGTCACACTTTCTATCTTTTTTCACATGCCTAATTTTGGTCTACATATCGCAAATTTATTTTGTGTCGTCATACCCGTATTTCAAGAGTTAAAGCTAGTTTGTTCTTCAGGATCTACCTACAAATATATATATATTATTATTATTGTTGTTATTCTATTTCTATTAATTATTCATTATATACCTTTTCTCTATTTATTTATACATAAATTAATAAAGTATGTATATGCTACAATTGTTAATTTGTCCTTTTCTCTTTTATTTATTTTTTTTTTAAATTTTTATTTGGGAGTGTGTTTTGAGATAAAAGAATACAAATATAAAATAGCTAAAAAAATAATAAAATGTGAAGGTTATTCATTATCTTTATTTGCCCACGTTCTTTAATATAAATCTTATAATCTTTAGGAAAATTGTTTAATCATGTATAAAAACAAATTGTTTTAAAAACATCCAAAGCGGATAATTCCGTCGAAATCTCAGTTTCGGATTTTTTGGTGAAAAGTAAACAAAGTATGGAGGAAAAAAAATGGTGCAAGCCCAACAAAACTAGGCCAATAGAACTGTCAAAAAATTGAAGTGGCTCATTTTTTCGGGCTTAAAGAGCTGACCAAAAGCACCATTTATTTCTTGGCCCCCTGAACTTTCTTTCTCAATAAAGATGTCACCCTATTTTGAATCAAAAAGAGGAATTTGATTTGCAAAAAGCTCTCTTCAAGCCTGATAAAACGGGCCATGTTTAGCAAACATTTTTTTTTTTTGTCAATTGTCATGGGCATAACACAAGGAAGGGTATGTTCAGTAAAACACCATATCTTTATCAACTTTTGCCCCGATACACTTTTTTAGAGCTTTTAAATGAAAACTTAATTCCAGTCTGCGTTAGTCTTATATCGATCTCTGACATGAAGTGGGCTCACCTTTCGCTTATTTCCTGTTCTAATAGAACTCTATTTCTTCTGTATTTTGGTGGGTTATCTCACTCTTTACTTTAATTCTCCCTTTCATTTTATTTATTCATTTTTTTCCCCCACTTAGTTATTAAATTTTATTTTATTTATTTTGTGTATTTTATCTTTACTTGGGCTTTTATTTTATATTTTATTGATTGGGTCTTTTTCAGCAAATTTACTTGCCATTTTTTTATTTTTTTTATTATTTATTTTATTGCTTTTTCTGGTATATTTTCTCAGGCTTAAAGAGCTTCTAAAGGGATTATATATAACTATATCATATAAGTAATGAATATCTTGGGGTATAAGATGTATAAACCATATAATTCACACTTGTAACCGAATAGAAGGTACTTAACTTAAATCTGGAATCTTCTCTGCAACAAGCGCAGACAGTAGCAAAATAGTTTTGTAGTAAATAAAATGCTTGATCAATAGAGGGTGTAAAAAAAAAAACCAAGAAGACATGTTTATAATTAAAATGCACTTTTTTTTGCGATATATTATCATAATACACTAATAACAGGGGAGGAAGAAAAATAGATAATTAACACAATATTTCATCAAATTGATATGAAAATGATACACTGTTTAGGAAAAAGGGGGCAAACTATTATCACAGTTTCTTCTATAGGCTAACAGAAACGTCTAATGGTATTAACATCTACAGCACAAAATACAAAATCTAGCCATGTATATATAAATATATATAACAATTATAGCTCGCAACATTTAAAAAAAAAAAAAAAAAAAAAAAAAAAAAAAATACACAAAAAAACTTGCAAAAGACTAAGAGTAATTAAAAAATAGTATAGACAAATAATTCATTAAAATAAAAAATATATAAAGCTAAACAATATAAGCAAACACTACAATTTTTTTTTTTCAGCAAACAAAATCCTAATTTAATAAAAAAAAAAACCTTCCTTTTCAAAATTCTGTGATGTCTTTTTAAAATTAAAAAAAAATAATTTCTAACATAAACGGAAAAATAAAATAACAATCAAAACCAAAAATTATGAATTCAAAATTTATTTTTCCTTATTCTTAAAAAAAAAAAAAAAAAAAACCCACTTAGGAAGACATTCAGTTGCAATTCAAACTAGTTACAGTTCATTCTTTGGCAAGACGAAATTATTTTTTTTATTTTTTTATTATTATTACTAAAATGAATCTACTACAAAAAAATATAATTATACAAATAATATCTTTGGTAAAATATATTTATGTATATACGTACATACATATATATTTATATATATAAAATGCTCCCTCAATTATTTATTTATTATAAGATAAAAAAAAAGTAAATATTGTAACTTAAGTTTTTATCATAGCTCTTTTTTATATTTTGATGGATAAAAAAAACTGAACACAGTAAATAGCTCCTTACAGATCATCTTGAGTTTATACATATTATAAAAATAACAAATATAAATAATATTATTTTTACTTAGTTCTATTCTATTAATTTGGATTAAAGATAAAAATAAAATAATATATTATAATTTTTTATTAGAGAGATCACATTTACTGCACACAAAATAATTAGAGACAATTTTCAAGTTGATAATTATATTTCATTGAAAAAAAAAAAGAAGATTTTTTTTAAAATACTCCCTTAAAAAATTGTTTAAAAAATGTTTTAAAATCAACTTGAATTAAATTATAATGGTAACATGGGCTAAAGATCAGAATTATTTAACAACTTTATCTCGTCATTTTTATATTTTACTAAGAGTATGCTTGTAAAATGAGGATCAAAACTGAAGGATCTCAAGTTAATTTCTTTAAAATCCTCTAAACAGGGAATCAAATGTTAAAATATGATGTGGAGAATTGTTTCATTATATAAATTTAGCTAAGAAAAACCCTCAACATTAGAGCCAAGATTCGGTTGTATAAACCTTACTTCTAAGCAAAATAAGACATAAGATTTGAATTTTAATAATTATTTATTAATTTTACATTCTTCTTAACCCATTCAACGTATATTCCAATTAAGGAACGTACCGCAGTGAAAGGTTTAAATAATACACCAAATGAGATTACAAGATTTAAAAGTGAATTTCTCCAATGTTTGATAGGAACCTATCGTGAAAGAGTTGTAATTCAAAAACCAAACAATGTTTTCACAATCAATTATAAATATGGTTATCCCGATAATCAGAGCTTTACTGTACAGTGGAAATTCATACCCACAATATATAATCAAATGTTCTTTTATATTTCCATTATCTTAAATTATCATGTAAACTAATGACAATTTTTACAAATTTATACTGTATTAGATTAGTATTATTATTAATTCAGAAGTAACCAGTTAGTATTAATCATCTGCTGAATTCAGCATTAAACCATTTTAAAGTTAATAATAATTATAGAAAAAGGAAAATTCTGTACTAATAAGTAGGTATAGTTAAACAAATTGATTTTGTGGTCTTTTTAGAACGAGATTCTCTTTTTATTTCTAATCGTATTCACGATGTTTTTCTAGGCCAAAAGAAAAATATATTCGAAATTTCCAAGTTATTGTTTTCCTATAAATGGATTTGTTTTTGCTCTTCTGAAAAGTTAAGATAATTTTAATTTTATTAAAATAATAATTTCTTATAATTTCTTTATAATTTTCAGTACAGAATTTTAAAGCTATTAGGAATTGCAGTTGTTAGTACAATATAATTGTTTAGGCAATTCTTTTTTTTTTTAAGGGAGTTAAAAAAGTCATAAAAAAAATAATAATTAACGACTAACAAATAAATGTAAATTTCAAACATTTTACAAATTTTTTTACTCTCAGAGCCTCACACTTTATGTAAAAAGTCATGTAATGACTAGTTTTACTTTATTTTAATTAAAAAAGGTACGTATAAAATTAATTTTCAATATCTAGTCTGTTCTCTGCTAAATTTAATGAGTTTTAGGGTCCTACCCAATATATATATATAAATATAAATACAGTAAAACAAAACCTTCGTAAAGTGACCACTGAAGGGAAACAACCAAAAGTAGTTACCTTAGGCATGTGGTCAATTTACCCAAATTAGGAAATAACTTATTTCAACAGGGACCGTAGAAAATTGGTCAACTTGACCAGATGGTCACGGTCACATTAGCAGGTTTTACTGTATATCAATTTTGAACAAATATTCACACCACTATTACTTCTTTCAACAATATTGACACATACTATTACAACCTCTGATTTAATTAGTAAAAATAACAGAAGTAGAAAAAAGCTTGAGTTTAACAATCTAAAACTAGCCATAAAATAGAATAAATAGGCCTGCTTTTATCAGTTATAAGAAAAAAATGCAATATTTTTGTTAATATCTCTCAATGAGCATAAATCTATACAGCTATTTTAAGACCAATAACATGTTTTTCATTTTTATAAAAAAAAAAAAACAGGACTTCGAGAAACAATTTAATATCAAATTTAAGATGAAAATGCGCTCCTTGTTAATATTAAAGCCGTTTTAATTATTTTAAAAAATATAATAATATCAAAAATAAAGTGTTATGAGTTTAATGGGAGAAATACAGTAAAACTATGATTAGGATCAACTAGGAAGCGAAAAATGTTCTTAAAGAAAATATTTCTATAGAATTTACTTCAAATTTTGTTCTGATGTTGCTTTTTACTTGATGTTTTCCATTAAAATACCTGACTTTTTTAAATCAATAAGATTAAATAAATAAAATAAGATTTAATAAATATTTAGAAAGATTTAAAATTAATCTGGATAATAAGAGTTTTACTGTAATAAATTTGTTATCGAAAATTCCTTAAGTTTATTTAATTAAAAAAGTAATAAGCTATAAAGCATTATAATTTGTTTAGTACAGTCAAAGCTCAACACCACTTTATATAAAAAACATTTTTAATTTTTTTTTTATCTAAATTAAATTAATGACAGAAATAGCTAGAAATGCAGTTATTTAGAGATTTTCTGTTATACAAAAAAAAGTTAGATATGTTTTGTTAATTTTTTATTATTAATTTTTTAGGAAGAAGGAATAAAGATAGATAAAAAATGCACCCTTCTTCTGAGCATTGAAACAGATCTTTCTCTTAATGTGTAAATGCTTTAACAGTCTAGGTAAACCGAATTAACGTAAAATTTATAATCTAAAGGGTACTTTTTTACTTAAGCACCCCCATTTATCACTTTGTCTTAATAGTTAAGTAGACAAAGAAACATAATACAAAGTAGTATAATTCCTTTAGTCTAAATTAATATTAAGACAAAGGGATATTTGTCCATTGTACATTGGGACAAAGGAATGCCACACTTGTGTACAAACATGTAATAATATCCCTTAGTCTAATTAACTATTAAGACAAAGGAATATTACAGGCTAAGAAAACTGTAGAACTCATTGTCCTACAGTTTTCTGTATCAGATTTAGTCTTACACATGATAAGACTCCATCCTAAAATAGCGTAATAAAACTGACCCAGGAGTCTTAATGTCTTGGGGAGACAAACACACAAACCTCTGAGATTTTTGCAGGGTAAACTATAGTTTAAAACCAAGGGGGGTGCTAAAGTAAAGAATGTTGTGAGGGGGTTTGATCCATAATTTTTTAATTTTTATATTGTCTTTTTCCTATCAACCAATCCAATTTTTTAATCATATATTTTAATTGTATTCTTTTATTCTAACATAAACCTTTTACACATAATAAGTTATTAGATATACATTTTTTTTACAACACATAGGGTTCTTCTAGATAGAAAGAGTGTTAATTAGAATTATCTTGAGTCTAATATAGATTTTTAAACAAAAATCATTAATTATCATTATCATTATTTTTATAATAATGAGAATATCATGTAAACATGATATATTAACTGTTATAACATGTCATGGGTTCTGACTTACATAAAGCAATTACAATAAAAAGATAATTAAATGCTAAATATACACGGACAGATTCATAAATGTGTGTAATTAATATATTAACATAATATAGGACAAAGATATTCAACATTTTATTAAAAAAAAGATATAAATTATCTCGTGAAATTTGATTTCAAGTACAATTATTTAATTTTTAAAAAATAAAAGTTATGAAAAGATATAATTCATTCTCTTTCAAGGCTATTCAGGCTTACAAACTTTGGTCATTTTTAATTTTTAATAAAATTATTAAGACAAAATTTGTAGGTGCTATCATGTATGAATATGCTGAAGTTAAGTATAAATAAATGGTATTAATAAAATTATTGTTAGCATTTTAATGGTGACATACATATTCAATGCCATTTTGGTCTTTATAAAATAAAAATAAAATAAAATAAAAAAATCAATGCAGAAATATATATTATACTAATGTGGAAGGTATTTAGCACTTGATATTCTAATATTTAAGAAGGTTAAATTAGAAATAATAGTTTGTTACAAAAATTGTATTCCATACATTTTCACTTTTAAAATTGAGACAACTATTTTCAAACTAGTTTAAATAGATGAGGTTACACCATTGTAGAACCATTTTATTTAAACCAAGATTTTTTTTTATGGATGCAACAAACAAAAACTTATAAGTAATTTTGTAGTTGATATTATTATAATTAGTAAACTGACTTGGTATAATTATATAAGACAAATAAAGAGATATTAAGGCAATAAAAATCACTGATTGACTAACATTTTTTTTTTTTAGGTAATGCAATTAGACAAGAAAGAATAGTTAAATCAGTAGCTGAGATAGGATCTCAGTTAGTTAGTAAGCTAAGAAATTGAATGAGACAACTTCTTAAATCACTAGATTTTTTAAAAATATTATTTATTAATTTGGTCCCATCCTTTCTTGAAGGTATATTTTAACGTTAGTTAAAACCAAAGACTATGAAGTTGATAGATTTTCAACGAGAAAAAACTTGGTCAATTAATTATTATAAAAATAGGAAGGTAATTCTATAGGAGGATAGATAAGTGTTTAAATATCTTGCTTTTAAATAATAAGCCTGACTGTTAAAGGAGTTTTTTGTGCAAAAATTATGGTAGAGTGGTGCACTGGTAGAGTAAATGAAAATTTTCACAAGAACAAAAATTAATAACAATAACAGTAAGTTAAGACATAACTGCACAGTTATCCTATCACACACACTCCTGACAGGTGGTCACCTGTCAGGTATATCATAACGAGTATGGCTGGCTTTATAAATCAAAACGATATACTTCTCGCTGAAACTGATTATCGCACAGTTATATCCAGTACATTTTTTTTAATTATTACCTTGATTTCTTAGCCTTTTTAACCTTAAAGATAAAAAAAAGGAGAAGAAAATCCACAATATAAGGGTTCGGAATTAAAGATAAATTTGAATGGTTAATTAGTTTGTTTCTAATTAAAAAGATAATGAAATTAAAATGATACATTACATTAGTGTTTCCCAACCGGTGGAACATAGGTGTCCCAACCGGTGGAACATAGGTGTGCCGTGAAATTTCATGGAAAGCATTGTCAACAATGATCAAAAGTTGAAAAAGTATATGTTATACAAACATAATCCAGTTTCTCCACATCAATCAATATAATATTTATATTAAATTAAAATATGATTTTACTTGAGTTTTCCAAACACAAAATAAACGTACCATTTTAAGCTATTCACTAGTAATTTGCTGATATACCAATTGCAATGGTATTAATATAATAAAATACTAATATCAGTCACTTAGTCTGTAAAGTCTGCCTAAATATAGGTTGGGATTAGTGTGTCAGGAAGTCAAATAGGCTGGGAAACACTGCCTTACATTATACATTAAAAACAAAGTATTTGAGAGCTCTACAACATTTTTATTATATTCCCTTCGTAAAAGGATTGGGGAGAGATAATAACAATAAATTTCCTATACCTGATAGGGTTTTAATTTCCGTTTTTCTAAAGAAAAATAGAATTTTGAAATTGTAATTTAGTTTCCCTTTCAGAAGAAACTGAATTACATTTATCAATAACAATGTTATATTTTAGGTCACGCTATAAACATTTTTATATCTAACCAAGCAGTTAACATTAATATTTAAGTGTTCATTGCATACATCAAATAATTTTGTGATCTTAAAAGATTATATTAATATTCCTATTCATCATGAACTTTTTAAAGAGATAAATTATTTAATGGTAGTTTAATAGACAAAATGGTCTAAAAATACAGAAGTGTTGTTGAGGAAATTATTTAATTAATTGAAATATAAATTATCTGAAAATATATATATATATATATATATATATATATATATATATATATATATATATATATATATTTTTCTACCTGATTCTTCATAACCCAAAACTTCCGGAGATAAAATTAATAAAACTATATCAACATCAAGGTTTTCATGTTCTAATTCAAATTATTTTAGAAAAAAAGTATTCCTAAGAATGGAACTGTGTTTTAATTTTTTCTACCATTATATAAGATAAGAATTAAAGAAGAAAAACATTTATCATAACTAAAAAGTTCATGATACCTTTGTAAAAGGAGATTCAATAAGGTGTTAAACTGAAACTATAAATAAAGAAGATAACTATACCCCTTTTAGAATTAGTATAAACTTTTGGCGCCACGGTAAAATCGAAAAAATGTGAAGAGGGAACCTATGAGAGTTCTGGATTTTGAATTTGAGAAGGTCGGGCCAACTCGGGAATAAAAATATCATTGGCCCCACCTTTCCCACGGCCTAGTGGCTTTATATTTTTTCTCATATTGGTTGGCAATCTGAGTGTCAAAAGTTAATACTAATTGTAAAAAGAGTATATTAATTTAACCAGATAAATGGCAAGTAAAAGTGATATGGTAAGCACATGTCAGTCTCTGATTTTGAAAGAGCTACTTTATTGTCAGTAGAGATAAGTATAATTTTACAAATTTAATATTATTTATAATTTTATTGTATATTTTAAGCCTAAGCAGGAGGACCCACGATTTACACAAAAAAAAAATTTGACTAGACATAAAAGCAGGAAGAGCATAATTATCAAAATTTTCTGATTATTTTTGGGTTTTTTCTTTTTTTATCACTCATATCATAAGTATAAAAAATTATATTTGGGGGGGATTACAATTATTTTTATTGTGTAAACAACATTATATCAAGGTTAATGCATATAATAATGAACCCTAGAAAAAGAATGTATAATTTGAGAAAAACAAAATGTATTAAAAATCAAATATATTTAAGGTTGTGGTGATGATAAAAGATAGATTTTATAATTAAAACAAAAATTACAACGAACAAAAAATAATAGGCAGAGTTAAAAACAGTCCGTGGTAAAAAAAAAAAAAAGTTTTTAGTGTAATTTTTGCATGCTTAAAAATCCAAAAACCCCTCCTGGTATAAACAATTGTGTAAATTAATATTATTTCAATTACTTTTTTTCACGAATTTAACAACAAAAGTGTACTTGTATAATATACTAACAAAATCACATCTCCACAAAGTTCATTAAAATTAATAAGAGAATTTTACTACTATTTATAATGTATATTATTTTTATTTTAATGAGTAATTGGTAAATGCATATATTTAATATGAATGAGATCTTAATTTATTGTTGAGATTGTTTTGTATTTTTTTTACTTATTATTATTGTAGAAGTTACTATGTGAAAATTTTATTTAAGACTTGTTCATTCTATTTGTAAATCAATAATATCTATGTATAATATATAAATATATATATATATATATATATATATATATATATATATATATATATATATATATATATATATATATATATAACTATAATGCTCATTCTATTTGTAAATCAAACACACACACACACATATGGTAATATATAATATTTATCATAAATGAACGAAAATGTGGTTTATATCTAAAAGTTTTCATGATGTTTTATGTTGTAAGAAAATGGGATATATTTATAAAGAAATATTGCGATATATTTTTTTTATAGTATACTAGATAGATAAATATAATTTAATTATATCAATAATATATTACCCCATGTATTTATTCTTCAACCATTACCACAACCTTAAACAATAGAATAGTTATTTATAATAAAACTGGGTGAGTGATTTGGAAAAAAAAATCAGATGGCATCAGTTAATTGATGAGGTATGACCAAAAAAAAGAATATATACATATATATATATATATATATATATATATATATATATATATATATATATATATATATATATATATATATATATATATATATATATATATATATAATAGGAAAACTAAATGGCAAGAACATTTGGTCTTGAAAATTTAAATTAATGAAAAAATCAAACAAAAAAACAACTAAATTTCTAAATTGTAACACCAACTAAAAAAGGATACAATTAAAATAAAATATTTTGTACACATGAACTAAATAAGGAAAAACCTATTACTACAAATAACACATCATAATATATATATATACACACACAGATAATTAAGGAAAACAAGAAATAATAATGATTGATTTAGAAATGGTAGAAAGAGTATGTAGGCTTTTTAAGGTATTATAATGACATTTTTAATCAGGTTTACCAGAACAATCCATAATATAATAAGTTAATACTTAAATTTTCATCATATTAATATATCCAGCAGAGTAAACAAATCATTAATTGTAGTTAAAAATACTTAAGAAGCTAAGATTATTTGGGCTTCACAATTTTTCAATAGAGAATAAAATTAATGCCTCATTTTGAACATCAATTAAACATGTCTCTTATAATCATTTCCCTTAATTTATTTTCTTAAACAAAAAAATCAACTTTGAATTTGAAGAGCATCTTTAAAATGTTTCTACATTTATAAAAAAAAGAAAAATTAAATTTAAAAAAAAATCTGGGTGGACAGTGTACATAGGTGGTCCCCCCCCCCCCCCCTGGAATTAAATCAGAGTCATTTACACAAGGGACTCAAGGTTGAAAATAAAACTACTAATTTAAATAAAAATTAAAACCCAAAAACTAAATTATATAGAAAAGGTGATAAATGTAGAAGTATAAATATAAAGAAAAATGGATATTTTTTACGACTTCGAAACACCGCCCAAGAATTGATAGCATTTGTATTGATTGCACTGAAAAATTGTAAACTTAGCTTCGTTTAAAATCGCAACTCCCAAGAATTGCTAAAGTCAGTGCAATCTGGTGCTAATATTTTTTATTTTAATCAAAATAAAAAATAATTATTAATTAATAATTAAAATAAAAACAAAATATAATTTTTTTGTGTCGATTATTTTTTCATTAAAAACTGACAATGTATGACACAAAAACAACATTAGCCTCCTCAGATTGTCATTACTTCTTGGTAGGGGTCTAATTGTTATTAGTTATTAATTAGCAATGTTTTGGAAGCAGGTACTCCTTCCATTATTAGGTTCATTTACTCACTAACTTGTCTTTACCCTTGATGCGTCCGGAGGATAATTCCAATAACAGTTTTTATCAGTCTTATTTTCCCTCAAAAAATGAACCTACCATTAAACTAGTCAATAAATCAAAGAAAAAATAGACAATGTCTAATGAAAGAATCTACCGCTTTCACAAATTAGTCACCTAGCGGGGAAAATAGCCAAACCCACAAAATGTTCGAAGAGTTAAAATTTGGTTTGAAGACCACTGAAAACATTAAGGATTTTTTTTTTAAAGAAAAATATTAATGTAAAGAGGGTTAGACTATTTTACCGGAATATCAGAATATTTATTTAATTTTTTACTCAACTGACTCAGTTTTTAATTCTATGTAAGCTATTTTCCCACTAGACGCTTTAAATGTGTTATACTGAATATTGTTTTAACATTAAATTGCAATACTAAGGCTACTGCTTAGTACCAACATATATTATTATAACAAAGATTAAAAAAAAGAAGTTCTATCTATGTTAGGGTAATTGACCAAAAATAAAAAGCATTTTTAAATCTAAAGAAAAAAGTAAAACCCATACATTCCATTAAAAGCAAACTTAGCCCACCCTATGTATTTTATTAATTCATTATTATAAACATTCTATTTTAATGCTACACACTCGATTATTTAAACTTAATAAAGTAGAGTGTCGATTATCCGAACATATGACATGAATTATCTGCCATATTGGATTTGAACAGCTGATAATTTTGAGTTCGCAATATTTTTCCTGTGTGTGCATCAAAACGGTCTTTAATACTGGAAAGTTTCATGTTTTTATCTCTTTTGGTTCAAAGTTATTGGAACCTTACAGATTGCGTCAGACAGATAGGCGCAGGAATGAAACTATAAGGGTTTCTTTTTTTGGTTTCACCAACGAAACCCTTTTTATGTAAAACTTCACGCAGAACCATTTTACTTTTTCTTCTTTTCTTTTGGTTAATTTTGTTTATCCAAACCACACGACACATCATTAGTTCGGATAATTGATGCTCTACTGTATTAAAAAAAAAAAAAAAAAAATGCTTGAATAAATTATCAACTGATACATAAAAGAAGCTGATAACAACTAAAATTATTTTTCTGTTTAAACCAAGATAACAAAGAACAAGTTTAACGATCTGCTGAAACTAATCTTTATAGAATATCTCTTGTTGTTCAACAATAAAACTCTTTTTATATATTCAAGACGTGTAAGAAATCTCAGTTGAAATTACTACAAAAAAAACAAAAAACATTGATGACCTTTTAGTCAGTATGAAACTGAGTTAGTTTTGAAAATATTTCTTAAATTTCACAAAGTAGGTTTTTATAAATAAAACAAAATATAATGTAAAAGAAAAAAAAAAGAGAATAGTTTGGACAAATAGAAGAAGAAGCCTAGCATATAAATTTGATATTCTTAGAAAACGTTAACAATTTTATAAAAAAGGTAATAAACCAAAGTGAATTAAGCTGCTAGAAGAATGTGGTACCATTTAAAAATATTTAACTGGTCCGTTTACTAACCACAGCCATTTTCAGCATTTTTTCTTTTTCTTTTTTTCTGATATACTAAAAAGAGTTAAACTAATCATTCATTATAATCAACAAAATAAAATATTTCATAATAACTAAAAAAGAAGGCAAGATACTTTTATTTTATAAAAAGCTATTTTTTTAATATTACTACTTTAAACTTAAGTTTTAACTTCGTTTTAGCAGTTAAATCGTTTTCTTTATTTTTTTACACACATAAAACTATCCATTTATTTTTTAAATAGCCTTTTTAAGGAATAAACATAAAAATAAAAAATAACGGTGAATTATTTTGTTGAGTTGCTGTTTAGCTAATTAAAGGTGCTTAGTTTGGTTTTGGAACAGAAACTTTGGTAGAGGGATGAGTTATTCAAATGAGATGAGATTGTTAGCAGGTTTAGCTGGATCTAAACAGAGACCTAAAGTTTCTTGAAGAGATGCAATCCAGCCACCTGCATCTTCCCGATTCCCTGCTTTGAACTTATACAGGTTACCTGTGTAATGTTAAAATATTAATTATAACAAAATATAAGTTATTAGCAATTGTAGTTAGGGCTAGTTAAAATGTTCAAGATGGATGAATGTTTGCTTAGCATCACGCCATGCGGGGGAATAAAACAAATAATCAATTTTAAATAACCAAAGGAAAGAGTGGAAAGTATGTATAGAACAGCACAGATGCGCTCTACAGGGCTAACTGGTTAAAAAGAATCTGAACCATTAGCCTGGGTGTTAGAAAATAGATAGAAGTTGTTGGGAGAGCACGTTCCCACAACGGGGTCCGTCATAAACGTGTTGAATTGATAAGATAGAAGCTAAACTATAGGATTAGGACAGTTGGATTCCAAAATTTTTGCATTCAAAAATATATAATATCATTTTCAAACATGTAGAGAAACTGCAGGGATCACTAAAGAATCTGAATTAGGATACAAGAAAGGGGTAATTAGGGATTTTCTGGGAAATCTTGATGTTTTAAGATGACAGGAAGACTTACAAAATACAACAGCAAATAATGATAGAATAGGACTTCATAAAGTAACATTTGAATGAAAATAGTTGCTAATTAATCAAATCAAGTGGTTAAAAGAACACAAAACTTTTCTACCATCTTTCATAAAAGTCTTATGATGTTATTATACATTAAGGGTCTCCAATCTTTTTGGTTGAAGGGCTGGATCTGAATAGACTATTCTATAGAGGGCCGGATGAAGGAAGCAAACTTCAGCCTCAGACACCAGAATCTGATAAGCTCTATCCATTTCGACCAAAAAACTTGAATAAGAATTGTACTGATCTTTTTTGATGTTTAAAATGGCATTTGATTATAGAGAACTTTGCATTAACTTGCAAACTTTGCAAGTTAATGCAATTATTAAGTTAATAACTTTGCATTATTTAGGTTTATTTGTTAACTTCTTTTGTGGTGCAGTGAGCTGTAGTTTAGAGACCTCTGGTATACATAGATTCGAAACAAAATAATTAGGAAATTACGAGGAACACCTTTTCATACTTTCTAATAAGAATGGAATTTGATAGGGAAAATGATTAGCAAAGCTACTCAACTATTTTTACCTCAAATGACCTTAAGACGTAAAAATGTATCTTAATCCTCTAATGTTTAAAAAACTTAATTTAGTCACACAATCAAGCTTAAAAATAAAAAAAATACAACTTACTTTTGATGGGATCTCTAAGATGGAAGATATCGGGCTGATTAGGATTATCAGAGAGAGATACAAGACATCCTGCCATGGGAGCTACTTTACAAGGTTCCCGTCGATAGTCTCCTCGGTCACTCCTGTTAACAAAGAAACATCCTTAACTAAACATAGATAATACAAAAGGTAAAAAGGAATAAATCTGTCTGATAAGCTTCATGAGAAAAATATTTAATAATGCTATAAAAAGTTAAGAGTAAATACATCAGCTGTTGAGATCAGAAGTTGATAGGGGGGGGGGAATGAAACTGTATTGTGTATGCAACGGAAAAGGAAGCTTATTCTAGGAAAGCAGTGTAGACCTTAGGCTAGCAATGGATCGAACTTCTATCTAGTGGTGCTTTCCCCCACCAAGAATCTATCAGATCAAGCCCTAGCATGGAGTCACACGGAGAGTCCGATCTTAGCTCAGAAGGTGTACACATCATACATCAATCTTACACACACAATCATATACAAATAAATATATATCCAACACGCAACCAGTTCACTTTATTCCAGTTGCCAAATCCCCATTACATGTAATATATTATGGAAACCAGCTAGAGGTTAGGGAATACAGTAGACAAGGCATATTGGCAGAACTGAAGTTGACAGACAGACAAGTAACGTTCAAGTACAGTACATGAGTACAAGGAAAGCCAAGCACAAAACGGGAAAATGAGTTACAAGGAAAATGCGAGGATCTTCATGAATGCATGTGGTAGACCAAATGGTATTAATAATTTTGTGTGGAAAATTCCATAATTTTTTCAACATTTAGATAATAAATACATCTATTAAGGTAAAATAATTTAAATTAAAATAAACAATAAAATAGTTATTGGATGAAATTACCCTTTAAAAGCTTTGGGCAAATAAAAAACAAGACAGTTTGCCCAAAGTTGAACCCAGTATCTCTGCCATGAAGATACAGCAGGCTTCCGACCTCCTTTTAATAAAGTCTTCCTCCTGAAAATTATTATCAATTAATAATTATAAATTTAAAAAATAAATCTAAATACAAATAAAAATAAATAAATAAGCATTGATTTCTAAAATCATGAAAAGAAAAATGATCAAGGTGCTTTTAAAACTATTAATTTTGATCAGTATTTAAGGACCATAATTGCTCATTTTTAGTTTCTTACAGCATGTTTCAATATATTTGGATATGTCTGACCACTTAGACGTACACACAAGTTGGTCGGGCTGGGCTGGGCCCAGTGTACCCTTAGCATTGGATTGGTCGGATGTTACTTGGCCGAGTACGGACCCTATGTACGGTCGGCCCTATGCTTGCCTAACATTATTTATTAACCTTTTTAGGGAGAAAATGAAGACTGCAAGCCAAAAACAAAATTTACTACAAGTTAAGTGTCACTGTTACCTGAGGCAGCCCTGCATCACAACGGAGGCTTCAATATCTTCTTCAAAAGCAGCAGGTAATCTGTTGAAAGAAAAGTTCTAGAGTTAGGTAGTTAAATAAGATATAAAACTTTAAAGGTTATTTTAAGTGCTGACAGTTAAAGAAGAAAACACTACTAATAGTAGACAGATGGTTGACTGAACCTAGTTTTTTCTCCTTAGGTGTTAAGAGCATCATATTGCACCCAAGCTATTATAAATCTAAATCAATCTTTGAAGAATAGTAAAGGTCTTTCGACTGGGTATGTAAACTGAGACATTTTGTAAGAAGTGTTAATTGGATCCTTCTAAATGAGCTGCTTTGTTTGATTGGGATGTACAGTCCAGTCAACGAATGTTCAAGAAGGTGCAGTATAGGCAGACTCTTTGATGCATTTTTTTTTTACTTTTGGAATGTGTTTGGAAGTGATTATACCAAAAGTCCTCAGACCTACGGTCTATGCTAACTCAGTAGCATAGCAAATTGTGTCCTGTTATATGGCTTTTGCCTATATCGGAAAAAAGTGCATTCTAGCGCAAAAGTGGATAAATATAAAATACAAGATAAATTTAGATACAATAATGGTTCCTAAACAAAAGGAAAACCAGATGGCACATGGAACTGAGTAGACCCAACATCAGAAACATGGTTGGGGTATTAACTGGACACTGCCAGCTTAAAGGCCCTACACACGACCCGACACGAACACCCGACAGTTGTGTGTAGGCTTATTGCCGGACTAAAACTGGCGGACCCGACCGTTGGGAGCTCCCCACCCTCGATTCCTGTCGAGTCGGTTCGTGTCTAGCTCTGTAGACCGACTCCTCAACCCACTGACATGACCAAACTCCCCCAGAGGGGATTGTCGGGGAGTTTGGTAATGTGCAGTGCCTTTTAAGAGACATCCGGCATTATTAAAAATTGAAGGGGATCCCACATGTCCAGTGTGCAGCGAAGAAGAGGAGACAGCTTACCACTTTGTGGGAATCTGAGAAGGATATGGGAGACTACTCTTTCATATTTTAGGGGCGGGAGAGATCAAGGAAGAGGAACTTGTCGCACAACACAAGTAACACACAACAACATAAGTGGCAGGATGTCCTCTCCTATGTCACCCAAACTAGGAGACATGAGGTTTAGAAAAAATCCACATAAATGAAAGCGTAGCATTAAACATCCTTTAAAATTTATATGGTACTACTTCCACAACTACCCTTATAATCCTTTTAAACCATGTTATTTTATTAATGTGATGATATGATGAAAAAAAATTGATATGATGAATAAGTCAAACATTCGATGGCTATGACAACACATCTAATAGCACAAAATTTAATGAGCAGATGAGACTTTATTGAGTACTAAATTCGGTGAAGATCAACTGTACTGTAGACACAATTATCACCATCAAGCAGGAAACATTTCTGTCTAATGAGCATAGCAAGTAACAACTAATTGCCTCACCCGAGTCCTATCTTCAGGCAAATGACCTAAACAACTGAAGTGACTTATGGCTTTTATTACACATTTAATAAAAGCCTATTTATTAAATAGGCTAGGATATTAAATATTACACATTTACTCCACTCTCTATAGAATATAGCTTATTCTCTTACAAGCATGATTTATCAAGTAATTCTCACGACCCTCTTGATATTTGGCAAATCTTTATTTTCGTGTTTTTTTGTTTGTTTTTTTCAAACGGCTGTAACATCATAACTCTCCCGCAGTAATACAATATGTATTAAATTTTATATTAAAGATAAATTAATGCCCTACACTTTTACTTATGTGTATGTTTTCTGTAAAACCATAAGTTTAGGCAGGAGACAAAGTTTGTTGAAATAAGATGCAAAAATACTTAGTTTATAATGCCCCATATTCAACAGTGGATATCTCCTAAGAGATATCCACAAGACAAAATATATTCAATACTACAGAAAATCACTGTATTCAAGATATAGACAAAAGCCAAATAATGGGACTCGATTTGCAACGTTATAGAGATGGCCAAGCATATAGGTCTGAGGACTTTTAGTATAATCACCTCCAAACATCCCAAAAATAAAACAAAAATGCATCAAAGAGTCTGCCTACAAACCGTTCTTTGACTACTGTAAAGTGCTATGAAAAGTAAATAAAATAAAAACCTTTACAATAAAAAATAAAATGTTTGAAATATTAGTTTATTTTACCTTTTTAAAGGAGAAAGATTAAGATGAAGAAGAGATTTATGTCGAGCTGAGTGTTCTTCTAACAGAGAATCATCCAATAAATGACGCCCACTAGAAGGTTGCTCAGGGTTCAGTACACTGAAATCAAAACCAAAATCAAATTAATTTATTTAATTTACATCGATTACAGCTCTAAATAAAGCAATTAGCGACAAAGCAAAATAATTATTGATTAAAAAAATAAAGCAGGTGCTTAAATGGTTTTATTTTATGAAAGATGCAAGTGCAAATTCAATTCCATTTTCAATCGTAGTTCCTTTAACTATAATGAAGTACATAATGACATAACTATGAAAAAAAAAATTCAAAATTTAAATATAAAATCACTAATAGTACTACATATTTCAAAAATAAAAAAAGACAACAATATACTCAAACATAAATTAAGAAAAGCTATATCATAATGCATTAAGCAGGTTGGTTGTGTTTCTTTAAAGTTCTAGGCCATTTTTGGTAAACCGACAATGGCCAACTGCGAGTGACCAAGAGAGCATTGGCAGATCAATGCTGGTTGCAAAAGACATGGTCATGAGTTGATCAAAGCTACTTTGATGAATTCAAGTTCAAGATCTAGAGCTTATTCGTCAAAGTAGCTTTTGCCATTATAAGACCATTAATGCTTATAAACAAACACTGAGTTACAAAGCAACTTTTGTAAAGTTTAGTTATAGTATAGTGGAACCTCAATATACCGAACTAATAGGGGCTAAGAGTTGTCCGTTATAATGAAAGTCCAATATATAAAACAAATTATTGTTTTTAATAACAAGACAAAAGGGTGCACATCTATGAAAATACAGTAGTTAGCTATAAAAAGCGTTTGTTATACAACAAATACAAGATAGGTTTAAACGTAGATTTTAAGTGATAGTTGACGGATACTAACAAAACAGAATGGGTTGCAGGATCTTGAATTGAGCGGTAACTTGTGGAATTTAATAGAGAATTGTCAGATGCTGGTGACGAAAGGCAATATAATGAATTCAGACAATTACTAATCTTTGCTTGGAAATACAGATAGAAATTACAATCTTTTGCTTTATTATGTGCATTAACTTTTTTTTTTTTTTTTTTTGGTGAATTATAAAGCAAAATCCGTTACTATTGAGGTCTGTAATTGTGAAGTTCTAGTTGGTTTAGTTTATGAATAGTTCTATTTATGTAAATACTTAGTTTGAAACTAAATGATTGATCGCAGGCACTAATTTTGATATGAAGACCAAAAGGGGCCATAATAAAAATTAAAGTACCTATTGCTTCGAATATAAGATGCACTTTTCGGTTTTTGCATCGCGAAAATCGGGATGCAGCTAATATTCCATGAAGCCAAGTGAAAAAGATCAAAATAGCATTTCCCTCTGTAAGCCAAGTTCATGAGCATACAACCTTTTTTTATGAACTTCTCGATAAGTATTGCTCAAACAGTTGTATTACTTTATATTTCCAATTTTCTAAATGTTGACGAGATATTATAGTAGGCCCTTCTTTTTCATTAATTTTCAGGAATTTTTACTTGTTCAATTTCTGCCAAGATGTTATTAGCTTATTAGCTTAAACATTTTATTTTAAAAAACTTGATATTTTTTTAAAAATTTAACCTTGCTACATCTCTGCCAAATAGGCGTCTGTCTTACATCTAAATAAAGATTAAAATGCAGCTTAAGTCTGAATAAAGATTCAATATTCCAACAATATCCATGGCACATAACCTAAATTTGACGTCTAAACAAGTTGGTAATAAAGAGAACGGAAAATTTTTCCTTCGAAACAAGGTGTATTCGATGCATTAATGCTTTTCCCCGACTTTTGGTTCATAATTCGCGATGCGTCTTATATTCAAGGGTGACTTACATTGGAAGCATTAAGGTATTAATATTATTTGGAGAGGCAGTGATTTCAAACCCAACATAAACTCCTGTATCACTTATCAAAATATATTGTGCACTATATACAACTAAAATGTGTAATGAATAAAGACCAAATTATGAATGGCATCAACAATTATTAATACACCATTGGAGTTATACCCATATTAAATAAGAAAGAATATTAGATGTATGTAAAAGTAGATTATACATTTAAATGTAAAAGTAGATGTATATGTACAAATGTTAAAGTAGATGTATATATTATTATATTTAATCTAGTCATGTAAAACTTATACATTGATAAGTAAAAAAAATAAAAATAATAATAAATGATAAATGATAAAGATTATGAATATATAATACATATATTATAAAAATACCCTTATTTACAACACATTAAAAATCACATGAAACTGAAAACACTATTATTTCACAAGAAATAAGATAAATAAAAATATAAGTAGGTTTTTATTTTTTTGCTAAGAAAGTCAAGAAGAAGCATAGAGAAAAGTAAAGAAGTCAGCAAGCCAAAATGCAGAAGAAAAAAAAGAGAAGAGAAGATAGAAGATTTTAAGAAGCATGCATAAAACAGGGTGGGGACAGGATAACTTACCGAGATGAGGATGATACAACGGACGTGTATTTATGGAAGTTCCTAGGGAGACTGGTGCTTCGTAGCCTGGCCCGTACAGAAAGACAGATTTAACAGACAGATAGAGGTAGGACAGAAAGTCAACAAGAAAGACAGAGAGAGAAAAAAACAACAACAACAACATACACATCCAACATATACTAGAGAAACAAACAAACAAAAATGCTAACAACAATACTTGTACCACATTTATCTGTCTTTTATTTACTTTATGTATTTTTAAATTTCATATTATAGTCCAGGAGATAGTGCAAAAAAGTGTCTGACTAACATTAAGTTAGAATTTTGTGAATAAGTTCATCTTTTGGTGCCTTTTAAGAATATGTGGTCGGCTAAGTTCTTCTGCAGAACATAGCTTGGTAATAGGCATTTGAAAAAAACAAACCGGGGGAGGGCGGTCATTTCCTGCCCAATATGGTGGACAAGGTGATTTTCATAATCTTGAGTAAAAAATTAGTTAGTAGACCAAAAATCAAGTTGATGTTAAAATTAACTTTGATCTTTGAGAAAATTAAAATTAGAGTATAGAAAGTCTCTATACACTCTGATTTCAGAGGAGGCGGTATCTGAGATTAATAGTATGTTTCCATGATTTTTCAAAAACTGTTTTGGTATGCCCATGGAAACGGTGATTTCAAAACATTTTGAGCTCAAGGTCACATTAGTAAATTTTTGGTTTTGTAATAAAACCGTTTTGAAAAAATATCATGGAAACGGGTATTGAATTAAAAACAGAATTGAGAAATGTGCTGTAAGCATGATGAGTGGAGATATGATAACCTGATTTAACTATAACCAGACTGGGAGTTTATAGTTTTCAAAATTGTTGGTGAAAACTCCTCGTGGAAACACTTTCGCTTTAAAACCAAAACAGTTTTCAAAACCCATGCAAACGTAGTATAAGTAAATCCTTATGACCCCTGGGTGGATAAAAGAACTCATCATTTAACTAGTTATTGATCCCCACAATTTATTATTTAATACAATTTCAAATAAAGAATCTTCTATACAATATATATAGAATATTCTTATATTATATAAATAACTGAGGAGAAAGATTTTCAAAAGACACCGAACTAAGACTTTATTTAATATAAATATTCAATTTAGTACCTCAATTATTAAATCTCAAAAGGAAAATTTAATTTTAAAGTCATCTGTAAGTATATGTTGCTTGGTTAAATAAAAGACTTAATCTCTCAAATATATATTCTTTGTTATAAATTACCAAAATATTCATTTTGATTTCTAATCAAAGTGTAATATTTTAGTTGGATCACAAGATTCAAAACAGAAAAAAATCCTTGACAAAAAAAGAACCAAATAAAGGTTAATTCTGTGAAGAATAATAATTGATAATAACAAAAGGCATAGGAGCAGAATCTGCCAGTACCAAAAAAAGGTTGAAAATAAATTTTAAATGTTCTCTCTAAGAGCAAACAATTGTCACAAAATTTGAGGTGACAATTAAGACAAATAGGTATTAACTAATTCAACAAATGGAATGCCCTTTGTAAAAAGATTAGCTCAGTTATGTGCAACCATATAAAAGTTTGTTATTTTTCTTAACCCTTCAGTGCTCGTGCTTCATTTTCTTACACGTTAGGTCGAGTGGTATACAAAACTACCCCAGTCTAAATTTTCGCCAATTTTCGGGGTCTGAAATTCAACAAAATTGGAAAACTCTGAGTTTTATTGATAAGTTAATAGTAATTTTATAATATTTACAAAAAAAAAAAATAAATAAATAAATATGTTAAATAGACTGCCAATTGGTGTGGCACCACATAGCTTCCTCGCATCCTATCCCATACTTTATTGATTTTATGCTTTTACAAGCCATTATTGTCTAATTTGTTTAATTGATTTCCCTTTCTTTTTTTTTTAATGGGTCAATATTGTTTTGATTTTTTCAATTAAAGTTTCAATTAAGCAAAAGTTAAAGAGCGCAGACAGTTCAAATTAATCTGGGGCTATCAGCGGGTTACTTTCAATAAACTATAAAAGTTTCATACAAATCAGATAAGTACTTTTGAAGCTATAGGTGTAAATAAATGTATGTTTGTGTGCATGTGGAAGAGAAGCAAATAGACGCAGAAGGTTGAAACTTATATGGGACCAACAATAAATCATGACCTACCATCCAAATTTCATTAAAATCGGACATTTAGTTTTTAAGATATGTTGGTTTGCAAAAATAGAGCGACAGACTGACACGGAACCAAAAATGTTCCCTGATGTCTGAAATGGATTTCGGTCTTGAAACTTTTGAAATCATATAGCTATTAAGTTACCGGCGGTAAGCTGGGAAGCAAATCAAAATTTTATTTGGGAAGAAAATAGACATAACATTTCAAGCGAGGGGGAAAGTGCCCCCTCCTCTCCCTTGTGTGTGTGTGAAGGAGGGGAATTAATACTTAAAAATTATTGAATTTGATAATTCAAAAAAATAATAATTCGTTTTTAGGTAATGATTTTCTTGAGAACTCAACAGCATAATTTAACTAAAAACTTAGGGGTTTGAAAAAAGGTTTATCTCCCAAGCATAAACAATACCTAAATAACCCATAACAACACAGATAAAGTGAATAAACCCGATACAGTTATAAAGATAAGACTATAGTCGAAGGTTTGTTATTTTATTTATTCCCAAATAACTAAACCTAAACCATCAAAACTCTAATTTATATCAGTGCTCATTTTTGCGAAGGTTGGGGTACAAAATTACCCCTGCTCAAGCACTGAAAGGGTTAAGAAACAACGCAGATGATTTTATTTATATAAAATAAACAAAATATAAAATAAAATAACAAAAATGAAATTAAATAAACAAGTAATGAAATTAAACAGATGAAACCATTAAAAATACAGTCAAATATGGTAACAAGGTTAGATGAAACATAGACATACATTCACATAAACATTAAATCTACTAAAATAATTAACATTAACATTGATTTTATTTAATTAGGTATAATTGTCATAATTAGCCAATTTTTATTTTGGAATAAATACAAGAAGCAATTTAAACAACTTCATGCAGACGGAATATTTGTTTTCAGACTCAACAATTATTATTATTAAGCTAGATAATAGACAAAGGTTATTAACCCTTTATGATTGTTTAAAAAGAAAAGATATGAATCAATTATATATAAACCTAATATTCCATGAGAAGGCAGTATTATATAAAATGCATAGGCTGTTCTAATGAATTGTGAATGAGAGGTGAACTATTAAGCAACCCTATTGAGCTGCCATTCTAAAATCCAACGGACAAAGACTGCTCAGTGTTCCCCAATTCACCAAACTTTCTAGCCACCATGCAATTATTTCCATGAAAAGGAGCGTAACTAAGGCATTATTAGTAAATATTATGTAGGTGATAATACTGTTTAGTATAGTTACAGGATATTGCTCATATTGAAATAATAAGAAAAAATAGTTTTTTCTTTTATTTATATCTCATTTCTAGATAATGGCAATAATTTTTTTAGAAGTTCATAAAAAGGGGGTGAGGAAAAAACACAAATCCAGAAAAACCTAACGTTTTAGATTGTATAATGAGTAAATTTTAAAGTTTTTATTTTTAAATATACTTTTTATTCAATCTACCAGTTTTTAGTAAAAAACGATATACAGAATGATACCTTTTTCATTTTTCAACAAATAGCTCCATAAATAACTACAAAATTATGAATTTGAAACATTCACAGTCTTCTCTCATCTTTCTTATAATCTAGTGCGTAGGCTTCTGTGGGTAGACTCATAATGAACAGCTTGGTTTTCCTGTAAAATCCACGTCATGAACGTCGCTTTCACCACTGGAAGCATCTTCAGGGGTGAGGTGTATTATGGTGTTTACTTGCAGCAATAACAAGACACGCATGTCTTGTTGCTGCAAGTAAATATCATAATACACCTCACCCCTGAAGATGCTTCCAGTAGTGGAAGCGAAATGTCGGACTTCAACCTCTTCATGATGCCGATTTAACCGGACAACCAAGCTGTTTATTACCTTTCTTATATTTTAAAGGAGCCTTCAAAATTATACTTTTTAAGTGTTCAAATAATACGACTGTAAATTGTCCCTCATTGGACATCTTCAAACATTCTTGAGAAGTCTTTAACACATATTTGGCCCGTTATGGACCCAACATTTAAAATCATCTATACTAAACAACGGACCACAACCTAATAAAAATTCTAAATTAAACTTCCAAAATTTAAAACAAAAATTTACGCTAAAGGAGCCAAGTAGTATCCTTTTTATACAGAGAATAACCCCTTTAAATATCCCTTTCGATAAAATAATTAGTTTGAAACACTCGTCTTAAATCAGGCTTTGATAACTGTATATAAAAGAAAATACAACTAATATTTACGAACTACTAACAATCATAAATCCAAAATTACACACCCGATAGGAGTGTAACACGTAAAGTATCAAAATTAGTCAGGAGTCATACTGTTCAATTATAGGGGAAAAAATATTATATTCTGGTTTTCATAAATTAAAACTTATGCAGTTCCTCAAATAAACAAAGGAAATGTTAAGTTGGCTCCACAAAAGTCGGTCACAGCCGCATTAGGAAGAAAATGTCCTTAAATTTTGTTAAACATTTTCTAGTTATTGTGTTGTGAATTTCAGCACTCATGATGTTCAGAAAAAATGACTATTAATTAATTAGAGGTAAAGCTATCGCATCATACAGAGAAAGTTGGTAGAGTAATAGACTGGATATAGGATATAGACTGGATATATAATCCATGGTTCGAATTGAGGGGTTGGAGTCTATTTTTCTCTGTATTCTTTAATTCTAATTTGATTTATGCATATGAAACAATGTGAATAAATTAATCTTAAATAAGCAAAATAATTTCATACTTAAATTAATTTCTTCGTTTTTTACTCAATGTTGTCTCATTAGTATTTTAGTAAGATAGTTAAATATTCGTTGCATTAGTTCAATTTAAATTGATTTTTTAGCAGTGTGGTTTTAGTCAAAATCAAAAGAATGATTCAAACAAAATTATTTTTTTAAAAAAAGTGTAGACAAAAAAAGATAAATTAAAAGGTAGAATAAGAGAGTTAAATGTAAATATAAAAACAATTAATGAAAGTTTAGTTAGAAAAAATAAATTAGTTCATAGTTGTTGGTTAAATCAGATTGTGAAAAATAAAAAAAAAGTCATACTTAGATCCTAAAGAATTAGATTTGGTATGCCCGGGAATGAAGGTACTTTTAGCTGGAGAAGAATCAATCGTAGAACAATCCTTTCCATTTTCTGGCTCAAGCTTCATAGATAATCTTTAAAGAAAAAAAAGGAAGCATTAAAATTGTGACAAATAGTAAGAAGCAGTTTGTCTAGTCCAGGGGTTGGCAACCTATTTGCCTACAAGTGCACAATAACAGATCAGAAAATCACCGAGAGCACACATGCCAGAGGTTGACAAGCAAAGAAAAAAAAAGGGGGACACTTTAGAAAATTTAATACATTATTATATTTAGTATAGGATTACTTAGAGGGGCAGTTTTTGTTGCCGATGAGTTAAAGAGAGAGAGAGTGGACGTTGGTATTGTGAATATGAAATTAGTATAAGGGGGGGGAGGGATGCACAATTTTGATGTTTTAGACAAAATGGCATGAAAAATTAAACACTTTCCACAAGTGTTATATATTTTTATAATCTACTCTTCAATACTTTTTATTTGATAGTCCAAAATTAAAAAAAAAAATCCCCATGACAGGAATTGGCCACCATTTTGGATTCCCCGTTAATCAGATCAAATTGCTATTCCTTTTTTATTCTTTGGCCCATCAGACCGCATATTGTGCATATTTTTTTATATTTTGAGCAACAGCAGAAATATAGTTTTTTTCTACAGGCAAAATTTGGATGTTTTTTGACAAAAAGGCATGGAAAATTAAATACTTTCCACAAGTGTTATATAAATATTTTAAATTTTAAGTTAGCAACCGTTAAAGTGTAGATATGAGAGAGTTTAGACCGTATCTCACTAACTCTCTCATATATAAATATTTTATTCGCATGACGTGAATTTGGATTTGAACAACTGATCATTTTGAGTTTGCTATATTTTTCCTGTGTGCGCCTCAAAACGATTTATAATACTGGAAATTTGTATGTTTTATCTCTTTTGATTAAAAAGTTATTGGAACTGAACAGAGTGACAGACAGACCAGACACAGGAACGAAACTTTTAGGGTTTTTTTGTTTTTACCAACGAAACCCTAAAAAAACAATGAGGGTCATATCGGCAGGCAGTGCATTAGAAGTATGGATTTTGTTAAATCTTGTCTAGTAGGGTTATAAATTTTGGCAAAAGAAAAAAACTGTTTTATAAATGAAAACACAAAAAAAACTTTACAAAGTATATAAAAAAAAAAGTTAACTGATAATTATTGTTTGAACTGAATTCTTGTCTTGAACGTTACGAATTGAACGTTTTATCTACTATATCTTCCTCTACTGAGATAATCAGAGGCTGTATTTAGTACTTAAAACTTATATAAATCAACGGAACTTATAGAATGAATTTATAGAAGGCCATGTGCTCTAGGCACTCGCCCAGCTATCAATGAGTCGAGCCGAATCAAGGTTTGGGTACGATCTTGTGCCATGATCCTCTGATTTAATTAGCTCACTAATGACCATATCATACCCACTTCAGCGGTACCATGTATAGGTATGATGTGGGAAGGGGCTACAACTCTCAACCGCGGGGTTAGTAAAATGGGCACAATATGGTCTGATTGCTAGTTTCCAACAAGTGGTTCGTCCTAACCACTACTACTACTATAGAAATCAACAATACTTACTTATACTGATCATCCTCGACAAATTTCTGTAGCTCATCGATATACCGGACAGAGCGAAGATACCTCTGTATGTGAGGTAAGGTAGGAAGTTCAGAGTATGAGGATTCTTGAAGTGTAGATACTATTCTCAGTACATTGTTCATCTTAGCAGCACGCTGACAGCTTCGACCAGGCTGAGCCATATCAATATAAACCAGATCGGTCAGGAATACTCCTATAAAAACCAAAATTAATGAGATTTTAGAAATTTAAATCTTTCACAGATACTTATTAACATTAATAAATCTGTTAGAGCTTTTTAATACCCAATAAATTACTTAATATTAATTTTACAAATATAATAATAATTATAAGAATTCTACTAGTCTCATCTTTGTTGTTTCCTCAAACTGAAGTTGTGTTTTTTTTTTTTTGTTTCTTAAAAAAGGAATTTGCAACATATATATACAGATAAGATGATAGTAATTTCAATATTTTTTTATTTTATTTTAAATAGTGAAATGTTAAGAGGTGGAAATCAACTCTCATTTTGATCTACATGTAAAGCAATGTAACATTTAATAAGTGTTACCTAGATATGGAATGCATGGTAATTTTAAACTTTCTACGTGTTCCCTCAGTCTTTTCCAGTTATCTTTATCTGAAAAAACTTCAGCAAGTTTCTCAAAGCTTTGCTTGTCTTTCTTCGGAACACAAGCCCAAGTTTTTGACAACCTAAAACAAATAAATAAGAACAAGTTAAAAGAGTGGGAGATGGATCAATGTTTTTGGCTTTATGCATTAATTGTACGCATACATACCACAGTCTTAATTTTTTTTTATTCAAACTTTGTTTATACATCTAATTAAATTTATGCAAAAATAAACATATTGAACTTCTATTTTGGGCACTTCTTTAGACTGTTACTCCCCTTATAAAAAAAGGGAGTAACAATCTAAAAGTACAACAATCCTTGAAAGTCACGTAAGGTATACAATCAAACCAAGATGTTTCAGATCATGGAAGCATTTGGAGCAGAGGAATGGTGAAGAGATTTTGCAGCTATTTGTACAACAACAAACAAAACAGCAACAAAGAGTACAATAAATGTTAGATACCTTAGTTTAACATTTTGAGTATAGTCCTTTAGTAGGTACTTAGTATAGTACTTTTGAGTAGGTACCTTAGTTTAACATTTTGAGTATCGTTCAATTTTCAAAACATTAGATAGCATGGAATCTGACAACTAAAGCTGGGTTCCTATGGCCGGTGACTTAGTGAAGCTCAACTCGAGGTGTGTCACATCTCAAGTCTTGGGGACATTCTAGGCTCGATATGGCTCGACCTTTCCCACCATTCGACCACAAGCCTACTCGTACGAGCCTCCAGGGACGAGAGGCTTGCCAAGTCAAAGGCCGAGGGAACCCAGCTTAATAATAATCAGGTCTAAACTTTAAAAAACCTGTTAAAAAAAAGTATGTGCAAAGCCGGCTATACTTGTTGCAATATACCTGTACAAGAGCGTGTGTGTGCTATCATAACTGAGCAGTTATGTCATAATTTGATAGCACATACGTTCCGGTTTAACTGTGCAGGTTTACCTGTAAAGTATACCACAACGTGTATAGCCGGCTCAATAAGAATGATAAACTTATTGAAACTTACCTGTAAACAGAAGCACTCTGAAGACCAGAAATAACAGCGAATAAAGAATGGAAATTGCTAAGTTCATAGAGTTTCTTGCAGATTTTAATAAAATGTGTCATAATTTCTGCTCTAAGCTTAGGTGTGTGGCCATTTAAAATTTCTTGGACTGTCCAAAAGCTAACCTGAAAAATGATATCTTGAATTTCATTCCTTTTTAAATTTAAAATTCTCAGCACTTTATAAAATTAAATGAAGAGTATATTCAAGGAGGGTGAAAAGCTTACATGGTTAAATCTTTGTGTGAAAGCAACAACATTGGGTGCAACGGTAAGTTTATCTTTCTTGTTCCAAGCACACGAAGTAAGCTCGTCTGGGGCGATACGAGAAAACACGGCTATATCTAGCAGAGTTAATTGAGAGGCCAGATCTTCTGGAGCTACTCTTAGAGCTTCTAAGACAGGACTTCTCTGCAGAGAACTGTCTGTCGGTAAACTCCACGATTTACTCCCTCCAATCCACCTGCAAATCAAATAAATATACATTTAAATCACAAAGAGAAAACTTTATAAAAATAATAGAGATATGTCTTTAATTTTTTGAAAAATATTATTAATCCATTAAATTTAAAGATACCAAAATAATCAAAGCTATTAATATAATAACTCAATACATTTTATATAAGAATACATTTTTATACATTAGTTAATTATACCTATTCCAATACATTTTGTAAATCTGGTAGCTCAGATTGACCAACCAATGTGAGGTAAAAAATAAAACCACTAGCCCTGTGGGAGGGGTGAAGCAGCATCATTTGTTTGTAAACAAAAGAAGGATATCTTACTCCATTTTCAAATCATGATCTTTTTAATTGTTATTTACGAATATGTTTTGTTCTTTTTACAGTCATTAAATGTATGGTCGGTTGAGTAACATTACAGAAAACGAAGGCTTAAAACTACTTAGATAAAGATTGATTTAATTATAATTTATTTCCATAGAAATGCCAATATTGAGCATTTCTTGTTCATATATGATCTGAATTCCATTTTCAATTCATATATACTTTGTTTTTTGTACTTATTGCTTATTTAGTACTAGTTTAGTATTGTTTTGTTTGTTTTTTATCTGATTTTATGTAGCCAATTAGTTAGCAAATGGAGATTATGGAAGTCTCCAGCCTTTTCAAACAGTTATCCTTAGGCCCTTCTAGCATTGATAATTTTGTTTACCTAGTTGGCTAGACCCACTACACGCCAAAATTTCAAGCTCTCATTGGGTCCCCTCCTGATTCCCCCCCCCCCCCTCTCCTGTGTCAGAATATCAAAACAGATTGGCATAAGTATAAATAGCGTATGTATGATACAGTATAACTGTGAAAAAAAATATGGATAATGTCTCCAGGTTAAACAAATAAAACACAAAAAGAATGAGACGTACGTTGGATTATCGTAGGACTGGCCCTTGCCAAAAGAATTCTTGCGGGGAGATTTGCCAGGAGGTGGTCTAGAGGAGCTGGCGGGCAACAACTGTTCTTTATACTCATCTTCACTACTGGACTGAGTCACCTTGCAGAATGAATTCTTTCTAGGGGATTTACTCTGCCATTTGGGGCCTAACAGCAGCTTCTCTTGACCGTTATCTTCATCTCCACTACCTTTGTCTTCACTTCTCTCCTAAAAGGAACAAATTTACAACTAAATATTAAAGACAAGTTAACTGCAAAAATGTATACAAGTGAGTCTTGAAATTATAATGGAATAACTAACAAAGAATGTAGCAATTGAGACATTGCAACAAAATGGATAAGTAGTGGATACTAATGTGTAATAAATAATATAAAAAAATCCTTCCTGAGATAATCAGTAAAAGCTATAGGATTGATGTTTGTTGTCAATATCCATTTCTGTCATTACTTCTAATTGTCCTCGACTGTATTTTTCGCCAATGTGTGATAGATACTCATTGTTATAGAGGTGCAGTTCAATAACCAAACAACATCGTCACATAGAATACAGTAGAGCATCGATTATCCGAGCTAATGTTGTGTAGGTGGGGTGGTTCAGATAATCAAAAATTTGAATTATCAAAATTAACAAAAAATGAGTCTAAAATAGACTATAGTACATAGTGAAAAAATAAAATTATACAGCCAACTACACCTTTTCTATGAATTCATGAAGCAGTGGTATTTTTTTTTTTTTTTTTTTTTTTTTCTTTTTTTTTCATGAAGCAAGTTTGATTTTATTGAACGTTCAGATAACTGAGGATCGGAATCATCAACAGTACTGTAATTTTATTTTTACAATTGACTGGTTTTTGGCTGTTCTAATCCTTCTTCATATAATCTGATGGTTATTGTGACTTTAAAAGCTCAGTGCATGCAGTGCCTTGAACTTTTGGAAGTTCGTTATCTGTTAAAATACAATTATTCAGTATGAAGACATTTTTCGGTAATTGTATAGGAGTTAGCGTGCAAACAAGTGTCTCGCTAACATTAAGCTAGAATTTTGTGTACAAATTAATCTTTGAGTGCCTTTTAAGAATATGTGGTTGGCTAAGTTCGTCTGCAGGACATAGCTTGCCAATAGGCATTTGAAAAAAACAATCTGGTGGAGAGAGGTCATGTCCCGCCCTTTTTGGTGGACAATGTGATTTTCATGATCCTGAGTACCAACTTAGTAGACCAATAATCAAGTTGACTTTGTTTTTTTCAAATGCCTATTGCCAAGCTATTCGTCCCATAGACGAACTTAGCCGACCACGTATTTTTAAAAGGCACTAAAAGATGAACTTGTACAAAAAAATTCTAGCTTGATGTTAGTCAGACACTTTTTGCACGCTATCTCCTGGACTATTATTGAACTACACTCCTAATTGATACATTTATATTTTTAGTAACTCAATATATTAAACTTCATAGTGACGTTTGACCTATTCAAGTAATAAGTAATACAGTCTTAAAAAGTAACCAACTAATTAAGTAAATTTTATGACTAATAAATACTGGGATTGTAAATTGAAGGGAATAAGTATGGAAATTCAGTTTATTAAACAATAAAATTGTCCTCAAAATAAAAACTAATTTAACATCAATTTATTGACATACTTATTTCATTAATTGTTCTATTTATACATAAGTAGTAAATTGATAAACCTCATTAAATAACATTGAAAATGTAGTATCACTCATACTTGCCTAAATTTGGACTATTTAAAATTATTAATTTGAAACCAAGTAACATTTTACATGTGTGCCTAACTAACGAGGGGTGTACAAACAGTTCTAGGCCTATGATAGTAGGAAGATTCTAGAGTCATAACTGAAACACTGATTAATAACAGGCACTATACTTTACATCAGACAAAGTTGAATCATAATCACTACGGCCAGTTTTGCTCTAATTCTCATTTCAATTTTTTTGCTTCCGTGCTTACTAAAGGTAACAGAAGCTATGTGATTGTTATGAAGAACAAAAATATTTTATGTCTCCGATTTCAAAAATTCCAAGACATAAATCTGTTTCAGACATCAGGGAACATTTTTGGTTCCGTGTCTGTCTGTCGCACAATTTTTATATTAAACAGTGAAAAGGCAGAAGGCTCTTTTCAAGGGTGGTCAGGAACCTCTTAAAGATGCTAAACTAAGTAGGAGGCATTCAATTTCAGTAAAAAAAAATCACTATCAACCTAGTGAATTCATAGGATGAGGTGGTTACATGGGATAAAATTTGGGTACCCTACTTTAATGAAGGCAGAATCCATGCATTCAGACGAAAATGTTATACATTTTTATAAAAACATTAGCATATGAGAAATAGAACAAAACTGGCAAGACATGGACTGATTATGAATCAAGATTAAGTTTTGTCTGTTTGTAAACAATAGTGTCAGTTTACAGTCAGTGTTACATCTGTTTGTGTCTGATGTGTACATTTGTTTGGACTCCTCCGACTATCATATGCCTAAAACTTTCTGAACACCCCTTGTACAAGAACAAAAAGCTACTGTTTAAAAATTTGAATTGTGAAAACATTAGCAAATTTCTAGTTCTTTTATACAGTTAACAATTAAATACTTATTATATATAAGTACAACATAAAACAATAAGTGTACAACATAAAACTATTTATTTACAGCAAATTTTCCTTTTTTACCAAAAACAGTTCAAGTGTAACACTCCAATTGCAAGTTGTTATGAAAGCAAAGCAGAAACTACACTCAGGGTGGCTAAATGTTAAAACAAAAATTAAGTAAATTACGATCTATCTAGTTCAACAAACTTTATCATTGTTTAATTGCTGAAATGTCCTGCCAATGCTTCAGTAATTTGAGTTAACACTTCAGCTGTATTTCATTTGAGGCATTTCACTGGAACTAATTTAAGTTAGTGAATATCTGAATTAGCAAAAAATTTAAAGGGAGTTTAGCAGTCAACCATGGTCTCTCCAAAACAATCTCATAGCCAAGAAAAAGCAGGAAATTAAAGCATAAAAAAACGAGCAGTTAGAATTATGTACTCATATTTTATTTCCCTAGCTTCGCTTCAATATTGAAGTAGCAGGATACCCAATAAGCATAATATAAGCCATAAATTAGGATTGGGGGGGGGGGGGGGGGGTCATAAAAAGACAAAAAAACACATTCTCATTCTATGAAGCCAACAAGTTCTATTATATTCTGAATTTTATCAATTATATTGAACCATGTCAGTTTTTCCATAGCCTTTAAAATTTGAAGTCCAGAAATGAACGATTGTCAATAACTTATAGAACTTTCCATTACACTGAATTTACACCATTTAACGGTACATCTATGTGGTGTATTGTTTTTTTTAAGGAAAAAAACAACAAAACGATAGATCCTATCACACAATAATTCTAGGGAAAATTAAACAATAAAAACCTTTTGAGCTTTATAGTTCAGGAGATAGCATGCAAAACAGTGTCGGACTAACATCAAACTAGAATGTTGAGTACAAGTTAATCTTTTATAGCCTTTTAAAAAAAACGGTGGAGGAGCGGCCATGTCCAGCCTTTTTTCAATGAAGTAATTATTAGTAAGTTACTTGATAGGTGACCACTTCAATTTGGAGTAATATTTGAATAACTAACTTATTAAGTGATAAACTAACATCAACTTGATTTTTGGTCTCTAACTAATTTTGTACTCTGGATCAGGGGTGCCCAACCTTTTTTAATCAAGGGCCACATTTCAAAATTTAAAGTGAAGGCGGGCCGGGGGCCGGGGGTGTACCGGGGGAGTCCTCCCCCAGAAAATTTTAGAATTTTTACCCTCATAAAACACGTTTTTATGCTTCCTAGAAGGTCAATTTTCCGTTTTGGTTTTAGCTGAAACACCATGTTAATAAAGTTTTTTTTCTGTTACTCTCCTAGTTTTACTTTGCAGAAAATAAAACACTCAAATATATACTAAAAATGATTGTAATTAACCACAAAAGTATAAAAATATAACAATAACAGTATGAATATCAAAAAAGTTAGTCTTTCATTTTACAAAGTTATTAATCAAAATATCAACCGCCTCAAACAGACTTCTTTTGGCACTCGCCATAGTATCATTGGCTGCAACTGCTTTACTTATTTCAAGACGACCCATTCCCCAATGTTGCTGGGCAAAATCAGCTGGGCTGTTCGGCATTAGGAAATTAATGTATTTTAGATTCTCTGAATGCTTGTAAATTCTTACAGCAACACGGCGGGCCACATAAAATCGGCTCGCGGGCCGGACTCGGCCCGCGGGCCGTAGGTTGGGCACCCCTGCTCTGGATAATGAAAATCACATTGCCCACCAAAATGGGCAGGATATAGCTGCTCTCTACCGGTTCTTTTCTTTTAAATGCTTATTTAACTAAGTCTCCCAGATGAACTTAGCTGACCACATACAGTTGAACCTCGATAAGAAGTTCTCAAGGGGATAAGGGAAACAGTCTTGTTATCGAGGTGCTCTTTTTGTTGAGGGTCGTGTTATCAAGGTTATTTTGGCTATCAGTCGCGTTATCGAGGTAAATGGGCGGGGTTTTCAAGTCTAGACTTGTTCAAGGTCGACCCATTCCTGTATAGAGACGCATTATAGAGGTTGACTTCTCAAAACGACTTGTTATAGAGGTTCTGAGTTACATGGTGAATTGGAAAAAATCCGTGTTATAGAGGTTGTTTGGATAATAATAGTCGCGTTATAGAGGTTAATTTAACATTATGTGTTATGGCAATCTCAAGGGGATTTGATAATTGCACTTGTAATTGAGGTGGTCGTGTTATTGAGGGCCGTGTAAGCGAGGTTCTACAGTATTTTTAAAAGACACCAAAAGATTTACTTATATACAAAATTCTAGCTGAATGTTAGTCAGAAACTTTTTAGCACACTATCTCTTAAACTATTATGTTACTTCCTAAAACACAATATTAATAATGCTGATACAGTTGGATGAACTTGATTGAGTGGTTATTACTACCTATGGTTATACTATTTACAACATTTAAGGGAAAAAGCGTAGGTCAGTAATAGAGCAAGGGGTTGGGTTGCGGCGAGACTAACACATTTAAAAAAGTCCAATACTTACCATAGTTCTTACACTTGACTTGAGACACCGAAAATTCAAATGTTACTTAAGAATAAGTATATCAACTAATATTCTAAAGCAAAAGGGACAGTACCTAATAAAAAAAAGAAAAGAAATAAACAAAAATATTTAATCTCTTATTAGAGGAGATTTTTTTTTTTAAATAAATAACTACTAGAAAATACCTAAACAATAAAAAAGAAAATTCTCATAACTAAACTTATTTTATAAAAAATTAATCAAACAAATAAGAACTAGAGTTAAAAAAAAATGATACACCTTATATTTTTGGATTTAGGCATTAAGTAATTGCCCAATTAATAAATAGATATTATTAAATTAAAAAAGGTTAAGTATGTACTCCAATTATTTATAAGCGAATAAAATACTTACATCAATAATTTTCAATGCAGAGAGACTTTCAGATGATACATCTCTTGGTATTTCTGTATACCTCATCTTTGCCATGGGTAATATGCTCTCATCTTTTCTGTAACAAAACAATAAGACTTCTCAAAGTAATTTAATTTTACCTACAACTTATCTTTTTTTGTTGAAGAAATAGTGATTTTAACATATAACTCACAAAGATACGTGTAATATAACTTTAACTCTTATGTATTCCCTAATTTTTAACGCATGTTCCCTAAAATTTTGAAGACTCATGAAACCCTTTGTTTTATTATTAATTAATTAGGAAATAATGATTTCAATCTGACTGATAAATCTAAAATGGAATTAAACCAATGTAACTCAACTTTATTTAAGATTATTTTCCTCATTCTTTATCAAAAGTGCTAAAAATAAACATCGTGGTAAAAAAACTGGAGTTAAAAAAATAATTTGTGGTTTTATGGTTACTCATAGTTTAGAGTTAACAATAATTATGATTTTATTTTCTTTCAAATATCAGTTCATTTCAAATTTGAGGGGAGATTTTCCAATATTACATACCTAGTAAGTATTAATAGTTTACTCTCTTAGTATTAACACAATTAGTATTAACTTTTTACAGCGCGGGAAAATTGTAAAAAAGGGGAGGGGAGCCAGTTAGAGCACTGGATTTTGAATTCGAGAAGGTCGGGCCAACTAGGAAAATAAACATGTCACTGACCCCACTCCTCCTACAGGCCTAGTGGAATTATTTTTTCCTCATATAGGTTGGCCAATCTGAATGTCAAAAGTTAGTACTAATTGTAAAAAGAGTATAGCTATGTACTTTTATTTTTCAATGTACTTTTTTCTAATGATAATTTAACTAATATACAATTTCAATATTTAAATAAACTTATAACATATCAAATGATAACATCAGTGATAAGCTATTGACACCTTTGAACTGAGATTAACCTGATGTGAAAGACACCATGAATAGGAATACACTGAGTAATTTATCAACTTTAAATCTGTTTTAATACTACGTTTCCATGATGTTTCAATATGGATTGAATACAGTTTTTGAATCCAAATTGCCCATGGAAACCTAGATTCAATATGGATTGATTACGATTTGGATTCAGATACGATACACTAAATTCTTGGATTGTATCTGTATCAAGCCTCATGGAAACACCTGAAATCGATTCTTAATGTGAGTGTGACCGCCCTTAGAGGTTATCCTGGTGAAACAAGTCAAATCTATCAAAACAACAACCATAAAACTTAACTTCTATTTGTCATTTTTAGTTCTGCCTTTAAAAACAAACAAAACATAACAAACATGTTTATAATAAAAAGTGAAGGATACAAAATTATTTATAACCTTTAACCTAATAAAAGTTTGGTGTATTGAAATACGGATTCAATACAACTCATGGAAATATCTAACTTGTTAAATCACATATCAGGGTTCAATCCATATTTAAACATCATGGAAACGTAGAATACGTTCAATTGATCAGTCTAGGAAGATTAAAGAGAACAATACCTTTTGAAGCTAACAGTGCTTTCCATATAAACATTCTTAAAACTTAGTATTCTAGAATTCAAATTTAATCAAAGCAAGTTCTCCATTTAAATACTAAATCCAAGCTATCTTGTTGTGGCAAAAATAAGTTGATTGAAATAAGTTCAGCTCAATCTTTCACAGTAAAACTGAAGAAACCGGTGCTCTTTGTAGAAAAGTGGGCAGGGCCTCACTCCAACGTATTTATTTGACAAAGGGATATCAACTCTTCAGTACTCTTATAGAAAAGGGGCCCACTTTTAGTGTAGGAAATATACAGGTCCCTTAGTCTAACTACCTATTAAGACAAAGGGATATTGAGTCCAATATACTTTGGGACAAAGGAATAACACACTTTTATATTAAAAAAAAAGTGTGTATTCGGTTGTCTGAAAGTAAATTAGATTAAATAAAAGTGGGGGCCCTTTACAGGGTGGCCACTAATAAAGCTTGACAAAATTCCCTGACTTTTCCCTGACATTTCCCTGACCTACTTCAGGTTTTCCCTGACCATCATCAATATTTATTAAATGGACTACATTTTTTTTTTTTTTTTTTTTTTTAATATAAACTATTTCGAAATAATTATTTTTCACGTTTTTTCAGAGTTTTTTGGGGGGTAGCGCCCCCAAATTTCAAGCTAAAATTCATTTCTCGACTACGCCGTGGGGTATGATTTTTCTAATGTCTAGTATTTTGTCGGGTCCACACCGATTTTTCCTGTTCAACGCTAAAAAGTATAAACTAATTGTAACCTTCCCTTATTATCCTGGAAAGTAACAATTCACGTAATTTTACTTTCTCATGTAAAAGAGAAAGTATTGTGACGCCGCAAAAATTCGATTTTGATTTTATTTTTATTTTTGAGGTCCCCTGAGTCCAAAAAAGTGGTTTTTAAAAAATGTCTGTCAGTCTGTGCAGACCTAAACCTAAAGCGTCTGCTGGGCCGATTTTGACGAAATTTGGCATAACATGTTTAGAAAAATCATACCCTGAAGCGAAATCGAGAAATGAATTTTAGCTCTAAATTTGGGGGCACTACCCCCCAAAAACTCTGAATAAAAATTATTTCTCGAAAACGGTTCCGACGATTTTTATTAAACAATTTTTAAAATGTATTTAAAATTTAATTTTTTTATTTAAAATGTAGTCCATTTAAATACGAATCTAACGATATAAGCCGTTTTCTTGGGAAAGATCTAGTTCCTAAGAAAAAGCTTAAAACGCGGACGGAGAGAGCCCGGGTTCGATTCCCTGCCAAGTTATTTTTATGATAAATTTTGATGAATTGTTCAATAATAATTAAATGCACATACGCAAACTATTAAATGGAAAAAAACTGGGCTAAGTAATTATGAACTCGTTTATAAGAAAGTTTGTCTGAGTTGTCTCAGACCGATTTTTAGGGTTTCGAGGTCGCCCTAGAAACCCTTATGCTTTTGGTAGTCCGTCCGTCGCATCTTGGAGTATATCTCCCGACCTACTGAAGCTGTAGACTTAAAATTTGGTATACAAGTTAAACTTTTTCGCCCAAAAACAGAAAAACTATTGCGGACTTAAACACTCCAAATTTCTACGATCTGCGATCAATTGCGAGTAGATCGCAATATTTTATATTTTTTGTAATTTTCAAGTTGGGTATCATTTCAAAGGTATTGAAATGTAGATTAGAAATATATATCGCGTTTCCAAAATGGTGGTCATTATACCCCCCAAATAATTAAGACAAACCCAAAATGTACCTCCCCTGCACTACCCCATTAGGACATGTCCTAAAAATGGGCAAAAACACATAAATATATATCTCTGTGGTGCAATGAAATTTCCGGGAGTTGGTCTAAAAAAGTGAAATTTTAGGGGGCTGTAACTCGGGAGCCAAAATTTTTGTCATTTGAAAATTCGAAGTTGGGTATCATTTTAAAGGTATTGAAATTTCGTTCACAAATATACATCGTGTTTTCAAAATGGAAGCTATTTTACCCCCTTCCCCCCCAAAAAATTAAAACATTACGCAAAAAAAAGTCCCCCCGCTACCCCATTAGGACAGGAGCTAAAAATAAGGCAAAAATATGCATCCCTGTAATCCAATGATATTTCCGGGAGTTGATATAAAAAATTCTAATTTTAAAAATTTTAGGGGGCCGTAACTCGGGAGCCCCAACATTTTTTTCATATGAAAATTCGAAGTTGGGTATAATTTTAAAGGTATTGAAATTTGGCTCTCAAAAATATATCGTTTTTCAAAATGGCGGCCATTTTACCCCTAAAATAACTAAATTAGTGCATACTACCGAAGATAATAATGGATAATATGCACTCCTCGTTTCTTAACAGTGAATTTTTATACATATTTTTGATGAATGTTTCGATGAAGGATAATTTAGGTGTAAGAAAAGCGAAATATTACATTTTTTTGTTAAAAAAAATGTACTTATTAATTCTTATGACCGAAGAAATCCTTTTAGTAACTTGCTGGTAAGTACTTGACGGGATTTTTTGATATAATTTCTAAATATAGAGGTCGTTAATCCTTCTGCCTTTGTTCCAAATACAGCATTTTTTATTTTTATTAGAAATTTCGAGAAAGTTAAGGTTTCTGTGCTTTAAAATTATGAAATAAGGATTTTAATTGCCGGTAGGTTTTCCCTGACCTATGACAAAATTCCCTGACTTTTCCCTGACTATTCCCTGTCGGCCGAAATTCCCTGACTTTTCCCGGTATTCCCGGTTTTCCCGGTCTGTGGCCACCCTGCTTTACTATAAAAGTGCCCAACTCTCTTACGTACAAATCATACAGATTGTATCTCTCAAATGTATAAGGCACATAATGTGTACTGTTTGACGAAGGAATATAATCTCTCAAGTGTATAAATTAGGCAAAGTTGTGCCGCTAAGTGATTCTTAACTACGCCGTATCCTTCAGTACAGCCTCTTTTACGTAAGTATAAACTAAAAAAAAATTGAAACCAACTTCTCTCAGGAACTAATACAGAGCAGTTAACTAGATTTTTTCATGGATAATTATTAATTTAAAAATAATACATATATAACTTATATGATATACAATTACCTTAATTAAACACTAAAATATAAATATTATTACTTTAAAAACAGAAGAAAATCAGTTAAAATAAACGGCAAACTGCATATTATATATCTTCATTAAGACTTAAATAAACAAAAACTGAACATAGAACAATGAAAATCACACTGATATTACAAACACTGGATTACGTATATAAATACTGAACTAATATTTATCAAGGCAAACACTGAAATATACAAATATTAAAATAATGAAGAATCTATACTAGAAACTGTGATAAGAATATTAAACAGTTGGAATATACGACTCTTTACATATTAAATATAACAAACAACAATCTTAAATGCAGAATTAATTATAATCCAAGTGCTGATGATCTTCTACGGAACAAATATGATTTCAAGGAGACTTATATCAAATCACTAATAAAACATTTTAAAACTATTTTTACCTACGAAATAAGAGTTTTCTTTTTTTAAAAAAAATCCTTTTGTTAGTTCTTTTTCAAAGAAAGTTACAAAAGGTTTTATTTACTTGATGTTTCACAAGAGAATGTCAATAGAGGACATCGCAGATAGATTGAGCTAAATCTAATCCATCATATCTAGAGCACGGAAATAATAACTTTGAACCGATTAATAATGAGTGCATGCAAATGAACAGCAATCTTTCCAATGATTATCAAAAATTAAAAACATTTTACGACGTAAAACGAGAAAAATAGCCTTATCTAGTACAATAGAGATTAGTTAAGGTAGAAATAGCATACCTTTCATGAATATTGGACCGATAAACTCATCGTGATCATAAAGGATTTTGTTAACACTTAAAATAACTTGTAAACATCGACGCGGAAGAAAACACACAGAAAGAACATTCTATCAATTCGACGTAAACGATAATTATTCATTTCAACGAATCCATTTTTATCTGGTCATAGACTTCCCGGGAATATCAGAAAAATAAACAGGATCTGAACTCTGAACTGGCCACCGAGAGCTAGATTTCTGCTTGAGCTTTCGAACAGGCCACCAGCATGTTTTGTTTGGTCTCGTACTAGTAAGTACCAGCTGTTCTCATTTAGCAAATGGAACAATTATTATTAAAATTAACACATTTTAGTTCACTTTAATTATTTTATATTTGAACTAAATAAATTCTTATTATTTAAGCATCTTTTATCTATTCATTTATACATTCATTATTATTTTTCCCGAACGTTTTCAAAAATAGAATCATTTTATTTATTCAATCAAAAACCCATGTTTTCTGTAGGAATTGATCTGCGATCTGGTGGCAGTTTAAAGAACTTCACAATGACGTCAAACCATTCAAAAAGAGGCAGGAAGCTGAAATAATATGTAGTTAATTTGAAAAAAAAGATAATTTTTTTTAAACCTTTTATTCAAAATACTGCGTCATTTCAGTGGCGTATTCAAGGAGCAAAGGCCATGTACCCCTTCTAAATTACTACTAGCGAAAATTTTTTACAACTGTTGTTTTCTGATTAACAGCTGCTTTCGCTACAAAAAAGATAGACATTTTTTCATTGCTACCTCTTAAAAAGTTTAAAATAATTTAAGTTAGTAAAATTGTTGCAGTTTAAATTCACTTTCTTATTATCGCAGTTTAGACTTTTTCGTACCTATTTACTGAATTCCAACTTAGTCTAACAAAGGAATTGTTTCTCTTGTGATTTAAATTATATAGGTACGTACCTATATATATTCATTTTTCTACATAAACTATTTACGCTTTCTGTAAAGCTGTTACTTCCGCCCCTTCACCTAATTAACGTAGAACGAGAACGTATTTTATTAAAATCAATTTTACAAAATTATTAGCTTTATCATCGACTTAGGCCTGATGTATCACCTTTAATAAGCATAATAATAAAAGTAAAGTTTTTAAACTAACCTGTATTTGGGTAGTACACAGATAGGTTTTTGAAGTGGACATACTATCTTGCTTCTTCAAACCTAAGTTTAACTAAAAAGAGTAAATCAAACATGTTCTACAAGTTTTAAAATTTTGAACATGTCCAGGGATCCCCCCCCCCCCTTATACTAATATATGAATTCTTTGTTGCCAAACATGCTAACTGATTTAAAAAATTTGAACAAAACTTTATCATAAGAGTGAAATAAAATCTAATTTAACCAATTTATAACAAGTTTAAAAAGTGTTAAACAGGTTGGTATTTGCTTAAATCATACTCCGAGGCGATATCGACAAATTTATTTTAGCTCCAAATTTGGGGGCGCTACCCCCCAAAAACTCTGAAAAAACGTGAAAAAAATTTCTCGAAAACGGTTCATTTAAATACGAATCTAAAGGTATAAGCTGTTTCCCCGGGAAAAATTGTTCCCCGGACCCCCCCCCCCCCAATAATTAACTGCTGACGACGCCCATGACTTACAGTAAGATATTGTACTGCAGTAGCATTAGCATAACATTTTCTAACGAATACGTTCTAAAACAGTTGTTGTTACTTGGGCGCGGAGATTTTTTTTGTTTATTAGTTGTACTTTTTTTGAGGGGGGGGGGGGGGGGAGGGGGGGCAGCTGCTTTGTTTAATAAGTAGTTCCCCTTTTCTTGTTACCACTACGAATACCCCCCTCCCCACCAGACATAGCCGCTGGAAAGTATTGTGATGGCGCGAAAATTCGATTTTGTTATTTTGATGGATTTACACGTGTGAGATCCCTTGAGTCCAAAAAAGTGGTTTGTAAAAAATGTCTGCCTGTCGTCTGTGCCGATTTTGATGAAATTTGGCATACATGTTCACAAAAATCATACCCTGAGGCAAAATCAAAAAATGAATTTTAGGTCCAAATTTGGGGGTGCTACCCTCCAAAAACACTGAAAAAACGTGAAAAAAAAGTATTTCTCGAAAACGTTTTCTACGATTTTTATTAAAAAATTCTAAAATGTAGGTAGTCAATTTAAATACAAATAAAGATATAAGCTGTTTTCCCGGAAAAAATTTAGTTCCTGAGAAAATAGCTTAAAACGTGGACGGAGAGAGCCCGAGTTCGATTCCCCGCCTAGGAGAAGTTATTTTTATGATAAATTATGATGAAATGTTCAAAAATAATAAAATGTACAAACAAAAACTAATAAATTAAATCATAAGTAATTATGAACTCATTTATGAGAAAGTTTGTCTGAATTGTATTTTACCGATTTTTACTATTAGCTAAGTCAGATTTATTTTTATTGACATCTCGGAGACTAGATTATTCCAAATCAAAATCGTCATAACTTTTTTTGAGATTTTTTTTTTTCAGAGTTTTTGGCGGTAGCGCCCTCATATTTACAACTAAAATTCACGCCCTCATATTACTTTCTCTCTAAGCATTCTAGTATCTGAGAAAGTAAATATATAATATGTATATGTATTTATAAATATACCAACCAGGTATTAATTACTTCAATAGACTAAAACATCTTAACTCAAACATATATATTATTAAAATATCATTAACTCTTACTTACACTGAAAAATCAGACCTGTTCCAGGTTTCCCTTGCTTTGGTCTCCCCACCACTTGCCTGGGTGTTACATTTACACGGCCCAGCCCAGTTCCATCCACCACCCTTTTGGGGGCTTTTCCTTGCAGAAACAGGGAATTCAGGTCTGACATAGAGAATTACACCCTCAGCTGAAGTAAAGATGGCATGGCACATTTCTACTCTTAAGGCTGATGGGATTGCCATCTGACTGTTCTGTCTGGTTCCTCCCCCCCAAAAATCATCCCCTGACCAACACAGTTTACTCTACCAGGTTTTTGGCTGAGGGAGCATGCCTCGAGTGAGCCCGCCTTATGGAGACCAGGTCAGGTCGTCTAATCTCCCCCTTAAAAATATCCCCTTATTAGTAAGAAGGGCAGTGTAGAAGAGAACTAGATTTGTTTGTTTTACTAGAAGATTGTGGGAAGGGAGCTCTTGCAGCTAGATTTCATCAGTTTGGCCCTTACTATAATTTTTAAATATTAGATTATTATAAAGGTCATATTTCACTAGTATGTTGATTTTCAATGGAAACCTTTCATAGGAAGGTATAATAACTTTCATTGATGTAAATGCACTTTTTACACACTGTTAATAAATATGAGTTATAGAGTTTAAAGTATGCACGTTACGAGTTGTGACTTTTGACACTCAGATTGGCCAACCTAAATGAGGAAAAAAATAAAGCCACTAGGTCTATAGGAGGGATGAGGCCAGTGACATTTTTGTTTGCCTAGTTGGCCTGACCTTCTAGAATTCAAAATCCTCACCTCTCATTGGCTCCCCATCCAAATTTTTAGGATTTTCCTGCACTGTCAAAACCCATAACATGCTAACATTAGATACCTGATGAAAACATCTAAAATTAAAAAAAAAAATTAATTGCATTTTTAATGTGTATTCTTACAGCCTTAACAACTGAACTGATTTGAAGAAATTTGGTATACATTTTCAGAAAAAACATCCCCTGAGGCAAAACCAAGAAATTATTTTTTAGCTTTATATTTGAAGGCCCATTCCTCATAAACATTTTTTAAAAAACACTTTTTAAACGCAGGGGAATCAAAACGAGAAAATCCATCAATAACATTTCTTCGTACAATCAAAATATTTTTTTTTATAAATAGGTACTAGGTAAATAAGAAAATAAAAATCATATAGCATACACTTATACTAGAGCTTCCTAAGGGGTCAGGGTAGAACAGTTTTGAAAAATTAAATTATTTATTGCTTCAATATTTATTAAGGGTATTAGCTGTGAAGCCCCTTACACTTATGAACACATAAGCATTGTAGAAAATATCACTGCACTTAAATTAGTGAATTTGGAGTGATCAACTTTTACCTGGCCAGAGTCAAGTGCTGGTGTTACGCATAGGAGGAGCAGGTCAGTGGTCATGCAGTGATTGAGCAAATTATTTTAAAATAAGCGCTAGTGAACTGAAATCCTTGTTATAAAACCTAACACCTAACTCACCAAATCTATTATCAGGTTTTTTTTTGTTAGATAGCTGAGCTTAATGTGATCTGAGTTAACCAAGTAAATCTTTTAACGCAAAAACCGACGAGTTGAGTTAATTTATTAAACATATTAATAAATTAAAGTTAAATAACATAAATAATAAATTATACATTGGTTTGCAAAACTGTTGAATGATAGACAGACAGGAGACTAAAGATGTTCCCTGATGTCTCAAATAGATTTATGTTCAGGAATTATTGAAATCGGTGACATTTTTGTTTTGTCAGGAGGAAATTTTGTTCTTCTAATAATTACAATGTTCCACATTTCCTTCACTAAGCTCAGAAGCAAAACATATAATATTAATAAATCTGTCAGTTATATTGTTAATGCTGTATAATGCAGGAGGTGGAAACAAAAAATATAAATAATATATAATAAAAAAATAAAAAAAACAAAAACATTCTTTCCAAAGAGAGTGAAATTCTTTTCAAGATGAATTTTGTAGGAGCATATTTGTATAAGTGTCAGCTGGTGTTGTTGTGAAAGGCTGTTTTTATGATTTATTTATTTTATCCTTTTTTATAATAGAAGGATCAGGGAGAGAATTTTTCACCTTGTTCAAATTTGCTCAATGAACCCACCTATGTCTCCAGGTTTTTAAACCTCAGGATAAAACAATGCAGAATCTCGTTATTATCTTTGTGGTAAGTGCAGTAATATCAGTATACCCATAGATAAATAATATATATACCCGTATACTCTTTTTACAATTAGTACTAGAGGTATCTTCGCTCTGTCCGGTACATCGATGAGCTGAAGAAATTTGCCGAGGATGATCAGTATAAGTAATTATTGTTGATTTCTATATGTTTCTTCTCCTTTTTTTTAATACTAAATACAGCCTCTGGTTATCTAAGTAGAGGAAGAAATAGTAGATGAAACATTTAACAATTTTTGAAGTGAAACTTCTTTGGCGGCGGTAGAGTGAATTTTTTCATATAGTGAAATCGTGTAACGAAGTTTGCGATTCCAGACTCGTCCAAGTGTAACATTTTTACAGATTAATTGTATTATATCTATTTAAAGACCAGCAAATCAAAACAAACATTTATTTTTATTGGAATAAATGTGGTTGCCTTAGCGTATTTTTTTTTTTTTTTTTTCAATTAAATTTCCCATAACCATAACCATTTCTTAATCCTGAAATAATAAATTCGTCAAAAAATGAAAGAGAGCAATGCAGAAATTAAGTTTCACTTCTAATGTGAGAGCCTCACACATTTTTTTTTTTTTTTTAACAAAATATCACAATTTAGTGAATAATGGTGAGTTTTATTTTAAATGAACATTTATACTACTCTTACAATCAGGGCCGCTGAAAGGATTTCTGAGCCCCTGGGCAAGTTAGCACTCTGGGGTCCTTTAAACAAATAAAGGGGGGGGGGAGAGAATTATTAATTCATTTCAATTTAATTAATAGATTTATTGTTATTTTTCATTCTACAAATTATAATTACTAGTTGTGTATATGTGTTCCATTTCAATCACTCTTGGGTTTACGTGTTAATTAAAAACGATGTAAAAATAACAAAATAATAAAAAGTGATAAATACATGTCTATTTTATAATTATTGTACTATTTTTTTGTATTAATAAATTAATAAATATTTATATGTTTGTGTTATTATTATTATGAATAGTCATAGTGGATAAATCCTTGAGAGAAGCATAGACAAAAGAGGGTTGACTGTTGAGTGTAGAAAGTAGAGGTGGGGCAAGGCCTGATCTTACTACTACTCTTTGCTTTGGCCTCCTTCGGCAAGACAAATATACTGTCGCTAACGTATAGTAATAATTTCTCATTATCAAGCATAATAGCACTTAAAAAATATTGCTTGATATAATTATTTCGCTAAAATAAAAGACTAGAAAAGGATTAAAATAATAAAAAAATTAATTAATTACCCTTTATTTTTAACATTTGTCTTTTTTTAAAAAATTAACAACTACCAATAACATAATAATAGTATTTTTTTTTTTTTTTTTTTTTTTAAAACTGACAATTAGTAGTACATTTTTATTAGACATTTTCAAACATAAAATAAAATAAAATTTTATATACATTCCAGGAGGACATTTCTGTCATTCGAAAGTGTTTTTAGTTTGTGACATTTTATTTATTTATTTAATTGAACACATAAAAATTGGACGAATAAATGTTGATTTTTTTAACTAAAAAAAAAGTTATTAAACTTAATTTTGACAATTTAGCAGCAATATCAATTTAAAGTCCTCAAAATATTAATTTAAAAATGAAAAAAAAAAAGAAAAAACAACAACAACATTTAATAGAAAGGCACACATAAATAAGACACAAGTCAGGTCACTTACAAAATTAAATGTATGGTAATGTATTCGCATTAATGAATGTTACTTAATTATATATTTTTGTCTTTGATAAAATTGTTCTCAAATGTACATTTGTTTTAAAAAAACATAAATTGTGCAAATAAATTTGAGACCAACAACATGTAAGACATTTTAATTTATATTGATGGATACATTTCTTGGCACAGGGGATCTAAATTTGTTATATATTATTTATTTTAAACATAAAAAAAATCATTGTACTTTTAAAACCCCAAATTTTTTTTATAAATTTTTACACAAAAATTTGATTTAAAAAAATCCACCAAATAATACTGTGTTTTATTTTAGTTATTATTTTTCTTTCAGTTCATTAAATGCCCTTTTATTTAATAAGTTTTTTTTTAAAGAGCAAGCGTTTAAAAAAAAACAAAACAAAATATATAATAAAAAATAATCATTTCATAAATGTACAAAAAAAAATCTTTAAAATTGATATCTTTATATACAAACATTGATAACAAATTATATACCTTTTAATAAAAAAATTAATAATTTGTGCCATGTACAATAAAAAAAGGGCTTCAATTGTTATTATAATTTTTTTTTTTTTTTTTTAAATTAATTAATTTAGTTAGAGTAACTGCTAGACAAGAGTTAATGTAAATATAAATCAATTGAGTTAAGAGACGTGGATCATTTTATTATTAAACGCCATTATTAAATTTTAACACTTATTGAAGTGCAGAAGATATTTCCGAGTGACAGTTATCGCTAGCAATTACTCCGTTACATATACAAATAAATATAAACAATGTTTTGACTATTAATAAACAAATTTAAATATAATATATTAAAAAATATACATCTTTATTTCTCTTTTTTTTATCTTGTTCAAGATGTAAAGGCACTATTTTATTTATAATTAATTTTTTTTATGAGTCGTTAGTTAATTATTTATTTTTATTTTTTTAGAAAGTGTATGAGAAGGTTAAGTTTAACCATGTAAAGAAAAAGTGATTTTAGAGTTTAAAAAAAAATAATATACACACACACATATATATATATATATATATATATATATATATATATATATATATATATAAATAATATAATATTTATCCAATTTTACCAAATAAATACCATTACCCAAATAAATCAATCTTTAGATATGCTTTGTTTTGAGTAAAATTAAAAAATATAACGATAATTTTTAAGATACTCTTGTTTATGGTATATAAATGGAGGTGAGTAACTTAATTTTTTTTTTAAATATTTATTGTGCTATGGAAATTTTAATTAAAAAGTAATTTTTATTAATAGAATTCATAATTATATCTGGTTATAATAACCCTTTTTTTTAAACTTTTATTTGTTTTTACGCAAATAAAAGAACTATTATTTGTTTTTGACAATTTTATGATTCAGAAATTAAGTGATGAGATGAAGTTATTAAATATTTGGAAGACAGATAAAGGTCTCCTTTATGATTTATATAAATTTAAAATTTATCAAAGTATAAATAGAATTTGTAGATTTTGAAGCAAAACCGACGGTTGCTTATAACAAACCTTAATTGGGGTGAAATTTTGTAAATATTCCATAACTATATATTGATCTTGTAAATAAAATATAGTTAAAAAAAATAATAATAACAATAAAAATTAAAATCACAAAGAAATTGTTTACATGTTACGATAACGAAATAATAGGTTTAGGTCATATTCGTCTGCTCCAAAATCTTATATAACCTCGATTGTGATGCAGTTTTTTGTTATGTAGTCCCGGATTATTATCACTCGTTAAGGCAGACGGTGCGCACGATGGCTTCAGTTACAGCATAAGGATCACAGTTGGATGATGGTCGCCTGTCTTCTAGGTAACCCTTCTTCTCTTCGGCACAGGATCGGGGGATTCTTACACTAGCACCACGGTTAGCAACACCTAATATTATACACAGAGGGGCTATTAGATGTTTTCAATGTTTCCATAGTTATTTTAAAATTAAAAAATAACTTTTAAGAAAAGATAAAATAGTTAAAAGATAGAAGAAAGAAAATTACCAGCAGAGAAATCGTGAATGGAGGAAGTTTCGTGTTTGCCAGTAAGTCTCCTCTCGTTGTCCTTTCCTTGCTTGGGATCGTAAGCCTTAATATGCCTCAGATGTTGTTTGGATAATTTGTTAATAGCACTTTCAATTTCACTGTACACACACAAAAAGAAGAAATATGTAATAATTATTATATACAGAGAGGTGATTAGATTTTGTCAATTATTATTTCATACAGAACCTACAGTATAATTGGCAGTCATTTATTTTATCTATTCACAGCAACAAAATTAAGCATTACTTAACTGTTTTTAGGCTGGAAAGAACTATTTCGCTGATTTGTCATTAAAATATTAAAAATAGGCAGAAAAGTAATTGAAACAGTCAGGGAAATATTTCCCTGCTTATGCAGAAAAAGTACAGTGTTTACCAGTGCGTGTCATAACATCTGTTTTTGTTTCTGTTTAGTTTTATTTTAATTTGTGTTATTTTAATTTAGTTTTATACTTTTCTTATTACAAAGCAATGTTATACTATTAATATGTTTACCTAAGCTTCCATTTTTTATCTAGATAGCGTGATTAGATAAAATATTGTATGCAACATATATTCATTGCCTGCCTCGACAATTACTTTTCATAGCCTGTCCTCTCCTCCGGCTCGGAGGCTAACTTACACTGGTCAGTAAAATTCCATTTTGCTGCCTAGTTACATAAATAACTAAAAAAGGACTAATAAAGCCTGTATCAAGAGGCACTCACATTATAGATTACTCAAAAGATATTTCTATAAATGTTAAAATCACAAGAAAAACCCTGACCAAAAACCAGGACCTTGTTCATAAATTTACATTTACCCAATAATAAAAAATGAGATCATTATTTAAACAAAGTTATTTCTATTCATGCATTTTATCAATGTAATTATTATCTTACATTAATGGTAATGCTTTTATTATTATAGTTATCACAATCCTGTTGATAATTAATGCAAATTTAAAAAAAATATTATCTATGAAAAAATAGTATTATTAAGGAAAAAAAGGAAAACCACAATGTGGGATTAGCAACCTATATTGTCCAATAGCATTTAAAGATGAGAAGGCTTGCTACACGTTGCAGTAGCATTGTCAACTTGCAATGCAAGACCTTGCTATGTTGCTCCAGCAAAGAACCACAATTTATATTAGGCACCAAAATTCAATCATTGAAACAAATTCAAAACTAAACCCTAAACCATTATAAATTACTATAATATGGTTAATATTACAAAAAACATTGTATATTACTTTACTAAACCAAAAACTAACCAAATTAAAGTTATAAAAAATGAGGAACTTACATGATGCCGTTATCTTGTCTCATGACTTTAGTGGAGAAGTTACAGTGAGCTCCAGCACCATTCCAGTCTCCAACCATAGGCTTGGGGTCAAGGGTCACTACAACACCAAATTCCTCGGCAACCCGATGTAAGATGTAACGGGAGACCCACAGCTGATCTCCGATATCAATACCTTCACAAGGTCCAACTTGGTACTCCCACTGACAAACAAATAAAATTAATATAAATTAAACAATTCTAAAAGTTCTTAAATAATAGAAATTGTAAAACACATAACAAAATAAAATATGCATCTTAATTTTGGATCTTAAAAAAATAAAAATTTGTAAATAATACACAACCAAAAACTTTAAAAATAAAATTTTTTTGACCTAATTCTCTAAAATTACCAGAACTTGACAGTAGATTTAAATACTCATAATCAACCCCAAATAAGTTTTTCAGAACTCTTTGGTCAACATAAAGACATTTCGTGGAAAGAGCCTCTAGATTCCTTAACCGTTAGTACTTTATGTCAACTTTCCATTTAATTATAATTGAAAAAGTATTAGTAAAAGGAATGAATCGTGTGTTAGGCAACAATACTAGGTCCCAGGTAGCGTATAAAAAGAATTCATGGTAAACAGGGCTGGGCACTACACACAGGCGGGGCAGGTGGCTGATTACCTCCCGTTACCTTCTTAAGTAAATGGAGTAGATGTAAAATCAACTTAAGTAAAAATATGTGACTGCCTAAAGTATAATATGATACGCACATAAAAGAAAAGCAAACCTTTTATGTTGACCAGTTTTAACTTGGTCTGATAGGTGAGACATATTTGACACTGATGGTCACAACCAATAGATGGGTTAAGTGGAAGATACCCCATCCTGTTACCATAACCTAATTAGTTGATTGGGACTTAAGAGAAATGGCAACAAAAAATATATATAATTACATTATTCTTTAACATTATTATTTTAATATTATTCCTTTATTTCATAAATAATAATACTTATTTACAAAGTGACATCGGTTATAACATTGTAATTAATACAATTGGAGTATCCAATGTTTAAATAAAACATTTTAACATTTACTGATAAATGGCAAGTACCTGTGAAGGCATAACTTCAGCATTGGTTCCAGAAATATTGATTCCGGAATAAAGACAAGCCCTATAATGAGCTTCAACTATATCTCTGCCATAGACCTTGCTGGCACCAACTCCGCAGTAGTATGGTCCCTGTAGTAAAATAAAAATAATTAATAGTATCATTTTATTAGTAGAATTATTGCTTCTTTTCCTGGAGACTATAGGTTTGTTCAAACCAAGCAGTGTACCGAATGCGAAATCGTTAAGGCATGAGCAATGGATAAACCTTATATAATTATAACTTAATATTGTAAACTTGAATACCATTAAAATACCATGATTGTTCAAATAAAAAAGAAGAGTTTTAGATTTCAAAATTTTGTATTCTTGTATTTGTAGTCTTGTACTCAAGAAAGAGAAGATGAATCCAGGTTTAATCTGGAAGATTTAAATAACCACTGTTTACTACAGCAAGCATTTACAGAAAACTAGTTTTTGTTTCCTCTAATTTAATTGACTTGAAGTAGAAGAACAAATGGTTTATATGCTCCAAATGCAATAAAGATTGTATTGAATAAATCAGAACGTCTCAAAACTAGCTACATTATTACAATAATTGAATTGCAAGTGTTGCAATACCTGAGGGCCTGGGAAACCATTCTTGGGCCAGCCAAAAGGTCTACCTTCCATATCGAGCAAAGTGTATTCTTGCTCAATTCCAAACCATGGTACTTGATCTGCAGCTTTCTTCATAGCATCCAAACAATTGAGCCTCCTGTTAGATTCTGTAACAAATACATCAATCAATTATTATTAGAAACATTTTAACTTTATTACTTTATGACATGGAAAAAGTAGATGTATTATTGGAAGAATGACCAAATGAGATTTGATCTATTTCGATTCCCAGATCAAACTAATTTTTTTTGGCAATATTAAATTTCGCAGAAGGTTGAAATTATTACGGGACCATCTGTGTGCTGTATGGCTTGGAAAACCATGGTTGACACTCTCATGGTGGTTTGATAATAATCGATTAAACGAGTCCAGAGTTGTGAAGAAGTGGTCTACCATCCAACACTTCACTCATGTGTGGTGGGTTTGGTTGTCTGGTATCAATCCAGTATTGGATTCATACAAGCATGAGTAGCATGAGCGTAGTCTCCCCCCCCCCCCCCAAGTTTGAGATGTATTAAAGAATTACCAAAAAAATTTAAAATATCGAACCCGTTTTTACTTTTCTACATAGATTTTATCATTAATGATTATCCATTGTGTGTCCCTTTGATACCATAGTTGTTACTGTGAACAGTGAACAACTAATGTAGAATCTGAAGATGGCTATTAAGTAGCCAAAACCTGTTATTAGTTATTACAAATTACAAATACTTTGTGAGAAGACATAGTGTTTTCTCCCCCACCCCCTTTTCAAAATGATGACGAATATGTTGTTTATTTTGAGGGGTAAATGGTAAATCTCCATTATATGCCCCACCAATTTTTAAAGGCCCGATTTAATTCGGTTTATCTGTTACTTTTTACATTATAAAAAAGATTTAGGTTGTAGCTTCATGAAAATTCAATCTTTAATTTGGTTAGGGAAAATTATGTATGGTTATGTAGTTATTAGGTTGAAGTTAGTACTTTTTGACCTAGCCTAACCATAACCTTCCGTCATTACCCCATAAAACTTGACACTTTGTTTTTTTTTTAAAAAAAAAAGAAAATACTTAATTTATCGAAATGCTGCAACCAGAATTGTTTTTGCAATGTACAAAGATACTGTACAAAAGACAAATCCAGTAAAAAAGAACATTTAAAAAAACGAAGTAAATCAGACAGAACCAGGACCTATCAGAAATAGGAGGGCCAAACAGTGAAGGTTGTTTACCAATTGATGTTAAAAGAGAAAACTTTATCTAAAGAATGCAAATTTTTCCTCAAAATTCCCAAAATTTTCCAAGGCCCCCAGACTGCCTCCGCCTTTGTCTGGTGACTGCAATAATAGCTCGACCACCCAAAATCCAATGTCCCGTTTTGGACTAAACTTTTTATTATATGGCCATCTTAAAAAAAAACATGTTTTTCATAACTATTGATTAAATTAAATATTCTATTATAGATTCTAAGTAATATTGCATAATGGCTATTGACTGATCTATTTAATCTACAATGATTAGATGCACAATTTTTATTATTATACAATTATTATTTTTAAGTTTGTATAACATTTTTTTTAAAAAAATACTTGTTTTCATACTATTGTGCCAACGAACTAGGTACACCATAAAATAATTTTATTTTATGAACTAAAATAAAATTTCACCTCAGAGATGCATTAAAAAATTGTTTTATAGAGGTAATATTTTCAAAATTTTCAGGGGAAGGGCCCCTAAAACCCCCCAATAATGTACTGCTGACGACACCCATGGAGGCTACCCAGATTTGTTTAAAGGACCCACCCCCCCTTTCATACTCTATGTCTCCGGGCATAAGTCCCCAATTTTTGTTCCTCAGACTGATCACAATGCTTCCGCTACCTTAGGTAGAACACGGAAACAAAACCACAGGTTTCTTGTTTAAGTATTGATAACCTACCGGTAGGTTTCATGTTGTACTTGTAGGTGTCACACATGACAAGTTTGTTGTCTCCTAAGAGGAATGGATCCCTGTACATGGCCACGGGTTTGAGGTAGGTGTCGCTGTTTGAGCCCTCCGACTGGTATGTTGAACTGCCATCGTAATTCCATATGGGCAGCTCTGAAACAAACAAAATATAAATTATATATTGATTTAATTTAAAACAATTAATTTCTAAATTAAATATAAATTTATTACTAACTCAAATATACTCGCTAATACTATCAATACATTTATTATAATCAATGAAGAATTGATATATAAGACATGATAGAGCTAAGTTGTTGTTCTTCACGTGTTTAAAAAATAACAAAGCAAATAAAGTAATGAAACAAATAAGTCATCACTGTTATACCCAATAATCATAGAATATATAATTGTTATATCGAGTAAAAGAAAAATCGGTCACATTTCCCTAACATTTCCTTAGCAAATAATTCCAAAATAACAGCAGATATTAAGTTGAAATATGTAGGACTTATTAATCTCAAAGAATGGTGCATCAGTGTGAATTTCAGCTCAATCGGCGAAATTATTTAGCATTAAATTTCACAAGTTCAAAAGATCGATATTTTCACGCAATGGCGGCAAATATCAAAATGGAATTGTCTTCTAGAGAAGTACAATAGGTACAAATTTCAGAGCAATTGGAAAATTGTTCGATTTTTTACGAATTTTTGCTGACCCAGCAAAATTTAATGACGTCCAAATTTATGATTTTCCGGGTAGCACAACTAAAATAGATTTTGGTACCAAGTTTCAACTTTCAAGTTTGAAAACTGTGGGAGTAATGGGTGACAAAGACAGACAGAAACACACACACAGACAGACAGACATCCAGCTAAAAACCACTCAAATCGTCTTATGAAAACACCCAAAACGGATAATAGCGTTTAAATCTTGGTTTCGTTTTTTTTTTGTTTTTTTTTGGTGAAAACAATACTTTTCCCTTAAGTTAAGGAAAATTAAATAAATCGCCAATTGGTGTGGAACATATCTTCCTTGCATCCTATCACGCACTTTATTGATTTTACGCTTTTACAAGCCCTTATTGTCTAATTTACCTATTTAATTGTTTACCCCGTTTTTTAATGTAAAGATTGTTTTGATTTTTTACATGAATCATGAATTAAAGTATCAATTAGGCAAAAGTTAAAGATCGCAGACGGTTGAAATTAATCTGGTGCTATCTGTGGGCTACTTTCGACAAACCATCCTAATTTCATAAATATCATATGAGTACCTACTTTTGAAGCTGTAGATGTAAATAAATGTTTGTGCGCATGTTAAAGAGAAACAAATGGGTGCAGAAGGTTGAAACTTATATGGAACCAACGAGGGCTAATTATGAACTACCATACAAATTTCATTAAAATCGGACGAGTAGTTTTTAAGATATGTTGGTTCGCAAAAATTGAGCGACAGACCGACAGACAGACATGGAACCAAAAATGTTTCCTGATGTCTGAAACGGATTTCTTGCTTTGGAATTTTTTAAATCGGAGACATTCAAAACGATAACATAGCTTCCGTAAGCTCGGAAGCAAAACTTCCGAACTTAGGAAATCTTATCCTAGAATAAGATTTCCAAGATCAATTTCAGTTCAAGGTTCGATACATTGTGACAAGAAGCCACGCTATTCTCGCGTTTTACCTGTCACCACTTTTCCATTCAACATCACAACAAAAAGAAACAAGAACAAGAAAGTATAACAGAATAGATTGATGAGATTTGAAAATAAATAACTTTCAGAGAAGGTTATACATAGAGCATTCTCGATTTGGCATTTTTATGTTTTGTATTGACCTGAAATACATAAAACGAGTAACAATATAAAAAAAGTCAAGGAATTGTCTCTTTAACCTTACCTATACATTTCTTCTCCTTATGTAACACAGAGTAACCTTATCTTTGAGATAATATATTACGTTTTTAGTTACCAATCAGGAAAACCAATGCTATGATAGGATTACAATCTTACTACAACTAGGTGAATCTATGAAAAAAAGAATCTCTTTCTCCAGCACTCTGTTATTTTGCGTATTCTACCTCCTACCTCCCTTAATTTAAGTGGAATCGGAATCATCTTTGTACAGTATAGAGTAATCTCTTGGTCTCAGTTTAGAATTCGTTGAGGACGTTCATACATAAAGCTCTTCACTTTTTACAGTGAAGTGTAATTTACTCAGCGTACAAATGTATCATCACTTTCAGCAAAGAAAATCTATTCCGAGACGTAGATAAAGGAATAAAGAACAAAAAAGTATCCCGTAAGTTCAGTGTATACAATTTTGAAAAGAAAATGACCACTTTCAGAAAATAGACTGCCAATTTTGGTGTGGCACATAGCTTCCTCGCATCTTATCACCTGCTTTATTGATTTTATGCTTTCGCATGGAATTATTGTTTAATTTATATAATTGTTTCTCCCGTTTTTTAATCTGTCAAAAATTGTTTTGATTTTTTACATGAATTAAAGTATCAATAATTTAGCAAAAGTTAAAGAGCGCAGACGGTTGAACTTAATCTGGTGCTATCTGCGAGCTACTTTCGATAACCTATAAAAGTTTCGTACAAATCAGATAAGTACTTTAGAAGCTATAGGTGTAAATCGGAGACATAAAATATTTTTGTTCTTCAGAACGATCACATTTCAGAATATCACATAGGCTTAGGTTACCTTCGGTAAGCTCGGAAGCAAAATAATCTATTCCAATGCGTATATAAAGCAATGAAGAAAAATGAAGAATCACGTAAACACATGAAATCGCTCCGAGTTCAGTGTCTACAAGTTTGAAACACCGGGATCCAATATTTAAACTATACGAAACAACTGGAACAGGAGATTTTTACTAAAGATCTAGAGTCTAGAGGTTGTAAGTATGAAGATGTAGATGATGCAGTTCTGCGATGGGTGAAAATGGGCAGGGATAAGATATATCTTCCTCATGCAGGACCACTCATTTTTTCTCTTAAATAAAAATTAATAAGAATATATATTTTCTTCTGGAAACATCATTTTTGTTGTACGGAAGTCCGACTGTAATTATATACTAAAAAGAATTGATTGGTATGGTAGAGTAAGTTGCACAATTTATCAACACAGAATGCCAGCTCTTTTATTAGACATTTATATACAATGTTGCCAACCAAATACTCTTTAATCTATAACAAGTTCCCAGGGTAGCCAGCAAACAGTAATCATTACATAACAGCCCATGTTTGACTATTATGTAATAATTACCCTTCACAGTAACCCTTCGTAGTTCTTTTATTTCGTTAGATTAAAATAATTAATATGATCATACTGATCATAGAACAAAATGTTGATAACGAACTCTTTCGTGGTAATCTCTCTTTGATTTTACACACAGGAATGCACAAATAGGAACAAATAATTTACGTCATAAGTTTGTTATAACAAACTGTTGATCAATTCCGCAAAAATCCTAGCTAAAATATCTAAAAGTGTTTTGAGAGATATCATTTAAAACGTTAAATAGGGTTTTTAGAGAAAAAAAAAAACTGCAAATAACGAATCCAAAGAGAGGTCGTTTGATGTGTTTACAGAGATTGGAAATAATTACAGACCAATATTGACTGAAGAGAAGATTACTCAATGACTCAGTCCTAACATATTGAACTGAAACACATCAGATACATTATATATTCCATCAAACATAAAAAGGTTTATCAAGTTAAAATCACTTTGATAGAAAATAAAATTTATTTTTAATTGATCATCACACACTACATATGAGAAGGTAACATTTAAGTAAACTCTAATTTTATATTAAACAAAACTGCATCATTTGAAAACGGTTTTGGTATTCTAACTCCAAATTTCAAAACGTTTTGAGTTCAAGGTTACAACGGCAAATTTTTGGTTTTGTATTGAAACTGTTTTAAAAAAAATAGTATGGAAAAAGGGTGTTGAAGAGAAAACGGAATTGAGACATGCGCTATATTAAGCAAATAATATATGATAACCTGACTTGACTATAACTAGTCTGCCTGAATAAAACTGTTTTATTTTGCCCAAAAATATAGCAAAGGTTCTCTCCCTGGAACGAAAAGTAGAAAAAAAGTTATCATAGTAGTTAAAAATAAATATTTAAAAAATAACACAATGAATTATTAAAATACAAGAATTAGAAATATTTATTTAAAAAATAATATTTAATAACATGCAATGTATTATTAAAATACATTACATATTTATATGTAGTTAATATCAAGTTTCTAGCTAATATAGAAATTTTAATTGGACTCATTCAGTTATTTTTTAAAATTTTATATATACCTAATGTATACAGTCATAAAATTATAATTATGTGTAAAAAAAAAAATCGAATAAAATAAATGTTATAAATAATTAAGTCGAAGTCGAGTATGTTTAAACAGACATCTTAAACTAAGAAATATAATAACCACTTCTTAGTTTAAGATGTCCGTTAAAATATATTTCACTTACTTATGTATAACATTTATTAGGCAAAACACAATTTTAATTAAACTCTATGCTTAGAGAGAAAATGTTTATGCTTTTACCGTAAAAGCAGCAAATCTAAAACTAAATTAGCAAATATTTAAGTCTAATTAGATGTGTCAAATAAATTATATAAAAAAAAACAAACCCCTTTTTTTTAAACATTCTTCTTAATCAGTATGATAGGTATTTCTACTTGTTTACTATTTATTAGGGCATTTGACTGTAACGAAATTTATTGCTGACGTCTATAAAAACTTGTTAAGCCTCGTCCAGACTGCCGAACCGAACAGAGAAAACGAGCCGAGCATTGTTCTCTGCGCATGCCCAGTCAGTGATGAGCATGCGCATTTTAAACTGAGCATGCGCAGAGAGCAAAAGGTAGAGTAATTAGAATTTAAATAAAGTTAAACTAAAAGTGTTAAATAGAGTTATGAAAAGTTTTCTCCTTTTATAAAAATGACCTTCAAATTTGAAAAAAAAATTATTTCTAATATAATAGAAGGCCACTTATGGTTTAGTCTTTATTTATTTCACTAAATACATAACTATAAATCAAATCACAAATTTTATAAAACATGTTAATCCTATTCAGAATATTTCATCATTAGCTTATTCAAATATAGTCATTAGCTTGCTCGTGACTGTAGATATGATTGTAAATAATACCATATAAAGGTACAATTTAATATTTTTAAAATATATCCGTGAAAAAACATACTTGCACAAATGCACAAGGGAAAAATATCAAACATAAACATTTTAGGGTTCAAAATTTTTAACTTAAACCCTAATTTAATTAATTGACAATATACTTATAAGAGAATCTGAGAATCTGTCATAGTAAGTTATCGAGTAAGCTAATAATATTCACATCGTTTAATTAATATATTCTTTATAAAATCGAGTAGTGTCCCGACTACTCACCTTGAAATTATGTATTACTGCCAAGCTAAGGCAACCGCATTTATTCCAATAAAAATAAATGTTTGTTTGATTTGTTGGTCTTTAAATAGATATAATAACTTATCTATAATAGTAAGTTATCTAAATTAATTTACTTAGTTTTTACTTTAGTTTTCACGGGCCTAAGGGCTCGTAATTTATAATCAGATTGTAAAAAGAAGGCGATATTTAGTAAATGTACACTAAATGCACGATTTCATTAATAATTTTCATTATCGTTAGAAATCATACAGACTTGTTCCAAATACTGAAACACAATGAGTAGCTAGCTACCTTAAATTAATTAAATTATAATTATTAAATTTATATTATAACACATTTAAATAGTTATGAATGAAAATATTTCAAAGCACGATGGTATCCATCCAGTAAAAGAATGTTTTGATACAAGTTTGGCAGTTTCATTGTGATATAGAAGTAATTATTAACTTTTGCGTGTCTCCAATTTTAATTCTTCTAAGAAAGAATTCTCATGAATAGCTCTTAAAATCATTTCGTGAAGTTGAAGATTTGTCAAGTTCAATAAACAAGTATTTATTCAGAATAATTCAAAGGAATTTTCCAGAGAGTTAATAGAATCAAAAGTAGTAAGTAATAAACATGCTTATTAATAAGCAATAAGCAAATAGTATTATGCGCAGTTAACACCCTTAAATATTTGAGAGAGATGAAATTGAATTGTAATGTTTCTAAAGAATAAGCAATGTTTTCATTTACTTCAAAGAAGAAATGACGTGTCTTCTAAACAGATTCTTAAGAAGAAATTGTCTTTCTTGAGGTCAGTCTACATGCAATTAGAAGGATTCCAAAAACACGCGAGAATTTATAAACGCCTTCTCACTTCTAAGTAACTATCGTAAACGTATAATTTTCCCTATAAAATATAGATTACTGCTTTTTTTAAAACGTAGCAATGACCTCGTGTTGTTTTTATTTATTTTTTACCAGGCAAAGAAATTTTTCAAGAGCTTTTTAAAAACAAGTTAAGCAAGGTTCATTTAACTCTTCAAAAGGTTTTTAATTTCAGTCAATCAAGCTTCCGTTTATGTGGAAGAGACGAAACCCCGATTACATACAACTACAACAAAAAAGCCGAGTTGATGGTTCTATGATGTCGTTTATGATTGGATGATGATGGGAACCATCACGATCACGATGCGTGTTCATTGAACGAGAAATTGCCAACCTCCTTCCTCATTAGGCCCGTTCATGTCCTTGGAAGCGTTACACAATGCTATATATCCACGAGTACCAGCCTAGAAACTAGGACATACTGTATGGTACAGCAGAACACAGAGGAAGGCTTTGTAGCATCACATATTAACATCAGTATAATTAATCTATCCTGATTATTCAAAGCATTCATAAACTCCCGGAAGAGGGGAGATATAAGCTAGTTATAAACAGTGCAAAACTCTGCAAGAATTATTTCAATTTTTCAAAACAAAATAGAGACACTGGAACAATAACAAAAATAATCTGCCGCAATTAGAGTGGCATGTAGCTTCCTCGCGTCCTATTTTGTATACTTTAATGACTTCATGCTTTTACAACCTATTATTGTCAAATTTATTTAATTTTCCCCCGTTTTTGAAATCTGTAAAAAAATGTTTTGATTTATAACATGAATTAAAGATTCAATTTAGCAAAATTTAAAGAGAACTGGCGGTTGAAATTAATCTGGGGCTGTCAGCGAACAACTTTCGACAAACCGTCCAAATTAAATAAAAATCCCGATGAGTAATTTTAAGGATATAGGTAAATAAAAGTATTTTGTTGTTGAAGAGAAACAAATGGGGGCAGAAGGTTAAAACCTATAATGGGATTAACAACGGGCTAATTATGACCTGCCATCTATATATCATTAAAATTGGACAAATAATTTTAAGATAATGTTGGTTCACAAACATTGAGCGACAGACTGATAAACAGACACGGTTTCGGTCTTTGATTTTTTGAAATTGGAGACATTAAAAATATTCATGACCGTCTGTTGACTTTCGGTAAGCTCGGAAACAATAAAATGTAATAACTCTTCTAGGTACAGCACTGCGGTACTTTTATCTGAAATTGACTTGACAGAAACTCTCATAATAGCTGGGAAAAAAAAGAAAGACCTACTGCACAAATTTAACAATAGAATTATAATCAAGGTTAACCACAACTCTACAGATTCCTCCTTAGTAGTGACACGTTCAGCTAACTAACAATAATTATCATGCAGTTTCATTACTTCTTTCTTCTTCATATTCCGTACATGGAACTAGAACTCCGAACACATCTGCTTACAAGAAGCATGAGCAAATATTATAATTAAAAAAGAATAATTGTGTGTGACACATAAATAATGTGTTGCATTATTCATTATTGTGTCCATATGAAATATGCACACAATTTATTTCACTATAAGATTTTTTTGTACAGGCGATATTTCTGACTAAATGTAACTCTTGAAAAAAACTAACTAGTCTATCTTGTAGGGCTTGAAGTGACGCAGATATGATTTTTTTTGGATCCGACCTCTCCAGTGCCTTCTAGTCCCAAAAAATGTATTTTTGATAGTGTTGTAGCCTGTTCTAGTCCCAAAAAAGGTGTTTTTGATAGTGTACCCTGTTTAAGTGCCAAAAAAGGTGTTTTTGTTAGTGTACCCTGTCTCTAGTACTTTTTTACGTGAAGACCAAACCGAATAAAAAAAGGATGCGAATATTTTAGAGGTCCATTTCTTGTAGAGGTTGTCCTATCCTATTTCGGATACTACAGTGATTTTATGCTTTTGCTAAATATTATTGTCAATTGAAATTTATCTGTTCAATTTATCTGTTCCGTTGCCTTCGGTAAGGTCGGGAACGAAAGTTTTCTGTTTCCGAGCTTACCGAAGGTTACAGAAGCATTGTGAACATTCTATAATACAAAGTTTATGAAGTCTGCCAATTCAAAAATGTATTTAATTTAAACATTTATGAATATTTAAAAAAAAATGATAGGGCGCGAAGAAGCTATGTGCTGCACTTTTTGATAGACTATTTTGTTTTATTATTAAATATTTACAAATCACACTTTCTTTACTCTCATCGTAACTTTATATTTTATATAATGCTTTATACTTTCATAAATACAATATAATACTTAAATTTAAACAGTGCGTTAACAGAAGAGTTTCCCTTAACCTCTGCTTTAAAGTAAAATAAAAGGTATTAGATACTAAAACTATAAAGAATAATAATTAAGAAGTAATTTCAATGATGATTGAAAAAGCCATACTAAAATTTTACATCTGAATAACCCTATGTAATAAGAAAATATGCTAATCAAACAATTATTTAAACTATAAGTTAAATTATTTGTTTTTATTTATTGACTTGATTGAATGATAGATTACAACAGATCAGTTACATAATAAAGAAAAAATATATCGTATGATTTTTAAGACATGAATATAATCAATTACTGTTATATAGTTATAATTATACTGTAATTTTCATTTACCAATATTCTTTATAAATACTTATAAACAGACGGTTGGATGGGGAAATAACAATTTTTATACTTTTTTAAAAATATCACTATATAATTACACAATTTGTGAGAGACACCAAGGGATGTGCCATGCAAGCGTGACACATAGGAACTGTTCCAACATCAGACATTGCGTCATTAAGATGTTGGCTCGGCATTACGCTGTCCTGCATCGTTTCGTCGCGTCCGACTCATCAGGGGCCCAACGATGCCCACCCAACTCTGGACCTATACTAGATCAAGAAGATCAGATATAGGACTTATCAGAGACGAGCGTCTCTCATACAGCCATTCTTGCGTGGCTGGCAAAACACATCAGCAATGTGATACCGTGTTTTTGCACACTGCAATAGGCTACACAATTTGTGAGAGACACCAAGGGATGTGCCACGCAAGCGTGACACATAGGAACTGTTCCAACATCATCAGCTCTGTATGAGAGCACGCTCGTCTCTGATAAGTCCTATATCTGATCCTCTTGATCTAGTATAGGTCCAGAGTTGGGTGGGCATCGTCGGGCCCCTGATGAGTCGGACGCGGCGAAACGATGCAGGACATAGCGTAATGTCGAGCCAACATCTTAATGACGCAATGTCTGATGTTGGAACAGTTCCTATGTGTCACGCTTGCGTGGCACATCCCTTGGTGTCTCTCACAAATTGTGTAGCCTATTGCAGTGTGCAAAAAAACGGTATTACATTGCTGACTGTATATAATTATATTTTTGTTTTAATAAATCAAACGTACTTATAATAACATCTTGTCTTTTAGATCTTAGAAAAGGAATTGCTAGAATGGTATTTTTTACTGGAGATGACAATACATCTTATAATCACGATTTGAAAGAGGGTGGGAGGTTAGATAGAATTACGATAATAAAAAATGTCAAATTTTGAAAATAATTTTCCATTCTTTTATGGACCGTATTCCTTGCAAAGATTGCAAATTATCAAAATTATTATTATTTTGCAAGGAATACGGTCGATAAAAGAAGGGAAGATTTTCAAAATTTTACAATTTTGATTATCGTTATTCTTTCTAAGCACCACCCTCCTCCAAAAGGTTCCCCCCAGCAAGGAGGGGATCCTCTTTCAAAATAGGATTCTTTAAATTAATACTTTAATTCATGTAAAAAATTAAAATAATTTTAAATAATTAAAAAAACGGGGGTTAAATTAGATAAATTTGACAATAATAGATTTTAAAAGTATTAAGTCATTAAAGTATACGAAATATGACGAGAAAAAGCTATGTGCCACACTAATTGGCAGACTATTTTTAGCAATTATCAAACTAAAGTTACATCTTAGGAAGATTTTGTATAGTACTATCTATAAAAACATTTTAATCCATTCATTTGTTTATTTTATCATAAAAATATTATTGTTCAGTTCAATAGCCAGATTGCAGAGCTCTGCTATTATACAAGGTATATTGAATATTAATTCATATGAGGATAGAAGTTAATTATTTTTATATGTTAATACCACTATATTTCTTTATTTAAATTTCAAGGACTTTGATTACCATATGTCGAGAAACATGCTAAAACGTTAAAATTGATTAATTTCCAATACTCCAACCATTTTTATGACAGAACATGTTATTTTATAAACATTATCATATGCAAATATTAATAAGAAACTTAGAAAACATTAGAAAAAAATAATAAATTATAAAAATATAATAGAAGAATGGATAAAATAAGGATTTAAAATAAAATAAACTAAAGATAAAAGTGATATTAAGTTCGCAAATATTGATTCATTACATGGATTGATTGGAAATCATTCGATCAAGTAATTAACATTTTGGTTATATTTAAACATCGAAGGAAGCCAAATGAATAAATCAGGGAAATAAGAATGAATATAATTAAAAGTTTAGACCTAGCAATAACAAGTAGTAGATAGATGTTTGGGTGGATTTATAGAATATTTTATACACAGGGGTGCTAGTAGTATATCCTCCACTTATAATTACTATGTATTTACAATGTATATAAATTAGTAGGAAAAATAATAATAAATAAATCGCAGGGAAGTACTAGCATCAAGCAAATACTTTGTAGGGTTTCGGAAATTATTCGGTCTTATATGCTATTATGCTAAAATAACATTTTTTCCGTGGTAGGCTGTGAAATAGTAACTTTAGAGCCTAAAAAACATAGCTAAAATCCATTTTTTCATTACGTGGACTTAAAAAATCTTTTCATTACTCCTAGCTGTAAAAAAAAAAATCTTTTACGTCCTAGGCACTAAAAGATTTTTTCTTTACGGCGGGTAGTTGTCAAAACTTCCGTTAGTAGTGCTGCAGTCTTTGTAGAAATGCTTCTAGTACGATAAAAATCCGCTAGATGTCAATGCGTTTTATTTATCTTTTCTTATAGTGTAACCTCATTTTAAGGTTTCTTTTTTTAAGTCTTAAGTATGTACTAATATTTGTTATTATTATATATTGATTAGTGATTAATATTTAATGTTTTTTCATTGTCTGCTACCTCGGAAAAAATAGCATATGTTACGCGACTTTGAAGTGTTTTTTCTTTACCTTGGCAATATTTACTGTCTCGCTTCGCTCGACAGTAAATGTAATTGCCGCGGTAAAGAAAAAACTCACTTCACAGCCTTGTAACATAATATACTATTAGTACTTCCCCATCCCTCCTATATGAAAGTAAAAAAAATATATGTATATAATAGTACATTACGCGTCTAGTGCGGAAAATAGCATTTTGCATGCGAGTGTGGAGTTTGCACCCGAGCGACAGCGAGGGTAGTAAAACCACACGAGCAAAGCAAAATGCAGTTTTCGCACGAGTTGTGTACCGTACTTTATCTACGATTGTTGGGTTTTAATAATAAATAAAGAAAAATTTCCTGTATGTAAGTTCGTATTTCTCTTTTGATAAAGATGACATTAATTCATTAGTTGTATTTTGTGCCGAATTAATTATTTCGGGAGGAGTATTATTCTCCTCATTTTCGTCATAATGACACAAATCAATCATTGTTTTTCACTAAAAACACAATATAAAGAGTTACTTTAATTAAACAAACAGCAAATTAGTTTTGATAAATGTAAACGAACTCGCTAATCGTGCGTTAAGGTGAAGAATTCTTCTTTTTTACCGCACTAGGGCGGAATTGAATTGAATTTTGGAGCTTCTAGGTGAGTCGGTGACCAGTCTTAAACATTTATTTTATAAAATTTTGATTTTCTTGAGTTTTGTATTATGTGATGTAAAGTTCTTATAGATATTTAATTACATTATACTTCGTATAATAAAATAATTTTTACAGGAAAAACAACTGTTCAATCATTGTTTATAAATAGATCAATTTATTTTATTATTATTAACTTTTTATTTAATTACCTCAGTTAGGAACAATTTATACTTTCGACCATAAGTTTTTACGATGATAAATTATCACAAATGTAAAATGCAAATCTTTAACATTTATTTAAAATAATGTTTTAACTGAGGTTAACAATTATTTCTTTATTTTAAAACCACGATAAAGAATTATTTCACCCCACTCTAAGGCCTATTATTAGGTAGGTGAAAAAACTAATTAAAACCAGAACAAAAAAATAGGTAATAAAGATTATCATATTTATAACAACCACAAAAAAAATCATTTTATAAATAAAATTATTATATGTATATTTACTATCTCGTGAAGGAACTAATCTGCTAAAACATATTGTATATTTAATGGTTCAATCAGAGAATTATTGATTTATTTTAACAATAATCTTTGAGAAAATATTGAATAGTATTTTCTTACATTAAAAATAAATTAATTGTTAATTAAGTACCAATTGTATTTTGTACTCTAGTCAATGACCATAAAATACCCTCTTTATCCATTTCAAGTTTGATTCGGAGTGGTCATTCTTACAGCCCCGATGTTCAAACTTCATTAATTTTTCAAGGAAATAGATCCAGTTCCTTCCATGTTATAACAAGGCATTTTACCCTAAATATTTTATCTCAGTGAAAGTATTGATGAGACAATGAATGAATTTTGTAGCAATGCGTAAGGTAAGAAAATTCTAAAAATAAAAATAATAGTATAACGTGGTTGTTAATATTCAGGTAAATATATATAAAATATTAAAATGTAATATGTATATGTAAATATTAAAATATTCTGCCAATTAGCGTAGCACATAGCTTCCCCGCGTAAAACTTTTAAAACTTATTATTGTCAAATTTATTTAATTTTCCCAGCGCTTTAAGTGTTTCGTAGGTCCTTCTCGAAACCCTTATGCCGAGTGGGATGTGTCTGTCTGTCCATCGTTCTTTGGTTCATATCTCCCGAATCGTTAAAGGTAAACAGTTGAAATTTGAAACACTGGCGCAACTCTTTAAACCACACATAGGAAAAATATATAAAAGTTAAAAATTTAATATGCGCATGCGCAATTCACAAAAATGTTGTAAACTCACTATATATATATATATATTTTTTTTTTAATTTTTGTATAGTAGGACCGTATAAAAAGAAAGCGGCTAATTAGTAGATAACAAATATATATATACTTTTTTAAATTTGCAGACGGTTGAAATTAATTTAGAGCTATCTGCGGCCTACTTTAGACACACCATCCAAATTTCATAAAAATCAAATGAGTACTTTTGAAGATATTGGTGTAAATAAATAAATAAATGTTTTTCCGTATGTGGAAGAGTAACAAATGGGCGCAGAAGGTTAAATTACACGACTCTTCTATAGGACCAACAAGAGGCTAATTATGACCCACCATCAAAATTTCATTGAAATAACAGGCTGTAAAATGTTGAGTAAAACAGTCTCATTATGTTTAGTTCATTGAGAGCGTTGGCAATGAACTTTGAGGTGTGCATTGACTTTGGACGAAATCCAAAAATTGCGTTTGTGTATATTTCAGAGAGTAAGAGATACGGTCGGGTCAAGGCAAAGTCTAATTCAACCTAGCAGATAAATTTAAACATTTCATAAACAGAATTTATTACATATGATGTTCCAACATAAGTACAAACTAATATTTTTCTCTATTAAACGTGTAACGTTCAATTTCCTAATAGTATTTTATTGAAAATTAATTCAATCTCATTTAAAAGTATTTAGAAGTGAAACTGAATAAACTTTTTAATAAACTTTCTACTCTAAAGTCGAGCATTAAATAGACATTTGGAATTAACTACACGTCAAATTTTGAACAGGCCTCTGATAAGTCCTTAAGAGTAAACCTAAATCACCTTAATCTGGGTATTTCAAAAATTAAATATGTTCTACACTTAAGATGACACATAAACTGGTTCAGCCTTCATCCTCTTACATACCCTTTAGTGACAGCTTTAAGCCTCGTTTACACGGTGATAGTTCTCTCACGATAGAAATATCATGTCAACGTCATAGAACTATCGCGGAGTTGTACTGTCTACACGGCGAGAGTAAACATAATATATCAAAACTAGTTGTTTTGTACTCAGATATCCATATCCAACATGTCTGACTTGGCTACAGAAAAAGAGAAATTAATATATTATAACATATATGTATGTAGCAAACAGAAGATATAGATTGTTGCAAACAACAAAATCTGATATAAAATATGAAGCAAGTTGCTATCATATTTGTTGCCTTCTAGATTTTTTATTGGGTAATATAAAAGTATAAACAAACAATAAGCCACTCAGCATCTAGAATCTGTGATAGTTCTTGTTTCTACCGCTCGAGTACTCTGACAGCCGCGATAGAACACTAAACTATCTCGTCAGACGAGATAGTTGAGGGGCTTTAGGCTACGGCCACGCGAGCGATTTATCACGCAACGGGTGGCCACATTGACGATAAAACACGCAGCGTGAAATCAAGCCAAACATTCGCGTTTATTCAAATCAAATTCCGCGCCAGGACAGTTTGGAGTCAATGCTCTTTAGATCATCTAAACACTATCTAAAAACTTAATTTTAAAATAAATAGGTAAGTGAGCCAATAAAACAATAACAAAATAGTTGTCAATAGTTTAACTAAATGAATAACAAACAGCTGGAATGTAAACACCATAATACAATGTGATAATAAAAGAGCTTTAGTGATTTTTATTCCTTAACACTGAATGTGAGTCTTCAATGATAAAGCTAAACACCAACATACAAGGTGATAATAAAAGAGCTTTAGTGATTTTTATTCCTTAACACTGAATGTGAGTCTTCAATGATAAAGCTAAACACCAACATACAAGGTGATAATAAAAGAGCTTTAGTGATTTTTATTCCTTAACACTGAATGTGAGTCTTCAATGATAAAGCTAAACACCAACATACAATGTGATAATAAAAGAGCTTTAGTGATTTTTATTCCTTAACACTGAATGTGAGTCTTCAATGATAAAGCTAAACACCAACATACAAGGTGATAATAAAAGAGCTTTAGTGATTTTTATTCCTTAACACTGAATGTGAGTCTTCAATGATAAAGCTAAACACCAACATACAAGGTGATAATAAAAGAGCTTTAGTGATTTTTATTCCTTAACACTGAATGTGAGTCTTCAATGATAAAGCTAAACACCAACATACAAGGTGATAATAAAAGAGCTTTAGTGATTTTTATTCCTTAACACTGAATGTGAGTCTTCAATGATAAAGCTAAACACCAACATACAATGTGATAATAAAAGAGCTTTAGTGATTTTTATTCCTTAACACTGAATGTGAGTCTTCAATGATAAAGCTAAACACCAACATACAATGTGATAATAAAAGAGCTTTAGTGATTTTTATTCCTTAACACTGAATGTGAGTCTTTAATTATATTGCTAAAATCCAACATACAATGTGATAATAAAAGAGCTTTAGTGATTTTTATTCCTTAACACTGAATGTGAGTCTTTAATTATATTGCTAAAATCCAACATACAATGTGATAATAAAAGAGCTTTAGTGATTTTTATTCCTTAACACTGAATGTGAGTCTTTAATTATATTGCTAAAATCCAACATACAATGTGATAATAAAAGAACTTTAGAGATTTTTATTCCTTAATACTGAATGTGAGTCTTTGATGATAATGCTAAACACCAACATACAATGTGATCATAAAAGAGCTTTAGTGATTATTATTTTTATTCCTAACAAAAGAAAAATAAATAAGCCTAAAGTAATTATTAAATATATTCAGTGATTTTTATTGCTAAAAACTATCATACAATGTGATTATATTTAAATATCGAGTGATTTCTAGCTAAACACTAAAATACAATGTGATTATTTAAATATCGAGTGATTTCTAGCTAAACACTAACATACAATGTGATTATTTAAATATCGAGTGATTTTATCGCTAAACACTCACATACAATGTGATTATTAAAATATCAAATGATTTTATTGCTAAACACAAATATTATAATGTGATTCATACATTTTATTACTGTTTTTATATCTGAAATAAAACATTGTTAGATATAAAGTTTGTATTGTGTTGTTGCATTTAATACCTTAAACTTCACGGAAAACTCGAAATAGACATAAAGGAATGTTTTTTTACACCGGATGATGGTTTGACATTGAAAGAAGTTCCTTTAAAATATAGGAACAAAATAAGGTTACATTACCATTAATGACTTCATTTGTTTGGGAAGGAATGGAGTGTCCTACTAAATCCCCTTCCTTTTGCGGTTGTTTAGTTTCAAACATGCCATTCGATAAGTCGGCAATATCTAATTCTTAAAAGAAACAAAAATAAATGTAAATTATTCATTTACTGGGTAGATTAGCTTTGTTTTGTATTCATTCAGTAGAACGTTGAAAACCTGATGTCGACCTTGGATCTGCTTTAAATTAACCACATCAATAGGTTAAGGATAAATAAATAATTCAAATAAACAAAATAAAAACATCGCTCCACCACACTCGAACATAGTTTTCTACTATTATACATATAGTGACACTGAAGTCAAATCCCATAGAATATGGTTTAATATAAAAAATAGACTACAAATTGGTGTGGCACATAGCTTCCTCGTATACTATTACGTTCTTAATTGATTTTATGCTTTTACAAGCCATTATTGTCTAATTTATTTAATTGTTTCCCCCGTTTTTTTAATCTGTCAAAATTGTTTTGATTTTTTACTTTCGATAAACTATGAAAGTTTCATACAAATAAGATAAGTACTTTTGAAGCTATAGGTTAAATAAATTTATGTTTGTGTGCATGTGGAAGAGGAACAAATGAGCGCAGAAGGTTGAATGGAACCAACAATGAGCTAATGTTGACCTGCCATTCAAATTTCATTAAAATCGGACGTGTAGTTTGTAGGATATGTTGGTTCGCAAAAATTAAGCGACAGACAAACAGACAGTCAACGAACCAAAAATGTTCCCTGGTGTCTGAAAAGGATTTCTGTCTTAGAATTTTTGAAATCGGAGACAATTAATATTTTCGTTCTTCAGAGCGATGATATAGATTCCGTAACATTCAGTATAAACTCGGAAGCAATAAACTTATATTTATTGTTTCAAGCTTACCATTTTTGGTTCCGTGTTGTATGTCGGTCTGTCGCTCAATTTTTGCAATCTTATAAACTACACGTCCGATTTCAATGAGAATTGGATGGTAGGTCATAATTAGCTCATTGTTGGTCCCATATAAGTTTCATTTCAGCGCCCATTTGTTTCTTTTCAACATACGCATAAACGCACATTTATTTTCACCTATACATATCTTCAAAAGTACTCATCTGATTTGTATGAAATTTGGATGGTTTGTCGTATAAGTAGCCCGCAGATAGCGCCAAATTAATTTCAACCGTCTACGCTCTTTTAATCTTGCTAAATTGACACTTAAATTCATGTAAAAAAATTAATTCTACACTAATGATTTCCAACTAAAGAAGTCGAAATTCTTTTAAGCGAAATCTTTTGATTATAGTTCGAAAATAAAACAAATAACTTTTATTCTCTTTTGACATTGTGTGAAGTCATTTTTTTGCCTCAAGAATATTTTTTATTATTCTGTTGGTAAAAATATAAAAAAAAGTTATCAGGATGCTTATCATTTTATTTGAAACACGCTCTATGTACGTAACAGATCAAATATTAAGCGGGGTCAGTGCATTCTATGGTTCAACTATATCTTATATTTTAATGAGATATTTAAATCTACATACATATATATAACCTAATATAAAGTGTATCTTAGTAGTTGTATATAACACAGAAAAATACTCAAAAGAAATGTATTTGAACAGATTACGAGTAAAAAAAAAATTGCGAATAATTCTTTTAAATCGTTAATTAGTCCAGCGTGCAAAAAGTGTTTGACTAACATCAAGCTAAAATTTTGTATTTAAAGTAATCTTTTGGTCCCTTTTTTAAGAATATGTGTTCGGCTAAGTTTGTCAGTGGAACATAGCTTGGCAATAGCCATTTGAAGAAAACAAACCGGTGGACAGCGGCTATGTCCTGCCCATTGTGGTGGACAATGTGATTTTCATGATCCTGAGTACAAAATTAGTCACTTGATACGTTAATTATTCAAATATTACTCCAAATCAAAGTGGTCAGTTATCAAGTGACAAACTAACATAAACTTGATTTTTGGTCTACTAACTAATTTTGTACTCAGGATCATGAAAATCACATTGTCCAACAAAATGGGCGTTACAAGGCAGCTCTCTACAGGATTTTTTTTAAATGCCTATTTGCCAAGCTGTGCCCAGCAGACGAACTTAGCCTATCACAGATTCTTAAAAGGCACCAAAAGATTAACTCATACACAAAATTCTAGCTTGATGTCAGTCAAGTTAGACAATTTTTTGCATAGAAATTGAATTGTAAAAAAAGGAATTGTAATTAAAGTACATCTGTGACTTGAATAAGAATGTTAGTCAGACACTTTTTATGAATACTATCTCCTGGACTATATAAAAAAATTAAGGAATTAGAAAGATTTTACAAATAACTATGCATTATTAAAGTAATTTAACTTTAGACACATTAAACTTAAGTAGATGATACCTGTAAGATATGGTATTTTTTTAATGGTAATTTTAGAAGAAATTGTAGATATGTCATCTCATTTAACCGGATTCGACATATTTGAAAAATAATTTATTTATTCAAGTAAAGTCAATAGAGGTTTTACTTTAGCGTACAGAGAACATTATCCCAGAAAAAAAATGTTTACTTAAAAAGGGGGCTCATTATCTATAACTGCGATCATTTTCAATTTAATTTAATGAATTTACTACATTTAAAGTAAAATTTTGACTTATATGATAATACTTTTGGAAAAAACAGCTTATTAATATTATTATTATTAAACTTTTTATTATATTTATTACACACTTTAATAATTGTTTGTGAGGTTCAGAATTTTTAGAAAGCTGAAACATCCGCAGATTATGTATCTCTGCTGATAACGCACGTTATCATTTTTAAAGTGTGTTTATATATATATATATATATATATATATATATATATATATATATATATATATATATATATATATGTATACATGTATACATGTATACATGTATATATATATATATATATATATATATATATATATATATATATTATATATATATATATATATATATATATATATATATATATATATATATATATATGTATAAGAATTAGTATTACGTATTTTTCTTCAATAAAAATATTCTCAATGAGAAATCTCACTTGATAACGTTGTAACTCAATGAAGATATTATATTGATAACGTTTCCTTTTATTACATCAATTAAATATGATTTTGCGGTAAATGATAAATTGCTTTTAAAGTGATAGATGTAAAAGATTAATCATTATATCGACATTTGAAATAGAGGTCAGAGATGATTTGTCTAGTCGGGGTCAAGATATGAGGTTGAGGTTATTACCTCAATTCTATTGGCATAAATAAAAATTCCAAATAAATTTATTCGAATTCAAGTCACAGATGTCATTTAATAACAATTCTATTTGGTAAAACAAAGAATACTTAATAAAACACAACATAAAATATAAATTAAGGGAAGGTTACAATAACCTAAAGCAGTGTTGCTTTTCATCTTTAACCAACACAACTAAAATAAACTAAATTCAATTAAACAACAATAATAAATAGACTTTTATCTTCCATTTATTTAAAAGGTTTGGTAAGTGTCAAAAGGACAATATTACAATCTAGAAGGATGTTTAAAAACTAGTTCCGAGTTGGCACTCAGAATGAAATAAATCTTATTTTTAAAATTAGCTATTCAGAACATACATCAAATTAATATAAACAAACAAGATATATGCAGTCAAAACACGTACAGTCCTCTGATGTTTTAAAACGTTCGAAAACTCAGATTAAATGCTTCACTCTATTAAAATTACAACAAAAATAACTATGAGCTATAAAACAGCGATCGAACAGTCAAATTTATTTACATTAAAAATTAATTAATTAATAGGAGAGTATTAATTAAATTAATTATTTTAAGGGAGAGTATTATAAAGGATTTGTAACAACATTCCAGAGGTTTTAAAGTCACCATTATACTAACTCGTCTAAAAACAGAAGGAAAAATCTCTCCACGTAAAATATTTATTTAAAAATCAAAGCAGCTTTCGACCTGTATTAAGTATAAGGCCATCTTCAGTGCCGAAGATTCATGGAAACATGAATCAACCAAAAGAGCTCATAGGGCGGGGGAAGTCATGCAAAGCCAGACACCAGTGGCGGATTAAAGGGGGGGCGGGGGTGGCGACCGCCCCCCCTTGATTATACTTTTTTCCAACGACTACCAAATTTCATATCAGAAATGCATAAAAGCGCTGTTTTGAGAGGTAATATTTTCAAAATTTTCCGAGGGAGGACCCCCGGCCCCGCAATATATCCTCCTCCCCCCCCCCCCCCCCCAATAATAAACTTCTGACGACGCCAGGCGTCCCGGAGTTGTCCCGTTTTTGGACTTTAAATCCCGAACTTGTCTCCCGAAAACACTTTTCGGGTCGAAAAGTACGAGTATTTGCTTTGATTCGATGGTCTTCAAATAGATATAATAACTTATCTAAATTAATTTACTTAATTTAACTATTTTTTTTTAAATATAAAATTTGGTCCATTGTCATGGGCTTAACGGCTCGTAGATGTATAAAATGAAAATATTAAAAATCCTCCTTTAGCTTCCGAGCTTACCGAAGGTAACAAACTGATAAATTTTCGTTAGGTATAAATTTTCTTTAGGTATTTTAGACAAAATACCTAAAAATAAATATTGTAGGTGCACAACTTTTATTGTGTTACAATAACTATACTTTTAAGTTTGTATTACATTTTTTTTAAAAAATGTACTTGTGTTCATGTTCATACTTGTTTTCCATCAAACTAAACCATATAATCGAGCCAAAAATTACCCTTTTGTGACTAAGTATTAAAATCAAATTTTACCTCAGAAATGCATTTAAGCGCTGTTTTGAGAGGTCATATTTTCAAATTTTCCCGGGGGAGGACCCCCCGCTATATGCACCATACAATAATTAACTGCTAACGACACCTATGACTTAGGTTAAGATATTTTACTGCAGTCGGAGGGGAGGAATCCTGAGAACTCCCCCCCCCCCTTTACTTAGGGCTTTCCATACTCCCGAAAGGAGGGTCAGATCGCCACCCCCTAGATCAGTGGTTCTTAACCTTTTGGTAACCACGGCCCCCTTAAAATCTCCAAATATAATATACCTAGTACCTAACTACCTTTCGAGGCCCCCTGGGGGGTCGCGGCCCCCCGGTTAAGAACCACTGCCCTAGATGACACCCTTAATCCGCCACTGCCAGACACTAGGATAAGACTCAACCAAAACAATGAAAAAAAAAAAAAAAAGGAAAGAGGCATATTTGATTATGTAAAATTTCAACACAATCAGGTAGTTAAAAAGTAACATAGTAAGATTTTAAGAATAAAGGTATGGAATATGAAAAATGCATTAGATTTCAGAATAAAAACCGTTTCTTTCAGCTTTTCGACAAAAAACACAAAAGAAATTTTGTTAGTAATGATTTATTTGTGACTAAAAAGGAAAATTTGCTTACTTCTTAATATTTATAAACTGCATTTTACTAAAAATGTAGGGGAAGGCAAAGTGGCCAGGGGGGTAAAGTGGCCATTCTCAGTTTTATGGTTGTAAAGTGCTGCTGTTAATCGGAGATTACAGCAACCTTTCATAGACAACCATATCAGTCTTCAAACATCGCTTAAACTTTGGACCACGTGTTTTTTGTGAAGTTATCCGTTTTCTACTTTCACACCTCTCTGATGTATGCTAAGTGTTTATTTATATTATTTATTATTATTATAGTAATAAACCTAAAGTATGCTAATTTATTATTTTTATAGATATTTGCTGTGGATGAAGTTAAATAACTACATATTACGAACATATTGTTGTGGCCACTTTGCCGCCTTGTGTGGGGTAAAGTGGCCATTTGGATACTTTTTGAAAATTAATCAATTTGGTTTCTTTAAATAATTTTAAATTAAATGAAAAAAATACATGATATGAATAGATGGTTGAAGTATACAATCACAAAGTTTTAAAGCTCTAGGCCGATTATGAGTTGGCTTAAAAAATCAGCAAACCTTAGCATGGCCACTTTGCCCCGCCTTCCCCTAAATGTCTTTCTCCAAGCTTTATTAACTTGTAATTTTTGAAGTGAAACTTCTTTAGCCGCGGTAGAGTGCAAATCAGGGTACGTACGCGAATGTTAAAAATTAAGTCACAAATAAATGATCGAGAATATAGGCGAAAGTAAATCACGCGAATGTTAAGGATTTTACTGTATTTGTGATTAAATATTAATTTGATCCATCACAGTAAACCGGCAGTGAAACAACATCATATATATTTGGTGGTATTCTATCAATTATAAGTACACTTATAACAAACTTTTAATAAAAAATAAAAATGCGCAGGAGTAAAGAAATCATGTCAAGGATTTATAATGTTATACGAAAAGAGCAGCGACTTTAAAACAAGGTAATCCTTTATATGTGAGAGAATACATGGATTTCATTCTTAAAGGATTAATATATACATACATACACACAAATATATTATAATATATATACATATATTAAATATAAAAGAAGGCTTTATAAAATAATCTCATAAATATTATAAGTCCTGAAATAAAATTAAAATATTTTGATTGTAGACCCCTAATTAATAAATAAATAAATAAATAAATAAATATATATATATATATATATATATATATATATATATATATATATATATATATATATATATATATATATATATATATATATAAATATGTGTGTGTGTGTGTATATATATATATTTGTGTTTTTTAATTAGGTGACTAATCTTAATTTTATAAATGCGTGAGCGTATAAAGTACAAAATATGTATAAATTGTATAATATATAATGTGAAACGCGATTATTAAATTAACGCAAAATATCCATTATGCGTGAGCGAAGTTTTACTTTCTCAAATATAATATTATTGTGATGGCGCTAAAATTCGATTTTTAGATTTTGATGGATTTACACGTTTTGAGGTCCCCTCAGTCCAAAAAAGTGGTTTTTAAAAATTGTTCGTCTGTCGTCTGTGCAGATGCCTAGAGCCTACACTAGTGGGCCGTTTTTGACAAAATTTAGCATACATTTTCGCTCCAAATTAATTTTAGCTCCAAATTTGTTCGTCTGTCGTCTGTGCAGACGCCTAGAGCCTACACTACTGGGCCCTACACTAGGGTTTTTGACCAAATTTAGCATACCTTTTCAGAAAAATCATACCCCTCAGGTTAAATCGAGAAATTAATTTTAGCTCCAAATTTGGGGGCGTGTGGAAGAACATAATTCATTCACATAGTTATTTTGACTGAGCTGTGGAAGAACTTAATTCATTTAGACTTCGTTTCGACTGAGCTGTGGAAGAACATAATTCATTCACATAGTTAATTTGGCTGAGCTGAGGAAGAACTTAATTCATTTAGACTTAGTTTCGACTGAGCTGTGGAAGAACATAATTCATTCACATAGTTATTTTGACTGAACTGTGGAAGAACTTAATTAATTTAGACTTACTTTCGACTGAGCTGTGGAAGAACATAATTTATTAACTTAGTTGTTTCGATTAAGGTTTGGAAGAACTTAATTCATTCACTTAGTTAATTCGGCTGAGGCCTTGGTAGAACTTAGCTGTTATTATTAAGATTTTTTGAAATATTTTTAAAACTTAGATTGAAATGAACAGTAATAATTCCTATTAAAGCTAATATAATGTTGTTTTTTTAAGTATGAATATGATACATTTTTTTTATAATTGACAATAATTCCTTCCTCACAAATTATGTAAAATAATATTAATTTATTGTTGAGAAATATTTTTTTAAGTTGTTTTAAAAAGGACTTTATTGCAGTTAAAAGTTAGTAGGTAAATACTGTCAAAAGTTTATATATTATTACTCGCCGGCGTCAGCTGGCCTACGGCCAGCTTTTGCCCGTCGAGTGGCCAGGTAGATATATGCCAGGTACTTGTATATAGTAGTTGGTACTTGTAAGATCTGGTAATGTTGTAGGAGGTTGTGGGATATTGTAGCCATCAGGTGGGTTAATTATACTGTTATAATTCCCAGTCTATAAATGACAAAATAAACAAACGATAAAGCAAACAAAGAAACAAAGTATGAAAGCTATTAACGTCTAGAGGAGCTGAGCTAGTATCTCTGAAGTTGTAGAGGGGATTGAGTAAGGTGGGGTGACAGGAGCGACGGGAGAGGATAGGAAGATCGGACATATTCCCGTCTCTGTCTCTTTTTATGGCGCGGCACTATTAAAGTAAATATGTATTTAATAACTTTGGTACTAACAAACATTTTTCGGAGAAACAATGCATCTAACTTGCGCCAAATGTGGTGCACATATAATTAATTTAATAAACAAATAACCCAGCAACCAAATCGTAAAACTGCTATAAAAACAGTTTTTTTTCAATTTTACCCCCCTCAAAACTAAAAATAACACAAAATAGAACATAACAAAAATTAATCTGCTATTCAAGAGCTTTTCAGCGATATAAATAATATTATAAAAGATTAACTTTAACATTTGTATCCCTGTACTCTAAGGTACAAAAAAAAAAAAAAAAAAAAAAAAAAAAAAAAAAAAATGAAGGGACATTAATTTAACTAATAAATAAATATAAATAAAAAAAACCTAATAAAAAAAAATTATTTAAACCCTTCAACCTGCAAGAAAATTATAAATCGGTACAAAAGTTCGAGTACAACATTTTTAAAAAATAAACAAATATAATAGCTTTAATGTACAAATCAAGGCCTTTCAAATGATATAATATTAAAAACCAAAAAAGTGGTCACGTGACACGGTACACAGTAAAACGTTTAGTCTCAAGCTTTCAGCAAATTGGATGAACTATTGAAATATAAGAGCACATATAATAAATTTAATAAAATAAAATTTATAAAAAAAAAAAAATCGTAAAAATCGCTATAAAACAGTTTTTTAATTTTACCCCCCTAAAAACTAAAAAATACCACAAAATAGAACGTAACGAAAATTAATCCACTATTCAAGAGCTTTTCAACGATATACATCACATGATAAAAGATTAACTTTGACATTTGTACCTCTGTACTCTAAGGCCTATGGTACAAAAATTATATTTTAACGAAAACAAACAATACAAAAGGGCATTAATTTAACTAATAAACAAATATAAATAAAATAACCTAATAACAAAAAATTATTCAAACCCTTTAACCTACAACAAAATTAAAAATCGGTACAAAAGTACGTGTACAACATTTTTAAAAAATAAATAAATATAATAGCTTTAATGTACAAATCAAGGCCTTTCAAATGATATACGACACAATATTAAAAACCAAAAAAGTGGTCACGTGACACGGCACACGGGAAAAAGTTTATTCTCAAGTTCTCAGCAAATAGGATAAACTAATGAAATAAAATATACTCAATTTAAAGAGCATTAGTGTGAGTTTTAAGATCCCTCATCAGAAATAAAATCGGTCTAGAATTGTAAAAAATATGGTCATTCAAAGTAAACAAATTGAAAAAATAAAAACAAAAAAAAATCCAAAATTATCACCATTTAGGGTACAACCGATAGAGGTACGACAAAAAGTCATAGAACCAAATTTGTAGATCTTTTAAAATCAGTTAACAACTGATTTTAAAAGATAAATCCGCTGGTGCTGTCTGTTTTCCAATACGACTTACCGTTCAGCCGCAACAAGCCCCAAAACAGCTTAAAAATCAAGTCGGCCATTTTTATTTTTTTAGGGGGGGAAGGAGTAGGAAAAGTAAACTTTTTATAATTATTTTGGTTCACAATATAGACATTGCGCTTCGAATGGCGCAAACCTCAAGTCTCTAGCTCTTCTGGAAGAGGGTAAACATTAATGTCAGTGAGTGAGTGAGTCAGTCAGTTAGCCTTGCGGCTTTATAGTATATAGATTTGTTTACATTAATAAGTCTAAAATTTCCTTTTGTTGGGTTTCAAACTATATGAGTCCATTATGGCTCCGGTACATACAAATAAGTTTTGTTACTTATGCCAACAAATAACTTATGCCAAAAAAAAACTATAAGTTTACTCCAAACTTTTAGAACAAGAATCTATAGCTGTCTGATGGTTTTGATGCAATATTTTTTAGGTAATGCTTGTTTCAAAAGATAAGAATGTTTTCAGCGAAAAGAAAGGGATAATTTATCAGCGTTAACTTGACAGTACGGAAGTCTTCACGAGAAATAAAAAAGTAAACAATAGACTGTTAAAAGAAATAAACTGATTTCAAGAAACAGTTTTGTCCGAAAAGATTCCAAAGTTGTTTAGAAACTAGAAAATCAGGGCAGAAATATATCTACCAAATAGGTTTTTCTTTCAAGTTCTTAACAGCTGTTAAGCCATAATAATAGATATACGTGAAATCAAATCCAAAAATAGAGTAGCGAAACCAAGCTTTGCAAAACAGGTATGCACGTGAGAAAGACAAGGTAAATAAATATATGTATCATACATAATGAAGTACAATACGTCAATACAGAATTAATTACTGGGCGTTTGAAGTTTAAGCTAATTGAATATTTAAATTAAGTAGGTAAGTTCCAAGCAAACCAATGAGAACAAACCCTAATCTACGTTCTTGGTATACTTCCTTGCCCTTATTAGCTAAAGAAATGTAGAACACCCTAAGCACTGTGACGATGTGACTCCTTATAAAGGGGATGGAATGTTAAGAAGGGGTTTAAGGCAAAAAAGTGACCCCATAGAGGTAAGAGAAATTGGAGGAAAAAATCATACAGCGCATGCTCCACAACCTTTGAACTGGGACAAATTACCTTCTTTGTTAATTTCAAGGTTTATTTTGAATCAGGTAATAAACTTGATTATTAACTTATAATTTTAAATAATACACAACAAGTCACTGTAAACGGCTAAATATAGTCCAAATATCAATCACAAACAGCACAAAATAAGAAATACAACGCACGGGAGAGTACAACGCAATCTGTTAATTCTTGATAACCTGCCGCACATTTCTTGGAAACCTATAACCAAGAGGAAGGTAATTTGTCCCATTGGAGCTCATATTTTACATATCTTCATGGGACCACTTTTTTGCCACAACCCTCCATCCCCTAATCCCCTTTATATAAGATCCTTGTGTGACTCTAGAGGAGACTCCTTAAAATTGATCATTATTATAGGCAAATAAATATTAAGAAAATGAGACATACCATCGACGGATTTAGGTACAAAGTCGACTGTCTTGGTTTTAGCTCTGACGTTTTCACCAGTTCCGTCGATCCAGATGTACGTGGCTTGAATCTTGCCACAGTCATCAAGCGGTATTTTCATGAACCGCTCGGCCACGGTCTTGTTCATCTTAGAGTTAGGACTTTCTTCTAGAACCATGTTTGTCTGCAAACAGAAAAATACAACGATAAATAAACGATAAGTGCTTTAAATTAAGAGACATACAATTAATTTACTTAAGGCCAATAATATGGGAATATTCTTGACATATATTTTGCTTTCGAGCTTACTGAAGGTAACAGAAGCTATATGAACGTTCTAAAGAACGAACATTTTTTATGTCCACCAATCCAAGACAGAAATATGTTTCAGACATCGGGGAACATTTTTAGTCCCATGTCTTTCTTTCGTTCAAGTTTTGCGAACCGACATATCTGAAAAACTACACGTCCGATTTTAATGAAATTTGGATGGTAGGTCATAATTAGCCCATTGTTGGTTCCATATAACTTAGAACCTTCTGCACCCATTTGTTTCTGTTCCATATAAGCACAAACACATTTATTTACACCTATATCTTCAAAAATACTAATATGATTTTTATGAAATTTGGATGGTTTGTCGAAAGAGCCCGCAGATCAGTTTAATTTAAAACGTCTGCGCTCTTTAAATTTTACTAAATTGATACTTTAATTTATGTAAAAAATTCAAAACTATTTTGACTGACTTAAAATAAAAGGAGGAAATAATTAAATAAATCAGACAATAATAGATAGTAAAAGCATAACATCAATAAATTACGTAATAGGATGTGAGGAGGCTATGTGCCACACTAATTGGCAGACTATTTGTTAATTTATTGAAGCAGAACTCTTGTGATTCCTTCAACAAATAATAGCAATACGCTGGAAATATTAGTAATGCATTAATTTCGTAATGTTTAATTATTTTCTTATGTACTATTCAAATCACAAAAGATATTAATTGCACTCAAAACGTTACATTTCGAGCACTGATAATTCAGATCACAAAGTACGAGTATTCTAAGAAAACTAACGTAAGTCCTACTGCATAAAATTTATTACAAAAGACAGTAATACAAGTTTACAAGTAAAATAAATTAACAAATGAAGAGACTGAACACAACGACTCGTTGAAAAATAAAACAACGAACAAGAATTAAAACCGGTTTTGTTGGATGACTTAATGCAATAATAATTATAGCTCTCGCCTGATTTAAAAAAAAAAAATCACAAGTCTAAACCACAAGCTAACATTTTAAAACTTCATCTTGTCTAAGATTCAACAGCATAAAATAATTCTCATGCATATAGTAATTTAACCACATCTAGTAAGATACATATTTAAAACTTTTACCTTAATTAATTTAAAAGAACAAAACTTTAATTATGGATTCTCCTAAATGTCTCTTAATCTCTTGAATAACAAAAAATTTAGTTAAAGGTCCAATATAAAGTTTATAATAACAAACATTAGCATTAGCTAGTTTGTAAGCTATAGGTAAGCCTTTCAATCACGTAATTAGTGAATTAATTATTAGTCAATCTTTGAACCTATAAATTATAAACTTAAATAACAAGTGAACAGTTAAAAAATGAACTGACTAGCAAGTAAATCTTCTATCAAACAACTGATAAGATCTGAAAGTCTAAATCTATAACTAATACAACAGCCAACTTCTTATTAATCAGCTGATAAGAGAAGCGCATATTTTATAACTCAACTTATATGACCAGTGAATAACATTTCAGTCAACTGATGTGTCTAGTGATTTCTTATCAGTCAACTGTTGTAACATGTGAATCTCTTATCAACGCATGTGACAAGTGATTCTCTTATCAATCAACTGTTGTAACAAGTGAATCTCTTATCAACGCATGTGACAAGGGAATCTCTTATCAGTCAGTAGATAGTAGATATGACCAGTAAATCACTCTTCTAATATTACTATTGAACCTCTTACAAGTGATGAGATACTCTTTCCAGACAACTTTTAAATAGATTGGTCAGCATCAATATTTGTTAATTTACGTACAAAATTAAATGGATTAAGAATAAAGTTTATAAAAATTGGTATAATTTAAACGATATGAGGATATCTTCACGATAATAGAATTTGTTTTGATAAAAACTACCCCTAAAGCTTTGTCCAGACTGCCGAACCAAACAGAGGAAACGAGCAAAGCGTTGGTCTCTGCGCATGCCCAGTCTATGATGCGCAGGCGCACTTTAGACTGGGCATGCGCAGATACCAATGCTTTGCTCGTTTCCTCTGTTCGGTTTGGCAGTCTGGACAAGGCTTTAGATATTATTATAATACTTTTATTAAATATAATATGAAATATGATTACTATTAATATTTTTATTTTTTAAAGAAATATCTAACAACTAAAAACAATCTCATTGGGTTTATGTAGGCGTAGGGTTTTATTCTGACACAGAATACGTCCTTTCATAAACCGTCCCTTAGCGTGGCGCCGTTTTATGGGGCTAATATAGTCTCATTTAGCTTTATCGATTCGACCTTAAGGTTAGTTATATTGAAAGGGCTTGTCAGATGATGACAACTTGACCTTCCATACCGTACAAGCAATGGAGGACATTCTATGTCTTAATTAGACGTTTAAATACCTAAATACGGTTTAACTTTAAATTGGAGAAATATTTAATCAATTACCATTAAGTGCCGTTTTTTCTCCAGTAGCTGTTCTAAGTAAGCCTAATAATAATAAATAACTAATTCGAATTCATAGCAAAATCTATTTAAACGATAATTTTTTAATTAACACTTATCAATGAAAATTTACAGCCTTTAACGGCTCTATAACAATTCATGAACAACATACATTAGAGACAGACATAATGATAGAATATATAATTATCTGTTATCTCGATTGTAAAAGAGAAAATGTAAACAAAGAAAACAAAATACAGACGGTCTAAGGTTAGATAATAAACAGATAAACAGCTTAAATATATCTAAATGATAAGACACTTGATAACGTTAAATAAAAATAAATTGCATACCTTTAATTATCATTGATGTCACCTACTAAGCAATAAACATGTCATTATACTCGTAGTTAATAAGGTACATATTTTAATTTAATAATTGTCAATTACATTATAATATATGAAACATTTCTTATCATTTTTGGACCTACTTACATAATTATATAGTCATCATTTTGCGAATGGAAAATGTTTAGATATAACTCAAAATTTTAGGCAATGGATTTATTTTCAGACCAATTTATCTTTTGATATGATTAATCTATGAGATAGGTCGTATCATAGAGATAAATTTGAACGTTAGTTTCTGAAAAAAATAGGTTACATAACTAGGTCATGTTACAGTTCAAATTTAGGATATATATCGAACGATATTATAATCCAAATGGAAGGATTTATCTGTTGAGATCGTATAGATAAGAGATAAGTATTAGAGAACATCTCTTTGAGTTTATCAGTTTATCTTACAAACTATTGATCAGCTTAACTAGAACTGTTATCATTTGAAGGTTTCTGCGAAATCGTAAGTAAAACAAAATAAATTCCAAATCAAACAAAATTGGCCAGACAAAGAGAAAATCTTATTTTTGCATTACTTAAATTATTTCCGATGTGTGGTACGTTTACAGTTTACCTTTTTTACTTCAATTCTGAATATTTCTAATTTATCAAAAACTCTCATGAGGGGTGAAGTGGAGCGGGAACGGCGTTCCCACACTGATTTTCCGTAGTAAAAAAACAATAAACAGGTCAAGTGTGTGCTAGTCAGCACACAGCGAGGGTACATAGGCCAGACTATATAGTGTTTAACTGTAAAGTGTATAAACAGTGTTTTTTTAAAATGCTAAAACGCTTACTTTGAATCTTTCTAAGGGTCTGATATTTTCAAAACACACTCTGATAAAGTATTTTATCTACGATTGATACGAAATATAAACATTATATCTTTGTTTAGATGCGTAGAAAGTGATTCTTTACGTACTTGTATTCATTGCGCATGCGCGTCTCATAGTTCTGAATAATTCCTCTTCTTTACCACACTAGTGCGGTAAAGAAGAGGAATTCTTCAGCTTTACGCACGATTAGCAAGTTTGTTTACATTTAACAAAACTAATTTGCTGTTCTTTTATTAAAGTAACTGTTTATATCGAGTTTTTAGTGAAAAACAATGAGTGAATCAAGTGACTTTGACGAAAATGTGAAGAATAATACTCCTCCAGAAATAATTAATTCGGTAAAAAATACAACTAATGAATTAATGCCATCTTTATAAAGAGAGAGATACGAACTTACATACAGCAAGTTTATTTTTGTTCTGTATTTATTATTTAAATCTAACAATCGTAGATAAAGTACGGTACGCAACTCGTGCGAAAACGGCATTTTGCATTGCTCGTGTGGTTTTACCACCCTCGCTATCGCTCGGGTGCAAACTCCACACTCGCATGCAAAATGCTACTTTCCGCACTCGACGCGTAATGTACTATTTTTTTCCACTGAACCGGACTACAGTCATATAAATACATCGAAAAGACCATAATTATAAAAAGACCTATTTTGTCAATAAAAAATAAAATAATATTTTTTTTCGAAATTTCCAAAAAGTGGTATCTTTACTTTTGGTCGAAGAATGTTCAGGAATTTTTTCAGGTTTTTTGCACTTCACATAAGCGAGATAGAGGGGGGGGGGGGACACGTTTCACACCCACTTCAAACTTGCCTACGCTCGCCCTATCAAAGTTATATCCAAAGAATTATATATTTTTGTAATCAGCTCAACGTACCCTTTCATATGATACCCCTCACGGTGTCGAAAAAAAAAAAAATGTTAACCCCTAAGTTTTTTTACCCTAATTTTTTTGGAAAAATATTATTTTTAAGTCGCTATATTTTTAAAATATGTGGGTAGGTACAAGACATACATGCCAAATTTCAAAGTGACCGGACTAAAGGTGTAGCCGTGAGAGCACGCGAGAGGACGGACGGACAGACACACGCAGGAAAATATAAGGGTCCTTGGTTTTGACTACGGACCCTAAAAAAATAGCCAATTATAGCTAAATATAGATTTGGTATAAAATGATTGATGTAAATAATAAAACAATACTTTACAAATATTTGTAAACTCGAATGATGTTAATCTTAAAAAATAATATGAAATTATTTAAATAAGACTTTCCTAATAATTTGACAAATATATTTAGCTTCCCACACTAGACAATTTGCCACTACACCACTGACACTCATGAAGAAGCAATAAAGAATAGATTACTATGACTATTTTTTACTCTATAAAATTCAATAATTAAAAAGACTTAGATTAATAGTACATTACGCGTCGAGTGCGGAAAGTAGCATTTTGCATGCGAGTGTGGAGTTTGCACCAGAGCGACAGCGAGGGTAGTAAAACCACACGAGCAATGCAAAATGTCGTTTTCGCACGAGATGCGTACCGTAATTTATCTACGATTGTAAGATTTAAATAATAAATACAGAAAAAAATAAACTTGCTGTATGTATAAGTTCGTATCTCTCTATTGATAAAGATGGCATTAATTCTTGAGTTGTATTTTTTGCCGAATTAATTATATCTGGAGGAGTATTATTCTCCACATTTTCGTCAGTCACTTGATTCACTCATTGTTTTTCACTAAAAACTCGATATAAACAGTTACTTTAATAAAAGAACAGCAAATTAGTTTTGTTAAATGTAAACAAATTCGCTAATCGTGCGTAAAGCTGAAGAATTCCTCTTCTTTACCGCCCTAGGGTGGTAAAAAAGAGGAATTCTTCAGAACTATGAGACGCGCATGCGCAATAAATACAAGTACGTAAAGAATCACTTTCTACGCATATAAACAGAGATACAATGTTTATATTTCGTGTCAATCGTAGATAAAAGATTATTTGGTTTATTTTAATTACTAATCATCTTGCCTGAATTCGAAACTAACTATATATATAATATATTTGAGCAATGTTTCCCTAAATACGTATTGTAAATTTTTATGAAAAATATTCTTCTTCCTCGTCTCGGCAGTTTTTCTCTTATGTAAATTTAATTATTGAGATACAGATATAAGGTAGTATTTGTTATAAGAGTATAGATTTGAAAGAACTAACTAGCTAATAATATTTCAGTATCTTATCTTTTAATTTATAAAATTTACTCTCTTGCTGTTGTTCTTTAAGTACATTAGAATGACATTGTGGGAGAATTATTACTACTGAGATTCACTAGCGTGACTAAGACGTTTCATAACTATTATTATAGGACAGAATGTCAAGTGGATCACGCATTGGACTCGACAGGAATATATTGTGCGAACGTTTTTACACTTGTGTATTTGAGATAATGACACAATTGAACACACGGTCTCATATAATAGCAAAATAAAATAACATCATAGAATGAGTTATAGAACAAGGTTTTTACGAACTACGCTATACTTTAAAATTAAACTTCAAAATCGTCAGATTTTGAGCAATTTGTACTCCGTGTTTATATCCTTAGATGTTAAGGTTTTCTGATTTTTTAACCAATATCAGTCAAAATAGATAAAATCAAACTAATTAATATCAATAAAAGTAATAATTAATATAAGTACCTATATTAAGAAAATATCTGTTTTTAACACATAAATCGGATATACATTACAGATATACATACACGGACGCTCTCATATCTAACCATTTTAGCAACATTTATTGCAGCATATATTTGTATGATACCAACAGTGGATATTTACCAAACGTGGAAAATTTAAAAGAGTAAGTTTCCTCTTAAAAAGAATTCTTTATTAATTCCCTAAAAGGGAATTAATAATGAAGAGTCTTTTAAATTTATCATATGATATTTTCGTATAAATTTGAATTTATGATGTGGTTGAAGAATGAGTAAATAATATATGTTAACAGGTAAATAAATGAATGTCAGTATATAATCAAATATATAATTAAACGATCCTTCAATTCAAATTCAAAACGTTAAAAATAATAGAGATAATTTAAGAATTTGAGTTAATATTTCATAGTTTAAAGAAAAACTAATAAATGCTCTTCAATATCATAAGTTATTTTGTGGCATTAGAATGAATCTAAAGGTGAAAAATTAAAATTAATATAGAATATCAGAAATAATAATACAAGTAAATAACAAAATAATTTGTAAACACATAGTTCCGTATACCCATACCGTGTACCATATGTTAGGTACGGTTAAAAATTAAATGCTGAAATAACATAAATAAAATGTTTATACTAACTTTAACTAAAATAAACAGTATAAAGATAACGTACTTTTGTTATTGTAAGTTGCGTGTCATAATTTAATTTATGGAAATGCCATATCAAAACAATTTTTGGTTTTTGTATAACTAATAATTAGAGACCTACACGATACATGAAAGATTTACAACTCTAACTGCAGACCAAGTTAAAATATAAGCCAAGTTAAATAAGGTAGGTACAAAAGATATAATATTTCTAGAAATGTAATAGTCTTATCGAAATACGTTAAAATTTGTGTTCTCAATGATTTTTTTCATATTTAAAAACAACAATATTCAATAAAATCGGTAATAATATAAAACAAAAGTTAACTAAAGGACTAAAATAGATATTAAAAACACTCCAAAAAAAAAAAATATGTGTGAGGCTCTCACGCATTAGAAGTGAAACTTTAGTTCTAGAATGCATAGCTCTCTTTCATTTTTTGACAAATTTATTATTTCAGTATTAAGAAATGATTATGGGAAATTTAATAAAAAAAAAATAAAAAAATATTGCTACGCTAAGGCAACCACATTTATTCCAATAAAAATAAATGTTTGTTTTGATTTGCTGGTCTTTAAATAGATATAATATAATCAATCTGTAAAAATGTTTCACTTGGACGAGTCTCGAATCGCAAACTTCGTTACACGATTTCACTATATGAAAAAATTCACTCTACCGCCGCCAAAGAAGTTTCACTTCAAAAAGAGAAAAAAGTAAAAAAGACAACTGCAAAAAAATAAAATAAAATAATAATAATAAATCTATACTAAATAGATTAAAACTATACTAAATAGATTTAAATCAAGATCGAAATATGGGTCATCATTTTAAAATATCATTAGAGCATTGGAATGCATTATAATTATAATTTTAATTAACCATTTTATATATTTAATTAATATAAAACAATTCTGAAGTAATCAAAATTCACCCCAAATAATTATTATCTCTTAACACGCAAGAGAGGGTAGAAACAAAGTTAATATGGATCTAAACATTCTCTATTAGGAATATATCCGTAGATTATGTGAATAAGAAAATATAATGTGCATGCACCGATGATTCTTTTATACGTATAAATGTCTATGTATAAAAATCAAGCTATAAAATCGTAGAAATGCATTTAATTGTAATTGTAAAAGGACAAAAGCACGAGTAGAATCAACCCATTTCCAAGGAATTTAATTCGATAAAGTGCACTGGACAGGTTATGTAATCAAATTAAAGCTTGGTTATAATTTACGAGCAGTTAAACCCGTGGCAGCAGACTTAATTTTATACTTAGAAATAAAAGTGAATTTTAGAAAAATTAATTTAGATAACTATTTAGATAAGTAATTATATCTATTTGAAGACCAACAAATCAAAACAAACATTTATTTTTATTGGAATAAATGTGGTTGCCTTAGCTTAGCAATAACAAATCATTTCGAGGTGAGTTGTCGCCGTCGTCGAGACACTACTCGATTATATAAATTAAGAAATTTTACCTGCGAATAAATTGTTTTATTATTGGGTAATATTTGCTTTAATTTATGCTGTATTGTTTGCAAAATGTAGTAAATTCTACATAGACTCGTGCTAATAATGCTACAATGTCAATAATGATTAATAAACAGCAATAGACTTCAAAGAACTGTTAACTTTAGAATTAAAACCTATTTTTAAGAAGAAAACATTTCTCTGTTGTATGAACTCAATGTTTTTTGTAGCAGCACTACAAATTTGAGTTTTAATTCTCATAGTCACATTAATAGACTGTAGAGATATCTCTAATTAAGAAACACCTGAAGATATTTACTATCTTAACACCTGAAGATATTTACTATCTTAACACCTGAAGATATTTACTATATCTTAACACCTGAATACCTGAAGATATTTACTATATCTTAACACCTGAATACCTGAAGATATTTACTATCTTAACACCTGAAGATATTTACTATCTTAACACCTGAAGATATTTACTATCTTAACACCTGAAGATATTTACTATTTTAGAAGATATTACAAATCTTATTTACTATCTTTAACTAAATAAAGAATATTGTAGAATAGAATTTATCCAATCATAAAAATAACCTTTGGACTTGAAACATAAAATATGAGTTATTAACTGTTTGTGGCTTAAAAAAAAATCATCATAAATAATAAACATGTTTGTAAAATATTACGTGTTCATTAATATTAAACTAGCATAATAAACAAATTATGAACGGAGACAATAAGAGATAATGACGAATACTAATTAAATACATCCTGTTGGGGGAAATAAATAAAGTGCTTCTCGGAAAATTGTACAGTTTATAGTTTTCACGAGTGAAAACGCTGTTAAAGGTTTGTAATGTTGTATTCTGTGCGAAATCTTACAGAAATATGGAACACCGCCAATAGATCAGACCAGTCAGCAGTCTTGACAAGTCACATACCAGAGGAAAAATATATTACCCAATTTACCTGGCCAATTTCCAAATCAACAAAAACATTATATATACATACATATATATATATATATATATATATATATATATATATATATATATATATATATATATATATATATATATAAACAAACACACATATATTTATGTTATTTTTTGTAGTGATAGTTGGATAAATTCAAGTCTAAAATATTTTTTATTTTATTATTTTTTGGACGTTGGAAAATTACAGTATAACAAACAGGTTTAATCTTTATACTTGATTAAATTATAATTTATAATAAAACCATAAAAAAAATAGACACAGCTTCCTCGCATACTATTTTATTGATGTTATACTTTTGCAAGCCATTATTGTCTAATTTATTTATTTATTTAACCCGTTTTTTTTACTATATAAAAATTTGTATTGATTTTTTACATAAATTAAATTATCAATTAAGCAAAAGTTAAATAACGCAGACGGTTGAAATTAATCAGACAAGTGCTATTTGCGGTCTACTTTCGACAAATCATGTGTGTATGTGGAAGAAAAATAAATAGGACTAACAATGGGCCAGTTATGACCTACCATCCAAATTTCAATAAAATCGGACGAGTAGTTTTTAAGATATATTGGTTCGCATAAATTGAACGAGAGACATACACGGAACCAAAAAATGTTCCAAAAAAAAAAGTAATTTTGAAGTTATAGGTGTAAATAAATGTATTTTTGTGAGCATGTGGAAGATAAACAAATGGGCGCATAAGGTTGAAACTTATATGGGACCAAAAAAAGGACTAATTATGACCTACCATTCAAATTTCAATAAAATCGGACGAGTAGTTTTTAAGATATGTTGGTACGCAAAAATTGAGTGACAGATCGACAGTCCCACAGACAGACACGGAACCAAATATGTTCCCTGTTGTCTGAAACTGATGTCTGTCTTGGAATTTTTGAAATCGGAGACCTAAAAATGTTTCGTTCTTCAGAACGATCACATAGCTTCCGTTACCTTCGGTAAGCTCGGAAGCAAAAACCCGTTATATTTAACAAATGGAAAACACAGGACTAAGTGACTATATACTATATGAATAAGGGAAAGATAAGAGCGAAAAATGTGCACATGTTTGGCACATGACCTTGGCAGATTATCATAGGTTTTTAATCGATAACACTATTTAATAACTTTAATTATTTTTTTTATCATAGCTCTTTTATTAATTGCAAATTTGGCCGAATTTTCTTTTATTATTCTATTTTTAGCGATGAGCAACAAATATAACAACCAAACTTAACAAAATAATTGCAGTTAAAACAATAACAATTTGATAAATTTACATTTAAAAGTCAATGTCGAAACGTGAAGGTTGATGTTCATGAATTATTAATGGAGAAATAGTTTCCATTGAATGAGTTACGGCGCTCTGTGACTGATTAAAACGTTTTAAAGTTTTGCATACTTAAAACTAATTTAAATGTTTTCCACGTTCAAATGTGAAAAAGAACAAGAATTCCTCAATATTAAAAATCAATAGAATATAAAAATGTTTAATTAATTAATCCATACAGAATCGAATCAAAATGTGATAAAATCAACATATTGATTTAATTGCTTTATCAACATTATGAGATACAATTGACTGCCAATTGGTGTGGCACATAGCTTCCTCGCACCTCGCACCAATTACGTGATAGAATTTATTAATTTTATGCTTTAAAAAATTTGATTTTTTACCTGAAATAAAGTATCAATTTAGCAACATTTAAAGAGCGCAGACGGTTGCAATTAATATGGGGTACTGCAGGCTACATTCGACAAACCATCTAAAATTCTTTAAAATCGGATGACTGCTTTTAAAGATATAGGTAATACCAGCAATAAGCTAATTATGACCTAACATCCAAATTTCATTTACATCAGACGAGTAGTTTTTAATTGATCAAGGTTCGCAAAAATTAAGCGACAGACAGACGGACATGGAAACAAAAATGATCCCTAATGTCTGAAACGGATTTCTCTCTTGAAATTTTTAACATCGTAGTTATAAAAATCGTCCCCCAGAACAACCACATAGCTTCCGTTGCCTTCGGTAAACTCGGAAGCAATTTAAGACTTCTTTTTTTTTCTAAAACTAAAAAATGTAAGAGCTCACTCTGACTGTTATGTGATTTTCAGTATTTTTCATTGTGTTTTTATTATTATAATTATCTACAAAACTTTCTGGTCTAACCAGGTCTAATGGTGTGTTTTTGTTTTTATCCACTTTTTAGAATAAAATAAACTTAACAAAGAAAAAAATCCCTAAATAAAGCAGTTTTGAGAAGGCTTGAGTTATTAATAAAGGCCAAGGTACCTTCTTAGAGTAATAGCTCTTTAAGTCCTTTACTTTTTGAGTGAGCTACTTGAAATTATTATACATACATATTTAAAATGATAATTTTAATAATTTATTAACGACTTTCGTAAATAAAGAAAGTATAGTCTGCCAATTATTGTGGCACATAGCTTCCTCGCTACCTATTTCGTATAATACATGAATGATTTTATGCTTTTACAACCTATAATTGTCAAATGTATTCAATTGACATTTACATGTTTAGGCTGTGCTACATAACTCGAAAAGCGTTACTAAAAAACGTTACCCGGTGTATCAAGGAAGGTGTATTAGAAAGGTATAGGAGTGTGCACAGTCTGTCTCCAGCTGTTGGGCCTCCCTCCACCGCATGTCATAGGGCCGAAGAAAGTCGAAATTGTTTGGTTTGTTAAAGCTTAACATAATTTAAGTTAAGTACGTTATAAGAATGCAAGGAAGCTAAGGGCCACTGTTTGACACACTATTTATTTAACTACTATATCATAAATTCGGTTGAAAATGAGAAAATGGGAGCAGAAGGTTAAATTTATATGGGACCAACAATGGGCTAATTATGACCTGCCATCCAAATTTCAATAAAATCGGACGAGTTAAGATGTTTTTATTAAGATATGATTCGAAAAAATTGACCGGCAAACAGATCGACAGACCGACACTGAACCAAGAATGTTCCTTGATGTCTGAAACAGATTTCTGTCTAGGAAATTTTTGAAATCGGAGACATAAAAAAAAATGTTCGTTGTTCGTTCTCCAGAACGATCACAAAGCTTCTGTTACCTTCGGTAAGCAGGGAAGCAAAATATTGCATAAAAGTCATCTGTCAATCAAGGTCACGTTTTATTAAGGTAATGATTAAAGCATAATACATCATAACTAAGAAAAAGTCCAGTCATGCACCATGACTTAATGAGCGAATTTTCAAAGAAATGTGCGTATTATTGGCTTAATATAGGAAAATTTTGGTTTAGAATTTGCATGGGTGAAAAAAAAATTGGCACACAGGGGTACGGGGTACAAAAGTCAAAATAGTATTTTCCTTCAAGATGCATGTCGTTGGAAAGCTCTTTAAGAGTACAGTAATTGTTAATATATACACTTTTATCATATTTTATATAAAAGGGGGGCAAAATGAAAAAAACACGTTTTTATTCTATTTTTGACCCTAAATTGTAAAAATTTGACTCCTAAATGAACTCCAAAAATTCTGGCCAACGAACTCATCCTTTCTTTTGATATTATTGACATTTTAAAATTTGTTTGAAATTTTTAAGTGCATCCTAAGGGGAGATATCGTCTGGAGTGACACATATATATACATAAATATATACATACCATACATATATACATATATACATATATACATACATACATAAAAAAAAGTATTAAATTTTAGGAATCGATTCAGAATGGTCTAAAACGGATTTCCATGGAAAAAAATTTTCAAAAATTCGCATTACAAAAATTTTGAACCCATTGCAACAGCGTAATTTTCTTTGAAAATTCGCTAACAAGACAAAATAGAGAGGAAATAAATAGAAATAATTTAGAAATAAAATATTCTACGATAAGAAAAATTACAGCTTGTCGTTAACATATTTTATATAATTTAAATAATTAAAATGAAATTAAATTATAACTCACAGTTTAATGATAATGAAGAGATGAGAATATTTACTCGTCTTAACGAGATTGGCTTAACAATATTTTTCTATTTGACTTTGTTTAAATCTGTACTAAAAGAATTAGTGTGTTTGTATACTTAGGTTTTATTTAATCTGTGTTTAATCAGAGAAAGATCGCGAGTTTACACTTGTATATGTGAAGCTACTGTATGCACAGACTGGTCTGTTATTAGTAGATTGTTCACTGAGGTTTTAGATCTGTCAGACTCGACCCCACCTTCGCGATCCAGAACGGCCTTTACAACTGGTTTCCCTTGATAACGACGCGGGTTCTCTCGAACAGCCGTACTTTCGCAACTCCGAAAAGATGATCTCCGTCCACTTTTAATCTATCGAGAGACTAAAAGAAAACAAAATTAATACGTTACTCAATTCAAATCGAGCTCAGCTGTGGGGTGATGAATCGACGCATCATAGCCCTCCCCCAGCTGGCAGGAAGCCATCCAACTAATTCGGTTCATTTATATCGAGTCAAGAGAATTTATTTGATAACTCACGTCTAATTTGTGACACACCTGATAAAGGGTAATTAAACAAATGGAATTACTGACGACATAGTCATTACGATCTACTAAAATATATCTTTATTTAGACCTATTAACTATGCTGACACATTCAGAATAAAAAATACAACTCCTATTAACTGTGCTGACACATTCAGAATAAAAAATAACATAAATCATTTAAAATAACATTGTAAACACATTTTAAAAAAACAAAAACAAACAATACTGTCATTGTTTCCTTTATTACTTTCTACATATTCTAGAATCTATGTAGAATTTACTACATTTTGCAAACAATATAGCAAAAATATTAGCCAATAATAAAACCATTTATTCACAGGTAACATTTCATCATTTATGAAATCGAATAGTGTCCCGACGACGGCAAAGACTCACCTCAAAATGATTTGTTATTGCTAAGGCTTAGTCAACCACATTTATTCCAATAAAAATAAATGTTCGTTTTGATTTGTAAGTCTTCAAATAGATATAATAACTTACCTAAATAGATATCTAATTTAATTTACTTAATTTTACTTTTTTTCTAAATATAAAATAAAGCCTGTTGTCACTGTTTTTTTGAAAAGAGTAGAAAAACGCGTGTAATTTTTTAACGGCTGATAATTTTCAGTTTTTCAGTCCATTTGTCTTTAACCGATTATGATAAAGAGAAGTCGAAAAACGATCTGTAATTCGAATTACCAATTGGTTAAATGTGGCCGAGTGTTAAGAGAAATGTTACTCGGTTCTCGCAACTCGCGTGAAATTTAAATCTCATCTCGTGATGGTTCGAAGCCCAGAGAGATGAGACTTTTTACAGCTCTAACCGTTTCGAGTTAAGTGCCAGATCTCTAAGTAATGATCTCTTAATTACTACGTTCACACATTTTGTGAACATGGTTATAAAAGCGTTTGGGATCCGATTCGTTTTTAAAACGATACATGTTCACACAACAAAAAATACAGGTGATCGAAATATTTTTTATCTACGATTGATACGAAATATAAACATTGTATCTTTGTTTAGATGCGTAGAAAGTGATTCTTTACGTACTTGTATTCATTGCGCATGCGCGTCTCATAGTTCTGAAGAATTCCTCTTCTTTACCACCCTAGGGCGGTAAAGAAGAGGAATTCTTCAGCTTTACGCACGATTAGCGAGTTTGTTTACATTTAACAAAACTAATTTGCTGTTCTTTTATTAAAGTAACTGTTTATATCGAGTTTTTTTGTGAAAAATAATGAATGAATTAAGTGACTTTGACGAAAATGTGGAGAATAATACTCTTCCAGAAAATAAACTCAAGGAAATACAACTCAAGAATTAATGCCATCTTTATCAAGAAAGAGATACGAACTTACATACAGCAAGTTTATTTTTTTCTGTATTTATTATTTAAATTAAACAATCGTAGATAAAGTACGGTACGCAACTCGTGCGAAAACGGCATTTTGCATTGCTCGTGTGGTTTTACTACCCTCGCTGTCGCTCGGTGCAATCTCCACACTCGCATGCAAAATGCTACTTTCCGCACTCGACGCGTAATGCACTATTTCGATATCTCATAACTTCTTTAATGTTACCTAATATATGTCCATGAATTTTGAAATTTTTTAATTACAAGTTATTAAAACGTTTTTATAGGTTCTTTTATAGTATTGACTTTTGTTTCAAAACGTTTTTATTGTTTTATTTAAAAGTGGGAAATAATAAAATAACTTGATATCTCGAAACGTTTATAAAATAAACTTTTTTTTATTAAAAAAGGCAACAAACCTCGGTAACAACCATTCATTACCTTAGAAATTATATTAAAGAATGCATTCTTTAATTAACAAATTAAAGAAATTAAATAAAATAAAATTGGATTTTTATATATTTGATTATAAAATTAAATTAATCCCAAACTTTAGACTATGTACCGATCATTGATAAACACACACTACCAACGTTAATGCCGTCAATAGTGATTATACATCCAATTCATTAAAAATGATAATTTTATCATTACGGTTAATTATATAAAGAAATAAAATAGAAGAATTAAGACGTAATCTACAAAATAGATAAAGAACCATTATCTCTACTCTGAGTTAATCATTTAAAATAAACAGTTCTTCGAACCTAAATTAAATTTAAAAAACGTTTTGGCAACATGACAAATAATTTTAGAATATAAAAGGAAAATAATAATTAGACTTCTTAATTCTCTTTTATTCTTTTTTTTTATATTACAAAATATTTCTAGGAAAAAAACTAAAGTAAAATTTTAATCATTATTTTTAAATGTTATATAATAACAAATAAAAGTATGTTCTAATAACATTTCATAGTATGTATTAAATAAAATTTTACTGTTTTAAAGTAGTTTTACATTCATATAAATTAACTTATTAATATCTGTTTTATCATTTTAAGTTTAATTTAAAAGTAATGCGTAAAAAAACAAATTATAAATCTGCCAAAATAATTATGTAATAACTTTATTCGGTAAATAAAACAAAAACATATTAATAATAATATGTACAGTAATTTTGTTATATTACGTTATTTAAATATTAATTTCAACTGTAGCTAATGGTTTATTTGAACTAAAATTGATAGTACCAAAATTAGATTAGCCAATTAATTATAAGTTATTATAATACAGTGGCGCACCCAGGATAATTTTCTGGGGGTGGGGGGCTAAAACCCAGACCTTAAAAAATGACAACAACGGGGGGGAGGGGGTGGGGGTGGCTTTACGTACGCCCCGTGAAGTCCATATACAAAATTTTACTTTCTAGCGTTTTATGAGCAGTAAGTATTAAAAATCACTCATACATCGTTTTCCTTACGAGTATTTCGTATCAGTAAATAGCATTTACTTAAGTTTGTATATTTTCTTGGAGGCGCTGGGGAGGGGGGGGGGGGCTTTAGCACCTTCAGCCCCCCCGTGGGTGCGCCACTATTATAATACATTAATTTAGCTCTTTAAATTAATTTCACAGTCACAGTAAAGTGACAAAGTTAAATTTTGCTTCCGTGCTTACCGAAGGTAACGGAAGCTATGTGATCGTTCCGATGAACTTAACTTTTTTATGTCTCCGATTTCAAAAATTCCAAGACAGAATTCCGTTTTAGACATCAGGAAACATTTGTGTTCAGTGCCAGTTTGTCGGTCTGACGCGAGGAAGCTATGTGCCACACTAATTGGCAGATTTTTTTTTACATTAGGCGATTTTTTCACTTAAAACAAACAAAGTAGAATAACAATAAACTAAGAAAGAGTGTTCACAAATATATACATAAATATTATTTAAAATGTTTTCAACAGGTGGTTTACTTTTTGTTTTCGACTTCAAACAATATCAGATTTATTTTCATCAATATCTCGGAAACTAGAATTTTTCCCGGGAAAACGGCTTATATCGTTAGTAGCTTATATTAAAGGTTTTCAAAAGGTGGTTGTTTACTTTTTGTTTTCGATTTCGAACAAAATCAGATTTATTTTCATAATATCTCGGAAACTATAGCATTTTTCCCGGGAAAACGCCTTATATTGTTTGCTTATTTGTATTTAAAGTGGACTAAATTTTAGAAATTTTTAAATGAAAATCGTCGGAACTGTTTCTGAGAAATAATTTTTTTCCACGTTTTATCAGAGTTTTGTGGGGGTAGTGCCCTTTGTTTGGGGCTAAAATTCATTTCTCGATGCCACCTTGGAGTATGATTTTTCTAAACATGTATGCCAAATTTCATCAAAATCGGCCCAGTAGATTAGGCACCACACGTCTTCACAAACGACAGATATTTTTAAAAAACAATTTTTTTTGGATTTAAAACGTGTAAATCCGTCAAAATCGCGCCATCACAATACTTTTTTTAAGTAAAAAACGGAGATTCTAAAGTGACATCGATACGCAGCTACATGAATTCACAATAATTGAGCTAGTATCAGTATCGCAAACTCTAGTTGTAATACTTGGATAGGGTTTATGAGTATAAAGTCAGCTGTAATTGTGTTGGTCTTATCAATGTTAACACAGTAACACCACGCACTGCAAATGTGATAACAAAAAAGTTGTCACATTGAATAAGGAAACTCTCACTGCCATTTCACTCTATATATGTACGTTTTATTTTTACAAATATTATCTTTATTTACACCAAGTTATAAGAATAATACTATTTGTAATCTGTAAATAATGAAATATTATGAAAATATAGTTAAATAAACATTAAAATTCCAAGCAACATTATATTTGTATTATTTTCCATTAATGTTATTTATTTAGAACAATGCTGAAGTTCAATGAAGACTGAACAAATTATTTATTAAGTGTTTATGTTTTAAGACAAGTAGAGCTTGGTCAATGTCAAATTACTCATTTATCTTATCTTAAAAAGCTACCTTTCGTTTGTAAATCTCTAATATAAATATTTAAAAGAAATTCAACATATATTTCTTATGATAAATAAAATAAATATGAAAAAGCTCATTAACTTTTATATGTTTGTATTAAATAAATTAAGAAACCAAAATCAAAAAGAAAAACACTTTTTAAAACTCTTTCTAAACATGTACGCCGAATATCATCGAAATCGGCCGTTCAATTTAGGCTCCGAACGCTTTAGTACAGACTACAGACATCAGACATACATACAGTCATTTTCTTAAAAACAATTTGGATTCAGGAGACCTTAAAATGTGAAAATCCATCAAAATATTTAAAACAAGTTTTCGCGCCATCATAATATTTTCTCTCTAAATTACGAGAAAGTAAAAAAAAAAGATTTTATGATTTCCTTAATATTACTATTTTATAAGTAGACATTTAATTAATTTAATAATTACCAATGAACATTTGGATTAAATACTTACATCAAAAAGATTTCTTTTTAAAAAAAGTATTTTTTATATTAATAATTTAAATATACGAAACATTAGATCCGGAATTTAAAAAAAAAATACTTTTTTTAACCACTCATAATTAAGGATGGGTTGCCAAAATAGTTTAAAAGTGTTTTTTACGGTTGAAAAAAATTCGTATTTAAATGAATGATTACGGAATTTTTTTTACGCCGGCTTATAACAAAAAGGTAGAGCAGAGGATATTGAAGTTAAAAAGCTATAAATATTGAACGAAGTTATGAAACATTCATAAAGAATAATAAGAAACTAAAATTGAAATCACTTAGTATGCTGTTATTCGGTTGATTTATTGGTTATTCACTGGCCCTGAATAGAAAAATACACGAACCATAAGATCAAAATAATCGGAAATTATTCACAAGTTAATTCGTGTAATCTTTCCGAAGAAAAAGGGTAGAAAAACATTTAAGAACAAATAGTTCATTTTCAACCAAATATGTGATATAGGAGTTAAATAAATAGGCACTTCTTTAGATTGTTACTCCCTTTATAAAAAAACAGAGAGGAGTAACAATCTAAAGAAGGTGTACTGAATGTTCTTCTTTAGATTGTTACTCCCCTTATCAAAACAAAAGTGGGATATTCCTTTGTCCCAATGTACATTGGACTAAACATCCCTTTTTCTTAATAGTTATTTAGTCAAAGTCAATTTTATTCTAAAACAACATAGGGGAGTAACAATCTAAAGAAGTACCAATAAATAGACTGTCAATTAGTGTGGCACATAGCTTCCTTGCATTCCTATAACGTACTTAAATGATGTTAAGCATTAACAAACCATTATAGTCAACTTTATTAAGCTATGTGGTCGTTCTGAAGAACTATGTCTCTGATTTCAAAAATTCATTAAAAAAAAGACATTAAGGAACATATTTATGGTTCCGTGTCTATCTGTCGGTCTGTCGGAAAAAAGGGAAAATTAAATAAATTTGAAAATAATAGGTTTCAAAAGAAAAAAATTATTAAAGTATAAAAATTAGGACGCGAGGAAACTATGTACCACACAAATTGGCACACTACTTTCCCACCTTTTATTTTAAATATGTTATTAAATCTGTTTATTTTTTATATGAATAAAAGTATCAATTTAGAAGAATTTAAAGAGACCATACGGTTGAATGAAATTAACATGGGACCATATGTGGGATACGTTCAAAATACCGTCCAAATTTCTTAAAGAAGGTCAAGTACTTTTAAAGATATAAGTATAAATAAATGTATGTTAGTGTGCATGTAGAAGAGAAACATTGGCGCAGAAACTTATATTAGACCAACCATGAAGCTAATAATGACCTACCGCATCCAAATTTAAATAAAAAAATGGACTAGTATTTTTTATTTTGGTTCGCATAAATTGAACGACAGACAGACACGGAATCAAAAATGTTCCCTGATATCTTAAACGGATTTCTGTCTTGGAATTTTTGAAATAGGAGACCTAAAAAAAAAATCGTTCTTCATAACGATCACATAGCTCTGTTACTTTGGGTAAGCTCGGAAGCAAAATTGAAAAATAAGCAATATTTGATTATTTTTAAATTTATAAGGTCTACACATAATTCAAAGTAACATACCAACTCTAATTCAAGTCTATATGTAAGAGCCCTATAAAGTACTCTTCCCTTATGTAGTGTTACTCTTGTAAAATAATAAGCAATTTCTTATTCTTACAAGGTTAAAACAGTATAAAGGGTAAATGTCTGCAACTTTTAAATATCGTTATATGTCTACGCGAGTTATATTGTATTGTTGTCTACATGAATTAATGTTCAAACTGCTTTAATAATCAAAACTACTTGACCGGTTAAAAGCAATTAAAAACCATTGTGTAAGCTAATGACTCAAATTGCAAATATATATATATATATATATATATATATATATATATATATATATATATATATATATATATATATATATATAATATAAGTGGCAATGTCCTGATTGACTGACTGACTGACATAGAATCAACGCACAGCAAAATCTGCTTAACCGAGAGACTTGAAATTTTGAGGATATACTCGGTTCATATCCTAGGCATCCACTAAGAAAGGATTTTGCGAAATTTTTATTTTTGTACCCAGGGGTACGGGGTACAAATGTCAAAGTAATGAATACTTTTAATGGTGCATATCGTTGAAAAGCTCTTTAAAAGTACAGTAATTATTGTTATGTACAGTTTTGTCATATTTTCATTTAGGAGGGGGTAAAATGGAAAAATGTGTATAACTACATCTTATATAAATGAAGAGTGTCTATGAGTGTCTTTTATCTTATATAAATGAAGAGTATCTATGAGTGTACTGCTTACATGATATATTATAAAGTTAAAATGTTGGTACACATGAGTACGGGGTACAAATGTCAAAGTAATTGATAGGTACCCTTTATGATGCATATCGTTGAAAGGCTATTTAAGAGAAAAGTAATTGTAATGTACGTTTTTGTCATTATTTTCATTTAGGAGAGGGGTAAAAAGGAAATGTCAACGTAAGTGGGAATATAAGCCCAGAAAATTGAGAAGGGAATTGAGCCCAGACCGATCTCCTAATTTGGGATATTAGCAAATTATCTTATCAAAGAGGAGGGGGTATAGAAATAAGAGGGAGGGATAGAATATAGATATTCTCGCTTTGTAAAATAATTTAAATGTTTCTTGATGGTAGTTTATAAATCCATTAAATTGAAAATAAAACACCCCGTAGCGAAGCACGGGTATTGAGCTAGTATATATATATATATATATATATATATATATATATATATATATATATATATATATATATATATATATATATATATATATATATATATATATATATTTAAGTGAACTAGTAATTAACCTAACAATTCATACCTGGGGGAGATTATACTACCAAATGTATATGGTTCGTTATTAAAATTACAAGCTAAATATTTACATAGGCTGATAATTTATTCATTCTTTTTCTTTCATTCTTTCACACAAATATAAATTGTCAAGTGAACCATAATAAATATTTTAAACTATCTGTTTTATAAAAATAGTTAAAAAAAAATCTTTATTCTTTATTATATTGTCATACAATTATTAAATGCCATGTTACAATTATGAACTTTTTGCTTCCGAGCTTACCGCAGGTAACAGGTCGTACTAAAGAACTTTGTTTTATTATATTTAATGATTCCCAGATAGAATACCATTTCAGAATCCAGGGAACAATTGCTTCCGAGCTTACCGAAGGTAATGGAAGCTATGTGATCCGTTCTGCAGAACGAACTTTTCTTTTTGTGTTTCCGATTTCAAAAATTTCGAGACCAAAAATCTCTTTCAGACATCAGGGATAATTTTTGGTTCCGTGTCGGTCTGTCACTCACTTATTGCGAAACAACATATCTTAAAAATTACTTCTCTAAGCTTAATGCAATTTCGATGGTCAGTCCTAATCCTAATTAGCCCATTGTTGGTCCCATATAAGTTTCAAGCTTCTGCGCCCATATATGTTTCTCTTCCACATGCTCGCAAACATACATTTATTTACACCTATAACTTTAAAAGTAATAATCATCTGATTTTCGCAAATAATTAACCCATGGTCCAAAATTGATGTCATTTAGTATGGAATAAAAATAAAAAATGATTCAACAGGTTATCGAAAACGGTCCCAGATTTCCAATTTCTAGTAGTCACATTATTTTTATTTTTATTCTTATGGGACCCATTTGTCCATAATTAGGATACAAAAAAACTATTTGACACAATAATTGCTAGACTAATTGAAGTGAGTGGTGTGAGTTTTTTTTTAATTTAAAAGTTAAATCAGTAAACATTAATATGTTTCGTTGTGTAGAAAACTAAATTGAGATATATTCTCTTTTAGTCTTATTAGGGGCTAAAATAAATAATTTGTTTTCTTCTCCTTTCCTTTTTAAAAATGAAATTTTAAACCTTAAACATGTGGGCCAAATTTCGCCAAAATCGGCCAAGTAGTTTAGGCTCTGCACAGACAGACAAAATACGGACATTTTTTAAAAACAACTTTTTTTGGCCTCAGGGGACCTCAAAACGTGTAAATCCATCAAAATCTCAAAATCGAATTTCCGCGCCATCACAATATACTTTCTCTTCATAAGAGAAAATAAAAACAGCTATATTTTGTCGTTAAGAGAATATATTTCAATACTTATAGTTTTCTGTATATAATAAAAATATCAAAAGGATTCACTACTAAGAAAAAATATTAATATAGTTCTTTCAGCGACTTAAAGGCCCAATTCACATGATCGTCTTTTGGACGCTGAGACGCCTGCGTCTTCAAAGTGTATGACTGGCAATGGCACGGTTCAGATGATACCTGACTGACGCAGCTTCCAGCATCCAAAAACGCTCGTGTGAACCGAACCTAAAGTATTTGATTTATTTTAGTACCGGCTAAAAGAACAGGTAATTTCGATCAAATAAAGTATGTGGTGCTACTTCGTATGGAACTACGTAAGGGTGTTACTACGGATGGAACTACGTAAGGGTGTTACTACGGATGGAACTACGTAAGGGTGTTACTACGTATGGAACTACGTAAGGGTGTTACTATGTATGGAACTACGTAAGGGTGTTACTACGTATGGAACTACGTAAGGGTGTTACTACATATAGAACTACGTAAGGGAATCTACCTGAGTCTTTGGATTCCTCATGATGATGTAGGTTAAATGAAACTCAGTTAGAAGGATATTCACTGTAACCGAAACTAGACGATATTCACTGAAACTGACAGGCTCAGGTCAGTTTCAACTAGTATATATACCAAAATTCTAAGGTTACTAATGTGGACCACTAGACGTGCTAATTTTTAGTGCATTCGAGACATCGCCTAAGAATGAAAGAGTTTATATTTATTATTTATGACCTTAAAATATTAGGTGAAGAAGAGCAACGGTTAAATAATATAAACAAATATTAGATAGCAACACACGTTCAAAGAAAATGTATTCATTCACGAGCCTTGACCTAGGACTAAAATGATGTTATATATATATATATATATATATATATATATATATATATATATATATATATATATATATATATATATATATATATATAATGTATCTATATATATATATATATATATATATATATATATATATATATATATATATATATATATATATATATATATATGTATATATATAAAAGTGGTGAACATTTTTAAGTGTAAATATTTACTTAAAAAGTTACATCTTCACGCGGGTAAATTTTAGGATTAAAATTTATTATTAACAATCAACATATGAATATTAAATTAAAAAGATTATGATTTAATCTCTTATAATGTACATTTATATAATACTTATTCAGTTCAAAAAAGAGGATTAATTTATTAAATAAAAATATAAATGTTCAAAAAATACTCTAATACTTAAAATAATTATTATCACGAAAGCAATATATAAATATAATTTATTGGTTTATAGACTCTTGTTGAAATTTTGATTATTCTTAATTTTTAATTACATAAAGGATTTATTATATCTTATGAGTTGTTGTAACAAAAAATTTATGCAAATAACGGGAGTGTCTTTCGAGTGTGTAGTACATTGAATAATGTAAACTCTCCAATTATTATTATGAATAAAGTATTATAAGACATAATTTATAACACATTTTCACTGATAAACTAAATAAAGACACTTGAAAAATTGAAAAACAATCTTAATTAATCTTAAAAGATTAATTAGAATTTAACTCGTTTGAACAAAGAGGTAAATATCTACTGTCGTACCACTGATAACAATATTTAGAACAAAATTAAAATGTAGATACAATTTATCTTAATATTAATTTTATAACTTTTTATAATAAGAATTAAAAACTACTTAATTTAAATCATATTATAAATTGTTTTATTCAATTTTAAAGTGATCGAAATATTTTATTTTAAGACAAAACTTTCCTCTTAGATCATCAAAAAGCATATTGTACGTAAAAATAACCAGAAGTAATTTAAATAAGTTATTTCTATCGATAACCATCTAAAGTTGAAACAGGTCTGTATTTACTATTTATTGGCTATTGCAGGTTTTTTGACAGTAAACTGGTTGTCGGCAGAAGAACTGCCGATAAAAAAAAAAATACAAAGTACGAAAAAGAAAAAAAAAGAAGAAAATGGAGACAAAAATTATCCGTCATTTTGGAATTGAAACAGCTAATCATTTTGAGTTCGCAATATATTTCCTGTGTTAGACCGTCAAAACAGGGCCGTCCTAAGATATTCGGCGCCCGTGGGCTACTACAAAATAATCCCTCTTCATAAGAAAATACACGGAATGGCTGGAGGGAGCGGGGCATAGTTATAGTAAAAAAGTAAATTTATTACCATTATAGACTAAAAAAAAAAAAAAATTTATATAAGATTAATAAAAAGCAAAAGTGATTTACATATTTAATTTCCTAGTTTTTTTCTTTTACGTATTCGTTTGTACTCATCACATCCGGACAATTTTATACCTTCAAATTTGTAAAGGTATGAGTATGTATTTCGTTTGGACTGTACAAATTTCTCTAAAGAAGTGTAAGTATAATCTAATAATGCTTTCAATTGTAGTATCAACTTTTTGAAGTGACATACTAGTTTTATCTATATGATTTCAAATATTTCGCTCCAAAATGCTACCATAATAGCAGTTTCCAGTGAGTTGAACTCATTTAACTACCCCTCAGCTGCAACATTTTTGCAGCCTTTCGAAAATTTTCTTCTTATATTTAATTCAAAGCATCTTTAAAATTTTCATAACCGCAAACCAAATATAACACTAATAAAAATTGCCATCCCCAAAAGGCTTGCGCCCCGGGGCTATAGCCCATTTAGCCCTGTGGTTAGGGTGGCCCTGCGTCAAAAAGATCTTTAATACTGCGAAGTTTCATGTTTGTATCATTTTTCTTAATTAAAACTTATTGGAACCGTACAAAGTGATTGACAAACTAACAGATAGACACAGGGACGAAACTGTTTATTTTTTTACACGAAACACTAGTAAAAGAAAAAAAAAATTAGATCTTTAAGTTTTATGCGAACTATGCACATGTTCTTCTAAATCTCGTTAAAAACAACAAATTTTAAGACTTTGGAAAGTGATAATAACGAAGACCTGGTAAATAATATATGTATATATAATTAAATAATCAAATGAAGTTGATGAGATTTCAGGAGGTAAAGATAAATATGCATTAGTAAAATACTCTTTTGGAAAAAGGAGGCTTTAAAACATACTTTTATCACTTAGAGCAAGAGAGAGAGAGATTATTTAATAATACAATTAAAACTCTTTCGGTCAAAGGAGCCTTTAAACATACTTTTAAGAGCTCTGAGCCAAAGAGAGAGAGAGAGAGAGAGAGAGAGCTAATTTAATCATACAATTAGAACTCTTTTGGACAAAGGAGCCTTTAAACATACTTTAAAGAGCTCAGAGCCAAAGCGAGAGAGAGAGAGAGAGAGAGAGAGAGAGAGAGAAAGCTAATTTAATCATACAATTAGAACTCTTTTGGACAAAGGAGCCTTTAAACATACTTTAAAGAGCTCAGAGCCAAAGCGAGAGAGAGAGAGAGAGAGAAAGAGAGAGAGAGAGAAAGCTAATTTAATCATACAATTAGAACTCTTTTGGACAAAGGAGCCTTTAAACATACTTTAAAGAGCTCAGAGCCAAAGCGAGAGAGAGAGAGAGAGAGAGAGAGAGAGAGAGAGAGAGAGAGAGAGAGAGAGATATTATTGAATAATACAATTATAACTCTTTTGGACAAAGTAGACTTTAAAACATATTTCTAACGCTCAGAGCCAAAGAGAGAAAGAGAGAGTGAGAGAAATGATTGAATAAGACAATTATCATCTTTAATACAGTTAAAAGAATAAAGTAATTTAGAGAAAGCTAGGAAAAGAAAAAGGAAAAAGAGATGACCATTTCAAGTCGATAAAATAACTTAGGGCTTAGAAATAACACGTTATACATACCAGAAATAGGACCAACTAAATAGCAAAGGGCTGAGTATCGACCCTTGGGTAAAACCACGCCAAGATATAATTGTGCAAAGAACCAAACAGTTTGAATCAATTTGGGTTAATTCTAATTAAGAAGCAATATTTTTTGCAAATTACTTTTCGCCAAAGTAATAAACAAAGGGAAGTAGTACTATTAAAGATTATCAATAATCCTAAATTGAATTGGTAATGATTATTATAATCCTTAAGTGTCGGTTTATTTGGCGAATATTTGAGTACATTAGCTGCATTCTAATAGAATATCGCCCCCCCCCCCCCCCCTTCAGTTTTATATATAAAAAAAAGTCTAAAAAATACGTGGGGTTTCGCGGGACGCCGGTATAGGAACGAAGTTCCTTGAGCTTTTCATTAAATATAAATTATAAAAAGTACTTGATACAAATATTTACCCCAGCGATTATTTTTTTCGGATTCGCTCCCGGGCTCTCGGCACTGTAATGTCCCATAAGTAACTTCGTATCAAAAATAAGTTAATAATGTAGTCCAAAAGTGTAATAAATTAACTAAAACCATGTTCTAAATAAACAAAAACTAAATAGGATTATTTTTTTCAAGTCCAAAATCAACTTTTAATAAGATTCAAAGCGAATTAGGGATGAGGGTTGAAAAATGAAAAAACAAAAACAGAACAGCTATTAATATCTGTCACGCCTAGTTCAACGAACTGCCCACCTACCCTTTGTTCCATCTTAAAAAACACAACAAAATAAAATTGCTTTCATTTTCTAAATAAAAGTAATATTTACAAAAAAAAATAAAATTCTTTTTTCTCAGAATTCAATGGTTTAAACAAATCAGAATTCAATGGTTTAAACAAATCAGAATTCAATGGTTTAAACAAATCAGGATTCAAAGGTTTAATAAAACAAATCAGAATTCAGTGGTTTAAACAAATTAGAATTAAATGGTTTTAACAAATCAGAATTCAATGGTTTAAACAAATCAGAATTCAATGGTTTAAACAAATCAGGATTCAAAGGTTTAATTGATCAAATCAGAATTCAATGGTTTAATAAAACAAATCAGAATTCAGTGGTTTAAACAAATTAGAATTAAATGGTTTTAACAAATCAGAATTCAATGGTTTAAACAAATCAGAATTCAATGGTTTAAACAAATCAGAATTCAATGGTTTAAACAAATCAGAATTCAATGGTTTAATTAAACAAATCAGAATTCAGTGGTTTAAAAAAATTAGAATTCAATGATTTAAATAAAGCCGAATTAAATGGTTTATACATATCTTACTATTTTTCATGGATTTTGTTGATTTAAAACTTATTTTTCTGTTTTAACAGAATTCTCTTGTTTGAAAGAATCATACTCAGACATATATACTCACAGAAGTTGAAGAAACCTTACTCAAATATATGAATAAAAAAACAAACAAAACATAATTCTTCGCCAAAAGCAGTAATTTTGATAGAGCTTTTGTTTAATTTACAAATTATAATCTACAGTGATGAGAAAATAATATAATTGTGAGAAAGAGGTTTTAATCGGCGAATATTATGCATTTGAAACATAATCGAAAATAAATAATTCATTTGGCAAGATTGTTTTTACTTTCTCACATAAGTAGTATACATAAAGAGAAAGTCTTGTGATTGTGCAATAATGCGATTTTTGAGATCTTTATATATATTACACATTTTGATGTCCCCGAGTCAAAAAAAAGTGGTTTTAAAAAATGTATCTGCTGATCAATTTTTTCAAGAGATATTATGGGACAAAGGGACAAATGTGATAAAGTGAATGACCCTAAAATCCAATAATGATCAAATAAATATTGTTATCGATCGAGTTTTAAAAAAATAAAAATATTAAAATAAAGTAAAAACCTTGAGATATTTTAACATAAAAATCAAAACATTCATACAAAATTTAAATAATACAGAAAAAAAGGTACATTGATGTGGAAAAATGTATGGAATATTATTCTCACAAAATTGTTTTAAAATACATAATTGAAAATACAAGAAAAAGCGTATAAATAAGACTTCAAAATAAATACAAGCAACATAAAACTAATTAAAATTGAGCTAAATGAAATAATTAATGGATTAAAACACGCTAAGCGTTGGGGGGGATTAAAAATAACTAGGACATGATATAAAGTTGAATTATAACTTAATTCGTTGATTCAAAGCAAACCAGCATCAAAGAAAGTTTAAAGCTTAAACAAAATATGGCTAATTAAAAAAAAGTTTTAATTGCGGTAAAACCTTGTTGTTAAAAAACTTTGTTTTTGAATAATTGTTTTTCAGAAATATTTTCCCTTAATCTTTATGTATTCATAATAATTTAATTATAAGATGCCGTAATACTTAAAAATAGAAATTAGTTAGAGTAATATAGCCATCCGTTTTTCCGTGATAGTTTTGAATTAAAAATAAGAGAACTTTTTTAAATAAAAGTTATAATAGAATGTCAAGGCTAACTTGCTTGATAATAATTAATCTTACAAGATCAGTGATTTCCAAACTAGAAATTTGTTGGAGGAGGTTGGATGTTGTTAGGGTTGGTTAGTGATGGTTAGATGTAGTTAAAAGTAGTTAGAGGTGGTTATAGTGATGGTTAGAGGTTGTTAGAGATAGTTTGAAGAGGTTAGAGATGGTTTGCAGAGGTTAGAGATGGTTAGAGGTTGTTAGATGTGGTTAGAGGTTGTTAGAGGTGGTTTGAGAATGTTAGAGGTTGATAGGGATGATTAGAGGTTGTTAGAGGTTGTTTGAGGTGATTAGAGGTTGTTAGAGGTGGTTAGAGGTGATTAGAGGTTGTTAGAGGTGGTTTGAGGAGATTAAAGGTGGTTTGAGGTGATTAGAGGTTGTTAGAGGTAGTTTGAGGTGATTAGAGGTTGCTAGAGGTGGTTAGAGGTTGTTAGAGGTGGTTTGAGGTGGTTAGAGGTTGTTTTGTTTGAAAAGATTTCATTTCGGTTATTTTAGGCAAGCTCTATTCGACATGCATACACCACAGCGTCATTCCGAAACGACTGTTTCATATTTTATAAATTATAATCTTCTTTTATTTATTCATATTTTAAAAAAAATTACAATTCCTAATATATTAATTACAATTTATAAGACAAAAAATGGCTAATACAGTAGGGAATTAATATTCAAGGTAAATTCAAGCAATTTCATTAAAAAAAAGTCATTCTTAAAAAAACAATATTAATTTTAAAATACTAAATATATCCTAATTAAAATTGCAAAAAATGTTTAAGCCCTCCTAATCATAATGTGCTGTACGAATTAAAAATTCATAACTCATATCAGTATGTCATTTTCTTTACATTGAACTACATTATCTATTAAAAATTACTCATCTATAAGTTTGTGCAACACAATATCATATTATGAATTTAAATTCAGCTGATAAAGAACACGACGCGACGCGACGTGTTGATAACTAAAAATGTTTGTGATTAAACGGGGGGAAAACACCAACGCTTCCTTAGTTAATAAAAGTAATATTTTGCAGATTTGCAATATTTTAAATTTTATTAAATAACATGCAAGCATCTTTATTATCAGGGGATTAAGTTTGACCTTAATATATTTGTTTTTAAATATAATACATCCTGTTTATTAGTTATGTTATTAAGTTACACCTTACACCCAAGAAATTTAAATAAAATTCTCGTAAAAAAAAGCATGTAAAAGTGAGCATGTAAAGTAAAGCATGTAAAGTGAGTGAGGGCGAAATATATTAAGATTTGAGCTTTTTTCCCCCTTTATATATTTAACCCCTTTGAAAGGCTCATGTATGAAGTAGGTAAAAAATCAATTTTTCAAGCTATATCAAAATCTAAATTAATAATTGTATTAACTTAATGGATCACAAAAACGAGAGACTTCATTCGAGAAATCAATGTAAATATGTTAATATCTATTATTAATATTGTAAATAAATTGATTTTTTTTGCAAACACAGTAGAAGTATCGATAAATAAAAACAGTAAAAGAGTAGATAAATAAACACAGTAAAAGTTTATATACTTAAAAACAGTAAAAGAGTAGATAAATAAACACAATAAAAGTTTATATACTTAAAAACAGTAAAAGAGTAGATAAATAAACAAAGTAAAAATGTAGATTAATAAACACGCAGTAGAAGCGTCGATAATTAAACCCAGTATAAGTGTAGATTAGTAAACACAATAGAAGTGTAGATTCATAAAAACAGTAAAAGAGTAGATACATAAAAACAGTAAAAGAGTAGATAAATAAACAAAGTAAAAGTGTAGACTAATAAACACAGTAGAAGTGTAGACCAATAAACACAGTAGAAGTGTAGACAAATAAACCCAGTAGAAATGTAGATAAATAAACACAGTAGAAGAGTAGATAAATGAACAATGTAGAAGTGTAGATAAATAAATATTAAGATTGATAAAGGAACTCTGTAAACATCAATTGTAGAGAAGAGTGTACCCTGATGTAATTCTTAGTTAATTTGGTAGATCCTTTAAGGGTAAGCGAAGGAAGAAGAAAAACTACTTCATTTTTTAATTGGCGACGTTTCGGCTTTACCAGCCATCATCAAGCCTAAAAAAACAATAATTTATTGTAAGCATGACATTGTGTTACATTGTGCCTCATTTTAGAAATTGAGTGTGAATAAAATGAGGCACAATGTAACACAATGTCATGCTTACAATAAATTATTGTTTTTTAGGCTTGATGATGGCTGGTAAAGCCGAAACGTCGCCAATTTAAAAATGAAGTAGTTTTTCTTCTTCCTTCGCTTACCCTTAAAGGATCTACCAAATTAACTAAGAACTCTGTAAAATTATTACTAGCATCTTTATGAGCCAACAAAAACACTCTTTTTTGAACAACACTCGACCAATTACAATAATTTGATTCTATTTCTAGAGAAGACGACCACACTGATTTATATAAGTTCTGCAAAAAAAACAAAAAAAAAAAAAAAAAAACAGAATAAATATGTTATATTCTTAATTCTTAAGAATCTTTGTGTGCTAAATTCTGAAGTCAAAATTTCTCCTATGCGTACAGTTTTCTAGGAAAATGCTACTAAAGTCAAAAGTGTGTTTTTGGGGTTTTTCGACCAAAGTTTTCACCCCAAAAAAATAAATATTTGGCATTTAAATACCTTCAAACAATGCAGAACACAAATCTTAAGGTAAATAAAAACTGCTGACCAAACACACAATTTTTCTGAACATTAGACGCATTTTCCGGGAAAGTGGTACGTATAGGAGAAATTTGGACATCAGATTCGGATTCAGCAACCTAGAAAACATTAAGTTCAGACAAAATTTTCTTGGTGCCCGAAAGTTCGTTAAATTTTCAAAAACTGAATTATTAGAGGTGCTTTCAGTGGCTAATCTTTCTTATTCTAACGTAAAACAGAATGTAAAGCAAAAAAAGAAAAATACCCTTCAATAAAATTATATATTTATTCTAAGACATGACCTAATACATTTAAAAAAAGAAACTGTTTTAATAATTCATAATTTTATGTAAATGACAATTTATGATGTGTTTTGTGGATAATAAACTCCTTTATTCCAAATGAAAACAAAATATGAACACTAGTTTACGCTTTTAAGCTAAATTAACAATAAATACAGATAAACTAGAACTAATTTTAAATGAAAACTGAAGATGAAACTGTAAGATACCTTGTTCACGTTTAATTGCACTCTAGCATCAAATTTGTACCTCGTAAACACGCAAAGCACCCCCTCCCTTCTTAGTTTATTTATGCGCAGAAGAAAGGTATTGCTTTTTCAATTTTACTAGTAAAAATGCGAACATTTATATACTTTTGTTTCTTTGACTGGCGCCATCGATTTCTGGAAAACGTAAATGTTAAGAGATATTTCTTATTAAAACAGTCTGAATTAGGTAGAACCCGAATTTTGGGGTGTTTATATGAAAAGGTCAGTAACAGTGACGGCCCGGCCCCAATAATTAACTGCAGTAACCCCCGACGACGCCCATGACTTAAGTCGCGTCCACACTATGCCAAGCGGCAAGGAATGGCAAGGCCAAATGGCATTGCCAAGTGTAATGTGGACGTCTCCCTTGGCATTTGTTATTTGCCAAGCTTGGCACAAAACGTGCCACTTGACATGCCAAGCCGAACCCGACGATTGTCGGTCCGGATCAAAGAAAGCCAGATGGCAAGAAAGTCGTAAGTCGGTCAGACGGCTTTGCCGCTTGGCCTTGCCAACTGGCATAGTGTGGACGCGCCTTTACAGTAAGATATTGTACTGCAGTAAGCATCAGCATAACATTTTCTAACGAATAGGTTCTAAAACAGTTGTTACTTGGGCGCGGAAATTTTTTTTAAAGTAGTTCCCTCTTCTTGTTACCACTACGAATTCCCCCTCCCCCCCCCCCCCACAATATATACTGACATAGAATGTGCCCACTCCAGACCTAGCCACTGGGTACGCCACTGGTCAGTAATAATTAAATTGCAAGTGAATAAATGTTCTCTTAATTTGTATTGTATTTTTAATATTAGCATATCAAATTCGATAAAATATCAAGGTTTTGGTTAATAGAATGATTTGTCAAGTAAAAATGTTCATAAAAAAAGTGTTCATCGACCCTCCCCTCATAATAAATTCATGAATTAACTCCTAAATATAAAAAAAAAAAAAATTGTTGGAAATTACTCAACTTTGGAGGCTTATAACTACACTTGGAGGCGTTCGGATCAACAACAGTTTAGTAGGGTTGCACCCTAAAGTGCCCTCTACATGATAGGATACTTCTTATTCGGTTGGAAAAAGTACTCATGATAACAGGGAACATTCACTATCAACAAACGGGTACATTCACTATCAACAACAACTTTTTGGACTCTAGAGGGCACTAGAGAGGTCGGATCCAAAAAAAAATAGCTATCTGCGTCACTTCAAGCCCTACAAGATAGACTAGTCAGTTTTTTCAAGAGTTACATTAAGACAGAAATATCGCCTGTACAAAACATCCTGTAGTGAAATCAGATAGTGTACATATTTCATATGAACACAAAAATTTGATAATTCATAAATTAAAATAAATATTATTTTTTATCATTATTGATTTAAATAATATGACACATAATCAAACTAAACGCTAGTAAAGCATCGTTTTACTAGTGTGAGAATATGTATCTAGAAAAAGACCAAAAAGAGATCATCAACTCTGTTTGAGCTAATATTCCAAAATAAAGCCTAAACATAAAATAAATAAAAATTCACGAAGAATATACCAAAAACAATTTTTGCTTTTCGTTACCAAAGGTAACGGAAGCTATGTGGTTGTTCTGAAGAACGAAAATATTTTATGTCTCTGATTTCAAAAATTCCACGATAAAAATCCGTTTCAGACATCAGGGAACCTTTTGGGTTCCGTGTCTGTCTGTCGCTATCATTTATTTTTGTGAGCCAACAAATATCTTAAAAACTACACCTCCTATTTCAATGAAATTAGGATGGTAGATCACAATTTGCCCATTGTTGGACCTATTATACGTTTCAACTTTCTGTGCCCATTTGTTTCTCTTCTACATGCGCACAAACATACATTTATTTACACCTATATCTTCAAAAGTATACTCATCTGATTTGTATGAAATTTGGATGGTTTGTCGAAAGTAGACCGCAGATAGCACCAGATTAATTTCAACCGTTTGCGCTCTTTAAATTTTACTTAATTTATACTATAGTTTATGTAAAAAATCAAAAAAATTTTGACAATTAAAAAATGGGGGAAAAAACAATTAAATAAATAAGACAATAATGTGTTGTAATAGCATAAAATCAATACAGTACGGCTTGGATGCGAGAAAGCTAGGTGCCACACTAATGGGCAGTCTAGTTTACTTTGACATGAAGGGGTAACAGATTATAAAAAGGCGGGAGTTATTACTTCAACTCCCGCAATGCCATTTACATATTTTTACATTTTACTCAATAAAAATAATGTAAAAAGAACTAGTAAATACCATAAATTATCTTGCGATTCAAGTTTCAAACATGATATATAGATGGAAAATATCACCAATGTTGCAATAAAATATGTAAAATGTAAATGTGTATTCATTACGATGGATTAACTGTTCTATTGTATTCTCTTGGTTATCCACAAGGCATTAGTTCAGATTAGAGTGAATGTATAATATATCATACTAAATAACTACATACAGTGAACTAATAAGTTACTAGCAATACACAGATTAACTGGAAAATAAAATGATTTTTTCGACGAAAAAAATTCCACGAAAATTATCATCCAAAACAATACAAGCCCAACAAAAACTGAGTTGAACTAAATAAAAAGCTTACAAACTCAAAAATGGCATATCGTGACAGATATCTTTACAGTGGGATCTCACTGTAATATATCAGATATATATCAAAACAACCTTATGAAACTCTACCACCATAATATTGACTGAGACACAGAAGAACAAAATCATCACCTTATAATATTACAACTATATTTTATATTAAATACCTACAATTATTAATTGATCTTCAATATTTCATGTTGCATTTATTGTAATGGTACTTACAAACTCAAAAACAAGGCGAAAAATCTATACTATCAACATAAGATATAGTAAATGAACATTTATTTAAAAAAAAAAAAACCTATAAAAGCGCATGCTTGACAATAAGATAAAAACATATATGATACTGTAGATTAATTTACAATAATTATTATCAAATTAATCGGTCACTCGCGGATCAATGGTAGCCTCTACACTGGCATAAACCAAAAAATCCGCCAAACATCTAGCCTCTACGCAGGACGCAGGCGCAAACGAAAAAATCCACCAAACATCTAGCCTCTACGCAGGACGCAGGCGCAAACGAAAAAATCCACCTAACATCTAGCCCCTACGCATGCGTAAACGAAAAAATCCGCCAAACATCAATTTCTCAAGTTAATTACTCTTCGGTTAATCCCTTAATTTTCCAATTTTTTTTTCTTCTTGGGCAACAATTATCCCATGGGATGACCATTAAGAAAAACTTCTTTTTTTTTAAATACAATATAATTTGTGCAAATTTTCGCCCATGCATGGGCTTCATCAGACCTAAAATAATAATGAAACATATAATAATACATTTTTATTTAAAATCCTATTTACTCCGATTTAAAAAAAAATCCAAAACAAAAATATGTTTCAGACATCAGGGCATATTTTTGGTTCCCATATGCCATATAAGTTTCAAACATCTGCGCCCATTTGTTTCTCATCCACATACGCACAAACATACATTTATTTACACCGATATCTTCAAAAGTAATCATCAGATTTTTATAAAAATTGAATATTTTGTCAAAAGTAGCCCGAAAATAGACCTAGATTTATTTAAACCATTTGCGCTTTTTAATTCATGTAAAAAATCAAAAAACAGTCTTGACAAATTTAATAAACGGGGGGAAAATTAAATTAATTTGGCAATTATAGGGTATAGGGTATAAAAGTATAAAATCATTAAAATATATGACATAGGACGCGAGGAAACTAAGTGCTACACAAATTGACAGATTATTATTATATTTATCCAAGAAGTTATCAATTAATAAACTTCAAAAAGTTAAGTGTACTTTTAAAAGTAAAGTTACTAGTAAATAAAAGTTTAAAGTAAATTAAAGTTGTATTATTTAATATATAACACAATTTATGTAATTATATATTTAGTTCATGAGGTCACATTTATAATAATAGAAAACAGAGGTCTCATAATGTTCCACTAGTATAATTATGAATAATTAGAGAGAGAGATAGAAGAATAGTCTTCTCATAATTCCAAAATAAGTATAATATAATTTACTTTATAATACGTATATAATATAGCAAAACAAGCTACTTTTCCATGTAAGATACAAAAAAATAATGATTTCAAACAGAAAAAATCGGTCCGAGACAACTCAGACAAACTTTCTCATGTATGAGTTTATAATTACTTAGCCCAGAGTTTCCATTTATTAGTTTTCAAATGTACATTTAAATATTATTGAACATTTCATCAAAATTTATCATAAAAATAACTTCTCCTGGTCGGGGAATCGAACCCGGGCTCTCTCCGTCCGCGTTTTAAGCTAATATCTCAGGAACTAGATTTTTCCCGGGAAAACGGCTTATATCGTTGGATTCGTATTCAAATGGACTACATTTTAGAATTTTTTAATCAAAATCGTCGGAACCGTTTTCGAGAAATAATTTTTTTTCATGTTTTTTCAGAGTTTTTGGGGGGTAGCGCCCCCAAATTTAGAGCTAAAATTCATTTCTCGATTTCGCCTCGGGGTATGATTTTTCTGAACATGTATGCCAAATTTCGTCAAAATCGGCCCAGTAGTTTGGGCTCCAGGCGTCTGCACAGACGACAGACAGACGACAGACGACAGACGACAGACGACAGACGACAGACAGACATTTTTTAAAAACCACTTTTTTGGACTCAGGGGAAATCAAAACGTGTAAATCCATCAAAATCTCAAAATCGAATTTTCGTGCCATCACAATACTTTCTCTTTATATGAGAAAGTAAAAAATAGTACATACATTACAAACAAAATAACTATGTTAGTAACAATAGAATTATACCTAACCTAATTATAAGTAGGTATAATTTACAGCTGTTACCAAGGTTAAATGCAATTTAATATATGAGGTTTTTTTTATTAATCAATTGTTAGTATATATAAATTATATAGTTTTGAAACGCTCGCAGAAAACTCGGTGCGGGTGACCTTTGCTTATCTTTTATATTGATAACGTTTTTATCTTAACAGTTGGGTTTAAATTATTTCTGATTTGACTTCTATTGAAAAGGAAGATCAATAAGAATTAAAAGTACTCTTAAAATAAAGTTAAATTTTTCACAACACTTGATTGATATTGGTATAAATGAAAAAAAAAAGAAATGTATTTAATAATCTCATGTACTTAAATAATTGTTGTTAATGGTTTTCCTTGAAAAAAAAAAAAAAATATATATATAAAAAAATGCATTTTTTTTGTATTTAAAAAAAACTAAAAGATAAAAATTAAATTTAACTGAAATAAACTTTAATAACACATGCTTTTTCGTTTATGGATACAAATAACCAATCAATTCAGTTTTGCTTGCGAGCTTACCGAAGATAACGAAAATATTTTATACTTCCGATTTCCATTTTTATAATTCCAAGACAGTAATCCGTTTCAGACATCACGTAATTTGATTTCGTGTCTGCCTGACTCGGTCTGTCACTCAATTTTTACGAACCAACGTATCTAGAAAACTACACGTCCGATTTTAATGAAATTTGTATGGTAGATCATAATTAGCTCATTGTTGGTCCCATAAAAGTTTCAACCATCTGCACTCATTTGTTTCTCTCAACTCTTCAACATGCGCAGAAACATACATTTATTTATACCTGTAGCTTCAAAAGTACTTATCTGACTTTTATACTATATTGAAAGTAACCTGCAGATACCCCTAGGTTAATTTGAACCATCTGCAGTCATTAACTAAAAAAAGTAACCTGCAGATACCCCTAGGTTAATTTGAACCATCTGCAGTCATTAACTTTTGCTAAGTCGATACTTTAATTCATGTAAAAAATAAAAAAAATAGACTGCCAATTGGTGTGGTACATAGCTTCCTGGCATCCTATCACGTACTTTATTGATTTTATACTTTTACAAGCCATTATTGTCTAATTTGTTTAATTGTTTTCCCCGTTTTTAATCTGTCTTAAATTATTTGAATTTTTTTACATAAATTAAAGTATCAATTTATAGCAAAAGTTAATGAGCGCAAACGGGGTTCCGCAAGCCGAGCGAATTTCTATTGGAAAATTTGTAGTTTAATGTCGTGTAGTTTAAACTTCCTTAATAACTACTACCATTGAGTGTGTTATTTTAAGTTATGAAAATTTAAAAGGAATATTTTAGTTGGATTAGGGTTTTTAGAATATTGCTTAGTTAAACATAATCGTAGTAGTTATGAAAGAAGTTTAAACTACACAAGATTGAACTACAAATTTCCAATGGAAATTCGCTCGACTTGCGGAACCCCGCGGCAGGATTTTTTATAAAGAAAGCTGTGCATTTCAGTCTTCGGCGTGACATATAATCGTCGCTATCTCGCGACGTACGTCACCTAGTGAGAAACCAGCCTAAAGTTCACATAGAGTAGATGTGTCTAAAGCAGCCGATCTCCAGTGTGTCTAAGAGATTAAGTAACTAATAATAATAATGTTTTTAAATCAACGTATTCAATTTTATTTTAAATTAATTTGACAATTTTCTGCATATTTTTAGCACAGTCTTAAACCTAGCTTTATTTGAAAAATAATATTTTTTTATGAACGATAAATAATTCATGAGATTTTAGAATTACTTTGTTTAGACTTTGGTAACGAATAGGTTAAAAAAAAGGGTAAGTTATTTTTAGCGATAAAACTAGATTTAGCTAAAAAATCAGTTCTTCGATGTGGCAGGTAAAAACTTTTTATATTTTTATAAGTAAACTTTTTTGCTTTTTCTTTTTTTTTTAAATGCAATGACCACAGTAAAAGCAAGTAAGGCGCGCTTTACATAAGTACGTGAGGCGATAATCGCCGGTTTCTGTACGATTAAGTTAAAATTATTAAGTGTGAAATTTTAATACTACACTTCCAAGACCTTTAAATTGATGTATATCATGTCATGGTGACTAAAATCTTGTTTTAGTCATCCGCCATCTTGGAAATATTAAGCGTAAAAACTACAAAAAGTGTACTTGTCACAAATGCCGAGATGCACCTGCGTGCCGAATTTCATGTTCCTAGTAGTAGTAGTTTATGAATTGAAACATGCCAACAGACAGACAAACAGTGTTTTAATTCATAAACTACTATAGCTAGGAACTGTTAACAATCAATTATTAAAATTGAAGGAATGAAGTATAAATTTAAATATATATTTAATAATTTAAATATATATATAAATTTTTAAATATATATTTTTCATTTTTTAATCTCATATGCTTTTTAATAAATAAAAATAGAAAAATATAGATACTTAATTAGGGTCTAAACAAAATTATGACAAACTACTTTCACCATTAACAGAATATAAGATATACACCCTTTTATAAGACTGGCATAACTGGACAGACAAGTATCCAGAAAAAAATCGGTCCGAGGACAACTCAGAAAAACTTTCTCAAATACGAGTTTAATTTTCTAGTTTTCGTAGGTACATTTAATTATTATTGAATATTTTATCAAAAGAATCATAAAAATAACTCCTTCTCGGCGGGGAATCGAACCCGGCCTCAGCGTTTAAAACTATTTTCTCAGGAACTAGATTTTACACGGTAAATCTGCTTATATCGTTAAAATCGTATTTAAATTGACTTCATTTTAGAATTTTTTAATGAAAATCGTCGGAACCGTTTTCGAGCAATATTTTTTTTACATTTTTTCATGGTTATGGAAAGGAAGCTTCCACAAAATTTGGAGCTAAAATTAATTTCTCGATTTTGCCTCAGGGTATGATTTTTCTGAACATGTATGCCAAATTTCGTCAAAAGCGTCTGCACAGATGACTCAGACATTGTTTAAAAACCACTTTTTTGGATTCAAGGGACCTCAATACGAGTAAATCCATCAAAATCTCAAAATCGAATTTTCGCGCCATCACAGTACTTTCTCCTTATATTATATGAGAAAGTAAAATAGACTGCCAATTAGTGTGGCACATAGCTTCCTCGCATCCTATCACGTACTATAACAATTATTGTTATATTACTTTATTGTTATATTGTTAATTTTGTAAAGACTATTAATAGTTTTAGCGATCTTTAACACTTCATAGCGGTGTCGCTGTTGGTATTACTAAAAAATTGTTTTTGAAAAAAATGTTTGTCTCATTGAATAGATGAAGTTACATTTTTTCCCCGACCTAAAATTCCAATTTTAAATTTAAAGTTCACGTTTATGCGAGCATTGCTCGTGAACGCTTGGACGGATAACGTTGTCCAACGAACTCGTCCTGGGCATTGATAAAATGGACATACATAAATGAACTCGGACACACAGACCGACAGACAGACAGACAGACAGACAGACACGAGACCAAAAATGTTCCCTGATGTCTGAAACGGATTTCTGTCTTGGAATTTTTGAAATCGGAGGCATAAAAGTTTTTCCTTTTCAAAAGTGAACACAATGCTTCCGTTACCTTCGGTAAGCTCGGAAGCAAAATCAAAAGAAGAAATAAATCAAGTACTTACATGATAGAATAATACGCAGTTAGAAATAAATAAATTTTGATGATTTAATAGAAAAACATGCTTAACATTTGGTAGAAAATAAAAAGTTAGAAATTTAATGATAATAAAAATATTTATTTATCTTATTTTGCACCAGGAAGCCTGAGCAAAAAATCTGATATAAAAAAAGATAAGGTACAGTTTGAATTATGTATAATATATTATATGTTATTTCAAAGAGACTTATTATTTGAACTTCAAAGATCAGATGTCCAGGTTATAAAATAACATTATGATTATATTATTATAATCAGAAAATGTCCTGATTATAAATTTAAAATGTGCAGTGTACCATACATATTTTTAAATTGGTTTCTTTATATTTACTCATGCTAAGAACAATACATAAATTTAAATGAATACATTATTTTTACATTAATATATTTGTTAAAACGGGATTAATTAAATAGATTCTCCAACATTTATCTACACTGAAGTATGACTTTTGTCAATCTGAACGTAATAACTCAAAATCTATTTGTCATTTGTCTTATACCATTTTAAAGCTTGTGAAACATTTTTACAAAGATATTTTTGTAAAACGAACTTAAATTTTAATTAAAAAAAATAAAATAGGTACTTTCTTAATGTTCCGGCACCTATAACGAAGGTATGTTTGTCATTATCAATAAACAAGAGTGGTGTTTTTTACTTTCTCATATAAAGAAAAAGTATTGTGACGGCACGGAAATTTGATTTTGCGATTTTGATGGGTTTACACGTTTTGAGGTCCTCTGAGTCCAAAAAAGTGGTTTTTAAAAAAAGTGTGTCGCCTGTAAACTACTGGACAGAATTTGACGAAATTTGGCAAACAAGCAAGCCAAGGAGAAGTTATTTTTATGATACATTTTGATAAAAATGCTCAATAATAATTAAATGTACATACGAAAATTAATAAATGGAAAACACTGGGATAAGTAATTATGAACTCGTATATGAGAAAGTCTGTCAGAGTTGCCTCGAACAGATTTTTTTTATAAATTAAGGGAATTTAATTTAATTTCAAAAATTATTTTATTTTTCTAGGTTGAGTGGAAGCTGATAAATTTAAATGTTATAACAAAGAAATCATATTACTAAGTTTCATAATACACTATATTTCAACCCCTTTCTATCATTTTTAAGCTTTTTACATTTATAACATTGATTCCAGGCAATTACATCTCTAAGGAGAAGACCATAAGGAGAAATTGCAGACCATACGTAGGAATTACTGACCATAAGAAGAAAATCCTCAATTTTACAATAATACTAATTTTTAATAATGTTTTTGTTGTTAATAATTGTTATATTAAATTTAAAAAAAAGCGAGATAGGAAAGGAGTTACTAGAGTAATTTTTGTTGTAAAAAAATTCTACTGACATCCAATATTTATTTATATTCCTACTATGTATTTTAGTTAATAATATTTTCAAGGCGGATATTAATCAAAAGAGAATAGGTTGAAACAAGCTAACATCATTAAGTTAGTAAAAGTGCGGGAAGTCAAAGATACAGCTTTCAAGGCCGCTGTATTTATAATAACAGATTCCACAAGATCTCGTTCGAAAACATAACAACACCTAGTTAGTGGAAATTGTATTTAACAAAAATGGCAATAATAATCATCCTTCTGTTTTTTTAATATTCATAATTTCTTTTTAAAACCCACTTTGAAAATTTGCATAACAATAGTAGTTGGTTTTTGATTTTTGCTTCCGAGCTTACCGATGCGAACGGAAGCTATGAGATCATTCTGGAGAAAAATTTTTTAGGTCTCCGATTTCAAAAAATTTCAACACAGACATCCGTTTCAGACATCAGGGAATATTTTTGTTTCCGTGTCTGTCAGTCAGTCTCTCTGTTGGTCTGTCGCTCAATTTTTGCGAACCAACATATATCTTAAAAACTACACATCTGATTTTAATAAAATTTGGATGGTAGGTCATAATTAGCCCATTGTTGGTGCCATAAAAGTTTCAATTTGTTTCTCACAGCGCCTATTTGTTTCTCTTTCACATGCGCACAAACATACATTTATTTACACCAATAGAATCAAAAGCACTTATCTAATTTTTATGAAATTTGGTTTGTCGAAAATAGCATGCAGATGGCCTCAGATTAATTTCAACCGTCTGCGCTCTTTTAACTTTTGCTTGACAAAATTGTTGACAACTTTGCTCTAACAATAATTAAATAAATTAGACAACAATAGCTTGCAAAAGCATAAAATAAAGTACGTGATACGATGTGAGGAAGCTATGTGCCACACTAATTGGCAGTCTATTTATTTTTGATTGCCTAGCATTAAAACTTTTGGAGGGTTCATCCAATAGAGCTGAAATTTGGCACACTTAGACTCTGTACTAATACCAAAAAATGTTATAAAATTTTAGGGTCACGTTAACACACACTGATTAACGAAGTTTCTTGTAAAAAAACTCAATTACAATGATTCTTATGAAAAATTTTCATAAAATGATTTTATAATCAAACGACTTCGATGTCTCACACTACCTAAATGCTTAAATCTATATTTATAATAGATATTAAAAAAATACAATTATAGAAAAGATATAGATAGATATATAGATGTAGATATATGATAAAACATATTATGTATGGGTTAGTATTATTTTCATGCAATTTTTTGCAATATAAATACTTATAGTTATAAACCGACAACTGCTCGTTTTATTAATTTCTGAAAAATCATATACAAGAATGATTATTATACTGCTACTGTTTATTAATACTACTTTATTAACTGATATTAATTTTAGGTATAACTGTAATGATCTTTGATCATTAGTTAATTTCCTTTGAAAGAAAAGTAGCTTATAGTTATAATATAAGAGTAATGCTAACATCTCTAAGCTACTAAGTTGCAATAAGAAATAAATAAAATGTAAATTTTATACGTGCACATACATACAAAGATATAGTATATAAAATATATTTTATACTATAGATACTTTTAACAATAATTTTATCGGCATGTTGTCCTGTCAATCTACACCACAAAGTAGCAATAAGATTAAAATGTAAATTTTATACGAGCATATACATACAAAGATATATATATATATATATATATATATATATATATATATATATATATATATATATATATATATATATATATATATATATAGTGTATAAATTATATTTTATACAAGAATTACTTTTAACAATAATCCAATCGACATGTTGTCTTATTATGCTAAAAAGTAAATTGATTTCACCTTCATATAACCGTTGGGGAGAGATAGAGAACTTTCAGCTAAGTTTATTAAGTTTATTTAATAATTAACTAGAGTAATTATAATTAACAATATAAAGTAAACTAAAAACAGGACAATAATATTAATATATAAAGCTTTATTTATAATAATTAATTTTTCTACTTGAACAATAATTCGAATTTGAATATGAAAATGGGATTATATATGACTCAAAATACAGTAATGGAAAAATACCAAATAATAAGTTATAATGCTTTTTTTGTATTTGTAGTAGATTAATTAACGCCGAAAAAAAGTACGAACACAATAAAATCTTAGTAGAAAGAATGTCTACAAAAGAATTAGTTTTTTATGTATATATATTTTTTTTATTTCAGTTCGCATTGAATATTGAATACTTCTAGATTAATTCCAGTAACAACAAAAGCTGGTTTAACTAACAGCATAATAATAATAAAACTTTATTCAATAAACAATATAAATATTAATAAATTAATATTTAATAAATATAATTTTTTTTTTGTAAACAAACTCTCAAACGTTTTGAGCTTCTAATAAGCTCTTTCCTTGGGGGAAATAATAGCTTGAACGGTAGTATAATGATATAATTTATAGACTGTAATGGTGAAAAGAAAAATAATTATAGCTTATCAAATTAATTTAGTTTTAAAAGTTATAATAAAAAGTAAATACATACTGTTTGTTTGTTTCGATTTACGAATATTTATCAAGATGAATTCCGTCCTTGATAGTGGATCGACATAGAATACCAGCGGAGTTGGGCTATCACTGAGCGAAAAATCCTTGTTTTGTTTTAAGCGCCTAGGTGAAGGGTTTAGTGGGCATGCGCACCCAGACACCCTCCCCCCTCTCTACCATCCCCAGGCTTTAGTAATGAAACTACACGTCGAGAGGGGGGAACAAGGCGCCCCCGCATTTCTAAGGGGGGTTTCCCCCCCAAACTACATGAATACTGTATAAACTGTTTATAAAAGGGAGACAAGAAAATGTTTGACAAAAAAAATACCACTTTCTTTGATCTTGACATCGCATACTGAAGAAAAAAATGTCTAAATGTCAATTTCTCGTTGGATTTGGAAAATAAAACACTTAAAAAAATTGTGTAATATAGAATTACTTCTTTTTTTCATATTAATTTATATAGTTACATAATTAATGCTTCGTTTATGCATGTGACTTAAATAGGAGACGTAACAATGTTTAAAGACAGTAAATATTCTTTGTATTTCAATATGGACGTTAGGAGTGTTTAATTTACCCCCTGTATTCTGTATTCAATTGCCATTCTATTCAATGCAAATTTAAAAGACAATTCGCTAAAAATAGACTGCCATTTAGTGTGGCACATAGCTTCCTCGCATCCTATTCACGTACTTTATTGATTTTATGCTTTTACAAACCATTATTGTCTAAAAAAAAAAAAAAAAAAAAAAAAAAAATTGATATTATTTGTTGAATTTTACCTCCTCAAAACTAGAAATAACACAAAATAGAACGTAACAAAAATTTAATCTACTATTCAAGACTCTTCAACGATATACATCATAAAAAAAACATATAAAAGATTAACTTTGACATTTGTACCCCTGTACTTTGAGGTACCAAAATTATATTTTTAAAAAACAAACAATACAAAAGGGCATTAATTAAACTAATAAATAAATATAAATAAGAAACCTAATAACAAAAAATAAATTGGTAGTGCGTGAAGTCTCACGTAAAAAGGGTTTCGTTGGTGTTGTAAACATAAAATTAGTAGTTGGGGGGGGGGGATTTGGATGTTTTTTGACAAAATGGCGAAGAAAATTAAACGCTTTCCACAAGTGTTATATATTTTTGTAATCTACTCTTTAATTCCTTTCATTTGATACCTCACTCAAAATTTAAAAAAAATATTTTTTTCTTTGGCCCATCAGACTACACATTTTGCATGTTTCTATATTTTTAGTAAGAGCGGAAATATAGTTTTAGGGGGGGGGACAAGCTAAATTTCGATGTTTTTTGACAAAATGGCGGGAAAAATTAAACGCTTTCTACAAGTGTTATATATTTTTGTAATCTACTCTTCAATACCTTTCATTTGATACCTCACTCAAAATTTAAAAAAAATATTTTTTTCCCCGTGACAGCAATTAGCCGCCATCTTGGATTCCCAGTTAATCCGACCAAGTTGCTATTCTTATTTTTTCTTTGGCCCATCAGACCGCACATTTTGCATATTTTTCTATATTTTTAGTAAGAGCGGAAATACGATTTTAGGGGGGGGGGGGACACGCAAAATTTCGATGTTTTTTTGACAAAATGGCGCCGAAAATTGAACACTTTCCCTAAGTGATATATATATATTTGTAATCTACTCTTCAATACCTTTCATTTGATACCCCACCCAAAATTTAAAAAAAATATTTATTTTCGTGTGACATGAATTATCCGCCATCTTGGATTCCCAGTAAATCAGATCAAATTGCTAATCTTATTTTTTCTATGGCCCACCAGACCACACATTTTGCATATTTTTCTATATTTTTAGTATGAGCGGAAATACGATTTTAGGGGGGGGGGGGGGACACGCAAAATTTCGATGTTTTTTGACAAAATGGCGCCGAAAATTGAACATTTTCCCTAAGTGATATATATATTTGTAATCTACTCTTTAATACCTTTCATTTGATACCCAACTTAAAATTTAAAAAAAATATTTGTTTCGCATGACGTGAGTTATCCGCCATTTTGGATTTGAACAGCTGATAATTTTGAGTTCGCTATATTTTTCCTGTGTGCGCGTTAAAACGATCTTTAATATTGGAAAGTTTCACGTTTCTATCTCTTTTTATTCAAAAGTTATTAGAACCGTACAGAGTGACAGACTGACAGACAGACAGACAGACACATGAACGAAACTATAAGGGTTTCTTTTTTTGGTTTTACCAACGAAACCCTAAAAATTAAACCCTTTAACCTACAACAAAATTAAAAATCGGTACAAAAGTACGTTTACAATTTTTTTTATAAATAAACCAATAAAATAGCTTTAATATACATATCAAGGCCTTTCAAATGATATACGACACAATATTAAAAACCAAAAAAGTGGTCACGTGACACGGCACACGGGAAAAAGTTTACTCTCATGTTCTCAGCAAATAGGATGAACTAATGAAATATAATATAACCAATTTAAAGAGCATTAGTGCAAGATTCAAGCGCCTCAATCAGAAATAAAATCGGTCAACTATTATAGAAACTATGGCCATTCTAAGACAAAAAGGAAAAAAATAAAACCAAAAAAACACCAAAATTATCACCATCTAAGGTACAACCGATGATGATACGACAAAAAGTCATAGGACCAAAGTTGTAGATCTTTTAAAATCAGTTACCGCTGGTGCTACCTGTTTTCCAATACGAGTTACCGTTTTGCCGCAATAAGTCCCCAATACAGCTTAAAAATCAAGTCGGTCATTTTTATTTTTTTAAGGGGGGAAGGAGGGGGAAAAGTGAACTTTGTATAATTATTTTGGTTCACAACACGCGTCGAATGGGGCAAACCACAAGTCTCTAGCTCTTCTGGAAGTGGGTAAACATTCATATCAGTCAGTGAGTCAGTTTGCCATGCGGCTTTATAGTACATAGACATATTTTAGCAATTTTTTAACGATTTAAAGTGCGCAGACGGTTGAAATTAGGCATGTGCTATCTGCAGGCTACTTTCGACAAACCATAAAAATCAGATGATTACTTTTAAAGATATAGCTGTAAATAAATGTATGTTTGTGAGCATGTGGAAGATAAACAAATAAGCGCAGAAGGTTGAAATTTATATGGGACCAACAATGGGCTAAGTATTACCTACCAACTAAATTTCATTAAAATCGGACAAGTAGTTTTTAAGATGTGGTGGTTCGCAAAATTGAGCGACAGACCGACCGACAGACTTCGCAAAATTGAGCGACAGACAGACAGACCTACAGACAGACACGGGACCAAAAATGTTCCCTGATGTCTGAAACGGATTTCTGTCTTGGAATTTTTGAAATCGGAGGTATAAAATATTTTCGTTCTTCAGAACGATCACATAGCTTCCGTTACCTTCGGTAAGCTCGGGAGCAAAAATAAATTCAGAAATAAATTCATCCAAACTCAGAAGTCTTAAAATATTTTTTTTTATAAGTGACTAAAAATAATCCATTTCCACAATAGTGTTTGGCCATGCATTCCTAAAAATAAAATAGTAAGCTTTAAGCCAGAAAAAGGTGTATGGCAATGTTTGAAAGAACTAACCTATCAACTCTCTACATAGTATAGGGTAATAGATTAGGGATCTTATAAACAAATGGAGGATTGGGATTGATACACTTCTCACAGGCTAATTTATATTGTACGTGCCAGAGAAATTTCCTAAAGAGTGGTTAGAGGTGGTTAGAAGTAGTTAGAGGTGGGCAGAGGTGATTAGAGGTGGTTAAATGTGGATAGAGGTGGTTAAAAGTGGTTAGAGGTGGTTAGAAGTGGTTAGAGGTTGTTAGAGGTGGCTCTAAATCTCGGCCTGGGAAGTACAATAAGAATTTACCCTTCTCACATATCTCATGAGGAATTGACTATTTCTATTCATTTATACAATAGGATTGCCCGATGCTCTGGTTTTCCGGAATTGTTCTGTTTTTGAAAATTATATTTTTTCTTTAAGACAAATAAACAAAGTTGTTCTGCATAACTGTTGTTCGAGGTTGTTCATGGAAAAGCGTGAACACTAAACTACAATACAAAACCGAATTTGATGCTATCATTTATATTATCGAGTTGTGTCCCGACGACGATATACCTCGAATCGATTAGTTGTTGCTAAAGTTAAGGCAACCACATTTATTCCAATAAATATAAAATGTTTATTTTGATTTGTTGGCCTTTAAATAGATATTAAAGAGACGCCGATTAATGAGATCACTTTGGGATCCAGACAAAGTGATGGCATTAACCAACTGATAATAATAAGCAAAAGGTACCACAGGAGGAAGTAAAACTTAAAACAAAACAAAATTATAAACAAGATTGTATTTATTATATACGTACTTGATGATGTGATAACATATTAGAAAATAAAATATTTGAATTGCAATGTAATCATTTTACAACATTTAAATAACAAACTGTGCATTTAATGTGAAATGGATCATTACCTTCGATTATCCAGCTGTATTTTTTTTTTACTCAATGGATTATATTTTACTTTTCTCTTCTTTTATTTCTTTTTTTTGCAGTTCATTTTTAACACCGATACCGAAACCACAGAAAACAAAACACAGATTACGACAAACTGCCTAACTATATAAATCAAAATTTGAAAAGAAATAGTTATTTATGTACCACAAAGATAATGAGCACAAGGCATTTTTTTTGCACAAGGCAGCAAAATGGTTTTTTTCTGACGAATGGTTAGGTACTGGTTTGTATGACATGCGCAGTTATGTCAATTGTCACATATGTCAACAAGAAGGTTCCCTATCCGTTAGGTATCCTTCAATGTTTTAATACAGTGAACATAAGATTCACAAACTCGTTCCAACCTGACGATGTTTTATTACAGTATAATGTTAGCGCATGCGCATAACCCCTATCCTAAACTATTCCCAAACGATCCGCGGGACGACAAAAAGGACCCTACAAATATGGGGGGTTGGAACTAACCTAATAGATAATAAATAATATAAAGAAGGACTTTCTGATTCCTTAAAATAACTCTGTTCTAGGTGGAGTTTTATCACTAACCATCTTTACCTTAGTTCTAGAAATATTTATAACTTTAAAAATAGATAAGTCAGACAAATGTTTTATTTTTACTCTACACATGAAGTACATTCACCCATCATATAAGTGAAAAGCCCTAGTCTACGGGAAATGTTTTCCAAGCCATCGAGTTTCCTTACCCTCCTTTATCTACTCAGGGCTAGAACTAAGGTAAGGCAATATCCTCGTTTTGCTTTATTTATATAGTAAAGAGCTTCGCAGCAAAGTTTCCATCAAAGAAAACCTCATTGCAACTTCCCTTCATAGACTATTAAAAATGTAAATCTGCATCAGTTTGCATTCCAGCACTCAACGGATATTTTCTAATATTCTTTTAGACTGAATCAATTCTCAAAAAAATATATAAAAAAATAAACGATGTACATCTAACTAAAGTAAAATAAATAATGAATAAAAGAATTTTTGCTTCCGAGCTTACCGAAGGTAACGAAAGCTATGTGATCATTTTGTGTTACAAAATATTTTATTTTTTCGATTTCAAACACTCCCAGACAGAAAACCGTTTAAGACCTCAGGGAACAATCTTGTTTCCATCTCTGTCTCTCGATCAATTTTTGAGAACCAACATATCTTTAAAACATTAAAACTACTCGTCTGATATTATTGACATTTTGATAGTAGGTCACAATTAGTTCATTATTGGTTCCATAAACGTTTTAACCTTCTGCCCCCATTTGTTTCTCTTCCACATGAGCACAAACATACGTGTAATTTGTCACCAATGTTTTCAAAAGTACTCATCTTATTTTTATGAAATTTGGTTGGTTTGTCGAAAGTATTACAAGAAGTATACTTAGCAGGACGCGAGGAAGCTATGTGCAAGACTAATTGGCAGATTATTTTAAAAAGTTTCTTTTTACAGATATTCACTTTGAGTAATGCTAAGTAGATAATTTATAATTTTCCAAGAGGGGAAGTAAAGCTAACCACGCAAGAGGTGCGTGCAAAGTATGATGTAGAATCGTGCATTGAAGAAGTAGACATACTAAAAATTAATTACGCAAACAGGACATATTAAATTCGATTGCTAATTACAGTTTTCACGTTATAAAAATTATTTTAAAAAGCTATAAGCTACAGATGTTTTAAATTTCAGTTCCTCATAGGTCTTTCCAGTACACAGGCTGGGACAGGGTGACAGGGGGGGGGGGGGGGACTCGTAAAAAAAGGTTAAACTATCTCACCCGCTTTTACTTGTCTACATATATTTTATTATTTAAAATACAATTACACCTATAAATATTTTTCTAAAATATATATTATGATGAAATACTAAATGGCTTTTTTTTATATCTATTTACCTAAATATGCCTTCAATTTATATTATGATAAAATAGTCAAATAAAAAATGTGAATGGGAGATTTGTTAGTTTAGATATTCGAAGGTGTATTGTTATGTATCCACGGCCGCAAGTAAGCATTGATAAATTCTTTTAAGTGAAATAGAACACGCACAAAATATTAATGGACTCAGACAAACAAAATATCTCACTATGAAAGATTAATCTTATATTTAATTTGAATTATAATATCTCATGTTTAATTTATCTAATCGTCTTTATAATATAAGTTTTCCAATTATACCTAGAAAGCAAGCCAGGGACGGATGAGGACACCGGGAAGAAGGGAAATTTCCCGAAGTACCCCCAAACCGTTTATAAAAAAAGAAAAATTTGACCGACAAATCAAACAAAACTCTTTCAAATCACTATGCTATTCCATCAGTCTGGCGCCAGTGATACAATAGCAGAAATTTAACTTCTTAAAAAATGTGTAAGCGACGTTTGGGTTAGCAGTAGATGGATCATAAAGACAAAAAGTTTCAAGCGTCATTATTTTGTAATAAGGTGCCTCTTCCTGCGTTCCTAATGTATCAGTGAGCCGCCGGAGCGCCAATAGGAATACGAAAAAATAATTATTAAAAGAATAACGCGACCATCTGGCGGCAGAAGGTGGGCATCCGTTAGTAGACCCCCAAAAATGCGATTTTCTGGATCACTTTTGATTATTTTCCTCCTTCGATATTTTTTTTACTGAGAAAGCAAATGCAAACGATGCAAATCTAGCAAAGCAATTTTTGTAGCTTTGTATATTGCAGAAATAGAAATGCAATTTTTGGCTCCTATTTTACTTTATCGCATTTTCTTACCATCTTGTTATAGCTTTAGTTATCGCATTATAAAAATAAAATATGTTTCATCCTAATTTTACTAAAATTTGAACACTATTATCTATGTTATAGGGTAACAAAGAAATTTGAAAAAAATATGAGTTTTGAGGGAGGGGCCTCCTGATTTCGGGAGGGGGTGGGGTGCTTATAAGATAATATGACGCAGGTTGGTATGTTTTTTCGTGCCGGACGCTACCTCCCCATCCGCCCCAGAGCAAGGCACTCAGAAGTGGCGTCCTTTTCCGATAACTACATAGTTTATTCCTTTGAGTAAAAATTAAACCAAGGAAGAGCCAAGAGAAAATCAGTGTCAAACAATATTAGCAGATAACTTACCTATCTCCTCATCAAAGAAAACCCTTTTCCAAAAATTTCCTTCAATAAAGAATTCTAAGAAACGGCATTTGACAAACTAGATTGAAACGTATGATACCAAATTACTCTCTAATAGATAAGATGTTAAAAGCCAATGTTCTAAACAGGATTAAGTCTGCTTATGGTGATAACTAGTTTAGTTTTTTACTTATGGTATCTTTAGTTATCTTAGAGTGTCATTAACCCTATAACTCAAATATTGGATACAATTGTGCATGCGATAATTTTATCTTACTTGCAAGGGTTTAATTGTGAATCATTTATCAGAAAACTCGTAACTATAGTGCAATAGTAATGAGTATCGAGGATTCAGTGGCGCACCCACTGGGGGATGGGGGGGATTTAGTATACCACATTGAGCCTGAACCTGATTCGGAACTAGCGTGCACTCTGGAAGTACCCATCAATTATAGAGTGCACGCTGGTTCCGAATCAGGTTCTGGCTCCGAAAACAGGCTCGTGACGTGTCAGTTTGAGGAAAGCAGATGATGGCCGCAGTGGAGGTAGGTAGAAACACGCGCTGTGGCAACGTAAGGTAAACACAATAAGGAATTGTCGTATGAAGATATAGCGTGCTTGCGTTTATGGCCACAGAGCAGTGGCGTAACTAAGGGTCCACACGGGCCCGCGTTGCGGGGGGCCCCGGTGCCTCCCAAATCCAATGTACCAATGCTGACGATGGTCCCCCATGAAGCAAACTACCTAAAGCAAACTACCTGGGATTCATACTTCTATACCATTATCAGGGGGGCCCCAGACAGACCTGAACGCAGCGAGCTTTTTTTTTGCTCATGAATTTTCTTTTGGTGAGGGGCCCCCAAAAAGTTCTTGCGGGGGGCCCCCACTACCCTAGCTACGCCACTGCCACAGAGAGCTTCATTTAAAATTAAAACGTAAAAGAATTGAGAATTGCTGTTAATGAAATTAATAAGTTATAAGGAGTGCACATGGGGAATACCACCACTTGTCTTCGAAATTTAGAAATTGGAGACCTAAAATATTTTCGTTCTTCAACGAATACGATGCAATAGGCATTTGAAAAAAACAATCCGGTGGAGAGTAGCCATGTCCCGCCCTTTATGGTGGACAATGTGATTCTCATGATCCCGAGTAAAAAATTAGTGAGCAGACCGAAAATCAAGTTGATGTTAGTTTGTCACTTGAAAGGTTAGTTATTCAAATATTGCTCTAAATCAAAGTGGTCACCTATCAAGTGACAAACTAACACCAACTTGATTTTCGGTCTACTAACTAATTTTTTACTCAGTATATGGCCGCTCTCCTCCGGTTTGTTTCTTTCAAATGTCTATTGCCCTTCTGAAATCCCCACGAAAAGAACCAAAAGATTAAGTTGTACACAAAATCCTAGTTTGATGTTAGCCAGACACTTCTTTGGACGTTATCTCCTGGAGTATAACTAAACAATTAAAACAAAACTTTGACATTTAAAAATGTTCATTAAGTATTACATACTCGTATTATATTCGAATAATCGATATGTAACCACTTTTTGTTTTATCGAAGTCGGCATTGACCCCAATAAATTGACTAAAATATCAGAATCCATTATTTTAGACTCATTAGGGACTAATTATAAACAACCATATTTATGGATAAAATATCTTCCTTTGAGGAATATATGTATTTAGTAGTCTGAAAAAAGTGATTTATCTATTAATTACTTGTTTAAAGAAAAATATATGACTGTTTGTTTATATTGAAGATTATATAGAGGCCCGTGGTTCAAATCCCGGCACAGGAGTGTATTTTTACTGTCTGTTTCCCGTAGTTAATAATAATTATAATTTGATTTAAATTGAAGATTATGTGATGTTTGTTAATTTTTACTTATTTACTTTTCAGTATTATTTTAATTAATAATAATTGTAATTTTACTGATTGATTAGTATGATGTGTTTGAGCTACTTATTGTACTTGATAACCGAATATTGTGGTTCTCTCTTTGATTTTACCAAACTTATAAAAACTAGGACAAAATTTTCATACATTTCATCCAAACTGTAACTTCTTCATTACATTAGCGTATTGCGGGTTTGTGTTTTGAATACATATTTATTATTATTATTTTTGTAATTTTACGATTCAGTGTATACAAAGACAGACATAGGATAGAGATACATTAAATTTTACAAAATATATCAGTAAGAATGTTTAAAAAATCTCGGTCGAAACAACCAACTTATGCATTCAAGGATGAGTTCTAATTGCCCTAAATTAATTAATGTAATCTGAATATTTTTTTAAAATTTAAAGATGAGTAGAAATGAATGTAAGAAAAAAAGAATACTACTCAGGGTTTGATGACATTCTAGAGTTGCACATATTATTTTAAAATTAATATTTTACCAGACAATTAGACGTTACAATGTTAATACGTAAAATACATTCATTTTTTAATACATAAATAACAGCAACGTAAATTACTGTATTTCACATACGTGTATAACAACAAGCATTCTAAGAAACGTGTAATAAAACAGACAAACTCATTCGTCGAAAAGAAAGGAATACATTTTGGTTTTACCAATCAAATATACTTAACAGTAAATTAGTTATATTTTTTAATTTCCACCAATTGATAGCATTATCATATTATACACGAAGAGAAGATAATAAAAGAGGAAAGGAAAAAGTTATTTACGGTTTATTTTTACTAATAATAAAAAATTAAACATATATAACGCCAGGATTAAAAATTTGTGTGGGCTCAAAAAATGGAAAAACCCAACAAAAATTATAAACACAGACAAGTATCAATATTACGAGCATATGAAAATGATGTCGAAATTAGGCTATTTTACTATTACTACGTTTTTATTAGCTTGCTTTCTTGTTTGTTTGTTTGTTTGTTTGTCCGGTACAAATCTGGCAATCGATTTCTAACAAACTTCCCGAATAGCTAGACATTTGAAACTTTTATCATAGCTCGGAACACGATGACAATGCATTATTTTCATACTTTTAGCCATCTTTCAGCAGAATTTAATTGGTTTTCAGCAAATTTTGCTGTACGGAAAGTTAGTTCGGAAAAAATCCGCAAGTTATTTTATTTGTTTTGCCATGTCCAATATTTATGCAATCTTCATTTTGACGAGTCTCAAATTTGTGATAGATAAACATTGAATGACAGCAAAATAGGAAATATCGATTATATTATTTATATTACTTCAAATAAATCGATGGCACGGTTTAGATTTGGTGTTGGGGAGATCCGTTGTACAAAGATTTGTCCTTTTATAGGTTTAAGATCAGCTCTCTAGATGGTTGTCATAAATTCGGAACTATTTTTTTTTTACTAACATTATATATTATACAACAATAACAATTATCAACGTTACATACGATTCAACAGAAAATTTAAAAACGTAGTACATATATAAAAAGTTATTTTTATCTTGAAATTTGTATACTTCATTCAATCGACTGTGCTATATTTAGAATTAATTAACAATATAATAATAATTAAAAAAATAGTCATGACAATAAAAATAATAAGTATAAGTGTTAAATTCACAAATTTTCGCTTTAAAAGACTACAATAATTGTTACCTACTATTGAAGTAGGTCACGTGATTAAGGCTAAAAGGCGTCTGCTGGGGTTATCTGGAACTTGGAAGTGTGTTAAAGGATAGATTTTGAATAAGGGAATTAGGATGAACGAAAAGATTGGAGAGGAAGGATTTGCAGAGAGGATGCAAAATCATTGACGAAACTAACATTTAGGTCACAGTGGATTAGTAGGTTGGTTTCAAAGGAGGGGGCGTTAGTGATTTAGCGGAGGATTATTATGATAGTAGGAATTGGTTTTTATGCGAGTTAAATGGCATTTAAATTTCACTTCATGGTAAAATATTACAGCCAATTGTTATATGTCGCTCATTGTAAAATATTTTTATTTTAATATAAAATAGTCTACCAATTAGTTTGGCACATAACTCCCTCACGTCCTATTTCGTATACTTTAATTATTTGATCTTTTTCCACCTATTATTGTCAAATATATTTAATTTCTCCCCGTTTTTTTAAATCTGTCAAAAATGTTATAATTTCTTACATGAATTAAAGAATAAAATTAGCAAAATTTTAAGAGCGCATACGGTAAAAATGAATCTTGGGCTATCTGCGGGCTACTTTCGACAAATTTTATAAACATCAGATGAGCATTTTTGAAGATATTGATGTAAATAAATGTATGTTTGTGCGCATGTGGAAGAGAAACAAATTTGCAAAGAAGGTTGAAACTTATATGGGACCTACAATCAACAATGGGCTAATTATGGCCTACCATCCAAATTTTATTTAAATAGGACAATTAGTTTTTGAGATATGGTGGCCGCAGAAATTGAAAGACAGATCGACCAAACATTTTTCCTGATGTTTGAAACGAATTTGTGCCTTGGAATTTTTGAAATCGAAGACCTAATATTTTTTTGTTTTTCAGAACAATCCCACAGCTTCCGTTACCCTCAGTGCGCTCGAAAGTAAAATTATTATTAAATTTTATAATGTATGTTTAAAGTGTATTTTCTAAAAATGTTAAATGTTTTTAATTTCAAAATATTTAACTTTAGCATGCGTTTTATGCATTTCTTTTACTATGTTTTTAATAATGTAGGGTAATTTATGAAGTTATTATTTAATTACGCAAAAAACTGTGACCCTATTTATTATTTTAATATTAGTTACCTACGAGCATTATCATTCAATCAAAATTAAATATAGACCCTCTCTCCCAGCAACGTTAACATGGGATTGAATAAACTAAAAAGCAACGTTGACAAACAAATATAAACAAATATTTTTATCGCATCTGACTCGATCGAACGAAGTCGTGAAAAAACGTCTTACGAAACTATTAGTAATTATTCTAACAATAACAATAACTGACCTAAGTCTTCCGTAATTATTTAATTTAGAGTTATTTATAAATTATTATTTGCAACTGACGGACAACATATGCTCACGGATTATTCTTATTACTTAAGCTTCCATTTCTTATTAATTGCTTCCGAGCTTACCGAAGGTCGGAAGCTATGTGATCGTTCTGAAAAACAAAAATCTATTATGTCTCCGATTTCAAAAATTCCAAGACAAAAATCCGTTTTAGAAATCGGGGATCATTTTTGGTTCCGTGTCTGTCGGTCGCTCAATTTTTTCGAACCAACATTAAACAACTATGTAACCGATGTTAATGAAATTTGGACATAATTAGTCCATTGTTGGTCCCATATAAGTTTTAACCTTCTTAGCCCATTTTTCTCTTCCACGTGCGCACAAACATACATTATTTACACCTATATCTTCAAAAGTACACATCTGATTTTTATGAAAATTGGATGGTTTATCGAAAGTAGCCCGCACAGATAGTCCCAAATTAATTTTAACCGTCTGAACTCTTTAAATGTTGATAAATTCATACTTCAAGTCATGTAAAAAATCAAAAACATTTTGACAGATTTACAAATTGGGGGCAAAATTAAATAAATTGAATAATAAAGGTATGTATAATTATTAATGCATACGAAATAGAACGCGAGAAAGCTATGTGCCACACTAATCAGCAGAGTATTTATAATAAAACCTTTATCAATTATACAATTATTTATGATATCATTATGTTATTATTTATGTTATTATATCAAATATTTATTTATGTTTTGCTGTTTTCTTTACCTTTTAGTCCAGGAGATAGCGTGCAAAAAAGTGTTTGACGAACATCAAGCTAGAATTTTGTATACAAGTCAATCTTTTAGCGCCTTTTAAGAATATGTGGTCGGCTGTTTGTCTGCGGGACATAGCTTGGCCAATGCATTTGAAAAAAACAAACCGGTGGAGAGCGGCAATGTCTCACCAATTATGGTGGACAATGTGATTTTCATGATCCTGAGTACAGAATTAGTTAGTAGACCAAACATCAAGTCGATGTTATTTTCACACTTGATAGGTTAGTTATTCAAATATTACTAAAAATCAACGTTGTCATCTGTCAACGGACAAACTAACATCAACTTGATTTTCGGTCTACTAACTAATTCTGTACTCAGGATCATGAAAATCACATTGTTCACCATAATCGGTGAGACATGGCCGCTCTCCACCGGTTTGTTTTTTTCAAAAGCCTATTGCCAAGCTATGTCCCACAGACGAACTTAGCCGACCACATATTCTTAAAAGGCGCTAAAAGATTAACTTGTATACAAAATTCTAGCTTGATATTAGTCAGACACTTTTTTGCATGCTATCTCCTGGACTATTTTACAATAGTCGTCGTGTGCAGGAGTTTTCGTTCAAGGCAATTTATAATGTCTCACATATCACATAATTCTGTAATATTTTAGTTTATATTTCTATTACCCAACATCTTGTTTATTGAAGTTAATTTAGCTTTCCTTTTTTCTAAATTTTAACGCTAGTTTTAATTTGTTTTCTTAATATCTAGTATTTTCCGAACCACTATTATCGGTGGGTACGAGGAATTTAATTCTGTTCTCTTTGACCCTCTCCCAAAACAGCAGTTGTTCTAAAGAAAAAAAACAACTTATTTTCTTTATTTCATGGGAAAACATTAAATCATGGATATGTTTTTGGTCATTGAATCCACCATATCAACATTAATATGTTTATCCATGAAGTGGAGAAAACCTGTAAACATTTGTCTAATTCATTTGAATTCATCTACTATTTAGTAGATGAATCTTAAGATGTGAAATTGTGGAATATCAATCCATTTTGATAAAAGTTTTTGTTTGTGTTACATCTTGTACTTAAATTCCTATTACTATATCAAGGTTTCACAAAGCATCTTTGTATCGTCATATCCATCTAATATATCTAATAATAATCCATCTAATATATCTAATAATAATAATTTATTAACAACCTTAAGTTCTTATATTGTACTGCTCAAATATAAATAGTTAATACGGTAAGTGGGAAAATATAGATTGACAAGATTCTGCCATCCCTTTAACTTTAGGTTTTACCGTTTCTTCAATAACGAAAAGAAACAAATTATTATAAATAAGAGAAGAAAAATAGGAAACGGATTTCCCCACTTACCTGTATTAACGTGTAGATGTAATAAAGTAAGCAGGGGTAATCCTAATGGTCCAGAGGTGTAAGGAGTGGGAAAGTACTCCTATTGACGGGGGTATGTTAAGACTTGGAGGGAGGCTGCAGGTAAAAGGCTCACTTTGACGTAACAAGCCTCCAGTCTCCCTTATAACCAGCATCCATATTCAGGTTCGTACTCACTTTCTTATTTAACTGTAATCAATTCTGAATAATTCGTAAAATTTTAATTATTAAATTAATAATATTTAAATAATTTTAGGTCAAAACGCATGCATTATAAAATAGATACGAGAAACCTATTAAATTAATTATCATGATCAGTGTCTTAAGGGATAACTAGCAGGAAGAAGAGAGCTTTTAGGTTTATTTCTCCATTTCTTTCAACAACGGACTCGTATCCTAGGCACATTGCAAGTTATTATTAATTTATTTTTAATTTTTTACTCTTATAGAAATTATATATCTCTATACATATATAAAATTATAGTTTTGTCTATACATGATAGATAATTTATCATTTCATACATTCCGAAAACCGAATCCAGCCCTAACTTTTTTGCGTGTATGTCCCACCAGTACGACTTTATATGCGCAAAACTTGAAAACGAAATTGATTAATTGTTTTTCAGAGGTGAGCGCAAACATGTTGCGCATGTTTTAGGCTTGGTATCATCGGTAAATATTGAGTAGAACCAAAGGTTTTTTAACAATTTTATAAAAAAACATTTGATTGACCCACCATAACCAAAATCCACAGACTCGCGAATCAAAATGTTAGGGTACTTCTATAGACCACCTAGAGACATTTGGTCGGAAATTGGGCCCTAACCGACTGGAAAAATCCGAAAAATTTAAAAAAATATTTTCACCCCTCCTACCTTAAAAATTTAAAGATGGCGGACGCAACTTTAAAATTTTTTTGGAGGCTTTGCGGCTGTATTGAGAGAAGAGACTATGGTAATTAATTAAAGGCTCCTAGAGTTGATGATTGTTCAATGACATCACAGTCTAATTGGTTTTGACTACGTTTATTTTCTCATTTATTAGGTATATATTTTTTTAGCATTGTTATTAATTACTATATTACTTAGTTTCGGCTATTATTTTATATATCTATAAATAGACTCCAAACTACAATTTAGAGAGTATTATATTCTAAGTAATAGAATAAATGATATATGTGCTAGGCCTACATGATAATAGGAAACCTAGCCAGTAATACCTAGCATGAGCCCCACGCGCGATGAAGGCTATAGTATATATTATTATAAGGGGTGGTCGAAAAGTCTCTCCCCCCCCCCTCCTTACATATGAACGGTTTAAGATAAATTAATGAAACTTGGAAATTTCTTACTATGTAAAGGGAAGTTTGTTTCAAGCAATCGCGAACAAGGGGCAACCACCCACTTTGCCCCCAGGCCACCTAGGGGGGGGGGGGGGGGCAAAGATAAAAAAATAACCCTTGCGAAAATAGTAAAAAAAAATCAATAACACTTACATCGTTGTAAAATGTAAACGGTTTGAGATAAATTAATGAAACTAGGAGGATCTGAACCATGTAAAGGGAAGTGTGTATTCATCCACTCGCCAAAATATTGGAGATAAAAAAGGTTTGAAGTAAAATATTCTTATTTTTCACTGTAGAATCCAAATTTGCTATCAAAAATATACGCTCCAATTTGAAATTCTGAAGATGGGTAGCCTGGGGGCAAAATAGGAGGTTGCCCCTAGTACGCGATTACATGAAAACAAACTTCCCTTTACATGGTACGGATCCACATAACAGTAGTGGGATCCATAATTTAAGTTTATATTAGCTTTTAATATATACATATAAAATTTCCATTAAATAATAATTATAGTAATTTACTTCTAAATTTACGTATCACTTTAATAAAACTTAAATATATATAATATACAACTATGCGCTAATGGCTAATATTAATACAATTTAGAATAATATATTGTATTAGTAGTTAGTAGCACATGGTTAAAATTAATATTTAATGATTTACCATATACACATATTTAAGTTTTATTAAAGTGATGTAAAGTTAGAAGTTGATGGTAATGATTATTATTTAATAACAATTTTTCACATATAAAAACACTGCCAATTAGAGTGGCACATAGATCCTCGCGTCCTATCGTGAATACTTTATAATGCTATTAGGCTGTTGAAATCAATTTTTGTCTAATTTATTTAATTTTTCCCCAAATAAAGCCTGGTCGCCTGGTCTCGAGGACTCGCAGTGCTATTGAAGAGGTAAGTAAAATAGAGAGGTGGGAGAACCAAGCCTCCTCCTATTCCCCTCGTCTATGTCCTATGTCCCTCCCCGCGTTTTCTCCATAACAAAAACTATTATTAATACCAAGTTTTAGCGACATTTAACACTTCAAAGCGGTGTCGCTGTTGGTTACATTAAAAAATTGTATTTAAAAAAAAAAATGTTTGTCTCATTGAATAGACGACGTTAGATTTTTAGTCTCGATCTAAAATTCCCATTTTAAATTTGAAGTCCACGTTTGCGAGAGCGTTGCGCGCGAAAGCTTGGACGAATAACGTTTTCCAACGAACTAGTCCTGGGCATTGGTAAAATGAACATGTCTACCAAATTTCATAAAAATCGGTCTACTTTTACTTAAGTTATCGTCACACGTTTCAGAGGACGTGGACACAAAGACCGACAGACAGACACAAGAAAAAAAAATGTTCCCTGATGTCTGAAACGGATTTCTGTCTTGGAATTTTTAAAATCGGAGACATAACATTTTTTCGTCCTCAAAAGTGAACACAATGCTTCGTTACCTTCGGTAAACTCAGAAACAAAAACTTGTACGTAAACTTTAATTGTGGATTCCACTTCTTCTATCCATATAACAGGCTTATTGATGTCCCTCTAGGGATGAATTGTAGCTATTTTTACTACGTTTTTATTAGCTTGCTTTCTTGTTTGTTTGTTTGTCCAGTACAAATCTTGCAATCGATTTTTAACTAACTTCCCGAGTAGCTAGACATTTGAAACTTTTAGAATAGCTCAGAACACGATGAAAATGCAATATTTTAATATTTTTAGCCATCTTTCAGCAGAATTTAATTCGTTTTCAGCAAATTTTGCTGTATGGAAAGTTAGTTCGGAAAAAATCAGCACGTCATTTTATTTATTTTGATTGTCCCATATTTACAATCTTCATTTTGACGGGTTTCAAATTTGTGATTTTTTATTAAGAGATTAACATTGAATGACAGCGGAAAAGGAAAAGTAAACAAAGAAATAAATTAATTGACGTGTGACAACCAGGTTTGTTTACACTTACGTCCTAGGTATAGGTTTAATTTTTCTGCATCAATCTGTACTTCTTTACCACACTTAATCGTTTTTCGCTAATGCGCACTGCGGACTTCTACTATCTTTATCCACCTCTTCATGACCAAAAACAATAAAAACTTTTTAGCACATCGACCAAATTAAATCCTTATTTACTTTTCTATTGCTAATTTATTATTTTTCAAATCAACTCATTAGTTATATACCTAAGTCATATCTACTTTTCTGGATTTCCCCACCCAAAAAATTTGTTTTTGGTTTTAGAAGCCTAAAGTATCTTAAATGCATCTATTTTCACGTATTTGTTAATTTTTACATATTATCCACCAATGCCTATCACAAAATTAAAATTTCTTCAGGTTAACAATTTCTTGCTTCTTTCGTTAAGAAAGAATTGCCCACAATGTTTCTAAAGTATTTTGGTAAAATAAAATTGTTGTTTATATAACAACAGTCTAAATTTGTTGTTTGTATAACAACAGTCTAAATTTGTTGTTTGTATAACAACAGTCTAAATTTGTTGTTTGTATAACAACAGTCTAAATTTGTTGTTAAAATGCAACAATGCATTGTGACGGACAAATATACAGGGTGGTCCAAAAGTCTCCCCCTTCCCTCTTAACTTTTGAACGGTTTGAGATAAATTAATGAAACTTGGGGTATCTCTACCATGCATAGGAAAGTTTATTTTCATGCAATCTCCCACTAGGGGCAACCACCCACTTTGCCCCCGGGCCACCCAACTTCAAAATTTCAAATTAGAGTGTATATTTTTGATAGCATATTTGGATTCTACGGTGAAATATAATAAACTTTTACTGGAAACAATTTTTTCTATTTTCAATATTTTGCCCCCTATAGGGGGGGCAAAGATAGCAAAATAACCCTTCCGATAATACGTTGCAAAATCTTATCGGTTAGAGATAAATTAATGAAACTTAGGGGATCAGTACCATGTAAAGGGAAGTTTGTTTACATGCAATCGCGCAGCAGGGGCAACCACCCATTTTGCCCCTAGGCCACCTGACTTCAAAATTTTAACCTGGAGCGTATATTTTGATAGCAGATTTAGATTACACGATGAAAAATAACAATATTTTACTTCTAACTTTTTATTCTATCTCCAATATTTTGCCCCCTATGGGGGGGCAAAGATATAAAAATTGTAGATTTCAGCGCCTGGGGGCAAAATGGTGGTTGCCCCTAGTACGCGAGTGGATGAATACACACTTCCCTTTACATGGTAAAGATCCCCCAAGTTCCATTACTTTATTTCAAACTGTTTAGGTTTTATAACGATTTAAGTGTTATTTTTTTACTATTTCGGAAGGGTTATTTTGCTATTTTTGCCCCCCTGTAGGGGACAAAATATTGGAGATAGTAAAAATAGTTTCCAGTAAAAGTTTATTATATTTCATCGTAGAATCCAAATATGCTATCAAAAATATACACTCTAATTTGAAATTTTGAAGTTGGGTGGCCTGGGGGCAAAGTGGGTGGTTGCCCCTAGTGGGAGATTGCATGAAAATAAACTTCCCTATGCATGGTAGAGATCCCCCAAGTTTCATTAATTTATCTCAAACCGTTCAAAAGTTAAGAGGGGGGGGGGGGGGGGGAGACTTTTGGGCCACCCTGTATAAAAATAGTTTGTTTAGAGTAAATGTATGTTATAATAATTTATGATATTTTTTTATAAAATGATGTTAATTTTTTGAAAAGAAATATTTTCATGACAGATAAAGCATACAAGGAAAAGTTGTTCGATTTAGCAAGTCAAAAGTCAATGAACTTTAACCACCTTGAATGAAGCATTGCACCCCAGATTAATTTCAACCGTCTGCGCTCTTTAAATTTTGCTAAATTGGTACATGGATTAAAAAACAATTTTGACTTTTGACTGATTTAAAATCGGGGGGAAAATTAAAAACATTTTTTTGTATTATCATATAATCATTAAAGATTACAATTCTGGAGGTTTAGGTCATTTAGGGTAAATAATTGAAAGAATTTATATATTAAGTAAGTTTTTTTATTGCTTAAAGAAACCTAGCGTTTCTTATACAATGGGTTCCGTTATCATACATATTTTTCCTTTTAGAGTTTAACAAGTGTAAATAATCATATTATGAAATTAACAAAAAATTAATTTACATGTGTAAAATAATAATTAATAATAATGCGTAATTTGCATGCGTGTTTCATTACGGATTTAAACAAAATAAGTAAACATATTTAAACTGAACAAGATTTAAAGAAACATATCAAAAGTTAGCAAAATATAAATAAATACAAAAATAAGGAGACTTGGAAAAGTAATTTGCATATAAGAGTGAATTTTTTACATGGACTATTCAGTAGGAAGATAATTCGGTAACTAAATTCAAGTTTTAGATTAAAGATATAAACATTTTTTGAGTATCAACTATGATAGGTGGCTTTAAATTGAATTTTATTATGTAACCTGGCTCACTCGTTGATAATGAAAGATCTGATCTGCATAGCGTTTATTACAAAATAACAAATGTTGTATGCGTGTTTCTTTGACGTAGGTTCTAGTAGTTTGATTAGTACGGTCTTGGGTTGGTCTGTTGGGTTAATGAGTGGTGAAAGATAGTGAGACCTAAGGTGTGCATACATGGGACATGTTAGTAGGATATGGCTCCAGCTTTCATCTTCTTGTAGGTTACATATTGAGCATATTTCCGTTTGATCAAAAGTATAGGTGTTGCCTCCTTTGTCGATGACCTTGGCCGTGACTTCACTGGAAGTTCTCAACTGGGCGATGATCCTTGCGACATTAATGGGGATAGTAAGGCGTAAGTATTTCTTTTCCTGATTTTCCCACGTCATTTCCCTAAACAGCTTATTAAAATTTGAATTCGACGCTCTTTCAAAATCCTCTGTTCTCAATTTATTATTAAAACTGTCCAAAAATTTAGGAATTAACTTGTTGAGAGTTACCGGGTTTATCAGGTCTTTTGTCGAGTACGTAGTGTCCGTTTTGTTCAGCAGTGTGACCAGTTGCGAGAACCAGTTGTACTTCATATTATTTGAGGGGGTGTTATGCATTTATTGTTATGAATTTATATATTATTTACACCTATATCTTCAAAAGTACACATCTGATTTCAAACAGATTTCAAAAACGGTTATATTTCGACGTATCGTGGTCATCTTCATGCCTAAAACATCAAATAATTTGTACAAATGAAATTTTTATAACATTTCCATAAATAATGCTGTTAATTTAAGTATTTTTATAACAATTTTATTTGAATTCATTTTAACTGTTATAATTTATGTAAGTTAGTTTATGAGACCAAGTGACGAACCTATCAAGGTGATTCATATTCAATTTTAAACATAATAATAACATTTTTTACTTTTTCAATCTAAGGTAAGATTTTTATATTTTATTATTTTATTTGCTATTTTTTTTACAATAATCACTATTTTTAAAAGTTATTTTAGCTTTTTTAACTTATTATTTATGGAAATGCTATATAAATTTCATTAGTAAAAATTATTTGATGTTTTAGGCATGAAGATGACCACGATAGGTCGAAATATAGCCGTTTTTGAAATGTAACATTCTTTCAATTATTACCCTAAATGTCCTAAACCTCCAGAAATATAATTAATATAAATTAGGGACAAGGAGATATAAGTTAAAGATTACGAAATAGGTCGCGAGGAAGCTATGTGCCACACTATCTAGCAGACTATTTTTTCATATACAATGCTTTAATTTTTATAGTTTACAATTTAATAACTTAATATATAAAAGTGCAGGTTATGAAATTATCTTATACAAATTTAATTGGTTTTAAGAAAATGATATATCGATTCAGTAGCATTAGACTTTTGTTTTAGTTTTTTTAAAAAAAACTAACGTATGTAAGGTATCATATAAGATAATAATTATTTGGTTGTTTAGTTACGTACTGGTTGAACGGATACATTTGAAAATACGCGCGTTATCTCACGAGTACCGGGAGAGTTGAACCAGTCTCTCACGCACACTTAAACACACCTACATACAATCCATACAGATTAATACACAGACACATGCAAACTGACTTTTCTCATCCCATTCACGTATTATACAAGTTTCATTATATAATGATTCCAAGGTCTCTTTCAGTTAATATATAATCGGTAAATTGACACTACATTATATTATGAACTAAAATAATAAGAATTAGAAGACGCATTCATTGAAGCGAGAAAACAAAGAGGTTAAATGTCCCATGCGCTATAAAGAACGCGTTACATAGATTAAATAACTCATAGTTTTCAAGCTCAAATAAAAAGTAAAAGGAAAGGAAAGGAAATACGTTCCTAAATTGCTGCTTTAATGTATAATCAATTGCTACTATGCAATACAACCCATTTCTTTTAAATTCAATTTTAGGAAAAGGAAACAAAAATATTTGTTTCAAGTTAAAAAATCGGCCCGAGACAACTCAGACAATCTTTCTCATACAAGAGTTCATATACATTTTATCAAAATAATCATAAAAATAACTTCACATCGGCGGGGAATCGAACCCGGCCTCTACCTGTCCGTGTTTAAAGCTATTTTCTCAGGAACTAGATTTTTTCGGAAAACAGCTTATATCGTTAGATTCGTATTTAAATGGACTACCTTCATTTTAGAATTTTTTAATAAAATCGTCAGAACCGTTTTCGAGAAATAATTTTTTTCACATTTCTACAGAGTTTTTTGGGTGTAGCGCCCCTAAAATTGCAGCTAAAATTAATTTCTCTATGGCCAATGTGGATACGATTTCGCCTCGGGGTATAATTTTTCTGAACATGTATGCCAAATTTCGTCAAAATCGGCCCAGTAGTTTAGGCTCCACACGCGTGCACAGACGACAGACTGACAGACATTTTTTTAAAAGCCATATTTTTTTAGACTAAGAGGATGTCAAAACGTGTAAATGCATCAAAATCTCATAATCGAATTTTTGCGCCATCACAATACTTTCTCTTTATATGAGAAAGTAAAAATAGAATTAATAACTTCATAATTATGACTAAAAAGGTGTGTAGAAAATAACACATCAATATTGTCACCACAATTTTATATTAAAATACACAAACAGAAAAAGTCCCGTATAAGAATGTATTTCATCAAAAGAAATTTTAGTAAGAGTAAAATGTATGAACTATTAAGGAAAAAGAAAAAAATCAAGTCACTGAACTGAACTCTGTGACCTTAACCCTGATCTTTCTCTCAGTTATAAATAACTACTCAAAAATTTACTTATTAAATCGTTACGTTAGAACGTAAGATATCGGGAAAAACGTTGTTTCCTCTATTTTAAACGTTTAGGTTAGCTTTAACCATTTTAGCGATCTTTAACATTTCATAGCGGTGTCGGTGTTGGGTTTACTAAACAGAAATTCTTTTATAAAAGTTGTTTGTCGACAAACAACTTTTGCGCATTGCGAGCGTTGCACGTAAATGCTTGGGCGGATAATTGTCCAATGAAGTCGTTCTGGGCATTGGTAAAATGAACATGTGCACTAACTTTCAACTAAATCGGTCAGCTTCTATTCAACTTATCGTCATCGGTCGATTTCGTGACAGATGGACTCCCGGGCTCCAGACGCTGTAACGTGCCATAAGGAACTTCCTTCCAAAAAAACAGTCAAAATTATTTTTATTTTTTATTCGAATAAAGGAATATATTTAACAATATTTAATGTGCCCAGCTGGTTGAAATTAATCTGGGGTTATATAAATACGCCCGCATTTATATAACTACTTTCGACAAACCATCCAAATTTCTTAAAAAGTAGAACAGTACTTTTAAAGATAAAGGTGTAAATAAATGTACATTTGTGCGCATGTGGAAGAGAATTAAATGGGCGTAGAACTTACACCAACAATGGCTTATTATGACCTACCACCAAAATTTTATTAAAATCGTACGAGTAGTTTGTAAAATATGTTTTAGTTCTCAAAAATTGAGCGACTGATAGACACGGAACCAAACATGTTTTTTGATGTCAGAAACCAATTTCTGTTTTTTGAAATCGGAGACTAATTCTTTTCGGCCTTCAAAAGGATTACATAGCTTCCGGTACCTTCGGTAAGCAGGGAAAGAAAAGCCTTAAGTTATCGCTGTTGACTTATGGTGAGGTTATGGTCGATCCTTAATGGACTTTAAGATTGCTAACTGAATCACAACAACTCTGGTCTTGTAAAACCAATAAAAATATTATTTTTTAAATAATGTCTGCTAGTTTTAAGGTATTTTAGTTAGAGTAATGTAAGCAAGTATTGTTTAGCTATAAGCAGTTTAAAAACAAAAATGTTATACCTAAACCATACCTTCACTGGGTTCCACCTTGGATTCAACTCCATATCCCTTACCATGTTCCTTCCGTAATCTTTCTACCCAAACAGCTCTATTCTACCCCCACCTTGTAATGTTAGTTAGTCATAAAAATTTGTAAAATAGCTAGCTTAGTACAGAATTCACTCTTATTAAGTTAACACCCACTCACCACTAAAGATGATATTATACGTCGAAACGCGTTTATGAGTTTGAATATAAAATTGTGGTTACAATATTGTTGTGTTACTTACTACCAACCTCTCTAGTCATAATTCGCCTATAATCATAGATTAAAGAATCGTATTTTCTTTAGGTAATAAGTGGATATAGGCTGATAAGAGGATATGGTGTCTGGTACAGTGATTTATCAATCTATCTTTTCTATCTCATCTATATCCGGTTCAATCATATTCTTCCAAACCTCAATTATCTATGAATTCCGTACTATCTATCTATATGAATATATAATAAATAGATGACCTGTAGAGTTATCTTATCATGGATAAAATCATGAAATATTATCGTTAATAAAATGCATTTTATTCAATTAACTAAACATTTCAAATGAAATAATACTTAAATATATGTAATTATCAGATACGATTGATAGTAAAAGAGTAATTTCAATTTAACAAATCATCTGTTATTTTTCCTATCTTTTCGTATGAAAAAAATACCCAATAATAATCTTATCACATTGAATTTCAAGATTGGCGTTTTACTGATTAAGACGGGAATGAGATTAATTAGAAAAAATAATCACGATGTTGGGATAAGAAATTTAACTTCTAGGTAACTAGCACGTAAATGTATAAGAAAACCAATGGGTCAACTATTATTTATTTAGACTAAAAATATACCTAATTTTAAACAGACCTATTAGTTTTTCTTTTATTGTTATTAAGTTATTAAACATACATAATTCTAAAATATTTAAAATGAAAATGTGGATTGGCATGGCTCAATGATAGCGTAATCGCAGCATGTGAGAAACAAACTTTAGCATAAAACAGTTCGAATCCCAGATAGATGAGACATATTCTATGGGAACCAATTTATACATAGTCAGCGAAACATGTTTTTTATAGGCCTTAAAAATAAATTTTATATTTTTAAGTTTTTGGTAGTTTTCATACTACGGAAAGTTTAAATTTTAATTTAAATCAAATTATAATTCTTACCAACTTCTCTTACCAATTTGGTAAGAGTATCTGTACTGGAAATACAGGAGACCCGTGGTTCAAATCCCGGCGCTGGAGTGTATTTTTCACTGTGTGTTTCCCGTAGTTAATAATAATTATAATTTGATATAAATTTTATATTTTAACTGAATTTTGAAAACAATTATAGCATTTTAGTATTAATTAAAAAATATGGCTGACTTGAGGGTGTTAAAAATAGTTTTTATCTCCAGCAGGGAGAAAAAGTTATGATTTTGGATTAGTTTAGAGGGACTAAAGTCTTTTCTTCCCTGAACTCAAAAAGTAGGGAGAAAAAGTAAAACTATGGAGAAAATGAAGGATTGCCAACTTAATTATTTTATAAATAGTAGAGAATGAATGGCTAATGCAGTGAAGTTGTTGAAATCAAGTTGGTGACACTGCTTTTTCGACCTTATTTATAATTTGCGCTTATCATTGTTTAAACCTGCATCTAATCTAAATAACCTTCTATTGGAGTTTAATTTTAGTTGAAAAGTGCTATAATTCCCCTCGCGATAATTATCTCCCTCAGCTGCGCCTCGGGAGCTAATTAGCTCCTAAGCTTATTAAAAAATCTAATTCCCTCGGCTTAGCCACGGGATTTAGGGACCATGGTTCCTTCGGGTTCGCCTCAAAAACCAACTTATTCGCTCAGGGAATAATGACAATGGCTTACTTTACACCCTAGGTGCATAAATAACTAATGCTTACATGGCATATTATATTATATGTTATTTTAATCCTCTTTCCACGGTAGCCAAATTGAAAACAAATACAGCATATGTACGAGCAAATTGCAAATTTACCTAGGTACCTGAGTTCTTTTTGCGCCGTATTACTAGCAATTTATTAAAATAAGTTTCCTTTGCTTAAAATATTAATAAACTAATAATAACCGATATTTTTAACCAATGACTAAGCCAAGTCGTCTCTCTGTAAACCAATTTAAATTTTTTTTGCTTCCGAATTAACCAAAGGTATAACGGAAGCTATGTGATCGTTCTAAAGAACTAAAACATTTTATGACTCCAAATTCAAAAACTTCAAGACCAAATCCGTTTCAGGGGACATTTTTGGGTCTGTGTCTGTCTTTCGGTGTGTCTGTCAGTCGCTCAATTTTTGCGAACCATTGGTCCCACATTATTTTCAAACTTCTGCGTTCATTTGGTTTCCTTCTTCATGCGCACAAACATACATTCATTTACACACCTATATCTTCCGAAGTACTCATCTGATTTTCATCGAAAGCAGACCGCAGATAGCCTTAGATTAATTTCAACCGTGTTCGCTCTTTAACTTTTGCTGAATTCATGTAAAAATTCAAAACAATTTTGACAGTTTAAAAAAAAAAATGGGGAAAACTAAATAAATTAGGCCCTAATGGCTTTGTAAAAGCATAAACTCAATAAAGTACGTGATAGAATGTGAGGAAGCAATGTGCCACACTAATTAACAGTCTATTTTCTTTTCGAATAGTATTCTCTGCAACACATAAACAAACCATCTACAACAAAAACCTAATGCGAATTTTTTATTAACAGCTCTATTATTACTACTTAATAAAAATATACTTAACAAGAGGAAATTCAATGAATTATCCGACCTTGGAAAACATTTTACAGAGGACGATGTAGTGAATTACGGTGAGACCACAACACAATATCAATCAAGTTATTATTAGAAAATTGGTGCATTTATGATGTTGAATAAATTAATTCCTTCCCATGTATGGATAAAGTTACTTTCACCAACATGCAATATACAATCGGATCTCCTTATAACGAATTTCTCTACAACGAACGAAATTCATAGAAATAATAATATAGATCCGATCTAAAAGTGTTTTTGCATTCCTTTATTTTCTTAGAACCATATTTAGGGATTCCTTGCTCTAGCAGTCTAATAATTTTTGCTTATTCTACCTCCATTAGTTTAAGTGAAATTGGTGACATCTTTGATCCGTATAGAGAAATTTCTTACTCTCAGTTTAGAATTTATTTCAGACGTTTATAAAGCTCTTGACTTTTTACAGCGTAATATACTCACCGTACAAATGTCAAAAAGAAAAAATCGGCCCGCGACAACTCAGACAAACTTTCTCATATATGAGCTCATAATTACTTGACCCAATGTTTTCCATTTATTAGTTTTCCTAGGCGCATTTAATTATTATTGAACATTTTATCAAAACATTCAGTAATAATCAATTTTACCAAATTTAGAGCTAAAATTCATTTCTCAATTTCGCCTATGGGTATGATTTTTCTGATCATGTATGCCAAATTTCGTGATAATCGGTATCAGTAGTTTAGGCTCCAGGTGTCTGCAAAGACAGACAACAGACAGACCTCAAAACGTGTATATCCATCAAAATCTCAAAATCGAATTTTTGCGCTATCACAATATGTACTTTCACTTTATATGAGAAAGTAAAAATTACTTTAAAAAAATTATTCAAAGGCGTGGATAAATGAATGAAGAACAATTAAGTATCCCGTAATACGAAATTGCTTCGAACTCAGTGTCTACAATTCTGAAAAACCGGGATTCAATATTTAAACTATACGAATACGAAAACAAGTAGAGAATTTTTAAAAAGATCTAGAAATTCTAAGTATGAAGACGTAGATGAAGCAATTCTGTAATGGGTGAAAATGGTATTTGATAAAAATCTTCCACTTTCAGGACCACTAATTTTTTCTCTATAAAACAAAATCATTAAGTTGCGAATTTTTTTTCTGGATCATCAATTTCGTTTTATGGCGGTCCGACTCTATATTTATAATAGAATATAAACTATTTTTACATTAAGAAAATTATAAAGGATTTAAAATTAAAATAATTCAAAATTAAATGAAGATGGTCTTAACAATAAATACAAAATGTCTTATAACAAACATCGTTGTTATAAGAAAAAAAAAAAAAAAATTTCATAGTAAAAAAAATTAATACAAAATTGCCAAGAATCTAATAAGTCAAAACGTAATTTTTTTCCATTCCCGCCGAGTTCAGCGAAAAACAGAAATTGAATATTTAAACTAGGAATAGTTGGTGAAAAAACGTTATTTTTCTCTTGATTGCTATAATAAATTCGTTTTATTATTATTTTCTACGTACATTCACAGAGACAGTGTGATTTATGACAATTTTTATCAGTCTTTAAATTACACTATTTATATAAATGACTATAGATCGATATACTCGAAACTTGGAGAGGTTGTTAACATTCAGAGGGAGAGAGAGCAACAGTTAGGTTTCAATTTCGTTGTTCTATGAGATTGAAACATGACTGAATCATTAATTGAAACAAGTAGGCACACCAATAAAATTGCTAATAAAAACATTCTATTAGCATGCGTATGCATTTGATAATGCCATTACAATTTTCAATAAAATTGCTTATTGACATTCCCAATGGAAAAGAAGTTCGTCTGCAGGGCAATACTTGGTAATAGGCATTTGAAAAAACAAATTGGTGGAGAGCGGCCATGACCCACCAATTATGATTTTCATGATCCAAAGTATAAAATAATTACAAGATAAAAAGAACTTTTTATATAATACGTTTTTATATTTTCTGTCATAAATCATAAATTTGAAACCCGTCATAATGAAGATTGTAAATATGGGATATGTCAAAACAAATAAAATAACTTACGGATTTTTTCCGAACTAACTTTCCATACAGCAAAATTTGCTGAAAACGAATTAAATTCTACTGAAAGATGGCTAAAAGTATTAAAATAATGCATTGTCATCGTGTTCTGAGCTATTCTAAAAGTTTCAAATGTCTAGCTACTCAGGAAGTTAGTTAAAAATCGACCAAATAACAAACAAACAAACAAGAAAGCAAGCTAATAAAAACGTAGTAATTAGTTAGTAGACAGAAAATCAAGTTGATGTTAGAATACAAATTATTAATACCCTAAGTATTTAAAATTATTGTTGTATGTCAAATTTATGTCAATAATAAAATCAGTCTGTTGTTCGCGTTTGACTTAAAATAAAAAGTGTATTTAATTCCATTGTTCGTAAGATATATGCCATAAGATATATCCAACAGGTTATGGGCGCCAGACACTAAGGTAATTCCTAATTTTTTTTTTTCAGTTAAATATAATAAAAAAAAAAAATAAATAAAAAAATGGATGTTGACTTTAAAGGCTCAATTAAAAGGCTAAACAATTCGAATTACGAAACATGGAAGTTTCGAGTTCAACTCTTGTTAATAAAAGAGGAAGTTTGGGATGTAGCAATCACTAAAAAGCCAAATGATGCTAGTTCTGACTGGGAACATAAAAATAACAAGGCTATGGCTATTATCGGTCTACTTGTTGATGATTCTCAGTTGGTGCATATTAAAAAGTTAAAAACAGCCAATGAATGCTGGAAAGCACTTCAAAATTACCACGAAAAATCTACTCTGTCAAATAAAGTGTCAGTGCTAAAGAAATTATGTAGATTAAAAATGGAAGAAAATGATGATATGGAAAGTCACCTAAATGCAATTCAAGATTTAGTTGACAAATTAAATAATATGGGTGAAGAATTAGGTGAAAAATTGATCGTAGCATTTATGTTATCCAGCCTACCGGACAGCTATGATACGATAGTAATGGCTCTAGAAACAAGACCTGAATCTGATTTGACGGTCGAAATAATTCAGGAACGACTTGTCCAAGAGTTCAAGAGAAGAAGTGAAAATAAGAATGACGATCAGTCAGCTATGAAGGCCAACAAGAAAACCAAACCTACGAATACTAAGGTTTGTACCTATTGCAAACGTAAAGGTCACAATAGGGAAGATTGTTGGTTTTTACGTAAAAGTAATAAACCTGACAAATCGAAAAATAAAAATACGTTTAATTATAAAAATTCAAATACAGAAAAACGTCAAGATGAAAATATTAAGAAAATTTATAAAAATTATGAATGTCATGAAACTGACAGCGAAAATGATCAACAAAATTATCAGGAAACATGTTTTACAGTTTCAAAAAGTGAGCAGTCAGTCTGGTACATCGATTCAGCAGCTACTGTACATATATCATGCAATGAATCAAGTTTTCATAAGCTAAATAAAAATAAACATGACAAAATATGTTTAGCTGACGGAACAAAAATAATTTCTCAAGGAATCGGAAATATTTATTTAGATTTAGATGTCGGAGAAGGAAACAGCAAAAGATGTTTAGTTGAAAATGTTTTGTTTGCTCCCGAAATCGAAGGAAATCTAATATCCGTTAGAAAATTAGCTGAAAAAGGATTTAAAATAGTGTTTGAAAACAATAGTTGTAAAATTTTAAAAGACGATGAAATTCACGGAATCGCTTATTTGAAAAACAATTTATACCTTTTACAACAAATCAATAGTAACAAAAAGAATAAATCAATGATGACGAAGAGAGAAAATATAAAAACTTTCGATTTAAATTTACTACATAGAAGATTTGGACATCGTGATTGGGAAGCAATAAAGCTTTTAGAATCCAAAAACATGGTTGACCATATCAAAATTATTGGAACTAAACCATCATCGTGTGAAATCTGCCTTCAAGGAAAAATGACAAAATTAAAATATCCTAAAAAGTCTGAAAATAGAAGAGAAGAAATTTTAGATTTGATACATTCTGATTTAGCCGGACCCATGAAGACTCCAACTCCTCGGGGTAATCGATACATTTTAACTCTTACTGACGACTATAGCAGATACACGACTACTTATCTTCTAAAACACAAAAGTGAAACTTCTACTAAAATTAAAGAATTTATACAATTTGTGAAAACTAAATTTGAAAAAACCGTTAAAACACTCCGAAGTGATCGAGGCGGTGAATATGTCTCAAAAGATTTAGATTTATACTTTAAGAAAAATGGAATTCGGCATGAATACACAGCACCTTACAGCCCGTCCCAAAATGGTGTAGCTGAAAGGAAAAATCGGTATTTAACTGAAATGGCTAAATGCATGTTACTAGAAGCTAAACTTGATAATAAATTCTGGGGCGAAGCTGTGATAACTGCTAACTATCTTCAAAATATATTACCAACAAAAGCTTGTGATAAAACACCGTATGAACTGTTTGAAAGAAAAAAACCTGATATTAGCAGAATAAAAATATTTGGATTTGCAGCTTACGTTTTTATACCAAAAGAAAGAAGAAGAAAGTTTGACGATAAAGCTAAAAAGTTACATCTTGTAGGATATTGCGAAGAATCCAAAGCTTACAGATTATTAGATATAAACACGTGCAGAATTACCATTAGTAGAGATGTTAAATTCATAGAAAATTTAAATTTTAATGATAAAATTAAAAAGAAGCAAAACATAATCAATGAAGAAGAAAAATCTGAGGAAGACATAGAAATAACATTTAATAAAGAAAAAGAAAAAATAACAGAGTCTATTAAAGAAAATCAATCAGATAATGAAGAGAAACAAACTGATATTGAAGAAAAGCTAGAAGAAATAATTCAAGATAATCATATACATAAAATAATATAAGATGATGAACCGACTACATATCTAGAAGCTATGAAGAACCCTGACTCGGCACAATGGCTAGAAGCAATGAAGGAAGAAATAAACTCCATGGAGAAATGTGAAGCATGGGAGTTAGTAGAAAACTCTGAAGATAGAAACATAGTAGATTGTAGATGGGTATATAAAATTAAAAAAGACCCTGTTAACAATACTACAAGATATCGTGCTCGATTAGTGGCTAGAGGCTTTAGTCAGAAATATGGTGAAGACTACGACCAAGTATTTGCTCCTGTAGTCAAACAATCATCAATAAGAACATTATTATCATTAGCAAGTTTAAACGGTATGAAAGTCAAACATCTAGACGTCAAGACAGCATATCTCAACGGAGATTTAGTGGAGACAATCTATATGCGTCAACCTTACGGATTTGAAGATAAGAATAAACCCAACTATGTTTGTAAACTCAAAAAGAGTATATACGGTTTAAAACAATCCGCAAAGGCATGGAATGATAAAATTAACAGTGTATTGGTAGAGAACGGTTTCAGAAGGGGCGAAGCCGACTGCTGTTTATACGTAAAAGAAATAAATAGTAAGTATACATACATTTTATTATACGTAGACGATATTATCGTATTCTCTAATCAAGACGAACATTTTACTCATGTAGAAGAAATTTTAAGTAAAAATTTTGAAATAAAATTTTTAGGAGATCTAAGCTATTATTTAGGAATACAAATAGAAAGAAATAAAGACGGAGTATTTTTTATCAATCAAGAAAATTATATTGATAAAATTATTTCAAGATTCGGAATGACAGATGCTAAAATTTCAAAAATACCTCTCGACCCAGGCTATCTAAAATTAGAAGATCAACAAGTCCTGACTAATAATAATCTTTATAGAAAGGGAATAGGATCATTACTTTATGTAGCGTTAAATACCAGGCCAGATATAACAGCCAGCGTAGCAATTCTGAGTAGAAAGACTTCTAATCCTACTAAAAGTGACTGGACCGAATTAAAACGAGTAATTAGATACCTTAAAGGGACGAAAACACTCAAGCTACAGCTTGGAAAGGGGGAGCATAACTACAAGCTGACGTGTTTCGCAGATGCAGATTGGGCAGGAAGCTTAAAAGATCGGAAATCTACAAGTGGATTTTTAATACAATTTTGTGGAGGAGCTGTTTCGTGGGGAACCAAGAAACAATCGTGCGTTTCATTAAGTTCGACCGAAGCAGAATATATTTCGCTTAGTGAAGCATGCCAGGAACTGCAATGGATAAGAAAACTACTTAAAGACATCCATATAACACCGATAGAAATAAATTTGCTCGAGGACAATCAGAGCACTCTCAAGATGCTAGATCACGAAGGCGTGAAGACGAGATCTAAACATATTGAGGTGAAATATCATTTTGTCCGAGAACTAAAACAGAAAAAAGAAATCACATTTTCGTATTGTCCTACGACGGATATGTTAGCAGACATATTGACTAAGCCTTTACACGGGACAAAAATGAGAAACTTAAGGGAAAGAATCGGGTTAAAATCAATTGTCTAAGTTAAATAATTGTTTGTTAATAAAAAAAAAAAAATAAAAAAATGAATAAAAATAAAAAAAATAAAAAAAATAAATAAAAAAAATAAATAAATAAATAAAAATAATAATAAAATGAAATAATAATAAAAATAAATGTATAAATAAATAAATTAAATTAAAAAAAAAAAAAAAAATTGAACTGTAGATATAATAATTTGAGAAGGGGTGTTAGAATACAAATTATTAATACCCTAAGTATTTAAAATTATTGTTGTATGTCAAATTTATGTCAATAATAAAATCAGTCTGTTGTTCGCGTTTGACTTAAAATAAAAAGTGTATTTAATTCCATTGTTCGTAAGATATATGCCATAAGATATATCCAACAGTTGATATTAGTTTATCACTTGATAAACGACTACTTTGATTTGGATTGGAGTAATATTTGAATAACTAACCTATATCAATTGGCAAACTAACATCAACTTGATTTTCGGTCTACTAACTAATTCTGTACTCAGGATTATAAAAATTACTTAGTCCACCAAAATGTGAGCGACATTGGTGCTCTCCACCGGTTTGTTTTTTCTAAATGCCTATTGCCAAGCCATGTCCCGCAGATGAACTTAGCCGACCACATATTCGAAAAAGGTACTAAAAGATTTCACATAAAATTCTAGCTTGATGTTAGTCAGACATTTTTTTCCTCGCTATCTCCTGGACTATTATAAAATCATAATATAAGTAATTTCTCATTTCTTCGGTAATCGTCTTTTAGTTCGTCAGGAAATTCTTTCCTTTCCGCTCCAAACTCCTCATCTATTGATTCCAATTTCGGATGAACGGAATATTATCTTGTAACGCCACTTGCGTTAACGGATATTGATTAAATAGACTTAGTGGTGGAATATATTTCCTCATAAGTTATAAGCGGGTAGATTTTTCTTTTATCCGCACAACGAAATAGATTAACAACTCATATAAACACGAAAATTTACATCGAACATTTTTTAGAGATTATAAAATTGTCTTTTGTGAGAACTAACTTTTTTTGCTCTGCTTTAAGTACCTATTACTCGTAAACTTTTTTATCTCTTTTAAAAACTTTTCTCCCATAGAGAACGATAAAAATTAATATTTTCTCACCAAGTGTATATATGTTTTACAGAAGAGATACAATCAAAAATCATTCGAACATGTGTGCATAACGTGTTTGTATAATAATTCAAAAGGAAATATTTAGAAATAATTAATAGAATGCAGGTAGATAAGAGAGTCAGATATAGTGCAAGTATCGAGTACTCCACACACATACCTTGCACCAGGTCACCTGTTTACCTATTTTACTTACAGTCTTAATGATTGCAACACTGTAGTTACATCATGATTCGTAGCTACTTCTCACTCAAAAGGTTTTTACCCTCTCTTTATCTGACCTTGACTCAGTGACCTTCAGGACCTGAAGAGTTCAGGAGTGAAGAGTTTTAGGTATCAAATTAAATGCTTCACTCTTTCGTCTTAGTTCAGTGCGTGTTACAGTTAACGTAGACACGAAAAATAAGTAAACAAATTTAAAGTATTTTAACAAATGGGTATAATGTAAAATCTTACGAGAATTTTAGTAAGGGTAATATCTTAATTAATGTTAATTCTTTTTCATAGCAAACAGATTGTATGATATTATTTGTAGAAAAAATATCTTCTAAATCGTCTTAATGCTAGACGAAGAATTCTATCTACTAACCTATTATTAAACGGTTAGATCAGAAATAAATCTACTGTGGACCTTTATCTAATTACCACCAAAATACACGAAAAAGCTTTAAGCGATTGAAAGAAATAACAGATATTAAGTGCGCCAGTGGAATTGATACCAATAGAATCATAAAAAAAAAAAACGAAAAGCCAACCAAAAAATGTCTGAATTAGGTAGAAACTCGAATTCGGGGTCATATGAAAAGCTCAGTAATAATTACATTGAAATTGAATTAAGTTTTCTCCTAATTTGTATTTAGTCTTTAATATGAGTATACTCCAACCACATCATTTCCAACCCTTCCCTCCTGCACTCTTTAAAAAAATAATGAACCCATAAACATAAAAAAATAAAATTAAATCACTCATGTATGGAGGCTTATTATAACCCCACTTGAAGGGGTTTGGATAAAAAAAAGTTGATATTAGAGAACCATCTCCAAAGTGTCCTCTATAAGATAGGATACTATTTATTCGGTTTGGTTTTCACGTAAAAAAGTACTCGTGATAACAGGGTACACTATCATATCAAAAACACATTTTTTGACATTAGAGGGCGCTGGAGAGATCGGATTAAAAAAAAACCTGTCTGCGTCACTTCACGATAGGCACAGTTATAGATAGGATAGTTAGTTCTTTTCAAGAGTTACATTAGGTCAGAAATATCGCCAGTACAAAAAATACTGCAGTGAAGTAAGATAGTGTATATATTTCATTATGAATGCAAAAATGAAATTTTAATTTTCTGAACTAGTTTTCCGTCTCTAAGGCATCATCAGTGCCTGTAGAAGGTAAGGAAACCCCGACGTGGAGTCACATGAGAGACAAAAATCAGATGATGACCGAGAGGTCGAAAGCTAGTTCTGAAAATTAAACTTAACTTTCATTTTGTGGAGCGGTTTTTCGTTTATGTATAATTTTAACAGATATTATCTCATCAGTGCCTGTAGAAGGTAAGGAAACCCCGACGCGGAGTCACATGAGAGACAAAAATCAGATGATGACCGAGAGGTCGAAAGCTAGTTCTGAAAATTAAACTTAACTTTCATTTTGTGGAGCGGTTTTTCGTTTATGTATAATTTTAACAGATATTATCTAAATTTAAACGTAATATCACATGTAGTCTAGGACCTAGGAGATAGAGTATAAAATAGTATCTGACAAACATCAAGCTATTTTGTGTACAAGTTAATCTTTTAGTTCCTTTTAAGAATATGTGGTCGGCTAAGTTGAGTGTCAATAGGCATTCGGAATGCCCATTTTGGTGGATATTGTAATAATCATAATGCATGTAATTATATTCATAATTTTGTACTCAGGATCATGAGTACAAAATCAGTTAGTAGACCAAAAATCAAGTTGATTTTAGTTAGTTACTCGACAGGTTAGTTGTTTGAATATTACTCCAGATCAAAGAGGTCACCTATCAAATGACAAATTAAAATCAACTTGATTTTTGGTCAATTTTGAATTCAGGATCATGAAAATAACGCTGACCACTCAAAATGGGTGGGACGTGGCCGCTTTCAACCGTTGTTTTATATGCCTAATGTCAAGAGGTATGTCCTGCAAACGAACTTAGCCGACTTCATATTCTTAAAAGGCACCAAAAGATTAACTTATACATAAAATTCTAGCTGGATGTTAGACAGACACTTATTTGCACTCCTGGATTAATAATAAAACGAGATAATGTTAAAAAAAAAGTAAGAACACTTTCATATTCTTCTGAATGATAGTCAATAAACATGGCCTAGAAAGTCAGCTGGAAGATGAAGACTCAACGTGACCTTTTGCATAATATTTGTAGAAGCCGTGCCAAGGGCATTTCACTAAAAGAGTCAGGAACAACACCGGAATGTATTGTTCCTGACTCGTTTCCACAGTTTTGTCAAGGAGGCTTCAAGAGTTCGTCTCCTACCCGGTGTGTACGAGATAGAGTCCGGATTATGTAAAGGCCAGTGTTTGAGTGAGAGAAAGTCAGGTCCTTCCTGACTGTAGGATCTGCATTATGCAACCTCCCCTACTGCCCTAGTCTTCAACGACCTGTTACATCAAACACCATCTTTAAAATTACCCACATCATTGCTTCTAAACAAGATCCACTAGCTATCCAACGAGATATTATTCTTTAAACCCCGACGCCAACGCATACACTTAAAGATTCTATATAAACCATCGAAATACATTGATCAATCATTTTTTTCCTCTTAGATGAATGGTGATCCCTCAATAATTTTTATATTTAATTTATGTGGCTTCTTGTATGTTTGAATACAATAATAAAATATAATTCTAGAGCTGTAATATAGTTTTTTAATTTGTCTTTTTAATCCTATTACTGTGATTTGTATTGCTATTAAGTAATGTATAATGGAGTAAGTTAATATTGTGGAAATTTTTGTTTTGAATTTGGGGTATTTTACTACGTTTTTATTAGCTTGCTTTCTTGTTTGTTTGTTTGTCCGGTACAAATCTGGCAATCGATTTCTAACTAACTTCCCGAATAGCTATACATTTGAAACTTTTAGCATAGCTCAGAACACGATGATAATGCAATATTTCAATACTTTTAGCCATCTTTCAGCAGAATTTAATTGGTTTTCAGCAAATTTTGCTGTATGGAAAGTTAGTTCGGAAAAAATCCGTAAGTTATTTTATTTGTTTTACCATGTCCCATATTTACGCAATCTTCATTTTGACGGGTTTCAAATTTGTGATTTTTATAAATAAAAGATAAGCATTGAATGACAGCAAAACAGGAAATATATCGATTATATTATTTCAAATATATTGTTGGCACGGTTTAGATTTAGTGTTGGGGAGATCCGTTGTACAAAGATTTGTCCTTTTATAGCTTTAAGATCAGCTCTCTAGATGGTTGTCATTTATGTGAAGTAAATAAATGCGGAAATATTTTTTTTCTCTAACATTACATACTATATAACAATAACAGTTATATTATCAACATTACATACGATTCAACAGAAAATTTAACAACGTAGTGTGTAAAAAGTTCTTTTTATCTTGAAATTATTCCTTCTTAAAGTAGCTGTTTAAGTCCTTAAACAATTTTTAAGTTGGCGATTTTGTAATAACAAAATATTAAGATCTCAGCTCATGTTAATGGTGATTGATAATTTCAAAGCAAAGTCGAAGTATAACAAAAATGATATAGGAAAGTTTGCTCGCTTCTAATTATGCCCCTCCGTGCTTCCCCGCTTCATATCACGACCCTTCTTGCTTCCTCGCTTCTAATTATGCCCCTCCGTGCTTCCCCGCTTTTTATCACGCCCTTCTTCCTTCCTCGCTTCTAATTATTCCCCTCCGTGCTTCCCCGCTTCATATCACGACCCTTCTTGCTTCCTCGCTTCTAATTATGCCCCTCCGTGCTTCCCCGCTTTTTATCACGCCCTTCTTCCTTCCTCGCTTCTAATTATTCCCCTCCGTGCTTCCCCGCTTCATATCACGCCCCTTCTTGCTTCCTCGCTTCTAATTATGCCCCTCCGTGCTTCCCCGCTTTTTATCACGCCCTTCTGGCTTCCTCGCTTCTATAATCATGCCCCTCCGTGCTTCCTCGCTTCATATCACGGGGAAAACAATTAATCAAATTAGACAATAATGGCTTGTAAAAGCATAAAATCAATAAAGTACGTGACAAGATGCGAGGAAGCTACACAAATTGACAGTCTATTTTTAAATACGTCTCTCCTCTAAAAGTATCTTTGTTGTGCAGCGCCGGTTTTCAACCTCTAATAGTATATAAGGTATAAGAATGGTTGTACATGAAAATATAGTTCTCTTAAATATATAATACATTTATGCGGGTAGGCAGAAGTGGCATGAAAGTTTCCCACGTTTTTCTTATTTCTGAGGACATAATTATTATTATATAATTTTCTTTCATTATGGTTATCTTTTGTAAATAATTTTTAATATATCAAATAGTTTTCTATACTATTTTAAAATAGTTTAATTGATTGTTATGTTTTAGGATGTGGCTGGCTGTAATATTTTTCGTATTGGCTCTCGGATTATTACTCTATCTAGATACGAAGAAACCGAAGAATTTTCCCCCAGGTAATATTATAAATTTATATTATTAATCAATTTTTATACTGTTTTAACAATATTTAGATCTAAAATCATTTAGTTGAAGAACAATTAGAGAAGAAACAAATGTTTAATATAGAGGTTAATTATTACTGTTATTAATATAATATACCTTAGTAATCTATAAGTAGAAATTTTCTTATTGATAGCGGATGAGATGTAGAAATAAAAACAGTAGGACAGTCAATCATATTAGATACGTTTCGGCTTTTTATTAAAACAATCTTCGTTTGTATTGATTTATTCACTGTAACAAAACAAACAGTAAAATTTATAAATATTTTTACTCTAATTGAAAATTCTCAATAATATTAATCTTAATTAATATTCCAGGAGATAGCGTGCAAAAAAGTGTCTAACATCAAGCTAGAATTTTGTGTATAAGGACGTAAGTCAAGATTTGGAGGAAATCAAGATACATATTGTATTATCAGAGAGGAAGTTATTAATTTTTCATCAGTTTTCCAAATTGCCTACATATCTGCATTCTTATTATATTTGGTATTAGTTTCTGAGTATAGTCGACCAAGGACTAAAGAAATATTATAAAGGTAATCCACAGCACGCATTGGATTGAGCGTACTTTAGCGGGTGGAGGGGGGGGGGGGGAAACGACAAAGAAGGTTAAGAACCTCTTTCTTTTAATACCAACCACTTTTTTTTGAACTCCCATTGATACTTTCCAAAATTATTTTGTTCAATCTTGTAAATTATTATTCTAAAAAAAAGGGATGCATTGTTACCTATTATGTAAGTTCATCTCTAACAATGCCATCGATTTACGTAATAAATAATTTAAGTTAAATAATAAATGGAGCTTGTTAAACAAAAAAAGTCAGATAACCTAAATAATAAATTATTATATTAGGTACTACATTATGCAATCAATAAGTCATTCTGATAATATATTATCATCAAATGTTTCTATCTTAACATTTACAATGTACTTACAATAAAGAACTTTGCTTGCTTCTTAGCTTTTCACTTTTTAAATTAGAGCAAAAATAAATAAATTTAACGATATTTATACGTAGAATTAACTATTATTAATTATACCAATATTTGTTTTAACTAAAAGATTATAAAAATACTCATTAAATATTATAAGATACAACTTGTAATGAGGTGCAATCATGAGCAGGCTTTAGAAATGTTTTTTATAATTTGATAAGTTAACTTCACTACGGAGTGTGTTATATTTAATTTAATTTATTTTTTGATAGACGTTTTCACCCTTGTAAAGGTCATCGAAGGTTTTTAATTTCAAATGGTGTTGATATTAAAAACTTTAGACTGTCTCCGTAGGAGAGCGTCATTAATAAAACATGAATTTTAGTAACAATTAAAAATTAAATTAGCAATTTAAAGGACAGTAAACAGTTTTTAATATAAAAAAACTATAGCAAACATAATAGAAAAATAAATAAATAACAAAATTTTATAACATTTAAAATAATATTTTAAATGTTCCCCCTTATGCCAGAACCACGAATGTGCAAATTCCACATTGTTGGGAAATGGCGTTTTAAAGTTAATGATCCATATTTAGCAATCTATTTCATTATTCAGCTATTCTATTTTGTTTATTTTTTTTTATTTTATGTAAAGCAACATGGTATTGGGCTTATTAGTCAGGGATTTTTTTTGGCCCTCGCATCCCTCCTCCCTCTTCCTGAAAATGCAGATTTATTGTTTCAGTATTTCACATTCATCACACTGCCATAGCCAATAACAGCTGATACAATGCAGGCACGAATTCGGGGTTCTGGCACAACATAGATTATAAAACAACAAGTCCAAATAGCTAATAAACCCAGAATATTAAAATTTGCACATTCATGGTTCTGACATAAGGGGAACGATATGATCTGCCCACGTATTAATATGAAGCAATTCATATTTTAAATGTGGAACTTCTACATGGCCTGTCTGAAGTCTATGAATAGCTGGTGTAGGTCAATACAACATTCATAGCACTTCTCCATGGCCTGACTGAAGTTTATAAAAATAGCTGATGCAGGTCAATATTATATTCATAGCACTTCTCCATGGCCTGTTTGAAGTCTATGCATAGCTGATGCAGGTCAATATTAAATTCATAGCGCTTCTCCATGGCCTGTCTGAAGTCTATGAATAGCTGATGCAGGTCAATATATTGATAGAACCTCTCCATGGCCTGTCTGATAACAAAGATCTAGTCACTTGTGTATCCCCCAACTCTGAATTCATGCTGATATTCTCCGCAATAATCCCCTCTGCGCAAGTGGGACCCGTTTGCTCATCAAAAGTTTTTGAAAAACTATACAGAACACAGAGCAACGTTGTCGTAATTAGCTTTATCTTCCTTTTTAAAACTTTGTTATTACTTGCATATAGTAATATGATAATATGATTAAGTTATATTGTTAAATTCATTGTGTGCCCATTATAATACTTAAAAACCATTAATTAAAATACTGTCATTATTATTATAAACAAAGTTTAGTTACGATAAGTTTGAGTTGTACTCGTAATGTAATACGATAAAATTTTGTAATACATAATATCAATTAACTTTTCTTATCAATTCAACCTTCAGCTTCGTATTTTTAGTGTTATTATAATTATCACTTTTGACAGTTAACAACGAGTATTTAATTGATGAAATAAAATTTAAGTTATAAGAGAATTTTTTTTATTCATCTGAATGCGAAAGAAGTCCTTTATCCATGAAACTAATGTCCAACCACAGGAAAATTCAAAATTATGTGATATGTTTTACCATTTATAAGAATAAAACCATTTTAAAAAATGATTTCAGGTCCTTCATGGCTGCCAATTGTGGGATCAGCTCTTGAGGTGTCTAAAATAAGGAAGAAAAATGGCGGATTCCTCTACTTAGCTACAAAGGAGCTTGCTAAAAAATATGGCAGTGTCGTTGGCCTTAAGGTATAGTTAATTATCTTTGAAGAAAAGTTGCTAATTCAGTGGAGAAAATACCTAAATAATATAGCTGTGATTAGAGATTCTATTTTAGCTGCTACAAAAATGTTATACAATTAACATAGGGCATAAAAGATGTTGTTTTCATTCTTAAATCAAACTGACAACATATACTATTACTTATTCAACTACCGCACTATAAATGAACAAGAAATTTTATAACTCCTTATAATTATTATGCACTTATTATAGCACTAATGAACTTTCGATCAATTATTTGAACTCTCGAAAAATTATTGGATTATATTGTGAAGTTCAATAATATTTTTATCTTATTAATTTCAGGTGGGGAAAGACAGGCAAGTTGTTTGCTACGGATATGAAGCTACCAAAGAAATGTTAACTAAAGAAGAGTTGGATGGAAGACCACAGGGACCTTTCTATGAGACAAGGACCTGGGGCATTAGAAGAGGTAAGTTTCAACAAAAATAACTTTTTTGATACTATTATCTCTAATCCTATTCCAAACATTAATGCATAAACATTTTGAATGAACTTATTTAAAACAATTATTTATGGTTGAAACATTTTGAGAAAGGCGTACACAATTAAGGTGCATTTAGATGGTTCAATTTCATTGCTCCATATGATTGAACGGCACACTTTCAATCTAATTGAACGTCTCTATACTAATTAGACGAAGCTATCAAATAGAATCACCCGTGAACACAACCTAAACAGCTAACATAACATAAACATTACTTAAGCAGCTGAAACCTTCCATTTCATCAAAAAGAAAACGAGCTGTTTACGCTGCTGAATTTGATGGTTCCATAGATCCAATGGATCAGATTGGTTAAAAAAGTTGAACTAGTTTAACTCTTTATCCATCGGCAATGGTAATGAGCAATTTTATTAAATGGTGTTTACATGTTTAAATTAAGTGATTCAATCATGTTTCAATCTCATGGAGCAATGAAATTAAACAGTCTAAACCAGGAGTGGGCACGCATGAGATCAATGGGTCCGCATTCCGGTTTTTCGTGTATTAAAAAGAGACATCTATTTTTTACTATATTTGCATATTCTATGCATGTAAACTACACATAAAAGAAAATACAATTAAAAAAGATATACAAATAATTATTTCGAAATTTTAATAATAAAAGTAAATAAAAAGGATATTTTGATTGTGGCACGAGTTACTAAAACTCATCTGTAGAAGTAGATCTGCGCTGTATTTATAATGCCTTATCCTCTTTCACCTCTAATAACTCAAATTTCTTAGCCAATTTTTCAACAAAGTGTTATTTCAGAAATTGAAAATCTATCTTCAATTATATCTCATATAAATTGGTTTACAAAATATGAAAATTTCGATTTCGAACTTTTCAAATCTTCAAACCTAAAAAAGATATATATTTTGAATGGGAGCCGCACTTAACGAATAGTCACAATTGCCCACCCCTGTTCTACACAAACCTTTAGAATTATCATAAAAAAAAAAGTTTAATCTATTAGCTACTTCAAAAGAAATAAGACATAATTTCAAATGTCCTGCAATTTGTTACAGGTTTATTGCTTACTGATGAAGATTTTTGGGTAGAGCAGAGGAGGTATGTGCTCAGACAACTTAAAGAATTCGGGTTCGGACGTCGAACAATGGCTGAACTTATCCAAACCGAGTCAAGTGCTCTTGTTGAGGAGCTCTCGTCCAAGGTTAGAGAATCAGATTCCAAAGGACTAGTGGTTAACATGGGAGATGCTTTCTCTGTGAATGTTCTTAACACACTGTGGACAATGATGGCTGGTATAAGATATAGTCCTGAAGACACCGAATTAAAAGATCTACAAAGTCTTCTGACAGAACTATTCGCGTCGATCGATATGGTTGGATGTCTCTTCAGCCAGTTTCCTATACTCAGGTAATAGATTTTTTATTCTTCAAGTAACCTACATACGCTATACAATTTCAGTAATAACTTATACACACAAGCTTGATTAGTGCCTAAAATGGTACGTCCAGAGGGAACTCTGGTTCCAAATCAGGTTCAGACTCCGAAAACAGGCTCGCCATATGTCGACTTAAGGAAAGCAGGTGATGGCAACAGTGGAGCAGACAAAGGCGCAGTCTTAACTTAAACACGGAATTGTCATATTATGAAGATATAAGGAGATATAGAGGGTGTTCATTTAAAATTAAAACGTGAGAGAATTGCTGTTTATGAAATTAATAAGTTAAGGAGTACATAATATGGGAAATACCACCACTTGTTTGAGCAGTTAACAAATTTTAAATTGAAAGCGATTTTAATATGGTTATTGTTTTTAACTGATGTGTGTATTGAGTGGCTAGGTATTTAAAAATATGTTTTTGGATACAGTTCTGACGTCATTAGAAAACAACTGATATTGACACGTGATAATTTAAATGACTGTGAAAGAAGGTTATATTTGCATGGTCAGTGTGTCAGGTTACCTAGGATAGAACTATTAAACTGCGCATGCCCAAATACGTTCTCAATACAGTAACTCAATGTAACTAAAGCTGTATTCAATACGATACAGTACAGACTTTTGGTGTATCGACCTTGAGAGGAACTAGATTAAATACGTTGAGTTTACATGGTAAGATACCGTATTCAGATCGTTTTCAATATACCATGTAAACGTGGCTACTAATATTAAAAAAATATATTGAAACATTAGAAAAATAAACAAGAAGTATTTGTATATAACCAAGAAAAAGGTCTCATAAAAAAAAAAAATACAAACTACAAAAAAATATTGCAGTTACAGTAAGTCCGTGCGCGCTAATTGCAGTCAGAATCTGAAACAAGAATGATCTATACATTACGGTTAAGTCTCTAACTCCAAATCCTGCGCGCGCTACCAGTTGCCTGCTTCCACTATGGCCACTCTACTATAATTACACTTTACACTGTATCATTCTCGTACTTTTTTCTGAGTCTGAACTAGCGTGCACTGTTGTACCTGTAAAACTGTGGTCGTAGGCTCAGATAACGTTAATATAAACCGAAAACATTCCACCAAAACAAGCTCGTACATGAAAAACGATCCATATTTTATTTTATCTTTAATTGAACATTACTTGCATTGAACATTTTGCCGGTTGATGATTAACAAATTTCTCAAAGTATGTATCTTATTATAAGTCGCACATAAACTGTGTAACTGTAATGAAGTTCAAATTAAAAAAATAATTTTTACAATAGGTTTTGCCAATCGAGCAGTAATCTAACTAGCTTGAAAAGTTAAATAATAATAATTGTATTACATAACTTTCATTCTGTTGTATCAAATACCATAAAGTAATTTGTAAATATTGAAAAACAAGACTTATTACTAGTTGGACACCCTTAAGTTCTAACCATTGATTTGTCTAATATTAATAAGAACTATTTGTCTTATGTATTTATGATATATTACAGATTTGTTGCTCCCGAATCTTCAGGTTACAAACAGTTCGTCAGCATACATCAAAGAGTGTGGGAATTCTTGAAGGTAAGACAAATCATTTTTACAATTCCAACAAACGTTTTATACAATTTTTTTTGCTTCCGAGCTTAAACAACATATTTTAAAAACTACTCGACCTATTTTATTGAAATTTGGATGGTAGGTTATAATTAGCCCATTTTTGGTCCCATAAAGGTTTCAACCTTATGCGCCAATTTGTTTCTCTTCCACATCCGCACAAACATACAGTTATTTACACCTATATCTTCAAAAGAACTTATCTGGTTTTTATCAATTTCGCATCTGTCACGCAGATAAATTTTGTTAAATTTATACTTAAATTCATGTAAATTATCAAAATAATTTTGACATATTTAAAAAGGGGGGGGGGGGGGGGGGTGAAATTTGATAATAATAGGTTGTAAAAGCATAAAATCATTTAAGTATTATACGAAATAGGACGCGATGAAGCTATATGTGCTAAACAAAGTGGCACACTATTTTATAAGTTATTTTTTATTTTCATTATTTCAATTTTAGACGGAGCTAGATCGACATAAGGAAACATATAAGAAGGGAGAGCCACGAGATCTAATGGATGTCTATTTACAAACTATTTATTCAATGAATGAAAACACCAATATGGACACGAGTTTTTCAGGTTAGTACATGACAATAATTTAATAAAACTACAATGTCCTTCACTGGAATTGAAATGTTAAACATAACAAGAGAAGGTACTGATGTTATGGAATCATAAAAATAAAAGTTTTCTACTTTTTTGAGCTTATATTTTAGCTTTTCTGGGACAATAAGCTTATTGATGTGATTGGAAAGTACTGTACCTAGTATAAAAAAAAAAAAAATAATATGTGTGACTCTCAAGCATTAGAAGTTGAAACTTAAGTTCTAGAAACAGTTAATTTTATGCATTTCTCTCTTCGCATTTGTTGACGATTTTATTATTTAAGGATTAATAAATGGTTATGTGGAATTTAATTGAAAAATAAAATATTTTCATAACATTTTCGCGAATAATGAAAATAAAACATGAAAACAATATTTATATAATATATATTATATTAGGCTTATATACCAATTCTGTGTATTGAAAAATAATCTACCTCCGTGGTGCAATGGTTAGCACTCATGCCTGCTGATTCAGAGGCCGACTTAAGCCGGCAGTTGATTTACATGTAAAAAGTCACTTGGACGAGTCTCGAAACACAAACTTCGTTACACGATTTCGTTTCATTCAAGCCAATTTACTCTATAGCACGCCTAAAGAAGTTTCACTTTAAAAATTAGATAAAGCAGTCAGTTAAATTTTCCAACAATTTTATCATATTTGTCATTTTAGCTCCATAAAGATCTATAAAAATGAATCGTATCTTTCTTACCACTTAATTCAAACTATATTGTAGGTTTGTTCCAACCAAGCTGGGACCGCCGACGACTTTTATCCTTTGCTCATGCCTTCGACTTATCGTCGAAGGCATGAATGGTGGAAAAGGGGGAACCGTAGAAGATCCCAGCTTGGTTGAAACCCTTTATTAAACAGCTACAATAAGCAATAAGCAGCACTATTCTATTCTAATTAAATTTGAACAATAGTCAAATAAAAATGATTAATATGCATAATTCTTAATATTTTGCAGAGAGTCAGCTGTTGGCAGTGTGCATGGACATGTTTATGGCAGGTTCAGAAACTACAAGTAAATCTTTAGGATTTGGTTTCCTTTATCTCCTGCTTTTCCCTGAAGTACAGAAAAAGGCCAGAGAAGAATTAGACAGAGTTGTCGGACGTGACAGACTTCCTACTCTTAATGACAGACCAAAGTAAGTTTTTTAAAAAATTAGTTTTTACTAATTTATTTTATTTAAACAAGTGAAGTATTATTTTAAAGGTTAAGAAAACTACACTGCATGATCTCACTAAGAAAAGGAAAATTCAAATACCAGTGGGAGTCAAAAAGTTTCCGGAAAGTATTTTTTAAAAATCAATTTCAATAGATAAAAATATAAAAAATCACAGGAAAGTACTTGATTCCAAGTACTTTTTAGGGTTTCGTAGATTATTAAGCATACTCGTTATTATGTTATGAAATAACATTTTTTTATTTTCCAATCCTGCTCTATATGAAAATAAAAAAAAATTAAACAAATTTAGGTGGATGGCCCTAAAAATAAAACCAAAAATAAAAGGGGTCAATCGATTCAATTCACCGGGGTCACATTGCTTTTTATCGGTAATGACAAGGTAAATTTAATTTTTTCGGGAAATTTTCATCGCCCTATAATAATGTATTTGCAAGAATTATTTCAAAATTTCAGGACTAGCCGTTATAGCGTGGTTTTGAGGGTGAGATTTTTTTTTTGGTATATTTTAATTCATAAAACCAATAAGGAATGCAAAATTTAAATAAGTATACATTTATTTATATATATATATATATATATATATATATATATATATATATATATATATATATATATATATATATATATATATATATATATATATATATAATGTAGAAAATATGCATTTTTATGACCGAAGAAACTCTTTTAGTAGCTTGCTGGCATGTGCTTGACGGGATTGTTTTGTATGTTCATCTATTAAAATGGATTTTAAAAAAAATTCTTTGCGGACGTTTTTTGACTTATCCCCTTATTTTGAATATAAATATTTATTTTGAGGGAATGGTTCAGGTATCTGCAGTTTCTGGTGTGGTTTTAGGTGGTTAAAAGTGGTTAGAGGGGGATACTGTCGTCTCCCTCCAAATCGATCCAAAGACTGCAAATTTACCGCTTTTTATGAAAAAACTTTTCTTTTTTTTAACTAATTTGATTGTTTGAAGTCCTTATATTATTCTAAGCTTGAAATTAGTATTAATTGCATTTAGTTTTATGTAATATTTAATGAAATATGAGGTTAGAATATGTAAGTAATAAGTTTATTATGTACAATTCTAAAAAAAAACTTCTTCTAATTCTTTAACACCAACGTCTAACAGTCAATCAAATTAAAATATTTATGTAAATGATATAAATTTAGTTTCAGTATGTAAAGGAAATAAATTAAATTAGAACATTGAAAGGTTTTATTATAATAATGAAAGATAAAATATTATATAATTGTGCTAAATATGTTTTGAGTGATGTTTATAACATTCGATGAGCTCACTTAAGATAAGCTAATTTTTAAGAGTAATCCATTATGTGAGTATTTGTGCTTAGAAACTTCAAGTGCCAATCCATCAAACTTGTTATTGTCATCGTATAATCCCTAACAACCTACAATTTAATACTTAACAACCAATTTTACATTATGTAAGAATGTAACAAGGATTCTTTTATAAAAAATGTAAATTTTAAAAGTAAAATATCTCTGAATAATTGTAATGTGCAGTTACACTGCCGTCTAAATCTACTAATTATAAAGAAAATAAGTGCTTAGTTAGAATTAGGGATAAACAGTCGTACCTTCGTACAACAAAATTGATGGTAGCACTTCTTTAGATTGTTACTCCCCTTATAAAAATAAAAATACATGTGGTGTCGCGGGACACCCGGAAGGAACGAAGTTCCTTACATTTTTCATTAAATATAAATGATAAAATCACACTGCTAAGTACGTATATACGTTATACGTTGCTAACTACTTGCAAATGGTGGATTTAGAAAAGAGACATAATTAAAAGAAATTAACTACCTAGTGGAATTAAGGCAAAATTAAAAGAAAAGTATTATTTGTATCATTAAAGCAAGCGCCTTACAATAACTATGACTATGTATTGAATATTGAGAAAAAAGTTAATCATGATGAGTTAAAAGTTAATGAGTATGTTTGTAGTTGGTAGGAAATAGGGCTGCTTTCTACCTACTCGGCCTACTAATTTAAAATATTACAAAATATACCTCTTCCGGGTATAGGTGTGCGATGAAACTTAAAAAACAAATAAATTTGACGCCATGATTTTTTTGGTTTCTGTATTCTTCACCTTAGTTGTATCTATGTGCAAAATTTGGGGAAGATTGAATCACGGGAAGTGGTTCAAAATTGGGGAAACGGAAATGTGCGATGAAACTTACTTACAAAGCAAAGTAATATAAGACCAGTAAAAATTACTAAACAATTAACTTATACCCAAAATTCTAGCTTGATGTTAGTCAGACACTTGTTTGCACGCTGTCTCCTGGACTGTGAACAACTTAGTACCTAGTATACACTATAAAATTATTTTCCTATAACTAAGTAATTTTATAAAAAGAAGACAAACTCATGTTACTAAAAGTATATTATTGAAGCGAGCGTAGCGAGCTTCCTACATTCAACGAAATATGTTCCGTGTCTGTCTGTCTGTCTGTCTGTCTGTCTGTCTGTCTGTCAGTAACGTTCACGCGTGTGACGATAACTTGAGTAAAAGTTGACCGATTTAGTTGAAATTTGGTATACATGTTCCTCTTACTAATACTCAGGCTAAGTTCGTTGGACAGCGTGATCCGTCCAAGAGTTCGCGCGCAACGCTCGCGTAAACGAGTGGTACAAAAATTAAATTGGAATTTCAGGACGGGAAAAGATTCTATCATCATCTATTCGATGAGACGAACATTATTTTCAAATAACATTTTTTAGTAAAACCAACAGCGACACCGCTATGACTTAATAAAGATCGCTAAAACTATTAAAGCGGACCTAAACGTTTATAATAGAGAAAACAACCTTTTTACCGATATCTTACGTGCTAACGTAACGATTTTAATAAAACTTCATATACACCATCTAATGCACAATTGAAACAGGTATGCAAAATTTCGACTTGATACAAGCAAAATTCTTTGCGTAGTGACGAGATACATTTATAATAATTGTTTAAAAGCTACCGCGGGTGGTGAAGATTGTTATAGTCGTATAGAGTATAGGCTTGTTTAGGAAGTAAAGCTTTGTACCGAGTACCCCCACTCTTCCCCCACACTACTTTCTTCCACTTATCTACAACTATGACATTCATCATGATTAATAAATTTCAATATTCAGTATTTCATTGCAATACGCTCGCTTCAATTATAGAGCCACGCGATGCCTAGTTTATTTAATGTTCACTATCTTTGGTTTAATTATAATACATTGTAATTTTATAGTATGCCTTACATGGAAGCTATTGTTTTGGAATCTGTAAGAGTTTTTATGGGACGAACATTCAGCATACCTCACAGAGCTCTTAAGGATACTTATCTACAGGGTTACTATGTTCCTAAGGTAAATCATTTATTTTATTTTTTAAATTCAAATTCTATAATTATTAAAATTGAATCCCTTATTATTTATTATGTTTTTTTTTTGTTTTTTTTGCATTAGGATACAATGGTGATTGTGAATTTCAATGGAGTCCTAATGGACAAAGAATTTTGGGGAGATCCGGAAGTGTTCAGACCGGATAGGTTCATCGATCAACAAGGCAAACTTAGTGTACCTGAACAGTACTTACCTTTCGGCTTTGGTAAGTAGAGGTTTTAAACAAATATACATAATAAGATATTCACATGTGATGGTAAGAAAAATAAATAAAACATAAGTATAACGTCAGAATAATTAAAAGACCCAGCAAATAGAGAAGAAAATAAAGATAAGTAAAAGGGAATAAAGGTATTATATCATTCGTTTTTGGGCTATATTGATAAGAATACATTTATGAAGCTAAGGGAGACGTCACTGAGTATTTTCCCTACCCTTCCTTCCTTGGGCACTTGTGCAGTTTTCCTTTCAGGTCAAACAAAGACGAATTTATTATTAAAATATAATACTAACTTTCTAAAAGCAACCAGCAGTGAACTGCTACTTAGAGTAACAGTTCAATGCTGGTTGGAGAATGTTACTCACCCTTTGATATTTATAAAAAAAAAGGAGATTGAAATGTATACTAATATTACTTAGATAAAGGCCTGATGATGCCCAGGTATGGACGAAAATTTGCACCGATTAAATTGTTTATAAAAATAGAAATGTTTTTTTAATGATCATCCCTAAAGCCCAATAAGAAAAAGAATATTACAAAATTAAGGGATTAACTGAAGAATAATCAAATTTCCCCCCATAGTAATCAATCAGAGGAAGTAGCTTAAATATCTAATGATGTTTTAGGCATCTAAACATTTTGATTATACAGACGTTATGATTCACACTAAAGAAAATATAAGGTCCTACAATATTTTAAAATGATATGTGATATCTGTTGTGTACATGTACTAGTAAATTTTAAAAAATTAAATGTTGAAGCGGAAAAAAAAATCTCTGGCCAAAGGAATTGCAACATAAATAGTTCCTGTATTTTTCGGACCATTATAGTGATTTTAACTATGTATTTTTTGCGCCTAAAACCAGGATTTAAGTTTTTTTTTTTTAAAGAACTAAAGAACCCAAGCATCAGAGTAGTAAAACCGAATGAAACAATGCTGAATATAAAATAAATGTCATTTGATATGAAGTATACTGTCACGACGGTTATTAAACCTTTGTATAAATAATCCTAAATTAATATTAACTTTATTGAGAATCTTATCCAGTTAGGTCGTTGACTGGATATTATATTTAGGAGAAAGTAATGCCACTTGATCTATCGAAAATCACGATTTTTTATAAAGTGGATTTATAAAATAAAGCAGGGAAATCAGCAGAAAGAAAACATAGGCGACATAGGGATTAACAATCAGGCAACAGATTTGATTTAGAAAATGGATTACTTGTAATAATCGTAGGGAAAATTGCAACCAGGGTTTTTTTTGGATTTTCTTTAAGGAAATAATACCACTAATTAACTAATTCATCCTCGGAGTAAGTCCTCAGACACATAACAGGTTCGGCATACAGTATTATTAAATAAGGATGGTATAAATAATTAAAATCAAATTCTCTAATTGGTTTATTTTTTTTTTCTTCTAGGTAAACACCGCTGCTTAGGGCAGACCCTTGCTCGTGCCAACATATTCCTGTTCACGGCGTCTCTTCTTCAAACATTTGAATTCTCAATACCACCCGGACAAGGACCCCCTGATACTAAAGGCATTGATGGAGTAACACCAAGTCCGGGACTTTACCAAGCCCTAGTTAAGTTCAGGGCATGAAGAGCTATTCGCGCCACGCTACTTCCAATCATGCACCTGATGATAATGATAACATCCAGTGTTTTGAGATTTTTGTGATAATTAAGGCCGAATATGAAAGAATTGAAAGATTTTATGCCAAGGAAGAACATCTACCCTGATCAACGCTTATCATTTCGACTCGAGCCAACATCAATAGCCATCAATTTAGAAAATCTTCCCTGATCAACGCTTATCATTTCGACTCGAGCCAACATCAATAGCCATCAATTTAGAAAATCTTCCCTGATCAACGCTTATCATTTCGACTCGAGCCAACATCAATAGCCATCAATTTAGAAAATCTTCCCTGATCAACGCTTATCATTTCGACTCGAGCCAGCATCAATTGCCGTCAATCCAGAAATTCTTCCCTGATCAACGCTTATCATTTCGACTCGAGCCAGCATCAATAGCCATCAATCCAGAAAATCTTCCCTGATCGACGCTTATAATTTCAAATTTAGGTAACCTCAATAGCCACCAATCTTCAAACTATAAAGAGAATAATGAGGAAAGTTTCCCCATTTTTTAAATCAAACTAATATATTTGACACTTTTAACGAAAATGAACACCAATATCCTATAATTAAATCTTAACACAAAAGTTTGGACGAACAATTCAAATGAAAACAAAGAAACAGCGCTAAGGCCATTTATAATTTATCGAGCCTACTTTAAGATCATGTAAATATTATAATTAAAAAAGGTGGACTTAAATATCATAACATGATATAAATATATATATATATATATATATATATATATATATATATATATATATATATATATATTCTTTACGTCAGTAGATTAGAATTTAAATTTATTTTCTTTATAATGTACGTATTTTATATATTTATAACTAGAATCACGATTTTTGTTTGTGATTAAGTTCAAAATCAAATATATTTTTTAATAAAATGTTTATTAATTAGTTTTTTTTTTAATTATGTATTCGTTATTTTTTTGGTTTACCTACATCCTAAAATCCTAATTATAAAAGTTCCTATTAATAAAATTAGACTCAAGTCTCAAATACATTTGAAATAGTCTGCCAATTTATGTGGCACATAGCTCCATATACTTAAGTGAGTTTATGCTTTTACAACTATTTTTGTCAAATTTAATTTTCCCCTGCTTTTTAAATCTGTCAAAATTGTTTTTATTTCTTACATGAATTAAAGTAAGTATCAATTTGTATCTAAATATAAAGAGCGCAAACAGTTGAAATTAATCTGGGGCTATCTGCGGGCTACTTTTGACAAACCATCCAAATTTAGGTGTTATAAATGAATGTTGCGCACGTGGAAGAGAAAAAAAATGGGCGCAGCAAGTTGAAACTTATATATTATGTGACCAACAATGGCCTAATTATGACCTATTATTATCCAAATGTCATTAAAATCGGAAGAGAAATTGGCTAATTTGTATTGTAAGTGCCATCGAAATTTCTTTGAGTTGAACCTCTACCTGGTTTATATTCAGGAGGGTTGTTTTTCTTCAGGAAATGAGGTTATTGAAAATTCAAAAGTACACAAAATTGAGGTTTTTAATTTAATATGCGGGATTTTATCACCTAACCTCAAAGTGGTGGCACGTATAATCCGAATTTACCGAGAAATTTTTCAGATAATGTTGGTTCTCAAAAATTAAGCGACAGTCCGACAAATAGACACGGAACTAAAATTGTTCCCTGATAAACGGATTTCTGTCTTGGAATTTTTGAAACCGGAGACAAAATATTTTCGTTCTTCAAAACGAATCACATAGCTTCCTTAACCTTCGGTAAGCTCGGAAGCAATAAACATAAATTAAAAGTAGAATAAAGAACGACGGCAAAAGTGTCTTTATTATCATCTGCCGACTTGTCCCATATCTCTGGCCGGGTTTTCCCAGCAAAAATGAACAATTCCATATCACAACTCATGATTTGAAAAAAAATATAAATAAGAGCTCGAAAGCGGGTGACAAGTGAAATATGTCAATGAAGGAAGTCACGTATCCCAACTCCGCAACGTCACTCGACGTGGCGGTGCAACCGTCACGGCGCCGTCTCTGTGTATGAAATCTCTCTTTTTGCTTCTTCTATGTGTAATATTTAATCATCATCATCATCATTTTGAAAAGGAAAAAGCTATTCCAAAGAAATGAGGATGAAGTGAAAAAAAAAAAAAAAAAAAAAAAAAAAAAAATACAGAGAAATGTTGTACTATTTATGGTTAAACTCTAAGAACCAACAAGAATTATTTCATTTTACTAATTTCTTTGAATTAAAATCCTTCTAAATAGTTCTTATAAAACAGGAAGAAAGTAAAGTGGGTTTTATTCATATTGCAACAACTAGTATATGAGTTCTAAGAAATTAAATTAAAACCAAATGTATAATATGTATAATTATTATTATTTTATTTTATTATTTTTTTTTCTTATCGTTTTTTTACTTTGGTCACTTTAACCGAAATAAATGTCCTTCAAGGGACCAGAAGAAGGTGGTCACTGGTCAAAATAGGCAGATGGTCACAATAAGCAGAACAAAATGTACATAAAGTATTGAATTTCTGAAGGGACCATGAAAAAGTGGTCACATTGACCAGGTGGTCAATATACACGGGTGGTAACTTTAGCAGGTTTTACTGTATGTAACACACCAAGTATAGTATTTAAATACTTAGTGTGAAAACCAACTGTTTCTTTTTTATTCCTTTTCAAAATGACTATACATTTCAGTTTTCGACAATCACATAAAAAACATCAAAGTAACCTAGTATTAAACGGGCCATAATTTCGTTATTGTAAATTGTTTACTTTGTCAAAGGGTTTTCTTTAAAAATAATTAATTCTGAGCTAATTTGATTGTATTAATAATTTTTGTTTGTTTTTCACTCGTTTTACGAAAGCTCTCGAGGTCTAGATTAAAAGTATTTTGGTTTTTAATATTTTTATATTTAAGACCATTTTGAGATTGAATACAATTTCGATTAAATTAAAAAATATTTATTTATCGTGCCTAATAAAATAATAAAAAATTGTTTGCCAATAGTGTGGCACATAGCTTCCTACCGTCCAATTTTGTATACTATTGTGGTTTTATGATTTTAGAACCTATAATAGTCAAATTTATTTATTTTACCCCCCAGTTTTTTAAAACTGTTAAAACAGTTTCGATATTTTACATGCATTAAAGTATCAATTTAAGAAACGCAGACGGTTGAAATTAATCTGGAGCTATCTCCGGGCTACTTTCGACAAACTTAATAAAAATGAGATAAAAACTTCTGAAGCTATAGGTGCGTAAATAAATATATGTGTGTACGCATGTAGAAGAGAAACAATTGGGCGCAAAAGATAGAAACTTATATGGGACCAACATAGGCAAATTATGACCGACCATTTAAATTAAATTAAAATAGGACAGGTAGTTTTTAAGATAATGTAGGTTCGAAAAAATTTAACAGACACAATTAGATGAATTTAGTTAAAACTCTAAATCCTAAACAAAATTGTTTTTATTTAAATAAAAAATCAAAGGAAGAAAACAGAAATGCAACATAAAATGAGAAGCTCTGAGAAGCTAATTATTTGCAAATAAGAAGGATCCGAGAAGAAATCTTAATGAGGAAAAACCAGCACAATCAACAATCATAAGACTGCTAAGATGAGCTAGAAAAAAAACGTAAATTTTAATAAAATGTACAGAGAAATAATGAATAACTCTTCCAGAACGAACGGAACATAACAATTAAACTTAATTTCATATAATTGAAAATACACACCTTTAATTCCATGATATTTTTATTACGCAAGAGCAAACATTTCCGTCAATCTGAGATTTGTCGTAATATTCATATTTTTTTCTCTGCAAAAATTAATTTGGGAGAAGGTTACCAAAAAACAAAAAACAAAAAACAAAAAAAAAATTGAGTTCTTCCTCCAATAGAAATGCGTTTGGACGGTCCAGGGACCTGGGGTATATTCAAGATTATCTTGAAATAAAACTTCCATTAATTGAAAAGTGACCTTAGATTTATTGGTTAAAGTATACTTTATAAAATTGCCTTTTTCTAAAGAGATAATAGAAACAAGAGCGTAACGGAAAAAATTGGAGTCCCCCCGTAAGATGAAGAAGTGGGGCCCCAAAACACAAACCGGAAGGGGGGGGCCATTTTTTTTACTATATCATATACGTAAGATATCTAAAGAGAAAGATTGCTCTTCGCCTCAAAACTCGATAAAATATTTTAAAAGAATTTAACCATATACGTTGTTTTCCCAGCAAAAATCTTGTTTTCGATATATTAATGAAAATGTTGCTGAAAATCGAAAACAAAGAGTAAATAACCACCTGTTGAACAATTTTTTAAACATGTTTAAACTGTTCATTCCCAGGTTAAAATGTTAAAAGGGGTAAGTTTTAAATGTATTAGTATAATATATAAAGATCATAAAAAACAGAAAAAGACTAACTGTACTACAAACAAACAAAGATATTGAAGGTAATTATCTCAATAAAAAGTCGGGAATTAGTTTGAAGAAAGAAAGAACAAAGAGAGTTCGATCAAATTTGACAAAAACAGCAGCGATATGAATTATTATCTTTCCTAGAATATAACATGAAGGAATAAGTCGCCACTTTTAAATGGCATTACGAGTTGTGGTCCTACAGAAAGTTTTTTAATTAAATTTCAAAATTTGCTGTACTAACAATTTTTTATATTATTATTCTTGACATCTTTGTAAATAGTTATTCTTCGGTATCTTGCATAAAATAAGTATGCGAGGTTAGGATTATTATAACCCTCAAAAATTATAAAAGCATTTTTGAGTTATCGTATCTTTTTTTAAACGCGGAGCCCAACATATAAATATTAAAGAATAACACAAAAAATTAAGTCAGAACAGTCTCATGCCCTACTTAAGACGGGGTCCCCAATTACTTGTATAATAGAACTCATCGGATCCCCATCCAAGAAGATCCCAAAAGGATATTTTTCTTAATCGGTTAGGGGCTGTTCTCGGCCCGGGGCCCCCCACACCGCGGTGACAGCGGGGGTAAACGCTACGCTCCTGAATAAAACAGATGAAAGTGTCAAGTGTCCATTTGGAGAGTTCATACATCTCAGTTGAAGTGTAGCTTCTAAATCCAAATGCATAGATGTCACTTCGATCCGTGAATAACTTAAAACAATTATGAGTAATAATAACAATAAGTCTACAAAACTATAATAAAAAAAAAATATATATATTTTAGATAGATAGATAGATAGATCCATTTATTACCAATAATATATACATATACACTTATACATATTACATTGTTTTAAGTGTTGGTAAATCGGCCTTGGCCGAGGAAAACCCCTTTGGGGTTTATTATATATATTTTATATACTCTAAAAAAGTTTAACACGTTTTATAGCTGACGCACTTATACATTGCTTTGCGTTTTGTTAGCTTCCTCATAAATTCAATCTGTAGAAAGAACAGATTTGATTTTGTTATTTTGTTTATAAGTATACATATGACATATATTTTTCTGGAGTATGAGCTATTTTATTAAGATAATATAGCTATTCGCTAAAATAATAAAGTAATTTCGGTTAAAGCAAGGCAATTAATAATTCATAAACTCGCCGTAAAAGAAAGAACCCAAAAACAATTATAATAAATAATTTAAATAAACCATTAACGATATCAAAAACAAAATTTTGCTAATAACACATAGATAATATGAAACTTATCTATAATAAAATTGTATCCATAAAAAAGCAAACTGCATAAAAACTGATCAATTAAAAACAATTTATATTTAAAAAATCAAATTTAATTTATTAGTCAACCAAGGTTACTGAAAGATTAAATGCATATGAGGATGACTGAATCGAAAGACGATTACTCAGAACTCACTCATTTGAACTTCGTATCGTAATTATAAAAAAATATTATTAGATATTAGATCTAGCTAAAATAAAACATAATTACTGAACAGGCTAGCTAGACGAAGAGATGGAAATTGTGAAGGTTTTGAAGAAAATGAGGTGGAAGTATAGGGTTACCATATTTCAAATCTAAAAATCCGGGGTAAATTTTGTAGGGTGGTCCGGAAAATTTTGAAAAAATGAATGTAAAAGGTGAGAACTGTCGCTATCTGAGATCAAATTTTGTTATTAATTTTAATGAATTTTGTGCCATTTTTTTTTAATAAAATGATACATATTTCTTTTTAAATTGTCATTTTTTTTTTAAAAAAATGTACATTGACCTATCTATAGCTGCTGCATAGGTTAAGGTTATATAACAGATTAAGTTTTACTTAATCTGTGGTATTTTATTTTAAAAAAATAACAAAATGAAATGGTAAATATGTCTTATTCTTATTTTGTGTATTGTATTTTTACTTTCTCATACGAAGAGAATATATTGTGATGGCGCGAAAATTCGATTTTGATGGATTTACACGTTTTGAGGTCCCCTGAGTAAAAAAAAAGTGTTTTTTTTTAAATGTCTGTCTGTTGTCTACCGTCTGTACAGACGCCTGGAGCCTAAGCTACTGGGCTGATTTTGACGAAATTTGGCATACATGTTCAGAAAAAACATACCCCGAGGTGAAATCGAGATATGAATTTTAGCTCCACATTTGGGGGCGCTACCCCCTAAAAACTCTGAAAAAACATGAAAAAAAAATATTTCTAGAAAACGGTTCCGACGAGTTTGATAAAACATTCTAAAATGTAGTCCTTTTATATACGAATCCAACGATATAAGCCGTTATCCCGGTAAAAATCTAGTTCCTGAGAAAATTGCTTTAAACGCGGACCGAAAGAGGCAGGGTTCGATTCCCCGGCCAGGAGAAGTTATTTGTATGATACATTTTAATAAAATGTTTAATAATAATTAAATGTACCTCAGAAAACTAATAAACGGAAAGCAATGGACTAAATAATTATGAACTCGTATATGAGAGGTTTGTCTGAGTTGTCTCGGACCAATTTTTAAGAGATCTACTGCTTTTATGCATTTCTGAGGTGAAATTGAATATGAGGTGAATATGTAAAAATATGTATTAAAAAAAAAAAATACAGCGGTATTTTTTTTTTACTCTATTGGGTCTGGGGGGAGGGGGGGGGGGGGCACGTGCTCCCTTTGCCCCCCCTGGATACGCCACTGGTAATAGTAATAAGTAAAGCCGGTGCAGGTGCCGGTACAGATTCTGCATACGCATAGGAGACAAAGATAAGACGTCAGAGATGGAAAACGGGTAAATACTAAATCCACCTAAATATATACTGCGAATTTGACAAATTATAAATTAATTATAAAGTAAAAATAAACTACAATATGACAATATGTTCGTATACTATTTTCCTAAGCTCAGAAAAAGAAAAAGATCGTAAACCCGCACTACATATTGAATGAAACTGGATATAATATGTTATCAACACCCGCAAAAACAATTATGATGATAATGATAACACACACGTTTTTTAAAAATGTAAACACAATTTAGATGCAAATTTATTAGATGTAATAATTAGTTAGTTCTTTCAATAGTTTTTATTGCTTCAGTTATCGCAATTCGAAAGTGTGTATTTGTTTAATGATTTTTTGTTCCGACTGATTTTTGTTTTTCTTTTCCAAAATAATACGTAGTTTTTATTTGTTTTTCGTGTTGTTCTTTTACCAGGCGGGAGATCTACTGCTTTAAAATTTTGCTACCACGAACATTTATCTTAAACAAGTATGTTATTATTATGTTCCACTTATTTTTATTATTAAGCCGATTTCCATTTTATTGTTATTGTCGGTTTCGAGCTATTGTTATTACATTTGAGATTCATTCATAATTATTTCCTAATCATAAAAGCTCTTATTTAAAATGTGAAGATTAATTCTGTTAATGATTAAAAATATTAATAAATATCTCTACAAGATGAAAGTCTAATTAAGACCGATCATTATTGTTTAGAAGATACCTATGTAACAGCTATAATTGTATAAGGAAATGCATGGGCTATGAGTCATAATTATTTGTTATATGAAGTTGTACGTATATCACTGATTAGATTAGTATAGGATATACTGAATAAATAATATTTACTAAATTAAGCTCTCAAATACTGCTCATCTCATTCACAAAATATCTTCAAGGTGAGAATATAATAATTTAAATTTGTATCTGATGTCCTACTTTATTTTAGGGTTCATAATTTTATATAACTTATTTGGTAAAACTGAAGAAGCTGGTGGTGTCTGTAGAAAAGTGGTCTCACTCAAACGTATTTATTTGACAAAGGGATACTAACAAAACATGTACAAAGGAAACTGTACAAAACACAGAAAGGATAAAATTTCCCTACATTAGTGTGTAAAAAATGGATGGGTCTAATATAGTACTACATACAAGGGGGCAAGACTATGATATAGAACTCACCCAAGTTTTAATCCATGCGTACTTATTCGGGATTGTAGAAAGGCATGAGGCTTTGAGTAGGGCAAAATAAAGGAGGGAAATGGGTGGGTCTGACATAATACAATATAAAATGGCGTTAGAGTATGATATTGACCTCACCTTAATATATTTAGTATTTTTAATAAAAGGGTGCCCTTTTGATACCGTACCATATACAACAGCGTAGGAGTGTGTATAATTTCCCCCTTTAATTTGCCCTACTCAAAGCCAAGACAAGGCTAGAGATTGTTTTTAAGTCAAGAAATTTTTTAAAAAAAGAAATAAATCATTATAAAAAAAGTCTGAATTATGTAGATCCTGAATTTATAGTTTTCATAGGAAAAGGTAAGAAATAATTAAATTCCAAATGAATTAAGTTATATCTTAATTTGTATTTAGTCTTTAATATGAGCATCCCAACCATAAAAAAGTGGTACTCGTGATAACAGAGTACACTATCAAAAGAACCTTGTAGAGGGAACTGGATAGGTCAGACCAAAATAAACCCTCTGCGACACTTCAAGCCCAACTAGATAGACTAGTTAGTTTTTTCAAGAGTTACATTAAATCAAAAATTTTGCCTGTACAATAAATACTGTAGTGAAATCAGATAGTGTACATATTTCATATGAACACAAAAAGGAACTAACTTCAAAAGGAGTAAGGGTATAGTTATATAACAATCACTTTTAGATTGCAGTTAATATACCAAATTTCTTATATTTTTTTGTGTTCTCCAGAAAATGTATTGTCTTAATACTATAATTTTACTTATCAGTGCCGATATTTTAATCTACTAACTTTTTTATCCCAATTTTAGGTACAATGCGTTTCATACTGAACAAAGTTTCTTCCACAAATGTCAGATTGGGCCAGTTGACAGATTTTCCAAGATTACCCGGGAAGGTGTTTGAATCACCACTTCTTCTCATGTATACTAGAGTAAGTACCTTTGAATCTATCTATACAAATATCAAGTTGATCTTTGGCAGAGAATGTGATTTTTCATGATCCTGAGTACAAAATTAGTTAGTAGACCAAAAATTAAGTTAGTTTGTCTCTTGATGTGTGACCAATTTGATTTGAATAAATATTTTAATATCTAAACTATTAAGTGACTGACTGACATTAAATTGATTTTTTGTCTACTTAAGGTTTTAGATGATCCAAGTATATTTGGTCTGAGTAACTTTGACCAAATCCATTTGATCCAAGTTTTTGTGGAAGTTTGAAGCATGGTTTACACCACATGTGGGCAACCCCCGGCCCGCGGGCCAGATCCGGCCCTTGGCATGTTTTGATCCGGCCCGCGGACATGCAAAAATTTAGTCCACTCCAACTGGTTATTTTTTTACTTTTGACCACATTTTCGAAATTAGAGTTTAAGTCCCTATAAAACTAGAGCACTATCATTTTTGGAAACCAATAACTAAACACCGAAATAACAGTTCAAACGTTGAAAAATTAGAAAAATTAAAATTTCTGGAATACTTAGAATGCTCATTCACTATTTTCCTAGAAAAACTCTTAGAGGCTGTCAAATCTCACAAAAACTTCCTCATTCAATACCCTTTCGAACGGTATAATCATCATTGCGATTCCGTATCGATTTCATGGAGAAATTCAAGTTCGAATGCAAAAAGCGTCACCTACAATACTTTTAGTAGGCACGGTACCTACTAAAATGCTTGGGTGGAACGAAAAAAATCCACAACGATTTTTTTAAATGAGAATTTAATACATAAAACATTTCAATAGAAAACCACTTTTGTTTAAGAAAAATTAGATATATGTTTAATAATATTATGATAATGTATCAATGTATCACTTGTGTTTTTCTTTAAATTTATATAGTATTTCTATAATGTGTATCACTTTTTTTTTTTAATTCATATACTTACTACTCGAAATTCCAACTTTGTTTTATTTTAATAAATCCCAATAATAAAATCATTGAAAAAACCATGGCAATGAACGTTAACACATAGGATCTCACAGGAGAATTTTCTACCGTTTTGAATAATTCTTATTCGTAGTTTCCTTTAAAAACCAGGTCATTTTAAAACTCCCATGACATTAAATATTCTATACCCAATTATGATAGAATATTTATTATTCAATATCTTATTATTATAGCTTATTCAATATCTGGCGCAAAGATCACAGTATTTTTTTACAACGGTGTTCTACAAACTACCCCCCCCCCCCTCCCCGCATATTTGAATTGATATTTTGTTCCGGCCCGCGACTCGGAAGAACCGTGACAATCCGGCTCCAGACGAGAAAAGGTTGCCCATACCTGGTTTACACGATCCAAGTATTCTTGGTACAAGTAACTTTGATCAAATCCACTTGGTTCAAGTGTTTGTGGAACTGTGAAGTATGCTTTACACGATCCAAGTATACTTGGTCCAAGTAACTTTGATCAAATCCACTTGGTTCAAGTGTTTGTGGAACTATGAAGCATGGTTTACACGATCCAAGTATTCTTGGTCCAAGTAACTTTGATCAAATCCACTTGGTTTAAGTGTTTGTGGAACTGTGAAGCATGCTTTACACGATCCAAGTATACTTGGTACAAGTAGTGGAACTGTGACACACTATAAAGAAGAGGTTAAGATAGATTGAGTGAAATGTTTTTCCCTCTAGACTCTAGAACTTTCTAGTTAAATTGTGCATATTAAGTTTTAAAACAGTGGTAATATATAACCTTCTTGTACACAAAACCTGACACAACCTCACATCTTTGTAATTTTTTGACATCTTGTTCTTATAATTTGCCAGATGGGTGCCATTATTGTTTTTATCAAAGTCTACTTTGATAAAAAAATTTTAGGGCCCGTCCAAGTAAACTTGGATGTCCAAGTTGACTTTGATACCCTGTTTACACAATTCAAGTAGCATCAAAGTAGAGTCGAAGCTGACTTTGCCCGAATATAATTTGACTGTTTAAACCTGACAACTAATTTTGTACTCAAGATCATTGAAATCACATTGACCACCAAAATGGATGGGACATGGCTGCTCTCCACCGGTCTAGTTTTGTTTACAGCCTATGGCCAAACTTTGTCCCGCAGACAAAATTAGCTGACCATGTAATCTTAAAGGGCATTTTGTCGTAGCTAATTTAATTTAATATTTCAGGGAGGAAGCATACCTCACATCACTCATGAAGTACTGCAGTATTTAACCAAAGAACAGCAATGCATGATGGTCAACCTTCCATCTTCTGTACAAATGTTTGACAGTTTACAAGAATATAAAGAAGGGATAGCTAAATTTTCTGGATTAGAGGTATGTATAAACATTTCGTTGAAAAAGTTTTATACACAAAACTGTGAAATCAAAAACCTTAAACATTTTATGTAACTCACACAGGGCATATAATAGGCACAGGGTCATCCAGATTAGCGAGGTTTTCAAAAAATAATGTAAAACATTTTATAATAAAATGTATCTATAGGTACTGCATTTGTATTAACATTATGTATGAATAAATTAAATTTAAAGCATGAAATATGAAATTAAATTTGTATGTGAATGAACATACATTGTATATTCCTCTCAGTTTCCAACAGTTAATACTGAACACAATCTCTTTTAAATTTTCACTTTACTGTGCATTTTCTAAGTTGCCATTTGGCACAGGGTTAGCGAGATAATCGTAAGTGATTTGATCGTTTTGATATACATTTTTATTGTTGAGGGCTTGCATTCTCCATGGAGGATTGTCTAGATTACCCAGGGTTCAGGATTACCACTTGTTGAGATTAAGAGGGTCCTACTGTAGTTACAACCATGTTAATAATATTGAAAAATAATTCTAAAGTAGTAGTCCGTTTAGGACAAATATTCTCTTTATATATTAAGAAAGAACAAAGACAATCTTTTTGAAAGAATGATAAGATCATTGTTTTGATGTGACTTTTATACAAGGCACTCTTTTACTTTGTTACCCACCCAAATGTATTTATTTTTTATTTATTATTAAATTAAAGTGAACTATTCTTTTGTTCAAAATTTATTGGATTAAAGGTTACTTTGCCTTACTTGATAGTAAGACCAAAGGGTATTGTCATTTTTATTTACAGAAGTGTGATATTCCTTTGTCCCAAAGGAATATTTGAACATTTACCATTTAAGATTGTCAATTAATTAGAAATAAAAAGGCAAATACAATAATATAAACAAATGGTGGGTAACCAAGTAAAATCTTGCCACATCTGACCTAATTTACTTTGTTACCCACCTTAGGGTGGGTAACAAAGTAAAAAAGTACCAAATTGCTAATTGCTCATGCTTTGCTGGTGGAAAAGAAGTTTAACTAGTTCAACTTTTTTATCTAACTGATTGAATGGATTCACCGAAACATCAAATTGAACTGTATAAGTGTAAACAGCTAATTTTCTTTTTGATGGAATAGAAGGTTTCAGCTGCATAGGTTATACTTATGTTTGTAGCTAGTTTTTCCACTGGTGATTCAATTTGATCAAAAATGTTTTAATCATATGGGGCAATGAAATTGGACCGTCTAACGCACCTTCAACTAGATGTTACAATGTTTGGCAAGGGGAAACCAAGAAAATCTAACTGTCTTCAGACCATTGTGTATATAAGATCTCTAAACCTCTCTCTGGTATTTTCATTTACAAATACTGTAAATTAAATTAAATTCTTGCTATTTTAAATGAAATCATCACAGAATAGACTATTATGCTATTTTCACACTTAAGGGTTGAGTTAAAAGGCACACATGTGACACAGGGGGTTATCAGGGAAGTTAAAAAAATGGTATAGCACAGGAAGCTTTAATTCTTATTGTAGTATTGTCAAGAGTCTACTATCATCTGCAAAAAAAGCCTTATGAATATTGCTGTATACTTTTCTACCAATTTAATAAAGTTAATTGTTGTTCAGTAGTCTGTAAGTAAGACCTGTAAGTCAATGTTTTTTTTTTCTCCTGAAGATCTTTTTTTTTGTAACATTTAGTACAAATCATAATGTATAATTTTTATTTTTAAAGGAATACATTTCTTTCTGCACAGTTCAAGACCCCGGTGTGAAAACATTAGAAGGTTACAACTCAAAAAATGAGATATCAGTTTGGTCTTATGCGGGCAGAGTAACTCTCACTCCGGAGAAGTAAGTTCTATCAAATTATAAAGGAGCCATACGCTTACTTTTATTATATCTTTTAAAGCTTACCGCCCTTAATTAGAAATCATATTTTTTATAATAAATTGATGCCATTAGGACTTTAAAGCTGAACACTTTGGTCCAATATATCTTATTAATATGATTATAATAAAAAATTGAGTTAAATCTATTGTCAAATCTCAGAACTCAGTGTATTTAAGCCTTTCAATGATTTGTATTCTTTCATCAATAAATATACATAATTTCGAAGTTGGTTTGTTTCATTTTAAAGTTTAATTTTTAAATGAAGAATAAGCTGTTCATGTACTGTACTTACTTATAAAGTTTTGTCCCTAAACATTTATTTTTTATTGTTCCCAACAAATAATTATATATAATATTTAAATAATTTTTTATGTAAAATTATGTATATTGTAATTAATTTTTTTTTTTTTTTATTTGCTAATGTGTCATCACATATTCAGTGTACGTAAAAACAGTCTTGTTTATAATTTTGTTTTGTTTTGAGTTTACTTCTTCCGGTAGTATCCTTTGTTTATTATTATCAGTCGGTTAATGTTATCACTTTGTCTGAGTCCCAAAGTTATCACATTAAGCGACGACCACTGTATTTGTGTTTTTATTTATATTGTGTATATAATATATAGAATATATTATATTCTGTAGTGTGTTTATATTTATATTGTATTGATTAGGTTTATGAAGATAATGGAAGCTTACAAGCCTGATGTCTATGAAGTATTAGGTGACAGTGACACCAATATGGAAAGCTCGCAAAAAAGATGTAGAAAATCTGTTGAAGTTTCACTTGGAATGTTTGACAAATGTATGGAGAGACATAAATCTTCTTCGGTAAATTAATTTAAATATCATTATTCGACATTGAAAATTATTATTAGATCAAGATCTAACCATGGTATTTGTATTGTAATCATAATAGTTCTCTTTTGAGAGTGCTATCACTGTGAAAACTAGGCTTAATCATATAAGTAGTTTTCCAAGGAAAATATAGTTCCTTAGGAAATAGCTGTAATTGTAAAAGGTAAGAGGTCAGGTTTGATTACCTGTCGGGGAGGAATTATTTTTATGTTAAATTTTGGGCAAATGTTCAATAATTGAATGTATCTATGAAAACGTGAAACAACTATCAAATGGAAAACCCTGGAACAAGTAATTCTGTATTCTTGTGAGGGTTGGTCAATAAGTAAGGTCTCCAATACTCTAGCTTAAGCTGACATTGGACAAGAACAAGAGAGGTGGCAACACTGCCGTGTCCCATCATCCCCCCTCTTAAAAACGAACCATTGCTGAATCCTCTGAACCTTTTAGTTTACCAACTAGAGCTGTTTGAAATGGATCTCTCAATTTCCGTCTCCACCAAGTGTGGCCTCTGCGAAGTCATAGGGTTTTTTACAGCTAAAGACGTAAATTTAAATTCACAGACAGCTTTGAGAAGTTTATGGAGAGGGATGTATAGACATAAAAAATGTGCTTAAATGGGTCTGTGAGTTTCGACAGGGCCGGAAAAATATTCATGAGAGATGAAGAGCTAAGTGGGAGACCAACAGCATCCGTCAAAGATAAGGTGGTGGCAAAAGTTGATAAATTTGTGCAGCAAGATTGACGTGTAACTACTCGTGAACTTTGTTTATTGCTTCCTAACATTTCTAAATGTTCCATGCAGACCATTTTGAATGACAAATAATTGATGTTTCATAAGGTTTCTGCGAGGTGTGGTCCAAGGGGGGGGGGGGGTCCATGTTGACAAAAGGTGTGTAGCTACTGCAACGCCCGTCCTTATGTGGCAAACTCCACAAAGAACCTTCTGATCAAGTTTGGTTGGAACATAGTGGCTCATCCACCTTACAGTCCAGACTTGGCCCTAGTGACTCAACCACCTTACAGTCCATACTTGGCACTTAGAGATTACCATCTTTTCACCTCCCTTAAAGAAAGAACACTTAGGTGGCCAACGCTTTGATAATGATGAAGAAGTCAAGGAAGCTGTGCAAAGCTGGCTTAGTGGCCTGGCGGGAGATTTCTTAAACCCTGGTATTAAAAAGTTGCCTGAAAGACTCGAAAAGTGCTTGGATCGGGAGGGTGGTTATGTTGAGAAATAGTTGATAGTTGTTGTCCTACAAAATAAAATGATTTTGATTTTTCAGAAATGTGGAGACCTTACTTATTGACCAACTTTCTTATATAAGTATATTTAGTTAGAGTTGTAGGGGACAGATTTTTTAGAATTTGTCCAAAAATATTAACATTTTAATTAATATTATTTAGAATTAGTTAAATGTTAAGGTTTTTTTTCCAGATACTATCGAAGCGAGGAGTGCTAGCTAGTGTGACCGGAGGTCATAGTCTTGATTTTAGGAAGTTATGTGCCGAGTATGTAGGTAAGAACCCAGATGTTACGGGATATATTTTAAATGGTCTTCACAACAACGGACCTCAAGTTATGGAAACTGATCTCTCTGTAATTAAACCAGTTATTGAACATATTTTAGTAAGTATACTGATAAACAATTTATTTAAAGTAGCAGTTGAGTTTTATATTTTGTGAACTATTAAGTAATTTAAACCAATAAAAAAATATTGTGAGCATAATATGCTGAAGAGAGAGCAGTGGGTTGAAATTAATATGGAACTAACAGTGTAAACCTACCGTCCAAATTTAATTTTAAAAAAGTGTTGAACGACAAACAGACAGTTCCCTGTTGACTGAATTTTTGAATTCAGATTAAAAAAAAAAGTAGATTCTGAAAATGATCTCAATGCTACCTTTGGACTCAGAGGCAAAAGTCACATATCAGGCAGGAAATTCTTGTAAAATGTTTGAAATTACAGTAAAACCTTGATTATTATCCGAACTAATTGGGACCAGAGGTGGGTCGGATAATCGAAAAGTTCGGATAATTGAGGTTCATTAAAAAAAGAGAGAAAAAAATCCATTTATGTATACAAAGTTATTTTAAAGGTAGTTATATTTTTTAAATAAAAATTATATACATACATACATACATGTGTAAAACAACACATTATATTTAATTTTTCTCAGGTAGGTTTGAAAAAATCATGAATTCTTGTCTGTTTCACCCTCAACAAGGTGGCGAGGACCTCTAACCACCTCACCGGTGGCAAGTTCGGATAATAGAGGGTTTGGATAACAGAGGTTCGAATAATCAGGGTTCTGGTGTTGATGGAATAAGAGATGAGACTATAATAGTCTTTGAGACTTTAGTGAAAGGTTTTTTTTTTTTAGAAATTAAGATTAAACAAAAAAAACACAAAATTGTTCTTTAAATTAGCCAAAATTTGGCTTAAGAAGGTTAGGCATTACAGTGATTGCAATGTATTTATTAAAAAGTAGTAAGTTTCATTATACCCATTTTATGTTATTATAGTAGAGCGTCAATTATCTGAATGTCAGTTATCTGAACATTCGATTATCCAAACGCCAGTAATCTGAATGTTCAATTATCCGAACTGGCTTCTTGAAAAAAAAAGTTAAAAGCCACCGCTTAATTAATTCTTAAAAAGAGTGTTGTTAGCTTTATAATTATATTTTTCACTCTGTACTATAGATAAATAAACAAAGGTGCTTTTTGTATTGACATAATTGATTTATTTGACATCTTTCCGGGTTTTTTTGGTGAAATTTTATTATCAGAATTTTTGATCATCCAAGCGCTCAACAGTACTTATTAATTTATTTATAAAAGATAAATTTGTGAATAAATGTATTTTTTAATGTTATTTCTGCAGAAATATTTACCTGAAGATAAGTTAAAAATGTTGCCGGGATGTTGGAAACCTCAACATGTTATTGAACTACTTGAAATGGGAATAGATGTATTTGACTCTTCGTTACCTTTTGCAGTTACCCAGAGAAATTCAGCTTTAGTTTTCTCCTATAATGTTGAGTATGTTTTTTATTTATTTTTTTTCTAAAGTTTTGTACTTTGCAATTGATTAACTATTATTAACTTTTTTTTATTTTTTGAAATAGCTCCATAAATCTATTTTTGAGGAAATTTTAGATAATTATTTACATTTTCAGAAGCAGCGAAAATGAAGATGGAAGTTGCACTAATGGTTCTTCTAGTCCCTTGGAAATATCATTGGAAAATGAGAAGTAAGTATAATTAATACCAGATAGAGTGCCTGCCTTGAAGGCAGACTGCAGTAATCTTTGTAGATGCATCAAGCTAACTAATGGGCCAATTTTGATGCAATTTATAACTGATTTGTAACACTAGAATTCATCAATTGTAAGGCGCATCTCGAATATAAGACGCATCCCTGAGAGATTCCCGATCTCTATGCAATAACGGAAAAAAAGTGCGTCTAATATTCAAAGCAATACGGATATATTAATCTTCTGTTATAATATAACAAATGTTATAAAATACAGTTATAGTTTAGAAAAGAAGTTAACTAAGTTTAGCTAGGACTAACTCATAGAATGAATTTCAGTGTCAAACTGATTACTTTACAATAAGCTGTTAATTCACAACAGTAAATTACTCGATAAAAATCTATTTCAGTTACTTTAATTATTAATCATCATAGTCCAGGACATAGCGTGCAAAAAGTGTCTGAATAACGTCGAGCTAGAATTTTGTGTAAAAGTTAATCTTTTAGTGCCTTTAGGAATATGTGGTTGGCTAAGTTCGTCTGCGGCAATAGGCATTTAAAAAAAAAAAAAAACCAGTGGGGAGTTGCCATGTCCCACTAATTATGGTGGACAATGTGATTTTTATGATCCTAATATAAAATTAGTTAGTAGCCCGAAAATCAAGTTAGTTTGTCACTTAATTGACCACTTGATTTGGAGTAATATTTAAATAACCAACCTATTAACCCATTGAATGTGTAATCTAATTCATAAACCTACCTTAGTGACTGAATAGAATCTTTAAAAGGTAATTTAAAAAAATCAAGAATAAAAAAAAATGATCCCTTGTGGATACAAATGTGAGCGGGCCTGACGGAGCCTTGCAAGATGGTTCTACTCCGAGAATAGAGCTACAGAGGGCTGAAAGGAAGGGGCTTGGATCCACCCACCAGGCGGGCTAGCACGGCATGGATCCACAGTGCATCTACGCATTGAATGGGTTAAGGGAGAAACTAACATCACCTTGATTTTAAGTCTACTAACTAATTTTGTACTCAGGATCATGAAAATCACCCCACCATAATTGGCCATGTCCGCTCTCCACCATTTTTTTTCTAATCCCTATTTTCAAGCTATGTCCCGCAGACGAACTTAGCTGACCACATATTCTTGAAAGGCACTAAAAAATTCTAGCTTGATGTTAGTCAGACACTTTTTTGCACTCTATCTCCTGGACTATCATTAATTTTATCAGTTCATTGGTTTTATTCCCTTCTGTAAAATGTATACCTAAGTTTAATTTAAAATGATAATTGTATTAATTTGTTTTTGTAGGTTTGCAGAAGATTTTGGACCTATCCTCAAAGAGTGTACCTGTTTAACATGTGTGAAACATACAAGGGCTTACATTCATCATCTAATTAATGTTAAAGAACTGCTTTCATCAACCCTTCTAATGATGTAGGTATTCAAACTCTCCCAGACCAGGAGATAGCGAGCAAAAAAGTGTTTGACTAACATCAAGCTAGAATTTCATGTACACGTTATCTTTAGTGCCTTGTTGGTTAGTTATTCAAATATTACTCCAAATCAAAGTGGTCACCTATCAAGTGAACAATTAGCATCAACGTGATTTTTGGTTTTCTAACTAATTTTGTACTAAGATCATGAAAATCACACCTTCCACCCCAAAATGGGCGGGACATGGTCGCTCTCCACTGGTTTGGTTTTTAAATGCCTACTGCCAAGCTATGTCCCACGGATGAACTTAGCCGACCACATATTCTTAAAAGGGACCAAAAGATTATCTTATATACAAAATTCTAGCTTGATGTTAGTCAAACGTTTTTGCACGCTATCTCCAGGACTATTTGTACATATTATAATTTGACAGGAAATAAAACATTGAACATATTTTTTTTTCTCTGTATATTTTGAAATTTTACATTACTTTTTATTATTTTTCAGCCATAATTTACATCACTATATGGAATTTTTTAAATTTATTCGAAAAGCCAGTATGGAGAATAAAAAAGTTGTTATTTCATAGTTTTTATTTTTAATTGAAATATTTAGATTTGATGCATATCGATGATAATCACAAGAGTTAATTCAAACTAATATATCACAAAGATCAGTAAGAACGAATCTTAGCGTCAGAAAATAACATTTTTAAAAATTAAAATCAGAGAAACGAGCAATTTGTATGAAATATTACAATATTTTCTTCCCCCCTTATACAAAACAAATAATCATTTAGTAATTATGTGGCTCCAAATATAATTATTTATCAGTGACTTTGATTTTTTTTTGTAAGAAAAATAGTGGATTTACATCACATGTATGATCTGTGTACTGTAGTATTTGTGTAACTGTTAAATAATAATTAGTTGTTTTGACTGAGATTTTGTGGTAACACTTCATAATTATGACTAGAGTGGTTAATAGAAAGTAACTCAACAATATTGTCACCACAATTTTATATAAATAAACATACTTGTTTTGACATTTACATCATCTTCAGTGTTGTTAGCATAGTGAGTGAAAGACTACTAGTGATGATACAAATATCGAAACGGGTATGTTTAATTATTTAAAATTGCGGTGACAATATTGTTGTTTTACTTTTTATAATATCCTCCCTAGTCATAATTAGTAACTGTTAGAAGTTATAATTCTTTTGGGTCACTTGGACAACATTTTTACTTTAGTTATCTTCATTTTCAAGACTTAGATTATAGCTGGGCAACCCAAATCTAGAATTTAATATTTAAATGCGCCCAGCCTAATAATTATGGATAGATGTACAATAGTGTACATATTTCAAATGTTATGTACAAATTTTAGTATTTCTTCAGATTGTTACTCCTCTGTGTGTGTTTAGAATATAAATGGAAATAATTGTTTATATATTCCTTTGTCTGAATAACCATTAAGACAAAGGGATGTTTAGTCCAATGTACTAAGATATAGGACTAACGAATATCTCACTTCTGTTTTTATAAGGGGAGTAACAGTCTGAAGAAGACAATTCCATACACCTTCTTTAGATTATCACTCCCTTTTGTTTTTATAAAGGGAGTAACAGTCTAAAACAGTGTCCAAATTATTTTAATGTATAAATACAGGGTGGAGCACGGCAGATGTATGAATTTGAAGAGGGCTCCCTTCCTATCGGTCCTAGACGGTTGAGAGTAGGGTCGTTTGAAAGAGGGGGACGGTAAGTTTATGTTCCACATTTCAGCAGAACGGGGCCACAGCCCACACAGCAAGGGCTTGCGTAAACTTTTTGCAAAAGAGATTTCCCGGGTGTCTCATCTCTTTAAGAGGCGATTTAAACTGGCCAGCAAGATCGCCTGATTTTGCTCCTTGTGATTTTTTTCTGTGGGGATACCTTAAATCCTTGATGAACAGCAATCGTCCCAGAACCCTGGAAGCCCTCAAGAACATCATTCGAGCCAAAATTGCCGAAATTCCTGAGGAAATGCTCGATAGAGTGCACAAAAACTTCGAAAAAAGGCTTAATCAGTGTTTGGAGTGTGAGGGGAACCACTTATCCGATACTTTGTTTAAATCTAGGTAAATTTAAATTTCCCGTGTTATTAAATCAGGAAAAAATTTAAAAAAAAATTATTTTGTAACATTCTGTGTTTTATTACATTTTCAAATTCATACGTCTGCCGCGCTCCACCCTGTATAACAAAATTTCTCATTCAAAAAATCATTCTCTTATGCACTTTACCTCATCTCATTAGCATTGAAGGTGAAAGATGACTTTGTGCTATGAATTTAGTTTGGCGCAGAGAATCTCCTTCTTAATAATTGCTGTAATCTCTGATTACTATTAAGAGCATTTTTAACCTACATTAAAACATCATCTGTATTTTACCAATTGTATTTTACATGTTTAGTCTGTTCATAAAAGTAATGTTACTTTACAAAATGACTGTTTCATAAGTGTACTTAAAATAATTGTAAATATTTTACAATAATAAAAATTGTTAAAATTATTTGTTTTGTCCCTCTCCTACCTACTCTTGTTTTAAAATCTGATTGATGGCATTAAGCATGTTTCAGTGAATTTTCTTTTTTCAGTTTTCTTGTTTAAAATATAGGTGTCATACAGGGCCGGCGCAAGGGCCATGCGAGACATGCAGACGCATGTGGTGCCGTACGGGACTGGCGCTGGCGAAGCCAGCGTCTTCCTAAAAGATTTTTTTTATTTATTATAGTAAATAAATGTGTTGTATTTATTTATTATTATAATATATTCAGTAAAACCTCACTAAAACGGACCCTGATATCATGGAAACTTGTTATAACGGAAAAAAACTGCAGGAATATTATTTTAAGGATTATAACTTGTGCAAAGCTTGTATAAAGCGGAAACGAAAATAAATTCTGGGCAAAAATATTTGAACGAGACTTGGGGTTTGAAAAGTTTGTGTGTTTGTTATCTAATAACAACTGGCTAAAAATTGATTGATTTGAACGAAATTCGGCACATTTGTGACATCTGCATTGCTTTTGAAAAGTCCACACTAAATATTTTCAAAATGGCGGCCAAAGTGGTGGACAACTAAAAAAAGTTTTAAGCAGCATGACATGTCATACATTGTTTTAGGGTATTTAAGAGTTTAAAAAAAATAATTAACTATATATTACAATTTCACAATTAATATTTTCAAGATGGCGACAGATTAGACAAAAGACTAAAAAAAAAAGGTTTTAATCGGGGTGGCATGTTATACATAGTTTAGAAGGTCTTTAAGAATAGGAATAGAACTCGTAATCTGCAGAGTGCTTTGAAGCTAATTGAAAGTGTGAAGACATTTTTGGACAATAAGAGGTGGAAAAATGGACATAAGAGTGCCATTATGCAAAGGAACTGATAGAAAACGATCAGTCTTCACTGATGAAGTTGTGGTGAGGCCAAGAAAGAGTAAACTACAGTTTTCTTTCGAGGGAAAAGATGAACCTATGAAGTCTGGAAAGGAATCTTTTAAAGTAAATTTTTTTGTTGTCCTTGACACTGTAATAAATTCTTTGACAGAGATTTTTGAACCAATGGAAAACCAAAGTAAACATTTTAAATTTCTCTATGACATTTAACAATAAGAGAGATTTGAAAAAGGTGTAATCAAAGAACAATGCAGAAGTCTATGTACAGTCAGTATTGACAGCTCATGATAAGAGTGCTTGTGATATCTATGGGGGAACAGCTAAGGGAAATAATAATTTTAGCTCTAATGTTGTCCAAAGATAGTTGCCCTGAAATAGCATTAACTTACTTAGCAACTAACAGTCTACAGTGTAATTTACATTTTTCCCAATGTGTTAGTAACATTACGAATTCTCTGCTTACCCTTCCAATATCAGTGGCAAGCAAAGAAAGGAGTTTTTTCAAAAATCAAGATTATAAAAAATTACCTGTGGTCAACCATTTGTCGGATTTAAAATTTAATTTAATTTAATAATATCTAATTTAATTGATTAATTTTTAAACACAATTTACACTTCCTTTTAGATTTTTAGCGAAATCAGATTTATTTTCATCAATATCAATCAATAGCGTTAATGACTATTTTTCAGGAACTAGATTTTCCCCGGAAAAAACTATTTATATTTTATTATTTAGATTTGTATTAATAGTAACTAGACATTTCTATCAAAATTGTTGGAACATTTTTCGAGAGTCATTTTAATGTTCATTTCAGCATTTTAGGGGAACAAATAAATTTAGAGTAAAATTAATTTTCTCGATTTCACCTCGGGGTTGATTTTTCTAAACATGTATGGGAAATGTCATCGAAATCGGTCGAGTAGTTAAGGCTCCCTACTGACAAAAGACAGAAGTAGTATGGGTGGCACTATAGTCCGATGGTCCAGATGCAGCATCCCGATCTAGGGGGTGGGGGGATGAGCTGAAGATGAGCAGATGAGTGGGGAATCCCCACTCATCTTCTCATCTTCAGCTCATCTCCCCACCCCCTAGATCGGGATGCTGCATCTGGACCATCAGCCCATAGTGCCATCCTTACCCCCCCCCCCCTCCTTACCCTTCCTGATCCTCTTGTTTTGACTCATCCTCCTCTTCCCCGCTCATCATCTAATTAGACCCCCCATCTTGATCCCCTTGTTTTGACCCATCCTCCTCTTCCCTATCTCATCTTCTATTTTGGCCCCCCTCTTCTATTCCGTCTGTCCTGTCCGTCCTCTTTCTTTGTTTATTTCCTTGCCCCCCCTTCAGTTACGGAATTATTATTTTTGGCTCCCTTTGGCCCTACTTCTGATGTCTCGCTAGCCTAGACTCCTACCTCTACGTCACTGGATAGGGGGTCCTTCTCGTACCTTGCCTGTAAAAAATCTTGTGTGTCCTCTGGGAATCGAACCTGCACCTCGAATCACCTTCTGATCCGTAGTCCAACGCCTTACCGAATGCGCCACAAGCCCTGGTTGGTGAAAGGTACCTATTAGGTGTATAAGACCATTTTACCTCTCAATGGGGGTTTTTTCAAATTTTCCCTAGAGCTAATTAGTTGTGAAAGTTGAAAGTCCTTTCACCCTCAGGCGGGGTTTTCGCATAAGACTCCTTTCTCTGCTAGCAAGGGTTTTTTGCTACAAATATAATTTCTATAGACTCGTCATAATATGTAATGTTGGAAGAATTTGAAACCTACCTACCTACCCGGGGAGTGTTTCTCGGATCTAGACCTATAGGCCCCCACCTGTCTGGTTTCGAGAAAATATGTCCATTCACCTCTTGGGCCATCACCTAGGGCTTTTTGGATAAGATCCCCTCTAATTATTCATATGTAAGGCTCCTATCTGATTTTGAGAAAACACGTGACAACCTTACTATTTCCTCTAATTATAATTTATAGTTTTATCAAAAATTTGTGGTATCGGTCGGGTTTGAACCCTCGATCTCAGTTTCTCAGGCCTTATATCTCTTATTGGCCTTACCTACCTTCTCTGATTTTGAGAAAAGATGGATGCCTCTACAGTCCCTACTATGCCCTCTAATTATAAAATCTAGTTTTATCGTAAATATGTTGTACTCTCCTACAACACAGAGTTTCGAGAAGAGAGCTTTGATAGTTGTATAGAATACTGATAATAATTATTGATATCCGTAGAAAGGGTTTTAGATTGTCAACCTGTTATACGCACACATACAGTATTTCAACTATATAACTAAATAATATTAAAGACGCAGTAAGAGTTTTATAGTCAATAAATATTTTTATTAAAATACCATACTGGTTGTACATGGTCATGTACATATTATACCCGAATTAAACAATAGTAAATGAAAAGCTACCTATTTTCTAATGGTAGTCTTACATGTGTTACAGAAATTGTGAAAGTATTTTTAAGACTATCACTCTCATTTGAACTACTACTATTTCCTCTAAATATAAATTCTAGTTTTATCATAAATATGTTGTATCGGATGGGGTTGAACCCTCGATCTCATGGTTGAGTTTCTCAGACTCTTACAATCCTTATCCATTAAACTAAAAATCTATTATATTCTAAACATTTTATAAAATAATTTGAAGATACATAGAGATGACTGAAGATGATTGGTTGTGATAAAGATGGTTGCAAGTTTTATCACAAATATGTTGTGTCGGATGGGTTTGAAACCCCGACCGCAAGGTTTAGTTTCTCAGAATTTATACATACCTCTCACAGACCTTGCCCATCTTCTCTGGTTTTAAGAAAAGATGTAAGAGTAGTGGTAGGGTTTATAAAAACTGTGAGAGGAAAGCCCCCTTGCATAGGTATGACTCACCTAGCTGGGTTTTTAAATTACTATGTGAGAGAGGATTCATAATATGTTTAACTACAAACATAATTTCTAGGCTCATTATAATATGAAATGTGAGAATTTGAATCCTACCTTCCTCGGGATGGTTCTCGAATCTAACCCTAACACTCCCACCCCCTCCGGTTTCGAGAAAAGATATTTGAAGAAAAGTTTTATTCATATGTGAGGAGTTGAAAGAATGTCCTATCCTCTAGGTTCACCTCTTGGGTTTCTCAGGCCCTGTTACCCCTTATTTACTATAATTGTAATATTAACTGATTTGAACTTATGTACTTAGTGTACAAATGGAGAAAGATAAGTCTTGTAAGAACCTAGAGATGTTTATAGACTGTATACAGTATACAGTAATCTTATTCTATTTTAAAATTTCATAGTTATCATCTTCTTTGGTAAATTATAAAAATAGTAAGTGATATTTGTATAGATTGTAGAGCAAAAAAGGATTTTATACTGACTATCCTTAAACATTACCATTCACAATGATGCATTCAACTATAGAATTAGAGAAAATTAAAAATAAATACACACTATAACATTTAAAATGTAAAAACGACTTTTAACAACAAAATTAACAATGTTTGTTCGTATAAGTATCGTTCTAAAACATATAATTTCTACTTATGTGCTAAAATGATGTGTACATTTTCCTCAAATCTAAAGAATTATCACATTATATGGTAAATTTGATACTATCTTCTATACATTTTCTAAAACAAAAGAAATATTTGCTTTGTATTTTGCATGTAAAGCTTTCTTCTATATATTATTTATTGCACTTTGTAAAATTAACAAAAATAAGTCAATTAGTTAATGCAAATAATACCGTGTATCAATGTAAATAATATAATTGTAAAATATTCTATATATTTTTCTTGAACATAAAAGAAATATCTACTTTATTATTAAGCCATTAGAGTGTTGAAGTAGATATTTGTACATAGTATTATAGTTTAATTTGTAAAGTCAAATAGTTTAACATAATGAGGCTAAGTATTGTTCTAAAACATATAATTTCTACATATATGTTAAATTGATGTATACATTTTTCTAAAGTACTATTACATTATGTGGTAAATTTGATAGTATGTCCTATACATTTTCTAAAATAAAAGAAATATCTGCTTAGTACTATGTAAGTAAAGCTTTTTTTCATATATTATTTATCGCAATTTGTAAAATTAACAAAAATAGTCAATTAGTTTAATAAAATAATACTGTGAATCAATGTAAATAATATAATTGTAAAATATTCTATTTACTTTTCTTAAACATAAAAGAAATATCTAATTATTATTATAAATTATTAACCCAGTAGTGTGTTAAAGCAGATATTTGTTCATAGCATTATTGTTTTATCTGTAAAGTCAAACTGTTCAACATAATAAGGCTAAGTTTTGTTCTAAAAGATATAATTTTTACATGTATATGTTAAAATGATTTATATATTTTTCTTAAATCTAAAGAATTATCAACTTTATATGGTAAATTTGATAATATGTTCTACACATATTCTAAAATAAAAGAAATATCTGTTTAGTATTATGAATGTAAAGATTTTTATATATATTATTTGTCACACTTTGTGAAGTTAACAAAACAAAAAGTCAATTAGTTTAACATAATTATACTGTACATCTATGTAAATATTATAATTGTTCATAGGTGTTAAGATATTCTATACACTTTTCTCAAACATAAATAAAAAAATATCTACTTGTTATCTAAAAGTGTTTTGAATGTAAGGCATCTTATATACCAGTCATCACTATTTGTGAAATTAATTATAAAAGCACCGGCCATACTTTTTCCTAGAGTATAATATGTTAACTTACTTTACGGTCTTTGATAGATTTGAGATGAGATAGTAGTCTTGTGATGGAATGTTAAGCACGGTACAGCTGTAGATGATAATGTTTGACAAAGCTCGAACTTACAGGGTTTTGTACAATAAATGAACTATACCTCTATATGTCTAACTAATAGAATATGTACAAGAGTATTATTCTATTTAAAATTTAAAAGTCAACATTTCCTACGAAAAACTTGACAAATATATGGCGAAACTAAGTTTACTATCTAAAAATCCCATACTCGATAATTATGGAATTACCGAAAGATGCATCTACATAAGTGTAAACCTCAAGATACACACCTATGTGTTAGCTTACGACTATCATATTCATTATAAGATTTATTTTAATGTTACCCCATCATCGGAGTAAATTTGAAATAAACACCAACACTATATGTTGATCCAGATAGTTCTATACAACTTCTACAAATTTGGCTGTGTTAGAAGTGGACGGAGATGAATAGAGATGGTTAGAGATGGTCGAAGGTGTTTAGAGGTGGTTAGAGATGGTTGGAGATGGTTCGAGATGCCTAGAGGTGGTTGGAGGTGTTTAGGGGTACTTAGAGGTGATTCGAGATGGTTGGAGGTGTTTAGAGGTACTAAGAGGTGGTTCGAGGTGGTTAGAGGTACTTAGAGGTGGTTCGAGGTGGTTAGAGGTACTTAGAGGTGGTTCGAGATGGTTAGATGTGGTTCGAGGTGGTTGGGGCTGTTTAGATATGTTTCGGAGTGTGTCCTTAGAGAGGTCTCCGACCTCTATAAACAGGGATGAGCTGAAGATGAGAAGATGAGTGGGGATTCCCCACTCATCTGCTCATCTTCAGCTCATCCCCCCACCCCCTAGATCGGGATGCTGCATCTGGACCATCGGACTATAGTGCCACCCATACTACTGACAGACATTATTTAAAAGCAAATTTTTTGTAAAAGTTGTAAATCCATCCAAATATAGTTTTCGCCTCATCACAATACTTTCTCTTAATATAATAAACTACGAATATAAGAAAGTAAAATATCAAACTAATCTTAATTAACTTAAGGAATAATTCACAAAAAGTTTAATTATTCAAACTAAGAATTACCAGAAAAAGAAGAAAAAAAAAAATATTCTATTTTAATAAAAATCTAGTTAATGCGCTTAGGTAAAAGAATATTTTATAATGAACAGGAGAAAAAAAATGAAACAACACAGCATCTGTTACTGTTATCAGCTAAACCTGATGGTAACAAGGAAGAAAAGAAACTATCTACCGTGACATTAGACCTGTCTTACCTTACACTGTGCCACTGTGCTGGACATAAAACGTTTATGTAGTAGGGTTTTTTTTTTGGCACTTCTTTGGATTGTTACTCCTCTCATATAAAACAGAACCCAAGTAGCAGGACTCTGTCCCTAGGATATCCACAAGACCAGACACTTGGTCTATAGGCACATCCTGTGGAGGTTAGAAGATTTGCTTCTGGGTGTCTTATGGCTGACCTGATGTCCGCCCTTCTAATGTCCATGGGAGTTTTGGACATGGTTGGGACATAATCTGGATGCTTACAATGTAAATTTTTAAAATAATGAAGAGTTGGGACAGTAGTCATATGTATTATGAGCCACGGCAATTGCAGTATAAATACTTAATATCGGACCCATATGTGAATTCTAAGATTGAATTTAAAGTACTATAAATTGTATAGTAAACGATTTCATAATTACTTAGCCCAGTTTTCCATTAATTGGTTTTTGTGTTTTTATATGTAGGGTAGACTGGGGTCGGTTGAAACAACCTAATTAATGGGTGGAAAAATGAGTGATATTTGGGAACAACCAAGGAAAAGGGACGCGGCTTCCGTGGCGGAATCTGAACTTCAGTTAAAAAACACAATGTATATCACGTGTCCCAACTTCGCTATAAAAGAAAATGGAAGGCCAGTGGGCGAGTGGGTATAAATCAACTTCCCTAGGCTACGGGGCACATAATAAAGTGTTTACAGATTCTCAAGAGCTTAAAGTATTTAATGTGGAGTGCTAATATCTATTTTTGGCTACCCCAAAAAGAGGGGGGGGGGATTAAGTTACGAGCTGGCTATAAAGTATGCAATTATCAAAAACACTTTAACTCTTCATTTAAATAATTTAAATTTAATATTTTTTTTTTTACTTTCGTCAAATTTGATTAGTTTTTAATGTTAATTAACCTTGAACTACAAAATATATGATAAAAATTACTTAGAATATTTATTATTGTTTCATTTATCTTAAACACCTATTATTCTGTATGACCAATTATTCTATTATTTTGCTTCATGTTCTGTGATTTTGACTCAATAATTAAGTATTTCTAACATAATTCTCTTTATTCTATTAGTGTTACAACTAACCCCAATCACTGTTACAACCGCCCCTGGTATGGGGTCGGTTGAAAGAATTTTCCTGAATTTTTAAAATGCCTAAAAAATATTTTTGTAATGCAGATAATGTTACTATAACGTCATCCATTTCTAGTCTGATAACTAAAGTTCAATTAAGGCGCACTGTCAAATACACTGAGGTTAAAATGTTTTTGCAGGAAGCGATTTTGTAAAAAATGTTTCAACCGTCCCCGGTCTCCCCTACATTTAATACATTTTATACATTTAATTATTATTGAACATTCATCATAAAAAATAACTTCTCCTCGGCGGGGAAATGAACCCGCCCTCTCTCCGTCCGCGTTTTTTCATAGCTAAAAAGCTATTTTTTCAGGAACTAGGTTTTTCCCGGGAAAACGGCTTCTATCGTTAGATTTGTATTTAAATGGACTACATTTTAGAATTTTTTCATCATAATCGTAAGAACTGCTTAGAGATTTAATTTTTTAGGGTCCGTAGGCAAAACCAAGGACCCTTAAATTTTCCTGCGTGTGTCTGTCCGTCCGTCCTGTCGCGTGCTCTCACGGCTACACCTTTCGTCCGATCGCTTTGAAATTTGGCATGTATGTGTCTTGTACCTACCCACATATTTTAAAAATATAGCGACTTAAAAAAAATATTTTTCAAAAAAATTAGGGTAAAAAAACGTAAAGGTTAAAATTTTTTTTCGACACCGTGAGGGGTATCATATGAAAGGGTAAGTCGAGCTGATTACAAAAATATATAATTCTTTGGATATAACTTTGATAGGGCGAGCGTAGGCAAGTTTGAAGTGGGTGTGAAACGTGTCCCCCCCCCCCCCTCTATCTCGCTTATGTGAAGTGCAAAAAATCTGAAAAAATTCCTGAACATTCTTCGACCAAAAGTAAAGATACCACTTTTTGGAAATTTCGAAAAAAATATTATTTTATTTTTTATTGACAAAATACGTTTTTTTATAATTATGGTCTTTTCGATGTATTTATATGGTTGTAGTCCGGTCCAGTGGCAAAAAATACTTTATCAGAGTGTGTTTTGAGAATATCAGGCCCTTAGAATGGTTCAAAGTAAGCTTTTTAGCATTTTAAAAAACACTGTTTATACACTTTACAGTTAAACACTATATAGTGTGGCCTACGGACCCTTGTTGTGTGCTGACAGGTACACACTTGACCTGTTTATTTTTCAGAGTTCTCCGGGGGAAGCGCCCCCAAATTCGGGGCTAAAATTCATTTCACCTCGGGGTATGATTGTATGCCAAATTTCGTCAAAATCAGCCATGTATAGTTAAGGCTTCACGCGTCTGCAAAGAGGACAGGCAGACATATTTTAAAAACCAATTTTTTGGACTCAAGGGACCTTAAAACGGGCAGATTTATCAAAATCGATTATCACAATACTTTTTCTTTATATGAGAAAGTAAAACGACCTATAGGCTACATCCCAGAATATTACCTATAACCTCCTTATTGCAAGATGTTATGAAGAGCAAGGGCGTTACTAACTTAATAATTATTCTGACTGATGACTAAACAAATAAGTTGATTAGGTGGAGATGAAAGGGTAGTTTTAAAGGATTAGGATATTTTTAAGAGTTGTAATGTGCTTGTCACAACACTGAAGAACTCGCGATATCAAGGAAGGAAAAATATCAAAATGTTAAAAGTAGGCGAGTCAAAATATTTGGATGGAAAAGGTCGTTCCCCGCTCACTAATCACGTTCCCTCCTCTCATGTCTGACACTCATGAGAACAACTTACTAACTTAGTCTTTTCAAAAAGCTTAAACAGTCAAAAAGAAAAAAAGAGCAAGAAAATTGAAAATTAGTTAATGAATTAAACAGAGATTACAGTCTGTATTATGAAAGAAGACGTGCGTTGACAGCGCGGGAAATCAGATGACACTCAGATTGGCCAACCTATGTGAGGGTAAAAATAAAGCCACTAGGTCTGTGGGTGAGGGTGGGGCAGATAACTTGTTTGTAAACAAAAGAAGGTTATGTTCCTCGTACCAAATCGCGATCTTTTTAACTATTGTTGTCTATAGATTTTCACATCTTATTACGAATATATTTCAATATTTCTTCTAAGAGTTCTTTTTTCTTCATCACGATGATAACTAAACAACAAGGAGAAGGAAAATGTAGGAGGGGTGGAGGTTACGAACCCTTTTTAAACGGTTATCCCAAGTGCCGCGCCCCTCCACTAGAGATTTTTATTTTTACCTAGTTGGCTCAACCTATTGCCCGCCAAAATCTCGAGCTCTCATTGGCTCTCCCCCCAATGTGTCAAACTTTCCCGCGCTGTCAACGCACGTCTTCTTTCATAATACAGACTGTAATTTTAATTTGAACTTTTATTTTCGGAAACACCTAGAGTGAGACATTGTAATCGACTTAAGTGACAAAGAAATGGACTATGTAGCGTATATTCGCGTCTGGTATCAAGTCTAGACGGTGGACGAGGCGGCTCAAGGCGGAGGAGTGACGGCCCCGGGGAGGGGATGGTAGTTTTCTTGAATGGAACCCGCTGGTGCTGGAGGCGAGTTCAGTCGAGTGGTGCCGATCGTGTGGTTAGGGTTTCCGGGGGAGGGTCTACAACGTGTGCCTCACCGTGTACCGAACATGACGTACCTCGGTCACATCCTAGTCTTACTAGGACTTCTAGTCCTTCTTCCTGGTCTATCGGACCAGCAGCATTTCCGAGCACCGTCTTCCTATTCGTCGAGCTTTAATTCCGACTGCAAATTTATGGGTAAACCAAAGGTAAGATAAGAGAATTTATACTAACTAAGATTTTGCGGAATTTTTTTTAAGTCAAAATTAAGTACCTAGGTACTTAATTAGAAAGGAATAATATATAGGTACCTATATAAATAGATACGACCAATTTATAAAATTGACTGCCAATTGGTGTGGCACATAGCTTCCTCGCATCCTATCACGTACTTTATTTATATTGTGCTTTTACAAGCCATTATTCTCTAATTTGTTTAATTGTTTCCCCCGTTTTTTTAATTTGTCAAAATTGTTTTGATTCTTTACATGAATTAAAGAATCAATTTAGCAGAAGTTAAAAAGCGCAGATGGTTCAAATTTATCTTGGGCTATCTGCGGGTTACTTCCGATAAACTATAAAGTTTCATACAAATCAGATAAGTACTTATGAAGCTATAGGTGTAAAAAAATGTATGTTTGTGTGCATGTGTAAGAGAAACAAATGAGCGCAGAAGGATGAAACTTATATGGGACCAACAATGGGCTAATCATGATCTACCATCCAAATTTCATTGGGTGGAAAATCCCAAAAATGCAAAGTAAACAAGTATTTATCATGAAAAATTTAAAAGAATAACAAAAATACTTCGAAGTGGTAGTAATGATAATAAGTATCTACGCACGCATACACATAAAATACGATTGCACGTTAAAATAAATCAACAAAAATCTTTTTCTGGTTTCCAATTATAAGAACAATTCCACAGAATATCTTACGATAAAAATCATGTTGTATTTGAACTTAAGAACGCCACATAATAGTGCGTTGTCAGCAGAGTCGGTTAGTCGGTTATACACCCAATATTAGTTATAGTTGTGAGTAAAAATTGCTGTTATTTGTAAACGGCTGAGAACTGTTAAAATTGCTTTTGTTTACTACTGATATACCAAGAAGTGTAAAAATTAACACAGTTGTTAAAATTATATTAAAAATTAAGTTTAATTAAATATAAATAATAAATTAATAATATGTAAAAAACTAAAACTTAAATTTGATTAACTCAGTGCACCTTGATAAACTGGATTAGAAAAATTAAATTTGTTTCTAAGCTTTAAATTTGTGTATACTTATTTATTTTGTTATTTCTTAACCAAAATAAATGTGTTTTGAAGTAAATTTATTGTTTATCAAATTTAGAAAACCGAAGATATGAAAATTACATTTATGAATTCACCCATCTTCTAGCAATTCATCATAGATAACGTGGATGAAGTATAAAAATGTCGTTTAATAACTAAACAGGGTCCCTTAACATAATAGAGTTTAAAGTTATTGGTAAAACATTTTTAATGGTTGGGTTTTTTTTCGTTTGAAAAAACGAAAGAAAACTTCTACTATAATAATATATAACTACTTTTGTCAGTTAATTATTAGATTAAAGAAAATGTCACAAGAAAAAAATCACCGTAACTAAAATAAGGAACTACGTCTTTTTTCCTTTCTTTAGTCCATCAAAGGATTTTTAAAAAAAAAACGATAAAATTCGAGGTTATAGAAAAGTTGACGTAAAAATAGGGGATCAGGATGAGCAAACATTAATCATTTGGGTTGTGGTTAATCCCTTTATTCTAAAATTACCTTAAACTGCAGTTAATAGGGATTAGACATTAAATAAAATAGTCCTCAGAATAAATAGTAAAATGTGGGTGATCACGTAGGATTTTCTAATTTATTGTAATAATTAAGATTTTTTTTAATGTTTTAATAATATACCAACCTTATAATATATTTATTTAATGTTTTAATAATATACCAACCTTATAATATATTTATTTAATGTTTTAATAATATACCAACCTTATAATATATCTGTTGTTAGAAGAGGCTTAAAGAAACTGTCACTGCCTTTCAACCTGAAAGCCAAGAAGAAGTTATAATTTAATAATTAACAAATAATAGTACATTACGTGTCTAGTGCGGAAAGTAGCATTTTGCATGCGAGTGTGGAGTTTGCACCCGAGCGACAGCGAGGGTAGTAAAACCACACGACCAAAGCAAAATGCAGTTTTCGCACGAGTTGCGTACCGTACTTTATCTACGATTGTTGGATTTCAATAATAAATACAGAAAAAACAGTTAATTAAATTAATCAAACAGCAAATTAGTTTTGTTAAATGTAAACAAACACGCTAATCGTGCGATAAGGTGAAGAATTATGAAACACGCATGCGCAATGAATAAAACTACGAAAAGAATCACTTTCTACGCATCTAAACAGAGATGAAATGTTTATATTTCGTATCAATCGTAGATAAAAAATATACTGTATTTTATTAAATATAAGAAAAAAAAATTTGGAATCACGCAACACGCACATTAATACATCGAATATAAGACGTTTCATAGTGAAAATCACTTTGCATTTTTAACAACTTGTTCAGATGTCAAATTTAGGCAGTGTACCATGGATATTGTTGGAATATTGAATCTTTATTTAGATGAAAAGCATATTTTAATCTTTATTTAGGCATAAGACAGACCATGCTCGCAGAGATGACGGCCATGCTCGCAGAGAAATTTTGAAGCTGACAAGAATTAAATAGGTACTACGGAACCCCTTTTTTCACCCAAAAACTTATCAGAAATTGAATAATATGTTAAAATGCCTAAAAATTGATAAATTTATAGGGCCAGGACAATGATATCTCGGTACAATTCAGAGAATTGGAAATAAAAAGTAAAAATAAGATCTCAGCGGTATTACTCTTGAAATAGAAGTTCGTAGAAAAAAGGTTGTTGGATACTTCGATTATAAGACGTACCTCGAATATAAGACGCATCCCGATTTTCCCGATGAAAAACCGGGAAAAAAGTGCGTCTTATATATTCAAAGCAATACATTACATTAAAATGATTTTGTCGTAACTTCTCTTAACAAATAAATTCCCTGATGTGCTTGTTTTTATGATAATCGTAGGATAAAAAAGTTTTGTCGAAGTTTTATTTATCGATAAAAGTTGAGAAGAGTAGAACTTTATCTATCTATATATCTTATCTATTTATACTAAACAAACCCTATCTATGTTTCCATGACACTTTTATTACACAGAATGTTTCTCCCACGGCTGTTCTATATATCTCTGAGATAACATGTCTCATGTCATCCGCTCTTTCCACATTAGTTTAGTTAGTTGTTTTATGTTGAATTAAATTTTTAATAACAATTACATTTTTGTTAAAAAATATCTACCAATTAGTGTGGCAAATAGCTTCTTCGCATACTTTAATGATTTTATGTTTTTTACAACCGACTATTGTCAAAATTATTTAATTTTTCCCCGTTTCTTTTAAATCTGTCCAAAATTGTTTTGATTTTTTACATAAATTAAAGTAAAATTTTAAAATTGCAGATGGTTAAAATTAAATTGAGGCTATCTGCGAACTACTTTCAACAAACCATTCAAATTTCATAAATATCTGATGAGTACTTTTGAAGATATAGGTGTAAATAAATGTATGTTTGTGCGCATATGGAAGATAAATAAATGGGCGCAGATGGTTAAAACTTATATGGGACCAAGAATGGGCGAATTATGACCTACCCTCTAAATTTCATTAAAATTGTAACAAGTGGTTTTAAGATATGTTGGTATGCAAAAATTGAGCTATACAGACACGAAGCCAAAAATGTTCCCTGATGTCTGAAACGGATCTCTGACTTAGAATGATTGAAATCGGAGATATAACATTTTTTCGATCTACAGAACGATCACATAGCTTCGGTTAACTTTGGTAAACTTGGAAGCAAAATTATATTTTGTTAGGTTCTATTTTACAATTGATCTATAAAAAAAAACTAACAACTGTTTACTTTTACTTAATGGCTGAAATATAATTAATAATTAGTAATATAATTAATAATAATTAATTTAATTAATATGGAATGTAAGAAGTAATATCGTCAAAACATATCACATTTATTGTTGCTTGTTAAATTTCGTATGCTTGTTATTAACGTTCGTAAAGCCACTGAAATTAACTAAGGGCCCAAAAATAGCTAACTTTAGATCTCAGAAAAAATCCCAACCTTTGCCAATGTATATTACTCCTTCAGTGAACGACATAATTGCATAAAATGCAATTTTACTGCTTTTAAGACAACATCGGCAGTACGTTTGATTCAGTCTATACAAATTAGCTAAACTATATACATTTGATGTGTGCCAGACAATCGTGGTAATAGGTTGAACAATACCCCAGGAGGCAGCTAAGCATAGATGTTACTTTAAATAATAACCAAGGAATTATCTACATAACTACTTTATTAATATAAGTGAACAATATACAGTTTATTACTCATATTACATTAGAATATCTCAAAAATTGGTCCGATTAATCGAACAAAATTTTCTCATTTAGAAATAGATACTGTATTTAAATTTCCCACAATATCTCATTTAATTGATTTGTTAGTATATTGTTGTTAGTATGTTGTAAAAATTCCAAGACAGAAATCCGTTTCAGACATCAGGGAACATTTTTGGTTCCGTGTCTGTCTGTCGGTCTGTCGTTCAATTTTTGCGAACCACCATATCTTAAAAACTACACGTCCAATTTTAGTGAAATGTGGATGGTAGGTCATAATTAGCCCATTGTTGGTCCCATATAAGTTTCAACCTTCTGCGCTTATTTGTTTGTCATCCACATGCTCACAAACATACATTTATTTACAGCCATATCTTTAAGAGTAATCATCTGATTTTTATGAAATTTTTATGGTTTGTCGAAAGTAGCCTGCAGATTGCACCTGCCTAATTTCAACCTTCTGCGCACTTTAAATCGTGCTAAATTAATATGTCTTATATTATAAAGCCGCATGGCTAACTGACTCACTGACTGACATTAATGTTTACCCACTTCCAGAAGAGCTAGAGACTTGTGGTTTGCGCCATTCGACGCGCAACGTCCATATTGTGGACCAAAATAATTATACAAAGTTCACTTTTCCCCCTCCTTCCACCCTTAAAAAAAAAAAATGAGTGACTTGATTTTTAAGCTGGTTTGGGGGCTTATTGCGGCTAAACGGTAAGTCGTATTAGAAAATAGATAGCACAAGTGGTGACTGTTTTAAAAGATCTACATCTTTAGTCCTATGAGTTTTTGTCGTATCATCGTCGGTTGTACCCTAGATGGTGATAATTTTATTTTTTGGTTTTATTTTTTTCCATTTTTGTCTTTGAATGACCATAGTTTCTATAATAGTTGGCCGATTTTATTTCTGATTGCGGCGATTGAATCTTACACTAATGCTCTTTAAATTGAGTATATTTTATTTCATTAGTTCATCTTACTTCCTGAGAACATGAGAGTAAACTTTTTCCCGTGCGCCGTGTCACGTGACCACTTTTTTTTTGTTTTTAATATTGTGTCGTATATCATTTTAAAGGCCTTAATATGTACATTAAAGCTATTTTATTTATTGATTTTATAAAAATTTTGTACGTATTCTTTTGTACCGATTTATAATTTTGTTGTAGGTTTAAATACTTTTTTGATATTAGTTTTTTTATTTATATGTATTTATTAGTTAAATGAATGCCCCTTTGTATTGCTTGTTTTTTAAAAATTTTACTTTGGTACCTCAGAGTACAGGGGTACAAATGTTAAAGTTAATCTTTTATAATATGATGTATATCGTATAAAAGCTCTTGCATTGTAGATTAATTTTTGTTATAGTCTATTTTGTGTTATTTTTAGTTTTGAGGGGGGTAAAATAAAAAAAAACTGTTTATACAGCGGTTCCTACGATTTGGTTGTTGTTTTATATTTGTTTATTAAATTAATTATATGTGCGCTAACTTTTGGTGCTTGTTGGAGGGTTTTTTTCTCCAACAAATGGTTAAATTTCTTCAACTTTATTAAATATTTACTGGAACAGTGCCGCGCCGTTCCAACTTTTTGATTATGTTTATCGATGTATTTTTCTAAATTTGGTCTTTTCTTTGCGAGGAAGCTATGTGCCACATTAATTGGCAGAGTATTTTTTTAACATATTTATGAAGTGATCAACAGGTGGTTGCTTACTTTTTATTTGAGATAAAAAAAATCGGGTACGGGGTACCTCGAAACTTTTCCTCACTTCGGAGGCCACTAAAGTGGCCTCTTCTGTTGCTTCGGTCAGTACTCAGATGGGTGAACGTTTTGAACTAACTGATTTTTTTTTTTCTTTTTAAAAATATAAATTATTTTTATTTCATTTATTTAATTATTTGAATTTTGGCGGTATTTTGACAGATTATTTTTATGAACCTGTATGCTAAATTTCATCAAAATTTCGTTAAGGCTTCTCGCGTCTGCACAGACAGCAGACAGATATTTTTTTTTTTAAAAAACACTTTTTTCGAATCCATCAAAATCGAATTTTCACCCTATCGCAATACTTTCTCTTTATATGCAATACGTTCATAAAGAAGTAAAAATATATTTATATTCATGATTGTATCCACCTGCTGTACTAAAAAAAAGCGTAGGTGAAATAAAATAACCTAAAATATCAACCAGTTTGTTAAAATAAATAATTATACGAATGCTGGTTTTTTAAAGAAAGAGAAGAAATTAATGAAGAAATTTAAAAAATGTATTTAAAAAACTTTATTAATTTATTATATTTTATTCGTTAAAAAAAAAATATATATATATTTGAAGCAGTAAACAGAGCAAAACTAATAGGGATACAGAGATTCTGATTTATCATATATATTGAGTGAATCAAATAATAGAATGTATTTGCATAGAAATAAGATTCTCTAACCCTATATATCAAGATTGAAAAATAGATACGAAAATATATAATAATAAAAAAATAAAAACAGTATATACATATGTGTATTGTTTATGTTATTGGGATTGATTGTATATGTTTTGCATGAAACAGTGGTGCTTTAGTGTGTGAGTGGGTGAAGCAGTTTTTGATTCTAAGGGGGGGGGGGGGGGGGGGGACATAATGTGACGTCATAGCGCGCCCACGAGCTTCTTCTAACAGAACGAGCGGTTAACGACTTTCTACTATGAAAATACTGACGGCAAAATATAGACTTAGCTCGTATAGATATAGTATCACTATGTTAAAACTTTTTCCAAACTTGAATTTTTTTAACGTAGGTATAACACACAGTAATTTCATTTTTTGAAAAAAATCATTTTTTTTAATGCATTACCGTCGTAAGGATTACTTACACAAGTCTGCCATTTTTAACGTCATTCTTAATCCAATATTCATGATAAATAAGCTTACATAAGAAACTATAATATGCCATGTTCAAACAGAATTGTAAAGAAAATAATGCATTTTTACCATAAATTAGATTCGTCAAGCAACGTAGGATTATCTGAATGATGTGTTTTATACTTTCTTTTTAAATTTTCAGTCTCGAGCAATTTGAATACTAACTTTATTAGTCATTAAAGTTTTGATGAGTAAAAAAAAGAAAAATCTTTGAAAAAATAGTCTGCCAATTGGTGTGGCACATACCTTCCTCGCATCCTATCACGTACAATATTGGTTTCATGCTTTTACAAGCAATTATAATCAAATTTATTTAATCCCCCCCCCCCCTTTTTAATAATATGTCAAAATTGTTTTGACATTTTACATAAATTAAAGTATCAATTAAGCAAAAGTTAAAGAGAGCAGATTATTGAAATTAATCTGGTTCTGCCTGCGGGCTACTTTAGACAAACCATCCAAATTTCATACAAATAAGATAAGTACTTTTAAAGATAAAGGTAAATAAATGTGTGTTTGTGCGTGTGTTGATGAGAAATAAATGGCCGCAGAAAAGTGAAACTTATTTGGGACTAATACTGGGCTAATTAGGAGCTGCCATCCAACTTTCATTAATATCGAACGAGTAGTTTTTAAGATATGTTGGTTGGCAAAATATTAGGGACAGACACGGAACCAAAAATGTTCCCTTGAACCAAAAACATTCCAAAGATGTTGAGCGACAGACAGACACGGAACCATAAATGATCCCTGGTGTCTGAAACGGAATTCTGTAGTGAAAAATTCTAAGTAAAAAATTCTAGTGTGAAAAATCAATGTCCTTATAGGAACAGATAGGAAGCTACATTTAAAAGGCGCATAATAAACCTCGCTAATAGTTATTGGCACATCCATTAATGTTTATCATTATCATTATATTATAAGCATTAACGTTTCAGACATCAGGTCTTTGGGTAACCATGGTGTTGGAAAGTAAATCATAAATTATATCGCGTTTTCAAAATGGCGGCCATTGTACCCCCAAAATAACCAAGAAAGTTCCATGCTAAAGGATAATATGGGCACCTTGTTCTTCCTAAGTGCAATTTTTTACATTTTTTAGTAAGAAAAGAAAAGAAAAAAACAATTAGGAAATATGATTTTTTTATTACGGAAGAAACCCATTTAGTTGCTTGCTAGGAAGTACTTGACGGGATTTTTTTCATATTAGGTTTAACTATGTAATCCCTGAAGCATTGCTTGATCTTATAACTACATATGTAATCCCTAAAAGCAACGCTTAACCCTTTACTTTCCTATATCTCGTAGTTGGACAGTCTGGGCAAGCGGGTCTGGGCAGACCCGTGCCTCAAAAGATTAAAAGGTCCTTAACCAGATTAATAACGACATAACTCTCGCAGGTACTTCAAAAGGCCCTAACCTGCTGCCAAAGGTCCTTCTGTCAGATCCCCCCTAGTTTTTTTTTTTATAAACCAAGCCTACCTTATCTTTCCTGTAATTATCACATAACCTGTGTTAAAATAAGTCGGCATTCATCTATATTTCCTTTATGCTGTTGTCACTTTACTTCCTGTCAGACATTATTATCCAGAAGACCTGGATTTATAAGCTTCAACTTCGGTCTCTATTTTATACTTTGAATGAGAATACAATCGATGTAATTCAATGAGAGGAAATATAATTCTAAACAAAGCTAAAACTAATCATAACTCCAACTGAATACAATAAGAACTGAAATACCCTCATTAAATAAGTCTGAATTAGGTAGAACCCGAATTCGGGGTGTTCATAATTCATATGAAAATGTCAGTAATAATTAAATTGCAAATGAATTAAGTTTTCTCTTAATTTGTATTTAGTCTTTAATATGAGCACCCTAACCATATCATTTCCAACCCTCCCCTCCAAAAAAATGAATAATAATAAAAAAAAAAAAAAAAATACGTGTGGTGTCGCGGGACACCACACGGTATGTAAGGAACGAAGTTCCTTACATTTTTCATTAAATATAAATTGAAGAGTTGAAATTCATAAGCCTCTAAGCGCCAAATCGGATTCTGAAAAAAAGTTAAGTATGTATGGCACTTAAACCCAAAAGAAGCAACACTGGGGAGATGCTGCTATCTTGTGAGATGTTTAACAAATATACAGTTCTACTGTAATATACAGTTCTACTATGTAACTGTTTATACAGTTGGCACTTAGACCTTTTTGATTATTACTAGGTTGGGCCTTAAATCGTTTTGAAGCCATCAACTCAATTTTTTTTTTGGCACTTAGAGCCTTATGAATTTCAACTCTTCAATAATAAAATCACAGTGCTAAGTACGTACGAGTATTCATAAATTTCAACAGAAGATTGAATGGGGTATAATAATATATACATTTACGAGTATTACTTTATATTTGAATATTTATATCATTAGATAAAGTTAGAAATGAACCGACCTTTCCGGTTTTTAATTTCTCATTAAGTGCTATATATTTATTTATAGGTGGCATAAAGGTATTGTATTGTTATTGTTATTGCGATGGCACAATAAATATATAGGTACATTTTATAATTTTATGTCCAAAATTGCAGTTTAAAAAAGTATTTTTATTTAATATTTAGTTTTTAGCGCCAAAATTAACTAATAACTTCTTCTCGGCGGGACATCGAACCCGGCCTCTCTTCGTCAGCGTTTAAAGCTATATATTCAGAGACTAGAATTTTCCCGGGAAAACAGCTTATATCGTTATATTTGAACGTCGGAACCTTTTTCGTTTTCGAGTTTTTGGGAGGTAGCGCCCTCAAATTTTAAGCTAAAATTCATTTTTCAATCTCGCCTCGGAGTATGATTTTTCTGAACATGTATGACAAATTCGTCAAAATCGGCCCAATAGTTTAGGCTTAGGCTCCACGCGTCTGCACAGACAGACATTTTTAAATTCCACCTTTTTGGACTCTGGGAACCTCAAACGTGCAAGTCCATCAAAATCTCAAAATCGAATCTTCGCCCCATCACAAATCTTTATATGAGAAAGTATAAAGTTAGTATGTAAAAGTAAATAAGTAAAATTACAAGATAAAAAGAACTTTTTATACTACGTTTTTAAATTTTCTATTGGCTAAATAAAAAATTATTTTGAAACTTGTCAAAATGAAGATTGTAAATATGAAACATGTCAAAACAAATAAAAAAAACTTGCGGATTTTTTCCGAACTAACTTTCCAAAGAACAAAATTTACTGAAAACTAATTAAATTCTGCTATAAGATTACTAAAAGTATTTAAATAATGCATTGTCATCGTGTTCTGAGCTATTCTGAAAGTTTCAAATGTCTAGCTACTCGGGATGTTAGTTAAAATACGATTGCAAGATTTGTACTGGACAAACAAACAAATAAACAAACAAACAAGAAAGCAAGCTAATAGAAACGTAGTAAAAAAAGTATTTGTTTGTAAGCCATAACAATCTTTATATGAGAAAGTATAAAGTTTGTTTATAAAAGTAAATAAGTAAAAAATTATTAGTTTGTAAGCCATAACAATCTTTATATGAGAAAGTAAAAATTGTCGATAAGTTGTCTGAAATAAAATATTTGTGATTATAATCTTGATAAATAACTGAAAAAGTTTATTCATGGACTTCATTTAAAATAAAATTAATGATGCACTAACTAGGGGACTCTGCCCCTACTCGCTTCGCTCGTCGAAACTTCGCACAATTGCCTTGAGCTTTCGCACAATTTGACACATTTGTTTGCAAAACTTTTTTAATAATATAGATATATTTCTTTATTATTAACCATTATAAGGATAAATAATTTGCAACATATGATATATAAGTGTATTTAAAAATATTTATATTACAGTTTTGAACTCATAATTGCTTAAAATATACTTGTTCATATATATATATATATATATATATATATATATATATATATATATATATATATATATATATATATATATATATATATATATATATATATATATATATATATATGAGTACAAATTATTATATAAATAAGAACACAAATCATAAGTGGAGTATATTAAATTCTTGATACTGAGTCATAGGAAGGTTGTAGAACTGGATATAAGGAACGACTTAATTGAGGTAATAACCCGTCATCATGGGTCCTGTTACATCTTCACATGGACTTAACCCGCCACCATTTATTTAAACAAATATTAATAAAGATATTTACTTAAGTAAATATATGAAGAGTATAACGGCACACGATAATTGGTAGGAAATAAATCATCTGTTTGTCAAACAAGCCTGAGGCAATTACATGATGGTAATTCTAAATAAATATTACAAAAGTACATATTTGTTTACTTAATACATACTTAAAGTTTGTTTTTATAAATTAAGCTTTTAAAATAAACTATTAAAGTAACTATTAAGTATGGTTTGTTAAGATAAAGGTATTATTAAGTTGGGAATATTGAACATTTAATCACTTGATCATACATATAAATCGTAGCTGGAAGGAGAAATGATAAAAATAAGTATTTTTCCCTTTTTTTCATAAGTAAGTTCACTGTACAAAGCTTCAACTGGAAAGCTACAAGGCTTATAACTACATTTTCAATGCCAGTAAGACGTGTAGAAATGAGAAAGAAAAGAATGTGAATCACGTTAACGTTCGTGGCTTTTTCTAGCTTTATATAATAAACGAGTGCTATCTCCTGGTTACACTTAAGCCAACCACTGAAGTCGCTTTCGCCTTATATTAATAAAACAATTGTCAAGAAACTATATTTTACTAGAATACTGTAGTTTTACAAGTACAAACAGACTTGTACTTTCGAAGTCTATCCAGTAACCTGGATAGACAAATAGACAAAAAATGGCAGTATAAGTGCAAGTACACTTGATAACCAACAGATTATCTGAAGAAGGCTTTAGAACACCCGAAACCGGTCAATTTTTATTAACATTTTTTTGTGTGAAGCCGTTGTTTGGTTATTGAACTACACCTCTTTAATGATTTTTAAACAATATATTAATAAAACAAGTAAGGCGCGCTTCACGTAAGTACGTGAGGCGATAATCGCCGGTTTCTGTACGATTACGTTAAAATTATTAAGTGTAAAATTTTAATAGTTGCATATTCTTTTTCTACATTTCAAGACCTTTAAATTGATGTATAACATGTCATTGTAACTAAAAACTTTTTTTAGTCCGCCATATTGAAAATATTAAGTGTGAAAACTACAAAATGAGTACAGTTGTCAAAAATGCCGAGATGCACCTGTGTGCCGAATTTCATGTTCCTAGCTATAGTAGTTTATGAATTGAAACAAGCCAACGGACAGACAGACAGAGCTGTTATATAAGGTTTCTTGTCGTACTTCGTAGAGAAACCTAAAATGAAGTGCAAAAATAACAAAATAGTTTTTTGAAATTATATGGAAACTATCAGATTTGTGAATAATTTTCTTTAAGAGCTTTTTGGTTCGAGACATGGCCCGTCTTTCTTTTTCATAAAGGGGGCTGGCCTGTCGTTACCTAGGGTTTATTTTATTTTATTTTTTTTGCTTTTAAAATCCTCTCAAATTTAATTTTTAACCGTATTACACATACTTAAAAAGCCTTTTAAGTATGTACAAGAGTTTTATCATTTTGTCAATAAGGAAATAATTCACATGTATTAAAAATAGTTGAATAAACAAATAAAAAATGAATATTAAAAGAAACATGGAGGACAAAACACTTAAAATCAAAATTATTTAAATACGTCTTTAATTACAATAATTGTAATTGGAACCGAAACTGTAGTAGTAGACAATAGTTCAACTTCTAATAACTAAATTAAAAAAAATTGAAAATCTTATTGAACTATACAGTATGCAAAAAGGAAAGTTTATTTTGGTCCAATAATTATGCTATGTTATGTTTTTATTCTACAAACTGCAAAAAAATAGGGGGATTAATAGAAGCCCCTCTTAGCCCTTTTTGGTGGACGCCCTTTTCTCGAGAGACATTATGTTTATTTTGATTAAAGAAAGAAGACTCTCCTCATAAAGTAACTTTATTGTACAAAAGCCAGAAGATTTGGATTGAATTATGTGTGATATCTCCTACAATGGCTCTTACTCTAACAGATATGGCGATTCCCTGTAATAAAAATGTTGCTTGTTTAATCAATATGGCTATTTCCTGTAATACATATTGCTTGTTTAATCAATATGGCTATTTCCTGTAATAAATATTGCTTGTTTAATCAATATGGCTATTTCATGTAATAAATATTGCTTGTTTAATCAATATGGCTATTTCATGTAATAAATATTGCTTGTTTAATCAATATGGTTATTCCCTGTAATAAATATTGCTTGTTTAATCAATATGGCTATTTCATGTAATAAATATTGCATGTTTAATCAATATGGCTATTCCCTGTAATAAATATTGCTTGTTTAATCAATAAGGCTATTTCCTGTAATAAATATTGCTTGTTTAATCAATATGGCTATTCCCTGTAATAAATATTGCATGTTTAACCGATATGGCAATTCCCTGTAATAAAAATATTGCTTGTTTAATCGATATATTTAAAATATTTCTTGTTTAGCGAAGCTGTGATTTAAGATGTTCAACAATAGATGTCATCTGTCATATTGAGAATACAGTTAACATTTCTGTGAACAAAGGTTACGGACCTTTAACTCTAGTGTGACGTTGAGTTCATAGGTTGAGCTAGTGTCACATGCTTAGCTCTGTTCCTTTTTATCTCATTTAATAGTCGTTATTTAGAAAGGATAGATGTTGTATTTTTTTTTTTTTTTTTTTTTTTTTTTTTTTTTTTTTTTTTTTTTTTTTTTTTTTTTTTTTTTTTTTTTGAGTTGGTACGTGTGGAACGTATCTCCCATCTTTAAGGATTAAACTTAAATATATTAGAGCTTGTTATAAGGAGGAGTAGACAGGCTTAATCCTCTTAAGGTTCCTTCTTTGAAATTTCTAAGTAATATGTAATTTAATACTGTTAACATTGATTTTGAGTCACTTTTAAGATACTAATGTAATTTTCTTTATTATTAAGTTATTTTTGTTTGTCATTCAACATACACGGTTTTTTTCTTTATTAAAATTTTATATAACTTTATTGATATTTTATTATTTATCCATAGGTTTAGAGTTCAACTTACCATGTGTTATGTATTCTTGATCTTCTGGTTGTACAGTGTGGTTGAAATATTTAATGTATAGAGTTTCTGATTGTTGTGGTATTAGATTCATATCGAATTACAGCGTAGACCATGTCAAGCTTTTACTTAAGAAAACTTAAACGATTTGGTCTTACTTCGGTATAAATTTTGTTAGAATATGATGAATTTCCGTCACTTTTTTTCTAAAGGAAGATTTGTTTTCTTAATAATTTTCGTATCACCAGTCAACATTGCTAATGTGCGGTGGACTTTGTGGTTAAGTCGATAAGCGCTTTGCCCTTCACCAGCTTTGATTTAATATACTGTTACATTAAGGTTTAAAAAATTATTTAATCGTCTGTAAAAGTCACTTATATCATTAACATAAAATAATTTCAAGATAAAAAGAACTTTTTATATACTAAGTTTTTAAATTTTCTGTTGAATCGTATGTAATGTTGATAATATAATTGTTATTTTGATATAATATATAATGTCAGTGAAAAAAAAAAATAGTTCCGAATTTATTTACTTCACATAAATGACAACCATCTAGAGAGCTGATCTTAAACCTATAAAAGGACAAATCTTGGTACAACGGATCTCCCCAACACTAAATCTAAACCGTGCCATCGATATATTTGAAATAATATAATCGATAAATAATATTATAATCGATATATTTCCTGTTTTCCTGTCATTTAATGTTTATCTCTTATTTTTAAAAATCACAAATTTGAAACCTGTCAAAATGAAGATTGTAAATATGGGATATGGCAAAACAAATAAAATAACTTGCGAATTTTTTCCGAACTAACTTTTCATACAGCAAAATTTGCTAATAACCAATTACATTCTGCTGAAAGATGGCTAAAAGAAATCGATTGCCAGATTTGTACCGGACAAATAAACAAACAAGAAAGCAAGCTAATAAAAACGTAGTAATGAATAACTTTTTTAAATTTATAACTTATATCTTTGTTATAGTTGCGGCTCCAGAGAGAGGGCCTTTATACAATAACATCATTACTTTCAAAACATATTTTACTTTTTTGGTATGAATCATACTTAAACAAATAAAGAGTAATATAACACATATATATATGCGTATAAGTATATAAATTATATGCAACACATCATCAAAATGAAATTTATATCCAATTAACTTTCCAAATTTTTGTCTCTAATTTGTTTTTCTTCGCGTTTTGGACTAGCTTCAATATCCGCGAATAAGCAGGGTATGTACGTGAATATTAAAATTAAGCCACAAATAAATTCTCGCGAATAGGCGAATTCGCGAATGTTAAATCTCGCAAATGTTAAGGATTGACTGCAAATGGAATCGATTTTTTCCAAACAATCGAACATTTTCGGTTGATGGCTTGTGTTTTGTGCCCTCTCGGTAATTTCTAAAGCTACGCCTACTTAGGTAAAGGGAAAGCATTACTTAACTGTTTTTAGGCTGGAAAGTACTATTTCGCTGATTTGTCATTAAAATATTAAAAATAGGCAGGAAAGCAGTTAAAACAGTCAGGGAAATATTTCCCTGCCTAGGCAGGAAGAACGGTGTTTAGTATGTTAGTTTTATTTTAATCTATTTTTATACTTGTTTTATAACAAAGCAATGTTATATTATTAATATGTTTACCTAAAGCTTCCATCTTTTCTCTTAATAGCGTGAGTAGATAAAATATTGTATGCAACAAGACAGCATAGGAAATATTTCTGCCTCGTGCTGTATTCATTTCCTGCCTCGACTTCGCCACCTAATTAAGAGGCTGACTTAATTACTCTTTAGTAAAATTCCATTTTGCTGTATAGTTACATTAAATAACTATTTTTTAATTTTAAATAAATGGCACTTAAGTTAGATTAATATTCACTCAAAAATTTATTTTTCTCATATCATAAATTTCTGGCAATTCTTTAAATATCTTGTACATTGAACCTTTTTTACCAAGGTTCAGGTATAAGTTTGACTATTTTTAGCTTGGCAGTGTAGCTTTATCGTATATATCAACTTTTATTACATTGATAAACGGTCGATAACTCGATAACCGTTTATCCGAATGAAGTGGATCTGAGGAACTCAGTCTAATAATCTTACGGAAAGACCAGCTGATAAGATTTTTAATCTGGTTCTCTCATACAAGCGTTATTCATAATACGAGATTAACGTTTATTCTTGTTGTTAGAGTCTTCTACAAATTATATTTATACGAGCCGTTAAGCCCGTGGCAACGAGCTTAATTTTATATTTAGAAAAAAAAGTAAAATTAAGTAAATTTATTTAGACATCTATTTAGATAAGTTATTATTATTATATCTATTTGAAGACCAACAAATCAAAAACATACATTTATTTTTATTAGAATAAATTTGGTTGCCTTAGCTTAGTAATAACAAATTATTTCGAGGTGAGTCGTCGGGACACTATTCGATTATATAAATGTTAATGTAATGTGGTATAAATTTATCAGGTGGTTTTACGTAGAGAAATCTACAACTATTATTTAAATAACGTACCATTTTTTTGTTTGAGCGCGTGATTAATTTTTTTTTTTTTGTTATTTATTAGTATACGTTTATTAAAACACAAAATAAAAATACAATGCTAACCTATGCTAAACCTTCAGGTAAGTTTCGTCCTTTAGAAAATTATTATCCTTGACTATAATAGAAATAAATAAAATAAAAAATAACTAAATAAAATTAAAGAAATACGTAAACCTTATACAGTGATTTCATACTTTATAATGTAGTAATATAAGTAAATAAAAAAATAGAAAATAGGGAATTAAAATTAGGACTAAAAAGAAAATTGATATATATCATCTTAAAAAATTATTGATTTTCAGCAAATGTAACTGAAAACATATTTTAATTTTCTTTGAAGAAGAAAATACTATTTTTAATAATTAATATGAAAGTAATGAAAAAAAAAAAATAATAATAATAAAAAAGAATGTCTTTACAGATAAGTAAAAGGAGGTTAATAGTATTTAATATTAACAACTGAACATGCAGGTAAAAAATAAAAAGAAGACTAGCTATAAAAAACAAGAAAACACATAACTTTTTTCTAGATCTAAGAATTACACATGCAAGAGGTGTTCAATATGTAGAACAAAAAAAATAAAAAAATAAATAATAATAATTCGGGTAATTAAAAAAATTAATCTGACGTGATTAATTAATATAAATAATTAAGAAATTATTAACATAGTCAGTCGAAATTTATTACGAGGTTTTGGAGTCGAATAGTCTCTAACCACCTTTGAATAGGTATTTGAGGTGTATCTTCAGGACTCCAAGATTAATGGCTTAATCAGGTAGCGCACGACTTCCTTATATCCAATCAGCTATTAAGAAATCTACTCAAACCTTTATTATTCTGTCTCCTAGATTTCTTCGCTGTGCAAAGTAGGACAGAATTATAAAAAGATTCGAACTTCTTTTTACTCTAGCTAGGATATTGGTTTATAAAACTATAAATAGAATCAGTGCCGTAAGCTCGTTTTTCATCCGCAATCAGTATTAGGTCTCAAGTAATAAATATAGAATATATAAAGACTTCAATGACATCTGAAATTTATGCGATAGTAATAACATTTATTTGAGCCAACAGAAATCCCCCTGTAAATTATAATCGATCTTAAAGAAAATATTCGAGCAATAAAATATTTATGTGATTCCATAATAACAGAAATCAAATTATTCTACTGGATCCTTTATAACAAAAGGAAATAAGTCTGTAATTTGCATTCCATTTTATTTTATTTATACGTATTAAAAATTACTAGAACCGTTTTCTCTTCCTATTTGTAAATCGTTACCAATATTATTGTGTTCATATGAACACACTAACATACACACTATCTGATTTCACTTTGCACAGGCGATATTTCTGACCTTATGTAACTCTTGAAAAAAAAAACTATCTACCTTATCTTGTAGTGCTTGAAGTGACGCAGAGAGGGTTTTTTTTGTTCCGAACTCTCCAGCGCCCTTTAGTGCCAAAGAAGGTGTTGTTTGTAGTGTACCATATTATCGCAAGTACTTTTATACGTGAAGACCAAAAAAAAAAGTATCCTATTTTGTAGTAGAGGACACTTTGGAGATGGTACCCTACTATGAACTTTTTTCAATGCGAACCACTCCAAAGTAAAGTGATTTCCATATTTATTTTAATTTTATTTTTTGGTTAGCCATAAGTTCCTTATGGCACGTTCTGGAGCCCGGGAGTGGGTCCGAAAAAACGACCGTCACAAAATCACCGTCACAAAACCAAGCGTCACGAAATCTACCGATGACGATAACCTGAGTAAAAGATGACCGAGTTAGTTGAAATTTGGTACACATGTTCATTTTACTAATGCCCAGGCTGAGTTCGTTGGACAACGTTATCCGCCCAAGCGTTCAGGCGCAACGCTCGCGTAAACGTAAGCTTCAAATTTAAAATTGGAATTTTTTGACGGAAAAAAAAATTTAACTTCATCTATTTAATGAGACAAACAAATTTTTTAAATAATTATTTTTAGTAAAACCAACACCGACACTGTTATAAAGTGATAAAGATCGCTAAATTTATTAAAGCGGACCTAAACGTTTAAAATAAAGAAAACAAAGTTTTTACCGATTATCTTACGTTCTAACGTAATGATTTTAATAAAACTTCTTACACATCGTCTAAAGTACAATTGAAGCAGGCATGTAAAATTTCAACCTGATACAAACAGACGTTTTTGAGTCGGGAAGAGATATATTTTATATTTTATAATATTTTTAATTAGTAGGCCGGGTACAAGGCCGGGTAGGTAGAAAACATTCCTATTTCCTACCAACTACAAACATACTCTTTAACTATAAACTCAACATGATTAACTTTTTTCAAAATATTCAATACATATTTATTGTAAGACGCTTGCTTTAATGATACAAATAATGATTTTCTTTTAATTTTTCCTTAACTCCGCTAGGTACAAACAGTAAGTTACTTTTAATTTTGTCTCTTTTTAACTTCGCCATGTATAAGTAGTTAGCTACGTATACTCGTTATGAGCATCATAGACAGTCAAGAAGAAGTTCATAAAAAACTGCGGTGGAGTGAAAGTTCCTCATCTTTCTGATTCCGACCGCGTTCATTAATTCAAGGGCGAGTTGTAATTCTAATTAAAAATATCCTTCGGGTAATCGACCACAAGAAAACAAATGCGATTATGAGTAATCGATTATGCATTTTATAAATCGAGTGTTTCGATTATTAGAATGCATAATCGAATGCATAACATCGGAATCCCGATTACGACTATCTTTAAATGAATTAAAAATAGCTCTTATGAAAAAAACATGATAATTTCTTAAACTCTTATACAAACAAAAGAAAAATAAAAATAAAATAATAAGTACTTTTTTCCTTACAGAAAAACACAATGAAGTATTTCATTTGCCTATTTTATTTTAGAAATTATCGTATTTGGACAAGCTTCGAAATGATTTACTATTATGATACATATAATAGGCCTGATATATATTGGGTTTGGAAGGTTTTAGAGCGTGTTATCAGAGATCAGAAGGTTATCTTTGAGTGAGAGCCCATTGATTACATAAAAACAGACTACGCCGAGGTCAACGGATCTTAGAGCCCACACAATTATAACATCTTGTTACAGTTTATGAATTATACCGTCACAAATGGATCATAAAAAATATTGATACAGCGAGACATTGAACGATATTCTAATTTACACAGTTTTATGATAGTCTATTTTACACACATACACTTTGAACACGTGAACACGTACTATAATTAAAATTGTCTCAATAATAACGAATAGTCTTTTCGGTTGTTAAAATTTACAATACGCTAAAAAATAGTCTGTCAATTGGTGTGGCACATAGCTTCCTCGCATCCTATCACATACTTTTTATTTTATTTTATGCTTTTACAAGCCATTATTGTCTGTTTGTTTAATTGTTTCCCCCGTATTTTAATCTGTAAAACTGTTTTGATTTTTCACATGAATTAAAGTAGGTAGCAATTTAGCAAAGTTTAAATAGCGCAGATGATTTAAATTAATCTGGGGCTATCTAATATGGGTTACATTAGATAATCTATAAAAGTTCCATACAGATTACATAAGTACTTTTGAAGCTGAAGGTGTAAATAAATGTATGTTTGTGCGCATGTGGAAGAAAAAATTTAGCGCAGAAGGTTAAAAACTTGTGTGGGACCAAAAATGAGGTAATTATGACCTACCATACAAATTTCAATCAAATCGGACGAGTAGTTTTTAAGATATGTTGGTTCGGAAAAATTGAGCGACAGACAGACAGACAGCACGGAACTAAAAATGTTCCCTGATGTCTCAAAAGCATTGCTGTCTATGAATTTTTGAAATCGGAGACACAAAATATTTTCGTACTTCAGAACGATCACAAAGCTTCCGTTAACTTCGGTAAGCTCGGAAGCAAAATGTAAGATGCGTATTTGTCATGTTGATTTCTTTTAACAGGCAGAGTATTATAAACCCCATTTTTAAAAAAAGAAAAAAAAAAAAAAAAATCCGTAATTTTTATTGGTTTAAACTAAATTGCTTCCTAGCTTACCGAAGGTAGCGGAAGCTATGTGATCGTTCCGAAGAGCGAAAATATTTGATGTCTCCGATTTTAAAAATTCCAAGACAGAAATTTCAGACATCAGGGAACATTTTTGGTTCCGTGTCTGTCTGTCGGTCTGTCGCTCAATTTTTGCGAACCAACATATCTTAAAAACTACACGTCCGATTTTAATGAAATTTGTATGTAGGTCACAATTAGCTCATTATTGGTCCCATTTAAGTTTCTATTTGATTTATAGTTATGTCGGAGTGAGTTTTCTTTTTAATATTGACTTATTGCAAAAAAATTTAACTGTTTTGCTTGGATAATAATTACTTAGTTTTTATTTGAAAATTTTAAGGGTGTTGATCGTCTCATTATTTAAAAAAATTAATAAGGTGATTGACCAATGGTCCCATCTAAAAGTTTACACGAAACCCTGAAAACGTTATTTATATTTTTAAGCTCTAAAGTCAAAACTAAGATATTGGAGCATTTAAATCTATTTTACATAATAAAAAAAGAACTGAATCACATATGAACCTGTATTATCTGTCATAAAAATATTGAACATAGTTATAACAATCTCTTTAGTTAATGGATACAAGTTTACATGTTAGTCTTATTTCTTATCTAAATCATTAATACTTGTTCAATAGAGAAACTCAAAATTTGGCGATAACCTCATTTTCAAAATAGCTTTGTGAATGACTCCGTGGCCGTTACTACCGCACTTCTTCTTATTTCATCAGAATATCCATCTTCTTTTTTTTTCTAAACTTTTTTTTGCCTAATTTTATCTTTAAATTCATCTGATTTTACTAAATAGCATATTTTTATTATCACACATATTTAATATTGAATAATTTAATAATAATTCGCGACGGAACAGCCTGCGATCTGCTAATCAAATAATTTATGTAGCGATGAATGACACAGGGTCGTATGTTGATGATTATATAATATAGGCCATAAAACATGGCCTAATAAACAATAAACTTCCTATTTTAATTTTAAAGACAGACCTTGCTAAATTAATCTATATATATAAAACTAAGAGTGACAGTGACTGATCATCAAAAATTCTCCTACTTCCCATTGACCTAGAGATTTGAAATTTGGTACATAGATAGAGTGTACCATAAATAGGAAAGTGCGGCCATTTTGATTTCGATATGTGTCCGCCATATTGAATTATAGCCGCCATCTTGGATTTTTTCATCAGTAATTCTCCTACTTCCCATTGACCTAGAGATTTGAAATTCGGTACATAGGTAGAGTGTACCAATACTAGAAAAATGCGGGTGTTTTGATTTCGATATATAGCCGCCATATTGAATTATAGCCGCCATCTTGGATTTTTTCATCAGTAATTCTCCTACTTCCCATTGACCTAGAGATTTGAAATTTGGTACATAGGTAGAGTGTACCAATACTACAAAAGTGCGGGTGTTTTGATTTCGATATATAGCCGCCATATTGAATTATAGCCGCCATATTGGATTTTTAAAACACGTGTATATTTTTATGTGTCGTATATCGTTTTAAAGGCCTTGATTAATACTTTAATGTAGTGGTATTTATTTATTTTTAAAAATTTTTGTACGGGTACATTTGTACCGATTTGTGCTTTTGGTTCAGGTTAAGAAGGTGAAATAATTTTTTTAAATTTTATTTTTACATTAATTAGAATTCATTAGCCTAAATAATGATCTTATACATGGTTTGATTTTTAAATATATTTTTGGTACCTACGGGTACACGGGTACAAATATGCTTTTAAACACAAAACCTACTTTCATGTATATCGTTGAAAAACTCTTGAATAGGCCTTTTAATGTAGTTATGTAGTGTTTTGTGATATTTTTACTTTTTAGAGGGGTAAAATTGAAAAAAGTCCTTATATAGCTGTTTTTTGACAATGGTTCCTTAGGTTTTGGTTGAAATTTAAAACATTGTTATTATTTTTTACTCTCCTTTTCGAGACGTTTACGAATATACCTCATTTATTTTGTTATCTTCATTTTGACTTTTTCGGGTAAAAAAATCACAGGGGTGTGGCTTGACGATTTTTTGGTAAAAAATAAAGTTTGTACTATCTTCATGAAGTTTGTCACGCTTATAAAAATGAAAAATACAAGACGAAAGTGCTCTTGGACTTTTTTTTCCAAGACTCTTAGTTTCCGAGAAAAAGCCACTCAAAGTTCATATTTGGCAATTTTTGGGGTTTTCGATTGGCCATTTTTTGGGCTTTAAAAGTGCTAAATGGTAAACTGACGGCATATTCGTAATCTACTCGACGGGGGCTTTAAAAAAACGTATAGTTTGTATGGGGTTGTCGACAACTTTTTTTGCCCAAATTTTCCGGCTCATAATCTGGGCCCAAAAATAGGGAAATTAATAAAAAATTAAAAATATGAGAAATATTGATTCGATTTGATTTAAAATTTGTATGCATGCCTTATTTAATATTAGGAACTCGGAAAAAAATTAATACTTGAACATATTTGTACACATGTGTACTTTTGGTACATACGGTACCTAATGTGTTATTTTAACTTGAGATTTTATGTTGTGAAACAATGTGTTATTAGTAATGATTTTATTTAGTAAGCTTTATACCATTCAGTGAATTTAATTTGTTTTAATATAATGTTGGTACCTATATGAGGTACATGGGTACAATGATCGAAATGCTCGAAATATATCATATTATATATAATTTTACAGTGCTTGAAAAGTACTTTCATTGTTGTTATGTACACTTTTTCAAAATTTTACATTTTAAGGGGTGTATAGCATAAAAAACCGTTAATTTATCTGTTTTTCCGAATTGGTTTTTTAGATTATAATTTAAATGGAAAACTAATTAATAATTTTTTACTGCTCTTATCGAGACCTTTACAACAATACCAATTTTGATAATATTTGATGAATAAATAAACCACTGCTGCTGCTCAGCAGAGTAAGGATTTTTTATTCGATAGACTGCTGCGCATTTGATTTGTTTTGATTTTTTTTTTAGTTCCGTGAATTGTTGGTTGAGTTAGTCTAATTGTAGCCGTTACTCTTGGCGACAAGCTTTCTACATCAGTTTTCTGGTGTTTAATTTGACATAATATGACCAACCAATGAGAGAAGACTTTGAGAAAGGCTTGGGTTTGTCTTTGTGGGGGGGGTGCATTGTTTTGTTTATTTTTGACACATTTTGACAGTTTTTGATACGGCGCGGCAATAAAAGAATAAAGTGTATAGAAAAATAAAAATATAAATTAATCAAATATAGATATATGTATAAAATTACAAGATAAAAAGAACTTTATATATACTACGTTTTTTAATTCAATTAATTTATCTTCATATTCAATTATTTATCTTCTTTGTTTAATTGGTTTACTTATTCTTTTTCGCTGTCATTCACTGTTTACCTCTTAATAAAAAATCTTAAATTTGAAATCTGTCAAAATGAAGGATTGTAAATATTTGGGATATGACAAAACAAATAAAATAACTTGCGGATTTTTTCCGAACAGACATGAAGCAAATTTGCTGAAAACTAATTAAATTCTGCTGAAAAATTACTAAAAGCATTAAAATATTGTTTGTGCCATGCCCTAAGGAACTTCATTTAGAAACTAAACTTCAAACGCATTCTAGCGGTGAACTAACAAACTAAGACATACAAAACTTTTACCAACAACAGTTTTATGAGTTAAGATTTCATTTCTGATGCAATAATATTATTAAATAAAAAAAAATTACACTGTTAAACAAAATACATTATCCACATAGTTAGTGCCAAGTAAATATGTAGGAAATATAAAAACTTATGGTTAAATTCATTTATAATGAAAAATATATTTTATATAAAAAAAAGCAGGTCATATATTTAATTGAGATAAAATGTTTAAAAATAAGCAATAAAAAATAATATAAACTAATTGCACTAAAATACAAAATTATTTAATAAAAAAGATATATTACTTATATTGTTTTAATTATTTTTTACACCTAGCGCCAACTTCTAGACGAATAAGGCACGCGAAGCGTGCCAATTCGGCTAGTTCCTATATAAATGTATTACACTGGCGTTTTTTACTATCGCAAATACGTAGTAGGTATTTATGATCACTTATATAATCGAGTAGGGTCCCGACGACGTCGCACCTCGAAGTGATTTGTTATTTACTAACCTAAGGCAACCACATTTATTCCAATAAAAATAAAGGTTTGTTTTGATTTCTTGGTCTAAAAATAGATACAATAAATTATCTAAATAGATATATAATAACTTAATTTAACTTTATTTTCTAAATATAAAACTAAGCCTAAGTATGATAAATGTTTATAAAAATTTAAATAATCATTAAATGTACCAACGAAAAATCGAAAAAATAATAAATGGAAAACAATGGGCTGAGTAATTATGAACTCTTACATGAGAAAGTTTGTCTGAGTTGTCGCGGTCAGATTCTTTTTTTAATCTATATTAAGTTTAATCTCACAATAATCTTAATTGTGCGTATTAAAATATTAAAACCCTAAAAATATTCTTAATCTACGCCTCATTACTACGTCACATAATATAAATAAAAAATATAAATGCAATCTAATAGTTCAGAATTGATTATTTCTAAAGAAAGTCCTTTGGAAATCTAAACAGCATAGTCCATCCATTTTAAGTTTTTTGTACCAAAAAGGTGAAGCTTAAATTTTTTTTAACGCTTCATTTTGAAGTTCTGAAAACATATTGAAAATCGGCAACGAGGTCGCGTTTGCGACAATAGATATTTAAATCAAATTATAATTATTATTTACTACGGGAAACAGACAGTGAAAAATACTCTCCCGCGCCGGGATTTGAACCACGGGTCTCCTGTATTTAAACTTTCCGAAGTATGAAAACTACCAAAAACTTAAAATTGAATTTCGATTTGATTGTACAAGGTGCAGGTACTAATTGAGTACTTTATAATTATTAGCGTTAATTCTCGATTTAGTTCTAATGTCATAAATATTGACTGTCTAAATTGTATATGAATATTTAAAGCTTGGATTCGGGACTACTTATCGATTACGGCAGTGAAAAATCATTCTCCTGCGTAGCTTAGTTGGCCAGAGCATCTGTACTGGAAATACAGGAGACCCGTGGTTCAAATCCCGGCGCGGGAGTGTATTTTTCACTGTCTGTTTCCCGTAGTAAATAATAATTATAATTTGATTTAAATTAAAATTTAAACTTTCCGTAGTATGAAAACTACCAAAAACTTAAAATTGACAATAGTTATTTAAGGTCAAAGATCAACCAATTCGTTTTTTTGTGAATATCTCGCTTCCTATGGATTGGAGACCAATCAAGGTGGTTATCAAAATTAAAGATAACAACATTTTCCACAAAAAACGTGTCATTCATTTTTTACTTACAATTTATGATTTGCGGAATATAGTGCGAAATAATTAAAACAGTAAAATAATTAAAAATCACCTTGGTCGGAAACTTCAGAACACTTCTTTTCTCTATCCGTTTCGTTTCATTTAAAATAAAAACAGTATCATTCCAGAGTGAAATTTCATATCTTAAATTTTGATCTGATCCTCAATTTCAAAATTTTAAAATTTAATGTCTTCTTCAGAAGTACAACTTTTTTTACGCCTGAAAAGCCATCCATTAGTCAAAAAAAAAGAAAAAAAATAGAATTCTGTCTCCGAAAGAGAGTGTCAAATGATTTAAAATGAACTTTATATTTTTCAATTATTATAAATTTTGAAACAATCAACACACACTTGTAATACTATTTTTTGAATCCACATTAATAACAATTTTTTTTAAAAAAATAACAATTAAAATGCAGTGATTAATGTCGGTTATTTTTTTTATTACATGAGTGTTGTTATAATTTCAAAATTTCTAAAAAAAATTAAGAAGAATTACTGTATTATGTTTAGCGTTTAAAATACATAATTATAAAGAGTATTTCGTAGCTTTGTTTTAACAGAATTCACACGCTATCTACAGTTTCTTTGACTGCCTCCCTCATTAACACTTTGATTCATCATCATCTTAAGATGACTTTTGGTCCGCTCTCTTTGAGTTAAGCTTTTGAGTACGCATTATAATGGTACCATCTGCGCCATATGTAAACAAATTACATATTTTATATTAACTATATTTATTAACATAGGTAAACACACACACGAATCAAAATACTCCTCCTATCATAAAATATAATTTTAGTTGACATCACACCTCCCAAAATGGTTCGTAACTTTCCAAGATTCAGACAGGGAAAAAAATGTGTAATGGCTCACTCAGTCACTTAGGCAACACCTCTTTATGATCACATTCCCTACACTATAGTTTGGCATTAAGAATTCTGATTCATCTTAAGAAGATGCAAGTTTCTATGTGTTCTATTTGGACTGTAGTAACCGAAAATGTTTGATAGAATTAGGGCCTGTGTTAGGTATGGGAGACCAAGGCTAGTTGGCTTTTTTAACGCTATAATTTATGGTAGAAAATGAAAAATATATATATTAGATGTTCTAATGGATTACACCCTCAAAAATTTCACGTCTCAATATATTTCTGGAGTTTATTTTTCTTGGAGCATGCTACGAAAGAAAAAAGTAGTGTTGAATTGTTTGATTTGGTCCATCGGTTTGGAGGATATTGCCTGTATCATTATTATGATGGAATGAGTTAGGTGGATGCTGGATACCTGCATTATCCTCAGATAAGCCTGTACGTGCTTTCAGTACAGTTACAAAACAATTCTCTGGTTTTATACATTAGATATATAGTCAACATGGGATTCCTTTTGGAATTCATAAGTTGGGAGGTGTAAATGTCTCGTACGATTTCGCAGAGTACAAGATCTCAACAACTCGATAATATGTATATATATTTTGAAAGCTGATGTAGATGTAGAGGAAGGCGACGTGTTGATGAGTGCGAGAGTCGAATGAAACCCCTCCCCTCCCCCAAGTCTTATCTTATCCTTATCTGGAAGAGGAAGGATGTTGACTCCGATAACGTCATATTGGACCTCCAACCAGGAGAGCATGAGACCCTCTGTCAAATGACTAAACCTAACTAAACAACTTCATCACACACCAATAAACAGTTATCATTACTCGATTAGGGACACGCTAAATCAAGACAAATCACAACAAATATAATAGGGACACGCTAAATCATGACAAATCACAACGAATATAATAGGGACACGCTAAATCTAGACAAATCACAACAAATATAATAGGGACACGCTAAATCAAGACAAATTACAACAAATATAATAGGGCCACGCTAAATCAAGACAAATCACAACAAATATAATAGGGACACGCTAAATCATGACAAATCACAACGAATATAATAGGGACACGCTAAATCTAGACAAATCACAACAAATATAATAGGGACACGCTAAATCAAGACAAATTACAACAAATATAATAGGGACACGCTAAATCAAGACAAATCACAACAAATATAATAGGGACACGCTAAATCGAGACAAATCACAACAAATATAATAGGGACACGCTAAATCATGACAAATCACAACGAATATAATAGGGACACGCTAAATCTAGACAAATCACAACAAATATAATAGGGACACGCTGAATCAAGACAAATTACAACAAATATAATAGGGCCACGCTAAATCGAGACAAATCACAACAAATATAATAGGGACACACTAAATAAAGACAACTCACAACAAATATAACTTTCATATACCGAGCCTGATTTAATTTTAATAATAACAAAAAGAAACATTCTCATTCTGTACAAATTTAAAAATTCGGCTTCCACTTTTGACGGTCACACAGACACAATTTTTTAAATTCCCCTTTGGCAACTTACGAGTAAATTCTAAGTTCTACTTTCCAAAGGGATATAATCTAAACTTTAGATTAATAACAATGTGTTCGTAACTCCTGCGACAAAAAATATGTACGATATATATATATATATATATATATATATATATATATATATATATATATATATATATATATATATATCCCTTGAGCTCAAAAATGGTGTGTGTGTAGACGCATGGAGCCTAAATTACATCTATTTTGAAGTAATGCGGTATTTTATTTCTTTTCTTTTTCTATCTAATAGTCATATAAATTGTTTATTAGGTATTTTTTAGGCAATTTAAACTAACTAATAGTTATTTTTTTTTTTTTTTTACTTTGAATAAAAAATTTTTTAAAAATGATAAAAGCCAAAACTCAAAAATAAATAATGTTCCTAATTAATTGCAATAAAATAAAAATAATTAGTTATGTCTTAAGTTAAGTAAACACAAATTTAAATATTATTTCTGTTATTTAAATATTTTGAGAATTAATATTTATTTTACTGTTTATATTTACACGTTTATATGTTAATAAAAGAAAAGATAATTAACAAGTTAATCATATGGTTTTATAGCAGTGTCTGTCTGTATGGTTTGTTAGAGCTATAGTTCCGTGTTCTCAAAACCAACACAAACATTAGAGCAAAATAAACAAACTGAAATAAACATGGAGACTCGGCTGTTTACTGCCAGCACCCCCAAGTCAAAATAGAAAAGCCCAAATGTAGACCTAATCTTCAACAATATACTTGGTGTTCTTCTCCACTCAATTCCTAGATTCAAACGGATTCAGTTTTTTACTCCCCTGAGTCCAAAAACGGAAGGGAGGATTTTTTGGGTATATTTTAACTCATAAAACCAATAAAGAATGCAAAATTTAATAAAAACATTTATATATTTGAAACATACTCATCAGCAGCTTTCATTTGATATATCACTAGAAAATTGAAAAATAGACTGCTAATTAGTGTGGCACATAGCTTCCTCGCATCCTATCATGTACTTTATTGTTATATTAACATTAACATTATTGTTATATTGCTTATTGTGTAAAAACTATTAATATAGTTTTAGCGATCTTTATCACTTCATAGCGGTGTCGCAGTAGGTTTTGCCATGTTTGTTGTCATGTGTTGTCAATGTTTGTCTCATTGAATAGATGAAGTATGATTTTTTTCAAGACCTTAAATTTGAAGTTCACGTTTACTCGAGCGTTGCTCGTGAACGCTTCGACGGATAACGTTGTCCAACGAATTCGTCCCGGGCATTGGTAAAATGAACATGTCTACCAAATTTCATCAAAATCGGCCGACATTTACTAAAGTCATTTACTCAGACAGACACGAGACCAAAAATGTTCCCTGATGTATAAAACGGATTTCTGTCTTAAAATTTTTAAAATCGGAGACCTACAATTTTTTCGTTTTTAAAAGTGAACACAATGCTTCCGTTACCTTCGGTAAGCTCAGAAGCAAAAATAAAAATATTTGAGGTTACCATATCTCTGTGAATTGCGCATGCGCATATTAAATTTTTATGTTCTCTATATTTTTCCTATACGTGGATCAAAAAAGTTACGCCAGTATTTCAAATTTCAACTTTTAAGGCTTAATTGATTCGGCAGTTATGAAACAAAGTACGACGGACAGACAGACACATTACCCTCGGCATAATAGTCCACAGGCCACCATAAGAAGTGAGTCGCTGATTGATAAAGTTTTCTTACCTTATGGAATCGCTTATTTATGCCTTGTCCACCGATGAATTGGGTATATGGCAACTGGGCGCTGGGCCATTTCTTTTTTGTTGACATGCCAAACTTGCCCTTCTGCGGGAACATTGAAAAGAGATAGATAAAATTTTGATTTTCACAGGATCGTTTAATTAAATTATTTAAAAAACAGTGGTAAAGGTGGCCACCGATACGAGTGGGCCGTTTCCTTTTCAACGTCCCCGCAGAGCGATATGTTTGGGGCGATGGACACCCCAAACGGCCCACTCTTATCGGTGGCCACGTGTACCACTGTTTTTTAAATAATTTAATTAAACGATCCTGTGAAAATCAAAATTTTACCTATCTCTTTTCAATGTTCCCGCACAAGGGCAAGTTTGGCATGTCAACAAAAAAGAAATGGCCCAGCGCCCAGTTGCCATATACCTAATTCATCGGTGGACAAGGCATAAATAAGCGATTCCATAAGGTAAGAAAACTTTATCAATCAGCGACTCACTTCTTATGGTGGCCTGTGGACTATAAGGGTTTCGAGAAGGATCTACGAAACCCTAAAAAAACATAATGAGATAGATTTACCTTCGATAAGCTCAAAAGCAAAATAATGATTACTATTTTAAGTAGATAAGTGAGAAAATGTTAGTTTCAATGATAATGAATGAGTAAAATATTTATGAATTTTTAGTATTTTTATATCTTCACATTTTTGCGAAAGGTGATTTTTAGTGGGAAATCATTCACGCTGTTAAAATTAGCATTATAAGTGCTATACTTCAAGTGAATAGCACTTAATAACATGACTGCCTTGTCAACACGATAATAAATTATATTATCAACACCTATTTATCTTAATTATTACCAACAAAGATGGGAAATTATGCAACATACTCACAGACGTTTCCGTAATGATAGTATGTTGGCGATATTAATTAATTTATGTAAATAAACTTGAACTACTTTTAGTTTGATACGAATTATAAATTTAAATTTATTTAATTAATTATTAATTTTTAAATTACCTTATATTAAACTAAAGGGATATTTTTTAGGGAATTGACAACAAAAAATGAAAAAAAAAGAAAAATGTTTAATTTTATGTTGAGGCAGATTTAGAAATAAAATATTACAATGAATATTTAGTCATAAACTAATGCTTTAAAAATCATCGTTTGATCTCTATACTATGCGGGAGATTTAGGTAATTGGAAATATGGTAATTAAAAGCTTCCACAAGGTATACTTAATTTTACACCTTTGACATGTTGAGAGTCAATTACCAATGATTTATCGATATAATAATTAAATTTTGCATTTTGATATCGAAATAATAACATGACTTTTATAGCATAAAGTTACTTTTTACATTTTATGAGAGCAAATACAGTCATAACTTAGACCATTATCATAAACTTTTTAAAATGTTTAAACTTTAAATTGTTTAGTGTAAAAACCGTTCATTCATGTATTTAATATTTTAGAATGTTTTGACGTCATCGTAAAGGATTTGATGAGTATGGTCCCCCATGTAAAATATTTGAGAGATTAAGAAAATGGCAGAGTCTAACTTATGCTTTGTGAACTTTGAAGCATAATTTTGACACAATTTAGTAATGAAGGCGCTATATACACCAAATACTTTTTTAATAAAACTAAATAATATTTTACACGAGGGTAAAAATTTAAATAATGTATCGTTCATTTAGGTGCAAGAAAGAGATCATGTAATTCAGTGTACAAATAATTTTACAAAATATATTTATAGGACAAAGAAAGAAAGTTTGATACATTTTGACCCTTATACTTTTAGTATTGTTTAATATCTACATATTTATACTTGTAATTATGGTTTCACAAATACTGTATGATATCAGTTTATTTTTCACTTTTGAAATGAAAACTCGTCTGGGGAACTGTTAAGTCCAATATTATAAGCAAATTAATCTAAATAATAAAAAAATAAAAATTACCAGTAAATAAACACTTTCAATCCGAGCGAAGGAAACGGAAGGTACGTGATCGCTTTAATGAAAGAAAATTTTTATTTTTCAAATTTCAAAAATTTCAAGGATGAAATCCGTTTCAGGCATTAGAGAACATTTTTAGTTACGTGACTGACTATCACTCAATTTTTGCAAACAAAAATCTTAAATGCTACTCGTCCGTTTTTATTAAATTTGGATGGTTGGTCATAATTAGCCCATCGTTAGTCCCATATAAGTTTCAGCCTTCTACATTTGTTGCTCTTCCACATGCTCACAAACATACATTTATTTACACCTATATCTTTAAAAGTATTCATCTTATTTTTACTTTCTCATATAAAGAGAAAGTATTGTGATGGCGCGAAAATTCGATTTTGACATTTTGATGGATTTACACGTTTTGAGGTCCCCTGAGTCCAAAAAAGTGGTTTTTAAAAAATGTCTGTCTGTCGTCTGTCTGTCGTCTGTCGTCTGTGCAGACGCCTGGAGCCTTAACTATTGGGCCAATTTTGACGAAATTTGGCATACATGTTCAGAAAAATCATACCCCGAGGCGAAATCGAGAAATGAATTTTAGCTCCAAATTTAGGGGCGCTACCCCCCAAAAACTCTGAAAAAACGTGAAAAAAAAATTATTTCTCGAAAACGGTTCCGACGATTTTGATTAAAAAATTCTATAATATAGTCCATTTAAATACGAATCCAACGATATAAGCCGTTTCCCCGGGAAAAATCTAGTTCCTGAGAAAAAAGCTTAAAACGCGGACCGACAGTGCCCGGGTTCGATTCCCCGCCCGGGAGAAATGATTTTTATGATAAATTTTAATGAAATGCTCAATAATAATTAAATTTACTTACGAAAACTAATAAATGGAAAACACTGGGCTAAATAATTATGAACTCGTATATGAGAAAGTTTGTCTGAGTTGTCTCGGACCGATTTTTTTAAATTAGGATGATTTGTCAAAAGTAGCCTGCAGATTAATTTGAATTGTCTGCGCTCTTTAAATTTTGCTTCATTGATACTTTAAGTCATGTAAAAATCAAAACAATTTTGGTAGATGTAAAAAACAAAAAAAAAAAAAATTAAATTAATTTGACAATACTAGATTGTAAAAGCATAAAATCATTAAAGTATACGAAATAAGACGTGAGGAAGCTACGTCGCTACGTGCCACATTAATTGGCAGACTATCTTAGTACACAAGTGATCTTATTATGACTGTTGGTATTGGTATGACTAGAAATATTTAGTCTTGTTAAAGACTACATAAGAGATTTAACAACTATTGATTTAAATAAGTTTATTTAATAAATTAAGTTGATACTTTAATAATCAAAATTAAATGTATTCGACATTAAATAGGTTGTAAGAGCATAAAATCGTTAATATACGAAATAAGTCACGAGGAAGCTATGTGCCACACTAATTGACTGACTTTTTTAAAGTTCACAATCAATAGATTAAAATAAGAACAGTATATGAAAACCAAATAAATTATATCTTCAATACTACTACAATATTATATCTGATTAAGGAAAAGATAATAAAATTGTAGTTTCAGCAATTTGAATCGTATTTGCACACATTTAAAATATTTTTAAACATTTATTAGTACGCCATGAAGATAAGAGAAGTAATTAATATTTAGTCATAATATAATAAATATTCTCGCTACGCGAAGATAGATTGATTTAAAAGAACATAGACTAAGTGGTCACGACCAATAATAATTATCTATAGTATTAACTATTAGATAATTTCATCAGTTGGTTGTCTGAATCAATACAATCTCTCAGTTTATTTGTATTCAGTCAGTGCGTGTTCTATTCCTGTTGAAGATAAAACGAGGTCGTTTTGTAATTATGTGATGTTGTTATTGGACAAGAAGGTTTAAAAGACATTCGAAGGCGATACTTGGGTTTGGCTGCCACATGTTGGAAACGATAACACATGTGCGGTTTGGGCTTGTGATCCCCACATGGTCTTGGCTTGGAAGTGACTTCTAAAGTAAATGGCTTGGGACCTGTAAGTCTATATAAGCAGGCAAAGTGAAAAGATAACACAATATAACGTTAATCATTTTTAAAGAACGCAAAATGGATGTATCAAAAAATGAGTTCTTCATAGAACATCCCAATATCCCAACCGGTTCATATTTACTTTACTACTACTCCAGGAGATAGCGTGCAAAAAAAAATGTCTGACTGACGTCAAGCTAGAATTTTGTGTAGAAGTTAATATTTTAATGCCTTTTAAGAATATGTGGTCGGCTAAGTTCGTCTGCGGGACAGCTTGGCAATAGGCATTTGAAAAAAACAAAATGGTGGGAGCGGTCATGTCCCGCCAATTATGGTGGACAATCTGATTTTCATGATCCTGAGTACAAAATTAGTAAGTAGACCGAAAATCAAGTTGATGCTAATTTGTCACTTGATAGGTGATTACTTTGATTTGGAGTAATTTTTGAATGACTAATCTATCAAGAGACAAACTAATATATCAACTTGATTTTATATTTACTAACTAATTTTGTACTCAAAATTAGTCAAAATAGTACGCAAAACAGCAGATTCCTGCATTTACGCAGGAAATGCACTCCAATGTTCCAACTTACCGAACATAAATGATATTCCTCTACTTGCTAGGTAACATTGTATAAGCTTGAACAAAAATGAGCAACACTGGCTACAAACAGAACAACTGCTGTAGTTGTTATTGTTGTCGAGTGTCAGTATAGTTGTTGATTGTACTTTTATATTTTATTAACAGATTAATAACTAATAAGGAATAATTTAATGTGAAATTCGAGATTAAAGTGTCTGATGAGTGCATAAAGTGAAGATGCACTTGAAAAACCATTTCGCCCTTTAGGCCCCCATACACGCTCAAACATTTTGCGCAAACCGCGATGTCGGGCAAATTTAGGCCATATACGTCAAACATCATGTTTGTGCAAACATTTTGACCGTGTATGGGGCTGTTTGATGTTTACGCAAACATCATGTTTGACGTATATATGGCCTAAATTTGCCCGACATCAGGTTTGCGCAAAATGTTTGATCGTGTATGGGGGCCTTTACTTGCGGCTCGTACGTAAATATTTCTCTTGAGTGCAGCAAAGTTCCACTTAGCGCACTGGTTGCACAAATAACTATTAACATCTGACAAATATTATCGGTAAGCTCATTTCCAAATACATAATTCATAACCACCAAATGTTTAATAACCCTATGACTATGTTTAAATACAATAATAAGCGAAAGCCTAATATTGTGTTAAGTTCATTTTCCTAATCAACATGAGTTTGGTTTACTTTTTTACAAATTTCACAATAAATACCTGTCTAAAACAAAATGAGCACTTAAATTATAAGATTATTATCTTTCCCTAAATTTAAAAATATATGAATAACTGGTTGCTTGTTCAATTAAATATAGGTGTCATAAGGTCAACTACCTCTAATCGTAAAATTTTAGCTGATAATTATAAAAGGCGTAAAAAAGTCAATGAATTAAAAATAAAATCCCATCTCAATTAATTTCAGTAAATATATAAACGTGTTGGAAATTAGTCATGCCCCACTTTGCGAACTACTTCGTTGTTTTTATTTCATAAAATATGATGTATTAAAATAATTTTATAGTATACGTTAATAAAAGCTCTTAACAGCATTTTATTCATTTTTATTCTTTCTAATACCTTCTTTTAACCACACGTTTCTTGTCGAGACATGTTTATTTATATCAAACAAGATGTAAAAGAATATAAATTTAAAATTTACATTTCACAAAGACCCAGTTCTATTACTTTAAATGAAAAATTAAATAAATAATAGTATCATATTTTAGCAAATAACAAATATAATCTTTAAATCAGGGGTGGCCAACCCAAATGATCTTGCGGGCCACTTCGGAAATGCATCATAACTTCGCGGGCCGCATATAAAATTATATATCCCCATATTAGATTATTTTGACCCACTATAGAGATTTTTATGGAGTGAAAAATTAAAACATATTATATAATGAGTAATTATTATTGTATATTTACTATTATCCTTACATATAAACATAGGTAATATAATAATAATGATATTATTAAACGCAACTGTGAAGAAATATATTAACACAAAAAAATGAAATATAAAAAATATAAAGGAAAAAAAAAAAGATTAAAAATATTTATTTTACTAGTGTGATATTTGTCACACTTTCACTTAGCTTTTGCAAATCGATCTCAATTTGGGTATTTGCACATCGTAAATGCATACGGGAAATTTTAAACTTATTTAAATCAATAGTTGTTAATTTTCTTACGTAGTTTAAACAAAAGAAAATATTTCTAGTCATACCAATAGATATAATTATATCAAATATTGTGTACTAAAATAGTCTTCTAATTAGTGTGGCACGTAGCATCCTCACGTCCTATTTCATATACTTAAATGATTTTAGGTTTTGACAACCTATTATTGTCAAATTTATTTAATTTTCCCCCGATGTTTAAAAACTGCTGAATTAAAGTATCAATTTAGCAAAATTGAAAGAGCGCAGACAGTTAAAATTAATCTGGGGCTATCTGCATGCTTCTTTCGTTTGATTTTTCACATTAATTAAAGTATCAATTAAGCAAAATTTAAAGGACTATCTGTGGACGACTTTCGACAAACCATCCAAATTTCATAAAAATCAGATTAATACTTTCAAAGATATTTGTGTAAATAAATGTATTTTTGTGCCCATGTGGAAAAGAAACATATGGGTGTAGAAGGTTTAAAATTATATGAGACCAACTATGGGCAAATTATAGCCTGCCATACAAATTTCACTAAAATCCAAGGAGCTTTTTTTAAGAAATGTTGGTTAGCAAAAATTGAGCGACAGACAGACACGGAACCAAAAATTACGGAACTAAAACGAAATTCTGTCTTGGAATTTTTGAAATCGGAGAAATAAAATATTTTTGATCTTCACAACGATCACATAACTTCCGTTACCTTCTGTAAGCTTGGAAGCAAATACTTCTTGCATACGAGTCCGCAAGACAGTGAAACATTTTCATGTTTTCGGTCTGCGTAAACTACCGACATAAAATGAAATAAAATCTGTAATTTATTCAAGTAATTGATAAAAGTAGATGGAAGATAATTTTTATTGTTATCTCCACACCGGCACTGCCGCGCCTTGATTACAACAAAATACTGAATTCAAAGGCAAAGGCAAAGGCCCGCCTTCTACGAATTGTTAATATGCCTTCATACAAGGTAGGCTGAGAGGGCTGAGAGTTGATGGCAACCTCCTGTACTTTCCTAACTCCCTGTCACACGTATAAATCTTTTCGACTCTCTTCGGCCCTATGACGTGCGGTGGAGGGAGGCCCAACAGCTGGAGACTGGATTACACACCTCCTATAGCTTTTTAACTCCCTGTTATACTTTTCTGAGTTTTTAAGCTAAAAGTAACGTAACGTTTTTGACTTATGTTCCATAGCCTAAACATAAAAATGTCAAAATAACGAAGCTTTGTTTAATTTTAAAAGAATATTTTTTAAGGCCCAATATATGTATAATACATACAACCTATGTATAATACATTTTTAATATCAATTTTACGAGAAGGTATATTTATTATATTTATATAATTTATCATATTTCGTTTTGATATACATTCACTATCTCGATCGGGGATCTAAACAAAATAAAATAAAATTATACGAGGAAAGAGTGTAGAATGTAGTATATATAGAGGTAGTGCATAATATATACCCAACAAGAACACATGTAATATTTGATTTTGTTTACACATTGTTCTAACTTCTAACACAAGAAGTAAGATATTCTCTTAGCTGAAGTGAAATGTCAGCAGTTCGTGAATTTGTGCGTGCCCTTGTACATTCCTGACAGTTAGCAGTAACTAAGTGTCACAAAATTGACTTGCTTCCCAAGCATTAACTCCTCTAAACATCCTAGCAGCAAATAACACCTTTCTTTCTTTTAAAAAATTACGTTACAATTACATTTCGCCATGAAAAATAATAAAATAGTGTGTCACATAGCTTACTCGTGACCTATCGCTTACTTTAATGATGATTTGTTTTTACGACCCTGTTTAATTTATTTAATTCCCCCCCCCCCCCCCCCCCTTTTAAATCTATCTAAAAAGTATTTAATTATAAATGGAAAACATGGGACCAAGTAAGTGCTCTAAAGCCGTTTTTGAACACCTTAAAATTATTTTCCAAAAAAGACTCCTAGAAGAAAAATATTATAGAATGTGTCTTTTAAAATTATTTATCTCTTTGCGTAAATAGTATAAACACAAAAGCTTGTAAAACTTTGAATAGGTCTATTTTTAGGGCGTTGTTTTAGATATTGTTAGATGAAAAGCTCGAGTCCCGGATGTGACGGATTCATCCCAAAAGACGATGATGCTGCGATATAATGTACTCTACTCTAGTCCAGATCACGAAGCCGGGTATCTCATTACCTCGGAATAGTTCCATTGTTTCCTTCATAGTAGCATCCTTGCGTCATGACCCCTCAAACCGAGTCTTCCAACTCTTTGTACGAAAGTCTTTGTTCTGCCACTTAATACTCTGACATCGCACGACACCTTGCTCACATTTGAGATACTTACAGTGCAGCCTTTAAACCAAAGTCAACGATCCAAGTTTAAGTCTCTTCTATAAGAGAATATGAGATGTTTTAGACTACTGAGGTAATCTGGATATTAGGTAACCATATAATTAGAATTGCTCCCTAACTAATACATACTCAACAAAAATAAACAAATAAAAAAGCCAGCTAAATAGTGTGGCACATAGCTTCCTTGGGGTCCTTTTTCGTATGCTTTAATATAATTGTATGCTTTTACAACCTATATTGACAAATTTATTTAATTCTCCCTTCCCCCTTTTTGTTTCCAAGCTTACCGAAGGTAACGGAAGCTATTTGATCGTTCTGAAGAACGAAAAAATGTTTACCTACGAGCGTAAGTTTAGTTGCAACACATTCTACTAACTTATTAAAAAATCGAAACCGGGCTCAGGAAATCATATAAGCACTCAGAAAACAATAAACCACGTTTAAACAAAATGTATTATGATCCGGCACAGAATATTTTGTGATTACCTCTAATATAGATATTTAGATTATAGAGTACCAGGTATTTACAAAAGAGAAAATTACAGTCAGAAATCGACCTTAAGTAGTAAAGTTGTACAGGAAAATAGCTTCTACAATAATATCCCGCCCAGATGTCGAGTCATTGCCATATCAGCAGAAAATTACATTTAGAAATCGACATAAAGTAGTGAAGGATAATAGCTTGTACAATAATATCCCGCCCAGATGTCGAGTCATTGCCATATCAGCAGAAAATTACATTTAGAAATCGACATAAAGTAGTGAAGGATAATAGCTTCTACAATAATATCCCGCCCAGATGTCGAGTCATTGCCATATCAACAGAAAATTACATTTAGAAATCGACATAAAGTAGTGAAGGATAATAGCTTCTACAATAATATCCCGCCCAGATGTCGAGTCAGTGCCATATCAGCAGGTAATTACATTTAGAAATCGACCTAAAGTAGTGAAGGATAATAGCTTCTACAATAATATCCCTCCCAGATGTCGAGTCATTGTCATTTATTATTATTATCCAATAAATTAGATTCATATACTTCTTCTATTTTATACAAAAACAAAAACTTTAAAGTTATAATTTATTTATTGAGCTTTTGAGAGGTTATTGTGTAATCAAATGATCATATACTATTAAAATAAACTTACAACAAATTTAGAAGGTACCAGAGAAAATTTCCAATTCTTAAACCTTTCTACTGAAATTATAAAAATAAAAACTCCTAGTTTTAATATTAAATAGGCAAGATGCCTACTTCCTCACTATGTATTCGGTAAAAATCAAAAGCTTTTGTTCCAACAGAATTAAAAAAAAGCACTATCTATTTATAAAATTACTACAATCCACTGTTTAAGGGTAAATTTGGATAGGGGAACGAATCCGGATTATTATTTAATAAATATGCAGGAGACGAAGCAGTTTGAATCGAATGTCTAATGGAGTCTAGAGAGATCAACTGGTTTTATTAAGTACTGATATTAAGGGACCCATATTAAAAAAAGGAACCCCCCGAAAAAAATATGAACTCACCACGTGTATTAGTTATAATATTATGTCGAAGTGTAATAGGTAGTATTATGTTTCTAGTAATAGTGAGTTAATCGTAATCAGGGTTTGGATTGTCAGGTATCAAGATGTATTAGTGCTATCATCCAGTGGTAATGGTGATGGTGATGAAGGGCGGTGAGTCCTTGTCGGAATACTCTGTTAGTCACGGATTACTTTATGTAGTCAGCCCTTCGGCCCTTCAATCACTCTTTTAACTCAGGGCAATCAAACACTCAAGATAGTTTATCTAAATAACTCTCAGATGAATAATACATTAAGAAATATCTTTACATTTAGAACATCTAACAGATATCTTACTTTTTAACAGAGAAAATGTGAAGAAGAAAGAAACGTATATTTAAGAAAAAAATTACTAAGTTTACAGATTGGTTTGAATCTAACGTTGTGAACCTTGGATAATATATATTACGTTCACACATCGTATTGGAAACGATTTTGAAAACGATCCGCTAGTTCAAAACGCTGTGTGAATGGAGAACGACGGATCGTATCGGTTCAAAGCCGCTCCACCAAAAATAGGTGATCGGAGTATTCATAACGCTTGTATGAACAGGTCAAGGAGGGGATCGAGATATCAGGTTATTTTACTCTTTTCCACTTTTTAGATGTTTGTTTTCGTGAACTTCCGTTTCTTTTATTTTATTTTTTTGTATTAACAAAAGTTAATACAATAAAGAACCTGTAAAAGGTTTTATCTACGATTGATATGAAATCTAAACATTGCATCTCTGTTTAGATGCGTAGAAAATGATTCTTTACGTAGATGTATTCATTGCGTATGCGCGTTTCGTAATTCCTCTTTTTTCGCCCCATAGTGCGGTAAAAAAGAAGAATTCTTCACCTTAACGCACGATTGGCGAGATTGTTTACATTTAACAAAAAATATTTGCTGTTTGTTTAAGTAACTATTTATATCGAGTTTTTAGTGAAAAACAATGAGTGATTTAAGTGATTATGACGGAGGAGAATAATACGCCTCCCGAAATAATTAATTCGGCACAAAATACAACTAATGAATTAATGTCGTCTTTATCAAAAGAGAAGTACGAACTTACATACAGGAAGTTTATTAATTTTTTTCCTGTATTTATTATTAAAATCCAAAATCGTAGATAAAGTACGGTACGCAACTCGTGCGAAAACGGCATTTAGCTTTGCTCGTGTGGTTTACTACCCTCGCTGTCGCTCGGGTGCAAACTCCACACTCGCATGAAAAATGCTACTTTCCGCACTAGACGTGTAATGTACTATTAATAACTTGTAAATAAGAAATGTAAAAATTCGCGGCCATAGTAGGTAACCATAAGAAGGTTTTACTCGTGACTTCACCGTATGAGATATCGAAAACAAATATTTCGATTACCTGTATTGACACTGGTAAATATTTATCATTTTAAAATGTACTAGATTAGCACAAAAAACATGAATATGGACGTATTTGTTGTGGTTATGCGAAAAATAAGAAGAAATATATGTACGCTGTACACATATAATATGTAAGGATAATGTAACTGACGAACCACGAATTTAATATTCACGAACGCAAAGCACAAGAATTCGACTAGTAACTAATTTATAGTCTGTTAATTTGTATGGAACATCTTCCTTGCATCCTTTAATTGGACGAATGGTCACATAAGTCTTGGATCTGTTCCGAATCTCAGTGGAGTCACACTTATTTTTAAGTCAAATGAATTACACTTGCGCAGACGGTTGAAATTGATATGGGACCATCTGTTTGCTGCCTTCAAAAAACCATCTAAATATATTCATTTTAGCCATTTTAGGTAATTTTAAAGATAAAACCTTAATAAAACAAAGATGTTTCGATTCTCAGCGGAGTCAAAGGTAACTCTTTCAACAAACCATGCAAATTTCTTCATAATCGAGTGATTTTGATTATAGCTGTAAATAATTTTAAAGGTATAGTTTTTAATAATTTATAGATAGTCTGACAATTAGTGTGCCACACAGCTTTCTTGCTTTGATTTTATGCTTTTACGACCCATTACTGTCAAAATCTTACGAGGAGATAACGGAAGTTAGGTGAAGAACGAAAATTTATGGTCGTCAACAATTTTAAACTACAAGCCGAAAGACGGAAACGAGACCAAAATATTCTGCCAATTAGTGTGACACATAGCTTCCTCGCGTCCTATTTCGTAAAATTGAATGATTTTATGCTTTTATAACCTATTATATTATCCCGGGGAGGGGGGAATTTAATCTGGGGTTATCTGCGCGGGCTACTTTTGACGAACCATACAAAAATTTCATATAAATCAGATGACTACTTTTGAAGATATAGGTATATTTAGTTTTATTCAAATGTATGTTTGCGCGCGTGTGGAAGAGAAGCAAATCGACGCATAAGGTTGAAACTTATATTGGATCATCAATGGGCTAATTATGACCTACCATACAAATTTCAATAAAATCGGACAAGTAGTTTTTAAGATATGTTGGTTTGCAAAAAGTGAGCGACAGTCAGTCAAACGGAACTAAAAATGTTCCCTGATGTCTGAAACGAATTACTGTCTTGGAATTTTTGAAATCGGAGACCTGAAAATGTTTCGTTATTCAGAGAGTTCGCACATAGCTTTCGTTACCTTCGGCAAGCTAGGAAGCAAAACTTTTATGTTTTCTCAAATGGATTTCTATTTTAAATAAACAGAGAATACCTTGTTATCAAATACAATATCAGACATTACATAATACTTTGAAATGCGGTTATGTAATTGAGATTATAATCACAGAAGCCTATAAATGAACTGCTTGTGGTCAATTTTAGCGGTATATTTGATAAAGGTAACACTTAGCAGAAGATGAGAGCGTTTGGATTAACTTGTCATTTGTTTCGTGCAATATACAGCGACTAGGTATTCTAGGTAACCTAGGACTGAGGAATTTCGTAAGCCGTAAGTCGGTTTATTGCGTGTAGCGGTTTTCCTATAAGCACAAAGCTATAACGGAACCTATTTCACGGGCGTGCCACGATAGTCAAAGTCTTTCAATTGATACTGACTACGTAAAGTATTCTGAAGAAAAGATCTATTGAAAGTTAACTTCTTCTTCACCTTCTGCCGAGGAGAATAATTGCATTCAGCTCAAAAAGAAGTTAGTTTTAGTTAAGCAAAATCTCCAAAAGGTATAAATTTATAAAGGTATATAAATGCTGATGTGAGAAAAGTAATTTTTTTTTTAAGAAAAACTTCTTTAGGCGCGGTAGAGTCAATTGGCTATGACGAAACTATATCATGTAACGAAGCTTGTGTTTCGAGACTCGTCTAAGTGATAGTTTTTTACACCGACCTCGGATTCAGCAGGCAAATACGCTAACCATGGCTCCACGGAAGTAAATTTTATTTTCATGTTTTTTCTTCATTGTTCATTTAAATGTTATGAAAATATTTTATTAATTGAAATTATGTTTCTTTGAGAAGTTATCTAAGGTGTTATAATAGGTAGGGCAGAAGCGTTTTCCATCTTGCTACAGTGCGTATGTATTTTTGAAAAACCGTGTTGGTGACGACATTGAGAGAACTTGAACTCGACAATACAATTAGGAGACGATGAGCATGCCTTGTAAAGTTGATGAACCAAAAAAAAAACCATTACCTGACAAACAGCTGTCATCAACCCACACAGTCCAGATAAAAACGACTTAATAATTAAAAAGAGAACCAATTCAGCAGAGCTTAATCTCGCTTAATTGACCTGATATGACCTGTCAAAAATATTAACAATCTATAGTCATTCTGCTTAAAGTCATTCTATCGAAAAGATAAGAAAATCAACCTTATCAAATCTTCCTCGGTTATATATTATAAACGCTCCAAGTGTTTCATATATTAAATTGGAATTTTTTAAAGTCCCCCAATTAGTGGCCCAAAGCTCCTTTGCATCATAACACTAGAACTAGACCACTCATTAAATTCATTAAAATCGGAGAAGTGGTTTTTAAAATATGGGGGTTCGCAAAAACTATTGACTAATAGACGGACGAATAGACGCGAGAAAATGTTGAATTGGAAGATACGAAATCATTATGATTTTGTATCTTGGGTGACACATAGCATACGTAGAGTGTAGCTTTTGGTAAACTCAAAAACAAAAGCAATTACGAGTATACGGTTTTAAGGTACAAAAACAATTGCTAACATCTTATCCTACTAACTCTATGTTTAGACACTGTGAAATCAGTATAAGCAACATTATACTAATTGTACTAATTTAGCTAAGGATGTTAAATAAAGGGGATGGAACATTAGGGAGGGTTTCAAGGTAAAATAGTGCAGAAAAGAGAAATTGGAGAGAAAAAAATAATCGTACTGCGCATGCTCACAACTTTCGACCGGGACACATTACCTTCCTTGTTTATTTTGAATCAGGTTATGAACGGTTTCATTTTATTTTTAATTAATAATTTTTACTACGTTTTTATTAGCTTGCATTCTTGTTTGTTTGTTTGTTTGTTTGTCCGGTACAAATCTGGCAATCGATTTCTAACTAACTTCCCGAATAGCTAGACATTTGAAACTTTTAGCATAGCTCAGAACACGATGACAATGCATTATTTTAATACTTCTAGCAATCTTTCAGCAGAATTTAATTAGTTTTCAGCAAATTTTGCTGTGCGGAAAGTTAGTTCGGAAAAAATCCGCAAGTTATTTTATTTGTTTTGCCATATCCCATATTTACGCAATCTTCATTTTGACGGGTCTCAAATTTGTGTCAGCAAAACAGGAAATATCGATTATATCATTTATCAATTATATTAATTATATTATTTCAAATATATCGATGGCACGCTTTAGATTCGGTGTTGGGGATATCCGTTGTACAAAGATTGTCCTTTTATAGGTTTAATATCAGCTCTCTAGATGGTTGTCATTTATGTGAAGTAAATAAATTCGGAACTATTTTTTTTCACTAGCATTATATATTATATAACAATAACAATTATATTATCAACATTACATATATGATTCAACAGAAAATTTAAAAACGTAGTATATAAAAAGTTCTTTTTATCTTGAAATTTTGATAAAATGTTTATTTTGTGTCGTTTAATCTATTTATTTAATGCACTTGATACCTCCCTATTGTTAAAACTTCAATAACATTTTTAAATGGTATTTTTATTGCAGTAGAAGGATCTATTGACTCCGAAACTATTGAGTGTTAATTTTTATGAAGACCTTTTGTTTGAAAAAATGTTGCCTTCTGTTGACTTCTGATTTATTAATAATAATTGTCCATAATATTCCTGGTTGTCAAGAGCAGTGTATAATGAACAAATGAACGAAAAAAATGCTTTGTTGATTGTTTATAACCTGCACCGTTTCTATGGTAACCTATAACCAAGAGGAAGGTAATGTCTTACTGGTCCTCTTCATGGGATCACTTTCTTCCACTAACTACGCTCCATCCCCTTTATTCCCTATAATAATAAGCATTAAAATTTTTTAGCTTTATAGATATGTAAAGAAAACTATTTTTTAATGTTAAAATATTTTTCTTTTATTTTTTAAAACGTTTACTGGAATACCTCTGATCTATATTTCAGACCAGCATGGTAACTATTTCACAGATAGCATATTTATTTAGTTTTAGGACCCATCATTCATCATCTTCGAAAAAAAATTACAAAGCTATTGTATTCTTAAACAGTAATATAATTCTAGTCTTTCCTAATGTTACTTCCATCTTAAAATGATATCAATAATTCATACGAGATCTCCTTGTTAAGACCATCGTTTCACCATAATGCGATGGCGTTTACTTGTTTCGGGTGTAATTTCAACATCATCTTGATGCATACATTATCGGGTTGAATGGACAATGTTGTATTGTGCCGAAGGCTTTGATTTCACGCTGAGATCACCATTACTATGCGGGTGTTTTAATGCAAGAAACTTAGTGCTTTCATTCGCCTTACATACATTGTTTCGAGAAAGAGAAACTAGAACAGGCCGAGTTTTAAAAATCAAAGCACTGATAATAAAATAATGTTTTGTTTTACTTGACCATATGTTATAAGTTATATAACCGTATCAAGGAACAACAATATTAACAGTCATAAAAGTTATACATAAGTTATTAAGGGACATCGGCAAATAAATCTAATTCAGACACAGATAATTTTTGTTGGCTGATTTAAACAATTTTATCTACGATTGATGCGAAATATAAACATTATATCTTGGTTTAGATGCGTAGAAAGTGATTATTTACGTACTTGTATTCATTGCGCATGCGCGTCTCATAGTTCTGAATAATTCCTCTTCTTTACCACGCTAGCGCGGTAAAGAAGAGGAATTCTTCAGCTTTACGCACGATCAGCGAGTTTGTTTACATTTAACAAAACTAATTTGCAGTTCTTTTATTAAAATAACTGTTTATATCGAGTTTTTAGTGAAAAGCAATAAGAGAATCAAGTGACTTTGACGAAAATGTAGAGAATAATACTCCTCCAGAAATAATTAATTCGGTAAAAAAAATATACAACTCAAGAATAAATGCCATCTTTATCAAGAGAGAGATACGAACTTACATACAGCAAGTTTATTTTTTTCTGTATTTATTATTTAAATCTAACAATCGTAGATAAAATACGGTACGCAACTCGTGCGAAAACGGCATTTTGCATTGCTCGTGTGGTTTTACTACCCTCGCTATCGCTCGGGTGCAAACTCCACACTCGCATGCAAAATGCTACTTTCCGCACTCGATGCGTAATGTACTATTACTCTATATAAGCAGCTAAGAATTAAAATTTATTAACTGATCAATGAGGAATTCCAAGTGCTTACTGATGGGCTTACTTAAAACTATGTATAATAAAATACACTGCCAATTAGTGTAGCACATTAGTGTAGTACTATTTCGTATACTTTAATGATTTTATGCTTTTTACAACCTATGGTCAAATTTATTTCTTTTTATTAAAACTGTGAAAATTATTTTGATTTTTTTTTTTTACACGAATTAAAGTATCAATTTATTTATCAGAAGCTATCAGAAGCTTTCGAAATAGTTTCGAAATTATTTAACGTTAAATTTTCAAAGTTCAAAAAGTCGATATTTTCAAACTGTTGTCTTATAAAGGGATATAATTGATGCAAATTTTAGTGCAATCGGAAAATGTTGATTTTTTACGAATTTTTGAAATGATTTTTCGAGCAACAGAACTACCTATATGTAAGGACAGATTATTATTGTACCTTGTTTCAACTACCTAGCTTAGAAACTGTGGGAGTTATGCGTGACACAAACAGACAGACAGCTAAAAACCACTTATAATCGTCCTGAAAACACCAACAGTGGATGATTCCGTTGAAATCTCGGATTCGGAGTTTTTGGGTGAAAACAATACTTTTCCTTTAAGGCAGGGGTGTGAAACTAGCGGCCCCCGAAGTAATTATTTGAGGCCTTCGATGCTCTGGTATAAAATGGAAACAGAACAATATGTTTCGAATGGAACATTGAGAAGGCAACAGATTCAAAAGGACACGGGCCAACGCAAAGGAAGGGTAGGAAAGCAATGAGAAAATTTACTTCGTTCCCTATAGATTTAGAATCCGAATTCAAAGATCTTTACTTATTACACAGAAGTTCATTGTTTGTCCTGCCATAAAGTTCTGAAGACTTTCTATTTGCTTTTAGAGGATATAATTGTATTTTTTGAAATGAATGATGATAAAACGAAAATATAATGATTAAAAAAGATCCTTTGTGGGTGAAAGATCTGGTATTTTTGACAGATATTACAGATCATTGATCATTTGAATATTCTTAATATTACATTACAAGGCAAAGATCAATTAATTACAAATATGTACTATGCAATAATAAGTTTTGGTAAAAAAACTTACTTTGTTTAAAAAATCTACAAAAAACTTTTTTTCCTACGTGTGAGCAGTTTAAAGCAGAAAATCAAAGTTGGGAAAGCGCTGCCAAGTTTCCGGTAAAAAAAATAAAAAATAAAATAGTTTAATAAATACATTCAATTAAATGTTTAAAAAACATAATAAATTGCTATCCTAAAATTTAAGAAAATTTGTAAAGTGATGTGGCCGGAATCTCAACAGTTTATTAAATGGCCCGTGTTTTAATTGAGTTTGACACCCCTGCTTTAAGGTAAGGAAAAGTAAAAAAAAACTATTGTTAAACCTTGGAGGTCGTACAGAAAACGAGCCATACTATAAATAAAAGAAAATTTAATTAGAAGGGATGTACCAAGCCCTCCAATCAGTGGCGATCCTATAGGTCAAAACTTCAGGGGGGACTAAAGCCCCCCCCCCTGACTTGTGGGTTTAGTAGGTAGGTATAGGTATAACTTAATATATTAACAATAAAACCATCAACGTCATTCCACAATTTATAATTTTATGTTTAATATAGTATGTATAATTGAAAAATATCAATTTTACTTTTGCTGTAGTAACTTATGATTTTTTTTTTTTTTTTTTTTTTTTTTTTTTTTTATAAAAGATCAATTATTTTGGACAAAAACTTCAAAATTTTAATTTTGAAGTTTAATTTTAATTTTGAAAGACGCCTACCTGACTTACCCCTTTTTAATGTTTTTTTTTTTTTTTTTTTTTTTACAGAAATGCATACCCGATTTTGTCAATGCTGCTTACAATTTGAATGTGGAAACGACCAACACCTGTGGTGAAGAAGAAGATACGCCGTTTTGTATCCAGACAGGTGCCAGAGCCCACGAATCTTGTGGTGTTTGTCGAGAAGGCGATCACCCAGCATCGTTCCTAACCGATCTCAACTCTCCGAGAAATCAAACATGGTGGCAGTCGTCGACAATGGAGCAGGGTGTCAATTACCCCAATCAAGTCAACCTTACGCTTCATTTCCGTAAGTATTTTTCTAATAGATAATAGCGTTTTATGTTTGATCACGACTCATCATAAGAGAGGTGTTGTTCAAAACCCAAACAAACGTTTTTATACAAAATGAACTGTATTTGAATCAATTTGATCGGTTTCGGCTGTTCTACTGCAGCATTCTGCAGATGATCTGATGGTTATCAAAAGTGACTTAATGTCTACTTCTACTTGTACTCTTTAATAGATACCTCGTCTATGTTCTTCTCCAATGTGTGATAACGACTCATCATAAAAGAGGTGTAGTTCAATAACCAATGAAACGTTTTCACACAAAATAAATGGTATTTGAAATAATTAGACAGGTTTCGGCTGTTCTGATGCAGCCTTCTTCAGATAATCTGTTGGTTATCAAGTGACTTTAATAGTTCAAGTGTACTTGCACTTGTACTACCATTTTAGTCCAGGAGATAGCGTGCAAAAAAATTTCTGACCAACATCATGATAGAATTTTGTGTAAAAGTAAATGATTTGGTGCCTTTTAAGAATATTTGGTCGGCTAAGTTCGTTTGTGGGACATAGCTTGGCAATCGGCATTTGAAAAAGACAAGTCGGAAGAGAGCGGCCATGTCCCGGCATTTTTGGTGGGCAATGTGATTTTCATGATCCTGTGAACGAAATTAGTTCGTAAACCAAAAATCAAGTTGATGATAGTTCGTCACTTAGTAGGTTTGTTAGTCAACTATTACTCCAAATCAAAGTGGTCACCTATCAAGTGGCAGACACCTAGAGCATCTAGAGTGGTGGAGATTTTTAAGCTAGAGAGTTGAAACTTGGTACAAAAATCAGTCCTTTCACGTAGTTGTGCTGCCCGGAAAATCAACATTCTTTCCGCCATCGTTCTTCTATAAGTGGGTCAAAAAGTTACGCCAGTATTTCAAATTTTAACTTTTTAGCTTAAACAGTTCGGGAAAAATGAACCAAAAAGCAACGGACGGACAGACACATCACCCTTCGGCATAAGGGTTTCGAGAAGGACCTATAAAACCTTAAATATGAATTTTTTATCCAATTGCTTCCAAACTTTCGTCTCTAATTTGTTTTTCTTCACTTTTCGGATTAGTTAGATTAAGCAGGGTATGTACGTGAATATTAAAATGAATTACAAATAAATGCTCGCGAATTTGCGAAAAGTTAACAGGATCTACTGTAACTATAGTTATTGAATAAAAAAATATAAGAAAGAAAGACATATCCTTAGTTAAATTTATCTGCTAAATATAAAGGAAACCATATATATATTCTTTTATTATAGGATTAGACAGAAATTGATACCTACTAATTAAGTAAACGGTACAATCTATATAATGAATTCAAGGTGTGACAATTTAACTGTAGTTTAAAAAAATCTACAAATTCGTAAAAAAACAAAATCTGTTATTAATATTTATTTTAACTGTAGATAATTTATAATTATTCTCCTGAGAATCATTATAAATCTTGTTAGAGTTTGACTCAGTAACTCATCTAAGTCTTAATCAAATAAATGTTTAAATGGATCGTGTTTATTGAAAGATCAAGAACCTTTTGATTCTTAATATTAGGTTAAAAATTATTTAAAGCTGGATATTTAACGACGTCCTATTTACATTGAGACTCAACCTTACAAGTTAATTGACTTGTTTCTCAATGTACAAACCGTTTCCTCTTGATTTAATTCTTGGTCGTTTTCTTTTATTTTTATAAGAATATATACTTAAATAAAGCGTGGGTTCAATTTCAGTCTTTTTAACCTTTTTTACTTTTCCTCACCTTCTCCGAAGGTATAAAAAGAAAGTATTGTTTTTACCCCCAAAAAATCCGAAACCGTGATTTCAACGGAATTATCCGTTTTGGGCGTTTTTAAGACGACTTGAGTGGTTTTTAGCTGGATGTCAGTCTGTCTGTCTATGTCACGCATAACTTCTAAAGTTTTTAAGCTAGAGAGTTGAAACTTGTGCTGCCCTGAAAATCAACATTCTTAAACCCAGTTTGTTGAGTCAGCAAAAATTGAAAAAATAGAAAGTGGTCCGATCGAATTGAAATTTGGCACGAATGTACCTCTCTTTATGACAAACAAATCCACCTAATTTCATTTTGATATTGGCCGCAATTTTGAAGTTATTTTAGATTTTTGAATTTTAAAACTATAACGGTTGAGAATACCAAAAATAAAAGTATAAATACGTTTTTAACATATAGCATATCATTGAACCGGTAAAAAATATTAAAAAAACAGATGAAATTCTATTAATTAGTTTAAAAGTTATAAGCGAACATAATTAATAATTAATGGGATACTTAAGTTTGTTTACATCTGTTAAAATACCGCCAAAATTTAAATAATTAAATAAATGAAAATTATGTATAATTCTTTTTTGAAAATTGATAATGAGCAGGAGAGGCCACTTTAGTGGCCTCCGCGAAGTGAGGAAAAGTTCCGAGGTACCCCGTACCCGATTTTTTTTCTTTAATATATTAATTATTTAAACATTTTAAACAGCTACTAAGTAAATGATATGTTCTTAAAATGATATTTGTTTGGTTGAGAATAGAGGAAACGCGTGTGGTTTGTGAATCTTAGCGAACTTATTCCAAAAATTCACTTAAAAGAGAAGCTCGAGATGTAAGTCATATAATTTTCATATGATATATAAAATGTCGAAACGCGTTTGATAATAATAATTAATAAAAAATTGTGGAGACAACATTGTTGTGTTACTTTACCCCATTTACTTGCTATTAACCCATCTACTCATAGTTATGAAGTGCTACCACAAAATCTCAGTTAAAACAACCAATCATTAGTTAAATTAAGCTCACCACAGTACTTAATCTGAACAATGGTATAAGATACTAGCTTCACAAAGGTTATTAACTTATAGGTAATTAAGTGAATTAATTAGGTAATTAAGTAACAAGTGAATAATCACAATCAAGCTTACTGATAACTTCAATGTCAGTTATATATATATATATATATATATATATATATATATATATATATATATATATATATATATATATATATATATATATATATATATATATATATTATTCATTAACGCACTAAATGCATAGCGTACATAAGAATTACAATAACTGATAACGCATATAATAATACACATATTTCTGCTTTAATAAAAAAGCAAATATGGAAAAAAAGCCTTAAAACGAACTAAATCAACTCTTTTTGACGTCTCTTGTATTATAATTTTGAGGAATTTCATGGTAAAGGACTTGGTTTTGGTATTTTCTTCATGATGCAGCCGGCTAAAGCGGTATAACTAAAAGAATTTAACGTGATCTTTTAGAGGCAGTATTTTTTCCTCTCCAGCTACCAGGACCATTAATATTTTACAACTTTTGACCCAGTCTTAGTATGATTTTAACAGAACAAGTTAAGGCTTTCCCCTGTTTTAAGAATCGTTTGAACTTCGTATTACTTTTAATGTTTTTTTAGTAATCCGTTACATTAATTTGATTTATTTTATTTTAAATAAATACTGATATTGGTATATACTTGATGTGACATTTTAATTCACACATAAATTACTGTTTATAAATAACTATCTCACAATGTCACATTGTTAAATAATCTGCCAATTTGTGCGGCACACAACTTCCGCGGGTCATAATTATTGGATAAATGGTCACATGAGATATGAATATGTTTTTGATCCAGTGGGGTCACACTTTTATTTAAGAAATATAATATGAATTAAGCAGAAGATTGTAATTTATATGGGACCAATAGTGTACTAGTTATGACATACCCTCCAAATTCCATCAAAATCGGATAATTAGTTTTTAAGAAATGGCGATTCGCAAAATTTACCAGAAAAAATTAATGTTACCTGTTGCCTGATAATAATGATTTTGTCATTCACAGAAGTAAAATCATTTTTTACTGTTATTAATCTACATTTAAGATTATATTATCTATTTAAATGCTATTAAAATTGAGCTATCAAAAAATTCAATTTAGTTTTCTTATGACTTAATTAAAATATTTACTACGCGCCCATGATGTTTAAATACGGATTGAATCCTGGTTTGGAATTTAACTAGTTGGGTGTTTCTATGAGTTGACATTGAATCAGTATTCAATGCACCAATCAACAATAATAAATCATTTTATCTACGATTGATACGAAATATAAGCATTGTATATCTCTGTTTAGATGCGTAGAAAGTGATTCTTTACGTACTTGTATTCATTGCGCATGCGTGTCTCTTAATTCTGAAGAATCCCTCTTCTTTACCACCCTAGAGCAGTAAAGAAGAGGAATTCTTTAGCTTTACGGACGATTAGCGAGTTTGTTTACATTTAATAAAACTAATTTGCTGTTCTTTTATTAAAGTAACTGTTTATATCGAGTTTTTAGTGAAAAACAATGAGTGAATCAACTGACTTTGACGAAAATGTGGAGAATACTCCTCCAGAAATGATTCGGAACTCAAGAATTAATGCCATCTTTATCAAGAGAGAGATACGAACTTACATACAGCAAGTTTATTTTTTTCTGTATTTATTATTTAAATCTAACAATCGTAGATAAAGTACGGTACGCAACTGCAACTCATGCGAAAACGGCATTTTGCATTGCTCGTGTGGTTTTACTATCCTCGCTGTCGCTCGGGTGCGCACTCGACGCGTAATGTACTATTGTAACCTTCACCTTTTATATAACAAGATTAGTTGTTTGTTTTTTAAAAAAAGACTAAAAATGACAATTAAAGGTTATAAATATTTTTTGATTGCATGGAGTTTGTTGTTTTGACAGATTTGACAAGTTTCACCAGAAAACCCGCTAGGGTCACACTCTGCGCATGTCAGGATCGAGTTAAGGTGATTCCATGAAATTCGATCCTGATATTATCCCAGAATTTAGTGTATCGTATCTGGATCTAAATCTTGTTGAATCTAGGTTTCCATGGACAATTTGGATCCAAAAACTGTATTCAATCCTTATTGAAACATCATGGAAACTTAGTTATTTATTTAATTGAAAAAGGATATTATTACAAATGAATAAATTAAGTTATATTTGAGAAGAGGCTGGATCATATTATCTCTATATTTCTATGAGTATAAAGCATTAATACTCCGGTGTATATGCATTGAAAGCATAATAACCCTTCTCTGAAGATAAGATTTTGTAATAATTCTTTCAACTGCACGTTTTCAGTTCAGAAAAAAAACACTTTATCCTCAAAATCCTTTTATAGGTTTATTTTTTCAACGTCAAATCGGCGTTTTTTTTGTTTTTTTTGTTTTCGTATTCTTGAAATGAATAATTTTTTTTTGTGCAAATTATTCAGGAACTTTCTAATACAGATATTTCTTTTAATTCGGTAATTCCTTTTGAGAAGAACATCATTGTTACACGCGTCTCCTAAATCACTAGTATACTAGGCTGCATTTGGCGTTTTTACTAGCCTGTCTGTAAGATTTGAGATGTTTTCGTAGCCTGGCCCCCGGGACACGTCGTGACGCCACCCAAGTCCGAATAAATCACACCCGACGCCCTGGTCACTGAGCCGTATAAACAATCTAGATTACGACTCTGCCCAACTCTCAAACTCGTATTATTAAATATTCTTTATGCTCGCTCTTTCCCTGACCGATAAATAAGATGCAAGATCGACTTCATAATTCAAACTTCCGCCGTGGAACTAATTTTCTAATGTCCATGTTGTATTATTATTTCATATCGGACTTTATTTTGGAACTTTATACTGTCTAAATTTTGTCTCCGAAATGCAACATCAATTTTTTTCTTTTACACAAATTTCGGCCTCACAAGGCGATTCATTGTTTATAATTTTGAATAGATTGCAAAATAACTAATTAAGATTGCTAACGATTTTCGGTTTCATAATAGAATATTAAAAAAAATAATGTTTTAAGAAACAGGACCTTTTTTTGTAGACAATTGAATAATCATTAATTGTGCAAAAGAAAGAAAAAAAAAAAAAAAACAAAAAAAAAAAAAAAACAAAAAAAAAAAACAACGGGGGGTGTCGCGGGACACTCGGTAGGAACGAAGTTCCTTACATTTTTAAATATAAATTATAAAATCACGTAGCTAACTACTTATGCATGGCGGAATTAAGAGACAAAATTAAAAGTAACTCACTGTTTGCACCTAACGGAGTTAAGGCAAAATTAAAAGAAAAGCATTATTAGCATCACTAAAGCAAGCATCTTACAATAAATATGTATTGAATATTGAGAAAAAAGTTAATCATAATGAGTTTATAGTTAAAGAGTATGTTTGTAGTATATAGCCTGAGGGAAAAGAATTGTTTTCTACCTACCCGGCCTACTAATTTAAAATATTAAAAAATATATCTCTTCCCTACTCAAAAACGTGTGCTTGTATAAGGTTGAAATTTTACGTTCCAGTTTCAATTGTACTTTAGACGATGTGTAAGAAGTTTTATTAAAATCGTTAAGTTAGAACGTAAGATATCGGTAAATACGTTGTTTTCTTTATTTTAAACGTTTAGGTCCGCTTTAATAAATTTAGCGATATTGATCACATCATAGCAGTATATCGGTGTTCATTTTACCAACAAAAATTATTTAAAAAAGTTGTTTGTCTCATTAAATAGATGAAGTTAGAATTTTTTCCCCGTCCTGAAATTTCAATTTTAAATTTAAAGCTTACGTTTACGCGAGCGTTGCGCGTGAACGCTTGGGCGGATAACGTTGTCCAACAAAATCAGCCTGGGCATTGGTAAAATGAACATGTGTACCAAATTTCAACTCACTTGGTCATCTTTTACTCAAGTTATCGTCATCGGTAGATTTCGTGACGCTTGGTTTTGTGAAGGTGATTTTGGTCGTTTTTATTTTTGGATTCACTCCCGGGCTCCAGAACGTGCGATAAGGAACTTCGTTCCAAAAATATGTTAACATTTATTTTTTTGTTGTAGTTGGATGTAAATTTATGATATTTAAGGTAAACCTAAAACCTAATATTTTTCTAGATATTTGAGTATAAGATAAAAATTAGACCTATTTTATAAGATGGCATCCATTGCTCTCCTCACAATTTTAAGGAGTTTTGATATGATTATTTTTTAATATCAATAAACAAAAATGCCAAATGTCAAAACTTTCCGATTTAGTTCCGCAATGTTTCCTTGGTTAAGTTTTAAACAGTAAGCATTTAGGTTTATATAAATAAAAATACGTTATTATTCTTTAATACGTTTTAGACATTACCCTTGGTTTGTAGTGCGTGCTCCTAGGCGGCCGCATATGTCGCACCTATGCCTTAATCCGTCCCTGGCTTTTATTTTGCGGTAAATCTTTAAATCATCAGCAAACCACTCAAAATCATAGTCAAGTTTATCAGCAACATCTGTAATCAGAAAACAATAACATTTTTCAAATTTTTAAGTTTTAGGTAGTATTCTTACTAAATTGATTATTAATTTAATTATACTAAATCAAATTATAATTATCATTAACTACGGGAGACATAGAGAGAAAAATAGACCCCAGCACCGGGACTTGAACCATGGGCCTCCTATATATATCCGTTACAGGCGCTCTTACCAACTGAGCTATACTGGAGAATGATCTTTCTCTGTCGTTACCGATACCAAGTCCCGAATCCAAGCTTTCAATCTTTTCTACAAATCTAGCAAACCAATATTCACGGCAATAGAACTAGACCGAGAATTGACGCTTATAATTATAAAGTACATATTCAATTAGTACCTGTACCTGGTACAATCAATTAGAAAGACAAATTTTTAAGTTTTAGGTAGTATTCTTACTACGGAAAGATTAAATTTTAATTTAAATCAAATTATAATTGTCATTAACTACGGGAGACATACAGAGAACATACGGTGCTGGGGTCTATTATATACTTGGATGAATAACATAAACATTATCTTTGAGTTTAACCTAAACACTTTTTTTTCTATTTAAGCAGTAAAATTCTTCTTCTTCACAGTGGTAGTATTAGTGGTTATCCCATTATCCCACAAAACAATATAGAATATAATATAGGTACAACTAAATTATATCTATGGTAAAATAAATAATAGTTTTAATATGTTAAAACTATTAAACGAAAGAGTCTAGTCCACGTGTGTAGACACGTGTGGAAGTAACATAAAAAAAGACCTCCGACAGTGGCGCATTCTAGAAGCTTTAGAACGTGAGCGGTAACTAAAATAGTCATATACTCAACAACTGAAAATGAATTAAGATGAAGAAAGTAATATACTTCATACACACGCATTATAACAATGCAAGTAAACACCTTAGGTACCAGCAACATTCCTTAGTAACGCTTGTTTTACAATACGGCCATAAATATTTGCCGCCATTATCCGAAAGAAACAGATTCTTCAAAAGATTTACACTTGTACCTGTCATGTTAGTGAACATACAATAAAGCAAGGTTCGGTTAAACTCGGTACTTCCCTTCGGGCGATGCGTGAACTGCAATCGGGCAAAACTCAACACTTGTAAAATAGACTTTGCAATTGTTATTATTAACTCATATTCCTAGTAAAATATTCAAAATAAATTACTAGATAGGAAATAAAATAACTATAGAAATTGTAATGCTCATTACAATTAATTTTTACACGACGGTAAATACTATTATTACTTTACTTTTTTATACAAGCAGTAAATATATGTATAAACATAGTCTGTCCATTAGTGTGGCACATAGCTTTCTCTAGTCCTATTTCGTATACTTCAATGATATTATCCTTTTAATCTTTTAATCTTACCCCCGTTTTATAAATCTGTTAAAATTGTTTTGATTCTTTAAGTGAATTAAAGTATCAATTTAGCAAAATGTCTGGATAAAAATCGGTCCGAGACAACTCAGTCAAACTTCCTCATATTATACGTGTTCATAATTGCTTAGTCCAGTATATTCCATTCATTAGTAGACCTGAAGAGTTTAAGGTATCAAATTAGATGCTCTACTTCTTTAGCTTAGTTGGGTACGTGTTAAAGTTTACGTAGACACGAATAATAAGAAAACACATTTAAAGTATTTTTTTCGTGGTAGGCTGTGTAAAAGTAACTTTATAGCCTAAAAAACATAGCTTAAGTCCATTTTTTCATTACGTGGACTTAAAAAATCCCTAAAAACCTTGGCAATATTTACTGTCTCGCTTCGCTCGACAGTCAATGTAATTGCCGCGGTAAAGAAGAAAAAACTCACTTCACAGCCTAGTAACATAATATACTATTAACAAATGGGTATAATGTATCACGTACAATAAAATAAGAGTATATTATTATCTATATATTAGAAAGGCTAATATCTTAATTAAAATAAAATCGATCCGAGACAACTCAGGTAAACTTTCTCGTATATGAGTTCATAAATACTTAGCCCAGTGTATTCCATTTATTAGTTATAGTAGGTAAATTCAATAATTATAGAATATTTTATCAAAATGTATCATAAAAATAACTTCTCCTCGGCGGGGAATCGAACCCGACCTCTCTCCGTCTGAGTAAACGGCTTATTATATCATTAGATTCGTATTTAAATGGATTACATTTTTAATCATAATCGTCGGAACCGTTTTCAAGAATAATTTTTTTCACGTTTTTTCAGAGTTTTTAAAGGGGTAGCAGCCCCAAATTCGGAGCTAAAATTCATTTCTCGATTTCAGCATAGGGTGTAATTTTTCTGAACATGCGTATGCCAATTTCATCAAAAACGGCCCTGTAGTTTGGGCTCCACGCGTCTGCACTGACGACAGGTGACAGACAGACATTTTTTAAAAACAACTTTTTTGGACTCAGGGGACCTCAAAACGTGTAAATCTATCAAAATCATAAAATCGAATTTTCGCGCAATTACAATACTTTTTCCTTTATATGAAAAAGTAAAAACAGTAAACTTTAGCGCTAATATTTTGAATCTTAAATCAAATTATTTGGTTACTTTCTCCTTTAAGTACTCAATTGGGATAACCAGTCAGAGCAGACACTAAATAAGGATTCATTGCAAGCCGTTATGTTTAACGCCTACAGATCTACACATCGAGATTACCAAGTGAAACCGCAATACCATACATACATCTTCTGCGCAATGACACTCGACTGTAAATTACAAGAAGAACTGTAACGCATTATAAACATGTCAAAGCAAACAGTATGTAATTATACCTTTCAAAAGAATAATGACGTATTCTCACTTACAGTAAAGACTATAGGCATCGCGTGGCTCTACCATTGAAGCGAGCTTATTGCATTAAATACTGAATATTAAGGACTTTATTAATCATGATGAATGTCATAGTTGTTGAAGATAAGTGGAAGAGTTTACTGTGGAGAAGAGTGGGGGTACTTGGTACAAAGCTCACCTTCCTAGATAAACCTATATACCATCCGCAGTAGCTTTTAAACTATGTATTATTATAAATGTATCACTTCACCACACAGAAACTTCTATTTGTATCAGATTGTTTAATATTACATTAGTTGATTTAAGTAAATGTTTATTCAAATCGATACGTTAGAACGTAAGATATTTGTGAAAACGTTGTTTTCTCTATTTTAAACTTTTAGGTCCTTAATAAAACTTTACTTGTTTTAGCGATCTTTAACACTTCATAGCGGTGTCGCTTTTGGTTTTACTAAAAAATTGTATTAGCAAAATTGGTTTGTCTTGTCGAATTGATGAATTTAGAATATTTTCCCTTTCAAAAATCCAATTTAAAATGTTCGTGCGAGCGTCGTAAAACGAACTCGCCCTGGGCATTGTTTAAAAGGAACATGTGAACCAAATTTCACCAAAATCGGTCAACTTTTACTCAATTAAGTTATCGTCACACGTTTATGACACAGACAGGATGTATATGTATAGTTTGTTGAATGTAAGAACCTTGCTTCAACTATAAGTGAGAATTTATCACAATCTTTAAGATCATTATTAAAAACCAAAAAATAGAAAATAATTTTATTAATATAATATAATAAATAATAATAATAATTTTGAATATACACATTCTGCAGAGGTTTTCTTAAATATTTGGTTTTGATTCTTATAGTTTTCAAATTACGGAGACAAACTTAAAATTGTCTCCATATCTTTGCACAGTATTATCTCTAAACAGGTACTTAATTAGCTAGTTTGATTGAGTTTAATTTCAAGTGTTATTAATTAATTAATTAATTTGTCTCCTAATATTGTAATCTAAATGTGACACTTCGTGACTACCAAGGCAGCCGAAACATGAATAGGTTATTGTTCCTCTTCCTGGCAACCCAGAAAACATAAACTTGCATAGATTATGTAGTTACAATGACAATAGAATAATCAGTCATTAATTAATTAATTAAAATGAAACTATTGGATTAAAAAAATCCGTATAAAAGAGTGTCATCAAAAATATTTTTGAAATTTACTTGTTCATAAATAAGATTAGAATGCTCTACATTATAATTATTTATCAATAAAATGATTTATCATTAAAATTACTGAGTGTATGGAAAAGTAAAAATATAATTTTAAAAATATTGAAGTAGAAATTATATTATAAAAATATTGAAGTAGAAATTATATTATAAAAATATTAAAGTAAAAATTATATTTTAAAAATATTAATTACGTTTCCATGAGATTTTCAAAACTGTTTTGAAAATGGGGTTAGAATTCAAAACCCCATGGAAATGGCGATTTCAAAATGTTCTGACTTCAAGGTCGCAACAACAAATTTTTGGTTTTGTATTGAAAGAGTATTGAATTGAAAACAGAATTGAGACATGCGCAGTAATGCTAAGTAGAGATATGATAACCTGACTATAACTATAACTATAGTCTGGGAGTTTATAGTTTTCAAAATTATTGCGAAAACTGTATTGAAAAGTCTTCATGGAAACACTTTCAGTTTGAAACCAAAACAGTTGTCAAAACTGTTTTGAAAACTCATGGAAACGTAGTAATTAAAGTAAAAATATAAAACTAATTAAAGTTTAACGGGTATATAGAGCACTTTTTAACTTATATCAAAATAGTTTGGTTGTATATTGAATTGAACTTAAATCTATGACTCTAGAAATTGACTTGTAAAGAAGTTTCCATAAATACTAATGTTTATTATAGCTTAGTATAATGCTAGAGAACTGCGTAATACAAATAAAAATAGATTCACATAAATAAATAAACAAACAAATTCAGCATTTAAAAAGTTAAGACTTGGGACACGTTGAACTGTAAAAAGTTAATCTAAGCTGTTTTCTACTTTCCACTCTGCATGCAGTCGTGGATCTAAGGTTTGAACCGTCCATCTCCTCTTTCCATATTAAAATTCCCACGCCAAAACGCATCAAAATGAAATGAGCTTTTATGAGACAAGGGAATGTTGCAACGCGTTCAGATTCTTATCAACTAATGAATTAATTTACTCTCGTGATGGGATCCGAGTGAGTGAAAAAACGTGCAACAGATAAATTAAGATTCGTGTTCCGAGATGCAGGAGAAACGGAACGACGGATGGAACCACCGGAATAGAAGCGAAGATCACCCTGACATGGTCAGGGGGGAAAATAGAAATCATAAAAAGAAGGCAAGAAGAAGCCTTTGATGTTCTGGCAACTAACGGTCTACCTGATTAATAGATCTTAAACGAATCATTCTTTCGGGAGATTCACAAAGAACCCAATCTGTTGTAGAACGATGTGTTAACAGTATTAAGAAAAGAAACAACATCTAGTTAAATTGCTATTTAAAGATAATTAAAATTCCAACAATAATAATTAGCACCATTTGAAATCAATAACCAATAACTTTGTATCAACCAATAACTTTAACATCATGGTTTAATAGTACATTACGCGTCGAGTGCGGAAAGTAGCATTTTGCATGCGAGTGTGGAGTTTGCACCCGAGCGATAGCGAGGGTGGTAAAACCACACGAGCAATGCAAAATGCCGTTTTCGCACGAGTTGCGTACCGTACTTTATCTACGATTGTTAGATTTAAATAATAAATACAGAAAAAAATAAACTTGCTGTATGTAAGTTCGTATCTCTCTCTTGATAAAGATTGCATTAATTCATTAGTTGTATTTTTTGCCGAATTAATTATTTCTGGAGGATTATTAGTCACTTGATTCACTCATTGTTTTTCACTAAAAACTCGATATAAACAGTTATTTTAATAAAAGAACACCAAATTAGTTTTGTTAAATGTAAACAAACTCACTAATCGTGCGTAAAGCTGAAGAATTCCTCTTCTTTACCGCACTAGCGTGGTAAAGAAGAGGAATTATTCAGAACTATGAGACGCGCATGCGCAATGAATACAAGTACGTAAATAATCACTTTCTACGCATCTAAACAAAGATATAATGTTTATATTTCGTATCAATCGTAGATAAAATTAATTTAACTAATTGTAAAGGAGTTTTTTTTGGAATGTAAGTCCCGAGTGATTATATTATGTTTATTTTATTCAAAGTTTTCACCCAGGCAGGGGTGCCCACAGAGGGGTTTTGGCGCAGCTTGCGCGATCAGGATTTTTTGGAGGAATCCATTTTTGGGGTATTTTTCTGAGATTGGGAGGGATTTTATTTTAGATATTCCAAGTGATTCACTGTCCCTGCACCCTGTCCCTGCACCCAGGGAACCTAAGCTTCATCAGTGCGATATCCAGTGAAAAAAGTGGATGTTCAATTTAAATTTCTACACCATGGATCACGGCAATCTTCCCCAAGGTCTACATTATGATTTCACCATCAAATTAATTTCAACCGTCTGCGCTCCATAAATTTTGCTAAATTGATACTTTAATCCATGTAAGAAATCAAAACAATTTTGACAGATTTTAAAAACTGTGGGGGGAAAATTAAATAAATTTGATAATAATTGCATACTATCATTAATTAATTCGAAATAGGACACGAGGAAGCTATGTGCCACACTAATGACAGTCTATTTATGTCCCTCGAATTTTCTATGTAAAAGTGTTACTTTAGAGACGAACAAAATTCAGAGAAATAAGGATAATGATCAGACTGACTAATTTTCGGTGAAAGAATATTGATGGTGTTTTTGCGTTCCTTATTTTTCTTAGAACCATTTTTAGGAGTTTCTTGCACCAGTATATATGTACTTAATAATATTGAGTATTTTACCCCCATTAGTTGAAGTAGAATTGAAATCATCTTTCCACTGTATAGAGAAATCTCTTGCTATCAGTTTACAATTCGTTTCGGAAAAAAGTGTTTTTTTATGATATAAGTGTAATTCGTTTAAAAGAGAAGTAAAAAAAAAGAAACAAATGATACAGGTGTAAATAAATGTATGTTTGTGCGTATGTGGAAGAGAAACAAATGAGTGCAGAAGGTTGTAACTTATATTGGACCAAGAATGAGCAAATTATGACCTACCATACGAATTTCATTAAAATCGGACTGCATTTTTAAGATATGTTGGTTCGCAAAAATTGAGCGACAGACCGACAGACAGACACGGAATCAAAAATGTTCCCTGATGTCTGAAACAGATTTCTGTCTTACTTTCTTACTTCCGGTAAGCTCGGAAGCAATAGATAGATGTTCTATGTACGAAGACGTATAGATAAAGTAGTTCTGTAATGAAAATATTTAGAATGGGATAAAAATCATTCTCTTCCAGGACCACTATTTTTTTCTCTAAAACAGCGATTTTTTTCTACGTTCATAAAGTATCTGATCTAGTTAGTGAAAGAGTTGGTTTAGATCGTTGCTGGTTCAGAACATATCAACTTCTATTTAAGATGTTTGTAAAAGGACGAGGTTCTGGAAGGCGGGAGACTCCAGGAGAAGAGTTCCGCGACGGCTGGACCCAGGCCGAGTACAAAGTGGGCGTCGAAAGATTTGCCGGGTGTTGTCGTCAGCTGAGAGGAACCAAGGTTGTTTGTGTGGGCGCCAAGCATCCTCCCATCCCATGTATGGGAGTTTAACTGGCAGTGGGACACCACGATATATCCCAACCTTTCAGCTACTTAACAAAACTACAATACCTGTTTCCTTACAATAGAAACCACCTGTTCTGTAGAGCAATGGTCAACCATTCTAAATATAACAGTCCTTAATAGATAAATACCCTTTCATAACTTTTTTTACTTTATCATATTAAAATTAACATTTAAAAAGATTCATTTTGGACAAAGATAAATTTAACCGACAAAAGTAAAAAAAGAAAAAATATGATAATGCAATTATAATAAGATTAAAAGACTCAGATTAGCTAAAAAAAAAAAAAATAATAATAATAATAATAATATAATCTCAGTGATGTCTGAAATCTCAAAAAAAAAATTAAAATTAGTTGTCTTAAGATGAATGTCTTTTATAGACTCTCGGATTAAGAATAACAAAATAATAATATAATCCTCTTATCTCTGAACCACAATTAAACTGAAGTATAAAATTAAGTTCTTTTTTATTCGCGACTTAAACTTAGCTATAGATGGTTTAAATCCTTGTTGAAGCTGTTAATATGAAGACTGCTGTTAGTATGATGTTAATATGTACGTAGCTTATAACTTATTTTATAAATTTCAAGTAGAAAAAACTTCAAAATAATTTTTTTTGTGCCGTAATTTTCGATTTGGAAAACAACATATAAAAATATTCTACCAATTAGAGTGTCTTATAGTTTCCTCGCATACTATTTCGTTTACTGTAATTATTTTATGTTTTTACAACTTATTATTGTCAAATTTCTACAATTCCCCCCCCGTTTTTTATGTACACGTACAAAATTAGTTTTTAAATCGTGAACGCAACTGTGTCATCATGAAATAAAGAATTTTTGGGGTTAAACTTGATTTATCTATGCATTAAGCTTTGACCCTACTATAAGAATATGTATAGTAAATTTCATTAAAATGCCTTATTAAAATATTCTTTCCCTAAACACACCACATACATATAATATAAAGTAAACAGAACAGAATGAGGTATAGAAGTAAGTTTTTCATTACCAGTATAGCTGAAATGGTTAATTTGAAAAATATAAGGCCACTCTCTACCTTTAATAATCGGTTCGAGGCAACTCAAACAAACTTTCTCATATCGCTGAAACTTTATTTAAATCCCATAATATCTCTTATTTTTAGGGTTTCGTTGGTAAAACCAAAAAAAAAGAAACCCTTATAGTTTCGTTCTTGTGTCTCTCAGTCACTCTGAACGGTTCCAATAACTTTCGAATCAAAAGAGATAAAAACATGAAACTTTCCAGTATTAAAGATCGTTTTGACGCGCACACAGGAAAATAGGGACAACAGGAAACATGTATGCCAAATTTTGTCAAAATTGGCCTAGTAGTTTAGGCTCCACGCGTTTGCACAGACGACAGACAGACTGACTTTTTTTCAAAACCACTTTTTTTTGGACTCAGGGGACCTCAAAACGTGTAATTCCATCAAAATCTCAAAATTGTATTTTCGCGCTATCACAATACTTTATCTTTATACGAGAAAGTATAAATGTATTCTTAAAAGCTGATGACCATGTCACTGACCTATTACAAGCAACATTTTTCTTCAGCGGTTTCAAGCATGTTTGCGGCTGTAAGTGAATAAGCTCAGTTTTTGCAGGTAGGCGTATTAAATGTGAGTGGGTAGAGAATAAATAGATCAACTTATGCTCACTGTCTCGTAGACTTACATTTGGGACCTTCATACCAATTAACTTTGATAATTAATAATAACTTGATTTTTTTATATAAAAATTGAGGGGTACTCTCAATTTATTTTATTAAAAACAACCAATTATGGTCTTATAAAAACAATTTATAAGAAAGAGATATCTGAGGTGGTAGGATGGCCCCAGCACTTGTAACTGCAAGTGTTGGGGCCATCCTCTGTAACTACATCTGTTCACTAATTCGAGGTGAATGCGTTTATTAAGTACTTAATTAAATGAATTAAAAACAATTTTAATAAAATGCGTGTGGTGTCACGGGATACCTGTCAGGAACAAAGTTTCTTACGCTTTTCATTAAATACAGGGTGGAGCACGGCAGACGTAAGAATTTGAAAATGTAATAAAACACAGAATGTTTACAAAATAATTTTTTAAAATTTTTTTCCTGATTTAATAACATTGGAAATTTAAATTTACCTAGATTTAAACAAAGTATCGGATAAGTGGTTCCCCTCACACACCAAACACTGATTAAGCCTTTTTTCGAAGTTTTTGTGCACTCTTTCAAGCATTTCCATAGGAATTTCGGCAATTTTGGCTCGAATGTTGTTCTTGAGGGCTTCCAGGGTTCTGGGACGATCGCTGTACACCAAGGATTTATGGTATCCCCACAGAAAAAAATTACAAGGAGCCAAATCAGGCGATCTTGCTGGCCAGTTTAAATCGCCTCTTAAAGAGATGAGACGCCCGGGAAATCTGTCTTGCAAAACGTTTACGCAAACCCTTGCTGTGTGGGCTGTGGCCCTGTCCTGCTGAAACGTGGAACATAAACTTCCCGTCCCCCTCTTTCAAACGACTCTACTCTCAACCGTCTAGGACCAATAGGAAGGGAGCAATCCCCTCTTAAAATTCATACGTCTGCCGCGCTCCACCCTGTATAAATGTTCGTCTCATTGAGTAGATAAAGTTAGCGTTTTTTCCCGTCCTAAAATTTTAATTTTGAAGCGCACGTTTACGCGAGCGTTGCGCGCGAACCCTTGGGCAGACAACGTTGTTTAACGGACTCGTCCTGAGCATTGGTAAAATGTGTACCAAATTTCATCAAAATCGGTCAACTTTTACTCAAGTTATCGTCGTACGTTTCAGACACACACACACACAGACTCGGAGCATATTTCGTTAAATGTAGGAAGCTCGCTACGATCGCTTCAATAATGACGTAAAACAAACGCATTGAAATTATTTTCATTGTTCAAACGCAAGGCAACTACTCCAAAGTTTATAAAAATAAACCTAAATCCGGCTGTAAACAATGTTTCTTTACAAAATATACGATTTATGAAAAAAAAAAAAAATGTTTTGACAAAGAATGTTTTTTTTGTTTTTTTTAGTTTCTTGCGTTGATTTGTTAAAAAAAGATAGGGGTCATAATAAAAATGCAATGTTTAAAGATACATGGCTCAAAGATTAAGATTAATTGCACAAAACGAAAGCAAATATATATTTGACCACAGGATGTCTTCCTCTTTCATTTAACACGCCATATGATGTATTTTCATTAAAAAAAAGCGCAATCCCTAGTTTTTAGGGATGATTCTTTGGGGCGTCCCTATAATTTTCCTTTTATTTAGGATATTACACATAAAATAACAGCAAAGTATCAAATTTTTGTGTTGTGCAGTAAATAAACCACGCACAAACTGAGAAAATAATATAAGGCTTTTTTTGACAAAGAACAACTTAGGGACAAATAAATATAGGGTAGAAACACGAAATTTCAAGTATATCTGGAGCAAATATGCAAATATATATACAGGGTGGAGCACGGCAGACGTATGAATTTGAAAATGTAATAAAACACAGAATGTTACAAAATAATTTGTTTTAAATTTTTTTCCTGATTTAATAACATGGGAAATTTAAATTTACCTAGATTTAAACAAAGTATCGGATAAGTGGTTCCCCTCACACTCCAAACACTGATTTTTGGCTCGAATGTTGTTCTTGAGGGCCTTCAGGGTTCTGGGACGATCGCTGTACACCAAGGATTTAAGGTATCCCCACAGAAAAAAATTACAAGGAGCCAAATCAGGTGATCTTGCTGGCCAGTTTAAATCGCCTCTTAAAGAGATGAGACGCCCGGGAAATCTGTCTTGCAAAACGTTTACGCAAACCCTTGCTGTGTGGGCTGTGGACCTGTCCTGCTGAAACGTTGAACATAAACTTCCCGTCCCCCTCTTTCAAACGACTCTACTCTCAACCGTCTAGGACCAATAGGAAGGGAGCAATCCCCTCTTAAAATTCATACGTCTGCCGCGCTCCACCCTGTATTTGTACTCAGGATGTCTTCCTTTTTATACAAAAACAGATAAGATAAACACAGGAAATTATAGGTGTCCAGGTCCCTGGGTATTGCCTACGTACCCTAAAATTGTTAATCCAATAAAAATAACTGTATGCACTGATTTTACTTTGTATCTAAAAAAGACTCTAATAAAATCTTTAACAAAGTTAAGAATTATTATAATAATATAATAGTTTCATGATTAAAAAATGAATCATATGATAATTCTAGAACACGTCGGCAATATTAAAACTATCCAGCCTCGTATTATTTAATCGATTTATTCAGTCATGCGGAAATTCAGACCATAAAAAGGAAACAGTACCTGACTGGTACTCTTTACAGCTCCTATCACATAAATCTGACCTTTTTACCAACATGCTTTATGTATATTGTAAAAAACATTTTATTTAAAAAAACAACAACTGGATTTAACAAAAAAGAATTACTTGAAGAGTGAGTGCAATTTTTCAGGTATTTTAAATCAAAGTTTGCATACTGCATTATTGGCATTTTATAGGGATTCTTTGAAGAACAAATAAGAATTTTTATCGGATAGTTGTGGCTCTGGTACAAAAGTTTACTTTATAATATGTACAAGTTTTTTGCGGTCTTTTTAAAATCGGATAATTGGGGCTGGAATACAAAATTTAATTTATAATGCATCGTTTTTTTGCGGATAAATATTATAGATAAATGTATTTATTTTGTAGCATGTATTTCTACAACCCTGTAATGTTTTATATTATAAATATATACATATTTATTGTAATAATAATTATTCAATATTTATTTTATTAATTTTAATATATATGATCAATGTAAAATCAATCGAAAAAAGTTAAATTAAGGAGAAAAACTTAGACTTATATTTATTTAAATTAAATTTTTAGAATAACGAGGATCAGTCAAAAGTAAAAAAAATATAATTTTAAGTTTTTGGTAGTTTTCATACTACAGAAAGTTTAAATTTTAATTTAAATCAAATTAAAATTATTATTTACTAATAGTTATTTATGCACCTAGGGAGTAAAGTAAGCCATTCTTCCCTGAGCGAATAAGTTGGTTATTGAGGCGAAGCCGAAGGATCCATGGTCCCTAAATCCCAAGGCGAAGCCGAGGGAATTAGACTTTTTACTTCCAGAGGCGTAACCGAGGGGAATTATAGCACTTTACACCCGAGGTACATACAATATTTTATCTCCAGTAGGGATAAAATACATAAACTTCATCCATTGGGCAGTTTTTATTTATTATTTTAATTAATAACAATAACTGTTAACACTTTCAATAGCAGATATAAGAGATTCAATATTAAAAACAAATAAGAATTGCAATTAAACTCAAATAGAAGGTTATTTAGATGCAGGTTATATACAATGATAAACAAGGTCGAGAAAGCAGTGTCGCCAACCTGATTTCAACAACTTCATTACATTAGCCATTCATTCTCTACTATTTATAAAATAATTAAGTTGGCAATCCTTCCTTTTCTCCCTGGTTTTACTTTTTCTCCTTACTTTTACTTTTTCTCATTACTTTTTGAGTTCAGGGAAAAAAAAGACTTACTTTAGTCCCTCTAAAATCATAACTTTTTCTCCCTACTGGAGATAAAATTGTTATAATTTACCTACGCGACGTTTCGGAAAGTATATTTCCTTCTTCAAAGTTATGTTGTGAATAATTTTATTTTTGCAGGAAAAGTACAAAATGAATATTTACGTAATATATATTCCGAAACATCGGTAAACTGAAACAATGTTTCTTTAATTTTGACTGATCCTGGCTAACCTAAAAATTTATGAGGATTTTTGTGTTGATAGATATTGTAGGTGCGAGTAATAATACAATTTACGACATATTGTTAAGGGACGTTCCAACACTCTCTAAGTTCATCTTCAGTCTTTATTGGCTATAACAAACCAAACATTGTTTATCAATTAACATTCCCGTTATTGCAACTTAATTATGCTTTAGGTTAACGATGATACTTCCGTAATATCCATAGTTCCACGACAGTATGTCGCAAATTGTATTACTACTTACACCTAAAAATAGTCATAAAAAAATATAAGAATACTTTCATAAACTTAACGTTTATGCATATTTTTCTAAAACATTATTTAATTATTTCGCAGTCGATATTTACCAATTCTTTATATTAATTTTATTTATCTTTTGATATAACATTTACAAAATTGAAAGAAATACTGATGTAATTAAAATTAAATTAGTTTTAAATATATAATTAGTGAATTATCAAAGCTACAGAAATATAATCTTAAACTCAAAAAGAATCGCATGAGGTTAAAATTTAAAGGAATGCAAAACACTTTATTCAAAACTGAATGAAGTATAATTTATTTAAAACAATTAAATTGAAAAAAAATTAAATAAACTTTATAGAATTAAAAATAAAGAGGTAGGACGGAATTATATAGAGAAGGATTTCATGAAGTAAAATATGTTAGTAAAGTATTCAGTCAGGCTTATTATTAGCTATTCAAAGCAGCTCCAGTGCCTTTTTTTTATTAAAACTCTTCACTTCAGTCAAGAGCCAGGACTCTTGTTTGTCTAATGTAAACAATGTCTGTTTGTTCTGACCAATACAACCAATATAACTCGTACAATTATGTCTTCTACAAAGAATATTAACTAATATACAACCTGCTATCATTTTAATCACACATATTCTCGCCTTAAATCAAATACTTAACTGTAATAGACATCTCTGGGGTCAATAGCAGAATATAAGGATAGCAGGGAATGGTTGAATTTGCGGTTGTGAATACGTCGCGTCAGAGAGGTTACGTAAAAGTGACAAAGGTTGCTGTGGCGTCATGCACCCTCCACGATTTTTCGTCAGGTTATCTTTTCTGGCTCATAACAAACCATTGTTTACTAGAGTTCTGTAAGCATTTTATAGTTTTTTCCTCTTTTTATTCTATTAAAAGCTTTTTTAACCGTTTTTAACCTAATCATGTATCAGTAACATCATTAATAAGCCAATAAATGTATAAATTATAGATGATAAAACAAATAATTGATTAAAAAATAATAATAAAATAAAATAGCACTGATAAACCCCACCTATATCCAATGTTATGAGCCAGCTAACCTAACAACACACACTTTTTTACGTAAGTGACGTCACACTTCCCCGGCGTATTGTATCGAAAAAAAGGCAAAATTCCAACAAAGTAACACAAAATAAATTACGAGTAATTAAGTCTTGTCAATAAGAGAATTCAGAGAATACCAAATATTAATTTTTACTTTTTCATATAAAGAAAGCATTGAGATGGCGCGAAAATTCGATTTTGAGATTTTAATGGCTTTACACGTTTTGAAGGTCCCCTGAGTCCAAAATAGTAGTTTTTAAAAAATGTCTGTCGTCTATGCAGACTCATGAAGACTAAACTAATGGGCCGATTTTGACGAAATCGGCTACATGTTTTGACGGAAATACATGTTCAGAAAATTCATACACTGAGGCGAAATAGAGAAATGAATTTTTGCTCCTAATTCGGGGGCTCTACCTCCCAAAAACAATCAAACGTAAAAAAAAATATTTTCCGAAAACGGCTCCGACGATATAAGCCGTTTTCCCGGTAAAAATTTATTTCCGGAGAAAATACCTTTAAACACGGACAGAGACGCCGGGTTCGATTCCTCGCCAAGGAGAAGTTTATTTTAATAATACATTTTGATAAAAATGTTTAATAATAATTAATGTACCTACGAAAACTAATAAATGGAAAACATTGGGCTAAGTAATTGTGAACTCGTATATGAGAATTGTCGTCTGAGTTGTCTCGCAACGATTTTTATTTTAATAATACACATTATTCCTTTTTATATTTTTCCTTGCCTAATCCTCAGGAATGTAACTTGTACACCGTTTTTTGTTGCTTACTTAATCCTTCATAACGACCTATAAGTACCCTTTGTACGAACAAAAATTAAAATCAATTTTTGGAATTATCCGTTTTGGGTGTTTTCAAGATGATTTGAGTGGTTTTTAGCTGAATGTCTGTCTGTCTGTGTCACGCATAACTCCCACAGTTTTTATGCTAGATGGTTGAAACTTGTTACTAAAATCAGCCCTTACATGTAGTAGAGCTGCCCGGAAAATCATAAATTTTTGACGTTATTAACCCATTTTACTGAGTCAGCAAAACTTTAAAAAAAATAGATAAATTTAAATGATAAAAATGTTCATAAAATTTTGTTATCAGCCGCCATTTTGAAAATATCGATTTTTGAACTTTGAAAATTTAACGCTGTTTAATTTCTGAACTATTTTGCTGATTGAGCTGAAATTCACACCAATTATACCTCTATGTAAGATAAAAATAGGTTCTCCATATTTTATCTTAATATCCACCGCCATTTTGAAAATATCGACTTTTGATTTTAATATAGGAAAGTGTTAGTTAACTTTTTTAAATACTTCACTATAACGGACTCCAATACACCGGACTTATTTTTAAACGCAAAAACAAAATCATAATTTTCATTAAAAAAAAAAAAAAAAAAAAAAAAAAAAAAAAAAAAAAAAAAAAAAATCTGTTGCCATTTAAAGGTTTATGTTTGGTAAGGAAAAGTTTTGAGGCGCCTGCGCCCAATTTTATAAATCGAAGCTCGAGTCATGGAATTTTTTTTTTCAGGCTATGTAGTGCATGAAAAGATTGTTTATTTAAAAACCAAGTCATAGAACGAGGTCATAGAGGAGAAAAAGGTTTAAAAACTTCTTGATAAACGACGTTGTGTATTTGAGAAAGGAGGAAAATTGAAGGGTCGATAAATTTCAACAACGCAAACAAAGGATTCACGATGGGATCGTGAGGAAGTTGTGTATTTTTCTGGAACGGTGTATTCAGTGCGCTGATAGAATGCCGTGCATCTCTTCGGCCTCCTAGAATTACTATGTCTCTTGTACATAGTGAAGTACAACAGATACTGCTTCATACCTACATTAACAAACAGTATCGACCGGATACCTCTGTTGGAATTTCTAAGAGAGCGAAGTCGTCATAAAATTTATTTAGAATAAATTCTTATAAAATTTAAATGAGACTTGCATCACTGTCTTACTAAATTAAAACAGTCACCTCGTGGCTCTATCATTGAAGCGAGTGTATAGTAATAAATATGTATTGAATTTTGAGAAAATATACAATACAGATAATCATGATGAGTTGATAGTTAAAGAGGATGATTGTAATAGTTTCTATATTCTACATATTCATTAACTTACATGTTCCGGCTATCTTCATTTCAACTATTATATGAAAAAGTTTGTCTGATTTGTCTCGAACCGATTTTTTGTTAGTTGTTTTGGGTTTTCGTGGTTATACTTAATTGTAATTGGACATTTTTTTATCAATATTGAGCATAATAATAATTTGTCCACAAAGGGGAATCGAACCCGACCTGTCAACATTTGAAAGTATAGCTATTTGTTCGATAACTAGATTTCCCGGAATAAAATAATAATATGTACAGATTTGTATTTGCATAGACCTATTTTTTAACCTGATGCTGCCTTATAACTACGAGATAACCGCTTAAGAAGTTTAATTATTAGTAATGGCTGGCCATGGGAAAGGAAAGAAAAAATGGATTCAAGTTTAAATAAGGTAGAGACTAGGACATTATTATTTGTACTACAAAGGGAATTCAGACAATGGACGCAACGGACTAAAGGGGCCCACACACGGTGCGCTTTGCTGTACAGCCGAGTTAAACAACTTCATACTTAACTAATAATAGGTTTCATAAACATATATGAAGTTGTTCAACTGTATGGGACCCTTAAGATACGTTTTCTTATACACGCGACTCCAGCGATATAATCGCTGGACGACTATCACTGGAGTACATGAGCTGAGTTTGCATGTTTGAGTCGCCCAGCGACTAGCTGAGTTTGCATGTCAAGAGTCACTCAGTGGAAAACGGTAACATGCAAACTCAGAAGAGGAGTCCTCAGCGATAGTTGCTGGCCGACTATCTCTGGAGTCACGTCTAGGAAAAGTCCTTTAAAGCTTTTAAAGGACACATCTCAGATATCTTCTTGACACATACAAAGCTGCTAGCTCGACGTCCAACTAGTAGAACCACCACTTAAGAGGCAACTTCCTCACAGCAAAACTCACCATTAAGGGCTGTAGAGAGATACAATATTTCGTAATCTTTCCTCTTCTGGCACAAAGGCCAATTTTTAGAATTATTAAATCAAAATAGCATCATAATTTTCGAGAAATACTTATTTTCAGAAATAATAATACATTCTCTTGGGATGAACGTAAGACTCTCCGATATGAATTAAACTAGACTCATCCACTTTTTATTTGTTTAATGTAACTTTGCTGCTAAAACAAAGCTAATAAGCTTTGTCGAATAAAATAAACAAATTAGTTAGTTTACTTGGAGAGACAATTTATATAATTCTTTAATCTATTCTTTTTCTAAGACTTTTTTTCCGAGTTTTTGATTATAGTAGTGCCTTCAAAGTTATAGCTAAAATACAATTCTTAATTTTGCCTGGTGTTTATGATTTTTCTGAACTTGTTTGCAAAATTAAATGGAAATCGGTCCAGGAGTATGAGCTCCACGTATCTGCACAAACGACAGACATTTTTTAAACAACAATTATTTTATGGACTCATTCATCAAAATCGAATCTTTCGCACCATCATAAACATTCTATATAATATAAATTACAGTTTTATAGAATGTATAAAGTGGGTGGAGTAAGAACTGCTTTAAGAAATTTAAAATGAGAGAATAAGCAACAGTTGCATTACTCATTGCACTGCATGACATCCACTCTCGATTATATATATGTACTTTGGTATGTTTCTTCAACAGAGCATGCACTGTAAGACGACTAATCACACAAAATCCCACACTGATAAATAAATCTTTTCGAGCTTATTTAGATAAGTAGGTAGGAGAATGAATATCATTCATTAATTCAGCTTGACGACCTCACAAGGTTGTGCATGGATAATCCATTAAATATGTACTTCTCTTTTTAAGCTGGTGCTGGTAAGTATAAGTTATAAAAGAGTAGATTAAAAAGTAAGTGATTTCAGGTATATTTTGAAGTATTTCAACTGGTGAAGCATCGCACTTAGCTCGAAATCTTCTTCAAGTGGATGCGGTGTTACCTCTATCGCCACTCCCATACTTCTTAAGACACTTAGCTTCCCCCCGTAGGCTAATTGGTCGCCTCATCTTCAAGCCTTTTCTCTCTCGGTCTATCCGCCACTGAGAAATCCCCCACAGTGATTTATACTCCATCCATTCTGATGGTATCTCTTCAACGTAACACTAGCCAAGTCTTGCCAACCTGCCACAGTCCAGTAGCACTGGGAGAGATGGGTTATTGAGATATAATATCCTACCGACAACTCCTCCCAGCCCTCACAACCCTAATTGATACTACCATTTTTATCGTTTCTTTTTAACCTTTCTTTTTTTGTAATATAATCTGTTCTCTTCTACAACATTTTTTTTTCGCTTGTAACATCATAAACATAACTCTTTTAATTAGATTAACGTTGTTATTCATACTCTAACTCTGTAATGACTATGTAGCTTGGGGAGAAATGGACGAGAAGTATCAAAACATGCAACACCACCAATCAACAAGGATTATCCCAAACAAGATCATTTTCATTCCAACCAGATCCTTAAAACATACTTTTTAATCACAAGAGTGGAAAAAAATAATTTTCACAATTAAACACTTTTTAAAACAAAAATACTCTTATAATAATTTAATCCGAAAAATGTTTTAATTTTTACTCTCTCTCCCCCCCTCTCTCTCACACTCTCTAATATATATATATATATATATATATATATATATATATATATATATATATATATATATATATATATATATATATATATATATAATCGTTATAATCATTAGAGCACATTGAACTCAAACACAAAATCGTGTTTATAATCTCTATCCTATATGACAGGAATCATTATTCTTTATAATAATCTTTATAAGTTGAACATATTTAAAATCAAGATAATGAACTCCAAAGAAACTTGATCACTTGAAATTTATTGATCACTAAATTCTGTACACCATTAATATTTTTTATTATTGGAAATCATCGTAAATATTCACGTTGACATTAAAAGGTTCGATCCCTTAAAAAATTAAAAACATTTTCTTAATAATTTAAAAAGTGTTTCTAAAAAAAGAAAATATAAACTTAAATAGTCTGCCAATTTGTATTGCTTCCTCGAGTCCTATTTTGTATACTTTAATGATTTGATGCTTTTACAAACCTATTATTGTCAAATTTATTTAATTTTCCCCCTGTTTTTTTGAATCTGTCGAAATTGTTTTGGTTTTTTACATGAATTAAAGTATTAATTTAGCAAGATTTAAAGAGCGTAGATGGTTGAAATTCATCTGGGGGCTATCTGCGGGATACTTTTGACAAACCATCCAAATTTCATAATAATCAGATAAGAACTTTTGAAGGTATAGGTGTAAATAAAAGTATGTTTGTGTGCATGTGGAAGAGAAACAATATGTGTGCATGTGGAAGAGAAACAATATGTGTGCAGAAGGTTGAAACTTATATGGGACACACAATAGGTTAATTATGACCTACCATTTCAATTTCATTATAATCGGACAAGTAGTTTTTTAGATACTATGTTGGTTCGCAAATATTGAGTGACAGGCAGACAGACAGACACGGAACCAAATATGTTCCCTGATGTCTGAAACGGATCGTCTCTGAATTTTGTCTCTGAGGCGGGTAATTTACCGAATTGAGACAATGAATACAGGAGTCAGAAATATTTTCATTGCTGCCTTGTTCCATGCAATATTTTATCTATACGAGCTGCAGAAAAATGAAACTGCTAAAATACCATTTTTAATTGATAACTATGTTATATTAACAATATAATAACATTAATAATTGTTTACCTATTAAAAAAAAATCAAATTAGAAGCCTTGGTATAATAACAATAAGTGAATAGCAAACCGAATCTATAACAACTATGGATCAACAACAAAATACAAAACACCTATTTATAACAAACAAAACTTATAAATTAGTAATGCATAAAACAATTTAAACTATTTTCTTAAAAAAATATTGCTAAAGCTATTGATGATATCTAGCAAATATTTTAATAGATTAAGATAAGATGTAATTAGAATAAATAAAGAAAAGCAGCTGATCTAATCAAGAATGACTTCAATAAAAATATGCATGTTTCCAAGAACCTGCAGTTAGCCAGTTACTCCGCTTTTCATTTTTTTTTAATTAAAGATTACAAATCATTGATAACTTATTAAATAGGATTAACAAATTATTTTATAAATAAAAAGTTTTATTTCTTTATAGTACTTATTAAACTATGATATATAATTTAATAATATAAAGTTAATAATATAAACTATTATTGCCAACATAAGAACAATAAAAATGTTGATGGCTAGGCTTCAAAATATTCAGTAACATTTTTACCAATTTTTCTGTCGAAGCAGTAAAATCACATTTTGCAGCCCGAAATCAGTTCAATAATGCCGCAAGTAGATAAATATTATTATTGGGCTGGGATAAGGCTTAACTACGCTAGCTCGGGCAGTGACACGGAGCCGTAGATTTGAATTATGACGACTGGGGACTGAAACCGAGGAGACAGTTTCAAACCTCTGAATATATAACTGTTTAATTCCCAGAATAATCTGGAGTCCAGGAATAGTTTTCTGTGGTAGGGCCAACTAGCCCTCTGACTACTTCATATTATAGTCTCCGGTAGATTTTTAACTCCCACTAATTTATTTCATTATAACTTCCGCACCTACTATTATTATAAGCGGTACGTTAAACTGTAATGCATTCCTAGGTTAATTTCTAATATTGAAGTAGTCTTTTATTATAAAAATAGAAAATGTTTACATAGGTATTGCCAAGCTCCCAGAAAAAAAACTTAAATTTACTTCCGGGCTTACCGAAGATATGTAATCGTTCTGAAGAACAAACATTTTTGATGTCTCCGATTTCAAAAATTCCAAGACAGAACTCAGGGATCATTTTTTTTTGGTTCTGTGTTTGTCTGTCGGTCTGTCTATCAATCAATTTTAGTGAACCAACATATCTCAAAATTAACACAACCAAATTTATTGAAATTTGGGTGGTAGGTCATAATTAGCCCATTGTTGGTCCCATATAAGTTTCAATCTTCTGCACCCATTTGTTTCCACGTGCACATAAACATCCATTATTTTCACCTATATTTTCAAAAGTACTCATCTGATTTTTATGAAATTTGGATGGTTTGTCGAAAGTAACCTGCAGATAGCCCCAGACTAATTTCAATTGACAGCTAACATTTTAATATTTTGCTACATTGATACTTTAATTCATGTAAAAATCAAAACAATTTTGACTTATTTAAAAAACGAGGGGAAAATTAAATCAATTTGACAATAATAGTTTGTAAAAGCATAAAACTATTAAAGTATACGAAATAGTACGCGAGGAAGCTATGTGCTACACTAATGGACAGACTATTTTATTATAACAAACTAATTTTTTTTGTCAGATTCCAACCTAATTTTCAACTCCTACAATGATATTTTCTCTTAGGAATTTCGACTCGTCTCACCGTGCTGATGATGAACAGTTGTTGAATGTAACGTACAATGTAAAATAAAGTTTTCTTCAAGCCTAGTCCACACCAGTAGACACGTTGCGAGACATTTCTGTAGACGGTCTCATAGACCGTCTACAGAAATGTCTCGCAATGTGTCTATAGACATCTTCTGAGACCGTCTATGGTCTATAGGTCTAGCGTCCACACTTGTAGGCACGTTGCGCAACATGCCTAACGTTGCACCATGTCTACCATTTAGAATGGAAAACCATAGACATGCGATTTTGGTCTAGCAACGAGACCGTAGACGCCGTTTGTCTCAGCCGATGTCTATAGACAAATCGCTAGACATGCCTCTGACTGAGACCAAAATCGCGCAACATGTCTACTAGTGTGGACTAGGCTTTATATAGTTAACAAGTTAAGTTATACATCTCGATTATCCACTTGGTTTAAGTTAAGTATTAACACTGCTTAACACATAACTTAACTTTTGATAATATCAAGCAAAGATCAAGAACGTTTCTTTTCTTAATAGCGAAATAATAACTGATAATAACATAAATTTGTTAGATAACAATAATGATTATAACTTTTAACTCATAAACTAACACATCATCCAAGATGAATTGCCATGAAAAATGATCTTGTACTAAAGGGTAGATAATATTAATATCATTAATTCGATCTTCGACATGACTCTTTAAGTTTACTCACGAGAAAAGAGTTGTTGATTATTGGCGTAGTGAAGTTTTATATCGCAAACGATCCAAGATAATTAGACAACGTTTAAATAGATTTCAATCACAAGCTATTTGCACGTTTTAAAATTTATGTAGTCTCAATTAGATTTATATACGTTTACCGATACTCGTATTTTATCTTTACATGAATCTAATTTAGTTAAAATGGTGAATACAAACTAAACGAGTATATATTTTATTTTTTTCTTTCGCAGTTTAGTTAAAAACATGATTAGAATTTTTTTTTAAAAAGATGAAAATGTCTTTAGAGTTGTATCTTGTTTCTTAACTTATTGGATACATCGAGTGAATTGGAACAATTAAATTTCAAATTACACAAGATATAGGTGTGACCAGGGATTGCCTTCAAGTACAGGCCGATAGAAACTCTTTTCAACTGAAAGAATGCAAATTAAAGTTGGCGTTGATAGATGCAACCGAGTGTTTTATCTACCAACCTCTGACAAAGAGAAAATTCTATGGCTTCACCTACTTACAATGCCTTCAAGAGTAAAAACAACCCGCGGTACACACTTGTTTATAGAAATACCTAAACCCTTGTAAGACTTTCAAGCAATTGTTGTGTATTTCTCTTTGAATATATCAAATATACAGCTTAGAATTTCTTTACATGAAGAGACTTATCTGTTAATCTCACATTAAGCAAGAGAAATTATTCTACAAAGAATGTCACAGTCAACTGAGATTTGAATACGAACAACTTTATTCTCAAGTTCATTAGTGTTATTCTCAAATTAATCATGAGTGGAATCGATTATAGTACATTACGCTTCTAGTGCGGAAAGTAGCATAAGGCATTAGGCATGCGAGTGTGGAGTTTGCACCCGAGCGACAGCGAGGGTAGTAAAACCACACGAGCAAAACAAAATGCAGTTTTCGCACGAGTTGCGTACCGTAATTTATCTACGATTGTTGGATTTTAATAATAAATACAGAAAAAAATATACTGCCAATTAGTGTGACACATAGCTTCCTCGCATCCTATCAAGTACTTTAATGTTGTATTAACATTAAAATTATTGTTATATTACTTTATTGTTGTATTGTTGTTTATTGAATAAAAACTATTAATAGTTTTAGCGATCTTTAACACTTCATAGCGGTGTCGCTGTTGGTTTGTCTCATTGAATAGATGAAGTTAGATTTTTTTTTCCGACCTCAAATTCCAATTTTAAATTTAAAGTTCACGTTTACGCGAGTGTTGCTCGTGAACGCTTGGACGGATAACGTTGTCCAACGAACTCATCCTGGGCATTGGTAAAATGAACATTTCTACCAAATTTCATCAAAATCGGTCGACATTTACTCAAGTTATCGTTACACGTTTCATAATTCGCGGACACACACCGACAGACAGACAGACAGACACGAGACCAAAAATGTTCCCTGATGTCTCAAACGGATTTCTGTCTTGGAATTTTTAAAATCGGAGACATAAACGTTTTTCGTTCTCAAAAGTGAACACAATGCTTCCGTTACCTTCGGTAAACTCGGAAGTAAAATTTAATAAACGTCCCGTATGTAAGTTCGTATTTATCTTTTGATAAAGATGACATTAATTCATTAGTTGTATTTTGTGCCGAATTAATTATTTAGGGAGGCGTATTATTCTCCTCATTTTCGTCATAATGACATAAATCACTCGTTGTTTTTCACTAAAAACTCGATATAAACAGTTACTTTAATTAAACAAACAGCAAATTAGTTTTGTTAAATGTAAACAAACATGCTAATCGTGCGCTAAGGTGAAGAATTCTTCTTTTTTACCGCTCTAGGGCGGAAAAAAGAGGAATTATGAAACCCGCATGCGCAATGAATACAAGTACGTAAAGAATAATTTTCTACGCATCTAAACAAAGATATCATGTATATATTTCGTATCAATCGTAGATAAAATATTTTCCTCTGCCTAAATTGAGATAACTTAAGGAAATGTTATTATAAATTTGCCAGTTTAGTGTGGACGTGTTATCTGTTCTCGCCATGAGTCAATAATACTATGTTATCGACGAATGACGGATAGATCTTAATCTCTTATCACATATTTTCCATGAAGCAACGAATTTATAAAACTACTTTTAGAAATGCTGATAGTTAACTAATGAAAACACTTGTGAGGCCCAGATAGAGAAGGGTAGAAGGGCAATATCGCTCGGGCCCCGGAACTCTAGGGGCCCCCAACATTATATGTACCTTACATAAATATTTATAATTTATCTTTATTTTTATATAGCTTCCAAGCTTATCGACGGTAACGGAAGCTATGTGATCGTTCAGAAGAACAAAAATTCTAAAGACAGAAATACATTTAAATCAGGAAACATTTTTGGTTCCGTGCGTCTGTCTGTCGCTCGATATTTATAAACTAACCGTCCGATTTTAATTAAATTTAGATGGTAGGTCATAATTATCCTATTGCTGGTCCCATATAAGTTTCAACCCTCTGGGCCCATTTGTTTTATCTTCCAATGTTCCAACTTACGAACATAAATAATATGCCTCTACTAATCAAGTAACATCGAATAAGCTTAGGGAAAATCAAACTGGCAACACTGGCTATAAACAGAACAGCTGGTGTAGTAGTTATTGTTATCGAGTGTCAGTAGTTGTTGATTATACTTATATATTTTACTCGCCTGCGGCTATAGTGTGTAAAACATTTCTCGAGAGTAATTGCTGCAAAGAGCCACTTTGCTGCACTAGTTGCACAAATAACTATTAAATACAAGGATACAGTTTGATAAAATAATAAAGACATGATTTTTATGTTACAAGGAAGGAATATTATTTTATAGTTAATTTTATCCTGTATTTGGAAGTTCATTGTGTCCGGTATTTGAAGCCCTTCAGGCATTTTCTCTACAGAACTGACAACAAGAAAAAACTAAAGAGACATTCTATCTAAGCTAAAAGCTGATTTGTTTGCCATTATAATTATTCTTTGCTACAGTTTTTTTAGTAGATTTTTTTAAAAAATGAAGGTTTTGACATTAATTTGTTTTATTTATAGTCAAGTTAAAGCGATAAATATTTAAATTTGATTTTTTTTTACATCGAGACCAAACTTATTAACTAGCTATGAGACGTTTGTACACGCAAGGTAGCTGATGTGGTGTCCCTCAAGGCAATATCATGACCCACTTCGTTTTCATTTGTTTCAGAACCATGTTCAACACGATAATAATTAACTTTGATTTGAAATCAAAAGAGGAGGCTCTTGGAAAAATTCAGAGGGGAAAAACTAAACTCCTTCCTTATTAATCAAAAGAGCGCTGAGAGAATCCTGTAATTTTAAATTTCTTTTATATTTTTTAGACTACGAGGGCCCTTGTTGTCGAGGGGTATCGTATGTATGAGTATGCTCATTCCGTACACATTCTTTAGATTGTTACTATCTTCCGTTTTTTTTATAAGGGGAGTAACAGTCTAAAGAAGAACATTCCATACACTTTCTTTACATTGTTACTCTCTTCTTTTCTTCATAAGGGGAGTAAAAATCTAAAGAAGTGGCACTCGAGTTATATTAGTTCGAGTTATAACTTTAATAATAATTACAAGATAAAAAGAACTTTTTATATACTACAATTTTAAATTTTCTGTTGGATCATATAAATCTGACCATTCTATGTATTAATGAATTCTTTTATCTACGATTGATACGAAATATAAACATTTTATCTCTGTTTAGATGAGTAGAAAGTGATTCTTTTCGGAGTTGTATTCATTGCACATGCGCATTCATAATTCTTCTTTTTTCTGCCCTATAGTGAGGAAAAATAGAAGAAATTTTCACCTTAAAGCATGATTAGCGTGTTTTTTACATTTAACAAAACTAATTTGCTGCTTGTTTAATTAAAGTGACTGTTTATATCGAGTTTTTAGAGAAAAACAATGATTGATTTAAGTGATTATGACTTAAATGAGGAGAATAATACTCCTCCCGAAATAATTAATTTGGCACAAAATAAAACTAATGAATTATAATGTCATCTTTATCAAAAGAGAAATACGAACTTACTTACAGGAAGTTTATTATTAGTTTTTTTTTCTGTATTTATTATTAAAGTCCAACAATCCTAGATAAAGTACTTAGTAAGTATAAAACTGAATTCTGCTTTGCTCGTAAAGTTTTACTACCCTCGCTGTCGCTCGGGTGCAAACTCCACACTCGCATGCAAAATGCTACTTTCCATACTAGACGCTTAATGTTCTATTTTTGTGGGTAAACACAAACATTAGACAAAGGACAAATGAGTAAACCATGGACAGTTTACTCACACAAAAATGGACTGCTAAAATGAAAAGAAGCTATCAATCATTAGAAAAAAGGAATAATAACCACTATTAAGAGTGCCCTATTCCGAGCCTTTTTTTGGGTACTATCATTCGTAATTGAGTTCTTCCGTCTAAACGTAAATAGATTAAAATAAGTTCAATTTTATCAAAGCAACAGATAATCCCGGCTTGATTTCCCGAAATATTACTGACTGCATGTAATAATACACACCGTAATTACACTGTTGACTGATGTACCTAATAATTCGTGGTAGGGTATGTGGGGTAAACACTCGCAATTATGCGGGTTTTCGGAATATTGCGGTTGATGATGGGCCAATTGTAATGCGGCAAAGCTTGCAACTAGTTGTTTGGCTTCTTAGTTATATCTACCAAAAAAATGGACATGGTCGGATGATTAACCTGCTGGCAATTAAAATTTTACAAAACCTTTAAAATGAGAGTTTTAAAACTCTCCACACAGTACAGAAAAAAATAGAATAAAAACAAAACAAAAAGAAACATCACGATGAAGACGATTTGGAATCAGTATAAGAGGAACAGGAGATTTGTTAATCTCCCAAACTACGTTTTAGATTGAAAACATGGCCATGCGAGTCTTTACCCCCACCTACCCTACACCGGAACGTATCCCTAAGCCGCGGGATTATAACATAATCTAACCGAATTCCATCATAACCATAATTATAATTATCATAAATTATATATAATAAAAAAAGATACATTTTGTTATGTGTATGAAAAGTTAGTTCGGAAAAAATCCGCAAGGTGGTTATCATTTATCTTAATTTATATTTATTCTTGTGGATTTTTTTCGAACTAACTTTCCAGACAGCAAAATTTACTGAATATGAATTAAATTCTGCTTAAAGATGGTAAAAAGCATTAAAATAATGCATTGTCATCGTGTTCTGAGCTATTCTAAAAGTTTCAAATGTCTAGCTAGTCGGGAAGTTAGTTAAAAAATCGATTGTAAGATTTGTACTGGACACACAAACAAACAAGAAAGCAAACTAATAAAAACATAGTAAATAATTACAAGATAAAAAGAACTTTTTATATACTACGTTTTTAAATTTTCTGTCATAAATCATAAATTTGAAAAATGAAGATCGTAAATATAGGATATGGCAAAACAAATAAAATAACTTGCGGATTTTTTCCGAACTAACCTTCTATAGAGCAAAATTTGCTGAAAACGAATTAAATTCTGCTGAAAGATGGCTAAAAGTATTAAAATCATGCATTGTCATCGTGTTCTGAGCTATTCTAAAAGTTTCAAATGTTTAGCTACCCGGGAAGTTAGTTAAAAATCTATTACAAGATTTGTACGGGACAAACAAACAAACAAACAAGAAAGCAAGCTAATAAAAACGTAGTAAAAATAAACTTTGATGTTCAATATCTTAAAGTTATCGAGTCAGCAAGAAATTTACAAAAGTGATTGAATAACCTGATATGCGGATACCATAAAACAGAGTCAAATATGTAATGCAAAAGGGAAAAGAGAAAAGAATCCTATTGTAAATAAAACAGGTTTTTAATTTGCACTAAATCTAGGTAAGACGAAACCCGTTACCTCCAGGCTCTATTATCCATTTATAATAGTTTAAAAAATTCTAACAAGTTAACAAGTGTTTTTCCCACGTTGTTGAGATCGATTAGAAGTTGTTTGATACCGGGCAACTTATGTTTACTGCTTTAACTAGCAAAAGGGCAGAACTTTATTAAAGACTTGGGAATAGGAGCTTAAGCAACAAAGAGCAAGTCGAAAGATCACGCAATAGAGATGGACCCCGTGTGGGCTGCATCCGAAAAAAAATAAAAATAAAGTTCAATCTACTTCTAGCAATCTCTACCACCTTCCTCACACCCCAGCTTCTATCCCATTCAACATTTTGACTTTCCATTAATAAAACTTTATACTACTATTTAAAACGCATTGCATAAAAAAATAAATAAATAAAATATAATAAAAAAAACCAATAGCTATTTTATAGCAACAGTAAATTCAAGTTTTATACCTATTAATTGTAAAGCATTCTTCCATGGGTATTATAGGTGTAGGTCACTTTATAAGCACTACTAAAATCTAATTCTTTAATAGCAGCTAAAAAATAAACAGAAATACTAATAATTACTTTTTACAATAGAGTTCATCGTCCTGATAAAAACTAATAACAATTTTATACAATGCAGATTTAGAAGTAGCGTATTTAAAAACTACAAAATTCTAAAAATTTTGGGGCAACACCCCCTAATAACTACGTAAATAATCTCGAAAACGAATTTGATTATAACATTATAAGGTGTCATCCTATTTAAATGTGAATCTAGCTCTGTACTCATATAATAAGTTTTTCCCCGGGAAAAACCTATAGTACCTGAGAAAATAGCTTTAAACACGGGTGGCAAAAGATCGGGTTCAATGCTTGCCGAGGAGGATAATATTTTAATAATTTGTAATGCAATTAGTTATATATATTTTTATAAAATGATTAATAATAATTAAATGTACCCAAAACCAACTAATAAATGGAAAAAATTGGACCGAGTAATTATGCACTCTTGTATATAAAAAAATGTGTCTGAGTTGTCAAGGACCAATTTTCCACTTTTAATTCTTTATATAGCAATTAGAGAGTTAGGTACTGTCGAATGAGAAACTGGAAGAGTAAAAACATTCTCAGCAAACTGTCAAACTATATTTAATACTAGCTGGGTACCCGTGCTTCGCTACGGAGTGTTATTATAATTAGATAAGTTAATAAACAACCATATTGAAACATATAAATTATTTTACTATGCAAGAATATCTAGATTCTATATCTCTCCCACCTATTTCTATACCCCCTCCTCTTTGATAAGCTAATTTTAAAGATCCTAAATCCCCCCCCCCCCCCCCTAAAGTAAAATATGACAAAACAATACATAAAAACTATTATTCTACTCTTAAAGAGCTTTTGCATCATCAATGGTATTCATTACATTTACCCCGTATTCATTACTTTTAACATACCTGTGTACTAAATTTAAATTTCCAAAATTCATGTAGGCTGTCATTTTCCCTTTGCTTTGAAGTTTAAGTGGGCAAATTTTTATCGACATCGAACTAAAACTGTAGATTTGAATAAAAGACATACTACCTCATACAGACACTTTTCTTTTTTTATAAGATATAGCTATTTTTCCATTTTACCCCCTCCTAAATGAAAATACATAATATGACAAAACTGTACATAACAACAATTAATGTAATCTTAAAGAGCTTTTCAACGATATCCATCATAAAGGGTATTCAGTCCTTTGACCCCGTATTCATTATTGTACCCTGTTCCCTGTGTACCAAAATTTAAATTTCGAAAATTCATGTAGACACTGATTTTTTCTTTCTTTGAAGGTCAATTGTGCATTTTTTGATCGAGATCGGACTAAAACTATGGATTTGTATAAAGAACATACACACATACGTTGACTTTTAGATATATTTTTCCATTTACCCCCCTAAATGCACGTAAAAACAATTACTGTTCTCTTAAAGAGCTTTTCAACAGTATGCATCATGAAGGGTTTTCAACTTTGACATTTGTACCCCGTACCCTTCTGTACCAAAAATTAAATTTCAAACATTCATGTAGACAGAGATCTTCCCCTTGCTTTGAAGGTCAAGTGAGCAAATTTTCATCGAGATCGAATTAAAACTGTTGATTTGTATATAGAACATAAACACATTCACACATACGTTGACTTTTATAGATATAGATATACATTTCCATTTTACCCCCCTCCTAAATGAAAATATGACAAAAACGTACTTAACAACAATTAATGTACTCTTAAAGAGCTTTCCAACGATATGCATCATAAAGGGTATCCATTACTTTGACATTTGTACTCCGTACCTCTGTGTACCAAAATTTTAATTTCGGAAAATCATGTAGGCAGTGACCTTCACCTTGTTTGCAAAAAAATGCATCAAATTGGGATAAAACTGTAGATTTGTATAAAAGACATTCTCTTATAGCATCTAGATATAGTTATATTTTCCAGTTTACCCCCCTCCTAAATGAAAATATGACAAAAGTGTACATAACAACAATTACTGTACTCTTAAAGAGCTTTTCAACGATATGCTTCACGAAGGGTATTCATTACTTTGACCCCGTATTCAATACTTGTACCCCGTACCCCTGTGTGCCAAAATTTGAATTTCGAAAATTCATGTAGACCTTGATTTTCCCCTTGCTTTGAAGATCAAGTGTGCAAATTTTCATCGAGATCGGACTAAAACTGTAAATTTGTATAAAGAACAAATAAGATATAGCTATATTTTTCCATTTTACCCCCCTCCCAAATGAAAATATGACAAAAATATACATAACAACAATTACTCTACTCTTAAAGAGCTTTTCAACGATATGCATCACGAAAGGTATTCATTACTTTGACCCCGTATTCATTACTTGTACCCCGTACCCCTGTGTACCAAAATTGAAATTTCGAAAATTCATGTAGACCTTGATTGTTTCCTTGCTTTGAAGGTCAAGTGTGCAAATTTTCATCGAGATCGGACTAAAACTGTAGATTTGTATAAAGAACAAACACACACACACACATACGTTGACTTTTATATATATAGATAAACCTATTTTAACCACATCACAGTTCATACTTAAAATTTAATTGTTTAATGTTAATTAGTGGCCAACTAGTAACTGAAATGGCCCGATTTTCAGTTAAAGCTCTTACTTAGTATTATTTGCATCTTTTAAATGTAATCGTTTTATATAAATTACTGGCCAACTAGGATCTAAAATGGCCAAGTTTCATTTAGAGTACTTAGTATTATTTACACTCCTTATCCTTTAAGTAAGTGGTTGTGAGCGGTGAGATGTGAGATCCTGCCATTGTTCGATTAACTTACTTATATAGGGTGGCACAGCGCGGGTGACCACATTTTAAATGGTCACCATGTGCTTAATACTAGAGGTAGGAGATTGATATATAAAGCAAATTTTTAAGCAAAAATGAGGAAGTTTACTGGACATAAGTCAAATTTTTAAGTGTGGATGATAATGTCCGATGTCTTGTCGATTTACTTACTCTTAGAGGCGCTGCTGGGCGAAGTTGCGCATAACATTTTCTAACATCTCATCAGGGAATGCGACTTTTCATCCCCTATTCAAAGGATAACGAAATGGATAATGGATATACTGTCTACATATGGCTCCAACAAGATGGAGCCACTCCACACACAAGTGTTCATGGATCGGGTGCGTCAAATTATTCTCGGTCGTGTGAATAATGTGGAATAATATGAATGTGGAAATCGACAAGGACGTCATTTATCGGATATTATTTTCCACACTTAAAAATTTGACTTATGTCCAGTAAACTTCCACATTTTTGCTTTGAAAATTTGTTTTATATCAATCTCCTACCTCTAGTATTAAGCACATGGTGGCCATTTAAAATGTGGTCATCCGCGCTGCGCCACCCTATAAAAGTAAGTTATGCAAGACTTACTTAGATGATTGGTTGTTCTTTTACTGAGATTTTGAGGTACCACTTCATAATTATGACTAGAGAGGTTAATATCATGCAGTTTTATAACTGATAAGGTAATATTAATTATGACTTATGACTAGTAGAAGAGAGGCTAATAGAAAGTAACCCAAACACAACAATATTGTACCACAAATTTATAATTATAAAATTGTGATGACATAATTAAGACTTACTTACTTATAAAAGGTAAGTTAGGTTTAGTAAATAAAAAAAAAATTAATTATGAACTTTCAGCAATCATGTACTATCGCATATTCACCATCTTGCAATCATATTCACTGCTTAGCTGTATATTGCGATAAGATCCAATCAGGTTCGTTATAAAAAACAAAAATGTTGTATTCGACGGAGGGATTTGTGGTCTTTTATTTTTTTAGGATCTTGTTAGTAAAGTCGAAGTGTTTCCAAGTCGAGATGTTACTTAAGTTCAACCTCTTGCCCGAGGCAACTTTCTCATTAGTCATTAAACAATTTCCAAACTAGAAAACAAGCTAATTGACTTTATAATTTAATATATTATGTTGTCAAACGATTTATCACACAGGGGATACAAAATATCAGTGTTCACAAAAGGATAGAAGAGTCGCAGAGATCTCTTTCTATTTCCAGGGCCTATACGATATAATTAAATAATTCGAAAGAAATAGATAACCGTTGTAGGAAACTGCAGTGGGAGTATAATTACGGCAAAACTTTATTTGGACACGATACATCAAACGTCAGAAGAAAGATGCCTGGATCCTGTGTTGTGTCGATCTGCCGTGATGTTATCACTTGTCTATATCGTGTCGGAAACACCCTTAACAATATACAAGCAACGCAAAAACGTATTATATTTTCGTGTTATAGGTCCTAACAGAACGGAATCTACACGTGGTGTCCGGTTGGGTCGAACTCCCGCTACCCGTCCTTCTCAAACTTGACTCCTCCCTAAAAATAAATCTTAATAGATATTAGCCCAGTCTCACAACTAGAATATTAAAGCCATAAAGCAGGGGTGGGCACCCATGAGGTCAATTAAAGCCGCATCCCGTTTTCTTATGTATTATAGAGAGCAACACTACAATTACATAATACATTACAAGTATTAAATACACAAATTAAAATTTAATTTAATTAATATATTTGCATTAAAATAATAGCAGTCTTAAGTATGCATAAAAGAAAATACAATTAAGAGAGAGACAATATAATAATGATTTAAAAATTTAAATAATTATTAAAATAAAATAAATGTAGAGCAAAGAACTTTAATCAAATTATGGAAATATTGCGTAAAATTTGTTAAAATCGTCCACACCAATTGGTCAACTGAGATCGATATTTTGACTTTATCAACTTCATTATGAAGTAAAAAAATTCAGAGCAATGAGTTGTACCAAACATTGAAATTAGAGAGTACAACCGAAGAGTTACTCAAATTCAACTGTAAGTAGATTTGTGCTTAATTTGCAATTTGGCCCATTGTTGGTGCTCCTTTGTGCGCGCGCGCAAACATTTTTTGATTAACACACATTTATACAGCTCATTGTTGGTCCTATATAAATTTCAAACTTCTGCGTCTATTTACTCTCTTTCGAATACGCGATAAACATACACGTTTATTCGCACATATATCTTTAAACGTATTCATCCAATTTTTAACAAATTTGGATGATAGGTCATTAATTAGCCCATTGTTGGCCCCACATAAGTTTAAACCTTCTGTGCCTATTTACTCCTCTTCCAAATGATATTATTGATGATTAATTTTCTAATAATATACTATAATATAATATACGTACAGTATAAGTATAATATAATATACTATAGAATAAAATATATATTGCATATAATTATCTAATCATATATTTTATATATTTTACTATATTAATTTCTAAAAATATCTGTAAATACCGATTGTAGTATTAGATAAATTTGATATTAACGAAACTGGATGTTATACTGTGAATTACCAAGCTGAACATAGCAATTCGTAATTTGATGACTATTTAATTCATCTCATTGCTGAGTTTTACAATTTAACGCAACTATATGAATGTTATCAATATAGAGAATTAAAATAGCAGGAAATACTCGTAGATAATATTCTATCTAAAATTCGTTATCACTAAAACGCGAACTAAAGAGATATGATTTTAGAGATTAAATATTTTAATAAAAATAATTAGTTACTGTTTAAAGTTATTTATAATTTGTAATAGTCTGTATGGAATTATTTTCTCCATTTTTAATAAAAACATAAGAATGAAACGTTTTTTGTAAAAAAATTAAGAATGAAACATAAAAATGAAACATTTTAGGTAAACACATAAGTATGAAACATTTTTGGTGGTAAAAACATAAGAAGGAAATATTTTTGGTAAAAACATAAGAATGAAACATTTTAGGTAAAAACATAAGAATGAGAGAGCCAAAAAGCCTAATAAAGTAAAAGAGTGGTTTGTGAGCTTGTTCGACTCTTACGCCCCAACGTAACTTTACATTCAAACGAGCGGTTTTTCGACCGCTTAGCAGCGGTGGGTAATGCTTTTATGTAACACATGGATTCTTATGAAAACGTATGCACGAGCAGCAGACTAACTACAGCTGTTTTAAAAACGCGGCAGGTTCTATTTTCAAATCGGCGCGATAACCTGCGGAATAGAACACCCGCAAAGATATTATGGGATTGTTCACACGAGCGGTTTATCAGCCGCCTCAGTCCCTCATATTCAATTCAAAGAATTTTACAGCAGTCTCTCTTTCTCTATTACAGTGATATTTTGTTCTTTAATGTTCTATAATCTATAATGTTCTTTATAAAGCTTTAAAATAAGATTTTATTTCCTAAAAGGAACCCATTTTCTTCTTATCACAAATTTAAACTTCACTTGCTTAGCATTTAGAAGTTATATCAGCCCATCATTTTCGTCAGATAAATCAATCAAATCATAATCAAATTAACTATTTTTTAATTTTTTAAATCATCTTTTCAAACTTAAACTCGACGCATTATTTATCATTCCTTTAAATCTAAATTTAACAATCGTTGACTTATCATTTATATAAAAAAGTAATGTCCCGTCGCAGACGACGACCAACCTCGAAATGATTTGTTATTGCTAAGCTACGGCAACCACATTTATTCCAATAAAAATAAATATGTAAAAATAAATATATTTAGCAAGAATTTAAGAGTAAAAGAAGATGGAAATGTCTTAAATTATCTATCAACCAAACCAAATAAAACCCGGAAGAGACCCAGAAAACATATTTATCATTTATAATAGTGTTTTTATTAAATTTTAAATTATATATTTTATATTTCTGACAAATATAAGAGAATAAAATGCTTTGTACTATTTTTGAAATTAGTAATATTAATAATTATTATTACGATTAAATTATTTGAGTAGAAGTCCCAGTTTTTCAGCAGGGCTGATTGATTACTTCACTTTACCATAAGACAGTTGTACTAGTTCATTTTGAATGAGTGGCAAAACGTAATTGAACTGATCAATATTTAGAGAAAATCTAAGCTCAGAATCATTCTTCAATAAATATCTGTGTAGAAGGATGTTTTAAAATCCCTCCGTGTCTTGCGACGAGTACATCGAATGATTACTTCTTTTTAACTGCTGTAGCAGTACAATTAGTAACTCTTCTTCAAGAATAGACAATAATAATATCGATTTTTCCTCCATGACGTTACCGAGGCTACTGTAAATCAGATTTGAAGTTATACGAGCGCGGCTAGAGCCGTACGACTTGAGTCGCGGCATTGAAAGTTAAACAAGCGACTCTAGCCGTACAGTTACGGCTAGAGTAGTCGCATTGACACTCCACCTTAAAAGGTACTTTTTAGGTGGCCATTGAACCTTTAGTCAAGGTAAAGGCGTGAAAATTAGATTTTTATGCTAAGAAAAGGTAACTTACAATCATCATGCAACAAACCAACAATATTCTGAAGAAAAATAAAAATATTATGTTCACACATTGGAAATTTTCTTCGAATACTGGATGACAATACGTGTTATAAAATTATTGATCTTTTATCATGAGCTAGCCCTTAGGGGCTTAATTAACAAATGTTTATTATTATTGGAATATAAATGTGGTTGCCTTAGCTTAGCAATAACAAATCATTTCGAGGTGCATCGTCGGGATACTACTCGATTGTATAAATAATATTTATTTAATTCTCAAGGGTTTCAAACGAAAAAGATTTATCCATTATTAACGAATTCAGATTTTGGCCTTCTTACAGCGGATCCGCAAAAAATTAGTTCCAAACCATCTTTTTGCGCGGAGCCGCTTCAAAACCTGTATGAAACCTTCACTTCTAATCTGTTTTTGTTTTTATTATAAACCCATTCTTTTAATTTAAAAATTAATTATTGTATTTTAATGATACATTGCATATAATTAAATTTTATTTTTTTCTACTACTATGATAACTGTTTTGTTCATTTTCTACCATGCTCCAAGGAAGAGAATCCACATTTTTCGGGCAAAATTATTTGTCTATTTTTTTTTTTTGTCCTTTCTTTAATTTTTAACTTGGTTTGAATGATATATACATGTATTATTCTACTCCTCACATAAGTGATTTAAAGATATTAATAAAAAATCGGTCTGAGCCAACACAGATAAACTATCTCATTTACGAGTTCATAATTACTAGCATAGACCTTTATCTATTCATAGTTACTTATTTTATAGCTCAGTGTTTTCCACTTACTAGTTTTCGTGGGTATACAATACATTTAATTATTATTGAACATTTTATCAAAATTTACCATAAAAATAACTTCTCTTCAACGGGGAATCGAATCCAGCCTTTTCTGTCCACATTTAAAGCTATTTTGTCAGGAACTAGATTTTTCCCGGAAAAACGGCGTATATCATTAGATTTATATTTGAATGGACTACATTTCAGAATTTTGTAATCAAAATCGTCGGAACTGTTTTCGAGAAATAATTTTTTCGACTCGAAATTTGGTTCTAAAATTCATATCTCGATTTCGCCTAAGGGTATAATTTGTTCTTTAACTTGTAAAAAACAAATTTGTAAGCCAAATTTCTTCAAAATCGGCCCAGTATAGTTGTTTAGGCTCCACGTGTCTGCACAGACGACAGAAAGACATTTCTTAAAATTACTTTTTTGGACTCAAGGGACCTCAAATCGTGCAAATCCATCAAAATCTCAAAATCGAATTTTACCGCCATCACAATGATTTCTCTTCATATGAGAAAGTAAAAAACAACAAAAAAAATTAGTAAAAGATCATAACTTAAACTTAATACTAATGCTGTCAATGCATTTACTTGCATTGAAATTTTGTTTTATGCATAATATTTAATAAAGTAGATAATAGATAATAATGCATAGAATTTAATAAAGGAACAACAGCGTAAATTAAACTGTTTAAAAAGTTTATTGTTAAAACACAAGAAAACGTTCAACAACGAATATTACCTCTTCAGAACACTAAACAAACGAATCGGCTTTGTTTATAACCTGACTGAATGGAGTGTGGGGGAAACCAGCGATGACGTATCCAACGACGTATATTCAAGCGATTCATGAATATATTGTTATCTAAATTGCCGGATACGCGCTGAGATCCACCTATAAGGTCATGATTTACGCCACTTAAAAGGTCTTAATAATAAATATATTCTCCTGGAAAATTGTGACAAACACACACGTTTTGGGAATGCTATAATAATATTATAGATTGTCTTTAAGCTGGTTCTTTTTTTTTTATAATTTTCACTAAAATAGCTGGTTTTACTACCTATTATATCTAATAGTAATCTTTTAAAACACACGCGTTTCTGTTGCTCCCTTTCAATAATGGCCACATTGACCTGTTATTAAATTCAGATAGAAATGATGATAATGCTTAAATTAGAGCAACACGACTTAGTAAAATGTATTAAAAAAAAGAAAAGGTATAAAAAACTTTCACCTAAAACTAAGACCGTTATACTAACACTGTGAGATCTCGGCTTTATAAATAAAAAAAAATTAAAGGGTGCCCCATAATTTTTTTATTTCACTCGGTCGATGAAAGATATAGATTATATGCAGCGGATTTATTGTTTGTTGTTTGGCGAAAGGTAAACTGATTTTTATAATTTTCTTCAACCCTTCTAGTTGTTAGGGAGAAGATCGAAGGCGTGTAATTTACAGTGGAGATGGTGGCGATACTGTCCGAAGTGTTTGTTAAGTCAAGTTGGTAGAAATGAGAAATGTTTTGAAGAGGCGACGGAACCCGGCACTTGAGTTGAAATCTCCCTCTCCGAACGCAACCGGTTTTCTTAAAACTAATTTACTCATTGAGATTGAAAATCAATTGTTATCTAGGAGCTACTTGGACCACACAAGTATATAAAAACACATCGTACTCGCCAATTTTCGATAATTTTGGAGTCCCCAAGCTTTTTCAAACTCTCTTATTACTCATTACAGTTAGAATTTCTTCCTCATTTGACTTTAAACGATGTGATTTTAAATGAAAACAAGTCAGTCCAGATCGTAGTCCCTTCCTAATACTTACTTACCAAGAAATTTGCATACCCGCAATCCAATTTTTTCTTTTTTTCTTTCAATAAAAAAGAAAATGTATACTTAAAAACCATCCACTCGTTTTTTCAGAAGGAAATTACTACCTTTTGTAGTATACTCATCACACGCGAATTTATAATAAATTCAAATGGTAGAATAAACAAATATTCTTTTCAACGAAACACATAATAATTAATTGGTGAAGATTAATTTCGCAGCGTATAATTCCTGATGTTGCGGCCGGACACGACTAAACTACAAATTTGCTGCTAACCCTTAAATCTAATGTTTATTTATTTTACATAATAAATTTAAAAGGTGGAGATTTAAAACTGCCTGAGACAATTATTATAATCAACGAACTTAAGATCTTCGCTCTTCTTTTCCAGAAAATACATCACACTTCCTCTAATTTTTCCCAAATTATTTTTTGTGCAGTTATTTGTTTTTACTTTCTCGTATAAAGAGCACAAGAACCAATTGTGATGGCGCGAAAATGTGAGATTTTGATGGATTTACACGTTTCGAGGTCCAAAAAAGTGTTTTTTAAAAAATGGCTGTCTGTCGTTTGTTGCATGACATCTGTACAGACGCTTGGAGCCTAAACTACTGGGCCAATTTTGACAAAATTTGGCATATATGTTCAGAAAAATCATAATTCGAGGCAAAATCAAATGATTTTTTTTTTTTGAAATGTGGGGGCGGTACCCCTCAAAAACTATGAAAACAATTATTTATCGCTAACGGTTCCGACTTGCATTGAGATTATGTTTAATGCATAGAATTTAATAAAAGAATAATTATGAACGACAGCGAAAATTGAAGTACTGCGCCATCACAATACTTTCTCTTTATATGAGAAAATAAAAAGGTAATGATGACGGATTCGGTTTTCGCAAAACATGGAATGAAAAAGTATACAAAGCATTAATGTTTTATACAACATATAGATGAATGGGTGCCACGCAAGCGTGACCCATAGGAACTGTTCCTACATCAGACATTGCGTCATTAAGATGTTGGGTGGGCATCGTCGGGCCCCTGATGAGTCGGACGCGACGAAACGATGCAGTACATGGCGTAATGCCGAGCCAACATCTAAATGACGCAATGTCTGATGTTGGAACAGTTCCTATGGGTCACGCTTGCGTGGCACATCCCTTGGTGTCTCCCACAAATTGTGTAAATATATATATAAATATATATATATATATATATATATATATATATATATATATATATATATATATATATATATATATATATATATATATATATATAAAATGTAATAATGAAAGTATTACAACATCTCGATGCCAACCAATTTAATTTTTACGAAGATCATATTTTTAAAAAGGCTCTGCAAATGCTCATTGATTTATATTTAACGAGCCCTTAATCCCGTGGTAACGGGTTTAATTTTATACTTAGAAAACAAAGTAAAATTAATTTAGATAAGTTATTATATCTACTCGAAGACCAACAAATCAAAACATTTATTTTTATTGGAATAAATGTGGTTGCCTTAGCTTAGAAATAACAAATTATTTCGAGGTGCGTCGTCATCGGCGTCGTCGGGAAATGAATAGTCATTCATTTTTTTTTTTTCGTAATTAAAAAAATAAATTCTTGATATGAATCAAAAGTATAGTGCGTATTTCCCTTGAGATAAAGATGGTTTGTTGATCATGTGAATGGTGATATCAGTCTTTAGATATATTCATTAAGATGACCTCCATCAACGCTCTTATTTCTCAAGTCTTTAGATAGGTCTTATCTTTAGAGCCTCACAACAAATAGTTTTATTTAGATCAACGAAATGTCTTAGTTCCGCGATACTTGTAAATTTGACTGATTATGTCAAATTAAAAAGCTTGTTTATAATACAACGACAGTTTGATGTCGGAACCTACCTGAAGAAATAGAACTAACTCTACAATAGTTAATAGTTTATCAAGAGTTTGAGACAAATTTCCGTGTATTATGGTGGCATTCATATCACGGGGATCGTATCAGGCTATATTGATAATATAATTCTTCATGAAGTCGTGGAGGCGTCGTTGCAGGTTTCCCTTACGCTATGCGTTCAGGTTATAAACAAAGTCGTTTCGGCTTTGTTTATCTGCGGTTCTGGAAGGAATATATTCACATTTGAAAGTTTTTTTGTGATTAAACAATAAAAAAATTTAAAGTAAGTTTTTTCTTCCCTGAACTCAAAAAGTAGGGAGAAAAAGTAAAACCAGGGAGAAAAAGGATTGCCAACTTAATTATTTTATAAATAGAAGAGAATGAATGGCAAATGTAGTGAAGTTGTTGAAATCAGGTTGGCGGCACTGCTTTTTCGACCTTAATTGTAATTTGAGCTTATCATTGTTCAAACCTGCATCTAAATAACCTTCTTTTTGAGTTTAATTGCAATTATTATTTATTTTTAATATTGAATCTCTCATATCTGCTACTATAAGAGCTATCAATTATTGTTATTTATTAAAGTAATAAATAAAAACTGTGCAATGGGAGAAGATGCGTTTTCTCCCTACTGGAGATAAAATATTGTATGTACCTGGGGAGTAAAGTGCTATAATTCCCCTCGCGATAATTATCTCGATAATTATCTCTGGGATACCACCGATCTGCTCACGCTTGGCGTGCACTTAAACAAATGCGAACTGCTAAAAACTATAATCCAGCCATACAGCTTATATCAATGACTCAGTGGGAGAATAATTTTAAGTCCTTGCTGACAGAAAGCAGACACGAATTATTGGGCCATCCTCAAACGAGTGTGCAGGTTGAACCTATTTTAGAAGGAGAAGTGGAAAATGCGCTTCGACGGTCTAGAAACCGGAAAGCAAGTGGTCCAGGAGGAGTTGAAATGGAGCTTTGGAAGTATGGTGGTCCTAAGTTGACGTCATCTTACTAAACTTTTTAACCTGGTGGTGGAGGGAGATGATATTCCAGAAGACTGGACATTGTCATATATTTCAGCAATCTTCAAAAAAGGGGATAAGAAGCACCCTGGAAATTATAGAGGCATCAGTGTGATGGCGTCAGTCAGTAGGTTGTTCAGCAGTATTATCAAGAACAGGTTAGAAAACGAAGTTCACAACAGAATTTCTGAGGATCAGGCTGGATTTACGGCAGGCGATCATGTTTGGATCATATATTTAGAATTAGACAACTCGCCGAAAAAATGTCAGCTAAAGGTCGTGAGGTCCACTTAGTCTTTGTGGATCTAGAGAAGGCGTACGATTCTGTACCAATCAGTCTGTTGTGGAAATCTCTTTCTAACCTAGGCATCAATTCTTCATTGATAGGGTTGGTTGAAAGAATTTATTCGAATTGCAAGGCATGTATTAAAATAGGTAAGCGTCTTTCTAATCCCTTTCCAACTACTAAAGGCTTAAGGCAGGGTTGCAGGATGGCTCCGACCCTTTTTAAAGCATATGTCCAGGACGTACTTAGTGTATGGAACAGAGCCTGTGGTGGTATGGGAGTAAAGCTAGAAGACCAAGTGACAAGTGATTCACTCATTGTTGTTTGCAGACGATCAGGTACTTATAGCTTTAGATAGAGATGATGTGAAGTATATGCTTCACGGAAGTTATTGGTCGCCTTCGACAAGGCAGGTCTCTCCGTCAATTTACTTAAAACTTAGTATCTAGTTGTTGGTGGTAAAGGAAGGGATATAGTCCTAGAGCAAGGTGTTATTGAAGCAGTAGAAAGTTTTAAGTATCTAGGCTCCGTCATTGATGAGTCTGGAACATGTCAAGCGGATGTTGATGCTAGAGTGATACAGACGAGGCAGGCTATTGGGATGCTGAATGGAGTTTTATGGAGTCAGTCTGTTCGGAAGGAAATAAAGAAAATAATACTGCGTGTTATTGTCGAGTTCATTTTGACCTATGGAGCTGATGCGTGGACACTGACTGATCGCCAAAAGAGTAAGCTCAATGCGGTTGAAATGGATGGTCTAAGAAGAGCTATGCGCGTTTCCAGGTTAGGAAGAAAATCTAACGATTGCATTCGTCGTGGCATGGAACAGCAAGAGAGCGTGGTCCAGCGCATAGAGAAGCGAACGCTTTGTTGGTATGGCCATGTCCGGAGGATGGGCGAAGGAAGATGGTCTAGGAGGGTCGTGGAATGGTCTCCTCCTGGAAGGAGGAAGCGAGGGCGTCCTAAAGCATCTTGGAGAGGTGGAGTCAGCCAGGCAATGCGGACTTTCAACCTACAAGATGGTGACTGGGAAGACCGTCAAACCTGGTCTTTGGGAATACAGGGCAACCGCTGATGAGTGGAAACGCCCTTAGAAGTAAAGTAAAAGATAATTATCTCCCTCGGCTGCACCTCGGGAGCTAGTTAGCGTTATTCCCTCGGCTTCGCCTCTGGATTTAGGGACCTCGGTTCCTTCGGCTTCGCCCCAAGAACCAACTTATTCGCTCAGGGAAAAATAGCTTACTTTACTCCCTAGGTGCATAAATAACTATTTTAACCAAGTCAAAAAAGGCAAATCTAGAATAAAAATTATTTGGCCCAAACATATCACTACAATTCTTTCCCTTGGATGAAAAGTAGAAACTGAACAAAACAGTTATCACAGCAGTAGGAATTAGATACTTTGAAATAATATTATTTAATAAAAATTGGTCCAAGACAACTCAGACTAACTTTCTCATTTACGAGTTCATCATTAAGTACTACCTCGAGGTATAATTTTCCTGATAATGTGTGCCAAATTTCGTCAAACTCGGCCCAGTAGTTTAGACTCCAAGCGTCTGCATAGACATTTAAAAAAAAAAACAAAAAAAAACAACACTTTTTTGGACTAAGGGGACCTCAAAACGTGTAAATCTATCAAAATCTCGAATTATCTCGCCATCACAATACTTTCCCTTTATATGTGAAAGTAATAACAATGTATTATTCAAATAAATAATCATTTTTACTTTTCAGAAAAATGATTTTGTAATTAAAAACAAAAATATAAATAGAGGAAGAGAAAGAGTACTGAAAGGTTTTGTACGGATTTTTAGCGTCGTCGCGAAAGAAGGCCTTAGATATTACCCACCTTTAATCGTACATTACAACATATAAGTCGACTAATTCTCAACAAAACATATTATAAGATGCGGTATTATGTACAATAATGTTTGGTTGTTATTATTAAAACTGTATATCACATTCTTATATATCAGCGGTAGGCAGGCATGAGGTCAAAAAGCCGCATTCCGGTTTTTCATACACATTATAAAGAGCCACTCACCATCGTTACATTGTATTAGGATTACGTACGACTTGTACCCTTTATTTAACTAAACAATTAAACCGAGAATTATCAAAGCGACTACGTACGACTTTAATGCTTCATTTACTTAGTCAATTTAACAAGATTCGTAAAAAAGTAAGTTCGAAAATAATAAAAAAGTATTTAAATTTTCAATGGAAGCTGCACTTAACGATAGAAGCCGCATTCGCCCACCATTTTATAAAATCAGTACATGCTGTGTCAAAATTAAAAGTCATGACTGATTGTCAATTTTCAATTTAATCGCCCACATTCATTCCAATAAAAATATTTTGCTTCCGAGCTTACCGAATGTACAGAAGCTATGTGGTCGTTCTGAAGAACGAACAAATTTTATGTCTCCAATTTAAAAAAAATCCAAGACAGAAATCCGTTTCAGACATCAGGAAACATTTGATTCCTTGTCTCTCTGTCGGTCTGTCGCTCAACTAACCAACATCTTAAAAACTATTCTCATACTTTAATAAAATTTGGATGGTAGATCATAATTAGCCCATTGTTGGTGCCATATAAGTTTAACCTTCTTCGTCCATTTGTTTCTCTTCAACATGCGCTCAAACATACATTTATTTAAACCTATAACTTCAAAAATAATTATCTGATTTGTATAAAATTATGAAATATTTATAGCTTATCGGAAGTAACCCGCAGATAGCCCCAGATTAATTTGAACCATCTGGGCTTTGCTTAATTGATACTTTAATTCATGTAAATAATCAAAACAATTTTGACAGATTAAAAAAAAACGGGTGAAACAATTAAATAAATTAGATACTAATAGCTTGTAAAAGCATAAAATCAATAAAGTATTCGTATGTGATGGGACGCCATGAAGCTATGTGCCACACCAATTGGCAGTCAATTTTGTTATTTCAATTTAATACCTATTTGCGTTATTAGGATTAAAAAATATAGTGTATAATTTATGTATTCAATATAATTAAATTATAGAAATCAAAATTATTTAATATAAGTTAATTATAGTTTTCAACTCTTAGCCCTCAGGGTTATCTCTGCCAAAGCTGATTTAAATATTGTTATAAGCAAACAATTAAGTATATATTATATAATATTTTATTAATAATATTTTATTATTATTATTAAATATTAATATTTTATCGTCAGCAATTACTAAAATGGGGGGGGGGGGTCTTTAATAGAAAAATTTAATATATCAAGAATTAAGCAATATTTTTTTAAAACTATTTTTTAAATCTATTTTTAAAATATTTTTTTTAAGCAATATTTTTTTAAATCTGGCACCTGAGACTCGTCAAAACTATTATAAACAGTTAGTCCACTAAGCTATAATTTGAGCATGTTAATGTTCATGTGGAACTAAATGGCAAAAAATTGATGTATTGACATAGTTCTTAGGGAAATATGACCACCATCTTAAAAAAATATCCAATTTTTTAGTTTATCCCATATAATCCAGGAGATAGCGTGCAAAAAAGTTATGTCTTAGATATTAGTTCGTCACTTGATAGGTTAGTTATTCACTTATTACTCCAAATCAAAGTGATCACCTATCAAGTGTCAACCTAACATCAACTTGATTTTCGGTCTACTAACTAATTTTGTATTCAGGCTCATGAAAATCACATTGTCCACCAAAATTGGCGGAACATTGCCGCTTTCCACCTATTTGTTTTTTCAAATACCTATTCCCAATCTATATCCCACAGACGAACATAGCCGACCACATATTTTTAAAAGGCACCAAAAGATTAACTTAATACTCAAAATGCTTGCTTGATGTTAGACTTTTTTGCGCGCTATCTCCTGGACTAATATAATTAAAGAATGATTAGGCTTACCAAAAAATTAATACTATATGTAAAAGTAATGATCATGTAATTATACATGATTACACACTTGTCCTGTTTACACCAAGTGTGTGCTAGACAGCACACTGCGAGGGTCCGTAGGCAACATAGTATTGTTTAAGTTAAGTAGTACCTATTGATGGTCCTTTTTAAAATGCTAAAAAGCCTACTTTGAACTATCCTATGGGTCTGATATTCTCAAAACACATAAACAAACTTCTAATTAATTATTATTTGCCTGTGAACCGGACTATATACAAGTACATCGAAAAGTACATCGAAACAAGTACATCGAAAAGAGCATAATTATAAAAAACGTACAAAATACAATTAAAAAAAACGAAATTTCCAAGAAGTAGTATCTTTACTTTTGGTCAAAGAATGTGCAAGATTTTTTTTCAGATTTTTGGCACTTGACATAAGCGAGATAGAGGGGGGGGGGGGGGGGCACTTTTCACACCAACTTCAAACTCGCCTACGCTCGCCCTATATCAAAGCTTATAACCAAAATATATAGGTTTTTTGTTGTAATCAGCTCGAAGTACCCTTTTACACCACACGGTCTCAGAAAAAAAAAAAAAAAATGTAACCCTTATTTTTGAAAAAATAAGGAGCTACATTTTTAAATTGCGTGGGTAGGGACTATACAATACATATTGGACAAAAGGTGAAGCCGTGACAGCAGGCGGCAGGCAGACGGAAGGACAGACAGACATACGCAGGAAAATATAAGGGTCCTTAATTTTGTCTACGGACCCTAAAAAAGGTCCATATGATTGTCTGGATAACTCGAATGGCTTACCAGATATTTGCAGGTTTTATTCCTAGCGCGGTTTTAACCTACGTGGCTTAAATGTTTTTTGTTTTTTTTCAGTTTTTGCTATTTTCCTAAATAACTATAAAACTTTTCAAGAAAAAAATTCAAATGACGAATAAAGGGTAAATCTGCCGTATCTAATACAACCATTTTTATTTTTGAAATTTTTAAGTTTTTCTTTCGAGCTTATACGTGAAAAATTGGAATCGAATAGTCAGCGTGTGAACCTGGCCTTCCTCGTAGAATTTGCTAAATCCCTACTCTTAGTTAATACAATCTTAACTACCTGATGCTATTCCTGCATTATTAATTAATGGTTATGTTTAATATACTCTTGATGAAAGCATATAATTAAATAAATTATTTTAATACAGAATAGATTGCAGAAAAGTGTCAGCTAAAGATATCTGAAGTAATTCCACAAACCTCTGACGTGACAAGTAAAGTAGTCCGTACGTCCGTACAAGTTGAAAATAGAATAGATAATACAAAGATGCAGGATTATCTTCACGTTTAAAGTCTTAAGACTCGGAGTAAAGTGGTTTCAAGTTAATTAATGCACTAAGGCGTAATTGCTTTTTGAGGGGATGGGGTATTAAATACCGGCATGCAGGTATTAAAAAAAATTATTGAAGTACCAAAAATCGTGACAAGGTGACCCCCGTAGTCCAATGCACTAGTAATATTATTACCTGTGGTGTTCTTCTTCAATATTTTATAATATATTTTCATTATTATTATTAAAATAACCATCAGTATACTATATCAGTGTAATACACCCTTTGTAGATAAAAATCTATTAATTAAAAGATTTATGTTATGATAAAATAAGATTTGATAGCCTCAACATTTTTTTAATAGTCAGTTAAGTTAATTGATAGTTAGTTTTATTAATTACTTTAATATAAACCAGATGTATTAAAATAATTGGATTTCGCATTCATATAATATTAGGTTAAACTGACAACGATTTATTTACGAGTTCTCAAATTAAATTGTCTAAACTGGATTTGCTCCAAGTATATTACTATTAGTTATTTATATATATGCGCAATGAATACAACGACGTTAAGAATCACTCTCTATATGCATCTAAACAGAGATACAATGTTTATATTTCGTATCAATCGTAGATAAAATATTTTATACAAATGAAGCTTACGATCTGATTGGAGCTGATATAATTATTACAAAGATTTACACTACAAACAGACAATATTTAAATTATAAACCTAATCAAAAACATATTACTTAATTAACCAAAAACAACATCCGTTTTATTCATTAGTAAAACGGATGTTGTTTTTGGTTAAGTTATATGTTGTTTGATTAGGTTTATAATTTAAATATTGTCTGTTTTTAGTGTAAATCTTTGTAATAATTATATCAGCTCCAATCAGATCGTAAGCTTCATTTGTATAAAATATTTTATCTACGATTGATACGAAATATAAACATAGTATCTCAGTTTAGATGCATAGAGAGTGATTTTTTACGTATAGTTGTATTCATTACGATTGCGCGTTGCATAATTCCTCTTTTTTCCGCCCTAGTGCGGTAAAAAAGAAGAATTCTTCACCTTAACGTACGATTAGTGAGTTTGTTTACATTTAACAAAACTAATTTGCTGTTGGTTTAATTAAAATAACTGTTTATATCGAGTTTTTAGTGAAAAATAATGAGTGATTAAGTGATTATGACGAAAATGAGGAGAATAATACTCCTCCCGAAATAATTAATTTGGCACAAAATACAACTAATGAATTATAATGTCACCTTTATCAAAAGAGAAATACGAACTTACATACAGGAAGTTTATTTTTATTTTATTTTTTTCTGTATCCAACAATCGTAGATAAAGTACGGTACGCAACTCGTGCGAAAATTGCATTTTGCTATGCTCGTGTGTCGTGTGGTTTTACTACCGTCGCTGTCGCTCGGGTGCAAACTCGACACTCGCATGTCAAATGCTATACTTTCCGCACTAGACGCGTAATGTACTATTTTTGTTATTTGAAATATTTAAAATAAAATAAAAATTTGATGCACCTCTATCGTCTGATCTGCTATATTTCAGTTTATGTAAAAATAATAAGTAAAGTAGATGTTTTTTCCCTCTTTTATTTTTCATCCCTGATGATGATGACCTTTTGGTTACTTGCCGGCTTGAAAAAATTTATTATTGGCTAGATTTTCAATTCAACTATTACTACCGCTTTTCTTAGCATTTCCATTGGTAATTCATGTTCTTTCTGGTTGTTTTTTCCTCGAATTTTGCGAAGCAACATTATTTTTTATATTTTTTTTAAATTTATAAGCTTCCAAGCATACCGAGGGTAACGGAAGCTATGTGATCGTTCTGTAAAACAAACTTTTTTTTATATGACTCCGATTTCAAAAATTCCACTTATTTACTGGTTATTTTAATTATTTTTTGTTATACCCCTAATATGTAAACTTATTTATAATCCGTATATAATATGTATATATTTGTTTTTTTCAGAAAAAGCCTATGATATTACCTTCGTAAGGATATGGTTCTACTCTCCACGACCTGAGAGCTTTGCTATATACAAAAGAACAAGAGAGGATGGCCCATGGTTACCATTTCAGTTTTACAGGTATTATATTATTTTTAAGTATTATCTATATTTTTAAAATTAAAGTTTTGTCTGTACATTGGTCAGAATAAATTTGTTTTGATACTTTTTCATTTCATACATTCCGAACGCCGAATTCGGCCCTAACTTATTTCGTGTATGTATGTGTGTCAATCGCCACCAGTCCTACTTTATAGGCGCAAAACTGGCAAAACGAAAACGATTTTTTTTCAGAGGTGAGCGCAAACATGTTATACGCATGTTGTAGGCTTGGTTTCATCAAAACATATTGAGTAGAGCCAAAGTTATTAACAATTTTATTTAAAAATAAATGTATAAAAATAATAACCATAACCCACAGACTCGCTAATCAAAATGTTTGGGTATTTTTAGACTACCTAGACCTAGAGACTCGCGACTTTTTGCTTTTGGTCGGAAATTGGCCTAAACCGACTTTTGGTAAAATCCGAAAAGTTAAAAAAAAAAGATTAATTTTACCCCCTTAAAAAATTTAAGATGGCGGACACAACTGTGGCTAAACGGTAACTTGTGTTGAAAAGCAGATTGCACCAGTGGTAACTGATTTTAAAAGATCTACAACTTTTGCCCTATGACTTTTTGTTCTACCTCCATCGGTTCTACCTTATAGAGCTAAAGTTTATATATATATATTCTTTTTAATTTTTGATTTTGAGCTTTTATGGCGTCTGCAATTGTTGACCGATTTCATTTCTGATTTCGGTGTTTAACCCTCACACTAATGCTCTTTAAATCGAGTATTTATTATTTTATTAATTTTTCCTAGAACTAGATTTATAAAATATTTACTGATGCAACTGCCGAATTGAGAGAAGAGACTGGTAATTAAATTAATGCACCACCAATGGTGAATGTTCAAATGATTCCTTTATTTTTCATTTCTCCATGTTTAACCCAACCGGGTACAATGAGTAACTTCCCTCCCAGTAAACTAGGGAGGAAAGTTCACTTTTTCTCCCTGCTGGAGGTAAAATAGGTCTGTTACTTCAAAATATGATATTTTTAATTTAATTTGTTTCATCATTTTTAGTTTACAATTAATTTAGTCGTTTGTAGGATTTTATATAACTGATTGGATTATATGTATATGTATATAAGTTATAATATTGTTATTAACTGGTTGTGCTTATGTTTGCATAGTATAAATTTAGATGTTTATTGATTATATTTATTGGCGTGTGACAACTAACCGGTTGACCGGTTAGTGATTCTGAACGAGGCTATAGCGTAGCAAAGCTACAACAAGTATTTATGTATAAAAGCTAGCAAATATTATTTATTGAATGGAATATATATTATATACAACTAACGTTTAAACATTTTAGCAAATAAGCTAAATCTTACATACATAACGAGTCGTTAAGCCCGGCAACTGGCTTAATTTTATAGTTAGAAGAAAAAGGAAAATTAATTAATTAATCTAGATAAGTTCTTATATCTATTTAGATAAGTTATTATATCTATTTAAATACCAACATACCAAAACAAACATTTAGCAATAACAATCTTTGTTGCCTTAGCTTAGCAATAACAAATCATTTCGAGGTCAGTCGTTCGTCGCCGTCAGGTCACTAGTCGATTATATATATATAAATAATAATTATTATTTTATTATTATACTGTAACTAAGTACTATAAGCAGGTGATAATACATACGTGTATATATAAGTTTGTTCTATTCTCCCTAATTGTACCGTCCCGCGTATCGTTCAGGAATCGCTTAGGACAGGTTTTATATGCATGCTTCAACATTGTACTGTAATAAAATCATGTCAGATTAATGGGTTTGGGATGTATAATTCGCACTGTAATAAAAACATTCAAGGAAACCTAACAGTTAGGGAACCTTCCTGTTGACACTTGTAAGGATTGCCATAACTGCGCATGTCATACGAGCATAATTAACTGCGCATGTCATACAAACAGTACTTGGTATTGTCAGAGGATCATTTGGACCGTACTGTCAAGTCGCAAACAGTTCGCAAACGATCCCTGCGCGGGTTTGGAACAGTTTGGAAGATGGTACGAAACACTGTCACAAGTTCGGGTTGTAACGGCTTTTAACCATTGCGCATGTCCGCGACGGTCCCTCGGAAGTTACACAGCTTGGTTGGAACAAACCTAAAATGTTGTCAACAACAACAATTTACAGTGAAAATTAAAATTCACTCTGAAAACCTTAAACAAATTAGTCTATAAATAAAAATTAAAATATGTCAAGCAATGTGTAAAGCTTTGAACAAAATAATTTTTATAATACCTGCCTTTTACTCCACTTCTCAAATAATGTTAAAACTATTAACAGATATAGGTACCAAATAAATGTTATTGTTTAACGGTCTTAACAAATATTTTGTAGAAAGTAAAACACTTTTTATAAGAGTTATCAAATTTCTTAGAGAGAGATAATATTTATTGGATCTTTAAAGTATCATATTACCCGCTTTAAATATATATATATGTTATATGATGTTCGTTTATCGGAGGAAGAAGGGAAAGAATGAAAGAAAAAGAAGAAGATAAAGAGAACAGGTTGTTAAATATGGTATTTACGATCAACTCGAACGTAACATTTCCTTAAAAATAAACCCGAGTTTAACCTCCTATACATTTTAATACTCGGCTTTTTAATTTACTTTTAAAATATAAAAAGATTTACGAGGTAATTAGAGATCATAAAAAGTATAAAATGGGCTTTGTGATGAGGATTGCGCCTTGCGATTCTATATATATATATTTTTTATATTTTCTTTGCAAGAAAACGATAATGTAACATAAATTAATGAAATTTGACGTAAATAAAGTTTTTTTTTCTCCAGTAATAATTTAGATACATTTATTGAGAGTTTTATATTAACTTATTTATGTGGGCCAATAATATCCTAATTAACGTCTCAAAAGAAGTTTAATTTGTCGTAGTTTTTACTGGTTTCATGTTACTTTGCTTTCTAAGTTTCATTGCCCGTTTCATCGCACACCTCAACTATTACCCGAATTTTGAACCACTTCCCGTCTTATTAAGCGATTAAATGAAATGCCAAATAGTTTCTTTTTCAAAGCCTTTATAGAAAATAATTATTATGCATAATTCATTCCATTACACCCTCTACGAATCTCAGTTTAGAGGCAACTTAATAAAGGCGAAAATTCCTCTATTCCATTATTAAGCTTGATAAATAACTATTTTGCTTCCAAGCTTACCGAAGGTAACCGAAACTATTAGATGGTTCTGGAGAACGAAAATATTTTATGTCTCCGATTTCAAACATCAGGGAACATTGTTGGTCCCGTGTCTGTCTGTCGGACTGTCAATCTTTTGGTCTGTTTAATAAAAGCAAACATTCCTCTATTTCATTATTAGGCTCGATAAATAACCATTTTTTAATCAATAATGGATTTAATCTGATAAAGATCTAAATTATGCAACCTAATCAATAATATTAAGCACACCTAATCTACACCTCATGATGATCTTTCTCATGACATGAGTAAAAAGAAATAATTGGTCCAAGACAACTCAGACAAACTTTCTCGTATACGAATTCATAATTATTTAGCCCAGTGTTTTATCATAAAATAACTTCTCCTCGGCGGGGAATCGAACCCGGCCTCTCTCCGTTCGCTTTAAAAGCTATTTTCTCAGGAACTAGATTTTTCCCGGTAAAAAGGCTTAGGTATATCGATTAGTATTTAAATTGACTACATTTTAAAAATGTTTAATCAAATTCGTCGGAACCGTTTGTGAGAAATAATTTTTTTTTCACGTTTTTTCAGAATTTTTTTTTGGGGGGGGGGGGGGGGGGGGGGGGGTATTACTCTCAAAATTGGAGTTAAAATTATTCCTCGATTTCGCCACTGGGTATGATTTTTCTGAACATATATGCCACATTTCGTCAAAATCGTTCCAGTTTTAGGCTCCAGGCGTCAGCACAGACAAGACTACAGACGACAAACAGATTTTTTTTTTTTAAAAAAAAACACTTTTTTGGACTCAGGGGGCCTCAAAACGTGTAAATCCATTAATATCGAATTTTTGCGCCATCACAATATTTTCTCTTTATATGAGAAAGTAAAAAAACAAACACATTATTTAGTTGAACGTGGGTAGTGAGTTCTTCATTTTAGAGCCTTCAAAATTTAGATTTTAAAAGTTTTTTTGTCTAACTAAAATTGGCGTAAATATTAACCGATTGACCAAAATTTTGCATCTCATAATTTGTGACAAATTTATAGTTTTTGGAAATTTAATACTAAAAATTTTCATAATGGTGGCCAATATGACAGACGACTAACAAAAAGGTTTTTTTGGTCTGCGTATGACATGTTATTCGTCGTTTTAAAGGTATTAAAGAGTATGTAATTTTTAAAATTGGTAGATTTTGGCAGATGGCTAACAGAGGTTTACTCGCAAATTTTTCAATACCGGAACGCCGGAGGTACGGGCCAAAAATGTATAGCAATTATAACCTCTAAAAACACAATTTTATGTATTCTGGAAGTAAAATTTACATAGGGCCCCAAGGCATGATTAGCAATGAAGTAACAAAACTAAGGCTACTTTAGGGGAAAAAATCCCGTTTAGTAACTCCATTTTTTAGATAGTTATTAGATTAGTTTTTAAATTACTTCAGATAACTTTGTGATGGTTACATTTTGTAAAACAGTTGGAAACAAGTTTCACACCAAAAGTACAATTTGCGCGTAAATTAATTTAAGAAATTTATTTTGTTATCATCATATCAGCTATTCTCATTCAGAATTAAGAAACAATAGTACATTACGCGTCGAGTGCGGAAAGTAGCATTTTGCATGCGAGTGTGGAGCTTGCACCCGAGCGACAGCGAGGGTAGTAAAACCACACGAGCAATGCAAAATGCCGTTTTCGCACGAGTTGCGTACCGTACTTTATCAACGATTGTTAGATTTAAATAATAAATACAGAAAAAATAAACTTGCTGTATGTAAGTTCGTATTCTTGATAAAGATGGCATTAATTCATTAGTTGTATTTTTTGCCGAATTAATTATTTCTGGAGGAGTATTATTCTCCACATTTTCGTCAGTCACTTGATTCACTCATTGTTTTCTACTAATAACTCGATATAAACCGTTACTTTAATAAAAGAACAGCAAATTAGTTTTGTTAAATGTAAACAAACTCGCTAATCGTGTGTAAAGCTGAAGAATTCCTCTTCTTTACCGCGCTAGCGTGGTAAAGAAGAGGAATTATTCAGAACTATGAGACGCGCATGCGCAATCAATACAAGTACGGAAATAATCACTTTCTACGCATCTAAACAAAGATATAATGTTTATATTTCGTATCAATCGTAGATAAAAGACTTTATATAATTAGTTGCCGTACCGATTCTTTTTTTTTTATCTTTGTTTTGTTGAATTTAGATCGGCTCACAACATTGTTAATGGTAATAATATCACTAACAATGTTAGTTGAGAGATTATTAATGAGGTATACAAGGAAATATAAAGACTTGATCTATTAAGTTTTTATAATACTATACATGAATTTAGCAAAATGTAATCCCTCTACAATTGTATGAGTATTAAGTATGAAACAATAATTTTAGTACAGTAGTACCACTACAAATCCCGAAACGAGAAATTGATATATCAATATTTTAATGTATTTCGTATGCTACTTAAACAACGAAATTACATTGAATTATCATGAAAAACGTAAAACTTATACTAGAAGTTCTATAGTTTTTGGAACATCCAATGATTTTTTTACTTATTTGTAATCAGTAACGGAACGGTGTTCCGGTACCAGTACACCCCTGATGGCTAAAGATTAGTTTTTTAGTCAACATGACATTATTGTGTAACTATCGTTACAAAAATTTCATTTTATACCACCATTTGAAAAACAAATATGGCTGACTTGAGAGTGTTAAAAAGAGTTAATGCTTATATCAGGTATGTTACATATAATTTTAAAGCTATTTTCAGCTATATTAAGACTATGTAGGGTTTCCCCCGAAAATGTTTCCTGGCAACCATATTGAAAATAAATAAGGCACATAAGAGAACGTACAATTTTTTCTACGTGAGTTATTTATGCGCCCCATCACTAGTAGTTCAGATTTAATTACACTTAAAACGGTTTAACACGAAAACGCTTAACATGAAAAATTGGAAAAAACGAAATAATACTGCGGTCCCGACAAAATACTAGGTATTTTCATACATTTCTTCTTTTAAGACGAAAAGATTTCGCTTCTCGTAAAGAACAAAATACATACACCTTATATTATAAGCCGGCGAGAATGTAGAGGGGTCTGAAATAAAAATGAGATACCCAAGGTAGAGCCCTTTAGCTATGCAACTCGGCTTAGAAATACAGCCACCGGCAAGACAAGACGATAATATTTATCGAAACAACACCCTTCTTGTGACACCGGTATCTGTCTAACTTTAATAATATTAAATGTTCCCTGATGTCAGAAAAGGATTTTTATCTTCGAATTTTTGAAATCGGAGACCTAAAAAAATGTTCGTTCTTCGGTCACGAATCACACAGCTCACAGATCACACAGCTTCCGTTACCTTCGGTAAGTTCGGAAGCAAAAATCAAAACCATTTTGACACGTAAAAAACGGGGGAAATTAAATAAATTAGGCAATAATAGGATGTAATAGAATAAAAGCATTAAAGTATACAAAATAGAATGTGAGGAAGCTATGTGGCACACTAATTGGTAGACTAATTTTATATTTTAAATTAATAACGTAGGTTCTACACAATATATTGCGATTAAACCAAGCCTACAACTTGCTTCTAATGGTAGCGCAAATGCATGGGTACATATTTTCAGCCAGTTTTGCATCTATAACGTCGGACCTGCGGTGACAGACATATATACCTACATACTAATATGTAATAATAATGCATACAAACAGGAAATAAATTATATTAAAAATCCCCAATTCTTGGTGCAGAAAATTAAAAGTTATATAGGACCAACAATAGACTAATTATGACCTACCAACCAAATTTCATTAAAATGTGACCAGTAGTTTTGAATATATGGTAGTTCACCAAAATGTACGACAGACAGATGCCCAACACCAAAAATGTTGCCTGGTCTGATGTTTGAAACGGATTTCTGTCCAGGAATTTTTGAAATCGGAGACGTAAAAAAGTATCGTTCTCCGGAACAATTACAATGTTTCCGTTACCATCGGTAAGCTCGGAAGCAAAAATAATATCAACATAACATTAAAAGATCTAACGAAAATTATATTGTATACATATGAAGTTTATTTTAGAGCCAAGTCATATTTTAGAGTTTTATGGTGTTCTTGATTCTACTCTTTTATATTGCACTATAATGTGCTATACATATTATTTTTTAAACATTTATATAAAAGAGTTAACAAACCTGAAACCCTACGATCCTACGAATATACCACCAACAGAAAAAAGAATTCATCAATTTTTTTCCAGTAACACTTACTAAACCTGCTATGCACAAGTGTGTTAAAGCATTAGCCTACCAATTCAGTTTTGGGGACGATTAAGCCTCTACCAAAGAGCCTGAAACTCGTCATAAAAGATAGAAATAAATAATTACAAGCTACAAACTTGCTTAGAATTAGCATAGTAAAATTTATTTTCATATTACTGAGTATACAAATAAATTGACTTAGGATTGTAATTAAAAAGGTTTAAAAAATATCTGTTTTAAATCTTGTCAGAAAAGTGTCTGACTAAGATCAAGCTAGAATTTTGTATGAGGTAATCTTTTAGTGCCTTTTAAGAATATGTGGAAGACTTAGTTCGTCTGCGAGACATAGCTTGGCAATAGGCATTTAAAGAAAACAAACAAACCGGTGGAGAGCTGCCATGTCCCACTCATTTTGGTGGACAATATGATTTTTATGATTCTGAGTACAAAATTAGTTAGTAGACCAAAAATCAAGTTGATGCTAATATGTCACTTGATAGGTTAGTTATTCCAATATTAACCCAGATCAAAGTGGTCACCTATCAAGTTATAAACAAACTTTATTTTTGGTCTACTTACTAATTTTGACTTAGAATCATGAAAATCAGATTGTCCTCCAAAATGGAGGGGACATAACCGCTTTCCAATTTATTATTATTTATTTTTTTTCAAAATGCCTATTGCCAAGCTATGGTCCTCAGATGATTTTAACAGACTACATATTCACAAGGCACCAAAAGATTTACTCATACAGAAATTTCTAGCTTGATGTTAGGCTGACACTTTTTTGCACGCTATCTTCTGGACTATGTGTGGGTATTATGTTAATTTGTAACATTTTGGATTTTAAATTACTCTAAACTAGGCATCGCGTGGCTCTATCATTGAAGCAAGCTTATAGTAATAAATATGTATTGAATATTGAAAAAATAGATATTCAGGAATCATAATGAGTTAATAGATAATGGGTGTAGTAGTAGTACAGCGGCTAGTAGTAAGGGAACCACCCTGCATTCTTAATATTCCTCTAACCACACATCTCCTTTTCAATTATTATAAAATGTATCTCTTTGCTACAAAAAAAACTACTGCATGTATCAAATTGAAATTTGCATGCTTGTTTCAATTGTGCATTAGATGGTGCATATGAAGTTTTATTAAAATCGTTACGTTAGAACGTAAGATATCGGTATAAAGGTTGGTTTCTCTATTATAATCGTTTAGGTCCGCTTTAATAGTTTTAGCGATCTATATTAATTCATAGCGGTGTCGCTGTTGGTTTTACTAAAAAATGTTATTAAACGGAAGATCAGATGGATTTTAAAGGTGTAGGAAGAGGTAATCTTAAATAAGAACCATCACTCAATTTTTCTTACATCGAGACGTTTTGACTCACAATTAGAGTCATCCTCAGTCGAATTTATTCAAAATCTATGAAATTGCAGTGAGTCTGCCTCTATCTCCATAAAGAGGGCGTCAACGTGTAAAAACACAAAATTAAACTGAGACTTTATAAGCGGATAATCGTTTAGCAACCATTGCAATTTTTTCTAGGAAAACTGAAAATTAAACTGAGACTAAAAATACAATTTTCTTTACACAATTTTCTTTAGGTTGTCACATATTATAGTAAATTGTCAATTTTTAGTCTCAGTTTAATTTTTAAATGTAACTGTTAGCAGTTGTTAATAGAGATTGATTGGATGGTTGTTGAAGTTAATTATTGATTGTTTTTATAAAATGTGTTTTTACGTGTTGACGCCCTCTTTATGGAGGTAGAGGCAGACTCACTGCAATTTCATAGATTTTGAATAAATTCGACTGAGGATGACTCTAATTGTGAGTCCAAACGTCTCAATGTAAGAAAAATTGAGTGATGGTTCTTATTTAAGATTACCTCTTCCTACACCTTTAAAATCCATCTGATCTTCCGTTTAATAAAATAGGGTGTATTAATTAAATTATTATTAATTTAATTTATCAAAATAAAAAATGTTATTTGAAAAAAATGTTCCTCTCATCGAATAGATGATGATAGAATCTTTTCCCGTCCTGAAATTCCAATGTAATTTTTGAACCTCTCGTTAACGCGAGCGTTGCGCGTGAACTCCTGGACAGATCACGCTGCCCAACGAACTTAGCCTGAGAGTTAGTAAGAGGATCATGTATACCAAATTTCAACTAAATCGGTCAACTTTTACTCAAGTTATCGTCACACGCGTAAATGTTACTGACAGACAGACAGACAGACAGACAAGATGCATAGTTTGTTGAATGTAAGAAGCTCGCTTCAATTAAAATTTGAGTCATTTCACCGTGTTGTACTCACATTTAATATTTTAATTTCTTAATATATATGTATTTTTTATTATTAATTTTTTATGTAATTTGAATTTTCTCTTATTAAAGAAAGTTTGTTTTAATTTCAGTGGTTCCTGTCGAGATATGTATGGACTGGAAGACAGAGCCCATGCATTACAAGGAGAAGTTACTAGCGCTCTATGTACATCAGAATATTCCGATATTTCTCCACTCACTGGTGGCAATATCGCTTTCTCTACTCTTGAGGGAAGAAATATCACAGCACAATCCTTCGAATCTAGTGCTGCTCTTCAGGTAAATATTATGTCATTATTCCATCAACCATACCATATTTTAAAAACATTTTCGATTGTAGAGTTCATATAAAATAAATACTATATCTTAAAATACTTTATTAACAAAAAAAGAGAGGGGGGGAAAAAATAAATACACTTATGGTAATTTAACCCTGGGGAACACACGGTCCAGTAAGGCCTAAATTTGAGATAAAACTGTGAAATTTTTAAGTTTCCATACTCTTACTTAGTACTCAAAGGAAAACAAGCGTCTGATTTTGATAAAATCAGATGCTTGTTTTCCTTTGAGAAAATTATTAGAGATTTTTATTAATTAAAATGTTTTAAAAGAAGATGAAAAGGTGTGACAATGCTCTGTAGCACACTTTTGAATAATGACAAAGAATGATTAGGAGTTAGAGAGATTTAAATAAAATGTAATTGTTAAGTGATTCAAGGATTTTAGAAAAGCTTGAAAATTACCCTAAGAGGGGTTGAAATATCGCACCCTTACTAGATCACTAGATCGTGCCTTTACTAGACCACTACTTTCTATCATTAAGGCTCTACCGCTCTTTGAGGTTAGAGAAATCATTAAATTCAACATTTTATGGGTTCTAAGCAAGATATCAAAATTCTGATCACAGGCTTCATTCCTAATTTTAATTCTGCACAATTTGAGCCCTATTTCAACTTCCTATGATAAATAGTACAGGCGTCATTTCAATACAACGATAAAACTCGTAAAGTTAGGAATGAAGCCTGTGATTAGATTTTTGATATCTTGCTTAGAACCAGTATAATTTTAATTTTACTGTTTTTCCTAACCTCAAAGGGCGGTAGAGCCTTAAGGGTCTCTGTAGCTCGAGTGAAGTTGGCTTTCAACCACTGAAGTTAAGCACCAATGGGCATGGTCGCAAAAAAGAGAAAAGTAAAAATGAAAGCAGATTTCAAATTGCCCACAAATTTTGGCTCAATTTAAGTCTCACTATTTGGGTCCAGATTTAGATTACAGCTTAATAGTACATCTATAATACCTTATTAGCACATCTTTGAATCTTATTTTGTTTAAAAATACATAAAAATGAATATATTCCTATAGTTGACATTGAACTAACTCTTCTCTTATCAAAACCATCTCTTCTCTTCAAAATCAAACTTTTAGGATATAACCCCCCCCCCCCCCCCCCCCAATACCACAATACCAATTAAATAATAAATAAGAAATATCAGTATCTTATTGATAGTAGGGTCTGAAAGAAAAAATTTAAAAACTCACTTTTGCAATATTTCGACTCCTCTTTGGGTCATCTTCAACCTGAAAACCACATTTATTGTCAGTAACTCCAGTAAATTTGCTGTATTGTAACATAATACATAATTAAATTGCTTTCTATATCTACCTGACTTAAAGATTATTTTTCCAATTTATCTTTATATTTAATCTTGGATTAAAAAATAATAAATTTAATTGCAATAAAAAGAAGTTTTGATTTTAATTTAATATGAACATAGTTTTAAATTTTATTTTATTTCTATTTTCAAATTGTTTAAATTATTATTTCATAATTACAGGAATGGGTAACAGCTACTGATATCAAAATAGTGCTTAGCAGGATGAACACTTTTGGAGATGAAATATTTGGCGGGCCAACTGTTCTGATGTCTTACTTCTATGCCATCATTGACATATCTGTAGGAGCAAGGTAAAAATAACAAGGACAATATACTATATAGAAATATAATTTCCACATCTCTAACAACTACCCATAAAGCATTATTCAGAAGAAATTCATATGCTATTTAAACCTAGAATAGACAATAACACTGTATTGTATGTACTATTAATTTAGGATGAAACTTAAATAAATTATTCCCAATAAAGATAAATGATTTGATTTGTTGGTTTACCTAAAATAATAAACAATAAGTAATACATCCATGGGGCAACAGTCTAGGAAGGCTTAGAGCTGCCAAAGTATTCATATTATACAGTGTGTCCCTGAATCAGGTTGCCAATACATAAAAATTTAGAAAATTTCAATTATAAAAATCCTCCCCCCCCCCCTAAAAAATAGAGTTCTTATCTAATTCTCAACATGAGGTTAGTGAGAGCTTATATAGTTTTCTAGTGTCTTTCCTGGAAGGACGCTAAGTACAGATTATTTAATGATCTGGCAAAACAAAATTGCAGTCCAACTAATACCTTGGAAACTGTGGCATAAAATTAATCAACTGAGAAAGTAAAAAGTTTATTATTTTGCTTCCGAGCTTAACGGAAGCTATGTGATCGTTCTGAAGAACGAAAAAATTTTTGGTCTCTGATTTCAAAAATTCCAAGACAGAATTTCGTTTCAGACATCAGGGATCATTTTTGGTTTCATGTCTGTCTGTCGGTTGTTCAATTTTTGCGAACCAACGTATCTTAAAAACTACACGTCCAATTTTAATGAAATTTGGGTGGTAGGCCATGAGTAGCCCATTGTTGGTCCCATATAAGTTTCAACTTTAAAAACAACAAATAAAATAATCAATATTTTTGTTTATCTGACCAATTAGAAGTGTTGAATGATAATCAGAGATTTACATTATGCCATTTTAGTTTTATGTTCTGATTTGATATAAAATTCCTCAATAAAATATTTAAAATAATGGTGATTATAGATGCAAATGCAATGGACATGCAAAGGAGTGTGTGGACGATCCTGAATCCAGAAGGAAAGTGTGTAAATGTGAACACAACACCGCAGGACAAGATTGCGAGCGATGTCAGGATTTCTATTTTGACGCTCCTTGGAAGAGAGCTACTGATTCTGATGCTCAGGAATGCAAAAGTATGTACCCTTTTATGTTCATAATAACTAATTTAAATAATAATTATGAAATTAATAACTAATTTTATGGTATTATAACAAGTGTCGATGATTCAAATAAAATAATATAAATATTTAAAATTTATATTAATTATTAGATTTAAAAATGAGCAAATTCGAGATATAGTAAGAATATAAAAATCATTAATAATTTATTTTTACATAAGGCTATTTGAAAAAAATTGAATTGTTAAAATAAATAACAATTAAAAAAAAAAGGAATAGAAGGTGGTAATAAATATTATATATAAATATGGTATAAATATAGGTATACTGATATTTTTTGTGGAGTTGTTATTAACTATTACGGTGTAAATGTTCCTTTTAACCCTGGGGAACCCGCGATCCTGAAAGCCTAAATTCTAAATTCAAGATAAAACTGTGACATTTAAATTGAAATGGATGAGGAAGAAGAACAGACTGAAATAAGATGCATGTTTTGAGAGGCTAGACTAAACCTGAAAGCCATTTATGCATTGTTGGTTAATAAAACAGCATTTCATTTGTCACCACCAGATACATATTAGAGAAAATAACATACATGTTAAAATTGGATCAATTATTTAACACAATGGAAATAAATTGCTGCTAAAGAAAGGATAATTTAGATTCTCCGGCCTAGCATCTTTTTGTTTAAATTCAATTTAACATTATGCACTCATTTTCTTTTAGAGTTTAAGAAATTAATGTTCAATATACAGGTCTTCTTTAGGTAGGGTATGAGCAATATAATAATAGTTATATATATTATTATTTCTTTTTTAAAAAAAAAATATATATTAGTGACTATAGGTCTGTAGTATATCTGATAGGAAAAAATCGGTCCCACAAACACAATAAATACAAAATAAAATGTTCCTCCACAAGGGAGAAAACATTAACATTCCATCCTAGTTTATAGGTAGGAATGGATCCCATTACAGCCTAGTTATGAAAATGAGGGAGGAAAGTAAGTACTCCATTAGCTTAAGTTTATAATACTGACGTTATTTTAAAAAATAATATGATTTGTAAACAGTAGAACCAACTTATTTTTCTTTAAAAAAATCAGTGTTGCAGGAATTGCACATTTAATTTTCATTTGATTTTAATACAAGATTATAAAACTTTATTTATTTGATTTTATGTCTTTGTTAAAATTAAAGGTAAATTTAATTATTAATACCTAAATAAATAGTTAAAATCGAATCTTTGTGTTGTTTTTCTCCTTTCTTGAGGAAAATCTTGTACGTACCACGGGAGTACCCTCGTTATAATTAACTCCCTCGGCTGTGCCTTGGGAATAAACTTAACTAAATTACACCCTCGGCTACGCCTCGGGATTTAGGCAGCATGGTTCCCTTGGCTACACCTCAGGAACCAACAAAAATGATCAGGGTATTTGACTTTGTTTCCTCCCTTCCCTTGGTGCATAAATAACTATTTTCATACACATGATACCGAATTTTAATCCAATTATTTATCTCCAAAAGCATACTTATGCGAAAATTAAGAAAAAATTATTTTTATTAAAAATAAATTTTATAAAAAGGTGAAAGGAAATGTGTAGATAGTTTAAGCTTTGACCAAGAGATGCCGCTCTAATCTTAAAAACTAAGAATCTTTCACTTTTAAGTTAACTCTCCGAATGACCACTAGAATGCTCTGCAAGTACCAGTACCCTACACTTACATTTATAAAGCAAATTTTACTATGGAAGAATTACGTCGTTTCCATGAGTTTTCAAAATCGTTTTGGTTTCAAACCGAAAGTGTTTCCATGAAGAAGTTTTCAACATAAATTTTGAAAACTATAAACTCCCAGACTAGTTATAGTTAAGTCAGGTTATCTTAACTCTCCTTATCATACCTACTGCGGATGTCTCAATTCTGTATTCAATTATAAACCCATTTCCATGCTATTATTTCAAAACAGTTTCAATATAAAACCAAACATTTTCTGTTGTGACCTCGAACTCAAAACGTTTTGAAATCGCCGTTTCCATATTATGGTTTTGAATACCAAAACCGTTTTGGAAACTCATGGAAATGCAGTTATTTCTACTCCGATGGTCTTAATGCCAACAAATAAATTAACACTCAAACTCGAATTCATAAAAAAAAAAAAAAAAATCACAATAGTTTGTGCCAAATGACTTTTAGTGCGTTGAAAACGCGGGAAAGTAAAAAAAAAAAAAAAAAAAAAAAATGAGTTAAGGAATCAATGAGAGCTCAGGATTTTAAAATCTTTCGCTCTCATTTTGGCACAAACTGCATTCCATTCTAGTCAGTATATTAATACAATGATTAGAATTTGTTGTTCCTACATAGGATGAATCTTACTTATAGCAAATTTACAAGAGGGGCAACAAATAAACAAGTGCGTGAGACAATAATCGACGGTTTCTGTACGATCGTTTTCTTTTTGTAAAATTGAAACATTTTATACTAAAAATGTTCAATAAATTTTCTTGACTTAAGTTACTTATCGGTGACACATATGTCTCGTATCTGGTATTACTTTTCGTAATTTCATGAAACTTGATTAAAGACTGTTTCCGGGTCGTAAAGTAAGATAAACATCGAATAATTGCCGACATTATGCACTATGAACTTCTTTTGCCGGGGTTTTCACCCATTGGAGTTACAATTCTACGTGATTTACGAAATATATTAAACTGTAAAAAATATCAAATCGTCATAGTCGAGCGAACATCGGGAACTGCCCCCGATGGCCCTGCCTATGCTCTCCTTTCAGTCCGTAGACCAGGGCGAGGAGTTAGGTCCCTTTGCCCAGACTTAAATGTGAGCCCAATATGGTTCGTTAACATTTGTCATGGAAGTGTAAATACCACTTTGACGTAGGTCCAAATTGGAAAAAATAGCACCTAGTTTTGAGCCATGTCGTGTTGTTGGCAGCATAGGAGATTTCAATGTAGTCGCCCGCCATATTGGCCGGCATCTTGAAAATATTAAGTGTATAAAATTTTAATAGTTGCGCTTGTTCTTTTTCTAGACCTTTAAATTGATGTATAACATGTCATGGTGACTAAAAACTTTTTTAGTCGTCCCCCATATTGGCCGCCATCTTGGAGATATTAAGTGTGAAAACTCCAAAAAGTGTACAGTTGTCACAAATGCCGAGATGAACCTGTGTGCCGAATTTCATGCTCCTAGCTATAGTATAGTTTATGAAATGAAACATGCCAAAGGACAGACGCCAACGGACAGACAGGCAGACAGAGCCGTTATATAAGGTTTCTATTTGTACTTCGTACAGAAACCTAAAAGAGTATAATCTATGTACAAATACGTAGTGACAAGAAAATAAATTCAGTAAAATAAAATATAAGAATAGATATATTAACAATAGTTTAAATAATAATCCGCAGCAATTGGTTTGAATATAGATTACTTAAGTCACTAAACAAATATAAAAATTTGAAAAATAAAAAATAATACACATCAATTAGTTTGAATATATATTATTGTTTGCAGTCATAACTAAACAAATATATACTAATTTAAAAAAAAATCAAAATCAGCTCTACAATTTACATAGGAGGAAAACAATGTACCTCATACACCTACCAATTTTCAAACTATCCACTGACAAAAGCGTTTAGATCCAATAATGTCTTAAATTAGCTTACAAATAATGAGGATGGCGAGGACGAGAGTATAGTTCAATGTATAAGTGCTTCTATTTCGATCCTCGAAGTACAGAATCTGAGGAAAGGATCTAAGGATCAGGATTATGACACAGCCTTATTAGATGGAAGGATTTAACCTTGAGATTACACTACTTGAGGGAAAAATATTCCAAGGATAATGAACCATTTCAAGCTCATTTTAGAAAAATCAGAGCGACCCGTCACGCAGGATTCTTCACAGACGGCCCGCCGTGGAAAAAAAATCAAAATAAAACAAAAAAAAGGAAGAAGGTTCCGAAAGGTTATAAGTCTAAATCAGGAATTTTTACAGATATAAGGAGAGAACCAATCGGAAGCCAATTAAAGGGTGTTAAGAAGACAAGCCTACCAGTTAGCATCGACTAAACGGCAAACGGCGCCACATGCATAAATATTGATTAGTATACAGAAAACTGGCTTCAAAGGTAATTGGCAGGTAAAGGGAGCTAAGTGCTTCGTATTCAAAGCAACACTGTTTTTCAATCTTTTTCGCTCAAAATCTTCATTACAGCAAATAATGAGCCTAAACCAAGAATGATTTCAGGAATGTTTTAATGGTTTTTAATTTATTGGATGCTAACATATGGTTTCTGACACTCAACACCTGTTGTTATTTCTATACTATTGAATTCAATAGTATTAGATATGTTTACATGGTGTATTGAAAACGATCTCCATAGGTTTGTTCCAACCAAGCAGTGTACCGTCACAGGCATGCCGCAATGGATAAAAGCCGTTCCAACCCGACTTGTGACAGTGTTCACATTATGAAATTGGCTAAATTATAGCCAAAATTACAAGACAAAAAGACAAACTCAAATTATTCTTAAACCAAATGGATTCATGTTGTAAAGATAATAATTTTTCTTAATGACATAAAAATCGCTATATAATAAAATATGGCACTTCTTTAGATTGTTACTCCCCTTATAAAAAAAGAGGGGAGCATTCTAAAGAAGGTGTATAGAATTTTCTTCTTTAGACTGTTACTCCACTTATAAAATAGAAGTGTGATATTCCTTTGACCCAGAGTACACTGGACTAAACATCCCTTTGTCTTAATAGTTATTTAGTCAAAATCATTTATATTCTAAATAAACACAGGTGAGTAACAATCTAAAGAAGTACCTAAAATATAACTCAGAAGAGGGTATTTATTTGGAATAAAAGTCCTTTTTAAATAGATTTTTTTATTACATCAAAGCTTTCGCCCAGGGAACCTGAGCTTCTTCAGTGATAATCTACAAATAATAGATAAAAATATAAAAAGATAGACAAGTAAATTAAGAAAAACAACAAATATGCAAACAGAAAATAACAAAAAAAGTGTGACTTAGGCTCTTACCAAGTGGTGAAGATCTAAGAATTTATAAATTAAATTAAATCTAAATTCTTAGATCTTTACCACTTGGTAAGAACCTAAGTCACACTTTATTTGTTATTTTCTATTTGCATATTTGTTGTTTTTTCTTAATTTACTTGTCTATATCTTTTTATATTTTTATCTATTATTTGTAAATTATCACAGAAGAAGCTCAGGTTCCCTGGGCGAAAGCTTTGATGTAATAAAAAATCTATTTAAAAAAAGATTTTTATTCCAAATAAATACCCTCTTCTGAGTTAGAAATTCGAAGTCCACTATACCTTTCAACAACTAAAATATAACATTTAGAAATAATATACACTTATTGACCACAAAAAAATTAGCTCGAAGTCAAAATAAAAAATTACAGACAACTCAGACAAACTTTCTCATAATATGAGTTCATAATTACTTAGCCCAGTGTTTTCCATTTATTAGTTTTCGCATTTTCGTTGGTACAATAAATTATTGTTGAACATTTCATCAAAATTAATCATAACGAAAACAAAAACAATTGGGGTAGCACCTTCAAATTCGAAGCTAATATTCATTTCTCAATTCGCCTCAGGGTACGATTTTTCAGAACATGTACGACAAATTTCGTCAAAATCAGCCCAGTATTTCGACTCCACGCGTCTGCAGAGACGACAGATGACAGACAGACATTTTTTAAAAACTTTTTTGGACTCAGGGGACCTCAAAACGTGTAAATACATAAAAATCTCAAAATCGAATTTTCGCCCCATCACAATACTCTCTCTTTGTATGAGAAAGTAAAAATATAACAATAACAGAGAATATTTCACGAAAAAATCTATTATATAAATAACAGACAGACGAAGCTTACGAAGTTCAAATTTCATTTCGTTTGTGACATTTTAATAGTTTAGAAGCGGAAATACGAAATTTATATCCAACAAGATTACACATTTTTTTCTAAAAATACTAAGGAGCTATTCATAAAAACTCTATTGTTATCTCTTGTATTCAAATATAATGGGATATGCTTTGAAAATTCTGCATAACTTTACATAAGTGATTCTCGTGCTAGATATTATGTAAAATAACAATATCCTTTTAAGATTCTACATTAGTTCGTTTATAATCAAATAAATTCTTAATAGAAAAAGAAAGATATAAAATGATATACATACATATTAATATTTATTGATATAATAGATTAATATAGATAAACGTGAATTAAATTAATAAAAAAAAAATAATAAAAATAAAAGATAATAAGTTGAAATATATTTATAATAACGATTTATTGTACAGATATAAAAGAAAACTTTACATTTATAGTAATAGAAGCAGGATATCCATAAAAAAAATAGAAATATAAATTTTTATCGAGTTCGTGTGAAAATAATAGAATTTGACGTATTCCCACGTTTAAGGTCTTAAGTACCTATATTTGGGAAATAAAAATAAATAGTTTCCGAGATATTGATTCAAATAAAATTTGTCTCAGCTGAAATCGATGTATAAATTATCCTGTTGACACTTTAAACATATTTTTAAAAATCCCTACTAAAACAGTTAATGGATTTTGTATTAAATTAACTGGACAAAATATTTTTCCTCCGAGCTTATCGAAGGTAACGGAAGCATTGTGTTCACTTTTGAGAACAAAAAAGTTTTATGCCTCCGATTTTAAAAATTCCAAGACAGAAATCCGTTTCAGACATCAGGGAACATTTTTGGTTCCGTGTCTGTCTGTCTGTCTGTCTGTCTGTCGGTCTGTGTGTCCGCGAATTATGAAACGTGCGACGATAACTTGAGTAAATGTTGCCCGATTTTGATGAAATTTGGTAGAAATGTTTATTTTACCAATGCTCAGGTCGAGTTTGTTGGACAACGTTATCCGTGCAAGCGTTCACGCGCAACGCTCGCGAAAACGTGAACTTCAAATTTAAAATTGGAATTTTCGGTCGGGAAAAAAATCATACCTTATCTATTTAATAAGACGAACATTTTTTTCAAATACAATTTTTTAGTAAAACCTACAGCGACACCCCTATAAAGTGTTAAAGATTCTAAAAAATGTTAATTGTTCTTACACAATAAACAATATAACAATAAAGTAATAAAACAATAATTTTAATGTTATTATAACAATAATGTACATGATAGGATGCGAGGAAGCTATGTGCCACACTAATTGGCAGTGTATTTATATTCTTTTAAGCTTAAAATCATAGAAAGGATTAAAAAAAATAGACTGTGGCACAAAAATAGTGTGGCACATAGTTTCCTCGCATCCTATCACGTACTTTATTGATTTTATGCTTTTACAAGCCATTATTATCTAATTTTTTAAATTGTTTTCCTCGTTTTATAAATACGTCAAATTTGTATTGATATTTTACTTGAATTTAAGTATCAATTAAGTAAAAGTTAAAGAGTGCTGACGGTTGAAATTAATCAAAAACTATGCGGTCTACTTTCGACTAACCATCTAAATTTCATAAACATTAGATGAGTACTTTTGGTTAATAAATGTATGTTTGTTTGCATTTTGAAGAGAAACGAATGGGCGCTGAAGGATGAAACTTATGTGGGATCAACAATGGGCTAATTATAACCTATCATACAAATTTCATTACAATCAGACGTGTAGTTTTTAAGATATGTTGGTTGCAAAAATTGAGTTACAGATACGAAATCTATATGTTAAAAGTCTTATGATCGTATTACTCAATATTTGTACCTGTTATAAAAGATTAAAATAAGATAAATCTTTAGCTCATGTGTTTATGTGGTAAAGATGTATCTATGTTCTTCAAAAGTTGTTAAATATTGAGCAGTAATTACTCTGATAGCTGTTATTTATTATTGACCTACATTTTATGAGAGGTGCCAATCTAGAAACGTCGAAAAGTCATAAAAATTGAACTTATATGACATTTAAAGGCGGTGGATTTTTTTACGAGGTAACCGAGAGCTGTGCTCTCCTTTTCAAACTGATTCTTATTAAGGAGAGAATTACTTTCCCTGATAGATACCGTTCAAACTAATACCACTTCCAATTAAATTAAGTAAATAGCGGTTTCAAATGTTAACTTGTAATGCCGGGTGACTTTTAAGATACAAGGTAGGTAAGTAAAACATTTGAAATAGATATAAGATTATACTTAGCTACCGAGCTTACCGAAGGTAAGGGAAGCTATGAGATCGTTATGAAGAACGAAAATATTTTATGTCTCCGATTTCAAAAATTCCAAGACAGAAATCCGTTTCAGACATCAGGGAACATTTTTGGTTCCGTGTCTGTCTGTCTGTCTGTCTGTCTGTCTGTCTGTCGGTCTGTGTGTCCGCGAATTATGAAACGTGCGACGATAACTTGAGTAAATGTTGCCCGATTTTGATGAAATTTGGTAGAAATGTTTATTTTACCAATGCTCAGGTCGAGTTTGTTGGACAACGTTATCCGTGCAAGCGTTCACGCGCAACGCTCGCGAAAACGTGAACTTCAAATTTAAAATTGGAATTTTCGGTCGGGAAAAAAATCATACCTTATCTATTTAATAAGACGAACATTTTTTTCAAATACAATTTTTTAGTAAAACCTACAGCGACACCCCTATAAAGTGTTAAAGATTCTAAAAAATGTTAATTGTTCTTACACAATAAACAATATAACAATAAAGTAATAAAACAATAATTTTAATGTTATTATAACAATAATGTACATGATAGGATGCGAGGAAGCTATGTGCCACACTAATTGGCAGTGTATTTATATTCTTTTAAGCTTAAAATCATAGAAAGGATTAAAAAAAATAGACTGTGGCACAAAAATAGTGTGGCACATAGTTTCCTCGCATCCTATCACGTACTTTATTGATTTTATGCTTTTACAAGCCATTATTATCTAATTTTTTAAATTGTTTTCCTCGTTTTATAAATACGTCAAATTTGTATTGATATTTTACTTGAATTTAAGTATCAATTAAGTAAAAGTTAAAGAGTGCTGACGGTTGAAATTAATCAAAAACTATGCGGTCTACTTTCGACTAACCATCTAAATTTCATAAACATTAGATGAGTACTTTTGGTTAATAAATGTATGTTTGTTTGCATTTTGAAGAGAAACGAATGGGCGCTGAAGGATGAAACTTATGTGGGATCAACAATGGGCTAATTATAACCTATCATACAAATTTCATTACAATCAGACGTGTAGTTTTTAAGATATGTTGGTTGCAAAAATTGAGTTACAGATACGAAATCTATATGTTAAAAGTCTTATGATCGTATTACTCAATATTTGTACCTGTTATAAAAGATTAAAATAAGATAAATCTTTAGCTCATGTGTTTATGTGGTAAAGATGTATCTATGTTCTTCAAAAGTTGTTAAATATTGAGCAGTAATTACTCTGATAGCTGTTATTTATTATTGACCTACATTTTATGAGAGGTGCCAATCTAGAAACGTCGAAAAGTCATAAAAATTGAACTTATATGACATTTAAAGGCGGTGGATTTTTTTACGAGGTAACCGAGAGCTGTGCTCTCCTTTTCAAACTGATTCTTATTAAGGAGAGAATTACTTTCCCTGATAGATACCGTTCAAACTAATACCACTTCCAATTAAATTAAGTAAATAGCGGTTTCAAATGTTAACTTGTAATGCCGGGTGACTTTTAAGATACAAGGTAGGTAAGTAAAACATTTGAAATAGATATAAGATTATACTTAGCTACCGAGCTTACCGAAGGTAAGGGAAGCTATGAGATCGTTATGAAGAACGAAAATATTTTATGTCTCCGATTTCAAAAATTCCAAGACAGAAATCCGTTTCAGACATAAGGGAACATGTTTTGTTCCTTGTTTGCCGTTCTGTCGCTCACTTTTTGCGAACCAACGTATCATAAAAACTACTCGTCCGATTTTAATGAAATAAAATATATATTATATATATATATATATATATATATATATATATATATATATATATATATATATATATATATAATATATATTTTATTAATATTTTTTATATGATAAGAAAGCAGAGCCACTAATACCTAGCATGAGCCCCGAGTGGAGCGCGGTGTGAAGACTAGTTTATAATATTTACAGTGGGAAGTGAGATAAAGTAATGTCGGGTATTTTAGAAGTAATAACAGTTCTATACAGAATTGACCCATATGTTCCTAAGACACCTACGAAATTCCGCGCCCAGTTTTTGCAACACAATATTTAGATAAGACGGAGTATATCCAATGAGACTAAGGTAGCAAACAAAAACGTCGAGCCAGTAAAGTAAAAATATAAGTTTTAAGAATAGGCATCTGCTGGGTATAATACTGTCACTTCATGTAAATTCAAACTTTTCTGTTTAGCCTGCTGAAGGAATAATACTGTCTCTCCACGTAAATTCAAACTTTTCTGTTTAGGCTGCCGAAGGAATAATACTGTCTCTCAACGTAAATTCAAACTGTTCTATTTAGGCTGCCGAAGGAATAATACTGTCTCTCCACGTAAATTCAAACTTTTCTGTTTAGGCTGCCGAAGGAATAATACTGTCTCTCCACGTAAATGCAAACTTTTCTGTTTAGGCTGCTGAAGGAATAATACTTCCTCTCCACGTAAATTCAAACTTTTCTGTTTTCCCATTTATTTATTTAATAATATTTGTATTATTCATTTTATTTTATTCGCGTATTTTATCTAATTAATTATGCTTCTATTATTATATTTTATTCATATTTAGCTACCGAGCTTACCAAAGGTAACCGAAGCTATGTGATCGTCCTGGAGAACGAAAAATGTTTAGGTCTCCGATTTCAAAAATTCCAAGACATAAATCCGTTTTAGACACCAGGGAACATTTTTGGTCCCGTGTCTGTCTATCGATCTGTCGGTCTGTCGCTCTGTTTTTGCGAACATATCTTAAAAACTACATGTCCGATTTTAATGAAATGTGTAGGGTAGGTCATAAGTAGGCCATTGTTGGTCCCATATAAGTTTCAACCTTCTGCGCTGATTTGTTGCTCTTCGACATGCGCACAAAAATACATTTATTTACACCTATATCTTCAAAAGAAATTATCTGATTTGTATGAAACTTATATATTTTATCGAAAGTAACCCGCAGATTGCCAAAAGTTAATTTCAACCGTCTGGGCTTTTTAACTTTTGGCTTAATTGATACCTCAATTCATATAAAAAAACTATCAAAAAGTTTTTGACCCATTATAAAAACGGGGGAAACAATTAAACAAATTAGACAACAATGGCTTGTAAAAGCATAAAATCAATAAAGTACATGATAGGATGCGAGTAGGCTATGTGACTAATTGACAGTTTATTTTTAAGATAAAAAATGTATATTATTACCAACAAATAAACCTCTAAGAGAGAGAGAGAGAGAGAGAGAAAAATTATATTATCACTTTTTAATTCTTAAGTTCATAAAAAGTAATTGCTATAAGGGTTATATTAATTATAAAACATACGGTGGAAGCAAAATCATAGAAATTGCTCATAAGATTCTCGCATTTCTTAAACAGTTTCTTCAGGTTAACCGTATTTGTTAATAGAAAATTACATGAATTCCATCTAAGTCTCTACATGATGGTGTTCTCTCGTATTATATATTTGCAGGCAGTAAAGTACTTTGTGCCGAGATGCAACGAGTTGATATAATAGCAACTGGAACTACTGACCTTTTCCACAGGGTCTAATAGAATTCCACGTTGCAGGCGCTTATACTTGGTTCTTAAATAACTGCGGCCTCTTCATCGTCTGAACATACAGTATCTTCAGTATTCATCTCTTTCCTTTTTTTACTGAAATTACAATTTTACAACAAATTTCACCTTGCATTCTACTTTAAATGTTTAAAGTAGAAAAGATGTTATAAAAGATTAAAATAAGATAAATCTTTAGCTCATGTGTTTATGTGGTAAAGATGTATCTATGTTCTTCAAAAGTTGTTAAATATTGAGCAGTAATTACTCTGATAGCTGTTATTTATTATTGACCTACATTTTATGAGAGGTGCCAATCTAGAAACGTCGAAAAGTCATAAAAATTGAACTTATATGACATTTAAAGGCGGTGGATTTTTTTACAAGGTAACCGAGAGCTGTGCTCTCCTTTTCAAACTGATTCTTATTAAGGAGAGAATTACTTTCCCTGATAGATACCGTTCAAACTAATACCACTTCCAATTAAATTAAGTAAATAGCGGTTTCAAATGTTAACTTGTAATGCCGGGTGACTTTTAAGATACAAGGTAGGTAAGTAAAACATTTGAAATAGATATAAGATTATACTTAGCTACCGAGCTTACCGAAGGTAAGGGAAGCTATGAGATCGTTATGAAGAACGAAAATATTTTATGTCTCCGATTTCAAAAATTCCAAGACAGAAATCCGTTTCAGACATAAGGGAACATTTTTTGTTCCTTGTTTGCCGTTCTGTCGCTCACTTTTTGCGAACCAACGTATCATAAAAACTACTCGTCCGATTTTAATGAAATAAAATATATATTATATATATATATATATATATATATATATATATATATATATATATATATATATATATATATATATAATATATATTTTATTAATATTTTTTATATGATAAGAAAGCAGAGCCACTAATACCTAGCATGAGCCCCGAGTGGAGCGCGGTGTGAAGACTAGTTTATAATATTTACAGT